>CM064917.1:3823527-5115032 GCA_032727855.1 Quercus ilex subsp. ballota | reverse complement strand
CAATTTGTCCTCAAAGCACAAACATTATACACATTTTACATTAAAATCAAGGAACTTTTAATCTTGGATGGCCACAACAAGATCACACAAAATAAAATGTACCAAGTTTAGCAAAGAGTAACTTGTGTAGTGTGTGCAACTAGCAAAAGCTTGAGATACATGTGAGGTGATATGTGAATAGCAATCAATCACAAAGTCTACAAAATTCATCACATAGAATTTAAAAGAGACTATCACCTAAAGAGTTATATCATATAACTCCCACATCTCTTAGAACATAAGCTTGTAATCATGTAAGTTTCTTGAAATTTTGCCTCATAATATACACACCAATTTTAATTATGTGATTTGGCATCAAGCCTAATAGTACACACCAATTTTAATCATTAAGCATTTAAACCGAGACTACACCTTATGTTCTTTTTGTGCATGTGCTACACTTTTTCGAGCACAAAATCTTATGATATGTACTAAGGTGTTCATGATTGGCTAGTGAACAGTGGTGAGGTGGTTATTTATGCCTTTCTTAAAAGGATCAAGTCTGACAGTCAAAAAACATGTGACTTCAAGATTAAGACAAAGTGATAAACACCATAAATATCTTTCTCACACAACATGCACTACGAAACTCAAGCTAGTAAAGTGCAATAAATAAGCTCATCAAAGCTAAACAAGGTACATAAACCTGTTATGTAAAGATAATATGGCCAATCCTTGATTATAAATCCAAGATGTGAAATACAAAACACAAAAATCTTTTTGCTTTTAAAAGATTTTATGACCAAAAACAAAAAGCATATATTATGCTAAATGAACAATGCAAATGCAATGCATGACAGTGCTTAACTAAGTTATAAAGGGTACAGAAACAAGAAATATCAATTTCTTAATTAACCCTTGAGTACATGTACGAACTAGTACATACTCACACAAAATCAGAAATAGCTTAGCACAAACTATTCAAGTTTCTCCACAATGTCAAGCATGTTCTAAATCAAGAGATAGATATCATAATTCATGTAATCCTCAAGAAAAATAAAACAACACACAAAATAAAATATTTTTGTCTTTTTGAAAATTTTCAATGTTTTTGAATTTTTCTTTAAAACAAAACAATCAAAGAAAATAAAACAACCAAAAACTAAAACAAAACATGTCCACAATTAATTGAAAGAATTAAATTAAGGACAGGTTAGCAACACTCACCTTGGAGAATCTTTTCTCACCCATTTAGCACGACTATTCGGCTTTGTAGGTAAAAATCCATGTAAAGCAGAGTGTATTTGAGGAATGACACCAATCTTCTGAGAAAGACTAAAATCCTGCAAATTCCTTTCACAAGCCAACAAGCTTAAATTTTTCAAAAGCATATGAAACAATTTATTTGGATTTATGGGCAGGAGAAATATCATCACATGTCCTAGATTGAAATACAAAATGCTTAAATTTCAATTTATGACAATTATGATGAATGTGACCACAGACACCACAAAAGTGACAAACAGGAATAAATTTAGGAACATCAGTACTCCTAACAGCAAATCTATTTTCAGATTTTGGTTTTTTCCTTAACAAAGAACAATTTGGTCTAATATGACCAACACCACCACACAGGTGACAGGTAGGCACAAAAACAGATTTATTATGCTCTCTAACAGTAGGCTTAGACATAGGTTTAGAAACATCAGCGTCTATATTAGAATTTTTACCTTTGTCTAACCTAGCAAAATAAGTCTTTTCTTTATTATTCCTCTTGAAATGAGGGATATAAACTTTCTCAGTTTTAGGCTTAAGAGAAACAGAAACACTTCTGTTATCAACAACAGGCTTGGCACTAGTCAAATTTTCAAGTTTAGCTTGAGACTCAACTAACTCTTGTTCCAAGCTTTTCATCTTCTCATCTTGAGAGGAAATTTGATTTCTCAAAAATTCTTTCTTTTTATTAGACTCATCTAATCTAACAATCAATTCCTCTTTTTCAAGATTAACCAATTTTAACTCTTCTTTAAATTTCTTAGCAATTTTCAAAGATTTAGATAATTCTTTACAAAGAGTTTCAAAAGCATCAAAAAAATCAGCAGAAGTATGATCAGAAAGACACTTCAAATTATCCATGACAACAAGGGTCAAGGATCAGCTCTTAGATTAAAAGATCTAAAACAAACAAAGAGCTACCCGCTTTGATACCACTTGATAGAAATTTAGACCCCTTAAAACACAATTGGATTAACCTAGTTAATTAGCCAAGTGATTAACTTAGTCAAATTATGCAATTCTAGGTTATCACAAACATACAATCATATCAAAAATATAAAGCAGCGGAAATATAAAGAACACAAAGATATGATCACCTAGGAAAACCAAACCGGTAAAAAACCTGGGGAGGATTTAACCCACCTATCCTTAAGGCAAACTTGAATCCATTATGAGAAAGAATCGAAGTTCATACAAAAGGACTTACAAGCTCCCCACTCAACTTCCTAATGCTACCCACCAGTAGAACTTACTGACACGACCACGTGCAAGCTCCGAATCCACGGACTTCTTCTTTCTTGGATTCTCTAATCAGCTACAAGCACCCACACTTGTTATTCTTTAAGCTCCAATGACAGCAACTTTGTTGATCATCAAGATGTATATAATCTCTACCTTGAAAACCCTAAGTTTATGTGAAGGAAAGCTCCTCAATGATCTCACAAGAGATTCACACAAACCGCAATGTATGAGCAACAAAGACTTAGAGAGGTTTGGGTACAAAACCCTAGATACAAAAGAGGCACTCTCTTCTCTCTCTATAAAGCCTCCAAAAACATGGCTTAGGGTTTCCTTTATATAGTGGGAGAGGTAGATCTGAAACCTTAATCCTTAATGGGCTTAAGCTGCTGTTTGGGCCGACTTAAAATTCTGCAGATACGATTTTCGATTGATCGAGCCTGTTCTTCGATCGATCGAACCAAGCAGAATATGAAGTCTTCTTCCTGCAGCTTGTATATTCTTGAATCTTGACTTGAATCACCTTGAGCATTGTCTAATAAAACCTATAAACTCTAAGATCTATATCTAAACAAGTTTGTGTTCACGATTTGCCAATTTTTCTAAACATTTAGAACCTAACAAATTGAATTTATATAATTTAAAAAATTTGAAGAAAATTTTATAAAATTGAAAAATTAACCACAACATATAATAAAAGTTAATGAAAAAGTCTTAATTGAATAAACTAGAAAATTAGAGGACTGAAATGAACAAAAGCAAAGTTAGAGGACTGAAATAAAATCTGAAGAAATTTAGAGGGTCAGTTTTACATTTTACCCTAAAATTAACCTTATTGCAAATTTTTTGGTGACAATAATTACTTTATAGATTATTTTATCATTTTAAAAAATTTATAGTGTACCAAAGGTTTTATAATTTCACTAACAACATAAATTATACTATTTAATATTTAATTTATAATTAACCAATTAACCAAAACTTTTAAAGGCATAGGAACTTGGCTCAAAGAGAGTATGTCACATGTTGTAACCAACTTTTAGGGTCCAACTTTTGTTATATACGAGTCATTGATTTGCATAATGCATTTTTATAAAAAGGTAATACGAATATACCTATTATAATCAGTAAAAATTTCTCTATTATCAAATGAAAAAAAAAATTAATCGAGAACTTAAAAGGAAAAGCATAAAAATAACCATTCCCATATAATATTTACAACAAAGTTAGCTATGTTAGAAACAAATTTTCTCAATATCCAAACTTTATGTCCCTAATATCAAATCCACAAAAAATGTATCTAAAAGATTTATAAATTAAAAAAAAATAAAAATAAAAATGAAACAACTACTTTCAGGACCTAAAATAAATCAAAACCTTGATTAAGGGGAAAAAATGTCACCTCTAATACCTAAAATGTAGAAAACTTATCTCAAAATTTTATAAATAAAATAATGTAAATAGCATAAAAAATTTTCCAAAACCAAACCCTTACAAAAACATGATTCAAAACCTAAAAGGAACTATATATATATATATATATATTGTGGGGACTTGAGGTCCGAGGAAGGATACAATGAGCTGTGGTTGTCACTATAAAGGCATTGAGAACCCGAGGAGGGGATCTACCCAAGGATAGGAGGAAAAAAGACAAAGGACTTCTAGGAAGTCCGAATGAGGAGGATGGGGTTTAGAGAGAGAATCATGGAAGGTGAAGGAAGTTTCTCATGAGAGTTCACCTAATGCCTCCGCATTAAATGATTGGCAACAACTTTATCAGCTGCATTGATGAGGAAGTGAACTAAACAGTGGAATTCACAGCTAAGTAACTCCTTCTACCACCTTCAACAAAAATCTAAGGGGACAAGTGTCATAGGGAGAGTCTGGGTAAATGGAGATAAAGTGCCAGGATGCGATGTGCTAAGAAGTATATAAAGAAAGGGAACTTCCAAATGAAGGGAATCTAGAGAAAAATAGTCTAAGGACAAAAACTTAGAACAAGAACATTAAGAGAAAGATAGTGAATAGTGTATTATCTAGTGTAAGAGCTTTGTCCTCGAACAAACTTGTAAAGAGCATCTCATATACATAAACTTGAACCTTTGGTCATTTCCTCTTTGATTTTATCCTCAGACTAAGCCCCCCAACAAACCCCCCCCCCCTCACATGTTTTACCCCACTCTCTTACAAATATCTATTGATTTAGGCCTTGCTAGGTTGCACAAATTCCACCATTCTAAGTGGGCCTCGGCTGTTCAGTTCTTGGGTCCTTACATATACATACATACATACATACATACATATATATATATATATATATATATAGTTTCTACCTCCTGTCAAAAAAAAAAAAAAAAGTGTATATATACAAACACTTTCAAGGTCTAAAGTCCAAAAAAAAAAAACCAAAAAAAAAAATCACATCAACAATCAAATTTCTCTCCCTAATACCCAAAACACAAAAAACATATATCTCAAAATTTTATAAATTGAAGAGGAAAAAAAAAATAAAGAAAAAAAAAACACAATAAAAGTGGATTATGATAATAATAATAATAATAAAAATTAAAAAAAATTAAAAAAAAAAAAAAACCCACAACAAAGTCATAACTTTTAATTTGTAATATCCAAAAAGAAAAATGCATCTAAATTTTTTTTTTTAAATATTCAAGACATACCTCAGGTAACATCAAAGTTTGATAGGCTGCAAAAGTGGATTATGATTGATCTTGCTAATTCCTAAATATTATAAAATGGCTCTACTTAATGAATAAACTTTAAAACACGCATGAAAAATATCAAGTTACTAATTATTCAAGTAAACCAGTATGCACTTTGTAACCAAAAAAGAGTACGTTGATGCTGTTATGTAGAAACAATCCAAAAATAAAAGTGTAGCATTAATTGCATAAATATATAATAGCATTTCGTCGGAATACATCCTGTCTTTGTCACCTTAGTAGTCCTATGCATAGTCAGTACTATAGCCCCAATCATGGCTACTATATATATATAGAGAGAGAGAGAGCAAAAATTTAGAGAAAATTCAATTAGATTTTAATTGAATTTTAAATTTTGCGCTACGTGTTCCGTTTAATTTTTAATTTTGTGCCAAGTAAATTATTTAGTGTAAAAATTGAAGAGTCTAAATCCAATTAAATTCTAAATTGGATTTCAATTGGAATTCAATTTTCCGTTACTTGTCCATCTACGTTTTTAATTTTTGTGGCAAGTAAATTATTAGATACAAAAACCGAAGAGTCTAAAACTAATTAAATTCTAAATCATATATATAAAGGTAATACCATGTAATCTCTTCTAAAAATAGTGTACAATCTGAATCATATAATTGCGATTTTTTAAAATTATACTCATGCATATGCACAAGCTACACACTAGTTAATAATTAAAGCTAACAAAGGCTATAGTAATTGAGGCCATTTTGAGTGTGTATGTCTTGTAATTTGTAAGTATTTAAAGAATTTTATTCTCTCTACTTTTAGTTACCACCTTAGTCTCTTGTTTTAATTTTACCAAAACCAAATATGGATCAAATAATATTAGTAGTAAATAAACATAAATTAATTTGAATATGATAGCTGGGTAACATTATATCGCTAACGCTTAACTTGGAAACTTTTTGGCCATAAGCATAAAATTGCTAACATAAATGAGATGTGACAATCAAATCAACAATAACAAAGAATTTGTAAGCAAAACATAGAATGAATAGAGGGGAGAGATAAAAAAGGGGCAATAAGAAATTTAAATGAAAATTTAAAACAATAGAGGAATGGTTGTAGGAAGAATAAGGTTAAAGTGGGATATAATGGAGGGAGAAGTAGAGTTTACAATGAAAAGAGAAAAGGTTAAAAGGCAATGTAATGCTAGAATTTAAGAGATCATGAAGGTAAAAATTGATTAAAAAATTATAGAGATATAAGTTTTTTTTTTTTTTGGGAGGGAATATAGAGATATAAGTTGAGAAGTCATATATTGCCAAAAGATACATGGTTTTATTATGATTGATAAGTTACAATGAGGTTAGAGAATGGGTAAAATCATGGTGTACTATTGAATAATTAATATTGTAAAAACAAAATATAAAAAATAGTTGTGTGGCTGATAATGTGGCTTAACATGAGCGTAACAAAATTAAATTCTATGCTTTAACTTTTATATATTACTAGCCGTAGACCCACGCGATGCGTGGGAATATAAATATTATGTAATAAGGTGTAATATATAAAAAGTAACCATTACTTTAAGTAATGTCTATTCTTAAAAAAAAAAAAAAAATCTACAAGTATTTTTTTTCTTTTTATCTCTACAAATATATCATTTTATTATTATTATTTTTTTATGTTTGATTAATATTTTTTTTTAAGGTGAACCATATTCTTCTAACTTCTATTGTAGTGTATTATATTTGCTTAATATCCAACTAAACTTTATAAGTTTTAAATTTATTATTCAAATTTCTCATCTCTTAAGGAATAAGGAAATTATCATAATAATCAAAATTCATTATAAAATTACAATGTTATCTTAACTAAAATTAAAATGAAACTAAAGGAATAAATAATAGGCTTTATAATAATTTATTACTCAAACAATTGGTAGGCATATTCAAATTCATGTTTCCAAAAAAACTAAGTATTAACCCAAACTAAAATTCAACCAAAACAATAAAAGGGAAGGAGAAGACTTTCTGATGGGATATTAAAAAAAAAAACACACACACACACGCACACACACACAAAATACCAAGACATATATTAAAAAAAAACCATCAACCTTAATTAGAGTTATAAGAAAGAATAAAAATTCACCGAAAGAAAGTAGAGAGAGAGTACTGACAGTTTTGTATGGAAAAAAATATAGATTGAATGGGAAAAGGATAACAAATTTATACAAAATAAAATGGGTAGAAGAAGAGTCAAAATATAAAAAAGAGGAAGGAAGTATAACGGTAAAGTAGTGGGGAGATAGAGGCAAAAAAGAAAGAGAAATGTTGGAAGAAGAGTAATAGTAGGTGCGTAAACTAATAGGGAGAAGAAGAGTTTTTTTTTTTTTTGAAAATAGAGGGAAGAAAAGTTTAAATAGAGAAAATAAAAAATAAATGAATGAAATATTAAATGGGAAAACGATATCAAATTTATACAAAATAAAATGGGTAAAAAGTCAAAATATAAAAAAGAGGAAAGGAGTATAACAATAAAGTAGTGGGCAAATAAAGAGGCAAAAAAGAAAGGGAAATGTTGGAAGAAGTGTAAGTGCCCGTTTGTTTGGGCATTTGAAGCCCAAAAGTTGGCTTTTCAAAAAAGCCAGCCCTTTATGCGCATTTGGTAAGTATAAAACGCAACTTTTTGGAAAAAGTTGCGTTTTATATTTCTGAAGAAACGCGCGTTTGAGTTATGGGAGAGCTTTGGTCCATTTTGTAAAAGCTGGTGTGGGCGTTTGATTTATATCCGTTGGGGCTGAGTTCATTTACCAAATTGCCCTTCAAAGTCTCACACACAGCCTCATTCCTCTCATCTCTCTGCTCTTCCCTCACCGCTCTGCTACAAACACAACACCACCCAACACAATCAACAAAATCGAAATCAACTCATTTCAAACCCGGTCTACCACCACAATCAACAAAACCCATTTCAAACCCAACTCAAAATCAACCCAAAACCCAAGAGAAATCAACTTATTTCTCTCTCATTCCTTCTCTATCTCAACGGTAACATACCACAACCAAACAAAAACACAAAACCCAATCGAAAGATTTGAAACACAAAAACAATATTTCTCATAAGCCTAATGAAATCTAAGAAATAAAATAAAACTGATCAAACCAGAAAAAAAAAATAAAAAATAAAAAACCATGTAGAACGCTGATCTCCACTTCTCTGCCGGTGATCTATGTGTGTATGAGAGAGAATTTGTTTGTGTGAGATAGAGGTAGAGAACTTTGTGTGTGTGTGTGTGTGTGTAAGAGAAAGAGGAAGAAACAGAGAGGGAGAAATGAAGATATGTTGTTCTGGAGGCTACCACACAAGTGATCCGGAAAGAACTAGAAAAAGAAAAAGAAGGGTAGATGGAGATATAGTGGGATACGTGTGTGGTGGAGAAAAAACCAAGAGAAAAAAAAAAAGAAAAAAAAAAAGGAAACGTAGGGCTGAAAGAAAGGAAAAGAATAAGAAATGACCATTTAGAAATACTCTCACAAACCTTCTCAAAAAAAAAAAAAAAAAAAATACTCTCACAATATTTTCACAATATTTTCACAATAAATCTTAAAGAGTAGGTTATTATTAGCTAATATTATTGAGAAAAAAATAATTTTTTTAGAAAGAGAAAAAAATAATTTTAATAGTACGTTAAAATTAAAATCTGTATCAATTTTTATCACAATACTTTCACAATAAATCTTAAGTGGTAGGTTATTATTAGCTAATATTGGTGAGAAAAAAATAATTTTTTTAGAAAGAGAAAAAAATAATTTTAATAGTACTTTAAAATTAAAATCTGTATCAATTTTTATCACAATACTTTCACAATAAATCTTAAGTGGTAGGTTATTATTAACTAATATTGGTGAGAAAAAAATAATTTTTTTAGAAAAAGAAAAAAATAATTGTAATAGTATGTTCAAATTAAAATCAATATCAATTATTACAATAATTTCACAATATTTTCACAATAAATCTTAAGTGGTAGGTTATTATTAGCTAATATTGATGAGAAAAAAATAATTTTTTTAGAAAGAGAAAAATTGATTTAAGTATATGAAGTAGTTAATTTAAGTATGAAATAAACTCACATAAAAAAAATAAAAAAATAAAAAGGTATGAAATAAACTCCCTTATATATACATTGTCATTTTTGGTAATTTATCCCTCAAACTGCCACTTTTATAAGTGCTAGCCAAACACTCAGCTTTTTCAAAAAGCACTTTTTAACAGTTTTTACCAAACACTCAGTTTTTTGAAAATGCACTTTTTCATTATGCACTTTTTGAAAACTCCACTTTTTCATTATGCACTTTTACAAAAAGCCGAACCAAACTCACCCTAATAGTAGGTGTGTAAACTAATAAGGAGAAATTTTTTTTTTTTTTGGAAAATAGGGAGAAGAAAAGTTTAAATAGAGAAAAGAAAATATAAAAAAAATAAATGAATGACGTATTAAATGGGAAAATGATATCAAATTTATACAAAATTAAATGGGTAAAAAGTCAAAATATAAAAAAGAGGAAGGAAGTATAATGGTAAAGTAGTGGGAAGATAAAGAGGCAAAAAAGAAAGGGAAAGATTGGAAGAAGTGTAACAGTAAATGTGTAAACTAATAGGGAGAAGAAGAGTTTTTTTTTTTTTGTGGAAATAGGGGGAAGAAAAGTTTAAATAGAGAAAAGAAAAAAAATAAATGAATGACATGGCTGCTAATGTGGCTCAACAGGAGTATAGCAACAATAAACGCTATTCTTCAGTTTTTAGTAATAATATAGATTATTGATATAGATATCGATTATATGATGTTTTAGTTGTAGTGCACAAACGAAACATCTTGAATTTAGTTCGTGTTCATGTATTTCTATTTTCTATTCTAACTTATTACATACTTTTTATGTTATCAAAATGACAGTTGCAGCTGCTCTCAATTTGAATTTATTGAAGAAATTTTTAAAGAGATCTCAAGTGCGCAATTAAATCACATGAAATTATCTGTTGTAAAATATCCTGTTGGAATAGATAGTCGTGTAAATGACGTCATAAATCGGTGTTTAGATATTAAATCAAATGATGTCCGCATTGTAGGGATCTTTGGCCTTCCCGGAGTGGGTAAGACAACAATTGCAAAAGTTATTTTTAACACAATTCATTATTGTTTTGATGGAAGCTGCTTTCTAGATAATGTTAGTGAAAAATCAAGGACAAATGATGGCGTAATTCAATTACAAGAGACACTTTGTTATGAGATCTTAGGGTATCAAAATTTGAAGGTGGGGAGTATATCTAAAGGAATCAATGTGACAATTGAAAGGCTTCATCGTAAAAGGATTCTTATAGTTCTTGATAATGTTGAAAAATTGGATGAGATAGAATTTTTTCTTGAAAATTATAATAGGTTTACTTCTGGAAGTAGAATCATTATAACCACAAGAGACAAACACTTGCTTGATACTCTTACAAAAAATATTCATGTAATGTACTACAAGGTGAAGGAGTTAAATGAACATGAAGCTCATAAACTCTTTTGTCAAGAGGCCTTTGGTAGAAACAATTTTGAGGAAGATTATTCAGAACTGGTCAACCAATTTATAGATTATGCCAAAGGTCTTCCATTAGTTCTAAAAATAATTGGCGCAGATTTGTTTGGAAGAACTAAACAAGAATGGAAAAGTGCATTAGACAAATACAAAAGAATTCCCAAGGGAGACATTCAAAAAATACTCAAAATAAGCTATGATGGATTGGACCAAACTCAACAGGAAATTTTTCTTGATATTGCTTATTTTCTTAAAGGATTCTGCAAAGATAAAGTTGTAGATATACTAAGAAGCATCAATAGCCATGATCCATATTATGATATTGAAAGACTTATTGATAAGTGTCTTATACTTGTTACTGAAGATAACAAATTATCGATGCATGACTTGATTCAACAAATGGGTTGGGAAATTGTTCGACAAGAATCACCAGAAGTGATTGAGAAGCGTAGTAGGCTATTGTGTTATGAGAATGCTCCTGAAATACTAATTGAAAATACGGTATGAGTTGTTTTGATTTACTTTTTTCTATTTTTTCACAAGGGGATTTAGTCATTTTTATTCCTTTTATTTTTTTTAATGTTCAAGAAAATATAATTTTATTAGTGTGGCTTTTGTTTAAAGTTTAACAATCTATTATTTTTTGGTGAATTATTTTTACATTGTGGTTTACTTAATGTTTTGTTCAATTAGGGGTCAAATGAAATTCGAAGCATAACAGTGTGTTTGCCTAATCCAAAAAACCTGAAGTTGAATCTTGAAAAGATGAGGAACCTCAAATATTTGAAAGTTCGCAATGTAATTTGTGAAGACCTTGAATCTCTTCCCAATGGGTTGAGGTTACTTGATTGGAGTGAATTTCCTTTATCTTCCTTACCATCAAACTTTGAGCCTAAAAACCTCGTTGTGCTCAATATGCAACAAAGCCACATAAAATTGGACGAGCATTTCGAGGTATGATCATTAGCATTTATAAATTCTTATTAGGCTTTTGTTAATGAGTGCTCTTAGGGAACAAGTTAAGGTGCATTTTTTTTTTTGTGGTTAAAACTAAACCATGCATTTAATACTAAATTAAATAATATTTTTATACATTTTCAATGAACAAAATCAATTTGTGCACTTAAAAGAAGAGTAATGTTACATGTACTACAAGGTTTACTATATTGAGTGTACAAATTGATCAAATTGATGTGTTACCAATTAAAAAGAGACAATTCAAATATTTATTTATGAGTTAGTTGAAGCTCAACATTTACATTCATTATTTCATTAATTTATAAATTTTATATTGTAATACTTGTAGTATCTTTTGCAATTTTTTTTAAAAAAAAAATGTTTACAATAATTCGTAATTGAACATATAGTATTTCTTAACCTATCCTCTTAGCCTATCATATTAATTTTTTTTTCTTTTTACTAATAAATTTCAAAAAAAAAAATTTCTTCTTTCTACAGAGGTGTCGATTCGGAACATTGATATATATGGATTTGTCATATGGTAAAAATATTACAAAGGTACCCGACTTATCACTAATTGCCCCAAACATAAAGGAATTGAACCTTGAAGCATGCATAAATTTAGTTGAGGTTCATCAGTCCGTTGGACTTCTTGAAGAGCTTAAATACTGGAATCTCTGGGGATGCCAAAATCTTAGAATTATGCCAAGAAATCTCAAGTTGAAATCTCTAAAAGATTTTTATTTCTTGGGCTGTGAAAGTCTTGAGCAAGGAACGGAAGCGTTGTTTTCATCAATAGAATATCTCACTGGCCTTCATGAGTTACATATAAGTTTAAAAAACGTGAAAGAGGTTCCAAGTAGCATCTCTAATTTAAAAAATCTTCGCTCTCTCTGTATGGATTGTTGTGACAATTTTCCAAAAGCCATGGATACTACTAATTGTTTCCCCAAATTAAAAAATTTGGGTATCCGTTATAGCAACATTACTACCCTCCCTGAAATCAATATTAGATTTCAAAAATTAAAAAGGCTTTACTTTCAACACTGCTGGAACCTTCGGGAAATTCCAAGACCTCCACCACATCTAGAAGGTTTATACATAGAAGGGTGCGCTTCCTTGGATTCACAATCAAGAAGAAGATTATTAAGCCAGGTCTCTCCCTTTCTCATAGAAAGAAACAATTTTGTTTAACTTTCCAAAATATAATGTATGAATAAATTTGCTAAACTGAAGGTTCTTAAATTTGCATCAGTTTGGAGAAATGGTTGGGCTTCCACAAAATATGGTATGTTCAAGGGGATCATTGCATCAGGACCCAGTTTCTGAAAAGTGCTGCGATACATCTAAAATGTGTTCTACAGCTAACCTTGCAGATGATGGATTTCAGTTTAACCTTATCCTTCCGGGAACTAAGATTCCAAAGTGGTTCAACCATCAAAGTGTTGGAAGCTCCATATCATTCTGGGTGAATTCGAA
Source organism: Quercus ilex subsp. ballota (assembly GCA_032727855.1). Lineage (NCBI taxonomy): Eukaryota > Viridiplantae > Streptophyta > Magnoliopsida > Fagales > Fagaceae > Quercus > Quercus ilex. The sequence continues at coordinate 5,101,840 of CM064917.1, read as the reverse complement.
ATCTCTAGTATTTGCTTTCTGTGTTGCTTTAAAAGTAGAACAGAAGGATATTGGGGCAAATCAATATAGAACTTTTATTTGTTCTATCCACATTTTGCTCAATGGTTATAAAAAAATGATCTATTCATTTGAATATCTTTTAGAGTCATCATCTTTTATGTGTTTTCACTATAGAAGCAATAGCTCATTTGATGGCATAGTTTTAGAGGATTGCAACAACGCTGAGCTTTTATGTGAAGTTTCAGATTATGATCCAAAAATGGCAAAAATTAAAATAGAAAGGTGTGGGGCCCATGTAGCTTGCATCTGTCCTTCTCGGAATCCTAATGTAGATAAGATGGCCTGCATAAGAATTCATGAAAGTTTAAGAGTGTCCTTTGATGAAAGCTTAAAAATGTTTTTACGTAGAGTCGCTACTCAAAACCTCATCAGATTCTCAGAAACCCATTGCCCTCTCTGTGAAATAGCAAAAGATTCCCTTTTACATCTATTTCAATATTGTCCCTATGCCAAAGGAGTGTGGTATGGTGGTAGATGGGGTTTTCGAGTTGAAATGATATGTGCTCAAACTGTAATGGAATTTGTTGAACATATAATTGACCCCCCAAGTGAGTTACTTGCAGAAAGAATCACCAAAGATGAGTTCACGCTCTATGCAGCTGTGGCAATGAAAATCCTTTGGATGGCACGAGAGGAAGCTTTGGTTTCAAGCACTAAACCCACCATAAACCAATTAGTCTATCGTCTGAACAAACAATATGACTTTTACTTAAGACCACTCACCAAAGGGCAAAACAGGGGAAGTGCTTGGACCAAACCACTTGATCAATTGGTAAAGCTTAATTTCGATGCATCATGTGATCAAAACAATGTAGGCTTGGCTGTGGTTCTCAAAGATCAAGACGGGAATGGGAGAGTTATCAGACGTGGCATAAACATCAACAGCAAGATGGGAATGCCATTGACCAAAGAGGAGTGCAAATTGTGGTAGAGGGTATGAAGGTAAGCATTCCATGTATTTGATAAAATGTTTCTATGGGCTGAATGAATGAACTCACCTCTTTCTTTTCTAGAGAGGAGTTTCAGTGTATATATATAATGGTAAAATATGGTAAAGATTAAACAATTGGATTGCTATTTCTCTTTCTTTTTGTAGTCGGATGAATCTCCTCTAGAGATACTCTTTATTTTGTTAGCTTGTTGTTGAGTATTTATCTTTTAGATTGTTCTGTTTGAATTGCAGAAAACTTCATTGTAAATCCAGCTTGCAAGCCAAATTCTGTTTTGGCTTTGGTTTCATCTTCATTTGGAAATCTGGTTAGATCAAGAACATTTCATGCTTTTTCTTAGGAATTACATTCTCTCATTGCCTCTTTTCCAAGCTAAATTCTGTTAGCTTCATCTCATGTGCTGTCAGGTGTTGATTTTTATGTGGCTGAGTACATTGTGTCACGAGCAGAAGATTCATGAACCACGATGTGATCAACCATCAAGCACTTTGTAGAATATGCCAAATGTCAGATTAACAACTAGAGGCAGACCTTCTGGAATTGCCACTACCAATTGTGATTGCTTCAGTGACATGCATGATCAGCCATCCTACACTTCATCTCTAATACTTCAAGTTTAAAATATGTCTAGAGTAAGAAGATTTAGAGTACCAGAGCAACAAATGTTCTCTCATTTCATCTATTAAAAATTGCATAATGTGGTTTTTTCAATTTAATTTTCAGCTTATTTCTTTTTACATAATGTCTATGATTTCAACCAACATCAATGGATAATGGTTAGCTTAAAAGAAATATTGTTGCTTTAAGTCATACTTAGTATAACCAAGCTTCTTGTCATGTGATGTTACTCTCAAAGTAAGGGGTTGCACCTTGTTGGTGGTAGAGGAGACGTGATTGGTCAAATTTATAATTCTCATGATGATGTTTCAATCTTCAATTCTTTTTCATTGTAAATGCATACATATGTGAAATTTAGCTTTCATAAATTATTGAGTTGCATATTGATTTCTTTTATTCTTTTCCTCTTCTGTTACAACATCAACATCGATTATTCTTTGGCTTTGCCTTTTGTGGAGACTCCTTAGAAGATTGGCTTTTAGTGTCACTAGAAAGGTTCCTAAGTCCCTACATGCAACCCATGTAATTAAGTCAATTTTTTATCATTTACTTTCTGCTCAGCTGCGTATGCCCTTTTCAACATTCTTTACCTATATGAGGACTGTGTTATCATCTTTATGAGTTACAATGAGTAAATGGGAAATACACTGAATTTTAAATGCTTTTATTTTCTTGTAATGCAATACATCAATGTAGAATGTATTTAATTTTTAGGGCATTTTTATGTTGCAATCGTAGAAATGTACCCCATTTACATGTGTTATAAGGCTGTTGGTGGGTGCAATTGTAGAAATGGACCCCATTAACCACATTATCTAATAAACAAAATCACATAGAAAATGCTTATGTGTTGTGAAATATATTAAATAACCAAATAGAAGGACTATATTTCAAGAAGCTAATTTGGGTTTTGAAAATCTTATTCAGTGCTTTGAATAATCAAAAATTACCAAACTTGATAGAAAATATTTAACAAGGACAAAAGCTGATAAGGTAAACTATTAACTTTATATCCTGATGTTTTTATTTTTGTGAAGCAGCTTTGTGTTTAAGAAACATGCAAACTTGTTTGCAGAAAACTTAACCATTGAGTGAAAAGGCAAAGACAAAGCTGCAATTTCAATTCAAGTATTTGATTGCCCTCACTCCAACTTCTCAGTATTGGCTTAGACCATTGAGGTATGCTTATGAGTATAGTATGTTACTCTGCTTGGGATATTCTTGAATTAAACAAATGAAACTCTACAATTATAATTTGCCTTCTTGCAATTTGAACTAAAACTTATTTTGAGCTTTAGGTTGTAGAACAGTCACCTTACACAAGTCCTATCAAAAGTGATTTGTCTACGGACAAAATTGATTGTAGCCTACAAAATAAACATTACTACATATTTTGAAAATCTAACCATTGAATTGCATGTTCTTTATGATCTTAATACACATGTTAAATCTTGTGCCAATCAGATATTATTTACTATATAATCGATAAACTTATATTTTATGCATAATTTTGAACTACAAAAACTTGTAATTTAAATAATTTGTTGATGACATAGTTATTGATCTGTAGTTTTCTAGAAATTTTGTAAACATGGAGGATATAAGAATAAGATGTAATCCAATGGTGAATTGTCAAAATTCACCTCCAATAAAAAGATATTTAGTAAGGTTACAATCAATTTTGTAGCTAAGCTTTGTCCATATCTACAAGTTAGCTTGTAAGTGGCCTGGATGGAACTATATGCAGCCTGGTCACAAGATTGTTTGTGCCTGGGCCAGGGCATGTATATCTTAGCGAAAGCCAGGGAACCCAAAATTTAAGACATTAACTTCTTTATATCTACAGTGGAATACTTTTATAAAAGGTTGATGATACATTCTTAAATTACTCTCTCCTTGGTTAGCTGCCTTATTGAGGCCAATTATATGCATATTGTAACGACAGAGCCCCCACAGTTCTTGACTGCCGTGTGCACATACTTCAACCCGGGCTTAGGTTCCCGAGTTTTCACAAGCTTCTGGGGTAAAAGCTTGTGCACACGGCAGTCGGGAACTGTTAACGACAGAGCCCCCACAGTTCTCGACTACCGTGTGCACATACTTCAACCCGGGTTTAGGTCCCCGAGTTTACACAAGCTTTTACCCCAGAAGCTTGTGAAAACTCGGGGATCTAAGCCCGAGTTGAAGTATGTGCACACGGCAGTCGGGAACTGTGGGGGCTCTGTCGTTATACATATTGCCTGCCTCTCTAATGAATAAACCTTTTTTTTTCTTGTTTTTGTTTATAATATAACCTGGGATTTTTTTTAGGGAACAATAACTTCTTTATTTGAAGGAAAATATATGCATATTTTAAATAAGGTATGTCTAAAAATATATTTTATAAGGAAAGTAAAAATTCTCTAATAAAGACCAATAATTTTTCTCTTGTATTATTCATTTTATGTTAATACTATCAAAACCTGTGACTTTTGAATGGAATTAAGTGTTTGTGATATTTGCAATAACTAAGGGGACCATTGTATTAAATTAGAAGAATTGGGATGTACAACACAAAGGATTATCTATATACATATAAGAAATATAAAAAACTTCAATCCCATGGGAGGCAACAGCCACCTTGGCCTCCCTTTGCTTAACTTGTATTGCCCTTGCTCAGAGAAGTGTTCAGGATGGGACACATGTAATTTCAATTTTTTTTTTAATATCCTACTTAGGAAGAAATAAATCTTCATCTTCCTTTTGGGGTACTGTTGTTCTCTTGCCAGATACTATTCTACCTAGATGTAATATGACCTGAGCATTGTTACAAAACCTTGGGAACTAAGAACGCTGATTTGGAGCTCTCGTGTAGTAGTATCGAATAGCCTTCTCACTCTTCTTCTTCACCAAAACTCCACTTTTGTTTTTCTCTGAATTCTCTGACTTAAAGTCTTCAACATGGATTATAGATTTCATTGATATTTAGATCAAAAACAGCAAGGGCTCCCAAAAATCTTCTCAAGCGATTGAGAATCTATACTTTAATTATTACTTGGCTTCCCTCATTGCTTATTTAAAGGCAAAATCCTGTTACCTTGGTCTCATTTAATGTAAGGGTGCCTGTTTTATCAGTGCAGATTGTTATGTCCGACCCAAATTGTGCCAACACATAATCAACATGCACTTCATAGAATAAGCCAAAGTACAATAACAGCCAGTGACAATACCAACAAGTGCATTAAAATATGTTGGTGCCTCCCATCCCTCAATACGTCCACCTTGATGTCTCTACTCGTTGGGAGAGCTTCTCGAATTGCCTGGATTGCTTGAAGTTACAGACAGTAGAAACAGCAACAACCAAAATGGCAGCAACGACAATACTCCCACTATGATGCTACCCATCTTTCCAGTCATGCTGTTTGATACCTAAGGCAGAGAGAGTATAGCACAGGTTGAAAGTAAAATAACAGTGGTGTCCACGAACGCTTCAAAGACATAACTGAGGAGCTTTTTGCAGGTGCCTTTAGGTACTTACTGGCAACATAAACATTCTTTCTATGAATAAAATCAGCCATATTATCACTAATATCTCCCTTTATGTCTATTTCAAGAATCACAGCTAGTGCTTTTACTCTACCAGAATGACTCAAAGCCTGGGAGTTCTCATTCCTCACAATGTCACAGAACCTTTTCAAATCAAATGAGAGAGGAAATAGGTTTGTCATGCAAGGTCTTCTTCTTTGCGTCTCATAAACAAGGGATGGATGCTGAAGTCGTAGGCCTAATCTGAAGTGTAAACAATTAGTATTTACCAACCAAAATAGCAATGTGACTGCTAAACTCTGTTTATGAAGCAAGGGCTAGGGAAACTAAGATAGGGATCTTTGTTTTATGATAGTTCTTATGATGTTTAGCCCTGGGGTGGCACTGTTCTGGACAAGTTAACAAGATGTTTAGTGTGGGCCTCTCTTTATGTGTTCTTTCATTTTTTTTGCCATATGTAGATTTTCATTTGATATCCTACTTTGGAAAAATTTAAACTGCAGATTGTGTTACTGTGCCTTTGGTTATTTTCAGGTCATCTGGATACTTTTGTACCATATTAATGGTATTCTTATCTAATCCTTGATTCTATTTGAAAATAGGCTATAAAGGAATGTTAATAATCATTTACTTGTGAAATTTGAAGAAAAAGAGAAAGTGCCCCCGTATGGCTCGAGTCAATGAACTCTTAGTCATACCTTTTTTAAATATCAAATTAATTGCGTACTATTGAAAACTTGATACTAAATAAAAATGGCTTCTAAACTTGATCTTCATGGATTGCAGCATTCCTTATGCAGCTTGTTGCATTGTTGGTCTATTGATACCTACAGTGTTAGAGGTTGCTCAATGTATAGATTCACCTATTTTGCGGTCTTGTGGGCTTATCCGGAAGAATCATAACCATCAGATTGTGCTCCAAATTGGTTGTTGAGGTGTCTTATACTTCCATGAATGCTATTATATGTTTGACTATGTGGTTGGGGGAAGATTTAATAGTTTTTTTAGGCATGTATTAGAATAAATACTTGGTTATGTGTGTAGGTTTGTTACTCCAAATGTGGCTCAGATTAATGCACCATGGTTTGGATTAATATTCAAGGAAGGCTAAAGCAAGTTGTTTGCCTCGTCTTGTTCCAGACTTCTATGATAATTGGGTTGTGCTTCTCCTCAATCCTTGGGAAATCAAGACCATTGGTCACATATTTTTACTAGGCAAGCAGATTTTCCTTTAGATTATGCAAAATGATAATCAAATGTAGTTTGCTATAGTTTTCTTTGTAGCCTTGCTATACATATGTGGAATATGAGATATTGCACATGACTTAGTTACATTTTCTTTTCTTTCATTACCATAACATCAAAAAAATTTAATTTGCCTTTGCTGTGATCCTTTATGATGATTGGCTTATGACATCTCTATAAAGATTCGTAGCAGCCTATTTGGAGCAGATGTGGTTTAAAATTACTTCATTTTCATCTACTTTCATTTTTTTGGCTCTTCTTGTATTGAACAGAATTCTTAGCCCACTTTGGGGCCATTTGATTTTATTATACGGGTGATAATGACCTAGAGGAAATTATTCCATTTTAAGTGATTATTTTTCCAACAAAATCTATCTCTATAGAATATGCAAGCTCTAGATTTTGAGCACTCCTCTTCTTTAACAAAATTCATTATTTACTTTTTAGAAAATGTGTTTGATTGTTCACTTCCTTCGGCTACTTCCCTGGTAAAACAGTTGAGATGAACAAAGAGTATTGTCTTAGACAGAAGTGGCTCCCATTAATTTGTGAAAATGATTGATGTAGCAAACTTTCGAAGTTTTATTGATTTAAGTCTTTTTAGGTTCCTGAAATTGGGTTTATTTTGCTTGGCTTAGTTTAACAAAAGTATGTGGAAGATAGATAGCTATTGAGTTAACCTGCATGGCCCAATTTGATTGATTGTGTGATGTGTGTGGGTGTGTGATGAGTCCTACATCGGGTATTTACTAGGTAGATCTGGGCTTTATTAACAACTACAAGGAGCCTCAATTGTGACTAGTCCTTTTGAGGTATAGCGCAGATATGGCTAGCACTTTTCCTTAAGTCGTTACATATGGTATCAAAGTCGGCCCGGTAACCCCATGTGGGCTCAAAGACACTACCCCACAAAGTGGGCCCTAATGAGGACGTTAGAGATTTAAGTGGGGGTGATTGTGATGCCCCAATTTGATTGATTGTGTGATGTGTGTAGGTGTGTGATGAGTCCCACATCGGATATTTACTGGGTAGATCTGAGCTTTATTAACAACTACAAGGAGCCTCAATTTTGACTAGTCCTTTTGAGATATAATGCAGATGTGGCTAGCGCTTTTCCTTGGGTCGTTACTTATGGTATCAGAGCCAAGTTCGGTAACTCCGTGTGGGCTCGGAGACACTACCCCACAAAGTGGGCCCTAATGAGGACGTTAGGATTTAAGTGGGAGAGATTGTGATGCCCTAATTTGATTGATTGTGTAATGAGTCCCACATCGGGTATTTACTGGGTAGATCTGGGCTTTATTAACAACTACAAGGAGCCTCAATTGTGACTAGTCCTTTTGAGGTATAGCGCAGATGTGACTAGTGCTTTTCCTCGGGTTGTTACAGCTAGGCCCTTGTTAGAAAGAATCTGATAGAGGATTGCTAGGCTCGAATCTCGCCACATGGGGGGTCACGAACTTTGGACTTTAGCTTTGTTGGGCCAAGCCCACAGGGTTAGCCTCATAATTTCCTTCTCCAAAAGACCATTAATTCATTTTTCTTATTAGAGAATCTTCTTCAATGTGCAAGGAAGTAATAACTTTTTATCATTTCTTTTCATATTCTTAGAATTTCTGTACAGTATAGACTTCTAAATTTTTGTACCTTGTAACATTTCATTCTTTGTTTTCCCTTACAAAGTTATTGGTTTAAAATGAGGTGAGAGATATCTCAAATCCTGGAGTCAGCTTGTCTCTCCATGGTTAGTCCTGTTGTTAAAGCTTGTTGAGCCACTTTCCTGGCCCAGCAAGGTTGGCAATTTTACATCGTGCTCTGCTTGTAGAGCCCAAAACCTTATTGTTGGGCTATAATACCAACCATGCATGTCAATGAATTCCTAAAGTTTTTTTCACACACAAAGGTCAAAAGTTCAATGAAGTTACATTGTCTTTAACTAGTCTTTGCAATTTAGTTTAGTAGCAAGAACATGGAAGTGAGAAAAGGACGATATAGAACTTGCTACTGTTTGGGTTTGGGTTTGGGTTTGGAAAAGTTATTATAAGAGTTCAAATTTTGTTTTCAATATCTTGTGTTCCAGGCTTTGAAATGGAGCATAAATTTCACAAAACCTGTGCATGAGGATTAATGCTCCTCTGTCCTCCAAAAATAGGTTTTGTACAAGGTAGTACTAGTGTTGTATGTTGTGTAGTTATATATTTTCTTTTGTTGAGAGTTGTTAGGTGCTTGAGAATTCCTATACATTAAAAAAAAAAAATGGGGATATTAAAATTTATAACACTAAAACACTTGCAAAGATGCTATTCTCATTGTTGTCTACTTTGCCTAATTACTATGAAATGCATCACTTTACAAATAACTCTTTTTCTGCACGAAGATCCCTGGCTCTTGGCAGAACCTTACTCTTTCTTTCCATTAGCACTATCAGAAGCTTTCTTTTCACTGTTTACTATTTTTCTGTTTACTATATTGAATCATTAGTAGAGCCTCTCGCACGTACTGGGCTCACATATATGTAGATCCATTTTCTAAGTATAAATATTTTGTATGAGATAATTTCCTCTGTATTGAATGGATTAAGGACAAATTTTGTGTACTTAAAATAAATTAATAATATTTTATCAAATTGAGCAATCGAGTAGGCGAGGTGGAAGCAGTAGCTACTACCCGAGCCTTGGAGTTTTCCCTAGAAGTTGGTATTAACCAAGGTATTTTGCAAGGTGATTCCAAGGTGGTCATGAAATCTCTTGCAGATGAGGCACAACCATTGGGTCCCTTTGTACTGTTATTAATGCTTATTTGGATTGAAGGGGAGTATATATATATATATATATATATATATATCGGCCAATACGTCACATGGTTGAATTTGATTGTCATTGGAAAAGATAACATTGTTTGTACTACATTGAAATCTTCAATGCTGAAACCTCAAAAATGTGTTGAAAATATAAGAGCTATTTGGACCCCTAATTAAAAGGTTACGGCTCAATTGATTTTACACTAACTTAATATTAAGTGCGGAATAGTGTAAAGCGAGTGAATAAACAAACAAGCTACTCTAATCCATAATTAAAGTAACACAGCAGTAAAAAGGAAAGTAAAAGAATAGGAAAGAAAGATGCAAACACAAGATAACACGCCGATGTGTTATCGAAGAGGAAACCAAAGAACTCGGAGAAAAACCTCTCGTCGCCCTCCAAGCGGTAATCGATCCACTAAACAATCAGTTGGAATACATGGGTTAGCAAGAGACCCTCCAAGCCCTGGAAAGCACGGGTGCGGCACCAGAGGCACCGCACCAGCGTCGGACACGCACCGGCGTTGGACGCGGCCAGACGCGGCGACGCGCGTTAGACGCCGCTGACCATGCATCGGGCCACATGGCAAAGCCGACGCGGCGCGAATCAGCCCGATTCAGGCCGTATCGGTCGAAACGGCCGGTTCAGGCCGAAATTTAAAATAAAAAAAAAAAAAAAAAAAAAAAAAAGGTGCAGAACGCACCGTTTTACTTACCCTAATACCTCAAAATCCCTCACTCCATCACACTTCGTCCAAAGACTCCAAAACAGCCTCCTCACTCCAACTCCATCGCCTCTTTCTCTCTTCTCTGTGCTGTCTGGGCTGCCTTCACTGAACCAGCCACTAAGTCCTACATTCCAGCCACTCAGCCACACAACCATTCAAACTTCAGCTCTCTCTCACACATTCTCAACTCAGGTACCGTATTTAATCTTAGACTTTAGTTTGATTTTTGATTTGTTAGTTAATAGTTATTATTTGTAGGTTAAATTTTTTTTGTTATTATTTGTTAGTTAAATGTTTGATTTGTGATTTGTTAGTTAGTTTGATTTGTGAGTTGTGATTTGTGATATGTGATTTGTGTTATGTGAACTTGGGTTTGATTTATTATTAATTTATTTAGTTAATAGTTATTATTTGTAGGTTAAATTTGTTAGTTATTATATGTTAGTTAATAGTTTGATTTGTGATTTGTTAGTTAGTTTGATTTGTGATTTGTGTTCTGTGAAGTGTGAACTTGGGTTTGATTTATTATTAATTATTTAGTTAATAGTTATTATTTGTAGGTTAAATTGAATCTATTGAATTTGCAATGGACGAAGTTCCTAGCACAGAAACTTCACCTTCATTTAATCAAGAAGTGTCAAATGATGAAGCTCCTCTTTGGCAGTATGTGACTAAAATAGAAAAACCACATGGTGCTTCTGTTAAATCAGGCGGAAACACATAGTTTAAGTGTAACTATTGTGGTTTAGTTTTTATAGGTTCCTATTCTAGGGTTAAGGCTCATTTATTAAAAATTTCTGGCAAAGGAATTAGAGCATGCCTTAAGGTGACACCGAGCCATAGGCTGGAAATGCAGCGAATGCATGACGAAGTTGAGAATGATAAGTTAGAGAGGGAACAGAGAAGTCAAATTCCCTTACCCCCACCTCCGCCAGGCCGTGGGCCTGCACCTATTTCCCCATTTCGGACACATGAAGGGAGTGATAGTACAAATTCGGGTGATAGTAAGAGGAGAAAGGTGATGAATTCTACTTTGGAGAAAGCATTTCAAAATAATGCTAGACATGATTTGGATAGCAGAATTGCTAGGATGTTTTACACCGGTGGGCTTTCTTTTCACTTTGCAAGAAACCCATATTATCGTAGTTCCTATGCATATGCTGCTACCCATAACATTCCAGGTTATCTTCCTCCTAGATACAATGCCTTGAAAATAACACTTTTGCAAAAAGAAAGAGCTCATGTTGAAAGACTTTTGAAACCAATTAAGGACTCTTGGCTTGAAAATGGTGTAAGTATAATTTCTGATGGATGGTCAGATCCACAAAGGAGGCCTCTTATTAATATTATGGTTGTATCAGATGGGGTCTAGTGTTTATAAAGGCAATTGATGGGTCAGGTGAGTTCAAAGATAAACATTATATTGCTGGGGTGTTGAAGGATGCTATAAAAGAGATTGGACATGAAAAAGTTGTCCAAGTCATCACTGATAATGCTAGTGTGATGAAGTCTGTTGGAGCTCTTATTGAAGGTGAGTATTCTAAAATATTTTGGACACCCTGTGTTGTCTACACTCTCAATCTAGTTTTGAAGAATATTTGTGCAGCAAAAAATACTGAAAAGAATGAAGTTACATATGAGGAATGTAGTTGGATTACACGTATTGCTGATGATGCATCCTTCATACGTGTTTTTATCATGAACCATTCAATGAGATTGGCAATGTTTAATGAATTTTGTCCATTAAAATTGCTCCAAGTTGCTGATACTAGATTTGCTTTAGTTGTTGTAATGCTGAAAAGGTTGAAGTTGATAAAAAGATGCCTTCAAGCCATGGCTATTAGTGACCAATGGGCTTCTTATAGGGAGGATGATGTTGGAAAAGCTCAAAAGGTGAAAGATATGATTCTAAGTGATCTTTAGTGAAATAATATTGATTATATCCTTGAATTCACAGTACCTATTTATGATATGCTACGAATAGCCGACACAAATAAGCCTTGTCTTCATCTTATGTATGAGATGTGGGATTCAATGATAGAGGAGGTGAAGGTAGTAATATATCGACATGAAGGCTTGGAAGATGATCAGTATAGCTCATTTTGGGGTGTGGTGTATGATATACTTATTGATCGATGGACTAAAAATTGTACGCCACTACATTGCTTGGCTCATTCCTTAAATCCTAAGTAAGTACATTTATTTTCTATTTTCCTTAGTTCACCCTTCTAGTAAAACCCACATTTCATCTATATTTGTTTTTTAATTTTTAACTAGGTATTACTCCATTGAATGGCTTTCGGAGAATCCAAAACGCATTCCTCCACATCGGGATTATGAAATTTCTATGGAAATGAGCAAGTGTTTGGATCGATACTTTCAAGATGAGAGTGAATTAAAGCCGGTGGTGAAGTCTGAGTTTGCTACATTTTCAGGAGGGAGGTTTCCTTCACCAGAAGCCTTGACAGATAGGTGGACCTTACAACCTTTGATTTGGTGGCAATACCATGGCTCAGCATTTCCAACTCTTCAAACCCTTGCTCTTAAACTTCTTGAACAACCTTGTTCATCCTCGTGCGCTGAGAGGAATTGGAGCACATACAAATTTATTCATTCCTTAAAAAGAAACAAAATGACTCCTGCACGCGCTGAGGATTTGGTATATGTGCATTCTAATCTTCGACTCTTGTCAAGGCGCAATGAGGAGTACGTACATACAGCAACAAAGATGTGAGATATTGCTGGAGACTCTTGGAATGAGAGTGACATACATGGAGGAGCAGGAATTCTTGAGAATGCAGCCTTTACACTCGATGAGCCAGAGTTGGAGGCCGTGGTTATTGGGAATGCTAGCACTAGTGCTACTACTAGTGAAAGTGAAGTTCAAAGTGAAGCAATTGATATTGAGGATGATGTTGGTGTTTGATTGTTTTGTTGATTATCTTTTATTTTGTTTTAGTTTCAAACTTGTGAGTTGTATTCTAATTTCCGAACTTCATGGAATGTTTTAGACTTTTAGTTTCAATCTTGTGGGTTATATTTAATTTATGAACATCATGTTTTAGTTATTAAATTTGGTATATGTTTATATAATGTGAAAAAGTATGGTACATGTTTATATAATGTGAAAAAGTATGCTTAGCAATATATTAAAAATATAAATAAAAATATTTTTAATAATTTTTTAATCGCCGAGTCCCGCCGCACCCGCACCCACCTTTTTCAAAAATTGCCGAGTCCCGCACCTGCACCCGCACCCGCACCCGCACCCGAGTCCCGAAACGCACCCGTGCTTCTTAGTCCAAGCCTAATCTACCCAATGTACCTAAGCCATCCAACCTCCTACTCTAACAAGGCTTCTCGGAACCATGTCTTGTCTAGCTCTCCGGATCCCGCAACAAGCTCCATGTTACATCTGCCATCTTTGGCTTCTTCCAATGCTTCCCAGCAGCACCAAAACTTTACTTGACACTCTGAAAGGGTGTGGTAAGTGTTTGGGCTATTAACCTCTCAATGGTATGAAAATAGAGAGGTAGGAGTTGAGGAAATTCCACAAGTAAATGTGTAGAGGATTGTGGGTATAACAATCTCTAATTCTCAAAGTGTTTAGCTAGGGTTTTCTCTCAGAAACTCCTCAACATTTATGGTAATGTGGGTATAAATAGTGTAGGCACAGAAAGTGTGTATCAGACTGGATAGGCTGGCAAAACAGAATGTCTCGCGGGTGTCTCACGGGAAGGCCTTCCCTGCGAGATACTCGCGAGACACAGCTGTCTCCATCTGGCCTAACTCTTCGCATTCCAGCATGTGCAAGGCACATAAGTTACTTCGCAGGATGCTAAGTCGCGAGTTACCCGCGAAAACTCTTCAGTCTTCAACTGCTTGAGTCTTCACACTCTCTCTCCCTAACACACAACTCTTACAATGAAATTCCACAATAAATACAGGGTACAAAAGATTGAATAAAATTACAATCAAATTTGGCACGGAATATAAGCCAACAAAAACACATAGTTGTAAATAACAACTTTACAAATGCAACATGTAATTGATTTCTTTTTTTGGTGAGATAAAGAAAGAAACAACATGTAATTGAACTTAAGGTACAACACCTAAGTAATTGTATTTGAACCTAAATTTTGCCCATTATAAAATAATGATATTTCCCCATCAAAGGAAAAAGATCATTTAGTAACCCCGGAAAGCTGATTGTACCATACCCATTTTTCATGAGATTTGACTAGCTCTTCAACTTTGGAGAACTCCAAATTGATTTTATTAGAATTTTTGGATAGTACAGACCACAATTTTTTTTTTTCAACTTTTGTACCTTATAACCTCCCCCCCCCCCCCCCCCCCCCCCCCCCCCAACACACCCACAAAGTATTTATTGGTTTTAAAATGAGTTGAGAGAAATCTCAAATTCTGTGCTTGGTCCTGTTGTTGAAGCTTGTTAGGCCACTTCCCAAGGCCTGATAAGATGGCAATTTTACACCATGCCCTACTTCTGGAGCCTAAAGTCTTATAGTTGGGCTACAATACCTAGCATGCCAATGAACTCCTAATGTTTCTTCTCACACTTAGGTAAAAAATTAGATTAAACTAATCTTTGTAGCTTAGTTTAGTAGCAAGGACAGGAAGAGGGAAAAGGACAATATACAATCTGCTACTACTTGGGTTTGGAAAAGTTGTTATAAGAGTTCAAGTTTTGTTTCAATAACTTTTGTACCAGGCTTTGAGATGGAGCATAAATTTCAAAATACCTGTAAATGAGGAATGATGTTCCTCTGTCCTCCAAAAAATGCCTTGTACAAGGCAGTACTAATGTTGTATTTTGTGTATCTACATGTTTTCTTCTGTTAAGAGTAACTGTTAGGTCCTCAAGAACTTTATAGATCAAAGCATGGGGACACTAAAATGAATCACACGCTAATAACAAATGAAAATATGCTATTTTATTGTTGTCTACTTAGCCAAATTGCTATTTAAATGGACAACTTGACAAATAACTACCAGTAGAGACTTCTTCATTAAGTTTCCTGCACTAGCAAAACCCTACTCTTTTGATCAACACTAGCAGAAAGGATTCTTTTCACTGCTTACTATTATAACATGGACTGGGACCATGTTTGGAAATTATTTCATCCTTACAATTATTTGTTTTCTCACTATCTTATAGATTTTATCTCATGTATCGGGTTGAGAGTTGAGTGAGACTGGTGATACTTTTTGGTTTTTAGCGAGTACAATTTTTCTTCTGGATCAAAAATGGTAGATTCTATGTTGATGTGCCAAAATTGTGATCAATTTAGTAGTTATATTTATAAGAAAAAAGAACATTTGTATGTTAACACTCTTATATTCTGTCCATGTGATAATTTTTTTTTTTTGGATAGGGTCCGTGTGATAAAAATGTACTGTTATAAATTTTAAGCTAGTAATATTGAGAGGAGTGGAAGTATGCTTTTCTTTTCTTCTTTTCTTTTTTGGTTAAAAAAGTATGCTTTTCTTTTCTTCTTTTCTTTTGGGGTTAAAAAAGTATGCTTTTCTTTTTGGTTAAAAAGTATGCTTTTCACCATTGTTGTGAGTGGCATATATCCTTTCTATTTGTTTTCTTGAAATGGCGTGACATTATATACATTTTTATTTGTGGAAAACTAAGTAATAGGTCCTCTGCAGAATGCTTTTAATGACAATCAATCTCAATGTTAAAACTTTTCATTTTTATCTGATATCATAATGATAAAAAGTAAAGGCAAATTTACCATCCTTTCTCTATGATATTGTGTTACAATATGTCAATATCTACATTGAATGATTTATTTGATAACGACATACCATGATATCAAAGGCTAATGGCTGAAATCATAAAATTGCTGGCCCCATCTTTGTACTAAAGAAAGAGGCAGTAGAGCACTTGGATGTGAGAGTCTATTTTGACTCTATGACCACTTTACAACTCAATACAGTTCTTTCTTCAAACTTATCTCATTCCTTATTTATTTCATCTTAAATGTTCTTTCCCTCTGTACACCTAATCTTGGTCTGCAAGTCTAAATGCCCTAAAATCATGGATACATATCAGGGAGAGTGGGGTCATTGTGATAATAGATATTGTTTAAGACTCTTGTCCTTTCATTGTTGTTATTGGGACCTCTCATGGCCTGGCCTACCCAATTATTTCCTTTACATATTGGGAGCTTTAATTTCCTTTTCTCACTCTTTGAATCTCAACCAACAATTAATCATTTTTCAAAGCTGGAGCTTGGTCCTTGGAATCAATCAGTTGAGCAGCCAATCATGTACAAATAATATAAGTGCTATGTAATCAGTAACTGTATGTCACAAAACAATCTTTATTATGGCATGTGCTCACATAAACTGTTATTTTATTGGGTGAGGGTGAAACAAAGCTTGGTATTGCACCTACTATAGCGGCAGAAGCAAAAAGCATGTGTTGCTATTATTATGGTCTCATTTTAGCTAAGTTCATGATTCAAATCATTTCTTGCTCAGGAATTTGGATGCTAATTGTTGACATATCATAGTCCTTTTTGAATTTCATAAAAAGATATGTGCTTTTTTTCTTTCCCTGCCTTTCACCTCTCCTTTCTTATTTCAGTCAGTACAAGAAAAGATTTGAGGCTTTCAACCAACTAGAGTGAGAGGAGGTTGGCACCTCTCCTATGTCCCAAAGGACCAAAAGACCTGTCTTTTGGTTCACTGGTTCATATAATCAATATGTCCTTGACTTCCCAGATGCTCAATTTTGGTGAAAAATGAAAAATAATTTGTAAAATTGACCCCACATATGATAAAGGATGGACCGCTAGATGACCTTTAAAGCTTGTCCAGGACCACTTGGGATGAATCCTGGACCGTGCTTTGACGCTACTATGCACCACATATCTCTTTTAAAGTGCTAGTATTAGTGTATTTACACATGCAATGTTTTTAAAGCAAAGATAAAAGGATCAATGCAGAGAATTTCAATGGAAGATTAATCATTATTGCAAGTTCTGGGCATTGCTTTCGGTTTTGAGCTTTTCCATATGGTTCAAGTCTTAGCCCTATTCTCTTATAGCATCTTATTCATTTCAACCCCATATTATTATCCCTAATGCTTGGGGCCCCATGTGTAGCAGCAGGACAAGATCAACAGCATAGACACAAAATCTGTTGTGATGCTCTTCTAAGGACACAAAATCTTTAAAAAAACACATGATAATTATTGATGTGACATATTATAATTACTGCATAATAAAATAGTTACAATGGTAACTTTGTTATTATTATTATTATTATTTTTTTTTTTTGGGTAAACCACTTTGTTATTATTTACTATCTTAACAAATTATGAAAAATCATTATGAAAAAAATCTTCGTCAAACGTTACTCATTGACAGGTTGAGTTTTGAATCATGATGATTAGAGCAGTTTGACTTAGTCCATCCATTTAGACCTTAATAAATGCCAGTACTGTAGAAACCTGAGCAGTAAGTGACATGCTGCCATGCCAAAAGCCTTGTCCTCCCACCACAAAACTGCAAATAATGAAAGGTTTCACTGATTAGATAGTGACTTATTACTGATTCAATATTAAAAGTCTAATTGATTAAAAAATATATTAAAAGTCTAATTGTATGGCCCAAATGTTATCAAAACAGATTAGTATGGGCAAATGAGAATTGTTGATATCATATTAGAGACAGCCTGTCAAGTTATGGCAATTAGGAACCACAAATTCCAAGGACATGCATTGTAATTACCAATATGTCCTTCATTTGATTATGATTTCAATGACTGGATTATGTTTTTGGGGGAAAATTATATTTTACTAACACAATATTTTTCAACAAATTCTATAATCTCAAAAGTTTTAGATTAAAGAGTAAAGGTTAAGAGGGATACAAATTCAACCTATAGTTTAGTTTAGTTCAAATTGAATCTACTGCTTTTTTAAAATTGTAATATCAAGTTAAACCTCCAATCAAACTTACAAACCAAACCCCCAAATTAAATTTTAAAAAAATTAAGATTTAAATTGATACAATCTTAAAAGTTTGGGATTCAATGTGATACTAACAAAATTTATTAAGTTTCATATACTTATAGGTTTGAGCTTTGAGGCACTAGAACTGTTCAATCACCTCCCATGCTCTCCACAGTGGTCGTTAAACAAACTTCCTAATGGAGATGAAGAGGATTACTAGAGGATCCAATTTAGGGGCAAGAATTCAAGATACAAATGTTCCTAAAAGTACAAACTTACAAATTTACAATACGTGGAACCATAATATTTGATGCCTCTTGAGATCCATTTTAGGAAGCCTCAAAAACAAACAAAACTTCACTGTCTCTCTCATGTAATGTAACATCATATAGGCACATGCATGCACAGCACAGGCCAGGGAGCCTTGAGTAATCAGGTAAATATCATTTTCCAAATAGAACTCTCAAATCTAACTTATAGTTATAAAATAAAAATAAAAAGAACTCTCAAAGCCATTTTGGTATTTTTGAAAAGTTAGACATCACCAAAGATCAGTACAATAGTACATATTACAGGGAAGAATAGAAAGAGAAGAGTAATGTTATGACTTATGAACCAAAATTTATTTATTTTTCCACAATAATTATCCTAACTTATTAAGTAGTAAGTTGATAAGTTGCGATTAAAGTGTAAATTTCAATTAGCTCAATTAATAAATTTTTTGTTGTCGAAGAAAAGATTTAAAGTTTGAACCTTACCTACACCAAAACGGATGAAATTCTATCATATCTACAATTCTACCTAAAAGAAAAATAATTATAATTATAATTAAAGTAAAATCACTTTTACATTCACCTACCAATCACAACATGCCTCATCAATAACTATGAAAAGAATTATAAAATTGGTTGTGTGACTAACAAGCAGGGTAACTTTCTCCTAGACGAACTGTTAAAGCCTAGGACAAACAAACAAGCAAAGTAACTGCTTGACTACGCTTTTCAGTTGTCATTTTAACTGCTTCTATATAACGCACTAGCTTGTCACTTTGCTTTGTTCACTGCTCAATGAGAGTGAGAATTTACACTTGCAATAGTGCTACCAATGAAGACCCAGATGCCTTACTGGCTTTACTGCTAAAGAGAGAGAGAGAGAGAAATAGAGAGAGCACGCAATCTCCAAGATATAGCACCATGTGGAAGCACTAAATGCGTTAAAACCAACCAGGTACCCCACCTCTCAAATCACAAATTTTACATCAAAAAAACATGGAGTTACTGTTAGTATTCCCTGGTTGTTGGCACTTTGCATTTGTTCACTTAGTATAGGATCACTTCCACAAATCATTTTCATGTATGTTCGTTATACATAATACATGTTTTCCTTCATGGGTTTTCCTTACCTTCCTTGAAGCATTCAACATATATCTCATTTGATTAGTTTTGTTTATCAATCTGAAACTTCAATATCTGTTTTCACCTGTTTCTCCTTCATAAACTCTGCAAAACTTGCTCTTTGTTTTTGGTTAGCACTGTGGAACTTGCTCAAGGATTCAACTTTGACTAATTTAAAGGTAAAGTTGGCAACTTCTCTATGTGTACCGCTTTAATGGATTTTCCTTTAAAGCATGGAATAGATAAATTTTGAATATCAGCCGCCTCTGCTTGATATTTACAAGGTCAATCTCTGTTTCACTGATAAATTTTTGCTTTGTTTTGTGCTATTAAATGACAGCTATTGGTCCATGAAACATTGACAAGAAAGAGAGTTCAATGGGGTGGTGTTGCTTGTTTTTGCTTTTCTGTTTTACATGGAGTTTCTTTGTTCTTGGTACTTATCCATTACAGTCTTCTCAAACCCAAGTACTTCAGCAGCTTAGAAAGCACTTGGAGTACCCAAATCAATTGGAGATTTGGAATAATCGTAGCATAGATTTTTGCTATTTATCTTCATTTCCACAAGTAAATATCACATGCCAAGACAACTTTGTCACAGAACTCAGAATTGTAGGTGACAAGACTGCCAAAGTTAGTGACTTTCATGGGTTTGCAATTCCAAAACAAACTTTATCAGAAAACTTCTCTTTGGATTCTTTTGTGGCCACCCTGGCAAGGCTAACCAATTTGAGAGTTCTTAGTTTGGTATCTTTGGGCATTTGGGGTCCACTTCCAGACAAAATTCATAGACTTTCTTCACTTGAATATCTGGATTTGAGTTCAAATTTTCTTTTTGGTTCAGTTCCTCCTAAGGTATCTACAATGGTGAAGCTTCAAACTCTTAAACTAGATGACAACTTTTTTAATGATACTGTCCCTAATTGGTTTGATTCATTGTCCAATCTGACAATTCTAAGCTTGAGGAACAACCAGTTGAAAGGTCAATTTCCATCTTCAATTCTAGGTATCACCACTCTCACTGATCTTATTATGTCTAGCAATGGAATGTCTGGGAAATTACCACATCTTAGTAGCTTAACTAGCTTACATGTGTTGGATTTGAGTGCCAACAAGTTAGATTCTGTGCTACCAAAAATGCCTAAAGGAGTGGTCATGGTTATCCTTAGCAACAACTCCTTCTTTGGTGAGATTCCTCAGCAATATGGCCAATTAAGTCAGCTTCAACACCTTGACTTGTCATTCAATCTACTTAGAGGCAAACCTCCTTATCCAGTTTTCTCTTTGCCTAATATCAGTTTCTT
This sequence comes from Quercus ilex subsp. ballota, assembly GCA_032727855.1. NCBI lineage: Eukaryota > Viridiplantae > Streptophyta > Magnoliopsida > Fagales > Fagaceae > Quercus > Quercus ilex. Next base: position 5,081,223 of record CM064917.1, on the reverse strand, counting down.
GAATATAGCATCAAACATGTTAAGTGGGTCACTTCCGGACCATCTAAGCTGTGGCAGCAAACTTGAGTTCATTGATATATCTAATAATAAGTTGATGGGGGGATTGCCTTCTTGTTTTAACACTAATTCAGACAAGAGAATTGTTGAGGTTGATGGGAACTGCTTATCCTTTAATACAAGGCATCAGCATGTTGAATCATATTGTATGGAAGTCTACATGAAGAAACAATCCAAAAGAAAAAATGCAGGAATTTTAGTGGGCTTAATTATAGGAGTCTTCATACTTATGATGCTTCTTGCTTATGGATTTCTCATTTTGTGGAGAATATATTGCCCTAGAGGGATATCAGAACAACATTTATTGCATAAAACAGTGCAAGATAGCTCTGCAGCTGGGTTCTCCTCTGAGCTTCTAGCAAGTGCAAGTAGGTCATCCTCTAAAGAAAATGTAAAATTACTTTTTTTCTCTTTGTTAGGCAAACATTGCTAAAGTATGTATGAATTCGGAACAAAAAATAGTGTTGTTAGGGTATGGGGACAACTGAATGTGATTTTTAAAACTGATGAACATAATTGTAACCACATTTTTTCTTGTTTAGGATTTGTTTCTGAAGCTGCAAAGTTCGGCACGTCAAGTCTTCCAGTGTGTCGGTCTTATACTTTCGAAGAGTTAAAAGAAGCTACAAACAACTTTGATAATTCTGCCTTTATGGGAGAAGGCTCATATGGAAAGGTACTGTCTAAAACTTCTAATATGCTATAAAAGTATTTATGAAATGTAGGGTAAATATCACAGTGGTCATCTTTCTTTTATCAAGATTTTAAATGGTAACTGGTTAAAGAAGGTGCATATTTAGACAGCTAAACCCCGTGTCTTAAGATTTCAAGTACCCTTTAATTGATGCACTGCAAGTCACAATAGTCATGGTTATAGGGGATGAGACATTTGGTTCCTTATTATTCAGAAGAGAGTAAAGGTTGTCAGCCTTGCGATTCAAATTATGTTCTAAAGTAACTGTTACAGTAGCCTTAAAAGTTCATAGTGACATACGCAATTTTTTTTTTTTTTTTTTTTTTGGCTTTTATGAACAATTGCAATTGCATAGCCACTTGTTTTTGGTTTCTGAGTGCCTTCTTCTGAATTTTGGTAGTAACACCAAGGTACAAAGTTTATGCAGCCACATATGGCATATGACATATGTGACTCATTTGGTGGCATAAAAGGTAAAATTTAACCCCAAAAAATCATTCAGTGGGATATGCTTGGTTGTGGTAATATTTGATGACATTATATGTCATAACTATAATGTATTTTGCTACTTCAAGCTAGATTGCCATTATATTAAATTCATTGGAAGGACTTGAAATACGTGAGCTTTTACTGTTAGGCTGCCGTCTTAGTTGAGCACATTTTTCTCATTATGAAAGTTGAATGTGAGTGCTTTTACTCAACTGTCTAAGCTTTGATTTCCATCATATCAGATTCTCTTAATCTCTCTCTCCTTTGTCTTGCAGCTTTACAAAGGAAGATTAGAGAATGGGGCCCCAGTTGCTATTAGGTGTATGCCTTTGTCAAAGAAATATTCAATTCGAAATCTTAAACTTAGGTTGGACCTGCTTGCAAAGCTTCGTCACCCACATTTGGTATGCCTTTTGGGGCATTGTGTTGATGTTGGTGGAAGAGATGATTTCAGCACGAATAAAATCTTTCTTATATCTGAATATCTTCCCAGTGGGAGCTTTTGTACTCATCTTGTAGGTAATTTTTAAAGACTTAATAAGAACTGTTCCTGGAGGAAATAGGATGTTTAGGTTTATGCAATTTTATGCAGCCCTACTTTTTCTTTTGTGTGTGTGTGTGTGTGAGTTCCAATACTTGATATCCGATATCAAACTTTTGGTACTTTAATCTTTAGGCAGGGCTGTTCAATTTGCAGCTTCACTTTTTATGCACAAATCCTTCAAATTAGTTTATATTCTTCTTTTAAAAATATTTAGCAATCAACTAGTGCAGGAAACAACTATCCTCACAGATAAAATTGCACTTGTTTTAAGAAAAATAGGGGGGGGGGGGGGGGGGTGTTTAATGAAAAGAACATCAATGGGACTTGGTCTTCCCATGTTTGTTTGCAGCACTATACAGTTGTGCATTACATTCTAAGTATAGTTGCTTTATATTTGTAGAGAATAGCTATGGAAAGGTTTTCAATTGGTCAGAAAGATTGGCAATTCTAATCAGTATTGCCAAGGCTGTGCATTTCCTCCATACCGGAATTATTCCTGGTTTCTTCCACAACCGACTGAAGACAAATAATATCCTGCTCAATGAGCATGGGATGGCAAAGTTGAGTGACTATGGATTGTCCATTATCTCAGAAGAAACTGACAAATGTGGGGTAGGGCTTCTAATTTTTATTGATTGATTGATTGATTGGCTTTGCACTAAATTCTTCATTGTTAGTGGTTATTGACTTGTGCCCTTCATTTTCAGGCAAAAGTAGAAGGCTATAAATCATGGTAAGGTTTTTATTAATCATTGCATTTTCTTGATGTAATATACTGATTTTTTTTAATTTCTAATGCAAATGGAAATGGAACTTCTTGGATTGGCTGGAGGAATTGACCATGAACAAATTCATCCAAGTGCTACCTAGAAATGTCTAGATATTAGTCTATCAAGATTTTAAATCGGATCACTTCTATTTACATTGATCAGACAAATTTTTGGTAGTCTTTTATTTATTTGGAAATTCATGAATGCTATGAAATGTATCCTTGCTGCAAGTTTAGCACATTGATCATTGTTGGTTTATATTGTAATGTCTTCAGGCAAATGAAAAACTTAGAGGATGATGTTTGTAGCTTTGGATTCATATTACTTGAGGCACTCGTTGGACCTTCAGTATGTGCTAGAAGAGACGCACTCTTGCTGAATGAAATAGTATGTGCTGCCATTCTGACCAACTACAGAATATATGTGCATTGTATATGAGAAACATTTTCTTGATACTAGATTCCTCTTTTTGCAGGCTTCTATTAACTCCCTGGATGGCCAGAAACGAATACTTGACCCAATTGTGCAAGCCACTTGCTCACAAGAATCGTTATCAATTGTGCTTTCCATAATGAGCAAATGTATTTCTCTCGAGTCATGTAGCCGTCCCTCTATTGAGGATGTACTTTGGAACTTACAGTATGCAGCTCAAATCCAGGGAACTGTTAGTGGTGATCATAGATTTGACGCTGCATCACCTCAATGATTTAATGATTTTTCCCTCCCTCTCTCTCTGGATGGAGCTGCTCCTCCATGTCATTGCTGATGTAGAAAGATGTAGCCAACTTCTGAGGCTATGTAAACACATAAGTGTGCCTCAATCTGGGCAAAGCTCATAGTAATTGTTTGCATTTAACTGTAATTGTAATATGATTGACAGAACTAGTTGCTATGCTAGTTTAATGGTTTTCAGCAACTAGGGAATTACTAGTTCCAAATGAAAGGTAAAGCTCTTTTCCTTGACAAACTTGTACATGAATTACAATATTTGTCTATTAGAATTGAAATAGTTTTATGAGCAAAGTCACAATTATACAAGGGTAATCAATGTTGTGGTACAGTCCATTGAGGAAGAATGTGAACAACATATGTTCATTTTTCTTTTGCTAGTGAAATAATATTCATCTTGTTAAAGGGAAAGCATATTTGTGTGGTACAAATCATTTAAGAAAATCAATCGGCCTTGAAACAGCTAGAAGTTTCTATTCCAACACAAAAATGGGGAGAAAACAGTCTTAAGCAATATTTTTCAAAGAATGTACAAGATTCTATATAAGAATTTACACAACTCTGTATATTTGATATACACAAATTTTTATATAATGTAAACAATTTTGTACATTGAACATAAACAATTTTTCAAAAAACATACACAATTCTATATATTCAACTTACACAATTTTTCAAATAATATACACAATTTTATACAGTAAAATAATATAATTTTTCAAATAAACGTACACAATTCTGTAGACTAAAAATATACAATTTTCTAAAAGAATATTCTCAATTTTGTACCCTACTGTTGTTATAAGCTTTGTCAACTAATTACTACTTTACTATCGTGAAAAATTGAAAATTAAAATTTAGGTACTCGTAAAATATGGAAATTAATAGCAAATCGCAGAATAGAGATTTTTTTTTTTTTTTTTCCTGAGAACGCAGAATAGAGATATTACTTATTAGATGTAATAAGTGATTTCATTTGCAAGGAAGGGGACCCATTAAAAATTTAAAAGCCGCTCAGTAAATAAAATCTTCTCAATCTTCAATAGTAAAAAGTAAAAATCAGTTTATCTTTCTCTTAAAAATAAAAACAATAAAACTCGAAAATAATTAAAAATAAAAACAATAAAACTCGAAAATAAATACCAAACAGCAGCACCAACGGCTAGAACCAAATTAAAATAAGCCCTCATCACCTCACCGACCTTCAAATTTCCTATACCTATTCGTATTCCTTGAGGGTGTCGGAAACAACAACCATTGTTGAGTATAAAACAACCTTGAAAGGCAAGACAGAATAACATAGAGTCACCCTTTTAGAATTCATACCTTGTTGAGTTTCTGTTTGTTTTCTGATACGTTCTTCAATTTGGAGAACAAGGGGTGAGGGTTTGACAGAGACACAAGATTACTGGGGTTCCAAAGAGACTGATATTTTGAAGTTTATTCTTCTTGATCATCAAGATTCTGAATCAAACTTGACAATGGCGGCACTGAGCATTGAAAAAGACTTCGGGGTTCCAAACAGAAAGAGACTGATAATCAAGTCGGGTATTACTGTTCCTAATGCAGAAACAGAAACAGAAATAGTGAAGAAGAAGATTGATCATCATCATCATCGTCAAGATTCCAAGTCGATCAAGAACTCTGATTATCGTGAGAGCGTAAAGAAACTGTTGGCAGAGGCCTTTTCAAGAGTATCATCTGAAACTGATGAGAGCATATCACCAGCTTTTGACCCAGTTGAAGTGGCTGCTGCAGCAGAGTCTGCAATGTACGAAAGAATTGGGTGGTCTAATCCAATCAAGAAGGCTAAGTATCGATCAGTCTTGTTCAATCTCAAAGACCCAAAGAACCCGGATTTGAGGCGAAAGGTTCTTCTAGGAGAGATCAAGGCGGAGACCCTTGTAACCATGAGTGCCGAAGAGATGGCCAGCGAGAAAAGGCAGCGTGAGAACATTCAGATAAAGTTGAAAAAGTTGAAGAGATGTGTGCATGATGCTGATGAAGAAGATAAGGCCACCACTGACATGTTCCAGTGCAGCCGGTGCCGCGAGCGCAAGTGCACCTACTACCAGTTGCAGACCCGGAGTGCCGATGAGCCCATGACAACTTATATCACTTGCGTCAAATGCAACAAACGCTGGAAGGTTTAACTATATTAGGCCTCTAGAATTGTTTCTGAGGAATACTAGTACTCTTGAAAAGAATTATTATTAGTCAAGATTTTTAGTTTTATATGTCAAGATTTTCTTTCTCATATATCAAGTTTTTATTTTTAATCTTCTCGTCTGATATGTTGTTCTAATTAAACTGTTTGATTTTCACTTCTTCAACTTTAGCCATAGATATATCATATGATTGATCAGGGTGATACATATAAAAGTTTATTAACGTGTGCTTATTTCACATTTTTTTCATGTTTGTGTGTTTGAGTGTGTGTATGTATATAAAAAAAAGCATATGATTATTGTTAGAATTTTAATTAGTCTAATTCTTATTAGCACTCAAAATAATCAGAAATATAAACGGCCAATTGATCGTCTTAATTAAAGTCATTTTTTCCCTTTGAGTTTTTCCTAATATTTTGAATAGTCACAACTCACAAGTCCATAACATTCTTATAAATTAAATATTAGGACATGACAAAACTATACTACATCTACAAGAAGACATAAAATTGATAAAATTAAATATGACAAAAGCATTATCAGCAACCATAAAATAAATAAGATTAATTTAAATCCAATCAAATTCGACAATTGTGGTCAAAAAATAATTTCAAGTTGAACGAAATCATAAACCATAAGAAATAGAAATAGAAATTGAACCAAAGCATAAATTGGTATCTAATTATTTAAAATAGAACCAAAAAATAAATAAAAAGGAAAAAATAATAATTTTGTTCTTCTCAAGATTCGCTTGACTTCAAATAAGAAAACTTTTTTTTTTTAAGTAAGAGGGGGGAGCTAAACTATGCCAAAGAATAATGAGTTTTTTGTTAATTTTAATATAATTTTCACCACAAATTTTCTTTGTTTTCTATTCTAGGCTATTTTTTTTTTCTTTATTATGAAAGATTTGTAATGGTATATAAATTTGGGTAGTTTTGTGTTATAATTCCTAAGCACAAGTTTTCTCTTTTCATCCTTTTGTTTAACTTAAATTTGGTTTAATTTACTATTTAGTTGTTTTTAGAGGTGACAATTTGAGTTTCACACAACATTTGGATGGCATTTCAATGAGCTATATGACTATTTGATTAATTGCCTAATACAAACAATAGGTTTTATAAATTGCACAAAAATTATTGCAATGATTTTGTAACCATATTTGAATATTATAGGCATAATTGTATGCATGTACGACCACAACAATATTTTTTTAATAAGACCACAACACAACAATTATTAAGACAAAAGGGAAACCACATTTACGCCAAAGAAGAATGGAAACTATGGTTTGAGATTCTTACAACAAAGTAACCAATTGTTTTATAATCGAAATATAAATTGAAAAAAAAAATTACTTAAAAGAATTTTGGAATGTGATTTTTATGAATTTAATTTTATTTATTTCATTAAATTATTTAATAATATGTAATATTTATTTATTTATTTATTTATTTATTTAGTAATATATTATATATGTACTATTTATTTATATATTTACGAAAGTAGACTGAATGGACCGAAGTGGATAGAAGTGGACCGAAGTGGATCGAATAGACCAAGTTGACAAAAATGGACCAAAATATATGGAATGTGACCGAAGTAGACTGAACGGACTGAACTAGACCTAAATGGACGGAATAGGACCGAAATAAATCAAGCAGACCGTAATGGAGTGAAGTAGATCGAAATAGACCGAATGGGACCGAAGTAGACCAAACTGGACCGAATAGAAGATAAACTAAAATATATGTATATTTAGATGTTATTAATTATATGGCTATGTGATTTGTGATATAATTAATAATTTTAATATGAAAATTTTATATAAAAAAAACATTAAATAAATCAAAGGAAAAAAGAAAAGAATTTGAAATAATATTTCAACTAAAGAAACTTGAAAATTCTCAGTAAATATGACAATGGTGGCGACTTAGTTGTTGTTTGGTGTTCTTTGTTTGAAGTATTCTTCGATGTCATTGCTCTTGGATCTCCTCTAAAACTTAAATCTTCTGACAAAATCACAAATCAATTAATTGAAAATTTTATTACATTCAAAAATTCATTAACATGAAGGAAATAATATGTGTGTGTGGGTGTTTACAAAATTGACCAATTATTTTCAATTACCTATCAAGGTGAGAGAAGCTAACATACGTAAAACCTTAACATATTGAGCACCAAGAACCTAGGAAAAAAAGTAGAAGGACCTAATCAATTTTGGGATGTTTAGGGATCAAAGAAAAATTGAGGTGGAGAAGATGGGTAGAGAGGGATGATCTGGCTATATAATTATTTATGATTCCACATTGAGAATTTAATGGAGAAATGAAGAATTTAAGAAACCAAAATGTTATAGGAGAGAGAGAGAGAGAGAGAGAGAGGGAGATGGAAAATTTTCTACATTTATGGAAAATTTTGGATGGATACTTCAATGGATCGGTAATGTTGTTATTTCTAAAACTGATATACACCACTTATTATGTGTTTTTTTTTTTCTTTCTTTTTTTTTTCTTTTTGGCCACTGCACATTAATGGGCACTTTTGAAATTTATATAGACTACAACCAAAAAAATGACGTCCTTTTGATTGAAGGAAATTAAGAGGTATATGCCATAACGACGTCGTTTTTATTAGAGCAATTTGAGATAATAATACTCCACATGTAACAGCTCATTTTATTTAAGGAATGCCAAAGGATTTAGAAACACTTCGAAGAGATTATAGTGCATTTAAGGTATAATTTTAAAGACCCATTTATTAATTAAAAGGAGGGTTAGAATACACAATCGGTTTTTTTTTTTTTTCTCAAAAAAAAAAATATTAGAAGAATATAAAATACACAATCAATTTTAATCAGTGTTAAATACCCCATATTTTTACTCAAAAAAATAAATAAATACCTCGTATTTGTAATTTGTAACATATAGTATGGTGGGAAAGATGTAACTTGTGTTTACAAAAAAAAAACGTTGTAATTCACTAATTTGTAATAGATGCACCATTTATTCTATAGTTAAATATAAATTAAATTTTTTTTTTTTTGTAGGATGGAGCCTAATTGGTAAAAAATTAGTGGAATTAATATTTTACATTTAAGATTATGTGTGTGTGTGTACTCTATTTTTTTTTTATAGAATATATATATATATATACTCTGTTGATATCACGTTTAAAATAATCCATTTGATGTAATGGATAACATCCTTTTATGTTATAACTAGTCACTAACTGATGCGATGCATGGAATAGTTATCAAATGTTAAATAAATATATATATTCATTTTTTTCAATGCTACAATTAGTTAAAACAAAATGATAATCAAATCAATACTTGATAAAAGGAGATAAAGAGATAATTAGAAATAAATACAAAGTTAGTTATTCAAAAATAAACTATAAATAATAGCGAAAAGAAATAAAATCAAATTAAAGAATTAAAATAATACAAAAACCAATTGGACAAAGAGAGAGAGGACCTATTAAACGAAATCGGATATCTATGGGCTGAAACTTTACTTGGGAATGCATAATCCAATCTATTCCAAACCTATTGTGACTAAAATTTCAACTAAAATTTTTGTCAAATATGAAACACACAAACAACCCAATTTCAAGGGCAAAGCTTGGTCAAAAAATCAGCTAAGTACATACAGCTCAAAAGAAATCAATACTTATATTAATTAACCCTAAAATTAGGGTAACATTAAATAACGTCAACAATTATTTATTGAGAAAGCAAAAAGAAAGCAACATGTGTCCAAGGGTCATGTGCAATGCACATGAGACCCTTAGACATTATGTGGCAATTGCAGCATACCAATTTCAAGGGCAAAGCTTGGTCCAAAAATTAGCTAAGTACATACAATTCAAAAGAAATCAATACTTATATTAATTAACCCTAAAATTAGGGTAACATTAAATAACATCAATAATTATTTATTGGGAAAGCAAAAAGAAAGCAACATGTGTCCAAGGGTCATGTGCAATGCACATGAGACCCTTAGACATTATGTGGCAATTGCAGCATACAAGTATACAACAAAATCTTTCCCTTATTTATTTATGATTCTCAAAAATTTAGTTATTTATTTTTCAGTAAGATACAAACCTAAATCATGAAGTTAGAGATAAAAATTTTAACAATGCAAAAGTTGCGATACAGTCTATTTTTTTTTTTTTTTCTTTATAAAGATGCAAATATGCAATACAGTTATATAGTGGCATGCACTTAGAGGGGAGAAGAGAAAGAAATAGAGCCACCAAAATTACTCAAGCAAACTTTCACTGGAAGGAGACTCCTCTAAATAAACCAAAAAAGGGGGAAAAAATAAACCTTATTCTATGACTCTCACCTACAAAGGCTACAATAGACCAAAGACTCATTTATGAATAACAATAAAGGAATGCCAAAGTTATTGACAGTGTGTGGGGTTATAATTTCTAGGAGAAGTTTTACTGTTTGAATTTTTGAATTTGATCTAAGAAAAAATGGATGTAGAACAACAATGCATTTATTGATTATATTGAGTCATCTTATTGGCTCTGTGGCTGAATAAGTCCCTAGAGAAGAGAGGCTAAGACCGTTCTTATAAGGGAAGGGATTGGTTGGGATTTTGCTTTCAATTGTAATTCGCGATAGTAGCGTGAGAGTAGTAGTCTTTTGCGGCTGAACGGATTCTAATAGAGTTTTATAAAAAAAAACAATTAAAGATGTGGAAAAAATAAGAACAAAAGGGATCGTGAAGAATTGTAGCGGGATCGGTTTTTTCTTTGATAACAATGTATTATATATAGAGGTAGCCGTAGCCAGAAAGTAGGCTACATATTAGCCTAGAAGTAGACTTCCAAGTATACTATACTACGAATTGTGAGGCAGGGGTTAGGAATATAGTGTAGTAGACTTCTAAAGTATATATGAACGAAGCAACAATGGTTTGGACTTCAAAAAAAAATAAATAAATATATATATATATACAAGTTTTACATTTAAATAAATCATAATAAATAAACCAATTGTGTATATACTTTAATATATGAAAACTTTTTTTTGAAAAAATATATATGTAAACTTAATAAACTTTTTTTTGAAAAAATATATATGTAAACTTAATATATTGGATATGATGTGAAACATTTAAACTATTCATTAAAAAAAAAAAAAAAATGAAACATGTAAGCTTCAATGATCAGCTTTTGAACATAATATCATATATTAAACCTTTTGAATTTTGCATTCACATGTCTTTTTTAGGGTGAGTAAAATTGTTAGCAAAAAGTATTTAAATTTTTCAGAAATTAATCAACCTTTTTAGTATATAGGACTGTGTTCAATAAATTTAGGGACGTACAAACTCTTACTTCTTCTTCTTCTTTTTCTTTTTTTCCAAAACTACAAACAATCTACTGTGCATAATCTACAATTAAAAATAAAAATTGTGTAAATAGTAGGTAAATTTGAAAGTGATAAATTGCTCTAATAAAAAGTTAACACACTAAGAAGTTGTGAAAAATGGTGTGTTTTCCACCAAAAATATATGATGGCCTAAAGACTAGATTAAATTGCTCCAATTTTGAATTATTAGAAGATTTCAGGGTTAAGCTCGGTAATTTGCACTTTGTTTAATAGGGAGGCCGAATTAGCTTTTTACCGGGAAAACGAAACGAATTATAACTGAAAAAACTGTTGGTTTCCTATTTGACCAAAACACCCTTTGCTATATTTCTTTATTTCTGTATATTCAGTGCAATTCCGCTGCTATTTTTTCCATAACACCATGGGTAGATTTTAACCTCCAGTTCAAGAACCCAAGATTCATAGTTAGCCTTAGATTTTAGTTCCACAATCACTCCCAGTTTTCACATAGGTTTCATTTGCTTTCATCAAAGAATTTCCATGGTAGCAGAGAACACAAAGCCAGCTTTTTCATGGCCACTGCAAGAAACATGAAGAACTCCTTCATTGCTGGGAACCCATCACCATTCTTTCACTACTTGCTTTCACTATCTCCATTGGCTTCCCTCGTCAACTCCCCAAAGAAAAGTCCAAGAAACCACAAGCTTTGTACACCCCAAAACCTCTCACTCTTCTTTCTTTCTCTCATATTTTCCTTCACTTTCTTGGGTTTTTCCATTCTCAGCTTCTTGCTTGTTTCCCAAGCTTCCTCCTCTTCATGTCATCTCAGCTCTCCCCCGTCACCATTTTCATCTCCTTCTCTCAAGTCTTCTGAGTACTCTCCGATTAACTTGGTCTCTCTTTTATCAACAACTTCGGATGATGAGGATGAGCCAAAACTGTCAAACAGTGTGATGGTGCCGTTACCGGCTCATGGGGTTGTTAGGAATAATGTTTCTGAGGGGGAGAGAGAGTTCTGGGAGCAACCAGATGGGCTGGGGTACAAGCCATGCTTGGATTTTAGTATTGGATATAGGAAAGCGTCTCCGAAGATTTCAAAGGAGAAGAGGAGGTTCTTGGTGGTGGTGGCCTCTGGGGGACTAAACCAGCAGAGAAATCAGATTGTTGATGCTGTTGTTATTGCAAGAATTCTTGGGGCTGCGTTGGTTGTGCCAGTCTTGCAGGTTAATCTGATATGGGGCGATGAAAGGTAAAAGAGAGAGATGTAACTAAATTTGATGTGTTTAGTACTTTAGTCCTTTGAATGTTTATATTTCCTGCACTCATTTATTGTGACATATGAACAGTAACATTAGTAGATTAAAGTATTGGTCAACTCTTAATGTCTAGAGGAATTCATGGTTCATAAATTTTTTCCTAATGAAATCCTTCATTATCTCATCAAAGCAGCAAAAGTTTTTATGTTTCTAGCTTCTATCACACATTTGACCAGTTCAGCATGATGTCTACACAATTTTTACATTTAATTATTAGAATTGTCCTGTATTGAAGGATATTATGTATGGAAATCAATTTGTCAATTTGTTTTTGTAATAACTGCAGTGAGTTTTCGGATATATTTGATGTAAAACATTTCAAGAGGACTTTACAAGCTGATGTACGCGTTGTATCATCTCTTCCTTCCACTCATTTGATGTCAAGGCAGACCATTGAAAACAAGATTCCTTATGATGTTTCTCCGCTCTGGATTCGAAACAGATTCTTTAGACAAGTAAGGAATTCTTTGTTGATGGAAATTCCATCTGCTGCATTTTATCATGATTTAGCTGCTAAGGTAAGGTTAGGACTGGAAAGCAATTTTAAAAAATTACATATAGTTTACACTTATAACTTCTTAACATTGTATTAATTCAAAGAAATTTCACCAACGAAGTGTTAGTAGGTCGAATGCGAATTCAGAATTGAAGATGCACTCATAATTTTTTTTTTTTTTTTTTTTTCATATAGAACAATCAATTAGATATATGTGCGTGCATGTGTGCCAGTTGTTCTAGTGGCTCTAAAAGTCATTCATGTTTGAGTTTCCCTTGAAATTCATTTGATGGATCATGCAGCTAAATGAAGAGGGTGTTCTGGTGTTGAAAGGTTTAGATTCTAAACTCTCAAAGAATCTTCCATATGATCTGCAGAAGCTTCGATGTAAGGTACATGGAAATCAATCTCCATTAAATTCATATCACACAATCATCAGTGTAGTTCTATAGCCTAATTATGTCCCATTTCATCTTCATATTGCAGGTAGCCTTTCATGCATTAAGATATGCAGCACCAATTAGGGAGCTTGGAAATCGGCTTGCAAGGAGAATGTGGATTGAAGGCCCTTTCATTGCCCTCCATCTCCGGCTAGAGAAGGATGTGTGGGTCAGAACTGGATGTCTCACTGGTTTGGGCACAGAACATGATGACATCATCACCAAGGTTCGGGAGTCTCAACCCGAATACCTGACAGGAAGGTTAAACATGACCTACACTCAACGACGACTTGCGGGACTATGCCCCCTAAATGCATTAGAAATGGCAAGGTAAATCAGAAACTCATAACTGCATATGTATAATCCTTGATAAAGATTTTTAAGACTGTAACTGGAGAGAATTTTGAATGTGCTGTTATTGCAGGCTCCTAAAGGCTCTAGGAGCACCCGGAAGTGCACGGGTATATGTTGCAGGGGGAGAGCCATTTGGGAGAAACAAGGCTTTGCAGCCACTTGTGGCAGAATTTCCAAATGTTGTGACAAAGGAAAAGTTGGCACAAAATGGAGAACTTTCACAGTACATTAACAAGTCCTCAGCTCTGGCTGCCATTGACTACATTGTCTCCCTGAGCAGTGATGTCTTTGTACCTTCCCATGGTGGAAATATGGGACGAGCAATGCAAGTAAGTGACCAAGACTTCTAATACTAGCTACTTCCATGAAGAAGTCCTATTAGTATCAGCTCATGGAAACCCTGGTACAATAGTAGTTTCCAATTAAAACTTTGGCCCTTTATTGCAGAAAACAAAAAGATAGTACAATCTAGTTTGATGGAATGATAATTGCTAAAGACAGTACAATATACTTTGATAGAACTGATAATTGCTAAATGCAAAGTTTCCATTTTATATTGTTGTTATGTAACTTCATCCCACAAATCATCAATCTGGATAGGCATCTGGATTGCCATCTGATTAGTGGCGACTAGAAGTCTGACATGATGTCATAATAATATTTATGTCTTTGGTGCAACTGCTAAATCTGTGTTAGTTTATCTCATTCTTTCTGTATTGCATTTTTTACTTAACAGGGTCATCGTGCCTATGTTGGGCATAGGAAAAATATAAAGCCAAACAAGCGATCCATGCTTCCTTTTTTCGATGATACCTCCATTTCTGATGCAGAATTCAGAAGCATCATGAGGAAACTGCACAGCAAATCTCAGGGGCAGCCTGAGATGAGAGCTAACAGGAGGGATAGAGATGTGATTGCGTATCCCATACCTGAGTGCATGTGCAAACACAAAACAGGCATATTTTGAAGCATCTTAATGAGTAAATTTGTTCCCTTTTCTTTTGGGAATCTCAATGAGTATACTCATTTGTAAATCATTTCATATAAATTTGTAAGATTTTTGTTCATCCATCAAATCACTACTAGCATTATGTTCAGTACTATATTGTTTGGACTAATGCTGAAAGCCCAGGAAACAGCCGCAGCGCCACATTAACCTCTTTCACTTATAGGCTATCGTGTCGAGGTTGGTATTTCTTCTTTGCATTATACAAGCATAGATGCAACTTACATGGATGCTATGTGCTATGATGAAGCTGCCCAAAGCTCTTTTGAAGAATAAGAAAGCCATTATCTCTGATTTTTTGCAAAATAAAATGATTGTCATTTTTGTTTTTTGAAAACCTCCTACATCCTGCAAGGCTGGGGCAAATGATTTCATTAAGAAAATGGATCTCTGTCACACATAAAACCAATGTACTCCAAGATTAAAACATAAACCATATCTAGAAAATTAACTATTAACTGAAAGAGAGGATACAAATCCTCAATACTTATTCTTGAAACACCACAAGCAATGAACCATGCAAAACATAACAATCAAACTCATCAAGGAAAGGAAAAAGCTAAAAGTTAGATGACTAAGAAGTAAGATCACAATTGAGTCCTTCCTACTGTCATTCATTCCTTCCAACTTTGGCTCATTGATTGTTGTCCAATGTTTAACTCGATCTCCAAAGGTTTGGAAACAAAGGTTGGCATAGTTTTCAAAATCATCACTATATTGTATATGCAAATTCAAACTCAATTTATTATTAAGCAAAATTAGTATTTATCTAAATTTCAAATGTGTAAAAAATAAAAATTGCATACACAATCCTGCAATTCAAGAAGCTGTCATACTCATCTTGAAGAGCTTTTGGTTAGTCAAAGTGGAATAATGTCACAAAAGGGATTATGCCTTCACAAGATTAAAACATTAAATAAGTATAAATTGAGAGCAATGGCCTTCAAGATGTAGTATTAGAATAAGTGGTCATTCAAAGTACATTTTAAATTGCGTTCTTACCATTATGGAGTAGTCCATTGATAAACTTTTGTAGAAATCAATGCCTGGGAGTCCCCTCTGCAAGTTTTTTGATGAAGAATATAATGGTTGGTAAAGATGTTTTTTAAATATTTTTCCTTTTGGCTAATTATCATTATAATTTGATAGGTTCTTTGTTTTGTTTTCCATTGTATGTTTTCTCCCCTTATTAAAGACAACAATGCTACAGGCAGAGTACATTCCACCAAATAAAAAAATTAAAATAAAAAAGACGACAAAGAAGACAGTATGGAAAGAGAAATTCAATTTCCTTGTTCCACTTTTCTGAGGTTGTACAGGTTTTAATCCTTTTATTATGCAGCAATTTAATCGTATGAGGTTGGATCATACCTTAGGCTCAAATCTTAAGCAAAGGTATTTCAGATTAGTTCAGTGTTGAATATGATTACCAGCAAACAGGACAGGTTTTAGCATTCTTACCATGTTTCTAGTGATAGACGTCCAAAACCTCAGAAGCTAATTAGCAAGAACTGATTTTTTTTTTTCTTTTTTCCAAAGGCAAATACCAAGGGAGATGCGAGTTGACAGCAAATTTTCCTCCCATATGACATTCACACAAATTAACAAAACATTAAATCAATGCTTGTCTCAAAATTGTACTATAAATTTTGTATTATGGAGTTCAAACGAAGACATAAGTGAAAAAGTGAAACTACCACAACCATGCTACTCACCTATGTTGACAAACAAGACATTGGCTCATTATGATGGACTCGTTCATTCCCACTAGCGGACCATGACCACAATGTCAACCAACCATGGGCTTCTAGTGGGAATGAACGAGTCCATCATAATGAAAATCAATTGGCACACATGGAAACAATATAAAAAGAAAAATTTAACAAAAAGGAGCATACAAATTTCCATTCTCCATAGGCTACTACATTAAATAATTAGATACTAATGAAGTGACAATCTTTGCTGCTGAAACCTTTTCTTTTTCCAATGCAAAATGAATCCATCACAAATACCAACAGTAATTTGCGCCTTTTAACTGCATTCTATTCATTCAATCTCCAACCTACAATTTTTCTTATGTCAAAATCCTGACATCCTTTCATTTGTATTGAGCTTACTTACCAAAAATCTTACATTTTACAAAGTAAGGAAAGAAAAACAAAGAAGTCGTTGGTAGAAGTTCAGTAAGGTTGTTTCCTAGATTGCAAAAACTATATTACAAGTTAGTTGTCAGAACTGCAACTCTAGGCCTATCATGTGATTCACATTACTTATTTACAGTAGGTACTTCAAACATGGACAGAATATTAGTATTAAGCTAACGCCGATCGATCCCTGTATTGAGCTTGTGTGAAGAGCGAGCAGCAACTATATGTTTCAGATGTAAAGCAGCCAAGAGCCTAGGCCAATTCGCGCCAGGTGAATTGTCAACTTGAAACTCAAGAAGCTTTTGCTGTTTCCTGTAATAATCTTCCAGTGCCTTGCTCTAGGGAGAAAAAGACAATACTTTCATCAGAACTCATCCCAAGAAGGTTTGCAGTCAGAGATATGGAAATCAACAAGATGAAAATTGCAATTGGAAGAATAAGAGTATAACAAGGAGTTCAAACTAGTAGACTATCAAGAAGAATAAAAACCAGACAGGAAGTGTTGATATATCAGTATCACATTTAAGACATGACATTGCACAACCTAAGTCAATTGACTTTCTGGAAGGAAATTAGCCATTTCAAAACATGCAAATTTGAGGATGTGTTATTACAATTCGGGTATAAAACAAACTCAAGATGTGGGATACACTCAAACTGTACGTCCCCAAAAGTTATTTCTGTTCTTTCTCTTTGGATAACTAAGAGGTCACTTACCATAGTGGCATCACACTAAGAAAGAAAATAACAGAAGGTACAAAATTTGTTAGAGAACAGGAACTTTGATTTGCCTCACTGCCTAATGTAGAGATAGGTTTTTGGTGTCCCATTTCATATTCCACTATGGGATGTGCAAATTTGTGACTGGACCAAAAATAGCAGGAACCATCCCAAGTAATACAGATAAAAACAAGATAATGCCAAGCTGGATATTCAAGATTAAGTACTACAGATCAGGAAGAATCTACCAATATAAGGAAGCACCAAAATATGAGAATTGAAGACTACCTGCTTTGCATACTGTTCGATTCTTTCCCTCGAGGTACCGTCTGCATCACAATTAAGGGTTTTGGTTGCGTAACATGCAAGGACATATCAGAAACTTGTTTCCCTCTTGAAACTCAATTTGGGGAGGGAAAAGGGGGATACTACCTCCATGGTGCTTCATGAAGCTATCCTCCATGGATTTGAAATTCACAACCAGATCAATCTTCCCAAGTTGGTCAAGGATCTCCTGTGACAAAAATTAAGAGTTCATGGCAGCATTAGTGTTAATTTGTGTTATCATCAATTGGGTTATTCTTATGAGGTGCAAAGATGCCCTATGGAACACAATATCTCGACCAGCACTAACAAATCTATAATTACATAAAGTCTGTAAATAAATCCATAATTACACCCCTTTCATGTTGAACAATAACAATTTTTCTGGGAACCTAAAAACATTTAAATAATGTGACAAAGTCCATCAAAAGAAAGCAAGTTTCTCTGATAAAAGACTTACAGCCTGGATTCTTGAACGAGGAATTCCATCCAGTATAAACCCACTTTCACCTCGGGAATACCCATCTTCCAACCTCTTTGACAACAACAGTAATAGTATACCCTCTGGAACAATTGCCCCTCGATTGACAGCATTTGCAATCTATTTTCAAAAGATGAAAAAACACATAGAGAAACATAAAGTGAGTGTGCTATTGCATCAGTTCCAAATCCAATAAAGGTTGATTCCACTTCAAAATTTTTTTCTTTTTTGGAAAAATTTCCAAGTGCATCTGTGAGTTTATCATACCTTTAATTTAATAAAAAAAATAAGCACAGTAATTCCCAATGCTAACATTCATGGAAGGTATGAAATCCTCAAAAAACTTACAATTATATAATAATGATAATGCAAACATGGAATAATTTCTTTAGAATAGTCATATATTAGAGAAACTAATTTTTCCAACTTGGTTCACTTATTCATTACATCTTAAATTGCACAATGCATCTTTACATAAACAATTGTAAGTAATCTCACAGCCAATAACTCGTAGCCTCGCAATTTACATAACTAAACTTTTGGATAATTAATTTGGCATAATTAAACTAAACTAATTAGAACTGTATTATCTAGTAGCCAACTTGCAATCATTTCTTTAAAGCACCTTTAACAGCAATAACAAAATTGGGATAATAATAATAAATAATAATGTGACAAGTCATGATAATTTGCAAAAAATTATTCATAAATCTATCCTCACTTTCCAAAGGTTTTTTTTTTTTTTTTTTTTTTGGCTGAATAAAAAAATGGGTTTCCGATGTGAGCTCATCGACCCCACACAATGTGACGGTAATGGGTAATACCACATATACCACATGGGCCTTTCTGGAGCTATCGCTTGAACCGGTCATCTCTGAGTACAGGACGATGACTCCTACCATCAAGCCACACCCTGTGTGGTCACTTTCCAAAGATTTTATACAATATACAAAGCCCAAAGATTATATTCAACAACAACATTAATAAAATTAATATTAATATAAATATAAATATATCATCCCAAAGATTTTATAATTTTTATGTAATTTCCCAAAAGAAATTATTCAAGAACACAAAAAATACTTTTAAAAAAAAACAAGAAAAGGGTATTTGTGTAATTTAACATGACATATTCCAACATTCTGATTCAGCTCGCCAATGATATTATTTACCGCGACTTTCAAATGTACATTTAAATGACCAAAATACCCTCAGTCCCAAATCTAATTTACAGCTTCACACCAAGAAACAGAGAAAGAAAGCAAAAGAAACTTGAACTGAGAGGAGAGGAGAGGAGAGTGGACCTGTTTGTAGAGAGAAGAGCGAGGGTTGAGGCCTTGACGGACGAGGGTAGAAATGGAAATGTGAGGGACTTCAAGAAGCTTCGAGATCCTTCGAGCGAACACGTGCCTTTTGGCGCTCGGATTCCCTATGAAAGACCACTGGACCGGGTTGGTTGGAACAAAGGCGTCCGATTCGACGACATTGGATTTGGACCGTAACGACGCGGCAGCTTGTAGTTGCAGTAGTAGTCATCGTCGGGTTGTGGCTGAGCTGCTGTGGCGGAGTTGGAGTAGAATCGGCTCACAAAGAAGTCAGTGAGTCGGCTAAGTAGCGGCGGCGGCGGCCCCGTTATAGCCGCAGCTTTGGTGGCGCTGCTACGGCGTAGTTCGAACATGGCGCGAAAAGTGAGAGAGAATTTGAGAAATAACGAAAATGTGGACATGAGTGATAGGTGTGAAAATGACCTTACTATTATGGGATTTTTACATAAAATGCCATCGTTTCTTGGTTCTTGCGCGCCATTTCTTGTTGGAAATTCTTTTTTAAAAAAAAATGGAAAAGGTTAGAAATAAAATATATATATATATATATATATATATTTTTTTATGGGAATAAAATATATTTGGAGAGCCTTCTTGTTCTTATCTTATATTATTCATTAATCTTTTTCTCTTCTTTTTTTTTTTTTTTTGGTGAATATTATTTAATATTCATGAACTATAAAAAAATGTTACTTTATTATAAAAAAAAAATTAAATGAAAGACGAAGTGATTTCTTTTGATGATTATAAAAATTTTAAAAACAAAAGAATTATTACTATTATTATTATTATTATTATTATTTCATTTGAGGGTAAATCATATTTCAATCTTTTATTCTATTGATGATTTTTTAAACTAAATCAACGTACTTTTATAAATTTTAATTCAAATTAATTTTATAGAGAAGTTATTGATGTACCGATAGCTTAGCAGTTATGCAGAGTATTGATTTCCACATTTTGTATGAAAAATGTGTTAGCTTTTGATAAAGTTGAGCATTCTTGTAATAGAATGGTTGTTTCTGATTAATATTATATGCTTGATTAAGCAGAAACAAATAAAAGGAATGCTTAAACACAAAACGACATTATGTGCTGGCATTGTTTTCATACATCCCTCCTTTCCTTGTTTGTTTCGTATGTTCAAATCTTTCATTTGCTTGCTACTTGGAAGTAATACATGTGAGCATTTGCAGCAGTGTAGCTATATTGCTATATTGTTATATTTTAGCTACACTGACACTAAAAGTATGCTCCAGCAGTGGAGCTAAATCTATAATTTTTAGCTCCATTGCTACAGTGCACATCTATAGATAGATGTGCACTGTTCATGAGAATTAAACAAAAAAAATATTATTTTATTCCCAACCCGATTAAAATATTATTTTTTCCTTTTTTTTTCTTTTTTTTTCTTCTCAGAACTCTCACAATCTCTCAACTCTCTCTCTCTCTCTCCACTTTCAGACCTCTCATGCTGCCGCCCCCCTGACCCACGCCGCCATAGACCCAGCTCTGACCACGGCAACCCCCACCACCACCACCACCACCACCACATCTTCTCCCATCTCTCTCTTTCCTCTCTTCTTTGTCTCTATCTCTCCAGCAACCACCACATGAGAAAGAGGAGCTCAACCAACCACCACCTCACCACCACACACACCCCAACAATCACAAAAAAAAAAAAAAAAAAAATCAGCAACCTCTCCAACACCATACACACACCACCACCACCCAAAACCCCACAAATCCACCACCACTAAACCCATAAATCCACGATGAACCACCACCACTACCAACAGCAACCAAAGCAACCCCAACCCATTAAACCCACACCACCATCAACACAACCAAAATCAAAACCAACACCATCAACCCACTATCACCAATCACCAAACCCATCTCAAAAAAAAAAAAAAAACCCACCGATGAGCAAACCCACCACCACCACCGATCTACACAGACCTCGACCCATTCCACGGACCAAATCCACGGACCCAAACCACAGCACCTCTACGGACCCACCAAGCTCAACCACCGCCGATCTACACAGAGCAAGGTTTGAGAGAGCTGATATGAGAGAGGGAGAAAGAGAAAGCTAATCTGAGAGAGGGAGAAAGAGAGAGAGTTGAGACCGGTGATTGAAGAGAGAGAAAGAGATGATAGAACTAAGGAAATAGGGTTTTTTTTTTATATATTTATCGAGAGAGAGAATAAAATATTAATTTTTTGTTTTGTATCCTCAGACTCACTGTTCACAGTTAGTAAATTTTTTGGGTAGCGATTGCGGTGGTGGTGGAAGAGTTGGTGGCGGCAGCGATAAAGGCGGCGGTTATAGGTGGTTATGATTGTTGTTTATTGTAGTGGATATATTATTTTATTGTAATGTTTATATTATTTTATTGTGTTGATAGTTAAAATAGATCCACTGCTGCAGCAAGTGTATAGATAAAATAGATAAAGTAACTTTTGGTGGAGCTAAAAAGCTAAATTTTTAGCTCCACTGTTGTGGATGCTCTTATTATATATGAACATTATTTTCCTCTAAACCACACGATATCACTATATTTAAATATTTTCCAATATCAACTTAAGTACAACAAATTTATGGTTTAATTGAAATATATTTTTGAGTATATAATTTCACTTAAATATTTTCCAATATCAACTTAAGTACAACAAGTTTATGGTTTAATTGAAATATATATTTTTTAAGTATATAATTTCATTATGGTTTAATTGAAATATATTTTTAAGTCCAGTATATAATTTAATTTGAAATTTTTATGTTTAATTTGAAATCGCCTTTAAACTACCCAGAATGTGACCCATCACACTTAGGGGGCGTTTGATTCACCGTGATGTTACATTGCATTGTAATATTACAATATTGTAATCTTATATTAATATAATCTCAATACAAGAATACAACATTACATTGTTTAGAAAAGTAACAAGATTAAGATAATGTGATATATTTTGTAATTTTAGATTATGATAATATTAGAAAAAATAAAATAAACCAAAAATCTTAACGTCACATCATCGTAATATTCATCACATCAAGAACACATCACAACGAATCAAACACCCCTTAAGGCTGATAGTAAAAGACTAATCGTGAATTTCGGACATATTTCACAAAAATAGTGGGAAGAGCTTGTGAATTGACAAAGAACCACACTCATGGCAGCTCCATTATTACTCTACTCTCAATTGAGACGAAACTAGTGTGCAGAGAACTGGAGAAATTTCGGACTTGGGTTGTATCTGTTCATCGTCAATACAAGTATCCATGTGATACCCCATTTCACTTTTCTAACATTCAAAATAAATTCAAGTTCAACCGTTCAATATCAGAAACCTAAACCTAGGCCTTTGGTTGGCCCCTTATCAATCATCAACACTAGTGGGGTTTGTGAATCAATCAAGTGTATAGTAATCCATTCAAGAGACTTTGTAGTTCTAGGAATTCCAATCTTTTAAAGCATCACAGTAGACCTGCAAAATGTAAAATATGCAAAGCAGACACAGAACAATTGGCAGTAACATCTTAGAAAAAGAAAGAAAGAAAGCATAAACACCAAAGAGAAACATAAATCTTATGCCATAATCTACTTATTGTCATACAATTAGCCCAAATGCCTCAACTTTAGGGATACACTCATACAAGAGAATTATTCACTAATAATGTTCTGTTTGTTTCGGCATTAATATTTTGAGACTCTAATAGTCTCTCCCCATTTTCATTAAAAAATGACTCCATGTTGGCAGGCCTTGTAATATTTGAGATAATTCTTATTGGAAATGACTGACTTGGAATGTGAAATTATAACAACGCTTGAGACTTTTAGAGTTAGCTAGTTTTGTAACTTTGGTATGAATATAAATGATGAGAAACTTAAAACATCAGTGGATGAGTGAAAATTAATTATTTCTGCATATGATTGGCTTATATTTAGCTTTCCCTGCTTCAGCTGTATCATCATCTTCTCTTTTGCTGCACGATCGGCTTATTTATCTTCAACTAGGATATTTTCAGTTATTGCAAACAAAAATTGGCAAAAATAGTGGTCATATACAGTGGTTTGCTTCTCATACACCATTTTCATTGCCTTTTTTTAAATCCGAATGATTTGCTCATATAATCGCCAATTCAAGCATCGAGCCTGCCAAAGAAATACATCTAGCGGACCATGAGGTCCATGACCACAGTGTCAACCAACCATGGGCTTCTAGTGGGAATGAATGAGTCCATCATAATGAAAATCAATTGGCACACATGGAAACAACATTAAAAGAAAAAATTAACAAAAAGGAGCATACAAATTTCCATTCTCTATAGGCTACTACAATAAATAATTAGATACTAATGAAGTGACAGTCTTTGCTGCTGAGGCCTTTTCTTTTCCCAATGCAAAATGAATCCATCACAAATACCAACAGTAATTTGCGCCTTTTAACTGCATTTCTATTCATTCATTCTCCAACGTACAATTTTTCTTATGTCAAAATCCTAACATCTTTTGATTTGTATTGAGCTTACTTACCAAAAATCTTACATTTTAATAAATAAGGAAAGAAAAACAAAGAAGTCGTTGGTAGAAATTCAGTAAGGTTGTTTCCTAGATTGCAAAAACCATATTACAAGTTAGTTGTCAGAACTGCAACTCTAGGCCTATCATGTGATTCACATTACTTATTTACAGTACGTACTTCAAACATGGACAGAATATTAGTATTAAGCTAACGCGGATTGATCCCTGTATTGAGCTTATGTGGAGTGCGAGCAGCAACTATATGTTTCAGATGTAAAGCAGCCAATAGCCTAGGCCAATTCGCACCAGGTGAACTGTCAACTTGAAACTCAAGAAGCTTTTGCTGTTTCCTGTAATAATCTTCCAGTGCCTTGCTCTGGGGAGAAAAAGACAATACTTTCATCAGAACTCATCTCAAAAAGGCTTGCAGTCAGAGACATGGAAATCAACAAGATATTAATTGCAATTGGAAGAATAAGAGCATAACAAGGAGTTCAAACTAAAAGACTATCAAGAAGAATAAAAACCAGACAGGAAGTGTTGATATATCAATATCACATTTGAGACATGACATTGCACAACCTAAGTCAATAGACTTTCTGGAAGGAAATTAGCCATTTCAAAACATGCAAATTCGAGGATGGGTTTTTACAATTCGGACATAAAACAAGCTCAAGATGTGTGATATACTCAAATTGTACATCCCCAATATTTATTTCTTTTCTTTCTCTATGGATAACTAAGAGGTCACCTACCATAGTGCCATCATACTAAGAAAGAAAATAACAGAAGTTCCAAATTTGTTAGAGAAAACTGGAACTTCGATTTGTCTCACTGCCTAATGTAGAGATAGGTTTTCGGTTTTCCATCCCATTTCATATTCTACTACGGGATGTGCAAATTTGTGACTGGACCAAAAATAGCAGGAACCATCCCAAGTAATGCAGATAAAAACAAGATAATGCCAAGCTGGATATTCACAATTAAGTATTACAGATCAGGAAGAATCTACCAATATAAGGAAGCACCAAGATATGAGAATTGAAGACTACCTGCTTTGCATACTGTTCAATTCTTTCCCTCGAGGTACCCTCTGCATCACAATTAAGTATTTTGGTTGAGTAACATGCAAGGACATATCAGAAACTTGCTTCTCTCTTGAAATTCAATTTGGGGAGGGAAAAGGGGGATACCGTTACTACCTCCACGGTTCTTCATGAAGCTATCCTCCATGGATTTGAAATTCACAACCAGATCAATCTTGCCAAGTTGGTCAAGGATCTCCTGTGACAAATTAAGAGTTCATGGCAGCATTAGTGTCAAGTTGTGTTATCATCAATTCGGTTATTTTTTATGAGGTACAAACATGCCCTATGAAACACAATATCTCAACCAGCACTAACACATCTATAATTACATAAAGTCTGTAAATAAATCCATAATTACATCCCCTTCATGTTGAACAATAACAATTTTTCTGGGAACCTAAAAACATTTAAATAATCTGACAAAGTCAGGTACACACAACAAATGAAATCTGCATGAAGTCCATCAAAAGAAGGCAAGTTTCTCTGATAAAAGACTTACAGCCTGGATTCTTGAACGAGGAATTCCATCCAGTATAAACCCACTTTCACCTCGGGAATACCCATCTTCCAACCTCTTTGACAACAGCCAAAATAGCATATCCTCCGGTACTATTGCCCCGCCATTGACAGCATTTGCAATCTATTTTCAGGAGATGAAAAATGGAAAATACACAAAGATAAACATAAAGTGAGTATGCTATTGCATCAGTTCTAATAAAGGCTGATTCCACTTCAAATTTTTTTCATTTTTTGGGAAAATTTTCCAAATGCATCTGTAGGTTTATCAAAGCTTTAATTTAATAAGAAATAAGCACAGTAGTTCCATTATACCACTACATTCATTGAAGGTATGAAATCCTCAAAAAAAAATTACAAATATATAATAATAATGGATAATACACACATGGCATAATTACTTTAGAATAGTCATAAATTACTTTGTTTATACATTGTTAAAGAAAAATACTAATTTTCCAACTTGGGACACTTATTGCCTCTTCAATTGCACCATGCATCTTTACATAAACAATTGTAAGTAATTTCACAATGGATAACTCGTAATTTGGCATAACTAAACTTTTGGATAATTAATTTGGCATAATTAAACTAAACTAATTAACCCTATTTTATAATTAGAACCGTATTATCTTGGAGCCAACTTGCAATCATTTCTTTAAAGCACCTCTAACAACAAAAACAAAATTAATAAAATAACAATGTGACAAGCCATGATATTTTGCACAAAATTATTCATAAAACTATCCTCACTTTCCAAAGATTTTATACAATACAACAATAATATATATATATATATATATATTAAAAGCAAAATCCAATTAGATTTTCAATCGAATTCTCAATTTTGTACCACGTGTCCCATCTAATTTTTAATTTTTATACCAAGTGAATTATTGAGTATAAAAATTGAAGAGTCCAAATCCAATTAAATTCCAAATTGGAGTCCAATTTTGTGCCACGTATCCACCTAATTCTTTTAATTTTTATGGCAAATGAATTATTTGGTGCAAAAATCAAAGAATTTAAATTCAATTAAATTCTATATTTTTTATATATATATATATATTTATATTTATATATGTGTGTATAGATTGTTTTCACTTACACATGCACGGGTAACACACTAGTTAATATTAATATAAATCTATCCTCCCAAAGATTTTATTTAATTCCCCAAAATAAATTATTCAAGAACACAAAAATACTTTTAAAAAAAAAAGAAAAAAGAAATGGGTATTTGTGTAATTTAGAGCAAGGCAGATGTTTTATAACCCTGAAAAAGTGCTTGAAACAGCTAGCCAATGGTATTAACTTACCGTGGCTTTCAAATATAATTTAAATGACCAAACTACCCTCAGTCCCGAATCTAATTTACAACTACACACCAAGAAACAGAAAGAAAGAAAGCAAAAGAAACTTGAACTGAGAGGAGAGGAGAGGAGACCTGTTTGTAGAGAGAAGAGCGAGGGTTGAGGTCTTGACGGACGAGGGTAGAAATGGAAATGCGAGGGACTTCTAGAAGCTTCGAGATCCTTTGAGCGAACACGTGCCTTTTAGCGCTCGGGTTCCCTATGAAAGACCACTGGACCGGGTTGGTTGGAACAAAGGCCTCCGAGTCCGACGACATTGGATTTGGACCGTAACAACGCGGCGGCTTGCGGTTGTTGTTGTTGTAGTAGTAGTAGTAGTAGTAGTAGTTGGAGTCGGAGGAGGAGTAGTCATCGTCGTCGGAGTCGGATTCGGGTTGTGGCTGAGCTGCTGTGGCGGAGTTGTAGTGGAATCGGCTCACAAAGAAGTCTGTGAGTAGGCTGGGTAGCGGCGCCGCCGTTATTGCGGCGGCTTTGGTGGCGCTGCTGCGGCGTAGTTCGATCATGGCGCGAAAGTGTGAGAGAGAGAGAGAGAGAGAATTTAAGAAATAACGAAAAAGTGGAAATGAGTGCTCGGTGTGGAAATGACCTTACTATTTTGTGATATTTACATAAATTGCCATCGTTTCTTGGTTCGTTAAACGGAAAAGGTCGGAATAAAACATATATTGGTGGAGAGCCTTCTTGTTCTTATCTTATATTATTCATTAATCTTTTTCTTTTTCTTTTTTAGGTGAATATTATTCAATATTCATGAACTATAAAGAAATGTTACTTTATTATACGATAAAATATATTTAAAAAATTAAATGAAAGAAGAAGTGATTCATTTGATGACTATAAAAATTTAAAAAATCAAAATAATTTTTATTATTGTTTTATTTTAGGCTAAATCATATTTCAATGTTGTATTTTATTGATGATTTTTTAAATGTATTGAGATACTACAAGAGCCGGTTCTTTTTAAAATGTATTGTATTTCAATCCTTTGTCAAAAAAAAAAAAAAAAAAAATTAGTACAACAAATTTATGGTTTAATTAAAAAATATTTTTAAGCATATAATTTCATTTGAAACTTTTATGTTTAATTTGAAATCACCTTTAAACTCTGCAAAATGTAAAATATGCAAAGCAGACACAGAACAATTGGCGGCAACATCTTACAAAAAGAAAGAAAGAAAGCATAAACACCAAAGAGAAACAAAAATCTTATGCCACAAACTACTTATTGTCATACAATTAAACCAAAGGCCTCAACTTTAGGGATATAAGAGAATAATTCACCAATAAGACAAGAAACAATCAAACACCCAAGTCTCACAAGCCCTGCTTGAGCATTGATCGAACCCTCATTGGAAGACCATAAAGCCGAATAAACCCAGCAGCGTCAGCCTGATCATAAATCTGGCTGCTCTCAAAAGATGAAATATCTTGCCTATACAGGCTATAAGGGCTCTTGCGGCTAGCTACAGAAACTGAACCTTTGTACAGTTTGAGTGTAACTGAACCTGTTGTAGTCTCGGTGATTTTTTCCATAAATGCATCCATTGACTCGCGAAGTGGGTCAAACCATCTGCCTGCATAAACTAGCTCAGCATACTTGAGTGCAAGTGAATCTTTAAGTTGCATGCTTTCTCGATCAATTGTTAAAGACTCCAACCCCTGTACAGCCTCGAAGAGGATTGTCCCACCCGGAGTTTCGTAGACTCCACGGCTCTTCATACCAACTAATCGGTTTTCAACCATGTCAATTCGGCCAATTCCATGCTTTCCACCAATCTCGTTGAGTTCAGTAAGTAGAGATGCAGGCGATAGCACCTTCCCATTAACTGAAACAGGAAGACCCGACTCTATCCCAATTTCAATATATCTACAGGAATGAAGGCATAGAAAAAAAGAATTAAAAAAAGCGGCATAGAAAATAATAGATAATGATACACAGGGGTTAAACTAAAAATTCAATAAGGAAGCTTACTCAGGTTTGTCCGGTGCCTCTTCTGGGTCCACAGTCAACATGTACATATCCTTCTTAGGTTCGTTTGCTGGGTCTTCCAAAATGTCACCCTTTAAAGGCATGGAAATGAAACTCATGAGAGAGAGTGAGAGAATTAAAAGGTGACCATGAGAGCAAAAAATAAGCTTATTTCCTACAACAGTTTCTGAGCAACTGACATAAAACAAAGAGCTATACTAAGATTGCAATTTAAGCAGAAATTTGACAAGACAAAACAGGAAATGGAGAGGTAAATGTTACCTCATGGCTAAGGTGCCATAGGTTCCTATCCCTGCTGTATATGGATTTCTTTGTTACTGGTACAGGTACATTATGCTTCTTAGCGTATTCAATAGCATCTTCTCGCCCTGTAATATCCCATTCCCTCCAAGGAGCCACAACATTTAGCTTGGGATTCAGAGCAAAGAATGTGAGCTCAAAGCGAACCTGAATACACAAAACAGCAAGCGAGACTGTGTCAGACAAAAAAACAGAACCCAATGTGTCATAAAATTTAGAGCTCAATCATGAGGCATGCCTGATCATTTCCTTTTCCAGTGCATCCATGAGCGACAGCATCAGCTCCTACTTCTTTGGCAATATCCACCATGGCCTGTTTTTTAAATATATCATTACAAAGATTTAAAATTTATCAGATGGAAAAAGAAATTTCATGATGCCATTAAAACACAACTGATGACAAGAAGCTCAGAAACGAAAAGGCTTCCTTGAACAAAAATAATATACATTTTTATTTTATTTAAATTACCCAAAAAAGTACCAATAGGGTATCTACGCTCAACTCTATCAAAGACAACAAATGGAAATAAAAACAGATGATAGAAAAATCAAGAACACTTCTAAAAGAGCAGCAAACTGTATTATTAATTTCTCTTGAAAATCTGCATGCTTGCCATATTTAAACCTAAGAAACACAACAAACTTCAAAGTAGGAGCTCACTTTTGCAATAACAGGGCGAGCCATCGAGGTTCCCAGCAAATATTTCCTCTCATAAATTGCACCAGCTCTCAAGCAAGGAAAAATAAAATCTCGTACAAATTCCTCCTTCAAGTCCTTCACCACTAACTGAGAAGCCCCACTGGCTTTAGCCTTTGCTTCCAACCCTTCCAATTCCCCAACACCCTATAAATTTGGCATTTCAGATAAGCACACAATTAATATGAATGCAACTGGTCAAGTGGGAATGAAGGATACCATCTAAAACTAATTGCACAGGAAGACTAAATAAGCAAAGGAACTTTGAGCAAGTAGATGTTGCTACTTAACATACCTGACCAACATCAGCAGTGAAGCAAACAACATCACAGCCATAGTTCTCCCTGCAAGGGATAGGTTTGTTAAAAAATATATCATGGGAAAACAAATAATTCAAATGCATTAACCAGCACCATGAAACATTAAAAACAGAAAGCAAGCAGCATTTAATCC
The DNA here is from genome assembly GCA_032727855.1 of Quercus ilex subsp. ballota. Classification (NCBI taxonomy): domain Eukaryota; kingdom Viridiplantae; phylum Streptophyta; class Magnoliopsida; order Fagales; family Fagaceae; genus Quercus; species Quercus ilex. The sequence goes on along the minus strand of CM064917.1, from coordinate 5,050,855 downwards.
ATTCAAGTAAGGTAATAATTCAACAAAGTCTGCAAAGGAGACATGTTAAAGCATGGAGCTAATATTTAATCAGGCACAAAAACTGCTGTTTTATCTGTAATTCAAGAAGACATGTTCAAGCATGAAATATTAAAAACAGAAAGCAGGCAGCATCTATAGTTCGTCACTACCAGAGTAAACAGCAGAATACTTATAATGAAGTCATCCCAACCACTACCTAACACAGTTAGTCAGTTACTAAAAACTGCTATTTTATCTCCTCCAAACTCACTGGCTATCTCTCCTCATAAAATAAATATTTTAAAACTACCAGTCCCGGATTGCCATCAAAGAGAGCATGAGTCTAATTTCATATTTTAATCAATTGTATTCCAAACATACCAATCTAAAACTGAAGAACACTGAATACTTGTACAGTGGAAATATAATAAGGGGAATGTTCCAAGCCACAAAACAGGGGACTACAAAACATATAACAGTAGAAATACCTTAGCCATGGGACTATGACTGATGTGTCTAAGCCACCACTATAAGCTAGAACGACCTTATTCAATTTGCCACGCAACCCTATACCCTTTGTAGCTTCAGAAATTTCCATCTCTCTATCACTCTGCAAAACTGCTTGAATAACTGCATCTCAAGCGCAAATAAGCTAAGTATGTCCCAAAAAATAAAAATAAAGAAATAAATAAAGTTATAAGCCAAACTAAACAGCCTAGCATATTCATTACTTAAGGTTTTAACATTTAAGCACTTAATTAACTCATTGCAAACTAAGTCATGATAGCTTGCGAGCCATCAATACAATAACACTACATGAAAAAGAATGAACAACAATAGAAAGTATTAACTGATATTGACTTCTCTAAAGAGAAAATCTATTGGGCTATATTCCAAACAAGAATATTTCAGAAACAAGTATTCCAAAACAACCTCACCTTGATTTTTACGAAACTTAGTTATATTGCCACCATTACTAATAGTAGCAACAGCATGACCATGGAGCTCACTCGTTCTAGCCACCAACTGTAAAAAAATCCAAATTAATCACATTACTTATACAACAAACATTTATTTAGAAAGACGCAGAGAATAAGTCTAGTGACAAAATTTTTGGTGACATATTGCGTTCAGTGCGTAGAAAGTGGTGTCAATAGTGGGCCAAACTGAAAGTGATGTTGCATCAATCACATCTTTGTAAGTTTTAAGGTAGACACTGGCACTGCTCTTAAGTTTTAAGGTACAATTACCTCGGATGCTGAAGACAACTTCCTTGGGCAGCTTACTTTATCATTAAACTGCAATGACTCTGTGATTGGAATCAGTTACAGCATAATCTCAGAGATTCAATTTCTAATAACAAAACCCAAACATAAAAAATTGCAACCCAAACATAATCTCAGAGATTCAATTTCTCCATTCTCTTTCAGAGACTTAATTTCAAATAACAAATCCCAAAAATAACACATGCAATCAAACTATTTGAAACACAAAATACTCCATCCCAACATTCCTCAGCAAAATACAATCCTATCTGTGTAGTAAATTTTCTATATAGCTTCACCCAAAAAAAAAAAAAAATTGAAATATTTCAATTCGAATAGTGGAAAAGATACAATTTTGGGGGCCAAGAAATTATAACAAAAAAGTTTTGCAAATAACGTGCAAATACAGAATGTGTTATTGAATCATGCAAATAAATCTCATAGAACAAAAAATAATAATAACAAAAGATACAATTTTGGGTGCCAACAAATCATTTTTTTCACAAAACATATTGAGCCCAGAATTATTAAACAAACAAACAAAAAGGTTTTCAATCAACATGCAAATACAGAATGTGATTGAAACATACAAATAAATCTCACAGAAAACAAAAACAACAAAAATAAAAGACACAATTTTGGGTGCCAAGAAATCGTTCTTTTCACAAAACAATTTGAACCCAGAATTTTTTTTTTTAAATTATTTTTAATTAACATGAAAATACTGCATGTGATTGAATCATGTAAATAAATCTCAAATAAATAAATAAATCAAAGAAAAACTGAAAAGCCCAGAACATGTACCTCTCTTTTTTACTTGAAAAGCAAGGCTGCTGGGTGAGCATGAAGAAATAGCTTTGAGCTGAGCCATTTCTATCTCTCTCTCTCTGTGATTGTTTGTGTGTGCGCGTTTCAGTCTCTGAAATCAGTGAGTTGTGTGGACACGTGTGTTGTGTTGTGTTTTGTGGTAGCTACTAGCTAGGGTTTTAGAAGGGCGCGAAAAGCATAGAAGGGAATTGAGAAAACGGTGTCGTTTTGTGAGGGCTTAGTGGCACTTGTCTGCCACCAACTATGGAAAAAAAGAGCCCTAACGACAAAGAAATCATATCATATCATATCGTATCATATTATATTATATATAATAAAAGTTGAGTTTAGACGCTGTAGTTGTGACACATGACTTCATCAAATTGTAAAAATTTTATTAAATTTTTAGATTTCTAAAGAACTAAAAAGAAATAGTATACTACTAGAACTCTAATTCATTCTTATCATTAAATAAAATTATATTAACATTATTTTTTTATTTGTTAGGATATATTTTCTTAAATTAAAGGATAATATTTAACATACAAAAATTTGATTTAGATAATATTTATCATCTAATTAACATTACTTTTTTATTTGTTATGATGTATTTCTTAAATTAGGGGATAATATTTAACATACAAAAATTTAATTTAGATAATATTTATCATCTAAATTTTAAAATTTTAGATGTAACATAAAAATCAAATAAGAAAATTTTTAAAATTAATCTATTAATTCTAACCATATTTAATCATTAATTCTAAGAATTGAATTTTAAATTGATAGTTATTTAAAAAAACGTACTAAATAATTGATAAATCTAAAATTAATATAATCTTGATAATATTATAAATTAAAATTAAAGTTGATAATTCAAGAACATCTTGATAAATTGATGTAATATAGAAATCAAATAAGAAAATTGTTAAAATTAATCTATTAATTCTAACCATATTTAATCATTAATTCTAAGACCCTAACCTTAAGCATATAAATTAGATCAAAGCTAAAAAAATTAGTTTAAACAAAAGGCAACCAATACACAAAACCTAATCAATTTAATAAAAACAAAATACAAAAACAAAGGAGCCTTTAGAAACTTGACAATGTTTTCAAATGTTTTGAATTCATTAATTAAAATCACATGAAGGCAAAAAACCTATAATAACAGTAAAGAAAATAAACAAAATGAAAATAATAATAATAAAAGAAGAAATAATGCATACCTGCATTGTCATGGGATTTAGGCATTCACATATTGAACTAAGCTTCACTCAAAAAAGAATAAATAGGGTTATATATATTGGTAGAGTTCCATTTGAAATATAATTCATTTAAATCTTATTGAAATTAAAGATATCTAATCAATGTCTTTGTTTTTATCCCATAAAAATTGGAATTAAAAAAGGTCAAATGAATAGAATGAAAAAAAAAAAAAAGAGTTGATTCAACATAACGTAACATGCAAAAAATTTTAAAAAAAAAATTAAAAGAGAGAGAGAGAACGTGGTTGATAGCTATAAGAAATTTTGATATATATATATATATATATATTATATATTTAAATGTCATCAACGTAGAAATTATCAAATTAATAGAGATATATACTGCTTTTTGGAATAAATAGAGATTATCAAATTATTGAAAATATATATTGTTTCTTGGGATAGATTTATATTAATCACCTCTTGAAGAATTTGGATTGTGCTTATCCCTTAATAATCAAGTTTTATAGCTTGATATTCTGATAAAATAATATTAATTTAATAATATTAAAAATTTTGAAAATTTAGATGATAAATATTATCTAAATTAAATTTTTGTATGTTAAATATTATCCCCTAATTTAAGAAATATATCCTAACAAATAAAAAAATAATGTTAATTAGATGATAAATATTATCTAAATTAAATTTTTGTATGTTAAATATAATCCATTAATTTAAGAAATATATCCTAACAAATAAAAAAATAATGTTAATCTAATTTTATTTAATGATAAGAATGAATTAGAGTCTTGGTAGTATACTATTCCTTTTTATTTCTTTAAAAATCAAAAAATTTAATAAAATTTCTGCAATTTAGTGAAGCCACTTGGCGCAACTACGGCGTCTAAGCCCAAGATTATATATAATATAATAATATGATTTCAAAAAATAGTATATATCTCTATTAATTTGATAATTTCTACGTTAATGACATTTAAAATATATATATATATATATATCTCAAAAATCCTTATAACTATCAACCACGTTCTTTTTCTCTCTTTTTTTTTTTTAAAAAAAAAAAAACTAGAAGCAGAGAAAAGCTCCAACATTGATGGGGAGGAGAAAACCCGACAGTTCCACTTCTCAAGCTTTTTTCATTTGCAGATTCCACTGATGTTTGTTGGCACCGTTGGAGCCATTGTAAGTGGGTTAGGCATGCCCATTATGATAATATTGTTTGGCCAAATGATCAATAGTTTTGGCAACAACCAGAGTAGCAACACAGATATTGTTAGTATAATTTCCAAGGTAAATAGACAATACACGGGCTAAGAAAATAAGGAATGCATTTGAATCCTTGATCCTTCTTTTATATTTTTAGAATTAATGATTAAATATGGTTAGAATTAATAGATTAATTTTAACAATTTTCTTATTTGATTTTTATGTTACATCAAATTATCAAGATGTTCTACATGTGTATTCTTGAATTATCAACTTTAATTTTAATTTAAAATATTATCAACATAGAAATTGTAATAGAAGGAGAATTATTGAGGAAAGAGAAAAAATTGATTACAACAATAAGTAGTTTTTCTATCCAAAAAATAAAAAAACTAGAAGAAGAAGCCCTAAAAAGAAGAAGAAGTTGTTGCAAACTTGCCAATAGGAATATATAGAGAGATTTTTCAATCGTGGGGAAGTTAAATTTCCAATCATTGTAGAAATTATAAGAGAATGAAAATTATTAGGAAAAAGATATGTATTAGAAAAAAAACTGTCACGTTTAAACAAATAACAAAATGTAAAATGACATCACTTAGGATGCAAATTTATCCAAAACAAGAAACGAAACAAAAATGTCATAGAGATAGAATGAAATAAAAAATATTGACATCAACGTAATGTAAAATAAATAAATAAACATGAATGATGAAGACATTAAGAAAATATGATAGATTTTATTTATTTATTTATTTAAGTTATAATCAACATAGGAATTTAAAGTTATCCAAATAAGTAATAAAGGAATAAAAAAAAGTTGATAAAAACAAATAAGATATTATTTTTATCTAAAAATTTATTGTAATTTTTTTTAGTTAAAAAAACTGCTGCAATTTACACAATCGCAACTTCTAAGCCTAATTTTTATTATATAATAACAAGTATATAGTATATAATATATAATAAAAAAATGTTAAATGTTTATCCAGAAAAATAATAAGAACAAAATATTTGATTTATCACAAAACAAAAATAAAAGGTTAAATATTAAAAATTGAAAGTTCAATAGCTAAGGTGGTAGCCCTAGGTGAGTTATTTTTTTGATGAATAAAAGGGGAGTGGGGGCGACCATCATGACTCACCCCCTTAGGCGTAACCATAAGAGCACTCCTCGCTAGAGAATGTTCGATTGAATCATAGCTACTGTGATATGGGATGACCACAAACCTTACCCTAGCACCATGAGAAAGCTGGCAGCTAGGAGCTAACTGCAAGAGGATTCCCACACTCCTCCCCAAGTACCCACCCTAGGTGAGTTTGGTGGAATGGATTGATGGTTTTGGTTCAAACCCCGAGAGGAGAGCTTGGGCAATTATGTAATAATATTTATAAATATTTCCAAGAAAAAATAATTGGGGTGCTATATATGCATACCATATATAAAAGCCCCTTATTTTTAATTATGAATTAGTAGTACAAATCTGGTTAAATTATAAATTGCAATGTCTAATTTTACCCAAAATTCAAGTCATTCATATAACTTTTAATTTGTTCATTTCAATTTTCTACCCTATAACTTCTATTTGTTTTAAGTGTGGTCATTCCATCCACTTCTCATTAGAGGATTTGCAGTTAAGCGTCCCAAAACGATGTAGTTTTGGTATTTTTGAATTTTCAAAATAATGTCGTTTTAAGGACGCCTAAGGATATTAGGTGGTTGTGACAAACTTAACATAAGGATTACATCGAATAAAAGTAAAAGTTATCATATTGAAATGAATAAATTAGAAGTTACAAGACTAAACTGAATTTATGACAAAATTAGATGATGTAATTTGTAATTTAGCCTAACAATTGTATGTAATGAAAATAGGCTTTAAATTCAAAAAATTTGTGAGCCAATTGAAACTTTAATAGAGTTTCATATGGATTAAATTATCAACATACAAAGTTACAAACATATATTGAGATATTTGGGATAAGGATGGCATGTAATGCATTTTCGATGGTACAACAAAATTCTATCATATTTTCATAACATTGTTTTGAGTTGTTGTAGCCCTAGAACTCAAAAAGATGTCCAAGTGTGTGTTACGCTAATTTAGAATGTCTAGGGACATTTTGAATTTTTATTGTACAAATTTCCTTCAATATTAATATAAATTATTACCATTGTTCCTATAATGGCTTATGTCAAAAACTTTATCTTAATTAATTACTTTATAGAACTATAGAGATAGAGATACTATCTTCTCAAAAAAAAAACTATAGAGATACTATTCTCCTTTATTTTATTTGACTGATATCACAAACTATAAAAAATACTTATTTTAAACATGCATAAAGCATAGCTTTCTATTATGTTCCTGAGATAACAACAATAGGCTGCCCATTGTTTCTCCACCTTGCAGCATATTGTGGTTTCCTCAGAAACAAAACAAACAACAATGCTTTATACCTTCGAACTTTATGTATCATATATATAAAGTATTTTCTATTGTTTGTAAAATCAGTCGTATAAGAAGGTGGGACGATGGCATCTCTAGGTTGGTTTATGTCAAAAATTTATCTTATTGATTATTCTATAACCTGTGGTAGATTTATTTCTCATTTTTTTCTTAACCAACTATAGAGATACTATATGACTGATTTTACAAACTATAGAAAATGCGTAGTTTCAAAGCTATATAGCATTTGTTTTTTATTCTGTTTCTGAGAAAACCACAATTTGCTGCCCACAGATTCTCCACCTTGCATTTTACAACTTATTCTTGTATTGTGGTTCAATACTATCACTTTTGCAGCAGAGATAGCAACAAACTTGCTTCAAAAAGTCCCCTAAATGTGTCTCCTTGGTAAAGTTAATGGGCCATTAGTTGCAGTCTTGTAGACCAACTTCAAAAACAAGAAAAGCTAAGTTCCAGGTAGCTTGGGCACTCATAAGCGAATATTTTCATTACTCCTAAGTCCTAACCAATGCGGGACTTGATCAAAGAGGACTCTTTCATTGGACAATGGCCTATGAGAATGAAGGTCTCTTTTATATTCCCCCATATCTTTGATTTGATGTTGTATAAGAAAAATGGTCTTGCCCCTTGTCCTCTCAACAAAAGATGGTTTTTTAGGTTCAATCCAGAGGCAGAGAAGGAAATGGATTGTGTTGGAAAAACTACTCTTGGACTGTATAACCACCCATATATGATCAAGAAAAAGAGAAGAAAATCTAAATGCTTTCTAGTTGGAGCCTGTCATGTCACTTGCATGAATATCATTGCACTTTTCCTGATTTCAGAAAAAGACAAAAAATATAAATAAAAACCTACACCCTTCATGAATTTTTTGCTGCGTACATCCATTTCAATGCATAGCTAAAAGTGATAAATAGTCTTAACCAATTATTAACTCTGATTCCCTTTTCGTTCTAGCTTCTTTTGGAAAATTATTTGGTATTCTCGGAGTATAGCTGATGTAGTACTCCGTACAAATTAAAACAAGTTAACCTGATAAAAATTTAACTTATTCATATGACTTTTTTGAACTTGTGTCATATTGTTTGCATTAATTGATTTGTTTTCATTGATGTGGAGTATCACATTAGCTGTACTCCACTAGTTCAGAGATTGAAAGCAAATTAGTAAATCAAGGTGATATTCTTAAATAGTACTGCATAAATACAGGAATTGCAGGCCACTCTTAAATAGTACAATGAAAGGGAAAACAGAATTGCATTAGATTTTCTCTACCATGCTAGAATTCCTGGGTCACAAAAAATTTTGACATTACAAATAGAGATAGTGCAAACTCTCCTTAGTGAAAACTTGGCTGTCACATATCACATCTCATTATTCAAAAGGTATTTTACAGAAAACCACAATTGTTTTGTATCATGGTTGTTGAGTTTGATCAATAAGGAATAGACCTTTTGAGCAAAGATAATTGATAAACAGTTAAACACAGACCATTCTGAGTTCTTATTACTTCAAAATTCAATAGACAAAAGATTACTTAGTTCAAAATCTGACACCACCTATATGGTAGTCTCAAATCTAAAAGAAAATAATTTAAAATTATGAGACATATTACTAAAGGAAAAGTTGCTTCAACAGAAGCCATTGGTAATAGATATTCAGTAGATGTTAAAAAAGATATTTATCGAGGTGGGTATAGTATTAAAGATGATATGATAGATGTTGTAGTAATGAAATTCAATGCAGTTATGTACCACATTCCTAGGGAATATCTTAGGCAAACAATATTTTTAGAATAATTTTATGAAAATAAGTTTAGTGAATCCAAGATTATGGTCTGAAAGTCTAACTACTTGTCAAAAGATCTGTATAATAAAAAAGCAGCTAGTAAGAAAATCATGTTGATCATAATATTTCTTGAAGAGCTGCAATACATTTACCTAAATTATCTTGTGAGCTAGTTGATGAAAAACTGATAGTGACCAAGTTTCCTGTCCCAAATAATGAAGCAAATTACTTAAAAATGAAATATTTTTACTATTGTCTTTTTATGTATCTCGACTTATGAAGCATTAGCTAGACTTGCACTGCAACATGTTAATTTTTTCCACTTTCAGATATGAACCTGAGCAAGCAGTTTACTTCTGCAGGCTGAAGCTCAATTCAAGAAGATGCAAGAAATAGTGGATACTGATTCCCCAAGGAATTTTCTTAGGTAATGTAAGAATCATTTTCTGCAATCTCTCGGCCTTTGAGCAGTGCAATTACAGTTGCAAGTCTAATAATGTCCTGTCCAAAACCGTACTCATGCATGATTTTATTAACTCAAGCAAGGATCTTGATTTCCTAAGGCTTCACAACTTGCCTTATAAGCATCCAAGTAATGCTTTATTCAGCAGGCTTCACAATAGATGTCCTGCATATTGCCAAGCTCATTAATCTCCTATGGTGGCAATTTTTGCAATGGAATTACTTTAACAATCCTGTTCTTTCTGTTTCTATTTGACCTTCATGCAGACCTTATCCTCCATCTTCCCTAAGGTCTCTTTCAAGCAGCTTTATGATTGTCTTAATTATCGATAATAGGACTAATAGTATATTTACACCAAAAACTGAAAAATAATAGAAGAATAGGAAGATAAGTAATATTAAAACAAGAATAGAAATGGTTATAAAGATAAGAGAGGTAGGCCAAACCATCATAACAACCTTTATAGGTGTGGTCTTATTGTTCTTCATACACTAACAGAGAAAAATACAATAGAACGAAATACTGAAACAGAAGTCACCTATTGCAAACCATGACAATTCAACTTGAGGGCTATGGACAATAACAGAGAAAAATACAATAGAACGAAATACTGAAACAGAAGTCACCTATTGCAAACCATGACAATTCAACTTGAGGGCTATGGTTCCTCCTCCCCCTCTAGAATTGAACTCTCAACCTTGAGCATCTTTCTCTTTTTAGATGTGGGTGAGTCAATTTGAGTAGACCAAAACAATCTGCACTCCATCAAGTCAAGCAAACGTGATTGCAAATGCTTATTCATCTCCATGACATGCTTTGTCATTCTGGTGGCCCACATCCGATTCTCTATACAAGTTTCCACCTTCACTTGCATGGCTGCTGGTGTTCGTTTTTTCTGCCCCAATTCCAAGACACAGAATGAGTGCATTGTCAAAAATTAGTCTACTTCACATATAATGTGCTAAACTTAGTTCTATTTGGTAATTTAATGCTATATCACTTTTCTATGTTACACTTAATTATCTGTGCATTTGTCAACATTTGCTTTAAGAGAGTGGGAAAGACCTCCAAATCAGATATATGCTGCTGCAATGAATCAGTGCTTTGGAAGTCAAGGGAAGTCTGCTTTTCTTCAGAGGAATGACCTAAGGAAAGGAGATTGAGTGTTCCCTTGAATGAGTTGGCTGGCTGAGGATACTTTTCAAGTAATGAAACATGGAACTGGTTCGAAACTCTCTGATTTTTTGATATAGAAAGCAGTGAGGACTGCGGAATCACTGTCATATTAGTTACTGCCCCTGCTTATTGATGAAAACAACAATCTTAGCCATGCAAGATCAGTGGTTATTTGTTAGAAGATATGTATGATATAAGAATATATATATATTCATACATAAGATTATTTCCTTGTTCTAACTATTCAAATTAAAGTATTTGTAGAATGCATCTATACAAATTTGGGCATATGTGATATATGGATAGACATTTGCATGTAACCGTCTCTCACATGTAAGACAAAAATGCACCTCTTAGATGATGAAGGCAAAGGAGTGTGGAAACTATTTGGTTACTAAGAGTTTTTTTAATAAGGTTATCAAAATAATAATAATAATAATAATAATAGGTATTTGTTTACTAAGAAATACAGAGGGGGCAATTTTTTTTTATATGTTTGGATTTCCCATCATGCATAACATGTTTGATTCTAATACTCTAGGTAATCCGTGTGAAAAATAAAAGTCTACATTTCCCGTTCAAATTATTTTTTGTGCTCATTAATTGAAGATTGGTATTTCAGGATTTTCCTATTACTCCATTTCATCAGCAACCAAATACCACATAGGCCAAATGGATGGATAATTCTTCAACAACATATAATTTTACAGATCCAAGTAAATAGCAAACTCCCTCCTGAGTAAAGGATAATAAAAGACAAAACAGACATTGAAGGTTATGCTTACCTTTACCATGATTGAATCTTCGAATAATCACCCGGTTGACTACATCCCACATGCAAATGGTGCGGTCCTCAGATGCAGATATCAGACCCGATTCACTGAAGGTCAATGCAGTTATGGCTCCACTGTGTAAATGGGAACGTAAACTGATTATAATACTACAAGAGTTTATATGAATTAAATATCTAGACAAATGGCCAAGCAAAATGAGTATAGTAGAGGATCACAATTTAACACTCATTGGTTAAAGACTTATAGCATCTCTGTGCAGGTGTGTGTTTATCTTCAAACTACATGTGAACTGAAGTTTCCAAACATGGGTTTCAAAAGCCAAAGAACCAGTTTAAGTAAAGCTAGCAGGAGCCAGTTTGTCACCAATTCAGTCTCCATAGTTAATGTCAAATCAACACAAAAACCCGGTTGACATTGCCAATGTCATTGTACTAATTAGGAATCAAACTATTTCATGTAAATGAGATTCAAAATAACTAGGTTTTTCAATTATTTATTCCTTTAACAGAAGGAGATTTAATCTCCATTTAGTAACTGGAAAATTCAAGCACCATACATTACTTGTGTCCATTTAGCACAACTGGTTGGGCTTCTTCAACAACGAATTGTTCCTCCAACAGTCCAACATCAAGTTCGTTGACAAAAATTCTTCCATCTACACTTCCACAGAACAAGAATTGCTCTTCTGGGTGAAGAGTAATTGCAGTTATTGCTAGTGGATACACTTGAGTTTGTATAAGCATTCCTGAGACAAAATCCCAAACCTACGAGATACGAAATTTTGTCAGCTATAGTAAGAAGAAAATTCAGTGTTGAAAGATATAATTACTAAGAGTCAGAACCATGATGCACATTGTTTGGTCACCTTGCATGTGCCATCAAGGGAGCTTGATACTAAAACTGAAATTGAGCTTCCTGATGTGGTCAATAGACCAGTAATACAAGATTTATGCTCTGATGAATAGTGTAACAAAGAATGAAAGCTTCCGGAATCCTCCGTGTCTAGCAAGCTTCAATCAAATTAATTAGAGTAATTCATTATTGCAAAGGCTTCAAATCTTTTGTCCTTTTTATTTTGTGTTGCCTACAGAAATTAGGTAACAATAGAAAAAGAATTCAGCATTACCTAATTACAGACCAAACACAGATCATACCATCATCTGACCCGGAAATGAGAAGAGAATCATCATTGGAAAACAGCAAGCAATTTAAAGATTTGTGATGAGCATGCCAAGTCTTGAGCAATCTTCCATTGGCAATCTGAGGATTACCTTAACCGCATCAGAATCTAAGGAGGGGCAGTGTTTTATACATCTTATCCCACATTAGAATTGAAACAGCCATTGCCCCGAAGATTGACAAAAATGAAGACAAATGGATACCATATAGTTGCTGAACTTAGAATTAATGTAAAGAAATTGACCAATGCTATGGACACAAGGCTAAACCCATTTTTAGTATGCACCAATCAAAATAGGCCACATCAAAAGTTGTAAAAAAATTTCTCTAGACTTATGGAAAGAAATTTACCATATGAAATTGGCTTTTTTGACTTCTCATTAACAGGAAATAAATTTTTTTTTTACAAAGACCAATTGAACAAGGCAACTAGATAGAGTTCTTACTAACCTCCCAAAGATAAGCATTTCCAGAAAGCGCCCCACCTGCAAGATATAGGCCATCCTTTGTGCAAGAAAGTGACCCAATGGCCTCCACTGGGTAACTCCGAAGAGGTGACTGAGGCTGAAGATTAGGAAATTTAAGTAAACCAATTAACCAAGCAAAGCTTTCTATTGTAAAACAGAGTTTTAAAGGAAAAATATGCAAGAAGCTTCACTTAATTATACTTTGGTTTCTTAGTCTCTCATTTTTGAAGTTTCGGATTGGGGTTACAAATATGGGGAATTGTGAAATACAAGTGAAATCCAGCCAGAACTTCAATGAAAAGCTTCAAACTGTTAGATGAATCTCTAGCAGATTGCAACTTAGTAATGATGGTTTGCCCAGATGTAACAAAACATTTTCTAGCAATAAGTGAATTCTATAAATCACCTAATCCATTTTATTATATTAGGCTCATTAGATTTTCTTTTCCGTTAATCTCCTTTATGCATTTTTTCAGTAACCGTATGCATCATATAAGAATCTACATATACATGAACAGACATCCAAAACTACCTTACATAATGCATAGTCAGAATAAGTGAATACTAATTTGAGAGAAGCATTTTTAACAGATAAAAGACATATAGTGAAGAAAAAACTTAGTTACATATTTGGAATATCAAGCAAGCAAGCCTTTGCATTGCCCAAATGATCAATGGTGGTCCAATATTAATGGTGCCCGATTTATCAAAGGATGTTTAAATTTTATAGCTATAATAAATCGTTCAATGACTGAAATAAGAAGACAAATTTTGGGAAATAGGGAAATACAAAAAATTCAAGCATGTTGAGAAGCATATAGCTATGCCTAAATATACACACAAACATAAACCATAATACACCAATTCTCTCCAGAACCACAGACACGGGAACCTTGGCACAATTTGTAGAGACTAATTCCTATTTCCAATTACCCTGACAATTAATCTACACAATCCTAATACATCAATTGCAGAAGAATGAACCTTGTGCATAGATTAATTCCTATTTCCAATTACCCCATAGGACAGTAATGAAACATACAATTTTTACATTCTAAAAAAAGAAAAAATGGAAACCCATTTGATTAAATTCATTTGGAGATTGAGCTGACCATCATTTACCCTATTCAATGCCCATGTGAAGATAGCTCCTCCACCAACAGACCCATGTTTGTGAATCTGAGAAGCTACAAGGAACTGCTTTTTCAAGCACACAAGCCCATGAGAAGGTGAAGCACAAGTTGGTATGTGAAGAAGATGATCCCCAGTGTACATATCCCATATTGTTATGCCTATTCCCATGCTCTTGTCACTGCAAACCACCAAAGCCTCCTTATCCTTATCCATCTCAGCTTGTGTGTGTGTGTATCAGTATGACTGAATTAAGACTAAAAACGACTACTACATATAAAGAATGATATATAGGAATTGCGAACCTTTGCATGCAAGGAGTTTGTTTTGTTAATCTGGGGACGTGCATGGTTTGTGTGACGCATGGCATGCAGATTTGTGAAAGAGACAAAAGTAGTTGAAGAATTTTGTACTTTTTGCTCTCTTCAAACACATGGAAAGTGAGAGATGGGTCAGAGCTGGCTCTTATGCAAGTGTTCTACATGCAAATACTGACACGTAAATGTAAACTATGCCAATGGGGGCACGCCACTTCAGTTCAGGCCTGGTGGGATTAGGAACTAATTGGAAACAAGACTTTTTTTTATTTACTTATATTTTTAAAGTGAGAAATTCCACCTATAACATCTGCCCTTAATAATAATTTTTTATCATCATACTAAGATACTAGAAGTAATTAGTTTTTAGTGTAGGTAAGAATTAAACCTTAAATCAATCCAATGGACAAGGGTTGACTATTTATATTCAAGCGGGTTGGGAGAGTGAGTATTAGGGAGCCCACCTAATATTTTATTGGTTTTTAATATGGTATATAGATTTTTTTAGTATTCAAACTTTGAATTGATGATGTCTTTCTTTGCTATATTATTGAATTTACTTTTGTATTATTAAATTTTATATTATTTTTAATTGTTGTAAGGTTATGTTTGAATTGTTTTTGTGCTTCTTTAATACTTGAATTGTTTTATTATTATGTTTCGGAATGTTAGAACTTTATTTTTTATTTTTATCTTTTATGAGTTCTTATGAGTTTTAGTTTAATGTATTACATATGTTAAATCAAAATTTAGTAAACTGTAAAAAAATAATTGGGTTGGCGGTACAAAGTAGGTACCCACAGGTGCTAACTAGGGTGGGGGCATTGTTAAAAACCTTAGCTCCAAATCAGGTGTGGAGTGGAGATGAGGTTAGAGCCAGTGAATAAGAAACTTGTTTGAGACTTACCCCATTACCATCCTTGTTATTATTGGTTTTCACATGAGTTCACCATTAACAACTTTTTATTATGAAAAAAATTTAAATACAATTTCTCATGTGTAGTACATTAGGTTCTCCCAAATAAATCTAAACTTGTCAAGATCAATGATTCAATGGCCAATATTGGCCACACACAAACACCTTATCGAGAAATCACACCTTTTGGCTGGCTTGCCGAGGTACTAACTATAGCTTCTACAATTTTTGGCTAGCCTGATATGAGAAATTTTTGGGTTGGGTTAAGCATGTAGGAAGAGTATTTGCTAATGCTATTGCTCTAGCCTCTAGGTGACCTCTATTGATGATAAGGTCCTCATTTTTAATTTGTAATAACTAATAAGTTTCCAATAAAAAAAAATCTTATTAATTTTAAGAAAAAATGGTGACAATAACAATATTGATTGGCGACTTAATGGAAATGATGCATTGTGTTTATTACGTACTCTTATTGCAACCGTAACATGACATCCCTCCCTTTTTGTGTTGGGTGAGCTTATTTTTATTGGTGTTTTGCTTAAAAAGTAAGTTGCACTCGAAAAAGAAAAGGAACTTTAAATTTTATATGTAATTAGATAAATACATTACTATCATGTCGCGTATATTTGGTGTGATAGTTACTATACAAGTTTTTGTGGAGTGGACGAGAATGGTCAGAATTTAAGTATTCAGGAAAGAGTTTCATATATATATATATACACTTTTTTTTTTTATTTATAAAATACATATATACACACTTAGATTATACTATAATATAATTTGATTGATTTCTATCATAGATTAAAAAAAAATTTACAAAAAGTTAATGTTAGTGAAATAGTTATAAGTGGATTGATGCGATATAATCTTGTCATGATTACAAATGGTTTAGCCGTTATAAATGAGGTTTATGAACGCAATATGTATGACACGAACCATGAAACTAAGTAAAATATATTGTTAATAATTGTCCAAAAATAGATAATAAGAAGTAATAAATGTTTAAATGTAGGCCAAATTTATCATGATTGTGCATATTTTTCTTGGTATTTGATCATAATTTAATTAACTCTTGTATAAAAATATATAATTAAAAACCAATTTTTTTAATTAAATAGCAAGATGAGTCATTTGATAGTAATAGACAACTAATTACAATCTGTTATATAAGACAATTCTGACAAAATATGTGTGAAAATACGTGGTACTAAACTATTCCTTAAAAAAAATTTACTTTAACAAGTGCTAACCTAAAATAATAACAATTTTAATACCATACACTTTTATGTAGATACTTTGTCACGATTGTTCTGTTTTAACTTTTTACATAATAGACTGTGACCGATAGAGAAAAAAAAAAATTATGATTTCACATAATAGTAACATACAACTAATTACAATCAACCACATAGGTCAGTTGTGACAAAATATATATGAAAGCATGTTGTATTAAATTATTCCTTAAATATATATATATATATATAGAGAGAGAGAGTTTTAACGTATGGTATTCACTCCTAATGATAGCTCTTTACCATAATCAGGATATTAATCAGTTTTTTACGTAAATTTCAATCCACGACGTTTATTTTTAACATAGTTCTAGAACAATTTTTTTTTATAATGAAAGAAAAAAAAAACAATATGGAAAGAGAGAGTAACAAATCTGGACCGTTGATTTGCAGGACTGATCAGATATCTCCGCCATCGTCACTGTCTGGTTCTAATAACTAATAAAACAGCCTAACGCTGAAAGCTAGTTCGTCAAACACTTCACTTTCCCACTCTCATCACATCACTCCTCAAAAAGATCTGACACAGCAATCAAATCCAGACCCGATTACCCGAACAGAAAATATGGGCGGTAATTTTCTCAACACTCTTCTCCTACTTCTTCTCCTTCTAGCTCTGAAATTTTCGTAATCAATGTATGTTAAAATGTAAAGTTCTGAAATGGGTCTCTTTCAAAATCCAATTTTGACTTGAAAAAAATGGTCTCAGGTGTGAAACCGGGTACGGGTACGGGTCAGAATTTGTGGCTGGCTACTGACCCGAGCAAGAGATGGGGCGAGCTCTTCTTCCTCTTCTACACTCCTTTCTGGCTCATTCTGTGTTTAGGCATTGTCGTTCCATACAAACTCTACGAGGTTTTGACTATTTATTTTTTGTTTTTTTTTTTTTTTCCACTTATTTTTAGCTTTGCTGTTTGGTTACTGCGAAAAGTAGGAAACACGGCATGAAAACAACAAAAACAATAGTCAAAGAAAAAGGGTAGTTGTATTTTTACAATTTTGTCACTTGTAGATGTTCAATGTAGCTGAACAATTTAACTTCATCCATTAATATCGTTTGACTTTTTCTTTTTTTACTTAGCTGGAATATAGTTCTTACTATCCATAAGATCTGCAATTTTGTCCCTGATTTTTTTTTGAATTTTGTTGTAAGCAAAAAAGAAAAAGGTGCTTCATCAGAACTTTGTCTACTATGGATCTAAGCACGAAATTTAGTGGACAAAAATTAAATTTGGAACAAATTTTAGTGACGAAAATTGTACTATACCTTTTTTTTTTTTTTTAATTAAAAAAATGATTACCTTAATTGCATTTTACATATGCGTGAGAATGGTAGTAATGTCTATCAAAAAAAAGAAAAAAAGAAAAAAGAAAAAAAAAAGAGAATGGTAGTAATGTGTTTTAAATCTTAAAATATAAAATGACTTCTCTTTCTCTTTCTCTTTCTCTTTCTTTAACAAATTATCTGTTATGCTTTGTGTAAAAAGTTAATTTTGGTAATTGACAGAGCTTTACAGAATTGGAGTACCTACTTTTGGGGTTGGTTGCAGCGGTTCCTTCTTTCTTGATACCAATGCTCTTTGTTGGGAAGGTAAATTCTTTAACTTTTTCAATCATTTTTTACTTTTTCTATTAATGGAGAAGTCCATGAAGATTGTTGGGCTGCATATCATTGTGATTTGTGTCATGTCTATTAGCATGTATATACTATATTGTCTGTGTATTATATTTGTTTTGTATAGATTAAAGTATTCAGCTTTGTTCTTGAAATGGCATTTTAAATAAAATTGTTGAGTTAGCATGGACTATGATGGGTGTATCCAAACTATATTGTAAGCTTTCATTTCCAAAAAAATGTTATGAACTTTAATTGACTATATTACCTTAGCCTTTTGTAATCCATGTGAATTGGGAACTGATAGCTATTTTTTTAAAGTGCAGTTGGGGAGAGTTATTAGTTGCTCAAAACATGGTTTATGAGCTAATTATTTTTCTTTTTGGGATATTTTTTTGCAGGCTGATAGCTTTTTGCCTTTGAAGGATCGTTATTGGGTCAAGGCAAGTGTTTTTATGGTGTAACACTTTACTTATAATAATTATGAAAGGTTATAGAACAATGAAAATTGTTTTGGGGTCATGGATCTTCTGGATGATGTGTGCTTTGTTTTCACCATTTTTATGCTGAATTTACGGTCAGTTGTGATGGACCTAGCTTTTATAGTCTTTTTTGTGTATTCCTAACCTTGTATTGCATTGATAGAAATATGTAATTTTTAAATACATGCTTAGCATTCATTCTGAATAATTGGTTTATGACTTTGCTGATAAGAATTGTGTCCTTACATAAAGCTGAAAGTTCTTTATGTGGCTGCTTGGGCCAGACCTACTTTTGATTATGATTTTGTTTAACCTAAAAACACCAAGTCCTCAAGATGTTTCTGATATAAAATTGTTTGTTGCACAGGCCCTTACCATCTTTACTGTACCCATGGAGTATTAGTCAATCTCTTAGAACATGAATGTTGAATAACTTTATTTTTATGAATTACTGTAGTGTTTGAGCCATAAGTTCTAATTAATGAAAAAAGAAAAAGAAATGCAGGGGTAATATTGCCAATGTATATTTTACTTCACACAGATCTACAAAAACTGTCATTTGAAATTTGAAGAGCTGTATAAGCAATGTAATCTCCAAATGTTGTTCTTGTGAGATGAACTTATAACAATTGTCCTGCTTTTTAATCATCTTTGCTGTCTTTTTTCATTTTCTTATTACTAGCAAAGCCTGCGATGAACTTTTCTTTTTGGTGGTCTATACAACACTTCTTTGACATTTGAATAGGTCCTTATCTCCCTCTACCTAATTATAATGTCAATCCAGTGGCCTTGCATATCTACCTCTCAATATGTTAAACTAATTTTTTATGGGTATTTATTCTTGACCTGAAAGACGAACTTATTTTTGTTGCAGGCCAGTTTATGGATTATACTCTTTAGCTATGTAGGGAATTACTTTTGGACCCACTATTTCTTCACTGTTTTGGGAGCTTCTTATACCTTTCCGTCATGGAAGATGAACAATGTAAGCATTGAAACAAGAAACATTCAATAGTTAGAAACAAGAAACGCTTAATAGTTAGACTACATGCTATCATTTCTAATCTGATAATTTGTTTCCTTGCAGGTACCACACACAACTTTCCTTCTCACACACGTTTGCTTTTTATTTTATCATGTTACATCAAACATGACACTTCGCAGACTACGGCATTCTATTGCTGACTTGCCAGAGAAAGTTCAGTGGATTTTTGAGGCTGCATGGATTTTGGCTCTTTCTTATTTCATAGCATACCTTGAAACTTTGGCTATTTCTAATGTATGTGATAACAAGGTTTTTGTTCCATTGTTATTATCAATTTCTTTTGTCTAAGCTTACTTAAACTCTGAATATTTTTATTACTCTTTTCATTACTATTATGAAAGTCTGAATCTCTAGGGTGAACGTATAAATAAGTCTCCCTTTGTCCTTTTCTAGAAAAATTGACAACAATTATTGCAACATGATGAGACTCGTAAAAATTTGAAGTTTTGAGAATTTGACAACATTTATTGTAGAATACATGTGGCTGACCTTGACTAATTTGTTAAGAATCCATAATTGACCTCAAACAAATTTGGGACTAAGGTTTGTTTGTTGTTGTTGTGAAATAGGCACAGTTTTTTGTTGTGATGCACTTCATTTCTTTTCTCTTTCTGAATGTTTCCCTTTTGAAGAACTAATTACATGCTGAACATATCTGGGCCACGAATGTATGATATAAAGTTGTGGTAATGATGTTTCTGTTTTTTTTTTTTTTTTGATAAAACAGTAATGATGTTTCATGTTGAATATGTGCAGTTCCCTTATTATCAATTTGTGGACCGATCATCCATGTACAAAATTGGCTCCTTGTTTTATGCCATCTACTTCATTGTAAGCTTCCCTATGTTTCTGAGGTAAGAATTCTAATTTACAATTACTGGTGATTTCCTTCTGTTTCGCACTTGTATTGTTGTATTAAGTATTAACTAATGCAATGCTTTACTTATAAAAATAAAGTATAGTTGTATTAACCGATTAAATTGTCAGAAATAAGCATTTGTTCAATGTGTTCACATGTCAGAGTGCAAACTCTATAAATTTTCCTCTATCTTAGGTTAAAGAATACCCATAGGGTTTTTAAATGTATTTTTTGTTCTCTTGTATATACATTAGTTTTCCTGATGCCAATTCAACTACATGTGCAGAATTGATGAGAAACCTAGCAAACCATGGGATCTACCGAGAGTGGCGGTTGATGCTCTGGGTGCAGCCATGCTAGTTACAATAATACTTGATTTGTGGCGCCTCTTTCTAGGACCTATTGTTCCTGTTTCACATTCAAAACAATGTCTTCAATCAGGACTGCCATGGTTTCCAGGGCATGCCATTGAAACATGACTGATGAATTTGCAGAACAGGGACATGTGTTAACTTCCTGTCATCTTGCTGATGCTGTAATGTTTTTTGTACCAACTAGATCATTGTTGCTTTTTTACATTTTTAGGTGTGAAAAAATTGTATGGGCAAGCAGTAAACAATCAAGTTCACTATTGTTGTGATTTATTTCAGCCCAGTCTATTTTGATTTGACACTAAAATGATGAGGATCTTCTCTGCTGTTCATCTTCAAACTAAAATTAAATTTCTCTCATTTTCTCTTTGATATTATTATTCTTTGTTCGTTTGAGTTTCGGATATGGTCACTGACTGAATGCATGAAGGTGGATAATAGAAAAACATACAGAAGGTTTTAATGACTATCAAAGGAAGCAATATTTAAATTTACTAAAATAATTTTTTTACATTTATTATTTCAAATATTTAAACTAAATATTAGTATAGAATTATGAAAAGTCATGCATACTACATACACAAACACGTTATTGATATTATCAATTTTATTTTTATATTAATACAATAGGAATGATGCTCAATTTTTTTTAAAACAGCCCTATAAAGTTCCAGATAGGATTGCAAGAAAAATAAAATTGCAACAGAAATGAATTCCAAACCCAATTGATTTAAAAATCCAGCAGAAGGCACAAAATTTCAGGGAAAATCCACAATAAGAAAAAGAAAAGTAAAACACTAATTTTAGATTCAGACTAATTTTAGAAAAGTAAATCTGAACCAAATCAATTACCTTCAATGAAACTAAACAAAAACAACAATAATAATAGCTCAAAGAAAATCAAATTTTAGATTCAGACAAATGTCTTCTCAATCTTCAGGAGTCGAAATCTTCTATCTTACTTTTCTTACTTCACTCTATATTCCATCAATAAATATTTGTCACGTGTTTACCTAATTAATTAAATACTACTATTAATTAATAACTGTAGTATTAATAAGTTAATAATGATAGTATTTAATTAATTAGATGAACACATGACAATTATTTATTGGTAGATTATAAAGTTGAGTAAAAAAAGTGAGACAGAAGATTTGGACTCAATCTTCAGTTGGATTGAATTGAATTACAATAAAAGTATTTTGGGTAACAAATAATAGATGTCTTCTTTATACGCCCCTTAACTAAAGCCCTATTTTTATCTTGTTATTGACTCGGCCAAGAGCCAAACCCCAAAAAAAGAATCATGTTAGCCATAAGGCCTATTATTAGATTAACAACTTAGTTTCTCCATTTAGTTGTCAATAAAATCCTATTTTTACACCATAAAATTTTGAAAAAAAAAATACAAATTTTTTTTTTTGTCAAGGTAGAGTCATTGAAGGAATTAAACTCTCAAAATGTTCCTTCACTGAAACGGAAAGTGTAACCTAAAGGCAATGGACTTTAAAAACCGTTACTTTCATACCAGGGGTTAGATCATTTATACATATACACTCACATACAAATAAAAACCATGACATAAATTTGGAGTAAACATAAGAATCACTGGAGCACTCACATCGGGTTTGTATAATAGAAAAAAAAAAACACATTTTAGCCGATCAAGCCTAAAATTTATCTATATCAAGTAATATAAAGTTGCGTAAAAATACTTAGTTAGCGATTGCTACAAATTTCGTTTATGTTTACATTAACACTATTAATTTTACATTTAGTTTTTATTCCTTATTTACGTATCTTGAGGATGAAGGTAGAGAGTGAATAATAATTGTTGTGTGTGAAGAAAAAGAAACAATTAAAAGAATCAAGAAAAAATGATATTTTAGTGTAAAATAGATAATATGTAAACAACAATTTTTGCACAAGTAAATAATAGAGCAAAATTTGCTAAATAGTACCATTTTAGAAATTTTTTTGGTGAATAGCATTAAACTCTAGTTCTAGCCTAAATTCGAGTTTGACAAACTTGAGTATCAAAAGCAGTTTACTTAACTAATTAACTTCGTCCATATGCTACTTTACTAAATTTCTTCTAAAAACATGCTATTTGGCAAATTTTGCCCAAATAACAGTCTTTTATACATAGACTTCTATAAAAACAAACAAAACGACACACCGTTTACACCAAATTCTACACACGTGGGAGGGAAAGATCTTGAGTGGCACACG
Source organism: Quercus ilex subsp. ballota (assembly GCA_032727855.1). Lineage (NCBI taxonomy): Eukaryota > Viridiplantae > Streptophyta > Magnoliopsida > Fagales > Fagaceae > Quercus > Quercus ilex. The sequence continues at coordinate 5,027,750 of CM064917.1, read as the reverse complement.
TGTTATCTTGTTTCTTAGAATTTTAGACCAAAAAAGATAAAATCAGAAAGATAATAGCATTGATATTTATATATTTCTCAACCTTACAAAAAAAAATCTCACAGCCTCTCTTTCTTTCCATTTCCCGCTCCAAAACCAGAGCTCTAAATACTTAAAACCCTCACTCACTCGAAAGTGCTAAAATCTCTTAGGGTTTCGTTTTTTTTTTTTTTTTTTTTCTTTTCTTGGCGTTTCGAAGTTTCGAAACCACATGAAATCGGCGTTTCGTGATGGTTTTGCTCCGTCGAGTGCACTGAGCTCGCATCAGAGAATGGCTGCCTTCGGAGCTCTCTCGCTGTGTCCGTACAGCCTCTTGTGCTGTCCGAAGTATACGACGAAACGTTTCGTTTCGTGCTCGGTTGGTTCTCATACTAGTAGTATAGGTAATACTATGCTTTGAATTTGCTATAGTGTTGGTTTTGTTAGTAATGGTTTGTTTATGTTTGGTTGCTGAGAAAAAAAGAAAGAAATAAAATGTAAAACAAAGAAGAAGAAGTTTTGTTTTGTGTTTGTGTTGGATTTAATGTTAAATAATGGAAAATTTACCAAATTTGTGATTGTTTAGTGTTCGTAGTAATTTGAAGTTGGTGATTGATTATTGAGAAAATGGAAGAAAGGAGAAAGGTTTTATGTTGTTTTGCATTTGAGGTTTGCATTGAAAACATTGCTTGATTTTTCTTTTTGAGCTGTGATATTAGATGAGAACTATAAGCCTCTATGTTTTGGTTACTGTTTTTGCACATTTTCTTTGAAATTTGAACTTGCTGTGAAAATGGAAGAAAAGGGAAGTTTTGTGTGGTTTTTCGTTCAAGCTTCACATGGAAAACATTGCTTACCTTTCATTTTTAGCTGAGAATGGTGAGAGCTATAAGCTTCTATGTTTTTGTTGTTTTGCACATTTTTTTAGTAATTTTAAGTTGCTGAGAAAAGAAAAGTGTTTATTTTGTTTTGCACTCACATTTACTTAGAAAACATTGCTTGCTTTTTTCTTTTTGAACTGAAATATTTGAGAACTATAAGCATCCAATTGTAAAGTTCTTGTTTTGACTGTTCTTTTTTTGTATTTTTAAAATTGGGATTAAGGACTAGCTTTGGTTTGCATATTTGTGTAAATTTAAAATCTAATCCCAAATGAAGAATAATAATGAGAATAGCTGTATTTTGGTTATTGTAATATCTGTTATTTGTTTTATTTTTTAGAATCGGCATCTTTTTTAAATGCTGTTTCTTCTAATATTAGTTTAAATGCCGACCCCAAAATTTTGGAACTAAGGCTTCGTTGTTGTTGTTGTTGTTCTTCTTCTTATGTTAGATACACGTAGATCTAAAGTACCGCGTAAAAGATCAGGAAAGATGGATGGGCCAAGGAAAAGTATGGAAGACTCGGTTCAGCGCAAGATGGAACAATTTTATGAGGGGTCTGATGGCCCACCCCTCCGTGTTCTTCCAATTGGTGGCCTGGGTGAAATTGGGATGAATTGCATGCTTGTGGGAAATTATGATCGATACATACTGATTGATGCTGGTGTCATGTTTCCAGAGTAAGCTTTGAACACTCGTTTGCTATGGTTTTAAATCCTGAAGAATTGCATCTTGGTGATTACTGATTATAGTTTTCTATCTAAAGATTTTGTTTCTTATGGAGGATTTGGTCCCCAAAAACTAGTCATAACTTTAGTTGCTTTAAGGGGTTACCAGATTTCAAATTCTGATCTAAATTGTCAAATAAATCCCCTCTTCTTGGCCACATCTACTATGGAGGAAATTTTACATGACAAGGGAAATTTTCTACTAAGGACTTTCTTTAGTTCCTGGATGCCTTGAGTTTTTGTTAGTCTTTATTGTGGTTTTACTTAATTTTTCTTTTTTATATTTGCCTGCTCATTTCCTTTGTATACTTCCCGTGTACGTACTAGGGTTGTGCCTTTTGTGCTTATTCATTAATGGATTTTTATTAATTATAAATAAAGAATTAGAGGAAGCAGTTTTCCACTTGCACTTTGGAGTAGTTGTTATATTTTACTTTGAAAATTTCTTTTTTGCTGATTTAGCTTTAACTAAATGTTTTTTCTAATGTATTGACATCATACTTCTCACTTGTATTTCAGCTATGATGAACTTGGAGTCCAAAAAATTGTACCTGATACCACATTTATCAAAAGATGGAGTCACAAAATCGAAGCAGTTGTTATAACACATGGCCATGAAGATCACATTGGTGCGTTGCCTTGGGTAAAGTTTCCTTCTGCTTATTCATCTTAAAAGATAAAGAAATTCCTTCTGCTTCTTGGAAATGATATTTTGACTGAATACTGATGGATCTAGTACTTGGTTATTTATTTTGTTGAGTCTATTAAGTCTTTGTTGCAAAGTCTTTGTAATGGGGCATGAGGCCAAATTGTTTCTCATGTTTTATCATTGATGAATTTGGAGGGACACTGCATTGGCACTCGCATCCGGTGAGAGGAGAAAAATTGGTGCCTTGGCTGATGGCTTGCAGTTGTAAGGCATCTGATGGGCTTCAACAAAGACTTCTGACAACAATTAAACAATCTTCATTGATTAACTGTAGGACCCTGATTCATTGCCATTGGCTAGTTGGGATGGAATTGTCATCAAACCTTAAGGATACATTTGGCATTGTGCATTGTTTAAGTGATGTTGTCCTTTGTCATTGTTAACTACACTCCTTATTTCTACCATAGCAAAGCTGTGTGCGTTCATTTAATCTTTTTATGTAACACTCTGTTTATTATTTTCCTTTGAGATAATCTCAGATTATTAAACTAAGGAAAGTACGAAAAGATAAGCAGGCCTATCTCTCTCTCTTGTATTATTGCCACAAAAGAATTCCTGAAGTAAATTTTACCATAATGTGATGATTTACCTTTAAAATGATTACTTTTATGTATTTAGTTATTGTTTCAAGTTGCCTAGCATTTATCATTTTCATTTTCTTTATAATGCAGGATAGAAGCCTTAGTGGCTTTGATACCTATTTTGTTGTAGGATCTTTAGGAATTCAACACTAAGTTAGGGTTCTTGATGAGATCTTGAAGGGTTTTTGATAGGGTTTGATCTTTAAGGGTTTAGGTAGGGTTTGGTAATAAAAAGATTGGATCTTGAATTAAACAGTGAATAGAACAAGAAATAAGGAAAGATAAACCCTAGGCAATCACAACTAGGAAGGAGACCTCAAAGCTTTCAAAAAAGCTGTTGGAATTTTATTGAATTCAATTTCTCCATATCTCTATTTTATTGATTACATGAAGACTATTTATCAAAAATTGATTACATGAAGACTATTTTGTTGGGTAAATTATTTTATGAAGCCATCCTCTCATAATATGTGAGACCCACACATCTATTCTAGTTAGGGTAAATCAGGTAATTACCAAACCACCTCTATTTTAGTTGAGTAACTTGTTGCTCAAAATCTTCTATTATTATTTATCAAGTTTGCTTCTGGTTCTGCCAAATTGCAGTAGAAAATTGTGTTGAAACTTGACTTCCAATTCTTGATATTCATGTTTTTATTTGTAATGTTAACTCAATCTATTTAGAGAGAGAGAGAGAGAGTGTCTGCAAAGTATATAACCAGATATTAATGACTCACATGGTTTCTGAAACAGTCATGAAGGAAACTGAAGTGCCTCCAGAACTGTATTAGACCAAGAAGCTCTTGAAAATTAAATGATTTATTTTTCTTCTTCTTATTCTTCTCTCTCTCTCTCTCTCTTTAAACTTTAGCATTGAACTTTTAAGCATTATGCTCTTTATGTGTTTCTGCTGTTACAGATTTTTTACTAGGTTTAATGCTGTATAAACAGGTAATTCCAGCTTTGGATTCTCGTACACCGATATTTGCATCTTCCTTTACAATGGAGGTACTTTTCATGGGATTTAATTTCATATAAATATAAACACAGGCACACACACACAAACATAAATTTTATGAATGTGCTGCTTTCCAAAAACTTGATATGTCAACCAATAATGATTTTCCTGTAAGTTAAGTATAAGTCACTGTTTCTGGAGCCTTTTCTTCTTGTACCCTTGGGTTGTGTAAATATTTGTTTCTGTTCATCCTATTACAGAAAGGTAATACTTTTTATTTTTCAACAGCTTATTAAAAAGCGTTTAAAGGAGAACGGGATTTTTGTTCCTTCTAGACTTAGGGTATTTAGAACACGGAGGAAGTTTGTGGCCGGGCCATTTGAAATAGAGCCTATCAGGGTTACCCATTCCATTCCTGATTGTTGTGGATTAGTTCTTCGCTGCGCTGATGGTACGATTCTTCATACTGGGGACTGGAAGGTAAAACTAACTTATATATGCTTTTTCCTCTTCTTTACTTTCATTCTCAAGGTGTATGAGAGTTTACATTCAACAGATTGATGAAACACCGTTGGATGGTAAAGTTTTTGATCGTGAAGCTTTAGAGGAACTTTCAAAAGAAGGAGTAACATTGGTAAGTCACTTGGATCTGTTTTATTATATTTTTTCGTATTTTTTATGTTGATACAGTGCATATAAAAGGAAATTCATCTGGTTTCACTTTGGGGGAGAGGTATGGGTTCACGAGTTGGGTTGTTAAGAGGCAATATAACCATAAAATGAGTGTAGTGGAAATGAGAATGTTAAGATGGATAAGTGGGAATATATGGAAAAATAAGATTCAAAATGAGGCCATCCGTTTAAAGATAGCAGTAGCTCCTTCTAATGAAAAGATGAGGGAAAATTGCTTGAGATGATTTGGTCATGTTCAGAGGAGAGCGAGTAATGAACCAGTAAGAAAGAGTGAGTCGATCCACGTTGAGGAATGGAAATAACCAGAGGAAAGCCAAAAATAACACTGGCAGAAGTAATTAAAAAAAGACATGTCAATTAGGGAAGTAACAGAGAGCATGACTTCAAATAAGATAGAATGGAGAAAAATAATTAATGTGGTCAACCCAATCTAATCTGTCAAGGATCGATAGCCAACTCCAAATTTTGGGACTAAGGCTTTTTTGTTGTTGTTGTATGGGTTCACAAGGGCCAAAACACTAAAATATGAGCTCCATGTGTTAGTTGCCATATGAACCAATTGCATTAGTCCCCTTTTGTGATGTCTAGTTCCAGGGGTCCACTATTTACCCTTAGAAAAACAGGCTCTACCTTTTTGTGCTAACAGTAAAATCATCAGGAGGTATTCATGTTGTCAATGTTATTGGCGAGTAATATTTTCTAATCCTGATATAGTTTTATTGGCTGAATCTTTGATTGTGACTTTTAGGAAGCTCAAGAGTTCCCTTCCATTAATGAAATTCCTTATCCAGAAAAAAAAAATGCTAGTACCTTATTTGGATTATATGAGACTTGTATGGCTGCCTTCTATGTGGAGAGGAGTTTTTCACAAACATAGGGTTTTTGAGTGTGTCTAGAAATTGTACTCAAATGTTTCAAAATTTCTCTCTTCTTTTGCAATCTTGTGGTTGAAAGGTTTAGACTGGCATCTGATGCCTTGTATATCTTGTTTTTGCTCTGTCCTTAGTGGTTATAATGCCTTTGTTTTTGTTAGTCTTCTCTGTTTGACTAACTGATGTTCCCTTTGTAGGATTTTGTCTATATATTGTGTTAATGTGGAAATAACTAAAATGCCATTTCAGTTTACAGCTTCATTTAAACTATCCACAGAGAATAGAAGCAAATGAAAAATTAGCAATTAATGCACATGACTTTGCAGATGATGAGTGACTCAACAAATATTCTCTCTCCTGGAAGGACAATTAGCGAATCTGTAGTGGCAAATTCATTGTTGAGGCGTATTTCTGAAGCTAAGGGAAGGGTAATTACCACTCAGTTTGCATCAAATATACACCGCCTTGGAAGTGTGAAAGCGGCTGCTGATTTAACTGGCAGAAAATTGGTATGTTCTCCCCAGCTCCTCTAATGTCATGCAATTGTACTTTTCTTTGTTATAACACTCTGCGCTCTTGTATTTTCAAGATAGAATGTGTCTTAGAAGTTGTGATATAATGATTTGTGATAGGTATTTGTTGGGATGTCCTTAAGGACATATCTGGATGCAGCTTGGAAAGATGGAAAGGCACCAATTGATCCGTCAACTCTGGTAAAATAACACGTATAAGATTTCTTCTGTCCCTTAGCCTGTTTTCTTTTACTTGTGGCTACACAGTTCTCAAGTTTGGAAGTTTTTATGTGGTGTGACACTTAAAGGGAAAGAAAAATTAAGAGCTCAATAATCAATTCACTTTATGCTAGAGTTGTGAAAAAATTGGCTTCCAGCCATCTGCTATATTTGGCTGGACAGAATTAAACTAAATTCATCTCAACTCAAAACTGAATCCCAATGAAGTGTGTTTGTTTGTGTGAATCCTTCTTTGCCATTTAACTGCATCAGGGGTGTAATTGCTGAGGCGTTGCATAAACATGTTGATCAAATATGAACCACTGTTGTTAGTGTCAATGTGGTAACTTTTTGATCAGAGGCATCCATAGGATGCAAGTTCGATCCAACATGTTAGATCCAATTTCTTCTTCCACCTTTGTTGTACTCTTTATTTTATTTATTTATTTATTTTATAATAATTTTTATCACAAATTGGCAATAGGGAGGCTTGAACTGCTAACCTCACCTTTGTTATACTTTATTATCATATCCTTTTGTATGGCACTCTAAAGTCCAATTAAAAGAGGAGGGTTGTGATAGATTAACGACTTGTGTAACAAATTTTGTAATATGTAATGAACATGGGCCGACCCCAATTATTTGGAATAAGGATAATGTTAGTTATTAAAAAGAGAAGAAGAAACAGTCCTAAGGTCTGGAAGTGTAGCAGCCTCGATTTGTGGGTATTACACACTGGCTCTGTAACTTCAGGTTCAACTGAACTAAGTTTCAGTTCAAGTCTTTGTCCGAATTTCATTTTGATGAGATTAATTATGGGGAAAGAACAATACTGACATATAAATCTGTCTGCCAATGCTAATCATCATATACAAATCTACATTAATATCAGCATTGTTCATATTGCTCCTTTCATTTATAAGTTTTTCATCAAGCTCTTGATTTTTTCTGTCCTCCACTCTTTCTAATTTATAGGTGAAAATTGAGGATATTGATGCCTATGCTCCAAAGGATTTGTTAATTGTCACAACTGGCTCTCAAGTAAGTTATTCTAGTTGCCCTTGGTGACTGCCTGGTTCCATTGACAGCATTATATTTTTTGGATCAATTTAGCTGGCATATCACTATGTTGTATGTTATATGTCAGGCAGAACCACGGGCTGCCTTAAATCTTGCATCATATGGAGGTAGTCATTCTCTTAAACTGAGCAAGGAAGATGTAATATTGTACTCAGCAAAGGTAACAACATTGTACAGAACTGTAACCTGCTTTCAGAATTCTGTATACATTGAGAAAATTCTTTTCTGATTTTCTCTGTACATTTTTTTTTTTGTCATTTAATGAAAATTTTGAAAAACAGATTTACAGATGTTTTTACTTTGATTGGCCAGAAAGTGTTTAAAGTACAAAATATTTTGCACAATCACTTAGAAAAAGTTTAAAAGAGGGTGTTATATATATAAAAAAAAAAACCCTTATGATGCTGTTCCATTTTGTTTTTGTTTTCTTCTTTTATGTTCTTTCTATCAGAAAGGAACAGTGCAATCATTTTTAGAAAAGGAACATTGCATTGTGTTGACGGTTGACCATGTTGAATATGTTCATATTGTAACTCCTACAAGTAGTCTGGTTTTAGGTTCAAGTATTGGTTCTTTACTATCTTCTTTGGTGATAATTACTTCAATCAATTAATTACAAACCTTCCCAGCTATAGTCTTTAGAATTCTGATCTTTGGGGATTTCATTATGGTCACATTTAGATCTTCTTTCTAAGCTTCATTACATAGTCAAGTTAATAAAATTGTATCTGGTTTTAAATACCTTTAGGTAATCCCTGGTAATGAATCTCGAGTGATGAAAATGTTAAACCGGATATCAGAGATTGGATCGTCAATTGTTATGGGGAAGAATGAGGGCCTACATACATCTGGTCATGGATATCGAGGAGAACTGGTAAGTTCCATTGTCAGTTTTCAAAATTTGAATTTTCCTGCATTATTGTATTTTTATTTATTTTTCTAATCTTCTTAAACATTTTTTTTTTTTTAATTATAGAAGAGAGCAACAAAAATCCGATATCTTATAATCATGTTATTGTCATATCAATAATAGGATTACTCAAAGAAAGTAGACATGGTTAGGTTTTCTTGGGTTTCACTTTTTAAACACTTCTCTCTTTTTCATTTTATGATGACTAAATTTTCAAGAGAATTAGTTGCATATAAATAAGCCTGTAGGTTAATTCTAGGTCCCATGGGTGAGATCTAGTAAGGCCTCATAAATAATTTATTATGTACAGGCCTTGTTTCCATTACGCATGAACTAGATGCATCTGTCTTATTCCTCTGTCTTGCATATGATGAGATACTAATGAAATATGAAATGCATTTCTGCAGGAGGAAATACTTCAAATTGTGAAGCCACAACATTTTTTGCCCATACATGGAGAACTCTTGTTTTTGAAAGAGCATGAATTACTTGGAAGATCAACTGGTATTCGACACAGTTGTGTAAGTCACTGCTTTGTTATTATATCTAGTTGATAGATTAGTAGCTTAGCATGATGAAATGGATTCAGTTGGAAACTCTGACCGGCTTAGCTTCTAAATTATCAGGCTTTCGGTATGATGAGATTGTATTTTAACAATTTTACTACATAAGCATTTGGAATTAAGTTGGGACTTTAACTGGGGCAATGACTTTTCTGCTGGAGTTGAGATTGGAATGAGATTATGCATCTCATTATTGGCTAGATTGAGGATCAGTAAGGTTAATCATACTTTCAGCAAGATCAGTAAGGTTAAGCTATTGGATTCTTTGTCACATTGAGTGTTCCTTCAGTTAACCTTCCCCTTTTACAATTGAGAGCTTAATATCATGCATATGAACATGCTGCTTTTGTACTTTTTTTTACTTAGTAGGGAGCTTTGTCACAATGGGCTTTAGTTTTCCATGACCTATTTTCATCTTTTTTTTTTTGGACAAGTATGACCTGTTCTCATCTTTTACATGGATAAAAAGATAACCCCCTTTTGCTTGTCTTTGCTCACTAAATTCATATATATATATATATATATAGAAGCTTCCATCCAACTTTATGTCTGTAAAATGTAAATTCTATGAACCCACGAGTCAAGGGAATTGTAGAACAATAATTTAGGGCATGTCAGAATTTCATATTAAAGTGGAAGGGAAGATTGTCCTGTGTAATTACTTTGGTGTATGGCATGCCTATTTTGATGCAAAATACTGGTTAAGATTCTATTGATGTTACAATATACACATTTCATGTTATTTATAATACGATATGATGAAAAAATTTAATGTGACTTAATTATATCAGGTTATAAAGAATGGGGAGATGCTTGGGGTCTCTCATTTGAGAAATAGAAGAGTTCTTTCTAGTGGTTTCACTTCCCTAGGGAAAGAGAATTTGCAGGTTAGTGATCAAGGGTTTTGACTTGCCTATAATTAAAAGTTATTCTAGAAAATTCTTAGAGATCTAGTCTTGTATCACAGCTGATGTATAGTGATGGCGATAAAGCATTTGGTACATCATCAGAACTTTGCATTGATGAGAGACAAAGAATTGCATCAGATGGCATTATAGTGGTCAGGTAGTCCTCTTGGATCTTGCAGTACAGTTCAATATCATTGTCATCTATACAATGGCATCCTTATAACTCTCTTTTACAGCATGGAAATTTTACGCCCTCAAAATGTAGATGGTATGATAGAGAATAGCTTGAAAGGGAAGATAAGAATCACTACAAGATGCTTATGGCTTGACAAAGGGAAGCTTTTAGATGCACTCCATAAAGCTGCTCATGCTGCACTTTCAAGCTTGCCTGTGAATTGTCCTCTATCCCACATGGAAAGAACTGTGGCTGAGCTATTGAGGAAGATGGTAAGGAAGTACAGTAGTAAAAGGCCTGAAGTCATTGCCATTGCTCTAGAGAACCCTGCAGCAGTTCTTTCTGATGAGGTAAATGCAAGGCTATCTGGCAAATCCCATGTTGGTTATGTAACATCAGCATTGAGAAAAGTGGTTGATGGACATTCAGAAGAAAATCAGTCCGATAGGACGCACACAGAAGACATTGCCAACATACAGTTAGAGCACTCTTTACAAAAAAATTTGAAAGGTCTCTCTCTCTCTCTCTCTATATATATATATGTGTGTGTGTGTGTGTGTGTGTGCGCGCGCGCGCGCGAGAGCTCATTTGTGGGTGGATTGGTCTGCATGTCCAGTTCATGTGTGCCAGAATCCATTCATGCATGTAATTAATGGAATATGTTTCAGTGCTTGGGGGATGCCTGCTACATTTCCTGCTAATATTAGTAAAGTTTATTTGCACCATAAGATTAAGACATGATTTAATCTACTCCAAGATGATGCAATCACTACTTCTCTTGTGTTTTTGGAAATCATTGGAAGTTTTAAATTTATGGGGGACTCAACAAAAGTTCCATCTGTGGGGCTTTGTATGTTGCTGCACAACCTCAGAATTTTCAATTTTTGAATTTTGGAAGGTGACAATACATTGGTAGAGTTATTCTTCATCCCAGTGTGCAGTCCATTACATAAAAACGCTTAAAACAGAGAATTGATAATTTGAGATTTCTGCATTTATATGTCCGTACTTATATACACACATAAAGTGCCTAGTGCTTTGAGTTTTATAAGGTTAATATTTTTATATTGAACATAAAATTTTCAATAAGTAATTCAAATCACATCATTCAATATACTTAACCTTGGTTGCTCCAAAACCACAGTTCTTAGGAGCTTGGCTGGTTACTCCAGCAGTTTAACCATTCAGCCAATGTATGACAATAATGGATCACTTGCATCATGCTAATATAATTTTGATGTGGTTGTTTCTGGGGTGGCTGCCATGGGAACTAACTACCATGTAACTGTACCTAATTTCAACTACATATTCTAACATTTCCACACAATTTCATAATTCTCTTTGGAAGTTAGAATTTGAGATGGGTGCATAGTATCATTGCTCTGGAATATTTTTGTTCTATATCCTCATGGTGGGATTGTGACACATAGGCTAATTCGTAAACTCTGGCACTGGCAGTGGTTTTTATTGTGATCTTTTTTCCTCCCATCATACATGATCCATGTAGGTGAAGGTAACGAACTTGAAAGACTACTACCCGAGGAAGACACCATAGCTTCAAGTTCCAGCTTAGCAGAGAGGCCTTTCTCCGATTCTGAGGATTCAGATGATTTCTGGAAAGCATTTGTTACATCATCGTCACCTGTTGATGAAGTGGCAAAAGATAACAATGGTTTCGTTCCACGATCAAAACATGTCTCAATGGTTGAGAAGGACAGTGTTGAAAGTGGTAAAGATGAGTCCTCAAAGCCGCCAAATTCTTCCAAGCCTGTAAAACGAAATAAATGGAAACCTGAGGAGGTTAAGAAGCTAATTGATTTGCGTGGAGAATTGCATAGCAAATTCCAAGTTGTGAAGGGAAGAATGGCCCTTTGGGAACAGATATCTGGAAGCTTGTTGTCTGATGGGATCAATCGAAGTCCAGGACAATGCAAATCTCTATGGACATCTCTGGTTCTGAAATATGAGGTTTGTTCTTGCTTCTTTTGGTTATTTTATGTCATTTTGAATTTCTATTATGAATTCTTATCTAGCAATGCCTCTGGATGGAAGGTACATTCATCATATGTGTGCACATGTGATATTTAGGATTTTATGTCCCTATCTTTGCCTACATAATTTTGAGTTTTAAAGCCAATGAGCCAGATCTCATCTGGTACCTTCTTCTTCCACAATAATTGGTTGGAGGGTTGTGGTTCAAGATCCACCAGGTGCATAACTTACCAATACAGAAAAGAAAAACAAACAAACAAAAAAAAGTTTTGTAGACTTTTGAATATGTTCAGAAAATATGGTTTTGATGACTAAGATCAGAAAATTCTCTAGGATTATGACCTTTGCAGGCCCTCAAATAATTGGCAAGCGCTCACCCTGTCTGTTTTGTTAATGATGGCAACACCCTCCCATCCTCTCCTGACAGTTAATTAACAACGATATTTTTGTGAACAGGAGAGCAAGAATGGGAAGGAAAGCATGGAGAGGTGGCCTTTTTTTGAGGACATGAGTAAAATTTTGTCTAATTAAAAAGATTTTTGTTTTGAACAGGAGACCAAGAATGGGAAGAAAAGCAAGAAGAGCTGGCCATATTTTGAGGACATGAATAGAATTTTGTCTGATCTTGATGTAATGGCAGCAAAATGATGGGCAGAGAAGGAAACCGTTTTTACCAATTTTTTAGAAGATTCAGCAAGATGGATGTTCTATTAAAATTTGGACAGCTCTGATCACGATGAAGATCCATAAGTAACATGATAATTATATTATGGATTTATGGCGTGGAAGGTCTCCAGTGATGTGGAAGAATTAAGCAACAATAGGTGAAGTAGATTTGTGGACACAAAGACCGTAAATCAATCAAATGAGTAGCTGAGATAGGAGAGGGTGACCCAAAGAGAGAAATTTGAGTTTTGGTACATTTGACGAAAATGTATCCCTACACATAGCTCTGTTTTGATTTTTAGGGATACATTGTAACTGCAAGATAGTTAATGGTGAAAGTAAAATTTCCCAAAAAATCTTTATCATTCTTTAGTTAAATAGATACGTTATGGGTAGTATTAACACATTTATGTGATAACACTTTTTTTTTTTTGTTTTTGGAGAAACTTATGTGATAACACTTGGTTTTAGATGGATTCAATCCTATTCTTTTTTGCTTCGTAGTAAATTTGTCTTCTACGTAACACTTGTAGAATGAAACGATGTGAAAGGATATTACCAAAAAAAAGAAAAGAAATGGTTTTAATATCTAATTGAAAGTTTAAAATTACCCGCACAATAAGAATGGAGAAAATAAATTGGCAGTGGGAGGACCTTACATCAATCACAACATTGGCAGTGTGATTCTGGTATTTTATATTTTGACTTGAGAATATAATTCATTTATGCTGATTTAGCCCCTACAAATGCGGGTTAGATTTTTCTCAAGGAAAATGCTTTATACGGAAATTTGGATCATCGATTTGAATAGTTTCGTAGGTTTCGCTTTTGATATTAAAAAAAAAAAAAAAAAAAAACCATCTTTAGTAATCTCCCATTCTTGAGCATTGATATTCGATTTAACATAGGGAAAATTCAAAAGCTAGTTTGAAATCCTTTAAAAAGAATGTATATCGAGATGCCATTGATGATCCTCTAGCATTATATCTCAAAACATTTATAATCATTTTTCTCAAAAATATTTCTCTTTTAAATGGTTGAATTCAATTAAACACAAACTCCTTTCATGTTTTGACAAGAAGGGCAAAAATTTATCATAAAATTTTGAGAGATGCTAGCGCTACAAAAAGTTTTACAGCTTTTGTCACAACTCACCACGTGGCGAGTTGAGTGGTGGAGATGTGAACTCTATAGACTCATTAATTTTTCTCCACCACTCATAAGGCAAATTTGTGAAACTTTTTGTGTGTTTACTAGAAACAAAGGTGAAGAGGTTGATTAATAAAAAGGAATGTATCTATAGTTTGTTTACTAGAAACAAAGGTTAAAGAGATGAATGCTCAAAGAATCCAGAATGCTATAGTTCTTGGTTGAAATTTTGTGCACAATTACCAATTTCATCAATTGGGAATGATTTGCCTTAGCTGGGATCCTGACCTGATTCAAGTCAAGTGTATCCGGCAATCGGAGCAACTTTTACATTTGAAAATTCTTATGTGGGCTGGTGAGTTTATGAGTACCTTCATTTATGCATTAAATGATGACAAAGTTGTATAGATCTGATCAAATTAGACAAAAGAAACCTACTGTTAGTTGGCGGAAGATTGTGGTAAAATTTTAGAGTAATACTAGGGACATGTAAGATGACACAGCTTGTCCCACAACTCATCCATGTGATAAGTTATGAGTGGTAGAGTAGTGTCTTCATATGAATCCACCATCACACATGGGCAAGTTGTGGCACAAATTGTACCATTTTATGTGTCTCTTACATTACTCCATATAGCCTATCCCAAATTTTTTTTTTTTGGTTAAAGACGATTAAAGAAATTAAGGGACTACAGCAAGTTCAGGACACAGCCTGTTAAAGTACATTTCATTAAGATCTTGCTCAAAAACATTAGAAACGTCCATAGACAGACTATCAAAAGATACAAAATCTAAATCCTAATCAAATCCCATTTTAGTGAGAACATTTGTACAATGATTCACTTCTCGATAGCAATAGTTAAGCTGAATCCACTTAAACAGGGAAACTAGCGGCTTGCAATCATTCAAAATAGGGGAAACTACATTATTTACACAAACTGATCTGCATAAGACATCCATAATAGCTTTGGTGAAAAGTTCAACTAAAAGCAAGGGCAGCTTGATACGTTTAGGGGCCTAAGGCAAAACATTGATTATCTTGTTTTATATGCAAAATTACTACTAATTAACATGAACTATGTAGAATTCTTTCTTTTTTTAGAAATTTTATAGACACAAAAAATTTGACAAAACTTTTCACACTTGTTGATATGGCAGATTGATAGTGGTAAAAAAAATAGTAATATTAATGCTAGACCTAGATGAAAAGTAGTACAAGTTTGATAACTCAACTCTTATTATTATTTTATTTTTTAGAAATGCAACATTCACAATAATTTTCACAACAAATCCTAAGTTTTAAGTTGCTTCTTGTTTTCTATTTGAAAGCACCACTATAATTATTTTTTTTGTTAATAATTTGCTACATAGCATTTGTTGTAAAAGTGCTATAAAAAATATGGTGGACTTAACATTTTTCTCACTTTTTTGTTTTTTTATTTATTTATTTTTGATTTAAGCTGCCAAAACGTCGTTCGTTAACGTTATTTTAGTTCAATAAACGTTTCTTCAAAATTTATGGTGCATTGGTGTGGAAGGTCTCCAGTGATGTGGAAGAATTGAGCAACAATAGGTGAAGTAATTTGTAGGACACAAAGACTGTAAATCAATCAAATGAATAGCTGAGAAAGTGGAGAGTGACCTAAAGAGAGAAAAATTTGAATTTTGTTACATTTGACGAAAATGTATCCCTACACATTGCTCTGTTTTGATGTTTACGGATACATTGTAACTGCACCATAGTAAATGGTGAACGTACGATTTCCCCAAAAATATTCATCATTCTATAGGGTTTTTTTTTTACTTACATTATGGGTAGTATTAACACATTTATGTGGTAGCACTTAGTTTTAGATGGATTCAATTTCATTCTTTTTTGCTTCTTAGTAAATTTGTCTTCTACATAACACTTGTATTCGAAGAACCACAAACTTAAAAAATGGCAAGCTTGAATGTAAGAATTTGAATAACTCTTTAGTGAAAATAACTATAATGGAATGAAATGATTTGAAAGGATATTACCAACAAAAGTAGAAATGGTTTCAATATCTAATTGAGAGTTTAAAAATAGCCACACAATACCACAACATACTCTTGGTCCAATGGTCACTCCACAAGTATAAGTGCTTATGGGATGTGGGGGAAAAGGCCAGGATTTAATAAGTCTTTAGGGGAGAGTTGCACACACATATATACTTAGATTAAGTTAGAGTAGAATTTCTATCTTGTATATATAATAATAATAATAATAAAATTAGCCACACATTAGCCTCTACATGTAGGGGTTAGACTTTCCTCAAGGAAAATGCTTTATACAGAAATTTGGAATTAGCCACACAATAAATATGGAGAATAAATTGGAGTGAGAAGGAAAATGCTTTGATTTGAGAATATAATTCATTCATGCTGATTTAGCCTCTACATACAGGGGTTGGACTTTCCTCAAGGAAAATGCTTTATACGGAAATTTGGACTTAGTTTTCTCCCATTCTTGAGGCATTGATATTTGGTACAACATAGGGAATAATCAAAATCTAGTTTGAAATCCTTGAAAAAGAATGTATATCAAGATATCCATTGATATCCTCTAGCATCATATGTATCTCAAAACATTCTCCTTGGTTGAATTCAATTAAACCCAACCTCCCTTTATGTTCTGAAGAGGAGGGCGAAAATTTATCATAAAATTTTACCATACAATCTTCCACCAACTAGCAGTAGGTTTCTATATTTCTATCTTTTTATCTAAAAAAACAGTAGATTTCTTTTGTCTAATTTGATCCCAAGCACTAGCGATAGAAAAAATTGCTGATTTTGAAGGGATTCATACAACTTCGTCATCATTTGATGCATAAATGAAGGTACTCATAAACTCACCAGCATAAGAATTTTCACATGTAAGAGTTGCTCTGATTTTTGGATACACTTCACTTGAATTAGGTCAGGATCCCAGCAAAGACAAATCATTCCCAGTTGTTGAAATTGGTAATTGTGCACAAGATTTCAACCAAGAAGTATAGCATTCTAGATTCTTTGAGCCTTCACCTCTTTAACCTTTGTTTCTAGTAAACACACTATAGATACATTCTTTTTATTAATCAACCTCTTCATCTCTTTTTGTTTTAAGGGTCATTTAGGCCCCTAACATTCCAAACAATTACTTTCATAACTGGCCAGTGTCAAGAGTTACGAGATCAAACCCTTTAGCTAGCTCTGCTCTAACTTTATTGTTAAATTATTGATTGTCCTAAAAATTTAAGCTATTGGGATATGAAAATTTAATCATTTAACCACACAATTTTAACACTCTCCAACTTAGGATCTCATGTTCTGATACCATGTTAAATTACCAATTGTCCTTAGAACTTAAGCTATAGTCTATTAATATACGATAAATTTAATTATTTAACCGCACAATTCTAACATTAACCTCTCCTCCATTCACAACCTTTTCCGCCATTCTTTAATTTTGAAACTCCACCTCTTGGCAACAATAAGTGAGTGTCACATGGATTGAGTTATGCTTGCAAGGAATTTAAAAAACAAAAAAAGAACGCCTAGGATAGATGATAAACTTAGAGATTCAAACTAAACCTTTGTTTTTGACTCAATTAGAGCATCCGTAGCAGCCGTTGTAAAAATTATGCCATTTTGCCACACCAAAAGCTTACTTTATTATTTTACCACATCATTTTACAATATCTCATTTTTCAGATGTTCTATATTTTTACCACTTCATTTAAATATTATTTTTTAATTCTTATTTTATTCTTTCTTTATTCTTTCTTCCCAACGGTAACATTTGTCCTACAATAGTCATATTTTCAAATCTCATCAATTCTAACGGTAACATTTTCAAACAATCAGAACCTGGGAACTTCAAAAAAAAAAACCCCAGAACCTGTCACCTTAAAAAAAAGTAATAAAAAAGTAATAAAAAAGAAAAGAAAAGAAAAGAAACGTTGAACCTGTCACGGAGTGAGAGCAAATGGGCAAAAGAAGCTGTCTCCAGTATCAAAGAATTCAAACTGATCAAAACAAGACCTATCTAGAAACCAAGAACTCAAAAAGATACTGAGTCTGAACAAACCACAAGAGAAAAAAAATGAACAAACACCTGAATTTGAGAAATTCAAGAGAAAAAAAAATGAGACTTTGAGAAATTGGGCAGCAGTTTCTTGACATAAACATACACCTGAATTTTACATATTGATGACTTGCTCTGAATAGGAAGGACCACAAATGAACAAACAGCAGACCACAAAGTTCATACAGGTAGATGTTTTACAACTAGATTGGTATTGACACAAATGATTCACATGCACCAGAAGATGGCAAACAAACAAGAAATGTTCAAATAAGCACTCATATCAATAACATGTAGATGCAATAGCTTCCAAAAGGGAGGCTACAAAATGCATCTGGATTCCTCATCGATTCTTGAAAATAGAGGCACATGGACAAATAAAGATTTGTGAGTTGTGACCCTTCTGTTTCGCAAAACGGAGAGAATGATAATATACATAATTGCACACAAAACGGCCGACATCATCTGAAATTGTCACATCAAAGTCCTTCTTCAAGAACTTCAGGATTTCCTCAATGCAGCAAGAAGTCTTCAACAACCAAATGATGAAAAGTTAAAACACAAACACAGGGAAAAAAAATGGAGAGAGGGAGCAGAGGCATGACAAACAAAAAGTTGAATGTTTTCAATACTCAACACAATTTTATGGTAATTATAATTATTAGTGTCTAGTTTGCAATTGAAATGATATAGCCAGTTTGACAGTGAAACTTCCTGTAGGAATTTGTAGTGCCCCCTGCTTAGTTCAATTAGCCTAGTACTTATCAAATAGGTCAATTAATCTTTTGCAAATCTACAAACTCAACCATCATAGCCACAACTCTCCAATTCCCATGGGTTGCAAACTGACAGTCTTAAACTACATATGGTCCGCCTGCTGAGAAAATAAGATAAATATTGAAAATTCTATTCTCTCCAATATTTGGTCCAGAAACTACATTTGGTTTGTTGCAAACTCAAGAATACAAACAGTATACTAGAGAACTCATCATTACCATCAACACCTCTACCTATTAAACCTAAAATTGATTTCAGCCTTCAACTCCACCAATTAACTATATATATCTTTTTGTAGTTCATTCCTCTAGCATCATGAGCATACTTTATGGTTAATTAGATTACTAAGACCTTACTGTTTTAATCCAAAAAGGCTTAAAACTTGAACAATTCAAACAAACAACCAAACCCTCCCCACCCATTCGAAAAAAACCAAATTCAATCAAATGAGAATTAACCAATAACTATTTCCCAACCCCAAAGTCCATTTTTCGAATAAAACGATCATAATTCACATGATAGCAACCGCAGTATTCAACTTTGAAAGAAACCCATCAAAGGTCACCTAAAATCCAACTTGCCCAGAATCAGAAATACCCAGAGCTCATTTTTGTTTCTTACGAAGAAACAGACATCAAATGGTTGAAACCATTTAAAAAAAAAAAACCAAAAAACGGAGAATCACAGAGAACTTAGAGAATCACAGAGAAATTAAAGCAAACAAACAAACAAAAAAAACAAGGAAATTAAGTCAAAATAACCTAAAAACCTAATTGGCAGACGGATAACCAAACAAATCACTTCATCATTCAAAATCCACAATTTTTTCAGATTCATTCAAACAAAAGTCCAGCAAATCTAGAGCAAAAATAGAAGCATGCATCAGTTTTTCAAATTGAGAAGTAAAAAAATTGGGCTTACATTACTTCCTTTCCAGCGAATCGGCGACTCTGAGAACAGCGATTGGCGACTCGGCGATTCTGAGATAGAACAGAGAGGAAATCAGCGACTCGGAGAAAGATGGAACAGCGAAACGGCAGTGTCAGTGCATTGAACAGAGAGGATAGAGCGAATCGGTGGGGAAAGGGAAGAAGAAAGAGTATGGGAGAGTGGAGATGGAGGCGGTGAATAGCTGAAGGAGAAGAAGAAAGAGATATGTGAGAGAAAAGAGGAATAAAAAAGAATAAACTCATATGCCACACCGGGTCCGTATCGTGGCAAATTTATGAGTTTACTGTAGCATGTTGCAAAAAATATGGGATATGGCACATATGATAAATGGGGTCAAATGATGCTTGATGTGCCAAATGTGCCAAATATTTAACATTTGGCACATATAGCACAACTGATAAAGATGCTCTAAGAAATACATTCTACCACACCGAATAATATCTTAATTAACTCACACTTTCATCAATATCTTTAATTTGAGAACAAACTAAAACCCAAATCTCATCCTTTCCTATACAAAAAATAAAAAATATGAAATCTCATCGTTCCCAGCATCTTTCGCTCAAGTTTTAATTTTTCAAATCTGAAATCTCATCAATTCAACAGGTTTGCTCAAGTTTTAATTTTTATTGATTTCATCTTTTTACCAAATGGATTTTGAGCTTTCTCAATCGTTCCAATCATTGGCTCAAGCGAATGCTACTAAGATTTCTTGGTACAAACTGATACTAATTGAATTAGGGATTCTCTTTCACAATCAGGTTTAAAAACGAGAAATAGGTTTTTTTAAAAGATGTTATTAAGTGTATTAGGATGTATTGATTTTACAATAAGTCTTAAGTGAAAAACTGATGTGGCATGTCCGTATTGATTTTATTCTCATATATATATATATATATATATAGAGAGAGAGAGAGAGAGAGAGAGAGAGAGAGAGAGAGAGAGAGATATGGGTGTAACTCTTGTAAAGTTACACCTTTTTTACACTATAGATTTATGAGAGATCTAACGGCTAAAAAAATATCATTAAATGCTATTGGTTTACACCTCATTCATAATTAATACTAGCATTTTCTTTCTCTCCTTATATTAATTTGAACCAATTTCAAACGTGGGGTTAAAAATGGGGAAGTGTCATTGTTTTCTTTAAAGCGTCTTCTTCTTCTTCAAAGTAATAATTGCTGGATCAAGAAAAATCTCTCCCTCTCTTGCAGACACAAAGAGTTACATCCATGCAATATGCACATAAAAGTGGGATCATAACAGTTAACACAAACACAAAATAAAATATGCTAAGGACCACCAAGCTTCATATCCTTATATTGGATCTGGAGGATTTGATAACTGGAGGCATGTATAATTTCCATGAAAAATCTAAACGTAACCAAAGCACAAAACAAAAACAAAAACAAAAAAAAATGCCTACGAACTTTGGTCTAGTTGATAACATCCGTTTTTTTTTTTTTTTTTTTCAAGTATAGAAATGCAAGTTGTTAAAAATGGCAGTACGCCCTTTAATCAAGTGAAAAAAAAATAAATAAGGAGAGAGAGAGAAAATGCTAGTTGAATGTTCAAATAGCGTATAAAACACTATGAACGTTTAGACTCCCAAATACAAAATTATCAATTCAAGCTTAATGTCAAACAATATATGTGCGGAAAATAAACATAAGCTAATAGCAGAATTGATAAACAATCTAAACCAATTAAGATAACATCCACAGCAAAAATTAAATGGTAAAGATTAAGGAAAGAGAGATGCAAACTCAAGGACAACACAATGATGTGCTATCGAAGAGGAAACTGAAGCTCTTGGTGTAAAACCTCTCCGCTGCCCTCCAAGCGGTCAATAATCCACTAGAAAATATGGTTGGGATACATGAACAATAATAGACCCTCCAAGCCTAATCTACCCAGTGTACCTAAGCCTTCCAAGCTTCTTGCTCTAATGAGGTTACGCCGAGCCTTTTTTCTTTTCTAGCTTACCAGATTCCGCTATAGTCCATAGTATCAACCAATAACCATTGGTCTCTTCCTAACTGCTTCCCAAAGTACAAAAAAAAAAACCTTCTCATGGATGTGGGTATGGTAAGAAAAAGATTTGGCCAAGAACCTCTCAAGAATGTAACAATGGAGAGGGTGAGAGTAGAGGAATTTGAAGAGTCTCTATGTAAAGATTGTAGATGAGTTAATCTTGTTTTTCTCTAGGGTTTTTCTCTCAAAATTCTCTCTGGAAACTCTCTACATTTCATGGGTATAAAAGGTATTTATACTAGGGTGAGAAAAGAATGCGAAGATTCAGTTTTTTTTTCCAAAACAGAGCTGGTTGGCGACTTGGCATCGCGACTTGACTAAGTTGCAAGTTCAAGCCGCAAGCTAGCTGAATGGCCAGTATGGACTTTTTGTCCTATAGTGCTATAGCTGGCATGATGGTTCAGCTTCTTTGCATGCTTCGCTCGTGTGCATCATCTGGCGGCTTGCCAGTCGCGAGCCACCCGTGAGATCCAGTCGTGAGTCCCTGCTTCACTGCACAGTTTTGAGCATTTCTTCACACTCTCTCACACACTACCCTTACATGATTCCCACATAAATACAGAGTTTCTAAATGTTGAATTATAAGCAAATTGACATGGAATAAAGCCAACAAGATGGTTGATTAAATTCAACCTTACACTAGTATTAATTATGAATTAGGTGGAAACCAATAGCATTTAATGATACTTTTTTAACCGTTAGATCTCTTATAAATTTACAGTGTAAAAAATGTGTAACTTTACAACAGTTATAATTCAAAATGAAACCTATATATAGCTATCAGCCTATCATACACAATCAAGGTAATATGTTTATTACCTAAATATTGAAACCCAAAAAAAAGGTTAACAACAAAAGCTACCGGATTCAAAGTAAAAATTAAAAAAATTAAAAAAATAAAATAAAAT
Source organism: Quercus ilex subsp. ballota (assembly GCA_032727855.1). Lineage (NCBI taxonomy): Eukaryota > Viridiplantae > Streptophyta > Magnoliopsida > Fagales > Fagaceae > Quercus > Quercus ilex. The sequence continues at coordinate 5,005,378 of CM064917.1, read as the reverse complement.
ACAAACAAACAAACAGTTCCTTACTTTATCTTTTGAATCCTTCACAATCAACTACATCCTTCACCCTGCTGTATCACACTCTAGAGTCAAGCATTTTGCATCAGTTCATGTAAAAATTTATGTCTATTTTAATATAAGAACTTATATTTTCTATTTTACAAACTCACCTTTTAAAACACTTTACGTCAGATTATCTATTTTACACTATATTTTATTAAAATATTAAATTTTCTTGATTTTTTTTAATTGTTTTTCTTTCTTCACACATAACAGCCACTGCCAACTCTCTTTCTTCATCCTCGAGATATGTAAAAAAGAATAAATAACTAAATGTAAAATGAATAGTAGTAGTGTAAATTCACATGGATACTGTAGCAAATTTGTAAATTTACACAATTATATATGGAATGATGTAGGTCATTTTTAGACAAAATTATGTAAATTCTACACATTTTTTTCCCTTAAGACATAAACTGATGTGAATGCTCAGAGGATTCACATTAAGGTTCTAATAAATTGAACTTTTAGCAATTCAAAAAACAATTTTATCTATTTTAACACCTTAAAACTTGACTTTTGGCACCATTGATATGGTTGATTTTTTAGGGTTTTAGGTGCTATAATAGCATTATGTGAATGCTCTAAATTTTGCCTACATGTCTCGCAGTTCCCAGCACTAAAGTTGTTCATTGTAAATATTATATTTCTCTCAATGTAATACATTTTACTCTCTATTACCTTTTTTTTAATCTCTTTCGCCTATTATTATATTTGCATCTCTCTCTCTCTCTCTCTCTCTCTCTCTCTCTCTCTCAATATTATGTTTAGTTTCCATATTTTTGTTACGATTTAAAAAAAAAAAAATAGACGTATTATACTCATACTATACAAGAATTGTTCTTTTCCTGTTTCTGTATATTTCTGCCAAATTTTTGAAACGTACTTTTTATGAAAGATGTTGAGTTATACCCCACTACAAAAAAAGGGGTCTATAGCCTATAGCCGCGTTTTTAAACGCGGCTTAAGTACCGCAGCAACAGACCTATGGCCGCGTTTTTCAAAAACGCGGCCATAGGCCCCCCCTATAGCCGCGTTTCACGAAAACGCAGCCACAGGTAAGACTTGAAGCCGCGTTTTCCCCCTGGTAAAGACCCTAATTTGGGCTAGTCCTACGGCCGCGTTTTTCAAAAACGCGGCTATAGGCCAAGCTTGAGCCGCGTTTAAAAACGCGGCTCCGGCTGTTGACATATTTACATCCCAACATCACAAGTTCCATAAATTACTCCCATGGGACACAAACTTGCCAAAAGATAATATCAAAGTTTATATACATCACAAAAAATATACCAAGGCAGCAAGAAGCTTATACATCCCAAGGCAACAACATTTGTGTTTACAAAAATATATATATATATATATATATACAACATGCTTAGAATGTCCGGAGGAGTTGAACGGAAACGCATCCAAAGTGACACATCCAAACTAAGTAGACACAATAAATTAAGTAGACACAATAACCAACACAAACAGAAAAATCCAACATCAGTCCGCTACCAAGACACTAAATTTTTACATGAAAAATGCTCCAATGAGAAGGGAAAATCCACCAGTAAAAATCTTCCACTATAGAATAATAGGCTTAAACAATCTTCTCTAGAACAAATGCTAAAGACTACAAAAATATCAAGAACACAATTCTTGGATCACAGCAAACAAATATATTCATCACACTAATGTGGATTTCAATAATTACATGGTTCTTAGCATCCTAGCAAATGGAGAGGAATTGGATTTGACATGGCCTTCAAATTTTGGTTTGAAACTTTGAAAGTAGACCTAAGCATTTCTGCAAATAAGTCTCTCTTGAAAAATTCCCTTGCAGTGAGACTTGAATTAAAAAAAAAAAAAAAAAAATTGGCCTCCATGGACAGATTTTCCTAATTAATATACCAAGGGTCCAAGACTGAATTTATGAACAAGTATGAAGATACAAAGAGACCTATGAAATACTCACGATTTCTTTTACAGCAACACTAAAAAGACTATGTTTCTTAACTTGACTTAATACATAACCAAACTACTTGAATATATCCGTTATTAAAACCGGTTTTTGACACAAGGGTTAGCCTACATAACCTAAAACCTAACAAAAAGCTCTCGTAGTTTATGGTTGGTGTTGCAAACTATTAGCTTTGACGGTAATTTAGACGTTGAGGTAAACATTGCAAAAATAATTATAGTAACATCGAACTATATAAGGTGTTAATTACAAAAATTTTAAATTCAAGATGCATGTTACATATACCTTCTTTTTTTTTTTTTTTTTTTTGGAGAAAATGTTACAAATACCTTTTAGTTTTGCCTGAATAATTGTAATTATTTATTTTTTAATTGATAATTGCTTATACCAATGTAAGGTTTTTTTTTTAAAAAAAAAAAAAATTATATCAATGTGAGAGTATTAACATTGGTGATGCCAAATTGCTATATTACTATTTTTAACAACTCACCCCATAACAAAAAAGTATGCTCCAAATGGTGCTTCCTTTAAATATTTTGGCAAATGAGCTATAGTAAACTGCCAATAAAATGATAGTTCACCGTAACTCAAAGTTATAATAGATATTAATATTTTAATCTTACTTTATCTCTTACCCCTCTCTCTCTCTTCCCTGTGGGTCTGCTCTCTCTCAGACAGATGAAAGAGGTGGGTTTGCTATTCATGGGCAACAGCAGCAGCAGTGGCGGGTTGAGATCGAATTTTGGGTTGAAAGTCATGTGGTGGGCTGTGGCTAGAGATTGTGGCAGTGGCTTGGGTGGTCCGATCTGGGTTTTTACCTAGTGTATATTCATATAGGTTTGTGTTTAATATGGATGTGGGTTTGATGGTTGTGATGGTGGTGCCGTGGTGGTGTTGGTTGATTTTGTGTCATGGGTTTGGTGGGTTTGGGTTGAAGAGAGGGAGAAGAAGAAGAGAGAGAAAATAAATAAATAAACGAATAGTGTTTAACTGTGTTGTGAAAAATAAAAGCATTAATGCAGGCTGAGTTGTGAAACAATGAGCTAAAATAAATAAAAATGACTTTTTTAGATACTAAAAGTCAAATTTTCTTCTAGCTCCATGATGTTGATGCTCTAAAGTTAGTGGTGGGTAATGGATTTAGTGGTTTTGAAGGCTAGAATTATGTGCAATAAACTGTAAAGGTGGCTTGGTGTGGTGGTTTGATTTGGGTTGGCAGTTATTGCGGTTGGGTACTTGGTTGACAACAATGTGATTGCGGTTGGGTACTTGTTTTGAGTGGGTTAACATCTAAAATATGACTATAATGAAGGATGGAAAGCCCTAATTTATGGAAAATATTCTCTTACGTCTTTTTACATCTACTATTTTATACTAAAAATTACAATTGATATAAAAATATACACATTTTAAATAGCGGAAAAAAAGTCAATACTTAAAATATGAAAGTGGAAGTAAAAATAAAATAAATAAATAAATAAATAAAAAGCGTACACAAGAATATCATTAATCTAAAAAATCTCAGGCTACATAATTGGTTAAACAAGTATGTTTTCCCATTACATGTCATCTTCTAGAATGTGCACACCATTTCTAACACAAAAATCCAGTTTATAAACGATAGCCATTGACCCCTCAAAGGAAACCTTTCCCACTTAGTACTAGAATTTAATTTTCTACATCAAAAGCAATACTTTCATGCCTTATACAAACAAGAAAGAAAACAGAGAATAGTGCCTCATTTAAGCACAAATACATAAATGACAAAAGACCAAATGAAGTTGTGGTCTCCAAAAAATGCTATAAAGTGGAAAGCTCCACTAAAAAATAAACTAGGTGATCCATCTACATAATCAACTGATAGAATGGGGTCCAAACCCACTAAATGGCTCCACTATGATTTATATTATATTATTTATTACTGAGGGTTTTAGCTTAAAAAATACAAATTGATTCACCCAATGGGAACGTGGATGGATAATTTAAAAATTATGAGTAAGAGAAAACAAGAAAAAAAAAAATCATTTTATTTTAGCAAAATTTTACCATATTAAAATTAACAAATTCAACTAAAAGTTATGTAAATCAATTAGTACTTGGTGTGTTCAAACAGAGAAGTTCATGTTTAGATACACATTCCCAACTATCAAATAAAAGAATCAGGAAATTTATGCAATTTTTTTTTTTTAAAATCCATAATTATGCTCTGTTAAAATTTTCCATCCTATCTCCATGATTTAGAGAATATAGATGACCTTTTTCGTAAAATCCTCAGCTCAAAGTCCACCCAAACAAATCAATTTGCAAATGAATGCAGATGCAAACAAATCACTTTTTTCGTTCAAATGTCCCACTATGTCCCTGGACAACTTTTTAAAATTTTTAAATACACATTAGAGAATTTAGTCAAAAACAAATTACAGACATATGCTCCATGCACTACTATAGATGGCCACATATATATATATATATTTTTTTCGATCATTTTTTTTCCAAATTTGACTATTTCTTAGAACTTTTGTCTGTGTTTGTTTCATTTCCCTGATTGTAAAAAGTTTGGAAAGTACATTTTATTTGGGGAATACAAAGTTAAAAACTTTCAACTATTTTTTTCCCTCCTATAATTTTTTTTCTAAACTATTTCCGCGTTTTTCCATATGAGACAATTGAATAGCACCCATTTATTTTTTTGATAAGGCAAAATGGGAGATCACATATTCTATAAGACCTTCATCCACTCCTTGTCTATTCATTATAAAATAAGGAATTCTATCTCGTTTTAAAATTCTCCAAATTCGTCCTAATATCTTTTAATCAAAATTTATTCATTAAAACTCACTGTGACTTGGATGCAAATAATTGGAAAAGAAAAGGTATGAAATCAAATGTGAAATATGCATGTATCAAGGAATTAATAGTTTATCTAAAGATGGAAGAGGGTTTATTACCTCTATTTATGTAAGTTAAATATTATGTCTCCAATTATTTTACCCACCAAAAAGTTGAATCACAATTTATCACACACCACAAAGTCACAAACTACAAAGCAAAAGGTCGCTTTCCTATATGCATGACAAAAATGTCGCAGTTGGCATAGAGTAGAGTATACATAATTCATAAGAACACCCATTTCAAACGCTTTGATACGAAATTCTATAAGGAATGGACCCAACTCACCTTACCTGCTTATAATCTGCACAAACAAGGCTTTGTGATAGCCTTCACCAATTGGTTGCTGTAGTAGCTGCAGCACCTACAATTAAAAGGAAACGTAGAAAGAACAAAAATCATATTGCTATGACTTATGAGAAGTTAAAAGTTGGAAGAAATTGACCATTCGATTGATTAAACTTTCACTTATTAACAAAAATCTTTGTTAATAACCAAGGAGTGGTCCCAGGTTACCACTGCCCACGTTGGGCAGAGTGGTAATTCCCCAAGCCTTAAAGGCTGGCAAAATTTGCCAAACAGTGCAAATTTCCTAATTTTTAAGCCGGATAGCACGCGTTCAAAGTTATTTTGTTAGTTGGACTCTTTTTGAAAGTCGATTTTACCAAAATCGACTTCCCACTAAACATACATCTGACCTGGATTAAAAAAAGAGGCAAAAAAGCCACGTAGACACACAGAAGTCGAGTTCATTGAACTCGACTTCTTTGAAAGTCGAGTTCACTGAACTCGACTTCTTTGAAAGTCGGGTTCACTGAACTCGACTTCAAGCAGCGTTTAAAAAAATCCCTGATGGGGTAAACTCTCTCAGCCTCCATTGTCTTCATTCCTCTCTCTCTCCGGTGTCTCTCTCAACCCAACGCCGCCGTCCTCTCTCTAACCGGTGTCTCTCTCAACCCAACGCCGCCGTCCTCTCTCTCTCCGGTGTCTCTCTCAACCCAAAGCCGCCGTTCTTCTCTCTCTCTCCGGTGTCTCTTTTCCTACGCCGTTTTGTCCGTCCAGCAGGTTCGTTCTCTCTCTCTCTCATGCGATTTCTTTTTCTTTATTTATTGGCTGAAATGGGTTTTGATTTGCTTTTTAGGTTTAGTGATTTGGAGATTTGGGTTTAGTTTTTATTTGTTTTTGTTTACTGTGCTATTAACGTATATGATATTTGCAAATGTAAGTGATTTGAGTCAATGTTTTCTGCCTCTATTTCATTGGTTAAGATACTAATAATGATGCATTCTCTCCTTTCTACCATATTTTCCAAATTGAATGATTTGGTATTTTAGTTTGCTTAATCTATTACTATTGGCCTAAGAATTTAGATAGACCTTTTTCAAACATTTTTGCAACAGCACATTAAAAGGTAAGCAGAATAGGTTACTTGTTTATACCCTCCAACACAAAGAAGCATCAAAGGCCCCTTTGGCAAAACCTTCTAAAATTGAACCTTCTTCCTGCAGAAAATTTGATTCAGTGAGTAACAATAAAAGCTTTAGTTTTAAAATTTTAAAAATAAGATTAAAACTTCAGTTAATAAGCATACATGTGTCCATTTTTTTAAATTCAATGCATCTGGCACATTTCAATGTGGCAATTGGGAGTTACACAATTTCACTCACATTGTCCACTTCAGTTGATACAAGGCCTTCAATATTACAGTCATATTTCAGAACTTATTACAGTCATATTTCAAATCAGATTTAAGATAAAGCTTATTCAGTTAGCGTGAAAGGAACATAAATACCATTACATGGTGAACTTCATACCCAAATGTGAAGGGAATAAAATGATTAGTGTTGGAAAAAACAAAGGAGAAAATATCTACTTGTTCTTTATGTCTGCCTCCCTTCGACCAAGCTTGGGAGCATCAACTGTCAGCACAATAGCCTTGTATCCATTTCTTTCAGCTCTTTGAACTAGCTGAGCTGCTACATCTTGGTTCTTATATACCTATTCCCAGACGAATATCAGATTATAGTGTGACCTGCTAACAACAGGATCACCAATACAAAGACAAAGAAAGCAACCAAAAGAAGGTGTTGCCGCTAAAGAAATATACGTTTCATTAATGAAATTATAAGAGCTAAAGAAGGATTAAATACATATAATTGAAAAAACCGAATGGCATTGCAGCTGGAAGCAACCTCCTCGATAATGCAGGAAGACATGGAGGACAAAACCTGCAGCAGTCTGTACAGATGAGCTGTTTTTGTTTCGTGCTTCCCTCCATTTAAATTCACCATTTTTTTTAATGTAAGAAGGGAAACCCTTCAATATTTGCAATGACTTTATAATGACCATTTTGTTTATTTTATTTTCTTAATGCTAGAATTGCATATATGTTAAAACTATCTATTCAATGACTTTATAATGCTAGAATTGCAATGACTTTATAATGCCATTTGGTCCAAGGATCATTGGAAAATTAGTTTTGAACTATACAATGACTTTGTTGGAGTGGGAAGTATATACTTATATATGCTACTTCCTTTAGTGGTATCAATTGATTCTTATGTTGCGTTGATTAAGCAAAAACTACTTTATCTAGAATAAAGCAAAAGACTAAACAAATACATTTCACATGAGGAAACCCGCTTATTGCTACTTAGATCCCTATTCTAGTAATTAATTGTTTATATATGATACTCGCTTTTTGCAGCATGACGATAGATCCTGGACCCATTGATCGTAGTGTATTGACGGAACAAGTTAAACATCGATTTGAGTTACTGTGGAACCTTGGGGGACAGGTAATTGCATGAGTTTTCTTGTACTATGAATTCATGTCACAACTCTAATTAGCCATTAATACTAAATATTTGCATAAGATTTTTATCTATTGTTATAATATTTGCAGGATCCTCCTGGCACACTGGATTGTCGAACTCGCCATGAAGAGTTGAGACATTGAGTTCCTATGGTAGATGATCGTGTCCTTGCCATTGTGAGGTTGCTTGGTCTAGAGGGTCTGTACCTGGTCCCATCCATACAGCTTGACCATGCGTTGATCACTGCATTTGTAGAGCGATGGCGCCCAGAGACCCATACATTCCACCTACCACACGGTGAGATGACGATCACATTGCAAGACGTGGAAGTTATCATGGGGTTGCCCATCGAGGGTGAGGCAATGGTTGGGCCCAGTAAAAGAACTTGGACAACTGTATGTGATGAAATGCTTGGAATTCGAATTCCAAATGATAATCAAAATGTGCTGAAAGGTCAAAGGATTATGGTATCCGCACTTGTGGCAAGAATCAGAGAACCACTGCCTCCGAATGCCAATGAGATTCAAGTTCATCAATATGCTCGCTGCTATATACTAGCCCTACTAGGGGATATGGTATTTCTTGACAAGTCCGGAGATAGAGTCCATCTCATGTGGTTAGAGTTCATGCGGGACCTTCGTAATCCACGCAAGTATAGTTGGGGTAGTGCAGCCTTATCATGGTTGTACAGACAGCTGTGCAATGCAAGTGAGAAGAAGGCAAAGCAGATTGGCGGACCATTGATTTTGGTCCAATTGTGGATATATGTTAGGTTCCCACATATGTCCCCACAGATGGTGCCCCAACCTGAGGGTGTTTATGGTCCACCATTACCACCAATTCCTCTTACTATGAAGTAAGTATATATTGCATAATTAATGTGCTATCATGTATTATGCCACATTTTTATACGTAAACGACTAATGACCATGTGATGTTATCTGCTTGTAGGTGGGCAGTGGCGATGTGTAGAAAGAATACTCCCACACACGTGCTTTCCGCATATCGCAATCAAATTGCCACAACACGGCCCGACCAGGTATAATACTTGTATTTATACGTCCATAACATCCCATGTCCTTCAAAAAGTTTTTCATGGCGGACTATTGTACTACTTATTATGCAACTCATTTCCCGGGAAAATTTGTAAATGTGGTTGCTTTACTTGGTGGCTTTTGTAGGTTAAGTGGGAGCCATATGGAAATGATTTGAGCCACCTTCCTCCTAGTTTTCGTGCCGAGGGAAGTAACGTGTGGAGGTCGACCGTTCCACTTATTTGTTTTTGGCTTGTAGAGTTCCACCTACCCGATCGTGTCCTACGACAGTTTGGGCTAAAGCAGGAACAACCTAGAGATGCTAATACTGATCGCAATTTGCACAAAATAGATGCGAGGGGCAAGGTAGAAAAAAATTGGTCGATGGAACATGCAATCCATATTCAGAGGTGGAATGATCGTGATGAGTATGTTTGTCATGCACTCAGGATGGAGGAGGTGATGTCACGTCATCATCCATATATGGTGTGGTATCGTAGGACCACTCGACTATATATCGACCGCGCTAGCGCTAAGATGGAAATTTTGGTAATGTGCATAAACTTATTTTGTTTTGCATGGTGTGTTTGATGTTATGTATGTGTCATACTTAATAATACCGTTGATTTAATGACAGCTTGCAACCCAATTGGCTATCCTCAATTGGTTCAATAAAGAATCTTACGAATACAAGTTCATTAAGAAGGCTCTTGAGGATGTGGATGAGGTTGATCGTATCAATGTGCCAACCAATGACGAAGCAGCAAATCAGACTGAAATACCGGATGTAGGGCCCAGTACGAGCTCAGTTGCTCCAGTGACATGTCATCAACCTGCCCCCACCCCTCCTTTGGCCACTGAGACCCCTGTTTCACCCTTGTCCACCCTTCAGGACACAACCGACCTCTCATGCCACCCATCCCTCCCATTTACACTGGATCTCCCTCGCGGTTTACCCATGCTGAATTCGAGTTCTCCCCACATGCCACCACTGTTGACCACAACTCACCCATGGCCCCATCCTATAGCTCTCCCCAGACAGTTATACCCACCCCTAGCCTTCAAACACCCCACATTGAGCTCATGTCTACCAGCCCAAGTCATACACAATCACCTCCTACCTCCTCTACCTTGATACATGTTCCACAAGCCACAAATCCACATGACAGTGACGTTGAGCAGGGGCAACATGACCAAGCTGAGCAGCCACAGGATGCAAACGCTCATGCTGCACCCATGAGGAAATCGACCCGCACCATCTAACCAAGGAGATGCGGCACAGGTTCCCACCTGGTATTTCAAGTGCTTTACTTTCATTTTAATTTCATATATTTTTTGGGTTGCTTTGTGCATGAATTTGTTTGTTTGTAAAAGCTTAAAAATATAACATTATGAGCAGGTAACAGAGCATGTTCCCGCCAAGCAGTACACTAGACGCAACCAAAAAAGAAGTAAACGCGGGGAGGGTGCAGACTAATATGATTAATGAAGCAGATCATCTATTTTTTTGTTTTTGGTATGGTTCCCATAGTTTATGTAATTGGTATTTAAATTGGTCAAGTGCCACAGTTTATCTAATTGGTTCCCACTAATATGATTAATGTAGCAGATTTTTAAGGGGTGAACAAGCTGCTGTGTGTTCTCCCATAAAATATAGGTTTTTTTTTTTTTTTTTTTAAGAATCAAGCATTATCTAGGGAAATGGTTTGTGGTACTTTAAAGAGGCAAAAGATCAATTTTGAAAAAGAATGATTGGTGAAGGGACGCTCAGGGTCAATGGACAATGGAGAGGAACAGAATTTGAGGGTGCAATTTGTAATTTGGCCTTCTGTTTTTTGTGGACAGCAGCTTGGTAAAAAAACCTGGACATTTTGGCTTTACTTGATTAATTTTTTCATTCAACTTGTGCATTAGACTTTGGGGTACTGGTCTGTTAAGTTTGTGTGAACAGTAAGTTTATGTGACAGTCATCTTATACTCTTTTACTTAAACTTTTTACAGGTTCATGCTAATGGACAATTTTGTGGGGTAGCTGAAATGCAAATGACTGGCAGCAAGATAGATGGGGTGGGCAGCAAGAATATGCAGCTGGGCATTATAGGAGTTTTAACTTATTTTGTTTAGCAAATTTTCTTAGATTTTGTATTGGAGGATATAGTAGTTACTGGGCATTATATGGCTCTTTTCTTTTGGATATCTGTGTATCTTCATTGAAGTCTGTCTATTTTCTTGGTTGTAAACCTTTATTATCTTCTAAATCAATGGTCAATTCTAAGGAAACTCAAACCTCATGTGTGTGTCTATATATATATATATATATATAACAGTAAAATAGGCAACCAAATGCCCAGATCCTTCAGGATAAAGCAATTATGTTGACTCAAAATAATACTTTCAGCTTAGGATTTCTAATATATTAAGTGATTGACAACTGTAGGTTCAGCTATTTATATGATAATAATTACTAAAGAATACAGCAGCAGCATTATTTGTCAGCTCACATTTATGTACATCAATTTGTACGTGAATTCCATAAATAGCTAAAAAGTCCATACTAGAGTAAAAATTCCATCAATTTGTATGTGACAGTAAAGGTAGTTTGAACTTTACTAGTGCAGCAGAATTTTACTAGTGCAGCAGAATTTTATTAGTGCAGCAGAATTTTACTAGTGCAGCAGAATTTTATTAGTGCAGCAGATTTTGATTTTGCAGAATTTTTTTAATGCAGCAGAATTTTGAATTTTGATGCAGCAGAATTTTATTAGTGCAGCAGATTTTGATTTTGCAGAATTGTTTTAATGCAGCAGAATTTTGAATTTTGATGCAGCAGAATTTTATTAGTGCAGCAGATTTTGATTTTGCAGAATTGTTTTAATGCAGCAGATTTTGATTTTGCAGAATTTTTTTAATGCAGCAGAATTTTGAATTTTGATGCAGCAGAATTTTATTAGTGCAGCAGATTTTGATTTTGCAGAATTGTTTTAAGGCAGCAGATTTTGATGCAGCAGAATTTTTTTATAATCCTAGTAACATGTTAAATACAAACCAACACGTTTAAGTAGCTTCCCAATACAACTGTGCATCACACCGTCCAAAATACTTCAAAAGTTTGTATCATCCTTTGATACGGCATTGTCCTACATAATTATATACTATATATCACAATCTTAGAAAATGTAATAAATAAAAGCACATGTTAAAGTTTTAAGCTATAGAATAGAATCAAAGGGTTAAAACCAACAGGTAAAAGTAAGAAAAAAAATTATTTCAAATAATAGAATTGAACTTACCATACACAATTGAACTAGGTTGGAGAATCACAAAATTGCATGCATTGCTTACCTAGTTCGGAACATTGCTACTTGTTGATGCGCGAATCACAGTCGGACATCTCCTACGGTTATGGCCCTCTTCATGACACACTCCACATTTCGGCTTGGGTTGACTCTCCCTCCAATCCATCTCATTTCTTATTCTTGTTGACATAGGTCGACCTTTGTCTCGCAACATTTCAGGGTCAGGGTACAACTTTGGGCCGGCAACCTCCCGCCATAATGACTTATCCTTGGGCACACGAAACTCATGTGAATAAGTGGCAAGTCATCGTTGTAAAGTATAACATGGGTCAATATACCTCATTGCATTGATATGTTCCCTGATACAAACTGCAATCACATGTGAACACGGGATCTTATAGATTTCCCATTTGCCACAAGTACATGTGTTCTCTAGCAACCTTACTTCATGACTATGGTCTCCCCCATCAGATCTGTGTGGATTATGCGTCGTGCAAACTTGAAATACACCGTCTTGCTGGTTAAATGGCCTCACATAGTGTCTTGTCCCTTTTTCGTAATTTGCTTCATATTTCTCCATGGCATGCTTGCTGAACTGCTGACCATGTTCAATATCACCCAATATTTTAGTGCGCCGATCATTGAAATAGGCGACAAGTTTGCACCAAATGTAGTCAACCAATGCAGATATGGGTAGTCCACGTGCACCTTTTAGAACTCCATTGAAACACTCAGACATGTTGGTAGTCATTGCCCCATAACGGCGTCCACCATCATGTGATAGTGTCCACATCTCCAGACCCTCCTTCATTAGATAGGAGTATGGCTTCTTTTTTGCTATATTGGGATTGGGATCTTGACTGAATTTGAGTTCAGCTTCCTTAAGGCAATCCAATATTTTTCCAAGTTTGCGATCTTGATGCTCATATCCTGCTTTCAAGGCCAAAGACTTTAAGAATTTGTCATTAAATTGAGTGTTGAAGTTGCTGGCCACATGTCTAATGCAATATCTATGATATACTGGAACATAATTATTGGGCCACTGTGCAATGGATGATATTATACCTCTATGTCGGTCTGATATTATGCAAATGCCGGAATCGGGTATCACATCCCGTATCGCGGTCCGTAGGCAAGATAAAAACCATCCCCAACTAGCCCCCGTCTCATCATCCACAACCGCAAAGGCAAGCGGAAAAATCTCATTATTAGCATCGGTAGCCATTGCAATCAACAACTTTCCTTTATATTTTCCATAAAGATGAGTGCCATCAATACTAATTACTGGCCTACAATGTGCGAATCCAGCAATGGAAGGAGCGAAAGCCCAGAACACATACTTGAATATAATAGTATCCGGTATGTTCCCGTTGATTGACCGAAAAGACACATGTGTACCCGGATCGCTATCCTTATATGCCAACAACAACTTCTGCAACTTTTGATACGACTCTTCCCAATTCCCGTGTATGTTTGCAATAGCCTTTTGTTTCGCATCCCATATCTTGTAGTACGATATATCGTGGTTAAACCTTTCCTTCATCAGATTTTGGAGATCCTTTATTTTGCTGGTGTGATCTGCAAGTATATATGTATGAAGTTCTTTGGCAAGAAAATTGGAATCCATCATTCTGCCATCTTTGTTCACCCCAAATGATGGACAAGTGTGAGGACCGCCGTATACTGTGACGGCCCATAACCCGTTAAGCTTCCGTTGTGAGAATGCTCGGACTTTCCATGCACATGACTCATTCACGCACTTCACACACAATCTTTGTTGGTTGGACCGCTCAGTTATATAATTCTTGTTGTTGTCCATAGAGTAAACTATTAATGCCTGTCTCACAGCCTCTTTATTAGGGAAAATCAACCCTTTGCTAAAATTCATTCCCTGCACCCAACTTGATGAAAGTGGTATCTCAACATTTGAAGGATCAACTATATTATCCCAAGTGTTTGCATGGAACGACGGGCCATGAGCTTCATATGTAGGGACTGCAGGCTGCACACCTATACCATCACCTATATCATCTTGAAACTCTATAGCATTATCATCATGATCATCCACGACATTGTCAACATTTTCATAGTTTATAGTATTTTCGTGAAAGTCATCTCTCCCAATCATCTCTTCATACTCATCTCTACCATGATCAACATCATCTTCGTCTTCGTCTTCCCTCCCTAGAGATTGAATACATTCTTGTTGATAACTAGATCCGCAAACCTCCATTGGAGTTTGTGTCTCTTGGCATGGTGGTGTATAACCCCCAACTGTGGTGCACGGGGTAAGAGTCAGACAATTATCTGTATGTAATGGATGGAATTCTTCCCCGCCACCAACCTCTAAAGTTGTTTGTTGCACATCTTCACCGGCAACTTCTATACGAGACTCCACACTTATATACAACTCAGCAGCTTTTAATTGGGGCGTTGAGTTTATCCTGTCAAACATAATCTGAACATGCTTGTCTCCTTTTATTTCAATAGGCATGAAGAAAATACGGTCATTGAATACTGCATGAGGAGCACGATATATAATTTTTATGTCATGCAATCGACGGTCCAAATCCAGCTCTTTCATAATTTTCTTTTTCAACTTCTTCAAATTGATCTCCCGCCGTTTTTTTAGCTGAATAATCTCTAATTTTTTACCAGGCCCTTCATATGTCACCCCATAAGTCACATCACTGCAGGGCTCCCCACCATAATATAGATAAAAATCAATCGAACTCATTACAAACCTATATAAGTCAAATAAGTTTACTAAAAGTTAGTGACGAATATAACACCTTTATTCGATATGAACTACAAAATATTGCCTCAAGGCAAATATAAAGATAACATAGTCCACCAAACAATTATAATCAATTGAAATTTTATTCTCTCCAAGCAAAAATTCGAATTTTTAAACGCAAACAAATTTTTACATGGTTGCTAACCTTAAAAAATTGAGTGTTGAAGTTGCATCTTACAACTAACAAACCATTACACATTACAACACCTTGCAAATAAATAATATGTTATCCATTCATTCGCATTATACATAACAACATATTACAAAGAAAAACCCATTGCATATCAAATAACAACTCATTACAAAGCACAAATAACAAATACAAAAAAACAATAATAATAATGATGATAATAACAACACATTACTCATCAAAAATATAAAAGTGACATTACAACACCTTGCAAATAAATAATATGTTATCCATTTATTCACATTATACATAATAACACATTACAAAGAAAAACCCATTGCATATCAAATAACAACCTATTACAAAGCACAAATAACAAATACAAAAAAACAATAATAATAATGATGATAATAAACAACACATTACTCATCAAAAATATAAAAGTGGTATGTGTATATATATATATATCTACCAAATGTAAAGTATATATCCAGGTAACCAAAAAAAAAAAAAAAAAAAGTTAAAAAGGTTTGAATAATTTACCTGCAAATTGAAGAAGAAGAAAAAC
Organism: Quercus ilex subsp. ballota; assembly: GCA_032727855.1. NCBI lineage: Eukaryota > Viridiplantae > Streptophyta > Magnoliopsida > Fagales > Fagaceae > Quercus > Quercus ilex. Next base: position 4,989,825 of record CM064917.1, on the reverse strand, counting down.
TTTAATTTGTAGAATGATGAATGTGATTTGTGTAGAAGAAGAAAAGCTTTTTGTTTGGCGTGGTAGAGAGCTGTGAGAAGTGAGAGTTGAGTGAAAAGTGAGTTTTGGCGTGGGATGGAGCTGTGAGAAGTGAGAGTTGAGTGTAAGTCTGAGATAGCTGTGGTCGTTGTAATATTAATTGGAACTCGAGTCTACTAAACTCGAGTTCCATTTAAATAAATTTTTACTGTGTACATTTACTGAGTTAGTTGAGTTAGTCGGGCAGGTTGGCATTTGGAAGTCGAGTATGTTGTACTCGACTTATAGAAGTCGAGTACACTATACTCGACTTTCTAGTCCACCTGTGGGATGTGTTTATCTCAGCTGGAAGTCGAGTTTAGTGAACTCGACTTTCAGGAAGTCGAGTTTACTAAACTCGACTTCCAGGTGGCTTTTCCAGGTGGCTTTTTCCTTTTTATTTAAACCGTGTTAGACTAGTGGGGGTGCGGGATCTTGCTTGGAAGTCGATTTTGCCAAAATCGACTTTCAAAAACAGTCTAAGTAACAAAATAACTTTGAACGCGTGCTATCCGGCTTAAAAATTAGGAAATTTGCACTATTTGGCAAATTTTGCCCTTAAAGGCTTGTGGGGTTTGAGGACCCAAGTTCGAATGGTCCTAGGTGGGAAGGGGTGGAGAAATTATAATTTGCTTATGGTGGACAAGTGATGTGGTCCACCATAAGTACTGTATAATTTCTCGAAGGGGTGGGAGTAGTACATTAGGTTCATTAAATTAGGATTTCTATCTGAGCTCAAAAAAAAGAAAAAAGAAAAAAGAGAGAGAGAGAGAGAGAGAGTGGTCCTAGGTTTGTAGAGAGCACAGGTGTTGATTCCTAGGTTGTTTTTAATTTTCTTATTAATTCAGTATTGCATTTTTTTTTTTTTTATAAGTATTAATTCAGTATTGCATTAATTTTATTTTTTGTCTTGCATCAAATTTTGAGGTTTTATTTAATTATTTTTTTATCCTTCCTCAATGGTCTAATGCTAAATGCTACTTTCCTCAAGAACTTGCTTTGCAAAAATCTCTTTCACGGAAGCTGTTTACCTGCTAGATATTCTGAATGCCTTATAGCAGGATAAAAAACTTACCATTATGATTAACTATCTCTCAACCCCTTCATCTAGTAGAAAACTTAGTAAAATAGATTATAGAAAGAATCAATAGATTCAATATCCCAACCAGCTTGTACAATACTAATATTATTAATATCCCCCCATCTGGTCACCTTACCATCTGTAGCACCCAACAAATTAGAAATAGAATTATCATCCTTATCCTCAGCTATCAAAAACAAACCAGAAACTAACTCTGTTAAGGCACTCCCTCCAAAGAACTCATCATGTCAACCTACTATGTTAGTGCCTTTAATCACAATTCTAATCAAACATATTACAGGACTGTTTCTGAGGAAACTGAATTATATAGTAGCATCTTCATAACAGCCCCTGAAACTCAAACTATTTGCAGGGATTTCGCAGAGCTTGCATATTTGACATGTATTTACAACTCAAAAATTCAATTAATACAACAATACAAGAAGGCATATCTTACAACAAAATGCCAATATCATGCATTCAGGATAAAAACAAGGTTGCGTAAATTCAAGGCAGTATCACCCCCATGGTGATGAAGTCCTAGGCTTTCTACGAAGAGGTTATGTCTTCATCTGTGTTCTTATATATCCATTCCTCTAGATCTCTCCCTAGGGTAACTTAACATTTTAACTAGTTCAACAGTCACCTATTTCACATTATAACGAAAAACAATTTCAAAGATTTCTAGAGAATGTGTTGAGTCTGTTGACTATCTATGATACTGCCCCCATGAGAAGAAAATTTATGACTTCAATTACAATACAATGTAATATAACTGGATAACATTGTCATGGAAAAATAGTAGGAGACATTGATGTTGACCCCATTAGACCAATCTTTTCAGGTAAAATTACACTAACAAATTTATGTCAGTCACATACATCACATTTCCTAGTATCTAGCAGCAGGGAAGCAAGTACAATTTGAACAAAACAATGACGATTCTAAATGTCACAGTCACATACATCACATAATATTTTTCACTACTGTTAACATGGCTTTATTATAATTGGTGCATAATAAAAATAGTGTCAATGACAATTCTAAATGAAAGTGATATTGTTTTGAACAAAACAAGCTATGTCAGCGTGAAAAAAGGGAAATGACAATTTGATTGTGCAACTATTACAGCTGCAGATCAACTATGTAGAATCCACCCCATGATAGGGTGTTAATTGGTCTGAACCATACAATTATAATAGCAGATCGATAAGATTGTCAACTAAATTGTCGGCTATTTAGTGTACCAGCTAAAGTCCAAAGTCAAGAATGTGTTTTGAAGAAATTTTTTTTTGCAATAGTACATGAAGAATGAAATAAATTGATAAAGTAGCAACTTTAAGGATGGACAGTTTGCATTATGAGCACCATAAGTTCTAACTTTTAAGTAATATCAATAAAAGTCAAAATTGACAGGCACTTAGGGTTTGTTAAAGACCTTATGCAATCAAGAAATTCAACCCCTTAAGTTAAAGTTAGGCTCTACCTCACCTAATATTTGAGTTTCAAAAACTATGAATGATTGACTACTATAACACTATCTGCAACTGACCTTAAATTAAAATGCATCTTTCCGATGAAGTTACTAGTCCAGAATAATCAAATTTAAAAAGGTTAAAGCTTACGGAACAGCTAACATTCAATCCTTAGTAAATTAATAAATACGAAATTACATACTAAGCAAAAAAATAGCATCCACAACGCAAATGCAGGGGTAAAAAGAAAGGGGAGGCTAGAGCTCATTCGCATTTTGGGTTCTAAACTCTGTATAACTTAGTAACAAAACATCAAAAAATGCTAACCATACAGATTGGATTATACAACAATGTTGACTAGAACACATACCTTAAAACTCAAAGGATCCTCTGAGATAGCTGCGACCATTGATTCCTCTCCTTCAAAGACAAGTGCAGGGCCTGTTGAACATTTTTGGGTAAATATTTTTGCAGTAGACTACACCAAAATTTATATTTTAATTATAAAACATAGAACTTGCTATCTTACATAAGCATATATGTATACGAGACTGGTAAAGAGCATACTAACCCAACACTATAGACCCTTCAAACCCAACCACTCCACCACTTGCCAACCATCAACACCACCACCACCACCACCATCAACAACCCAACCTCCACCCAAACCTAGCACCCCACCACTGCTACACCACCTAAATCAACCCAACAAATCACAACAAACCCATACCAAAATCACCCAAATCAACAGAGCAAATTACCAACATAATCCACTGCCACCACCACCAATCCAAACACAACACAAGCACCGGGACCAAAACCCATCACTACATGAATCAAAACCCACTATAATCTCCAAGAATCAAACCCATACCAAAACCCATCCAAGAATCAAACCATAGAAAAGAAATGACAATAGATCAAACCCACTGAAATCTCCACTGCCAATCTCCACTGCAGACCCATTGCCAGCAAGCCAAACAACCGATCTCAACCATCAAAAACTCCATTTAAACCCAAAATCGAAACCCAAAATTGAAAATCGAAACCCTAAACCTAAAATCGAAATTGTAAACCAAAAACGGGAACCCTAAAACACAAATCAAAACAAACAATTTTAAAAACTTATTGTTAGTCGGCCTTGCGAGAGTGTGTTCACTGAGATTGAGAGTTTGAGAGAGAGAGTGTGTGTGTGTTACCGATCGATGAGAAGCGAATGGAGGGGAGGGAAGACCGGAAGGAGGAAGGGGATTCGAAGAGTGTGGAAGCGAGGGAAGGAGTTTGAGAGTTGAGAGTTCAGAGGAAGGGGATTCGGAGAGAGTAGCGTGAGAGTTTTTTGAGATCGAGAGCTTAGGGGTTTTTTTTCTTCTGTGGAGTGATGATTTTTTTTTTTTTTAATAATTTAGACTAAATGTTGAAGCCAGACATACCCTGAGCTGCGTTTGGTAAACGCAGCTCCAGACATATATGAAAAAAAAAAAAAAAAACAAAAACCCCAAAAACGCAGCCTCACCATTAAAAAACGCAGCTTCAGGGAGGTTTATAGCTGGGCTTAGTAAAACGCGGCTCAAAGTTTAAGCTGGAGCCGTGATTTTCATAAACGCATCTCAAACTCTAAGCTGGAGCCGTGTTTTTGTAAAACGCGGCTCAAACTCTATCCTGTAGCCGCGTTTTACAAAAACGCGGCTAAAAAACGCGGCTTAAAGCCGCGTTTTTTGTAGTGCCCGTTCATATAATTACTGTATCTTACACGTACTATATATTACTAACTATGCTTCTCAGGCATAAATGTGGTTTTCTTTATGTCTTAATAATTGTAGTGGTCGTGCGTGCACACGATGATATGGCTATAATATTCAAATATGGTTACAAAATTATTTCAATAATTTTGTGCAATCTATAACCTATTGTTTGTATTAGGCAATTAATCAAAAAGTTGGATAGCTTGTTGAAATACTATCCAAATGTTGTGTGAAACTCATATTGTCACCTCTAAAAACAACAAACAACAAAATAGTAAACCAACTTTAAATTAAACCAAAGTGATGAAAAAAGATAACCCATGAAGAAGAAAATGCAAATAGAATTGAATTGAATAGCAAAGTGAATTTGAGGTGACAATTAAATAAAAATTAATAAAAAGATTTATTATTTTTTTGGCAGTAGCTTAGCTCCTCCCTCGTACTTAAATAAAGAAGTTTTATTTTTTGAAGTCAGCTACAAACATTTCCTAGACTTCTAGTCGTTTTTTGGTTATACTAATACTGTTCTCCTTTTTTTTTTTTTTTTGATTAGAATACTTTTCTCCTTAATGGACGGGGTACGAGCATGCCGAATTAAGAGACAGACAAGGACAGTCACACGGCAAGAGCTAAGAGATAGACTCTCTAAAGAGAAGAAAGAGAGAAAAGGAGCAATAACCAACACATGAGATGAGCTAATCGACATAAAAAAAATCTAATAAAAAAAATTAAATAAAGAATTGAAAATGACATAAAGCTAATTCTCTTGGTAATTTCAATATTTTTTCTCACTATAAATTTGACCCTATACTAAAAAATATGACATAAAATTATAGAAAAAAAAAATTATACTTAAAAAAAAAGTCAAAAGTTACTATTACGTGACTATAAGGTGCCGTTAACGCAACCCAGGAGAATATTGACCCAAGACAAAGACAGAGCCCACAGACCCTAACCAATTTTTTTTTTACATTTTATTTTTTATTTTTGTTAATATTTTTTAATTCAATAGTTGAAATTAAAAATTACTTTTTATAACTATCATTTTCAACCATCGATATATCCCTATATGACCACCACCACCTTTGTTATCTTCCTTACTCCTTTTCAGTTTTCACCAGCTATCTCTCTTCTACCCAGGAATAGCCAAAGGAGTCTACTTAACAGCAGAAATCTCCAATTCGCTTCGACCATCATGGGCTGTATTCTCAGTAAGCCTCCGACAAAAGACGGCGGCTCTAGATCGAAACCGCGGTGGGAACCATGTTTCAGATTCTCAGGAACTTCGAAAACCCAACTTGGGGTACGTATAAAGCAATAAATCTTGAACCTTGAATCAAATAAGTCAAATACATTTAGCCTTGCTGTTGCTACTATTAGTAATGGTGGCAATATAACTAAGTTCCGTAAAAATCAAGGTGAGGTTGTTTTGGAATACTGGTTTCTGAAATATTCTTGTTTGGTATATAGCCCAATAGATTTTCTCTTTAGAGAAGTCTATATCAGTTAATACTTTCTATTGTTGTTCATTCTTTTTCATGTAGTGTTATGGTATTTTTTTTTTTGGAGAAGAATGTAGTGTTATGGTATTGATGGCTCGCTAGCTATCATGACTTAGTTTGCAATGAGTTAATTAAGTGCTTAAAAGTTAAAACCCTAAGTAATGAATATGCTATCCTTTTTAGTTTGGCTTGGAACTTTCTTTATTTCTTTATTTTTATTTTTGGGACTTACTTAGCTTATTTGCCCTTGAGATGCGGTTATTCGAGCAGTTTTGCAGAGTGATAGAGAGATGGAAATTTCTGAGGCTACAAAGGGTAGAGGGTTACGTGGAAAAACGAACAAGTTCGTGGTGAAAAACTTGAAGGAGGAATTTGTACGAGATTTTATTTTTCCTTGATTTTCTATCATCTGTTTTTATTTCCATTTGTTGTCTCTGATAGAGTGGAGTTTAGATACCCTATTGGTACTTTTTTTTGGGTTAGTTTACTAAAAGAAAAATGGATATTAATTTTTTTCAAGGAAGCGTTTTCCTTTCTGCTCTTCTTGTCATCAGCTTTGTGTTTTAATGGCATCATGAAGTTTCTTTTTTCATTTGATCTTATTTATCTTATATCTTTGTAATGATATATTCAAAAAATAGGCCATGGTGGATATTGCCAAAGAAATAGGAGCTGATGCTGTCTCTCATGGATGCACAGGAAAAGGGAATGATCAGGCATGCCTCATGATTGAGCTCTAAATTTTATGACCCATTGTGTTCTTCTGTTTTTTTGTCTGACACAGTCTCGCTTGCTATTTCCTCTCCTCAACAGGAGTTGGAGTCTTTGACAATTGATCGAGAAAGCATGCAACTTAAAGATTCAATTGCACTCAAGTATGCTGAGCTAGTTGCAGGTAGATGGTTTGACCCACTTCGCCAGTCAATGGATGCATTTATGCAAAAAATCACTGAGACTACAGCAGGTTCAGTTTCTGTGACAGGCCGTAAGAGCCCCTATAGCCTTTATTGGCAAGATATTTCATCTTTTGAGAGCAGCCAGATTTATGATCAGGCTGATGCTGCTGGGTTTGTTCGGCTTTATGGTCTTCCAATGAGGGTTTGATCGATACTCAAGCAGCGCATATGAGACTTGGGTTTGATTGTTTCATGTCTTATTGGTGAATAATTCTCTTGTATTCCTAAGTCGAGGCATTTGCGTTAATTGTTTGACAATAAGTAGTTTATGCCATAAGATTTATGTTTCTCTTTGGTTCATGCTTTCTTAGTTTTGTAAGATGTTACTGTCGATTGTTTTTTTTTTTTTGTTTTTTTTATGAGAAAGTTGAATTCATTCAGACTGAAATTGGAATACAACAAGGGAAATTACAAAGCAAGAAGCACCTCTAGATACATTCACGTTGGATGAGATGCTGCACCATAGGTGGTGAGACTCCCTTCCAGACCTGACAACTTCCATTATGCCTAGCATCTTGTGCATGTTCATGTGCAACCTTGTTGTAGTCCCTTTTCAAGTGCTTAAGCTTCCGACTCCTAAAAGAGTCCATGAGATTAATGATACCTTGACAGAGGTGGCCTAAATCTCCTTCAAAATCAAGAGTTTGTAGGCTTTGGATGGCAGTGAGTGAATCGGATTCAAAAATGACTTGGGATAGTTCTAGTTCTTTAGCTAGCAGAACTCCATTCTCCAATGCTATAAACTCAGTTTCAAGACTTGTGTACTGTCCAGACAGCGTTTTGCTCATGGCTGCAACTGCATCTCCTTTACTATTCCTGATGATCACCCCTACGCTTGACATTCTGCCATCATCTGATGAGGCTCCATCCACATTTATTTTATGGAAATCCGGAGGGGGAGCTATCCATTTTGGATCTTCAGGGGTATGTTTCCCATTGATTGAGGCAATAGCTTCCTTATGTTCAAGGATAAGTCTCCTTGCGTGGTACCAAATCTGGTTGGGCGGGTGAGTTTTGTCTTCAAAAACAATTTTGGTTCCTATTATACCAGATGGACCAAGCAGCTGCAAAAAAGAGTTCCAAATCCTTGGTAGCTCCTTCGGAGAGGATTTTCATAGCTGCATCAGAGAAATCTATGCAATTATCATCCATTCTTACAGGGCATTCCTCCCATTTATTCCACACTTGCCTAGCTGATTCACAAAGCAGTAGGGAGTGTACAATAGATTCAGCCTCCTGTTCACACATTGGGCACATCACATCTGTGTTTACTCCTCTTCTATATAGATTCATCCTGGTTGGCAGTGCATTCATGCGCACGCCAAGCAAAGATCCTGATTTTTTCCGGGATCTTTAGGTGCCACATTCTTTTCCATAATGGTGTTCTTGCGTCTCCCCTAGAGCATTCCCCTCCTTCATTGGTCTCTACCACTTTGAGAGCAAAGTAATAGGCACTCTTTGCAGAAAATTCTCCCCTTCTATTGCCAACCCAAATGATTTTGTCTTCAGGCAGATGGTTTGACCCACTTCGCGAGTCAATTGTTCTGTGTTTGTTTTGTATATATTACATTTTGCAGGCCTACTGTAATGTTCTAAAAGATTGGAATTCCCAGAACTACAAAGTCTTTTGAACAGTTAACTATTACACTTGATTGATTCACAAACCCCATTAGTGTTGATGATTGATAAGGGGCCAAACAAAGGCCGCTGCAGTCAGGGCCGGCCCTAGGCCTAGGCCATTTAGGCCATGTAGGCCATGGCCTAAGGCCCTCCTAACATAAAAGCCCCAAATTAAAATGGGGGCATTAAGGGCCGTTTGATAGATATGTTTAAAAACTGAAAATTATTGTTTAAAATTTTTTGTGAAAATACGTGTGGGTGAAAAAGTGTGTAAAAATGCGTGAAATGTTGTTTAAAAACACTCACCAAACACCCCCTAAGTTTTTTTTTTTTAATTAAAAAAAGAGGGAGTAACTTCACATTATTTTATCACATATGTCTTATAAATTAATATGTCTAATCACAATAAGTAATTTAATATTCATTTATTCTTTTTTTGAAATGTCACATCAGTTTGTAAGTTTTTATAGTAATTTTGTAGTAACTTTAGCATCTTCTCCGTACACAAAAAAAAAAAAAAAATTATAAATTAATAGAAATATAATTGGTGCCACTCAAACAAAAATTATAAATTAATAGAAATATAATTTATGAAAAAACTTACAAACTGATATGGTAGTAATATGATTGGTGCCACTTAAACAATATGATGAATGAATGTTTTAAATAACTTTTTTTTAGTAATGACATGTTTGTTTGTAAAACCTACATAGTAAGTATTATTAGCTCACCTTTGGATGAATTAGTCTTATTACTTAGTAAGACTTAATAATATATTTGAAATAAAAAAATTATAATATAAAAAATAAAATAAATATTATTATTTGACTCTGAGTGCATTTTGTTTTCTGATTGTAGGGGCCTTTTTTGTATTGTGCGTTGGGCTGGGCTGCCTCCTGCGGTGATGAGCCTGAGTATTCTAAGTAGAAGAGTTGAGACCGGCCTAACTGTAACTCACTTTGGGCCGACTTGTGCGCAAACTAGGCCTCGTCTACCAGGAGAGTACTTACGGCAGATAGAGCTGTTTCAAATGATTTACGGCAGGTAGATACAATAATAGCAGAAGAACAAAAATATAGTGACCTCTTCTTAATGAAAAATGACAAAGTAATTCATATCTATGACAATCACAGTAATAACAATAGCTTTTGCAAAAGAAGTGAAGGATTAAATGACAATATGAATTAATCAAAGAAATAATATCAAGTCGAGTTTGGGTTCGTAAAGGTAAAGACCAAAGAGGAAGAACGCCTCATCTCAATGAAACTAATCTTCTAGGAAAAGATCCTGTCTTGGGGATTAATGATTTTGAGGGAATCGGACCTAAATGATTAGTGCCCAAAGGAATCTCTATTGTTTACTTGCCTACAAGAGAGTGGGATTTCGAGGGGGAGAGAAGGGAACTGACCTACTGGTGCATGCCCATTATATTATCTTTCTTTTACTTTCTGTTTTGTCTCTTATCTTTTCTTCTTTCCTTTCTTTTTCTTTTTTTTTTTTTTTTTTTTTTTTTTTTTTTTTTTTTCCCACTTCCTCATACCTCTGTTTTTCGATCCTCTATACAGGGCACGGCAAGGGTCCTTTTATAGGGCCCGCCGTGACTGGATTTTACCACTTTACCCCTTAACCACCTTTGTCTGGTATGGGTGTACTTGTCGACCACCACTGGTTCGTCTGCGCCACTTTCCACTTCCAGACAAAGGAAGGCTGTCGCATTTATTACTTTGCCGTGGCATCCTTTCCTGCCACGACACAGATGCTCTCTCACTCTTTCCCTCAGGGCATGCACCTAGCGATTCCTCCCTCAACCTTGCCTCTTTTGGGTGGTCTGTCATCCCAATAGGACGTACCTCCCAAAAGGGCTTGGGCAGGAGAAGCAGAATAGGTCTTTTCCCCTCTCCCCACCACCAAACTACACCCCTCTTACTTCTTACCTCTGACCCATGACCCCATCACGTCCCATATTGGCTGGGTACAGGCTGGTGGTGCATGGGTCTTGCGCGTGCTTCCCTCTCATGTATGTCCAAATTCTGTCTGCCGCTCATGCATTCGCCGCGGTCTAGAGCTTTGTTTACAGTCTGCAGCACCTCTTCGTTCTTTTATGTGGGCCGTTTTATAATTCACTGTTCCCTTTAGGGGTTGGGCCTCATTTGATACTGGGTTTTACATTTCTCTTAGCCCATTTCTTGGTTGCCCTTATGTCCTGCCACATTATTCTGTCATTCCTGCCATAATGACTTGGTTCTGCTAGTCCTCTTTTAGACCTGCCGTTTACTCTCTTCCCCAAATGGTTTTGCATGGCCAGGGGCTTTCTTTCTTAAGGGCTCCTGTGTCCCCTCGGGCATCCTCGACCCATTTACTTGTTTTGGGCATCCTCGGTCCATTTACTTGTTTTGGGCTTTCTCAACCCTTTTTCTAACTTTGTGTTCCTATTGGCTTTTACTTACTTCATTGGAATTCCCCGGTCCAATTACTTCATACTCATCCTTGGAGTTTGTGGGCCTACCAACAATCCCCTACTCTCTTTGCTTACATTACTTTGAGCCTACCGCGGCTCATTCTTATTTTTTCACATTATACACTGCCCATGAGTTTGTTATTCTCTCTTTCCGAGCCTTTCGAGCCCACTTGCTTCCTCAAGACCCATCTATTTATTTTATGGACCTGTGACCCATTATTCCTACCGTTTGAGTTTAATGGTTTTATTCTATGCTTGCCACTTCTATTTGCTGCCTGCGTTGCTGAGTTGGGCCTCCCTCTTGTTTTACAAAAATGACCCTCAACACTGATTCTGAGTGCATCTTGTTTATATCGCATTTGCCCAGGAACTTTGAACTCCTTGTTATACTCTTATTCTTCCAATGGATCTCTGATTGCAAGCCTTCTTAACTCACCTTTGAAAACTGACTTGCAAGAAAAGAGAGTCTAAGAGCTTATAAATACATGGTTAAACTTACACTTAATTCATGTGGGATATTAGAATCATAACAATTCAATCGGACATAATTAGGCTATAGAACTACACTGATGATTGTTTGATATGAATTTAATGGAGATTGATTTCCAGTGTGCCTTACACAAAGCTTTAGAAATCAATATTTCAACACCAGAACAACATCTTCATTTAGTTGCACGAACCATTAAATTTGAAAAGTATGAGGAGAAAATGATTTCTCTCTGTGAGAGTCAAATCTAATTCAAGGCAAAATCAAATATGAATGACAATTAAGAGCCACTAGAAGCACACATGCTCATGCACACATATCTAATAGATTGTTCTTTAAGAAAAAGAAAATATCATAATGAGTGCATCTTCAATTTTGGAAGTGAAGCAACCTCGATTTATGGCTACTACACTGGCTCTGTAACTTCTGGTTCAACTGAAATAAGTTTCAGTTCAAGTCTTTGGGAGAAAATGGGCTTTTGCCATTTCTTTTTAAAATATCCAGCAAAATACCCCATGTCTAAAACTAATTAGGAAAATGCCCATATTTTGAAACTCGATTTTTTAAAAATTGAATTTCAAATGTGTAACTCGATTTTTGGAACATCAAGTTATAGCAAATGTGGACTTAGAACTTTTTTTTTTGGAACTCGAGTTTCATGTAAAGTACTCGAGTTCATGGAACTCGAGTACTTCACATGGAACTCGAGTTCCAGAAATATATATATATATATATATATTTTTAGTTCGTTATAACTCGATTGTCCAAAAATCGAGTTTGAAATTAAAATTTGAGTTTCTAAAAATTGAGTTTCAAAATAGGAGCATTTCCCTAAATAGTTTCACATATGTGACATTTTGCTGGATATTTAAAAAAAAAAAAAGGCAAAAGCCCATTTTCTCCCAAGTCTTTGTCCAAATTTCATTATGATGAGATTAATTATGGGGAAAGAACAATATTGACATATAAATATGTCTGCCAATGCTAATCATCATATACAAATCTACATTAATGTCAGCATTGTTCATATTTTTCCTTCTATTTATAAAGTTTTCATCAAGCTCTTGATTTTTTCTATCCTCCACTCTTTCTAATTTTATAGGTGAAAATTGAGGATATTGATGCCTATGCTCCAAAGGATTTATTAATTGTCACGACTGGCTCTCAAGTAAGTTATTCTAGATGCCCTTGGTGGCTGTCTGGTTCTGTGAGGAGTAAAAGCCCAGACCTACCAATTAGGCCTGGGGCCCTGTTTTTGAGATCACTTTGTGTCCGAAGAGTAGTAACAGGTTGGGGTAGGGTTCACCTGAGACCAACAAACCCAGAGAGCATGGAAGAGTACAATCCGAAGATGTCATCCTTTGTCCGAGGAGGTTTTACTCCTCGGATACGAATAATTCTGATCAAATAAACGTACAGAAAGCCCGAATGCCCTTCCTGGCAATCTTGGTGACAAAGATAAGTTCTGGCCATTCCTGGGGACGATAAGAATGAAGAAATATCTCAAGAAAAAGCTGCCACCACCGCATTTAATACCTTGCAGCAACTTTTCTGACCGCATTTATGTGGAGAAGACCCCTGAACAGTGCAACCTCAACTACCGCCACTCCCATAAAGTTAGAGAAGATGCTTGATGTGACCTATACTCGAGTATGTTAGCAGATGGAGGACAAGTGGACGGTTGGGATGATTAGGAAAGATGCTATATAAAGAAGGAGAGCTCCTGATAGAGGGGGGATCGAAAAAAGAGAGAAAGAAAAACAAAAATTAACTGTACTGTAACTCTGGAACTTGTAACTTATTTTCATTCAATAAAATTCCTCTTCGGACATTAGGTCTACCATTGTTTTTACGTGATTGCATGTAAGATTATTCGCAAATACCATAACCAACTCCTGTTTAATTCATATCCGGCTCAGTTCTTTCACCCACGCTCTACAAATTCATTGTCTTGGGTTCATTGGGCTTGTACTCCACATATCGTGGGCTTGGGCTACAAAAATTGACCCTACAGGTTCCATAGACAGCATTATATTTATTGGACCAATTTAGCTGGCATATCACTGTGTTGTATATTATATGTCAGGCAGAACCTCGAGCTGCCTTAGAACTTGCATCATATGGAGGTATTCATTCTCTTAAACTAAGCAAGGAAGATGTAATATTGTACTCAGCTAAGGTAACAACATTTTATAGAACTTTAACTTGCTTTCAGAATTCTGAATACATTGAGAAAATTCTTTCTGATTTTCTCTGTAACTTTTTCTATATATATATATATATATATATATATTTTTGTTATTTAATGAAAATTTTGAAAAACAGATTTACAGATGTTTTTACTTTGATTGGCCAGAAAGTGTTTAAAGTACCAAATATTTTGCACAATCACTTAGAAAAAGTTTAAAAGAGGGTGTTATTAAAAAAAAAAAAACAACCCTACGATGCTTTTCCATTTTGTTTTTGTTTTCTTCTTTTATGTTCTTTATATCATAAAGGAACAGTGCAATTATTTCCTGAAAAGGAACAGTGCATTATGTTGACGGGTGACCATGTTGAATATGTTCATATTGTAACTCCTACAAGTAGTCTGGCTTTAGGTTCAAGTATTGGTTCTCTACTATCTTCTTTGGTGATAATTATTTCAATCAATTAATTACAAACCTTCCCAGCTATTGGCTTTAGAATTCTGATCTTTGGGGATTTCATTATGGTTACATTTAGATCTTCTTTCTAAGCTTCATTACATAGTCAAGTTAATAAAATTGTATCTGGTTTTATATACCTTTAGGTAATCCCTGGTAATGAATCTCGAGTGATGAAAATGTTAAACCGGATATCAGAGATTGGATCGTTAATTGAAATGGGGAAGAATGAGGGCTTACATACATCTGGTCATGGATATCGAGGAGAACTGGTAAGTTTCATTGTCGGTTCTCAAAATTTGAATTTTCCTACATTATTGTATTTTTTTTTTTCTAATCTTCTTAAACATTTTTGTTTAATTATAGAAGAGAACAACAAAAATCCGATATCTTATAATCATGTTATTGTCATATCAATAATGGGATTACTCAAAGAAAGAAGACATGGTTAACTAATCAAAAAAAAAAAAAAAAAGAAAGAAAAGAAAGAAAACATGGTTAACTTATCAAAAAAAGAAAAAGCAAAGAAAAGAAAGAAGACATGGTTAGGGTTTCATGGGTTTCACTTTTTGAACACTTCTCTCTTTTTCATTTTATGATGACTAAATTTTCAAGAGAATTAGTTGCATATGAATATAAGCCTGTAGGTTAATTCTAGGTCCCATGGGTGAGATCTAATCAGGCCTCATGAATAATTTATTATGTACAGGCCTTGTTTCCATTACTCATGAACTAAATGCATGTCTTATTCCTCTGTCTTGCATACGATGAGATACTAATGAAATATGAAATGCCTTTCCGTAGGAGGAAATACTTCAAATTGTGAAGCCACAACATTTTGTGCCCATACATGGAGAATTCTTGTTTTTGAAAGAGCATGAATTACTTGGAAGATCAACTGGCATTCGACACAGTTGTGTAAAAGTCAGTGCTTTGTTATTATGTCTAGTTGATACATTAGTAGCTTAGAATGATGAAATGGATTCGATAGGAAACTCTGACCGGCTTAGTTTCTAAATTTATCAGGCTTTCGGTGTGATGAGATTTAACATTTTTACTACATAAGCATTTGGAATTAAGTTGGGACTTTTGTCACGCCTTGAACCCAATTGGATCAGGGCAAAGAACCATTAAAATAAACTGTAGGGGATTTTTCTTTTTTGGATAAAGATAAATAAACATTATGAACTCTCCACAATATAAGTCAGAGTTTTATGAGACATTTACAAACAATAAAAATTTCAAATCATGTCTCCAAATATACAGGAAATTCCAAAACTCCAAATGGATCAACATAAAATCACAATCCTTCCAAGGACAGGCAACCTCAACGACAAAATCTAGGCCTACCATGCCCAAGACTAACAAACCTCAAGAGCCCAACCTTCGATAGAATTTGCTATGGCCTCGATAAATTTAGTAAGTTGAGTCACCAACCAATCATAGCATAAATATCTCAATTAGCATAATGCTCCAATCACCACCAATAAAACAAGCTCCATGCTCGAGGTATAGCAAATTTATTTGAAAAACTGTTGGAGAGTGGGATGAGCTAAAGTCTAGTAAGTAGCATAATTAATTGGGTGGGGGAAATGCAATTCATGATAATAAGCATTTTACAAAACGTTTCATAATTTGGAAATTTCCATTTGGATCATGTAAAACCATTTTTCTTAATAAAACGACAAGAATGATTAAAAGAATGTAGCACCAAACTTTTTCAAAATATTTTAACATGAAACTACATAGTATTTATTATGAGCTATCAAAACACCCTTTTAAAACTTGAAAATCCAACCCAAGGCTACGTGACAAGCTGCCATAATGATGTTAGTTATGCCACGAAGACATCAATCCACCACAAGGATGGGGTGCCAAGATACCAATGTTACAAAGACTATAACATCTGGCTGGGTAATCACCGGGTAATCACATGTAATAACTCAAGGGTAAAAACACGAAGAACTCATAGTTTACATGAAATCAAGACACAGTTCCAAGTAGTTTCACAAAAATCTTTGAAATACCCAATATATTCACAAGGTTCTCAAATTTTCCAAAATCATTTCTTGTCAATAAGATTTTCTATCAATTTCCCAAATATCACAAGTCAAGTCAAGATAAAACATCTTTAGAATTTGCAAATAATGCAATAAATCCATAAAATCTATTCCCAAGAATTTTATAAAAGATGCTTATCTTTTCCAAGCTAACACATCATGCATTTCCTCATTCGCATTACTAAATATAATGCACTTTTTATAAGGTCACAACATGATACTTTTTAAGAAAACATAATCTCACAAATAATTTTGTAAGATGTGTTTAACTTAAAAACAACGTTTATGCAACATGATTATTTTCTAAAAATCCCATTAAAAAGCTACTTACCTCAGTAGTCCAATCCAAATTTACCTCAACTAGGCACCGCATTCAACCAATCAAGTTACTAGTTCCATCACCAAGTACCTTGGTGATGGAACCTAGAAACACAAGCATCAAGCCTATTACTAACAAGGCCTACTACAAATTACACTATCAAATTTATCTACATAAATCGAAAAGGATTCCCTCAAAAATCAAATCTAAGGCCCTAAAGTCTAGCTTGACCATCCCAAGACAAGTACCCCTACCCAAATGGAAACCAAACAAGCATACAAGAAACTTAAAGGACTATAACACAACTAGAGCCTTTAATTTCCCTATCGCAAACAATGTGCATTTACCAACTTAATACAAAGTATGTCGCTACCAAACCATGATAAAATTAGCCAAAGTAAAACACTTTTCAAAGAAAGCACATATGAACTTAGAAGCTAAAGCTTGGAGTAAATTCCTTAAAAGTCTCAACATCCTAATCAAACTTTCAAATAATTGGCAACAGGTTAGCCCTTTTTATAAAATTCGTTTGGTCCACTTAGTGTTATCCAAAAAGCTTGAAATTAAATATGGAGAAGCCTTTATATGTCTAGTATGTACCACCAAAAATTCGGCTCAAAATAAGTTTTATATAATTTATTAAAAATTACGTAATGCAACTTACTCAAATCTGTCAGGGACAGATTTGCAGTCCCTAAATAAAATTACTATAACCTTAATACTATGCCAAAAACTTTCAGACTTGATTAACCTTAAAGCTACATGTTTTAGCACATAATAACAAGTTAACAACTATGAATCCAACCCATAACTTCATATAACAGTCATCATAACACAAGTTAAGAAAATTGATCCTCTAACTCACATAGGCAATTTACCAAACACTTGGCATGCAATAAGTACATGCCCACATTCACATATGTCAAAGCCATTCAAATGCAAATGAAACACTTTGGAATCAACTCATGCAACAACAAAACCCATATAGCTGTTTTAGGAAACCAAACCTCAAATGCCCATTAGTAAAATAGACAATTAAAACACCCCATCAAAATAAATACCCCAAATAGTTTGAAATTTTCGGATTTAATAAAACTCTTGCTGCTCAAATCCTCATAACCCTCTAATCTTCCAATACTCACCAAACCCATCAAATATATACCAAAGACGTCATAAAATAACAAAACCCAAAGTATTTCATAGAAGAAATAGAGAGAAGATTCATATTTTGACCTTGGGTTTGATCCGCTTCAAAATCTCATGGAGTTTGGTTACTAGGAGGACTAATGGAGAGAACTCCTCACTTCCTTGGAGGTCTTGATTTGAGGATTCAGTCTTGTGGGAGAGTGAAGAAGAGGGAATAAGAGAAAGGAGGGAGAGAGGAGCGGTGAGAATGAGATGGGGGGTCACGTGTGTTGATAGATGGGGAACTTACGGACACATAACAAATATCTTGTTGGCTAATTTTACAAAAACTAGTCGCAGACCCGCGCATTGCGCGAGATAATTTTTTTTTAGGGTGATCTTATTATATATATTTGGGGTAATAAGTAATAACACTCTCCCATTTTGTTTATATTAATAACAAAATATTTTAAATTTATTTAAGAATCTGTTTATAAATGTTTAACCATGTTTAGTAAAGACATTACTCATAACTTTAGAATTAAAATACAAATTTATAAAATACCAAAAGATTTGAAATGACAAATCTCTCCATAACTCATTGGGAAAAGAAAAGGGGGAAAAAAAGAAGAAGCAAAAGACATTACTTAATATTTTGAAATACACTTTAATTTAACATTTTAAAATAAGAGAATTTAATTTTAAAATTAAGGATAATTTTGGAATCTACCTTAAGTACAGGCAGGTTAGTACACAATATTTTAATATTAATTTAACAAAGTTTGGTTAAACAAATGTAAAGGGTGGAAATATTGTTTCCTTTCAAATTTGGGATAGAGTGTCATTTCTTCAAACCTCAAGGAAGGGGAATGTAATTACCTCTATATTATTATTATTATTATTATTATTCTTGTTGTTGTTAATAATTGATTTTTCATTTTCTTTTAAGTTAATAAAAACCTTACATATACCTTTTTATTTATTTATAGAATATACATTTTTTTAACCTTTACATATCTTTTTTTTAATGTGAATCTTTACATATACCTTAAGTAAACTCTATATATTCAATTTCTTTAGATGTGTAAAATCATAGACTACTACTTCACAATGATAGTAGCTAATTAGTTTTATCACTTTTTTTCCATAGTTTCATTTATAACATTTTTTTCTATTATCAAATATTTACTGGCTAATGATTTTCATAACAGAGGTGTTAAATGAGATGTAGCATTGTTTATTAGATTTTTAAATGTAACTGTGTATGAAGATTACATTTATATATATACATACATACATACATACATACATATAAATATAAAGTTAAATGAAATGTCAAAAAAGGGATTTTAAAATTTTCTAACTTTATTTCTTATGTAATTTCTATTATTACATGAGAACATCTCTTTTTAGTTATGAATTAGAGTTTGATTAGTTTTAAGTTTAAATATATTGCTATGATTGTGTATAATTATTGATTATTGATTCAATTTTTTAAGTGAATGTAACAGTTGATTTTATTGCAGCGTAAAGTTTTTAATGTTCTCCATATTGGTCATATTTATTTTTTATTTTTACTTCTCTTTACAACCTCTTTGTTTTCCAATTAATAGTTACTAATTGACATTTAATTTTTTTTTCTTTAACATCTCTCTCTCTCTCTCTCTCTCTCTCTCTCTCTCTCTCTCTCTCTCTCTCTCTCTCTCTCTCTCTCTCTCTCTCTCTCTCTCTCTCCATAAGCAGCCTATTGTTTTTCAAAATTTGATGATGATTTTATTGCGTTAAATATGCATTGAAGTTTTTTTTTTTTTTTCCATTTAATTTTGCTACTCTTAAGTTAGTATATCCATAACTATTAGTTTCTTTATATTATATTTGGTTTGATATCCTCATTATTATTTTTTTTTTTTAATTTAGTGTTTCCCAATTGGCATTTTTTTTGTATTATATTTTTACTTTGATGTATTGGATTTGAGAATGAGTGTGTCCCTAGTATTACTCCACTTTATGATGACACTTTTATTTATTGAAATTAAGTAAAATTTTTAATTTTTAATTTTTAAATAAAAAGGAGAGAAAAATATAAATAATTTAATGATATGGAAGATGTGGGGAGATGAATAGTGATATTAAGGTAGAAGGTAGTGGGGAGATGAAAAGATAAAAGTAAGAAAAAAGCTTGGACAAAGTGTAAATGTATAAAAAAAAAAAAAAGTACAATTTTTTAAGGATAATTTTATTATTTAAATAAAATATTCCATGTTTAATTATTAAAAATAAAAAAGAGAGAAAATATAAATAATTTAATGGTGTAGAAGATGTGACTGAATTTAAATGTTGAATAACATAAGATGAGAAGAAAAAAAAGTAAAAATAAAATATATAACAATAAATACCAATAAAGAGAACAATTGCACATAAAAGATTTTTGTTCTTTACCAATAAAGAGAACAATTGCACATAAAAGATTTTTGTTCTTTCTTATAACTCAAATTAAGATTGATGGTTTTTTTTTTTTAATATGTGTTTTAGGATTGTGCTTTTTTAATTTCCCATAAGAAAGTCTTTTCTTTACCTTTTATAATTTTGATGGAATTTTGGTTTGGATTAATACTTAGTTGTTTTTGGAAATAGAAATTTGAATATGCCTGCTAATTTTTTGACTAATAAATTATTATAAAATCTATTTTTTATTTCTTTAGTTTTATTTTAATTTTGGTTAAGTTAACACTGTAATTTTGTGATTATTTTTTTATTATTATAATAATTTCTTTATTCTTTAAGAGATGAGTTGTATATTAAGCAAATGTAACACATTACAACAAAGTTAGAAGAATATGGTTCACCTTAAAAATTATTAATGAAATACACAAAAAATATTAAAATGATATATTTGTAGAGATAAAAAGATTAAAAAAAAAGTGTGTAAAAATATTTTCTTTTTTTTTTTTTTTGGGAAAAAAAGACAATGCTTGAAGTAATTGTTACTTTTTATATATTACACTTCATTGCATAATATTTATATTCCCATGCATCATGCGAGTCTGCGGCTAGTTTCCTATAAAAACTGAATGATTCTACAAGTCTTCTATTAGGAATAAATTTTAATCTTAGGTTGCTAAATGCAAATGTAGTAGAAACATGGTGAGAGAGAATAATGAGTAGTGCTCATGGTTAGTGTAATAAGCATGTGATATAATTGTGGGCTTCCTTTATAATAGGATCTTTTGTTACTCTTAGAGTAAACAAAATGACACCCTTATCCCCACCCAAAATGTTTTCCTATAATGACAAGTTTTATCTTTTAACCTCTAAGAAATGCAATGCAATGGCCAAAGGATATGCCCCTTTAATATATTGTCTCTAATAAAATAAACAAAGGCTCATGTCCCCTTTAGGTACAGGTTTATACAGAATTCAATTGTTTTCAATTTTTTCTTTTCTCTGTAAAAAAGAACCATCAACCTTAACTACCCAAAAAAAAAAAAAAAAAAAAGAACCATCAACATTAATTAGAGTTATAAGAAAGAGCAAAAAAAGGGTAACATTTAACAATTAAAGAGGAAAAAAAAATTAAAAAACAAATCTCAATGGCATTAACCAATGTGGAGTTTTAAAGAACTCTTGGTTTACCTAGAATATAATAGAAAAAATAAAAATGAGACTAATACTAATTCTAGGAAACATATATAGAGAAATAGAAATAAGGATGCTAATTAAAGAACATTGGCAATACCATCAATCCCGTTTGAAACTTAATCATAGCTCCACAAATTTGCTGACTTTCAACTTTTGGCTGGTATATATTCAGGCGTTCTCCAATGCCGTAAAATTCCTTATTGTCTGGTTTTACTTGAATTCCTGCAAAATACCCAATTAAATTAAGTGAGAAAATGAGCTTAATGATTCTAGTGTAGAAAAAAAAATTCCCAAAGATTAGTAATTTGGTATAAATAGAAGAATGTATAAAAAATTCATCGAAAAATTGAGAGAGAAAGAGAGAGAGAACCTTTTTTTGAATTCCGGCAAACTACCCGATTAAATTAAGTGAGAAATGAGCATAATGATTCTAGTGTAGAAAAACAAAGAAGAAAAAAAGAAAAGAAAGGATTCCCAAAGATTAGTAATTTGGCATAAATAGAAGAATGTATAAAAAAATTCATCGAAAAATTGAGAGAGAGAGAGAGAGAGAGAGAGAGAGAGAACCTTTTTTTGTGAGAAAAAACCATGCATAGAATGGAATAGATAATTACCAATTTATAGTAAGAGAGTGTGAATAAGAAGAGACAAAATAAAGGAAGATGAAGAGAAAGAAGAAGTATAATATTTATGTAGAGAGTAGTGGGGAGACGAAAAGAAGAAGAATAATATTTATGTAGAGGGTAGTGGGGAGATAAAAAGGTAAGGATGAAGAAAGATTGGAAAAATGTAAATATTAAAATAAAATAAAAAATAAATGTTAAAAACAATTATAGGAAAATTGAAAAGAAAATGATAATGAGGTGGACGCTGATGTGGTTTAACTGGAGCGTAGCAATAATAAATGCTACGCTTCAGCTTTTAGTAATATATAGATGCTCTCACTACAAAATACACGCATATATTTAAAGAAAAACTTGGGATGTTACAACTTTAACTGGGGCAATGACTTTTCTGCTAGAGTTGAGATCAGAATTAGATTATGTATCTCATTATTGGCTACATTGAGGATCAGTAAGATTAATCATACTTTCTGCAAGAGCAGTAAGGTTAAGCTATTGGGTTTCTTGTCACATTGATTGTTCCTTCGGTTAACCTTCCCCTTCTACAATTGGGAGTTTAATATCGTGCATATGAACATGTTGCTTTTGTACTTTTTTTTACTTTGAGTAGGGAGCTTTGTCACAATGGGCTTTAGTTTTCCATGACCTGTTTTAATCTTTTCTGGACAAGTATGACTTGTTCTTATCTTTTACATAGATAAAAAGATACCCTCTTTTGCTTGTCTTTTCTAACTAAATTCATATATATATATATATATATATATAGAAGCTTCCATCCAACTACATGTTCGTAAAATATAAATTCTATGAACCCACGAGTCAAGGGAATTGTAGAACAATAATTTGGAAAAAAAAAAATCCTCTTAGTGCTCGGATTTTATTTGGGTTAAAATGTAACATGTCAGAATTTCACATTAAAGTGGAAGGGAAGATTCTCCTGTGTAATTACTTTGGTGTATAGCATACCTATTATGAGGCAAAATACTGGTTAGGATTCTATTGATGTTACAATATACACATTTCATGTTATTTATAATACGATATGATGAAAAAATTTATATCAGGTTATAAAGAATGGGGAGATGCTTGGGGTCTCTCATTTGAGAAATAGAAGAGTTCTTTCTAGTGGTTTCACTTCCCTAGGGAAAGAGAATTTGCAGGTTAGTGATCAAGGGTTTTGACTTGCCTATAATGAAAAGTTATTCTAGAAAATTTTTAGAGATCTAGTCTTGTATCACAGTTGATGTATGGTGATGGCGATAAAGCATTTGGTACATCATCAGAACTTTGCATTGATGAGAGACAAAGAATTGCATCAGATGGCATTATAGTGGTCAGGTAGTCCTCTTGGATCTTGCAGTACAGTTCAATATCATTGTCATCTATACAATGGCATCCTTATAACTTTCTTTTACAGTATGGAAATTTTACGCCCTCAAAATGTAGATGGTGTGATTGAGAATAGCTTGAAAGGGAAGATGAGAATCACTACTAGATGCTTATGGCTTGACAAAGGGAAGCTTTTAGATGCACTCCATAAAGCCGCTCATGCTGCACTTTCAAGTTTGCCTGTGAATTGTCCTGTGTCCCACATGGAAAGAACTGTGGCTGAGCTATTGAGGAAGATGGTAAGGAAATACAGTAGTAAAAGGCCTGAAGTCATTGCCATTGCTCTAGAGAACCCTGAAGCAGTCCTTTCTGATGAGGTAAATACAAGGATATCTGGCAAATCCCATGTTGGTTATGGGATATCAGCATTGAGAAAAGTGGTTGATGGAAATTCAGAAGAAAATCAGTCCGATAGGATGCACACAGAAGACATTGCCAACATACAGTCAGAGCACTCTTTACAAAAAAATTTGAAAGGTCTCCCTCTCTCTCTCTCTAAATATATATATACGTGTGTCTGTGTGTGTGTGCGCGCGTGCACGTGCAAGCTCGTTTGTGGGTGGATTGATCTACATGTACAGTCCATGTGTGCCGGAATCCATTCATGCATGTAATTAATGGAATATGTTTCAGAGCTTGGGGGATGCCTGCTACATTTCCTGCTAATATTAGTAAAGTTTATTTGCACCATCAGATTAAGACATGATTTAATCTACTCCAAGATGATGCAATCACTACTTCTCTTGTGTTTTTGGAAATCATTGGAAGTTTTAATTTTATGGGGGGCTCAACAAAAGCTACATCTGTGGGGTTCTGTATGTTGCTACACAACCCCATAATTTTCAACTGAATTTTGGAAGGTGACAGTGCATTGGTAAAGTTATTCTTCATCCCAGTGTGCTGTCCATTACATAAAAGCGCTTAAAACAGAGAATTGATAATTTAAATTTCTGCATCTATATGTCCGTAGTCCCTCGTGCTTTGAGTTATATAAGCTTAATATTTTTATATCGAACATAAAATTTTCAGTAAGTAATTCAAATCACATCATTCAATATACTTAACCTTGGTTGCTCCAAAACCACAGTTCTTAGGAGCTTGGCTGGTTACTCCAGCAGTTTAACCATTCAGCCAATGTATGACAATAATGGTACAATTGCATCATACTAATATAATTTTGATGTGGTTGTTTCTGGGTTTACTGCCACTGGAACTATCTACCATGTAACAGTACCTAATTGCAACTACATATTCTAACATTTCCACACACAATTTCGTAATTCTCTTTGGAAGTGAGAATTTGGTGCATAGTATCATTGCTCTGGAATATTTTTGTTCTATATCCTCATGGTGGGATTGTGACACACAGGCTAATTTCGTAAACTCTGGCACTGGCAGTGGTTTTTATAGTGATCTTTTTTCCTCCCATCATACATGATCCATGTAGGTGAAGGTAATGAACTCGAAAGACTACTACTCGAGGAAGACACCATAGCTTCAAGTTCCAGCTTAGCAGAGAGGCCTTTCTCTGATTCTGAGGATTTAGATGATTTCTGGAAAGCATTTGTTACATCATCGTCTCCTGTTGATGAAGTGGCAAAAGCTAACAATGGTTTCGTTCCACGATCAAAACATGTCTCAATGGTTGAGAAGGATGGTGTTGAAAGTAGTAAAGATGAGTCCTCAAAGCTGCCAAATTCTTCCAAGCCTGTAAAACGAAATAAATGGAAACCTGAGGAGGTTAGGAAGTTAATTAATTTGCGTGGAGAATTGCATAGCAAATTCCAAGTTGTGAAGGGGAGAATGGCCCTTTGGGAACAGATATCAGGAAGCTTGTTGTCTGATGGGATCAATCGAAGTCCAGGACAATGCAAATCTCTCTGGACATCTCTGGTTCTGAAATATGAGGTTTGTTCTTGCTCCTTTTGGTTATTTGAAACTTTGGATGTCATTTAGAATTTCTATTATGAATTCTTATCTAGAAATGCCTCTGGATGGAAGGTACATTCCTCATATGTGTGTGCAAATGATATTTAGGATTGTATGTCCCTATCTTTGCCTACATATGAGCCATCGCTCATTTGGTACCTTCTTCTCCCACAATAATTGGTCGGAGAGTTAGGTCGTGGTTCAAGATACATTAGGTGCTTAACTTACCAATGCAGAAAAGAAAAACAAATAAACAAACAAACAAACAAAAAACTTTAGACTTTTGAATATGGTTTTGATGACTAAGATCAGAAAATTCTCTAGGGTTATGACCTTTGCTGGCCCTCAAATAATTGGCAGAGGCTCTCCTTGCCTGTTTTTTTAATGATGGCAACGCCCTCCCATCCTCTCCTAACAGTTAATTAACAACAATATTTTTGTGAACAGGAGAGCAAGAATGGGAAGGAAAGCATGGAGAGCTGGCCTTTTTTTGAGGACATGAGTAAAATTTTGTCTAATTAAAAAGATTTTTGTTTTGAACAGAAGACCAAGAATGGGAAGAAAAGCAAGAAGAGCTGGCCATATTTTGAGGACATGAATAGAATTTTGTCTAATCTTGATGTAATGGCAGCAAAATGATGGGCAGAGAAGGAAACCGTTTTTACGAATTTTTTAGAAGATTCAGCAAGATGGATGTTCTATTAAAATTTGGACAGCTCTACCCACGACGAAGGTCCATCAGCAACATAATAATTATTTATGGATTTACAGCGTGGAAGGTCTCCAGTGATGTAGAGAATTGAGTAACAATAGGTGAAGTAGATTTGTAGGACACAAGACCGTAAATCAATCAAATGAATTGCTGAGAAAGGGGAGGGTGACCCAGAGAGAAAATTTTGAATTTTGTTACATTTGTCGAAAATGTATCATTACACATTACTCTGTTTTGATGTTTAGGGATACATTGTAACTGCACCATAGTTAATGCTGAAAGCACAATTTCCCAAAAGTCTTTATCATTCTTCAGTTAAATAGATACATTATGGGTAGTATTATGTATAACACTTAGTTTTAGGTGGATTCATTCTCGATTCAATTTTGCTGCTTAGTAAATTTGTCTTCTACACTTGTATTCAAAAACAACAAACTTAAAAAAAAGAAAAGAAAAGGCAAGCTTGAATGTAACAATTTGAATAATTCTTTAGTCAAAATAACTATAATAGAAAGAAAATATTCGAAAGAATATTACCAACAAAAATAGAAATGGTTTCAATATCTAATTGAGAGTTTAAAATTAGCCACACAATAAATATAGAGAAAATAAATTGACACTGAGAGGACCTCACATCAAGCACAACGGCTCCAACCTCCGGGCAATCAGGCACAATTAGCTTCAACCACTAGGCAATTGGCAGCGGCCAACTTGAGAACATAATTCATACATGCTGATTTAGACCATGCATATACGGGTTAGACTATACTCCAAAGGAAAAAGCTTTATATGGAAATTTGGAAACTGGTTCTTCACAAAAATCTTGAAAGATGATGACCAATTTATATTGCTTTGTCAAAAGGAGAATATCAAATCCAGTTACATAAATACTCCTATTCATATCAGTATCAGGACAAGGATGACAAACTACTCGGGGGAGAGTATCAAACTCTCCAGTGGTTGGATTACACACATGATTATCATTAAAATCATAATCAGTTAGGCATATTAAACCATTAATGGAATATTCATCTGTCAAATATCCACCAATGATCGATATGTTTTTTTGTCATCGAAGTCTTTAACCCACCACTTATTAAAAATAAGATATTTCAAAAGAAATCCACAGTTTAGCAGTTATATACATATATTCTTTATAATCAATAGAAATTTATTAAGAAACAAGCTGCCAAGCAGCCAAAAAGCCAAAGTCTACAACAGGGAACACACAGCCAGCAACTACTACATCAGAGAAACAATGGAAAAGCACCTGAACAAACAAGTCAGGTGCAAACCAAAACCAGAACTCAAGGAAACACAACTAGTTGCAGGCCTGCACCATACAATTTATTTCAGAAAATTACAAACAAACTACACAACCAACTAGGACTAATCTACCAACAAGCAATAAGGAGCTAGCCAGAACTCTACCTTCCAATCAAATTCTTAGACTTGAACAATACATCAGAAATATCCCACCTGATTGATATTTTGGTGTTGATACCAGACCTCCTGTGATAAGGTCCTTTAAGTTCAATCCTTGGCTTCACCTGTTTCCTTATGAGACCAGAAATATGATCCACTGTCTTGACAGCTCCCAAACACAAGAAAACCCAAGATCATCAGACCTTGCATTTCTCCAAGATACAAGAGCAGCAATGGGATGCAATCTTGGTGCTTGAGTTTACCAGAAATAAGAGGGACGCCTAGGTACCTGACAGGCAAGTGGCCTCCCTTGAACTTGAGAATATGTAGGATCTGTTGCGTCAAATTGACTTGTACACCAGCAAAGAAAACTTCACTTTCAGAGGCATTAGCAGATAATCCAGAAATTTGATCAAATTCTGTTATAGCTGCTTGAATAACCTCAATTGAGTGCAAATTGTCATCAGAAAAGCACAAGTGGGCAATTCTTTGCACTTAGGATGAAATTTAAAGCTACTGGACTCCTGGACTTTACAGAGCAAGATTCTTGAGAAAAATTCCATCCCAGGTACAAATAGGTAAGGGGTAAAGGGATCCCCTTGCCTAATCCCCTTCACCTCCTTTAAAACAACCCACTAGACTGCCATTGAGTGGTATAGAAAAGGATGGAGAAATTATGCATTCCTTATCCATTCTACAACTCTGGCAGGAATTAAAAGACACAAACCAACAAAAAAACAAAAAAAAAAAGCCATTCAGGCAAGATGAGAAACTAATAGAGATTAAAATTTATATTTGTATAATTTGCGGAGTAAAACACTCAGTAGTTGCACCCCTAAGCCAGTGCCCAGCATCAAGAGCACTTCTTAACTTTGCTCCCGTCAATCAGGCGGCTAATGTTTCCTCCCAACTCATCATCAGCAGGCTGCCATTGATGAAAGACAAATTACAAGTTGTAAATGCATTGACTCAATTAAAAAGAAAATTACATATATAAAAGTAAAATTTCAAATCAAATCTAAGAGAGAGAGAGACCCTTTCAAAGAAACTGACAGATATGCAACTATGCAAGTAAACGACTGCTCTATCGAGGTTCTTCTTTTGATCACAAACCTATATGGCTTTGCTCTGAGCTCTGAAGATGAACCGGTATAATTCTACAGACCAGAACGGCCCTTCCGTTTCGAAGCAATCTCTGTCAATCTCAACTGAAACTATGGAGTAAAAGATCCTTTGGAATGCTAGGCTTATGGACACACAAGAATTTTTT
The DNA here is from genome assembly GCA_032727855.1 of Quercus ilex subsp. ballota. Classification (NCBI taxonomy): domain Eukaryota; kingdom Viridiplantae; phylum Streptophyta; class Magnoliopsida; order Fagales; family Fagaceae; genus Quercus; species Quercus ilex. Next base: position 4,961,311 of record CM064917.1, on the reverse strand, counting down.
ACGTGTACACCAAAACACTAACTAATATGATGGTTGATTACTACTACTACTCAGACTCTTTTGTTTAGTTCACCTAAAACTAAAAAGCAAAGCTACGGGTCCATTTTAATTGTATTGATCGCTTTACCTGGAGTCGGGTTTTTCTGTTGAATCTGAAGCTGGTTTCCTTCCACGGGTTCCTGGGATGTGGAAGAGAGTCGGACGTCGAAGGAGTGCTGCAAATGCAACCCATCCGTCACAAATTTAGTGGTAAATCGGAGATTTTGAGTAAAATGGAAAGCGAATTCTGATGAGGTGGTGGTTCTTCCTTCCGATTATTTGGAGGGGGAGAGAGAGAGATTTTGATGAATATTCAAAGGCTGCTGCGCAGGAGAGAGAAAATTTTGATTAAATGAAATTATGAACAGTGGCCACATGGCAGCATTCCATTTTAGTGCATAACACTCGTTGGACTTTACCCGAATTTTGTTCTCGTGAAAGTTAAAATTTTACACAAGAAAATCAGATTTACAGGGAATTTGAAATGATAAAATTTTTTACGGTTGAATAAGAAATTTGAAATTTAATTTTTACTTACACTAAAAACTAATCGGTATTTTAGTTTGATAAGGAAAAGAACTATTATAAAGAAAAGACGCAATAGATTGAAATCTCTCAAAAATTACCATTCAATAAGAACGTAGATTTCTTTTTTAATCAAATGTGGGCAACCACATTCTCTTGAAAAAAAATTACATCTTTTATAAACTAATAATTTTACCTGTAACTATTATAAAGAGAAAACGCAATAGATTGAAACTCTCTCAAAAATTCTCATTCAATAAGAATGTAGATTTCCCCTATAAAAAAAAAAAAATATAAGAATATAGATCTTTTTTTTTTCAAATGTGGGTGTAACCACGTTCCCTTGAAAAAAAATTACATTTTTTTTTTATAAAATAACAATTTTACCCATTCTTCTCTACCGTTTAACTAATATGTGTATATATATATATATATATATATCAAATTTATTTATTTATATATTTATTTTTAAAGCCAAATTTAAGAGAAAATTCAATTAGATTTTAATTGTTATCTAATTTTGCACCTGTGTCATATCTTTTTTTTTTTTTTTTTTAAATATTGTTCTATGTGAGTTAATAATGTGCAAAAAACAAAGAGTCTAATATAAATAAACCATAAAAAATCCAATAAAATAATATTAATAAGAATAAGAAATAGTAATTTCATGTGTATATCCAAAAATAAATAAATTAAAAAAGAATGAGGGATAGACTGAAACTCATGTACATATTTATCACTTAAACAAGGTATAATTTGAATCATATATGTGTGTAATTATGATTATTTTTAATTGTACCATGCATATGCATAAGTTATACACTAGTAAAATAATAATATTAATTATAAATTGGCAATTTAAATAATTTGTTTTGTATTATACATGTCATTTAGAAAAGAGAAATATTGTATCCACAACACTTTCATAACAAATCCTAAATAGCAGGTCATTATTGGTTGTTATTGGTGGGCAAAAAAGTAATTTAAGTTGTAAATTCAAATTAAAAACAATAACAACTTTCCACCTATTATTTGTTGTGAAAATATTATAGACATAATACTTCTCTTTAAAGAATGGTGCGCTATAATTTTATTGGAAAAAAAATTGGGCAGCAGGTTAGCATAAGAAAAAAGAATTTACATCAAAATAGAGGAAACATAATTGTATACTAAAAAAATTGTTAGTTCAGAGACTGCAAAGTTTGAATACAAAGAAAGGGTGCAGCTATGAGTTTTTTTTTTTTTTTTTGATGAACTGCTAGGAGTTATAAGGCAAACATCTTCAGCAAAAATGTATTAAAAAAATGTCCAACTAGCAAAAAGGCTGATCCATGCATAAGATTTCTCACTTTGCACACTTATTTAAATATCCAAGTGGAGCCAACTACTGGTCCATTTTTGTAAGTACAATCAACATAAAACTAACTACTGGTCCAGTTCACACAAATTGGAGGGAAATCAACATTGGGAAATGGCTTTCCACTATGCAAAGGTCTAGGCAGGTGATCATATTAAGTTCTCAATTGCCCAAGCTTATTCAAACTCATCTTTTATCACAATCATCCAATTCAACTGCATTTGAGACAATTAAAATCATGAACTATTCAAATAGAATATAAACCATTATTTTTTCTATTTTTTTGAAGGGAACAAATTCTATTCTTGAGATTTTAAGTTACTCCTAGTTAAGTTCTTAGTTATGGTGAATCTGCGGACTTAATCACTTTGTAAAATTGTTTTAACTCTCAAACAACTTTCAATGCATTTTGTTTGAACATAGTCTTCTAGTTGAAAATCAATGGCACCATGAACATTCCATCAATCAAACCATAATTTTTCAACAATTGAGGTTGTTTGAGGGCCGATGGAAAAGTAAAAAGATAAAAGAGATTTTAATTTTCTCTCTTGGTGGCATTCAGTTTTGGGGGTAAAAAATAGAGGGATGGAAAACAATTTTATTTGATTGAGGAGAAAAGTGAGAGGATGAAAAATGTAATTTATATAAATTTACTCTTATGTCTTTGTTACATTAAATAAGTAAAATGTTACTTATTGTCAATTATAATTAATAATTCTTCTAAAAAAAATTATAAAATTACATCTTATAAAAATGAGCATATTATACATATTAGAGCATTTGTATTAGCTTGTGCAAAAATTTCTTTCTATTTTAGCATAATAATCTACATTTTCTATTTTACACACTTACTTTTCAAAATACCACACATCAGATTATTTATTTTGTACTACATTTTATTAAAATATCATTTTTTCTAAAATTTTTTAATTGTTTATCTTGCTTCACAGACAATAACCATCATCTACTCTCTTCCTTTATCCTCGAGATATGTAAAAAAAAAAAAAAAAAAAAAAAAAAAAAAAAAAAAAAAACTAAATACAAAATGAATAGTGCCGGAGTAAAATTGTAAATTTGCATGATTACTATAAAAACCATGCATTTTTATACAAATTTGCATGGACTAATGTAGTGATGTGGGTGAATTTTGGAAATGTGATACTTTTTCTATTATACAAGCATTGATGTCAGTGCTCTTTTATTGTTATATTTTTCTTTTTTATAATATTTTTATAAGAAAGTGAAAAAATAATAATAATAACATCACAAATTTGAAGCTGAACAAGGGGGAAAATAGAAAAAAAGAGAAAGAAGAAGAAGAAAGAAGTCGGAAACCCTTCCCAAAAAAAAAAAAAAAAAAAAGCAATAGTAGGCTAGTAGTAGTGGTAGGAAAGAAAGAAAGAAAAAATCAAAGAGAAATACTCTCACAATTGAGGGTAAAAAAGAAAATGAGAAAACTCAAGAAAAATTATTTAATTTTATCCTCAATTTAGGAAGGTTGATTTTTGGTGGGGCCAAGGAGAAAACTCCTGATCCCACCATTTTCTCCCTCATTTTCGTTCTTAACCAAACACTTCTCACTCTTCTCCCCACTTTTCTATCTCTCCAATAATCACCCCTACCAAAGACCCTCACTCAAGCAATCTACTTCAAAACTAATACCAGTGAGCCCTTTCAACACCCCCCTAACAAATACACTCAATTATTGACCAATAATTCTAATAAGTTCAAGTAATCTCTTGACTATGGCCAATTAGATGTTGATCTTTGTTCTTCTCAACCAAAAAAAAAAAAAAAAATTTTGATGTTGATCCTTGTGAGTCTTAAAAAACATAGGCCTTTTGACTTTACTGGTCCATGATCTAGATAAATTTAATGTTTTTTTCTAAAGTAATTTTGAAAACTCTTGTACCATTACAAGAAATTGAATTCAACAAATCAAATGACCATCACTTCTGCTTTTTCTTTATATTAATGTCCTCTCAAATTGAATTAGTACCCGTATGAGGTATGAATGAGACTGAATTTAGAGAATAAGAATGGGAAGTGACAAATACCGCTAAAGATGCAAATCAAACAAAGCAAAAGAGGGAGACATACTCCGGCATTTTACAACGTAAAAGAAATCGAATGAAGATGATGCAAAGGAAAATAGTTTCAATGGAATAATAGTACTTGGGCATATTTTTTCAAACTTAGATTAATAGATTCTTAGTTTCTTTAATGGTGGCTATGGATTGAATATGGCGTCATTTTTTATGGAGGGATGGGCCATTGGAGAAGAACCCAAATCAAACACATCACCATCGGTTAAGTCGATACCCAAATTTAAAAAACTCAAAATTACTAAGTCAAACCCATTAGCTCTATCCGTTGGAAGCCTTGAATCAGATGTCAAGGAATGACACCTTTTGTCATCAGGGATTACAGGAGGTTGAGGTTCTCCTGCGTCTGAGTCCGTTGAGATTCACATGATTCATATGTGATCCATTGGAAATGGAGAAAGGAGGTAGTAAAGGTGCGAGCTCAATGTTGTCATGAACATTTTGAGAGTTGTTATGGATGATAATGGAATTTTGAGGACAAATGCATTCCACATGTGCCCCCATCCTTGCAATGACAGGAGCAAAATTTCCGTATTCACTTGTCCAGTGAGAGATTTTACATGAAACCTCAACATGATTCTGATCACCTTGCATCAAGTCTCCAAATTTCTGCTGTAATTGGCGATGAGGTACACCGTAAAACCACAAATGATCACACTTCAGACATTGAAAGATCGGCTGTTGCATGAAAGGTTGCTTATGACCATTGATGGAAATGTTGACAACACAAACCCAATGGATTATATCATCACAACGAGCGCCGCACTTATCATTATTGGCATTACTATCTTTAGATGGAACTAGATGAAAAGCAATACAAAAGGCAAATGTTGGAAATTCTGGACCAACCCAGAATGATATGGAACTTTCAATGCTTTGATGGTTGAACCATTTTGGAATCTTCTTTTCTGGTACTATAATATTATATCTCTCTCCAAAATTAATTAGATCTGCATCTAGAGTTGGACGTAACTCTTTTTCAACTAGGAAGAACTCGGAGAGAGAGCGCTGGGAAGAGTAATCAATCTGATGTGAATGCGAATCCTTATATGTGTGGACTTTTCTTCATGTATGAAGTATACTTAGGGTCCGTTTGGATACAGCTGAAAACTGAAAACTGAAACTGAAAATTGAAAAACACTGTAGTAAAATAATTTTTAAATGTGTGAATAGTATCGTGGGACCCATTTTTAATGAAAAAGTTGCTGAAAAGTGAAATTTGTGGGTCCGTGAACAGTAAAATTGTGCTGAAAAGTCAAATTTTGCGGCTACTGTTCAATGAACAGTAGCCGCTACAGTGAAAAAAGTGGACTGAACCGCGTGAGGAAAAAAAAAAAAAAAAAAAAAAAAAGCAAAAGCAAAACGCAACGCAGCAAAACGTGCCACCCAAACGGACACTTAATAGAGTTTGTCCCGAATCTCCAAGCATAACGATCACAAAGATACCATTGATGCATGAATTTGGATTAGCCACATGATTAGCTACTTCAAAAAAGGTTAAAATACAGTTTAATCATTAATGAAGTAATAATAATTTATAAATAAAATTATACCTCGAGAAGCTTGTACAATATCACTCGACTTTCTGGCATGTTAAGTACAGTGAGTTTTTGAGGATGAAAATTAGATGGCAAGGAGGATAAAGGAAATCCATGCCAATCAAGCACCCTTAATCCGTTGGGAAGATATTTAAGATCTCCACAAATGTCTACATTACTAACCATAAGGAACTTGAGATTTTTCATCTTTTCAAGACATTTAGGCTTTGAATTTTTGATGATTCAGGTGAGCATATCATTATGCCTCGAATTTTCTTTGACCCCTAGTTAGGCAAAGCATTAAGTGAATCACACTACATGAGAAGAAGTATAATGACAATAAATTTAAACAAAAACTAAACTTAAATTTTCTTCCACACTTAAATGAAAAAAAAAAAAAAAAAAACTACATATGCCATTTGAAAAATGTATAAAATGATGCATACCATATTTTCAAGTTAGTACATCAAGAACGTCCTCATAACACCATAACCTACTACGCTCTCCAGGTAGTTGTGGTGATTCTCATCGAACAATGTCCTTACCCATTTGTTGTAGAAAGTCATTCATCGACAATTTGTCATATTGATCAGCACTTATTAGACACTTATCAATAAGTTTTTGAATTCCATAAATTGGATTTAAATCACAAGAATCTAGTATATCCATGACATACTTCTTCGAAAATCCCTTAAAGAAACATGCAATATCAAGGAAAATATCTTGTTCAATTTCATCCAATCCTTCATAACTTATTTCAAGTACTTTTTGAATTTCTTTGTTAGAAATTCTTTCATACTTATCTATTGCACTTTTCCATTCAGGTTTAGATCTTCCACACAAATCAGCGCCTATTATTACTAGAGCTAATGGAAGTCCTTTGGTATATTGTATAACTTAGTTTGCAAGTTCCAAATAATCTTTTTTGGGTTTGTTGCTTTGGAAGGCATGCATACTAAAGAGTTCAAGAGCTTCATCTTGATCTAATTCCTTAACCTCGTACGCTGAAAAACATTTTCCAAGAGTAGCTCCCAAGTGTTTGTCTCTTGTTGTTATAATGATTTTGCTTCCAGAATCAAACCAATCACATCTTCCAAGCAAATTTTCAATTTGGACCAATTTATCCACATCATCGAGAACTAAAAGAATCCTCATAAAAGAAAGTCTTTCCTTTATCATAGTGGTTCCTCTATATTTGTTACCCACCTTTAAATTTTTATCCCTTAAGATCTCAAAGAGAAGTGTCTCTTGTAGTTCAATTACACCATCATTTGTCCCCGATTTTTCTCTAAAATTTTCTAGATAACAATATCCATCAAAATGATCACAAGTTTTGTTAAAAATAGCTTTTGCAATTGTTGTCTTACCTATTCCACCAGGGCCATAGATCCCTATCACATGAGCTTCATTTGATTCAATATTTGAAAGAATGATCTTTACACGAGAATTTATTCCAATAGGGTATCGAGCAACAGATAATGGCGTGCAATTTAATTTAGAATTTGAGATCTCTTCAACAATTTCTTGGATAAATTTGAACTCATTACAATTGTCATTCACATAACATTAAAAAAATATAACGAGTTAGACTAGAAAATAAACCACATTTAAGATGTTCAGCATGTGCATTAAATTTGAAATATTGACAATTAAAGCAAGTGGCATGTACTAATTTATAAATTTGTAACTATCATTATGTAAGAAGTTTTTTTTTTTTTTTTTTTTTGTGTGTTAGGGAAGTTTTTTTTAGGCTTTTAGGTAGAAGTGTTGGTGTGGTTGTTGCCCCATTTTTTCATCGAACCAATGAGGTCGATTGGTTTTCCCATAACTGACACTGTTATAGACCGCCTAAGGTTAGTTCTTCGACCTGTAGTGGTGCATTTTTTTTCATCAGTGCGAGCGGTTCTTTCGATTTGAAAATATCATACTAAAACAATGACTACAACTCACAGAACCACAAAATCTCCAATGATTCAAAACACGAAATTAAAACCCACATCAAAATCCACAACAAATTAAAACCTGAGGTCTAAACATCAAATCCCACTAAAAAATAAAACTAAACAAGGTTAGAGATTTGAGATTTGACTGAAGATTGAAGAGGAACTAACCACTGGACTGAAGATTAGGGATTTGAATGGATTGAAGAAACAATGGTAGATTTCATTGGATTGAAGACTATAAATAGTGGTTTTTTTGATATCTTGGTAGATTCTAGCTACGGTTTGGGGATTTGGCGTTTTTGTGAGAGAGAGAGACAGGTATTTATGAATATTGAGTGAAATGAAAGGGGAGAGAGGGATCGGTTGATATATATACACACACACACACACACACACACACATCGGCCAGCACAATTTTGCTTCGATTTCAAGATTTCACCTTCGACTACTTCATTGCACCGGCTTTGGAGTGAGACTTGATCTTCGCTCACTGAGTTTGGCTCCATCGATTAGTTCGTTTTTTAGTGTGGTTACGTTGGTGCCAGTCATTTTTGACTATTCTAATTGGTTACGCAAACCCTACTTTTAGGCACAGTTGTCCAAACATATTAAGAGTAATACTTAGGTATTCTCGAAGTATAGAGAACAGTGCTCCCTTCTCTCACATTCATAGTGGGGTCTACTCATTAAATTCATGATAGGGTTCATTTGAGAAAAGAGAGCACCATTTATCCATGCTCCGAGGGTATCTAAAAATTTTCTACATATTAAGCATTAAACTGTAAAGGGAGTAGTATCGTGGGTTTTTTTTTTTTTTTTTTTTTTTTTTGAGCTACCGTATTGTGGTTCATTGATTTAGCAATTGTATCACTGGCTCAATCATTAGACAAATAATTAATTTATTTTATATAAGAATAAATTTAATAAAAAGACAAAAAAAGGTGAAGATACTTTTTTTTTTGTTAAGAAAACGGTAAGAAAAAAAAGGTGAAGATACCATAAGCAAAAAAATATGCAATGGTATTCAATTAGTACATAAATATGTTGGTATAACGTAGATTGATATTAATAGAATATTATTGTTTAAAATTTTTATTTAAATATAGAATTTAATATATGCTTATATATATAAATGGCTAAATAATAGGACATTTGAATTGATCAAAATGACTTAAACATTAAAAGCCAAGCGGTTATTATGGTAATTTTTCATGGTTTGAAGATTTTTTTTTTTTTTTTAATTTACAAATCTGATAGTTTCCTTAATACCAATTCAGAATTTCCTAAGATTCATCGTTTGATGGTTCAATTGTTTTGTACGATTTTGATTACTATACTTTTAACATGAAGATAACTAAAAAGTAATAAAACCCACTTTTGATACTAAAAATAAATTATTGAGGAAGCTTTCAAAAGCATTTTATTGGGGAAACTACACTTTACCTTTCTAAACTATATTCTAATTACACTTTGCATCCTAAACTTTTCAAATTCATGTTTTGCACCCTAAATTATAACTCTTGTTACACTTTGCACCAGGACGTTAAGTTTGTCGTTAACTTTGATTGAAAAGTATGACATCACATGAAAATATTCAATTGCCTTTCTTCTCAATCCCTTAAAAACAAATGAGAAATTACACTTACCATCCTAAAATATACTATTGATTACACTTTGCACCCTAAGCTTTGGATTTCCATCCAGGTTAATAGATGTTGAGGTCTAAAATATCACAATATTGTATCAAAACCCAAAACAATACAAAGAATTGAAATCTAGGAACCATTTGGGCTTTCAATGAAAAGGGAAGGCCCAAATCCATTAAAAGTCAATAGGAAGGGACCCAAGCCCATGAATGGGCAAGTTTTGGACCTCACGAAACAAAGGAAAGAAGAAGTCCAACCTAGCCTTCAAGGGAGAAAATCACTGGGGAGCCTAGGGAGAAAGCTCAACTAGGATACTTGGGGATTCCCAGAGGCCTGGGATCCTCGGGATATGCAGCATGGCCAGGTTGGGACTAAGACAGCTCAAGGGGGGCATATCCAAAAACACAAAGAACAAGGACAGATATGTCCCATCTGTTAGGACATATGTGATTCAATGTTAGGAACATATGTCAACATTTTATGTAATTGGCTAATCCTTTGACAAAACGCACTTTACTTGTAAGTAGGTAGATCTAGGATGTGTTTAATGCTTCAAGAAACAAGGTTTCAAGTTCAAGTGTTAAAGCCATGCAAGTCTATCCAAGAATCAAGGAATGAAGTGCTGAATTTTAAAGTTCGACAGTAAGGATCTATCGAGGTTTAAAAGCTGCTGAAGCCTGTGGCTCGACAGCTAGCTCGATAGATGGCTATCTATTGAGGTTTATGAAATTTAGATTTTCTATTCTGTTTTTCATCCAATCCGTGGGTATATGTTTGGGCTTTCTTTTCTTACAACCCTAAACATATATCAGGATTATTTTGAGGGCCGTAAAAGGTTACGCACAGTTGCACAAGAGCACAATTGCACAAGTGTGAAGTAAAGTCTTTTTCATGCAAATTGTGACCAAAGATAGAATTTGCCGTAGTTCATCTTTCTCTTTAAGACGCTGCTGTGTTTGTACACCGTAGGGTTTTGTGACCAAGCAACTTCATGATCTTCATCGTCTAGATGAACTGAAAAAATTTGCAGCTAGCATCCTTCTCAAGTTGGTGATCAAGTCGCGTACTGGGATCCGCATAATTGGTTAGTCATGTACTGGGAGCCGTGCATTGAAAAGGAGAGATTGTCACTACAGAACAAGTCCAATTGGGTATTGGGGTAAGGGTTCAACTGTAAGTTGGTATAAGGTACTGGGATTCCTTTACTTGTAACAGCTTGTTTTGATAATAGTAGATTGCTCAGGAGTGGTGACCTTAAAATCACCCGATGGGGTTTTTGCCTTGTAGGTTTTCCCCATTCTTAAACAAATCACCGTGTCGATTTATTTTTCGCTGCATACTTTAGTTAATTGGTGATTTGTTTGTGCTACCACGCATTTTGCATGTTAATTTGATTAATTAATAAACTTGGCTAATTAATCAATTAATTCATCACAAGGGGTCAATACGTTTTTTTGGCCTATCACCATCAGCCACCTAATGATGCAGAAAAGGATTAGAAGACTTGGGAACCAACAACTTATGAATAAGGGTCTGGTACCTCAGGGAACCCAGGAAGATGGACCATGAAGGAAGGTGACTGGGGATCTTTCAGCCTGATAGAAAGGAATCAGCCTATCTAGGAAAAATGACAAAAAGGAAAGCAGCCAAAAGATGGGTCTGAAAAGGTGGAATCTAGAAGCTTTGGAAAAAGAAAGATCAAATGTCAGCCCTTTAGGATCCCCCAAAATGGGAAAGTCAGCTAGGGACTTTTGAAGAGGGAACCTCAAAAGAGGGAAATAGTGAGAAAGTAAGGAAGGGACCAACCACCAATGTTGCTGACACAACATTGGTTCTAGTACCCAAGGCAGCAAATGGAGGGAATTAGTGGTACCCTAGAAACCCTAGGATGGCACTATAAAAGGAGGGGCAGCCAACAGTAAAATTCACTTAGCAACAGTGAATCAGAGGAAAAGATCCTTGAGAAAACTCTATTAGAATTCAAAAAGAGAGAAGAGAGGGAAAACACTGTTCGGGATCCTGAAGCAGCCATTAGAGAATACACTTGGATTTAAAGGGATTCAAACTTCACAAGTCTTAGAGGCTTGAGGAGCCATCTAAATTTGTGATTTTTGAACTTATTTGGACCTTGTAACACATCCTAGTGAGCATGATGTATTAAAAATTTAAGAAAATAATGAAACATCCTGTATTATCCTAAGGATCCTTAACGTTTATTTTACTCATATATCTTTCTTTACTGTTCCTTGCTGTTTAATGCGTATGTTTTCTGTATGTTAGTATGTATGTGTTGTAGGATCTGCGCTTTGTGCATAACTTGGTTCAAAATCAGCCTAACTTAGCTGCGATGAACCAAGCCCAATCCCTTAAAACATAAAGCATTAAGCCTAGGATCCTTGCTTTTGACTTGGGCCTGTGTGCTATTTTACCAAAAAAAGAACCCACACTTTAAGACGACTTCACTCGGGACTGGGCAAAGAAGAGGGAAGAAGCAGTCCTTTCACAAAGCATGGCTTCGAGACCAAGGAACAGTAAGGGTACCAACGTGCCACCCGTGGAATCTGAGCCAGTGGGAGAGAATGAAGTAGCTTCCAGGCAGAGGAACGAAGTACCTCTGGTGCAGCATGAGGTCGTCTCAGGACAAAGGCGTGAGGTGCAAGAACTAGACCCCATGGCCCGAATGGCAAAGATGATGAAGGACCTTCAGTAGGAGATTCATCTCCTCAAAGAAGGAAGAACCCAAGAAATTAGGGATAACGCTCCTCTCTTGGTCAACCAGGAAAGGGCCCAACCGGAGGGAGGGTCAGCAGTAGGAGAGGGAGCCAACCCCTAGTATGTCATGTTGGCTGATGTTAATACCATTCTTGAACAAGAAAGGGAAAAACTCCCCAAGCAGTTCTCTCGAGATCTCTCATTCCCACCTGAACTCCTTGGCAAGCCCTACCCCAAAGGATATGAGCCCCTAAAGTTCCACCCTTTTGATGGAAGGAACGGAAGTGCTGTAGAGCACGTGAGCAAATTTATTCACACCATGGGTCCTTATGCAAGAGATAAAGAATTATGCCTAAGAGAATTCGCTAAGTCCCTAATGGACAAAGCATACACGTGGTACACTACCTTGAGGCCTAGGTCCATCAAGCCCTAAAATGAGATGATGGAAATATTTTGTGCAAAGTACTACCCAGACGAAGATAAAGTCACTTTCTAGAGCCTTCAGATGGTAAAAAAAAAGTCTGGCGAAGATCTTGTCCAGTTCATCAAAAGATTTGAGGACATTTCTCTAGACTATTATGGAGATCATGAAGAAAAGGAGCTCGTGGAGACTTGCATATTCAACATGCTCTTTGATTATAGGCTTAATCTTGAAAATTTATGCATAACCCAATTTGCTGACTTACTACAAAGAACCAGGAGGACAACATTAACCATGAAGACAAAGAGAGTACCAGTATCCCAAGCCATGACAGCTTCAGTAGGAGAAAAGAGAAACAGACCTGAAGGAAAAGTGACTGAGGAACCACCTGTGATCCCGTGTACTGCAGAAGAATTAAATCATGTTTTGGATAAATGGATTGGAGACAGAATTGTCAGGCCATTCACTGTATCTAGGCCACCTACCGAGGTAGAAAGAAAGAACCCCTTGTTTTGTAGGATTCATAATTATGTCAAGCACTCTACTAAGGATTGTTGGACCCTCTGAAGGCTTTTTCACAAAAAGCTTAAGGAGGAGACCCTAGAGCTCACCCAACGGGAACCCGAGGTACAGAGGAACCCTTTACCCTACCACAAAGGAAAATGAGTGGTGGCTGTGGTGATCCATGGGAACCCGGTAAAAGCAGAACAGCCTGAGGGATCCTTCCATCTAAGCACAGTCAAGACCCTTCAGAAAAGCCCTAAGTTCATATCACTATTCAACCAACTGGGCTTTGGGCCAGAAGCAAGAAGGATTGCCACAGAATCCCTTATAAGTATAGCAGCAGATTTAGGGGTAGAGTGTTTCACAGCAGAATCCCATGCCAGCCGAGCTTACTTGGGGACAATTAATGCAATAATTTTCATAGATGAAGATTTGGAAGTTAAGCACCCAGACCATCACAGGCCCCTTTATTTAATGGCTACCATAAACGGTATCCAAATCAGGAGAGCATTGGTACCATGCAGGCTGTAGGCATGACTGGCAGGAGGATCCTGAGGCTCCTATAGAGATAACAGAATTTGGAGGGACGGTAGAATCAACTGAAGGATATGTGTAGCTGGCCTTGAGGGTAGGCCCAATAGTAGCCCTGACCAGATTCCATGTGATCAACTCAAATGTTTCCTACCATATTCTGTTGGGACGTCCCTAGCTTCATAAGCACCGCCTTATTCCCTCCACGTACCATCAATGTGTCAAAGGGAGATTGAATGGGAGGCCCATAAGAATCCCTGCCAACCTGAACCCATTCAGCCAAGGAGAAATAAACTTTGTAGAAACAATGTTTTATGATGAGTTAGGGCCAGATGATGAGAGTCCCACATTAGGGACACTAGGAGCACCTGTCTTATAAGAAGAAGAAGGAGGGAGCACCCATGATCTAAGGAACCTCCTGTACAGAAAAAGGCAAAAGAAGGAAACCAACTCCTCAGGATCTTGGGAGTGCATAGTAGTCCGGGAACCTCGGAGGAAGGTTAATATACCACTTATGAAGGTGCGCGAGACCCGAATGCATTGTGCAAGAAGGTCCCAGACCACTAGATTGTATAATGGCTCAAGAAGAGATCCTGGAGGATCCGAACAAGGAAGTACAAATCCAGCCCAAAGAGGAACTAGAAGAAGTAAACTTGGGGGCTGGCCTGGGATCCCTAAAGCTTGTCTTTATCAGCAGATAGTTAGCAGCACAGGAAAAAGAGCAGTTAGTAGCATTACTCAAGAGATATGTGGATGTATTTGCATGGACATATGATGAGATGCCTGGCCTAAATCCCGAGCTGGTAGTTTATTCTCTTAATGTTGACCCAGGAGTCAAACCGGTAGTTCAACCAGCCAGGGTCTTTCACACCGAGGTAGAGGCTCAAATAACTCAGGAAATCAAGAAACTACTGGCAACTGGGTTCATCAAGCCAATCCAGCATCCTAGATGGCTCTCCAACATAGTACCTGTGGAGAAAAAGAATGGCCAAATCCGATGTTGTGTAGATTTTAGCAATCTAAACAAGGTATGTCTGAAGGATGACTTTCCCCTGCCCAATATTGACCTCCTTGTAGATTTAGTTGCGAGAAATTCCATGTTTTCATTTATGGTTGGGTATAGTGGATATAACCAAATTCGAATGGCTACCAAAGATGCAGAAAAAACAGCGTTCAGGACCTCGATTGGAAACTTTTATTTCACTGTGATGCCCTTTGGCCTTAAAAATGCAGAGGCCACGTACTAGCGAACCATGACAACCGTCTTCCATGATATGATGCATTAGGAAATGGAAGATTATGTAGATGACATCGTGGTGAAGTAAAAAACCAGGGTAGGACATTTCCAGGTACTTAAACGAGTCTTTGAAAGGTGCAAGATGTACAAATTACGCATGAATCCCATGAAGTGCGCCTTTGGGGTATCTGTTGGGAAATTCCTTGGGTTCCTAGTAAATCACAAAGGCATAAGTGTGGATCTAGCCAAGGCCACAACCATCGCAACAATGAAAAGGCCTACGGTAGTTAAAGAGCTCAAAAGTTTCTTAGGAAGGGTCTCCTATTTTAGGAGGTTTGTGCCAAGACTAGCTTCGGTCACAAGTGAGTTATCCAAACTATGGAAAAAGGGAGATGAGTTCACTTGGGGAACTGAACAGTAGGAAGTCTTTCAGAGGATCCAACAGATCATGAATCATCTGCCTACCCTGCAAGCACCAGTACATGGACGACCTCTGTTGCTATATTTAACATTAAACTCCCAGGCTATAGGAGCCCTACTAGCACAGGAAGATGATGAAGGGAATGAGCAACCTATTTATTATGTAAGCAAGACGCTAAAAGATATAGAGACCAGGTGCCCCAAGATAGAAAGAGTGTGTCTAGTGGTTATCTACGCATCCCAAAGGCTAAAATGGAACTTTTCAGCCCATTAGATCCTCCTAGTGACCAATTCTCATCCCATAAAGGAACTCCTCCATCAGCCTCTCCTGATAGGAAGAATAACATAGTAGCTAGTCTTGCTCTCTCAATATGACATCAGTTTGAGGACCCCCAAGGCTGTCAAAAGCTAGGCCATAGCGGATATGCTAGTCCAGTTCCTAGAGGAAGAAGAATGCTCACTAAGTGAGGAGATCCCAGGAGAAGTAGTAGTAGCAAAGCTCCTAGGAAAGAAGTGGACCATGAGGTTTGACAGATTAGCGACAACAACTTCAAATGGCCTAGGTATTGTGCTGAGTTGCGAAGATGGGGATACAGTGCCATTATCCTTTAAGCTCGAGTTCCCATGCTTAAACAATGCTGCTGAATATGAGGCACACCTGACTGGATTGACTATAGCACTCAGCATGGGAGTTAAGCATATGAGGGTTTTGGAAGACTCCAACCTCGTGGTTTCCCAAGTAAAGGGAGATTTCGCATTAAGAGAATAGAGTTTGGCAGCTTATAGAACTTGGGCACAGAAGGTGGAACAGAAATTCCAGACCTTTAGTGTGGAGGAGTGAAAAAATAGGTAACTTAGAGCATGGTGGAAGTATCAAAGAATTGAAAGATTACACCTTGATAGAAGGAAAGCTGTACAAGAGGCTGCCCAGGGAGAACCTATCCAGATGTATCAATGAGAAGGAAGGGAAGCTGAGGTTGGAAGAATTACACAGCCAAGTTTGTGGGATCGCAGAAAAAATTAGTCTATATAGGAGAATGCAACGCATGCGGTACTACTGGCCAGATATGAGCAAAGAAGTTGCAACTATGCTGGAAAAATGTCAAAAGTGTCGGTTCTCGGTGGACAAAGAAGAAAGTTATGTTATGTTTTGTCACTCTCCACTCTACTAAGTGTCCTGTCACTCTTTATGTTTTTACCATGTTATTTTTCTTGGCCAAGAAATTTATTTAGTAGTTTCCTTTAGGAATCTATGATAGGAGGTCACTCTATGTTGAGACCCTTACAATCTTTTGTCATCATCCTATGTTCCTTCTCCTAGTTATTATAATGTATTTCAATAGAATATTTTTCAAAAAAAAAAAAAAAAAAAAAGGAGCCTCAAGTAAGATGTATAATTGCATTTAGATAATCTTGCATAACACAGCCCAAGTTTGGCCAAATCTGGGTTGGGTACCTGGGCCAACGCTAAAAAAAAGAGAGGAAGAGAGATGAAATTTTAGCACATGACCCAGGACTCACACCAAAATTAGTCCAAGAAGGGACAGACCCAGGATTTCAAGTTAGGGGGGCTAGAGATAAGCAAAAAAAAAAAAAAATTCAAATACGCATCCATATAGTATTAATAAACTATCAAGCAAGACAAATACCCAAAAATCATTGTTTCTTAATATATTGGGGAATGGATATTTCTTAGGATTGGAACATCAACATTTTCCGAAATTGGGGAATGAATATTTTCTAGAATTGGAATATCCACATTTTCTGAAATTGGAATAGCAACATTAGTTATTGGCAATCCCACGTTGACTTCAGAGGAATTTGAATATTTTCTTTTGCAAAATCAAACATTGTAGTTGATTTTTTCATGATCTACAGATAAAATAAGAATCATACATATTATCTCACAAACGGTTGTTGTTACTAACTAAAGAAAATTCTAGAATCTAGGTAATATGCATGATGCATTTAATTATAAATTTAGTATTTCTCACTTCTTTTCAATTTATAAATTTATCAAATTTAGCATTATGAGTTAACAATAGGCGCAAGTGAATCACTGTTATTTTGTTAAATTTGTGTGACAATTTTCTATATTATATGATTTGTTTTTTCCTTTTGTCTTTGATCTTTGCCTTTATTTATTTCTTTGTCTTGTCTTGTCTCCATATTTCAGACACTGACTCGATCCCACTATGGCATTACCGACACTATAAATTTATTCTACACTACTAACAAAAACTTTTCTTAACTTTACCTTTTTTTTTTCTTTTTTTTTCTGTCACTTGCCCAACTACCAGTCACCAAAGAACAAACAGACAAACACTACACAGTCTACACTAATATATTCTCTCATCTTTACAAACTCTACTATCTCTCTATCTCTCTTATCTATATAATACAAGAAAGAGAGTCATAAACATAGAGTCACAGTTAGTCATAAAGCCAAAAAGCCCAAAAAAAAAGAAAAAAAGAAAAAAGCACCACAGGTAGTCAGGGCCGTCAGGCACAGAATCAATTCACAATCACAGAATCACCAAAATCAATTCATCACTCATCAGTAAAAACACAAACACCACAAGTCCGCAAGTATAGATTTTTAGATTCTGAGATTCACAAACATTATATTAGGTTTTGAAGGAAATGATAGATTAAATACATGTGAACTATGAAGGCTGGAGTAGGGGAGCAATAAAGCTAGGCTGGGCTGGGCAGATCAAGCAACCGGCGGCGACGGTAAGATGGGTCTCGGCGTCTTGCGTGGCGGCGTTGTTGTGGCTTTTTCTAGTTTGGGTATGCGACAGGATAGCTGTCTTAGTCTCGGCGTAGGCGTGGATAGCTCGCTGGGCTGAGCAGCAGCATCACGGCGTGGGCAGCAGATGGCGGCGTCACAATGTACTCTCTTAGTCTCTCGCCTCTCACTTTCTTTGTCTTGCCTTTCCCTTTCTTTTCTTTTCTTTTCTTTTTTTCCTTCGTTTTTGGCTTTTCTGTTTGGTTTTGGAGTCTTCGAGTTAAAGCTGGGTTTTCTTTTTTTCCTTTTTTTTTAAAGGTTTTCGTGGGCTCTTGCCTCTAGGCTGGCCGGCTGGGTTGAGGTGAGGGGGGCCTGAGCTAAAAACCAAGGGGAGCCCAAGCCCCCCCCCCCCCCCCCCCCTTTTTTTTTTGAAAATTTTACATACTAAATTTTTTTTTTTGGGCCCAGGGGGGGGCAGGGCCCCCTTAGGCCCCCACCTGGGTCCGTTCTTGAGTCCAAGTATATAGTTTGGGACTTTGAGTAGGAATAAGTACCCCAGAGTACCCAGCCCAGTACTTGCCACAAAATGGGTCCGCTTGGTTCATGACCTGGGACTTGGAAAAAAAAAAAGAGAGGAAACAGTACCCGATGTACCTAGCTCAATATCTACGCAGGAACACAATCACTAGAGTATCTGGTCCAAAACCTACCACAAGAATTTATAGGAGCCATGGTCCAGGACTCAGTTCAAGAAAAAAAAACACAGAAAAGAAACAAAAGGAAAAGATGACAGAAAATACATAAAGCACAGATCCATATATACAAAAAGGCAGTCAGAATTACTTTAAAAAAAAAAAAAAGGAGAGAAATAAAACTCACACACCTTGAATTGTCTGAAGGAAAAAAAAAAAAAAAAAACTTATACACCTTGAATTGTCTAAAAAAAAAAAAAGGCTAAGACATAAGGCCAGTCAACAGAGAGCCCTCTGAGGGAACTGTAGGAGCAGTTGAGGAAGAAAAGACCAATTGCCTCTTGATTTTCAAGTCTTGCAGTACCTTGTGAGCACGAGCCACAGCTCCCTCAACAGCAACAATTTCAGCATCGAGATCCTTAGAAACCTTCCTCTGGAATAGTGTGTGGGTTAAAGACCACAGGTACTCCAACAAAAAAGACAAGTTAAACTTAGCTTCTATAAGATCTTGCACTACTCCCCTCCACTCCAAAGCCTCCCTTCGGACAAGGAGTCAAGAGATGAGTCCTTTAGAGAAATCAACACGGCACAGAGAAGCTCCCTCAAGATGTTGCCCAGAAATACGCCTCCCCTGAATCCACTGGTGAAGTCCCCATGAGCCTTGAACAGTCCCTCCAAGAGTGGCAAGCCCTCAACAGACACAGAGAATCACAGGAAACTAACAAAAGAAGGCCTAAAACAATAAAAGTGGCTTGCAGGGAGGCTGTTGAACTACAAAGAATCAAAACGGGCCAGGAAAGCAAGGAGCCTTGAGCTAGGATCTGAGACAACCATCTCTAGGGCTTCCTCCATTGTTGTGTCTCTGCCTTTAAGAAATGGAGGACTTTCAAGTCTTTGGATGGTCTGGGGGATCCCTGTTTGAGCTTCAGTAGTCTAGACACTGGGAGCAAGCCCTTTAACTTCCTCAACAGTCGCAAGCTCAGGTTCCTTGGTACCTGCGTCAGCACCTACAAGAACAGACAGAGTTATGGTTAAAAAAAAGAAACAAAAAAAAAAAAAAAAGGAGGAGAAAAAGGGAAAGATGAAGAACAGGTACCAACCCCCTGTGGTAGAGCTTCCTTCTGAGCCTAGGCAACCATTTCAGCCATCAAGGGAAGTTTGTCCTCCTGTCCCTCTGACCTCTCAGAAGACTTTGTGAAAGAACACAATGCATGTTGAAAGAAGGGCGAAGAAACCTTGGCAAAATTGCTGAAGGAATGGAGGGACGCCGAAGGCTTCTCCATAAGAAAAAAAAGAGACAAGGAAGAAGGATGGAAAAAAAGAAAAGGGGAAGATATGAACTAAAAGGGGGGAGAGGTAACAATAATGTTAGGACATATGTGTTTCACTTGTTAGCAACATATGTCACTATTTTATGTAATTGGCTAATCCTTTGACAAAACGCACTTTACTTGTATTTTGGTAGATCTAGGATGTGTTTAATACTTAAAGAAACTTTATTTCAAGATCAAGTATTGAAGCCGTGCAAGTATGTCCAAGATTCAAGTCTGAAAAGTGCCTATCATTAAAGCTCGACAGCTAGCATCTATCGAGCTTAAGAAGCTGTTCCAGCCCCGTGGCTTGACAGCTACTTGACAGCTGCTCAACATATGGCTATCTGTCGAGGTTTATGAAAAACAGAATTTCAGATCTGTTTTAACTCTAATCCGTGATTATGTGTTTGGGCTTTCTTTTCTCACAACCCTAGACATATAAAAGGATTATTTTAAAGACTGTAAAAGAAGACACAAGTTACATAAGCATTGAGCAAAGTCTGTTCAAGCAATTTGTGACTGGGAACAAAGTGTTTCCCTAGTTCATCATTCTTGTGAAGAAGTTGCTGTGTTTGTGCACCGTAGGGTTTTATGACCAAGTATCTTCTTGATCTTCATCGTGAGATGAACTGAAGAACTTTGCAGCCAACAGCCTTCTCTAGTTGGTGATTGAAGTCGTGTACTGAGATCCGCGCAATTGGTTAGTCACGTACTGGGAACCGTGCTTCAAAAGGAGAAATTGTCACTACAGAACAAGTCCAATTGGGTATTGGGGTAAGGATTCAACTGTAAGTTGGTATAAGGTATTGAGATTCCTTTACTTGTAACTGCTTGTTTTGATAATAGTGGATTCTCGGGAGTGGTGACCTTAAATCACCCGGTGGGGTTTTTGCCGTGTAGGTTTTCTCCATTTGTTAACAAATCACCGTATCAATTTAATTTCCGTTGTATACTTAGTTTAATTGGTGATTTGTTTATGCTACCGCGCGTTTGCATGTTAATTTGATTAATTAATTAAACTTGGCTAATTAATCAATTAATCTATCACAAAGGGTCAATACGTTTTTGGCCTATCAAATAACAAGCAGTACACACCTTCAGAAACTTCTGACTCCAAGGAAGAGGCAGCTTCAAGAGCAAATTGGGCACTGACTTGGCCTAAAAGGGAAAAGAGAGATAAACAAAAGCCCTTAGGAAGAAAAGATAAGGAAGACAAAAGAATAGGCACTAATAAGGGATGGGATAAGGTTTACTTGCTCGTGTAGATGAAGATGCACTTGCTAGAGACTCTTTACCCAACGCAAGTTCAGTAATGGGTTCAATTGTTACAGTTTTAGTTGGACTGGGAGTTTGCACAGGTTTGGGATCTTAGGGAACAGGAGGATGAAAGGCTTCAGGATCCTGAATAGCCAACGAGGCAGAAGATGAGATGGGTTTGGCATCCTTGACTACTTGCCTAGCTTTCCCAGCCACGCCACCACTAGGGGGCTCCTTCTCCACGCCCAAGGCAGCTGGAGGCTGAACTACCACCACTTCTTTCACCAAGGCACCACCAGTCACAAGGGTTGGCACCTCTACCTGCAAAAGAAAGAGAAGCAGGAAGAAACAATTGGCAGAACAGCAAAAAAAAAAAATATATATATATATATATATATACTGTAAAGTTGTGATTTACAACTATGTGTTTTGTTGGCTTTTATTCCGTGCCAAATTTGATTATAATTACTATCAATTGTTTATACCCTGTATTTGTTGTGGGAATTGTTGTAAGGGGTGTGTGATAAAGAGTGTGTGAAGACTCAAGCAATTTGGAAGCTAATGGAATCTCGCGGGTATCTCGCGACTAAGCTTCCCGCGAAGTGAAGCATGTGCCCTGCACATGCTGGAATGTGAAGAGTCATGACAGATGGAGACAGCTGTCTCTCGCGAGTATCTCGCGGGTAAAGCCTTCCCGTGAGACACCCGCGAGACATGCTGTTCTGCCAGCCTGTACTGACTGACTCACACATTTTGCACCTATCCTATATAAACCCCCATTACCCACAAATGTTGAGGAATGCTTCAGAGAGAAAACCCTAGCCAAACACATTTGTAATTAGAGATTGTCATCCCCACCTTTCTCTATACACTTGCTTGTGGTATCTCCTCAACCCTTCCCTCTCCATTTCCATACCATTGAGAGGTTGATAGCCCAAAACACTTACCACACCTTTTGAGAGTGTTGAGTGATGTTTTGGTGCTGCTGGGAAGCATTGGAAGAAGCCTGGAATGGCAGATGCAACATGGAGCTTGTTGCGGGATCTGGATAACTAAGACAAGACACGGTTCCGAGAAGCCTTGTTGGAGTAGGAGCTTGGAGGGCTTAGGTACATCGGGTAGATTAGGCTTGGAGGGTCTCTTGCTTACTCATGTATCCCAACTGATTGTCTAGTGGATCGATTTCCGCTTGGAGGGCGGCGGAGAGGTTTTTCGCCGAGTTCTTCGGTTTCCTCTTCGAAAACACGTCTTGGTGTTTTCTGTGTTTGCATCTCTCTTCCCTACTCTTTTATATTCCATTACACTGCTGTGTTGTTTAGTTTATGGATTAGAGTAGCTATATTGTTCATCCGCTCGCTTTTACACTATTCTGCACTTTATATTAAAGTTGTGTAAAATCTATCGAACCGTATTTTTAATCGGGGGTCTAAACAGCTCTTGTGTTTTTCAACACGTTTTCGAGCTTTCATATACAATTCCAAAGAAAGTGAGAAAGCAGAAAATGAAGGGGAATAAGTGAATAAGGGTCATACCACATCATCACCAAAAGACTGACTCTTTGCTCCCTTAAGGTCTGACTTGTGCTTAGACTACAAATAAAAAGAAAGACCATTCAGCAGTAAAGAAAAAAAAAAGGGAGACATGATAGAACAACAAACTAGAGGTAAGTAAGGAGATGTTAAAAAAAAAAAGGAATGAGGCCTTGCCCTTCTCTCTCTCTCTCTCTCTCTCTAAAGATTCTTCAACGGTCTTTTGTTTACTACGGGTACGCCTAGAGGGTCCCAAGGGAGATTGGGGTATAATGTCAAGGGACCCTAAAGAACTATGGGCTGAGGAAGTAACAGGTACTGAAGAGGTTCCTTTAAAGGAACCCACAGGGACCTGAAGGACAAAAAACTCTACCATATTCTTCACTCTGATCTTTGGGATGAGAGGATGGCTAACCTCCTTTCTAACTGCAGAAGGGTCCGCTCCCTCGAGGTCCTCAGAAATAACAAGCTGCTTGTGAGACTTAGCAGTTTTCCTCTTCTTGGTCTCATGGCCAGCCTCATTACCCTTGGCACTACCCTCAACCTCAAATTTCTTAACAGCATCCTGCTTGACCTTCTTTTCCTTTCCTTTGCCAACAAGGGTTGTAGCACCAATTGCCTCTACCACTCCTCTCTAAATAGGCACACTAAAGGAAGAGCCCATGATGAGATTGCACTCTGACCAAGCATTAGGGAAGTCATTGGCATAGCACACCCAACCACCCCTAGAGGCATGCCACTCCGCAAATCCTGTTTTGTTGCTTATTGTAGCAAATACAATGCCAGTAGTGGAGAGGGCCAAACGTTTGTTATAAAAGGGAGTATAGAAGAGACCAGGGTCAGGAACCCTCCTAATCTTACTAAAGCCAACAAAGTCTAAGAAGGACTTTTGAACCTTTCTCCAGTAACCAACAAAGCCACTAGAAGCAAAGACTCCCCGCTGAAAGTTTGGCACCACGAACTGGGGGCTCATTCGCAACCAATAAGAAAAGGCTTGAAGCCTTAGAAATGGATCCAGAGATGGGAGAGAAGGCACTACCTCTTTAAACACTAGTGAGATGTCCTGATCGAAGACAAATTGTTTGAGTACCCGGTGTGCTAAGTAGTGAGTGTACTTTGGGCCACTTGATGAAAACACTAGAAGCCATAAGGGGCTGGTGCAGGCCAAGTACGCCAAGCTGCCTTTATCTCCTTGGTGGAGGTCAAAAGAATGTCTTGGAGAGTTGAGGAAAGAAGCCAACATAGAATCACATGCGAACCTGGGGCTAAACTCTTGAGGAGAACGCCAACTTAAGTGCCCCGCCTAATCGAACAACTCCACTAGATTAAGGCTGCCACCTTTCAAGTTAGACCAGCGGAAGATGATAGGGTGACTATTAGTAGAACTGCCATACAGACCCTTGATCATGTCCGGGGATCTCTAGAATTTATCTTTTGCATACTTCAAGTTCCTGCATTTTGCCAATGTGATGGAAGAGTGGTCCCATATGAACACCTGAAGAATGGCACAATGAAGGGATGAAGTAATGGTGTAGCAAGAGTTGCCTTTAACCTCATCTCCATGGAGCAAGTCCAATTGAGAGTAAACATGGCCCAAAAATATGGGAGCTAAAGGATAATGCCCCCCCCCCCTCGGCCAATCTAATTGCAAGAGGGAAAAAGGTAGACTTAATCCCATACTCGGGGAACTCGCTGAACAAAAACTTACTGAGCCATAGTTTCAAGAACCTAGCTTGCCTAACCGCCTTGTCCTTTTCCTAAGAAATGGTCACTACCCACTTGCCCATTCTGGTTGGTTGCCCCCCAGAAGAAGTAGTACGCCAGCCAAAATGACTAAAAAACTTGTCCTCAAACTTGAGATCCTCATCAGAAAGGCTGATATTAAAGGGATTTTTGTCACCAAACATTGGAAGGAGGAAATTATTAACCATATCCTCTAAAGTGATGGTGAGCTCACCAACAGAAAAGAAGAATGTGTGGAGAGAGGGACACCAACGGCGTTCCAAGTGTCTAAGGCCTTTGTTATCCCTGAAACCTTCAAGATTCCTAGAAATTTCTACTCAGACACTTAACTGCCACGTTTCATGGAAAGAGGGGGAGTTACAAAAGAAGTGGGATAAGTGAAAAATCAAAACGCCAGGGGATAACGTGAAGAAGTAGAATCCCAAGAAGCAGAGAGAGAGAGGATCCCGAAGCTGACTGAGACAACAAGTGAAAAAATTCTTACAGAAATCAAAAGTCTCATCTACTCACGTATGGGCTATAGACAACCCATGAGCTCGGAGGGCTAAATGTTGAGGTCTAAAATATCACAATATTATATTAAAGCCCAAAACGATACAAATGATTGAAATCTAGGAACCATTTGGGCTTTCAATGAAAAGGGAAGGCCCAAATCCATTAAAAGTTAATAGGAAGAGACCTAAGCCCATGAATTGGTAAGCTTTGGACCTCACAAAACAAAGGAAAGAAGAAGTCCAGCCCAACCCTCAAAGGAGAAAATCGCTAGGGAGCCCAGGGAAAAAGCTGAACCAGGATACCTGGGGATTCCCAGATGCTTAGGATCCTCGAGATATGCAGCATGGCTAGGTTGGGACTGAGATAGGTCAAGGGCGGCATGCCCAGAAACACAAAGAACGAGGGTAGATATGTCCCATCAGTCACCCAATGATGCGGGAAAGGATTAGAAGACTTGGGAACCAACAACTTTTGAATAAAGGTCTGGTACCTCGAGGAACCCAAGAAGATGGACCATAAAGGAAGGTGGCTGGGGATCTTTCAGCTTGATAGAAATGAATCAGCCCATTTAGGAAAAATGACAAAAAAGAAAGCAGGCAAAAGGTGGGTCTGAAAAGGTGGAATCTTGTTGGAAAATTTAGACCCCGGTTGATAGAATTAACAAGTTTTAAACCCAAGTTGTTAATTAGATTTATTATGAATAAAACTTGTTAAAACAAACAAACATCAATATCATGTCAATAATAAATGCAGCGGGAAAGTAAATAAGACAAGATATGATGACCTAGGAAAACAAATGAAACAAACTAGTTTCATAGTAAAAAACTTGAGGGGAAACCTTCCCGAAAAGCAATTCACTATAGTAAAGAGAAGTTTCAGATCTAGTACAAAACCTTTGTCCCTAGACTCTACAATCCCCATAAATGAACTTACCATAGAAACTTTCTACCACTTCAGAACCTTAGAACTCTTCAATATATGAATGCCACCCTTTTTGCACGGATCTCAGTACGTGACTAACCAATGATGCATGGATCCAAGTACATGACTAACCACCAACTTGAGAAGAATGTTGGCTGCAAAGTTCTTCAGTTCATCAACAATGAAGATCAAGAAGCACTTGGTTACAAAACCCTAAGGTGTAAAGACGCAGTAGCTTCTTCTAGAGAGAATAAGGCAGTCAGTCACTTTTTGCATGTGTTCTCCTTGTATTCTCATGTGTGATGGCCTTTAAAATAAGCCTTATATATGTCTAGGGTTATGAGAAAAGAAACCCTACACAAATACATAAGTTTAGGCAAAAAATCAGATCTAAAAAACTGATTTTCATAATTCTCGATAGATACAGCTGTCGAGTAGCTGTCGAAACCTCGATAGATAGAATCTGTCAAAAGCTGTCGAGACTCATTAAACTTCGATAGATATTATCTGTCGAAAGCTGTCGGAAATCTGTCTAGCTTTAATGAACAAGCCTTCTTCACTTGTTTCTTGGTCCAATCTTCATGGCTTTAATACTTGACTTTGAAACCTTATTCCTTGAAGTATTAAACACATCTTAGATCTACCCAATTACATGTAAAGTGCATTATTTCAAAGGATTAGTCAACTCTATAATTGACATATGTTCCTAACATAATTTACATATGTCCTAACAAATCTAAAAGCTTTGGAAAAAGAAAGATCAAAGGTCAGCCCTTTAGGACCCCCCCCAGAATGGGAAAGTCAGCTAGGGGCTTTTAAAAAAGGGAACCTCAAAAGAGGGAAATAGTGAGAAAATAAGGAAGGAACCAGCCACCAATGTTGTTGACACAATATTGGTTCTGGTACCCAGGGCAACAAATGGAGGGAATCAGTGGTACCCCAGAAACCCTAGGATGGCACTATAAAAGGAGGGGCAGCCAACAGTGAAATTCACTCAGCAACAGTGAATAAGAGGAAAATATCCTTGAAAAAACTCTGTTAGAATTCAAAAAGAGAGAAGAGAGGGAAAACACCGTTCGGGATCCTGAAGCAGCCACTAGAGAATACACTTGGATCCAAAAGGATTCAAACTTCGCAAGTCTTAGAGGCTTAAGGAGCTATCTAAGTTTATGATTTTTGAACTTATTTGGACCTTGTAACACATCCTAGTGAGCATGATGTATTAAAAACTTAAGAAAATAATGAAACATCCCATATTATCCTAAGGATCCCTAACGTTTTTTTTTACTCATATATCTTTCTTTACTGTTCCTTATTGTTCAATGCGTATATGTTTTTGATAGGCCAAAAACTAATTGACCCCTTGTGATGAATTAATTGATTAATTAACCAAGTTTAATTAATTAATCAAATTAACATGCAAACGCATGGTAGCACAAACAAATTACCAATTAAACAAAATATGCAGCGGAAAATAAATTGACACAGTGATTTGTTTACGAATGGGGAAAACCTACACGGCAAAAACCCCATCGGGTGATTTTAAGGTCACCATTCCCGAGAATCCACTATTATCAAAACAAGCGGTTACAAGTAAATGAATCCCAGTACCTTATACAACCTACAGTTGAACCCTTACCCCAATAACCAATTGGACTTGTTCTGTAGTGACAATCTCTCCTTGTAATGCACAGCTCCCAGTACATGACTAACCAATTGCGCGGATCTCAGTACGCGATTTCAATCACCAACTAGAGAAGGTTGTTGGCTGCAAAGTTCTTCAGTTCATTCAGCGATGAAGATCCAAAAAATCCTTGGTCACAAAACCATACGGTGCTCAAACACAGCAACTTCTTCACAAGAACGATGAACTAGGGTAAAACTGTGTCTCTGGTCACAATTTGCTTAAACAAACTTTGCTCAACACTTATGCAACTTGTGTCCACTTTAACGGCCCTTAAAATAATCCTTTTATATGTCTAGGGTTGTAAGAAAAGAAAGCTCAAACACATAATCACGAATTGGAGTTAAAACAAAACTGAAATTCTGTTTTTCATAAACATCGACAGATGCCTAGCTGTCAAGCTGCTGTCGAGCCACGGGGCTGAACAGCTCTTTAAACCTCGACAGATGGCTAGCTGTCGAGCTTTAATGACAGGCACTTTCTTGGCTTGAATCTTGGACAGACTTGCATGGCTTCAACACTTGATCTTGAAATAGAGTTTCTTGAAGTATTAAACACACTCTAGATCCACCCAAATACAAGTAAAGTGCGTTTTGTCAAAGGATTAGTCAATTACATAAAACAGTGACATATGTTCCTAACAAGTGAATCACATATGTCCTAACAGCTTTCTGTATGTTAGTATGTATGTATGTGTTGTAGGATCCACGCTTTGTGCACAACTTGGTTCGAAATCAGCCCAACTTAGCTGCGGTGAGCCAAACCCAGTCGCTTAAAACATAACGCATTAGGCCCAGGATCCTTGCTTTTTACTTAGGCATGTGTGCTGTTTTACCAAAAAAAGAACCCACATAATAGAAAACTTGACGTTAGGGTGCAAAGTGTAATATGGGTCATAGTTTAGAGTGCAAAACGTGCATTCAAAAAGTTTAAGGTGCAAAGTGTAATTTGAGGTATAGTTTAGGGTAGTAAAATGTAATTTCCCCCATTTTAAATGAATAATGTAAGTGTGTGCTTTTGGTTCCTAAGCCCAAAGGATAGAAGGATCCAGGCCTAAAGAGACCAACACAATAAATTTGTAGAGAGTGGACTTAAAAGCTAGGCCTCAATGGATCAGGCCACGTGCACAATGGATCAAAGATATTAAGAAAGCAAAGAAGACAAGTTTAAAGCAAGGAAATCATTCCTCGACGAGGCCTGAGGAGAATATTCTTGTATATAATTCCTTTGGACTTGGATAAAATTTTAGTTCTTGTTGCTACGGTGTGTTCTCTACAGATTTTTCGATCCCCTCTCCCTTGAGGGTCTTTTACATTATATAGCTTTTTCTAGATGATCTTAGCCCTCCATTTGTTGATCGTCCAGGCCACTACTTGAGTGCTTGTCCTATTAGACACATTCCCAAGCCCCTTGTAAGTTAAGGTAGCATTGTACAGGGGTTTTTTCCACATAAATGCGGCTAGGAGTTTTGGTGAGATGCATTAAATGTGGTGGCAGCCACCCTCATAAAAACCACAAACTCATAAAAAGTATAAGAATTGTCAATGATTACATACAGTGGCAGCACCGTGAATTTTTTTAGGGTTCATTATGAAACTTAAATTAAACAAAATTTAATAAAAAAATAACTTGAATATATCAAGTTGTTGGCACAAAAAACACACACATACACGCAAATAACATGAAATTTTACAATTTCCTTCTACTAATTTTCATATTTTGAAATCATTACATGATAGTTTATTATTAGTTGGCATTATCTATTGCAATGTGGGTAGGTGTAACTATTTTTTATTTTGTTAAGTTTGTATAACATTTTTATTTTTATACAATTGACATTATCTATTTGTCATTGTTTTTATAAAAGTATTTTAAACTAAATAACAAAACTCAACCCACTTGCACTATATTAATTATTGACTCACACAGCTACACTTATTCATACATAAATATTACACTAAGTTTCTACTTAACCAATCAAATGCTTGAACAATTATTATAATTTACTTTTTTTTTCTTGAATCACTAACTTTATAACAAAAAGTTATTATTACATAATAACAATATATACACATGTAACAAACCTTATGTATTTCCTAATTATAGGATACACACACACATTCATACAAATAACATTATAACAAATAAAAAATAATGCACACAATTAGTATTAGACATACACTACACACACATATATAAATATATATATATATATATATATAATAATAATAATAATAATAATAATAAGTGAAGTTGAGAGAAACTCAAATTAGAATTTCAAATTAGAGTTTCAATTTTGCGTCATGTGTCTAAAATTATTTATTTTTAAAGAATTTGGTTTCTTAATTTTAGAATCAAATGTGAGACCACATCATAAATATTCATCCAATTAAGTTATTAATTACAAAAACCAAATAGTCTAGAATAAATGAATCATAAAAAAAAAATGTGCTTCACAATAATTTAAAAAAAAAATGGACAATTTACATTTTATACCTAATAATAACCTTACAAAATTTTTTAAAGACTTAACAAAATATAAAAATGACTATCAATAATATTTAAGTTATTTATATAGGAATTATATTATGCATCTTATTGTATATCTTTAAGTGTATCCAAGCATACGCATAGGGTTACAAGCTAGTTTATAATAAAGAGAGATACACTCATAATTCAGAAACACTCACTCTTTACTTTTAGAGTCTAAGATATTGAAATAGTTAGATAGAGAAGAGAGATGAGATGAGAATCATAAGAATGAGATCAAAGATCAGAAGAGAGAGAGAGAGAAAGAGATCTATGATCTGTGTTATTATTTGGCTTTAGGCTGGACTGATATGTGATCAAGGTGTGCAAAAATATTTTTAAGAGTAATTAAACTAGTAAAAATATATATTTTATATGTATACCTATGCTCATAAGGGCAACCAGATATATCAGCTGCTTCTTGGAGAGCTTTTCTCCATCTTTGTACTTTCTTGTTGTACTTGATGTTTTTTTCATGTTCAACTAGAGCTTTCCCAAACTTTCCATTTTGGTTACGTATTTCTGATGGGTTCGCATTGTAAAAAACCGATCGTATCAACCGGCCATTCTTCTTATACTCAACAATCTTGGCAAACTCATCCAAACACCAAGGAGAAGATGCATAGTTTTCAGAAAATACAATTATTGACATGGTTGAGTTCTCAATAGCTTTGAGAAGCTCTGCAGAAATGTTTTCTCCCCTTGGTAGCTTATCATTGATGAAGGTGTGAATACCCCTCAATCGCAAAGCCTCATATAAATGGCTCATAGAACCATGGCGGGTATCTTGACCTCTAAAACTCAAGAAGACATCAAAGTTCTTTGGTTGGTAGGTAAAAGAGGAAGATGAGGCTCCTTTGCTGAGCACAAGAACCATCTGGATTTATAATCAGATTGTTGTAAAGATTTGAAGGGAAGAGAAAGAAAACTGTGAAAGGGTTGTCAGGAAAGTGAATGACAAATTTGGAAGACGCTTGATGCAAGCAAGAGAAGACTTTAAAGGTGACTTGCTTTAGGTGTGACCAGTAAGTCTTTGAACTTTTAAGGGCCGTATTGATGTTTATTTTTATTTTTATTGCAATATCATGAAAGTTTCTGTGCGAAACCTTTAACTTTTAGAAAATTTCTTAGCACCATACCGGTCATTGCGGCCAAACGGTATTGTAATTTCATATCTTATTAGTCGATATCGAAAGATAGTTGTAAACTTATCTATCGAACACTTCCCAGTTCCCACCTACCATAGTAAATAATTTTCTATGCTGGCATTTTAATAGGGGAATTTCTTGGGGGAGATGGAAACTTTTTAGTAGCTGATATGCTAGTTTGTTTGTTTACAAGATTAGGTTATTCATGAATAATAAGAGGAATAGTTAGGTGGAATTGGAATGGCTGACCGGAGATTAAATTGTATTTGAAAGAGTTTATTTTTCTAGGTTTATTTTACTTTAAAAATAAACTAGGCAAAAGGACAACAATATATACCTACAAACAGCAATGTTAAAAAAATATATATAAATAAGTTAAATACCCATAAAAAAAATAAGTTAAATAAACTGAATAAACTAGAAAGGAAAAAAAAAAAAAAAAAAAAACCTCACGCAACTAGACAATTGTGATAATGTTATTTTTAATGATAAATGTAGACCCAACACTGACCCAAAACAAATGGTAAATAAGTAGTAGGTCCAAAATATTATTTTGATCTTTACATTTTGAGATTATAGTCAATTTGATTTTTACATTTGGTTGTAGTCAATCGGATCGTTGTTCTTTTTAACTTGCAGCCAATTTGCTGTCACTACAAAAAACGCTAGCTATAAGGGCCTTTTTTTTAGCCACATTTACTAAAAACATTTACTAAAAACGCAGCTATGGATACCCTATAGCCGCATTTATTAAACGCGGCTATAGATGAGATTTGTGGCCACATTTTTTGGTGTTTTTAGCGGCGTTTATGTGGGTAGGCTTATGGCTGTGTTTGAAAAACGCAGCTATAGACATGCCAATTTTTTTGTAGCCCTCGTTTTTTGTAGTGTCTGAAAATGTCTACATGGTAAATGGATTATATAGCTAACACACTTTATACTTATATGGTTACTAAAATTAAATAAAAAAAAAATTATTTGACATTTAAAAAATGTCACATCAACAACAAAATGAAAAAAAAAATCCAAATTTAAAAGATATAAAAACAAAAAGAAAAGAAAAAAGTTCTTTAAAAAATTTAAAAAAAATCCTAAAATCTATTAGAAATAATAATTAAATTAAAGGAGGAAATTTTCCCATATGAATGAATAAAAAAGCATCTGGAATTTTTTTTTTCCAACAAATTTTTTCCACAATCAAGATCCATTACAATACCATCAGAATTGCACACCCTTGCCAGTTGTGAGTTTATGGTCATGGTTGGGACAAAATTAACCAAACCAAATTACTACGGTGTTACACCAAAATATAATAAGTTAATGACTAAAATAATTATTTCGCGTAAAAGTAGATATATCTATTTCTAAAATAAAAAAAAAAAAAAAAAAAGTAGATATATCTCTTCTATGCAATTTGAGGAAGTATACCCTGTTACGGGTGAATGTTTCCCCCCCTCTTTCTCATCATATTTAGAGTCTGTTTGGATACCGTTTATTTTGCTGAAAACTTATTGCTGAAAATATTATAACAAAATAATTTTTAAGTTATAAATTTTGCCGTGGGACCCATGATTTACCGTTTATTTGCGTTTTTCACAAATTTGACTGGCTCATGAATAATACCGTAGGACTCAGAATTTAAAATGCAAAACGCCAAAAACACGGTAGGTAAACGCACGCCTAGTGGGATGAGTCCCACCGGAAGGAGAAAATATACACCTGTGTGTGTATTTTTCCATGCAATCCTACAAAGTTTCCACACGTTTATGACTTTTATGGAAAAGTAGCTATCTCAGTCTAGCACCAAGTCAAGCAAAATATATTTAGGCTTTCAATTTTTTAAGGAAATATTGTAGTAAGTGATTAAAAGGACATCTGTAGGTAGACCTACAGATTTCCTTTTAATCACTTACTACACCATTTCCTTCCAATCGCTTACTACATTTCCTTTCAATCAGTTACTACAATTCTTCTCAAAAAAAGAAAAGAAAAAGCATTTCCTTCCAATCACTAACGACAACATTTCCTTTCAATTAAATTACTGGCTATAAACTAACCAGCAAAAGACCAGCAACGGGTTTTGAAGCTGGACCACACAGCCTTGCCTCGATCTCCAGTAGCGGTCTTGACCCAATCTCTACATCTTCTTCCTCTCAAGTTTGTGGGAGAAAGCTCTTTGAGCTCATTCATTGAGGGTATGAAGAGAGAGAAGGTGAGATGGATGGATCAGATGTTTCGGTGGAGACGAATAGAAAGAAGAGAAGAAGGAGGGGCTGGGTTGTCAAACACTTTACAAAATAGATACGGATTTTGTTGATGTTAGTTGTAGTGTATTGAGATTTTCTTTGTGTTTATTAGAGTACTATGCACAGGAAAATTCATCAGCTTAAATGCATAATATGATTAGAATAACATTAGATGATGTCAATAATATACTAAAGGCACCACTGCGCACTTTTGGTGCAGTGGTCACTCCACAAGTATAACTGCTTGTGGGAGACAAGGGCCAAAGTTCAAGTCTCTTGAAGAGAGTTTTACATACATAAACACTTAGATTAAGTTATAGTAAAATTTCTATTTTGTATATATATATATATATATACACACACACACACATATAGGTAGTGATTTTGCAAAATAGCATTTTAAATATATAAAAAATTGAACAATTGTTATAAATTTAAACATGAAATACAATACCATCCAAAAGATATTATAATTATGCGTGCCCTTAATTGAACCATTACATTTATTATTATTATTATTATTATTTATAAAAGACAGAATGTTATTATTAATTATCAAAAGCAAGAGTACAAAACTATAGAAAGTTGGTGCTCACATACAGTGTATTGATAGAACTAAAGGAGACAACAGTATAATAGGTGTAATGCTATCAATATACACTCTAGATAACAAAGCAGCTAAGGTCTATTTGATTCAAGATTGTTATTTTCATTCCTAGAATTCAGCTTAATTTCCTATAGTTGCAGCCATCGTTGTCTTGGGGTGTAGAAGAAAGTCCTTAAAGCTGTGCTTGTTGGGCTTGTTCTGTTCTTTTGAATTAGAGAAGTGTGAGCTCATACTCTCGTTGACAACTATAATCACATACATACATACATATATAATCCACACTGAAATTTAGGTCCACAAATTGAATCAAATACAGAAATAGGCAAACTATAATACAATCAATCAAATCAAAATCACGACTAATTCACCATTTCTCTACAATCGCTTTGTTCTCACTATATCCCAACTGTACGCATAAACCTCTAGTCAATTAATTGATTTACCTAACAAAATTTTGGATTTTGGGATCAATCCGTAAGGATCCTGATCTTTCCTAATTTTTGAAAGCTCATAGCCCAATGTACCAGCTCCTACTACTAACACTTGCATATTTCCCAAGATCCTCACTCAAGTCTTAACTACCACAAAGCATCTGTTATGTTAGAAATACAGAATGAATATTATTGTATTTCACAAAATAATAGAATATACATGAGTGTCTTTATATAGGAGGCAGATGTGTGTAGTATAAGTAAGAGTGTTATACAAGTAAACAAGGTGGGTCTAAAGCCCACAACCCAATACACGTTAACAACCCCCCTCAAACTCAAGGTGGGTGTGAAACCAACTTGAGATTGTCAACCAAAGCACGATGGCGTCCCTTAGGATGTGACTTAGTGAAGATATCTGCAAGTTGATCTTTAGAGGAGACCGGAAATAGCTTGAGAACACCATGGACAAGATGATAACGATAAAATGACAATCGATCTCAATGTGTTTAGTCCGTTCATGGAAGACATCATTGTGAGCAATATGAATGGCACTCTAGTTGTCGCAATAAAGAGGAGTAGCAGAGGACGTGGACACACCCAAGTACTTAAGAAGCCATCGTAGCCAAATGAGCTTAGATGTGGTATCAGCAAGGGCACAATATTTTGCTTCAGTATTGGAGCGGGCCACAAGGGTTTGTTTCTTACTTAATCAAGAAATCAGAGAAGAACCAAGAAGAAAGTAATAACCAATAGTGGACCTGTGATCAGTGGGATCTCTAGCCCAATCAAAATCAGAGAATGCACATAGAACAAAAGGAGATTAAGCAGAGTAGAAAAGGCCATGAAAGAGAGTGCACTTCAGGTATCGAAGAATGCGCAGAACAGCAGCTTAGTGAATCGATCGTGGAGCAGACAAATATTGGCTCACCTGGTGAACAGCATAGGAAATGTTTGGACGAGTGACAGTGAGATAAACTAAGCTGCCAACCAATCGTCTGTAAAGAGAGGGATTAGACAATGGTTTCCCCCCTGAGGGAGTCAAATGCACATTAAGTTCAACTGGAGTATCAATAGCCTTGCTATCAATGAGTCCAGCTCAAGACAAAAGTTCAAAAGTATACTTTGCCTGAGTAATATAAAGACAATCTATGGAATGAGTGATTTCAAGACCCAAGAAGTAACTGAGATGTCCAAGATCTTTCATCTCAAACTGCTGACTGAGAAAATCCTTGAGTTCTTGAATGCCACTGAGTTCATCACCAGTTATGATCATATCATCCACATATAGGAGAAGCAAAATGGTGCTTTTGTCGATGCGATGAAGAAATAAGATAGAATCGTAAGGACTGGCAGTGTAACCTAAGCAAAAGATGATGGAGCTGAACTTCGAAAACCAAGCTCTTGGAGCTTGTTTAAGGCATAAAGATCACGTTAAAGGTGACAAAACTTGTTTGATTCAACAGAGAGACCAGGAGAAGGTTGCATAAAACTTCTTCACTTAAATCCCCATTAAGGAAGACATTTTGACATCCATTTGAAAAATGTCCCATTTACTGGCAGCAACAACAACTAAGAGAGCACGAACAGATGAGATACGAGCAACCGGAGCAAAGGTCTCTTCATAATCAATCCCATCCTCCTGTGTAAAACCTTTTGCGACAAGACAAGCTTTATATCGCTCAATGGACCCCATCAAAGAGAGTCTTAATCTTATAGACCCACTTACAACCAACCATAGATTTCCCAGGGGGGAGAGTCACCAAATCCCAAGTATGGTTTTTAGATAATGTATCAAGTTCCTATTTCATTGCAATCTGCCCTAAAGGGTCAGTGAAGGCCTCACGATACGTGTGAGGCTCGTGCAGTGTAGCAAGGGCAGTATACCAATGATAGTTAAGTAAATGTGCAGAAATGGATCTTACCCGAGTTGAGTGATGAGGTGGAATGTCTTGTGCAAGATCTTTAGGTAGAGCAGGAGAAGGGGACCCAAGTTTAGGGTTAGGTGGCTCTTCTTCGACCTGATTATCTTCCACCTGTTCATTAAAGGGTGATCTAGGAGAGGCATCAAAAATATTTGGTGGTTGGATAGAGAAGTCTATAAGAGGATCAGGAGCAACAATAGAAGGAATATGTGGCTCATCTAGAAAAGGATCTAAGACAAAGGAGGTAGATAGAGAGGTATGGAAGTGAGAGAGCTCGACAAAGGAGCGATGTTCCCAAAAGACAACATTGCGGGAGATATAAAGACTATGGGAGACAGGATCATAACGTCGATACCCCTTTTGAGTTTTGCCATAGCTAATAAAACAACAAAGTCTAGACCAAGGCTCAAGTTTGTTATGCTCATGCGGTTGAAGAAGAAGGAAACAAGCATAACCAAAGGAACGAAGGTGGTGATAGTCTAGAGGTGACCCAAAGAGTCGCTCATATGGAGTTTGATTTTGAATGACAGGACTGGGAATGAGATTAATAGCATGAATAGCATGAAGAGCATCTTCACCCCAAAAAGGAGCAGGAACTTTGGCAGAGTGAAGGAAAGCACGAATAGTGTCAAGAACATGACGAAGTTTTCATTCGGATCTACCATTTTGCTGAGAGGTACCTAGACAAGTTAGTTGATGAATAGTGCCATAGGAATGCAAAATAGCTTGGAAAGCATATTGAGTGTATTTAAGAGCATCCCCTGTAGTTATGTTTTGATAAACATCCCTCGTAGTTGCGTAATGCTACGTAAGTCCATAAAAAATATGTTTAAGAAAAACAAAAATTGAATTATTTTATTTTTAGTTTTTATTTTTATTTAATTATTCTTAAAGAAAATTTATTCTAATTATTTAAAGTTTTAAGATATTTATCTTGTTAAATCCACATGTCGTATTTTAATTGGATCAGTTAACACACTTCATCAACTTATGTGGCATTTAACGGACACGTTAACAAACCACTAACGAAGGGGCTATTTTTGCTAAAAAAAGTAAATTTTAGGGGTTTAAAATCCAATTTTTTAAACTTTAGAGTGTAAAATCCAAACAACCCTAAACGTTAGGGGTGTACTTTGCAATTTACCATAAAAAAGACATTCAAAACATTAAAACGGCTTGAGTGGGTTGTTTGCTTTAGACGTGTTTGTTGTAGAGCAAGTCGGAATTGTTTGCTTTAGACGTTTAGGGCCTATTCGGGTGGTAAGTGAGTGATATCTCATCACTCAATCATCACCCATAACTCATCACTCAAAACTCATCACCCTATAACTCATTTTTTATCACTTGAAAATCCTTTACTTATACCCAGTTCTGTTTGGCCCTTAAACCTGGTTGAGTTTTCATTTTAAAAACTCAAAATTGTCAACTTTTTGTGCTACCCATGGACTGCAATGAGTACAAAACGACTACCCGAGTGATTAATGAAACCCTTCAACTTTCTTTTCTCCTATTTACTCTTTTTTCCTTCACACCTCACCTCCCTCCCCCCCCCCCCCCCCAAAATACCTAAACTCACCAAACCCAGAAGCTCTCATCGCCTCCTTCCACTACCTTATTCTTCAATGCTATGCTCTCAGCCAGATTGGTGGGCACTGGGTAACTACTTCACGTCCAGATTGTGGACATAAGGGAATGTCTTCGAAGTCGTCACCTAGTTTTTGCAATGGTCTAGGAACCATATATATAGCGTCTCTTCAAGGAAGGACCTTTTGATCTTATTACCAGAGATAGGGGTTTAGAGTTTAGGTACATTCTCAGGAAGGTGTTAGGAACCCAAGATCGTCCAACCCTAAGGTTGGCTTCCCATTGTTGTGTCTTATACCTTAACCCTATTAAAAATTAACTCAACACTTATATCCTAGACTCACACACCCTAACATGCATCTAGCATACAACATGGCATCTTTCATCCCAAACAAACATACTTATCTATCCACCCAAACAAAAGAGAGCCAAACATACAAAAGAAACCCTAGCATTCATCTAACATGTGAGAAAACTATCATATCGTATACCTAAAGTAAGGCAGCAACTCAATCATGGCAACAAGGTATTGTGGCAAACACAAAATCATACAAGGCATACGATTGCGATTAAAGACATAGAACGAACATTCAAACAATATCAAATGCGTGTTCATACCAATGCATGACTTACCTTTACTCGCCTTTTAGTAACATAGCACCTATGGCATCATGTATGGACATGTGAATGAATGGCATTAAAACTAAGAAACCCTAAGACAAACCCTAAACTAAACATGTTACAACAAACAAGCATGTGAAAAGGTGAACAGGAACTTATGGGGCCTAAAACATATGAAAAATAAGCTAAACTGTACAAACATGTGAAGGCAGAAACAAAACAAACAAACAAAAATTTAGGGTTTCTAGTTAATGGCATCACACATGCTAGAACAGGCTTACGTACACATAATCCAGCCTCTGTGTGCAGGCAAGATTATGCATACGCAAATCCTTGCCCAGAAAACCTAAAACACAAAAACAGAGCAGAACTTTAAAACGAAAATCTAACAACCTAACATGCACAAAACATGAAAAAGACTAAAAACTAACTTAAATAGACATATACAAACAAACCACACAAGAAACAAAATTAAAACATGGAAAGAAAAGCAAAAAAGAAAAAGAAAGGGTTAAACTCAATACCTTAAACAAGAGCTATCCATGCTTGATTTTGACCGTTCTCCTCAGTCAAGTCTATTCACAAACCAATAAGAAAGTGATTAGCAACGTTAAATTAAAAGGATTGGGCCAGAAAAGGTCCCAATTAAATAAAATTGACTTGAGAGTGTTTTGTGAAAAACTTCCTTTTGATTCACTATTTTCTAGTGAATCTTAGATTTTTCACATGGGATTTCTGTGTGTTTTGAAAATGTACCATGTAAGGCTTTTTATAGTTGAAAAAATGGGGTTTAGAATGGCTCCCGGACAATGTGGGATTCATTCCAAACCTCAGCTATTATTGCAGAAAACTTGTCTTTCTTATGCTTCTGAAATCCTAGTTGCATACGCAAGAATGTACTTGCGTACGCATACATTGGCTCGCATATGTAGGCCGCGACCCACATACGTAGGCCGAGGGCCACTCTGGTTATTTTATTTCCAAAAATAGATTTTTGCTCATTTAAAATGTTATATTTTTCATTTTAACACTCCTCAAGTCAATTTAATATATGATTGGTCTCTAAATTGGCCTTGGGCCTTAGAGTTCGAGCATCATTAGAGAATGGGGGCCCAAGTCGTAAGAGGTACAAGATGCGGTGTCTACAGATGCCCCTCTTTTAATTTGTGAGCTTCGCTAACGAAATCAAAAGAATAAGAGATAAAACATTTTATTTCGACGTACAGCTCGGGCCCAACCCACGCACACGACACACATCACGCATACATGGGGTGGGATGCAACTTCAAAGAGCTACGTGAGATTTGAATATCTGAAGTCCTGCCTTTGTTGCTTGGGAAACGAGCAACGACATGTTTACTATCCAAGAACCTATTTTGCCACTTGCAAGCAAATGGCGAGTGACTCACTATCCTAGAGTCACTTAAAAAGAAAAGGAAAACAAATAAAGGTGCTTTTACGAGCTAACCCAACAAACAATAAAAGGTTATAGTCTCTATGTTGTCCATCCGGGGCTCTTGCCTCAAACTTCTCCAGGTGACTTGATCCTCTTGTGTTCTTCACTTCTTTCTCTCCCTTTTCGGGTGAGACTCTTGCCTCGAGTTAACCTTAGTCTCTTTCTCTATCACTATCTCTACCTTTATCTACCATGCCTGCATGTTCAATTCTTGGAGGATATGTGCACGAGTAGCCTTGATTGTTGGATCCACTACGGATGGTGAAAACTCACTGAGGAGTAGATGTGCGTGAGGAGGAATCTTCTGCCTCTCACGACTTGCTTGGAAATGAGAAACTCGCTGAGGAGTAGAACAAATGGACTTGTTGAGGAGTAATGTAAATGTATGATCCACTAGGGAAGAATCTTTTGCTTCCTACATGGTTCATGGAGGACTTTGATGAAGAATCTTTTGCTTCCTTACTAGGGATTTTGGTGTATTAGACTTGTTGGGGAAGAATATTTTGCTTCCTTATTAAGGATACTTTGAGGAAGAATCTTTTGCTTCCTTACTAGGGATTTGTTTCTAATGTGCTTGGGTCCATCGGGGAAGAATCTTCTGCCTCCTCCATGGGTACAATGCTCGATATGCTTGAATTATTGAGGAAGAGTCTTCTCCTTTCTCTATGAGGATGATGTTCGATAGGTTTGATCTGTTTAAGGAAGAATCTTCTACTTCCTTTACTGGGAACATTGCTTGAGATGCTTGAAATATTGAGGAAGAGTCTTCTGCTTCCTCACTAAGGATGATGTTTGATAGGCTTGATCCATTTAAGGAAGAATCTTCTACTTCCTTATTGAGGATAGTGTTCTTGATATGCTTGATCCGCTGGGGAAGAGTCTTCTGCTTCCTTTATGGGGATGGTGTTCTCAATGTGCTTAAGTCCATTGAGGAAGAATCCTCTGCCTCCTCCATGGGTACGATGCTTCTATCTTCTGATGTCTTCCATCTCACCCGCTGGATTGGAGCAACAAGGTTGGTGGGGCCTCCACCATTAACATATTGGCCTGAGAATCACATTCTCATGGCTGAATCTATAAGTTTTCAAACTTTTTCTCATTTTCAAGTTTCTCTCTTATCTTCGGTAATGTGTTTTTGGCCATGTAAATGCTTGGGTTTTGCAATGGGATTAGTTTAGATGAAACCCTAACACCTTAGAAGCGGTAGGAACATGTTTAGGATTGATTTTGGATGATGCTTCTTTGAAAATGTTAAAGAACTGCTTCTGTCTGTGTTCTTGCTTGCGTGGGCTCAAGCCTACGTACGCAGGTCATATTTATGCGTTCGCAGCTCTGTTCTTGCATATGTAGGTATGTTCTTAAGGCTCTGCGTACGTGGGAATGGACTTGCATACGCGGGGTCTTGTCTGCCTATGTAGGCTTTGACCTGCATACGTGAGATACCAGGCATAAGCCCTACTCTGTCCATTTTTGCTTATTTTTCAATCGTTTCACTTCCACATGCAATCCTAACACACCTTTTTGTCATTTTTGCATCTGATTATCATTATACCCTTTTTTATCTTCATTTTTGCATCAAAACATCATATTTTCTAAATTTTGCTTGAATCAAGGATCTAATGTCATCTTTTTTTTTTCTTTTTTTTGCAGTCTTTGTCCCCTTATGCTGATAGGCGAAGCACCAATAAGGTGGTGGAGTGGTTCAACTTTCTTGTCCCTGAAAGCAAGGGGTATATCCGGGGGGTGGGCTTTGAGCCTATCATTGGTCTTCTTCCAGAGAAGTTTGCGAGTGCTACCTTGGTGTAGTGTGTTAAGATTTAAGAAGTAAAGGGAATTGAGTGGTAGATTACTTCAAGGGGATCTAGTCCTCCATGGACAGAGTATAAGAAGCAATGTAACAAATTAGAGAGAGAGAGAGAGAGAGAGAGAGAGATAGATATTCAATCTGGTGTTATTACTCCATGAATGAATCTGTAAGCACCCACACGCATCTTATACATCAAGTCTCCAACTAACCAACTCTATCCAACTGACAGTAACTAACTAACTACCTTCAATTATGCAGTGCATACTCACACGCAGCCACTTGCACACTTACATGCATAGCCTTGTAACAATACACGCACACCCCAGCATCAGTACACGCACACCCCTGCATTAGTACATGTATACCCCTGCACTAACACACACATACACACTTGTACCCCAGATACACTTACATAATAGATGCTAACATTACACCCTCCCATTTAAAGCACCTTGCCCATAAGGTGAGGGAATGACAACTGAAGCTGATGTAGAGAATCCTACGTGGCATCTTCTAAGGAACAACTAGACCACTAAACCACAACTTCAGTAATCTCTCTAGACCTCAATGACCTAGACTTGGTTTGCAGCACTTTGATAGGTTCAGCAAATGCCTGACCCTCAACATCCATAGGTGGCAGAGTAGGAATAGGATAAACTTGTTGGCCAAGCTTCAATTTCAAGCATGATACAAGAAAAACAAGATGGAGTTTGGCTTCAGGAGGTAAATCCAACTTGTAAGAGACTGTCCTAACCTTCTATAGCACTTGGAAAGGTCCAAAATATCTAGGTGACAGCTTCCACTTACCCTTATAGGCCAAAGTTCTCTGTTTATAGGGCTGCAACTTCAAATAGACCCAATCACCAACCTCAAAAGATCTTTCCTGTCTATGCTTATTAGCCTGGACCTTCATCCTTTCCTGGGCAGCAGCCAAATTTGCTCTAAGAGTAGCTAAGACAACTTCCTTTTGACATAATAAACCATCCAAAGCAGCCACCCTTGTAGTACCTGGCACATAGGATTGCAATGTAGGAGGTGGGAAACCATACAAAGCTTCAAAGGGGGTTAACTTCAAACTGGTATGGAAATTGGAGTTAAACCAAAACACTGCTAAAGGCAACCATTCAGCCCATTTGTGTGGACTGTCACTAGTGAAGACCCTTAGGTATTGCTCCAAGCTTTTATTAATAATTTCTGTTTGACCATTAGTTTGAGGATGGTAAGCAGTTAACATGGCCAAATTAGTTCCCTGCAGCCTAAATAATTCAGACCAAAACAATGAAGTAAATTTGGCATCCCTGTCACTCACAATAAATGCTGGCATGCCTTGCAATTTGAAAATATAGTGCATGTACAAGGAGGCTACCTTGGCTGCAAAGTAAGGATAGGTACAAAATAGGAATATTTTGTCAACCTATCTACCTCAACCAGAATTACCTCATACCCTTGGGACTTAGGTAGACCTTTAACAAAATCCAAGCTTACATCTGTCCAAGGAATGGTAGGAATCTCCAAAGGTTGAAGCAAACCAGCTAGAGCAGAAGTCTCTGACTTAATTCTTTGGCACACATCACACTCCCTCACAAAAGCTTTAATATTTGCCTTCATCCTTTGCCAGAAGAATTCCTTCTTAGCCCTCTGGTAGGACTTGAGAAAACCTGAGTGACCAGCCACAGGGCTGCTATGAATTAGCTGCAAAACTTGAGTCTTCAAAGGGCATTGAGGACCCAGGAAGTATCTGCCCTTGTAGAAAACTAGATTATTTTGCCAAGTGAACCCAATGGAAGCAGTACCAGCTTGAATGGATTGAATAAGTTGCTGCATAAATTGGTCTTGAAAGTAGCTTTCTTTGAGGATATGCAACCAGGTAAGATCAGGAACTGAAAGAAGCAGCAGATAACTAGCCTTAGGAGACTCATCTTGCTGACATGACATAGGAATGTAATTAGACCTCCTTGAAAGTGCATCTGCCACTTTGTTTTCAACACCCTTCTTGTATTCAACTACAAAGGCATACTCCAGCAACTTAGCCAACCACTTTTACTGAGCAGGGGTGGCAAT
This sequence comes from Quercus ilex subsp. ballota, assembly GCA_032727855.1. NCBI lineage: Eukaryota > Viridiplantae > Streptophyta > Magnoliopsida > Fagales > Fagaceae > Quercus > Quercus ilex. The sequence continues at coordinate 4,917,557 of CM064917.1, read as the reverse complement.
TCTTTGCTCCAATAAAAACTTCAGACTTTGATGGTCTGTCCTCACAATGAATGGTCTACCCAACAAATAAGGCCTCAATTTCTTGACTGCAGTATCCAAAGCAAGCAACTTAGTCTCATAAGCAGACAAATGGAGATGTTTTCCCTTTAAGGCCTGATTGTGATAGGCAATGAGCCTATGCTCTTGCATCAAAACAACCCCAAACCCATAATCTAAAGCATCACACTCAATGATGAAAGGTTTTGAAAAATCAAGAAGAGCCAAAACTGGAGGTTGAGCTATTGCAGCCTTGAGCTCATTGAAAGCAATAAGGGCTTTGTCTGACCAATGGAACCCATCTTTCTTGAGGAGGTCAATCAAAGGCTAAGCAATAACCCCAAAACCTTGAATAAATTTCCTATAGTATCCTGTAAGGCCCAAAAACCCTCTCAAAGCCTTAGCATTTTGGGGAATTGGCCATTGTTGCATAGCCAAAGTCTTCTTAGGATTAGCTTTCACCCCTTCCCCAGATATGATATGGCCTAAATATTCAACCTCAGCATAACCAAACACACATTTAGATTGCTTAGCATACAATTGATGAGACTGCAGAACTTCTAACACAATTTTCAAGTGAGAAAGGTGATCAGAAAAATTTGAACTGAAAACCAAAATATCATCAAAGAAGACCAGCACAAATTTCCTCAAATAAGGCCTAAAAATAGCATTCATGAGAGCTTGAAATGTTGAAGGAGCATTTGTCAAGCCAAATGGCATCACAAGGAACTCATAGTGACCCTCATGAGTCCTAAAGGCTGTTTTAGGAACATCTTCAGGTTTCATACGGATTTAATGATACCCTAACCTCAAATACAACTTAGAAAAGATGGTGGAACCTACAAGTTCATCTAGCAACTCATCCACCACAAGAATTGGAAATTTATCCTTAATGGTGGCCTTGTTGAGTGCTCTATAATCAATGCACATCCTCCAACTTCCATCAGCCTTTCTAACAAGTAAAATAGGTGAGGAAAAAGGACTTTGGCTAGGCTAGATTGAACCAAGTTCAAGTAATTCATTTACAATTTTCTCAATTTCTGACTTTTGGAAATAGGGGTAACTGTAAGATCTTTCACAGACTGGTGGTGTGCCATATTTGAGGACAATCTGATGTTCATGCCCTCGGATTGGAGTTAATCCTATAGGAACTTCAAACACCTTGGAAAACTGAGCCGGCAAGTCTGACAGGGCAGCAAGTAACAAGGGCTGGACATCAGAACCAGCATTATTGACAGTTGAAATATGGAGGACCAAGCCTTTCTTTTCTCCACTAGAAAACAATTTATCTGCCTCTGAAAAGGTTGGAGGTGACATATGCAAGCCCTGCAAGAATACTTCTTTACCTAAATAACAAAATCTCATGATCAAAAGCTTGAAATCCCATACAATTTCACCCAATGTACACAGTCACTAAGTGCCAAGGACCACTGCACACCCCCCAAACGCAACACATTGAAATCCACTACAAATTTATACCCTTGGATAATGACTGGCACTCCATGACAAACCCCCAAAGTTTTGATAATGTTGCCATTAGCCACCTTAACTTCTAAAATTTGAGAAGTATCTAATGGTAAGTTTAAAGTATGCATCTCAGCAGCATCCAAGAAATTGTGTGTGCTCCAAGAATCAATGAGAGACACTATCTCATGATTCTTGATCCTACCCTTCACCCTCTTAGTCTGAGCAGATGGATTTCCCACCAAAGCATATAAAGTGATCTCAGCAGGTGCACCTACACTATCAACGAAATGCACATTCTCTTGAGGTCCCAACACCACCCCATCTTCCTCCAACTCTACTAATTGAGCACCAGAACAAGGCTCATCATCCACATCCCAACTCTCCAATAAAAACAAATTTTCCCATTTACACATATGTCCTAAATGCCATTTCTCATCATAGTTATAACACAAGCCTTATTTTCTCCTCTCATCCATTTGAGCATTAGTTAGCTTTTGCAATGGAAGCTTAACCTTTGAATCATTTTTGCCCTCCAACTTAGGTAATCCTAAGATAGAAGGTTTACTGATATCTAATATTGGTTTGAAAGACTTCCTATTACATATTAAGAAATCTTCTTTAATCTTAGATAACCTAAAGGCATCATTAAGGGACTTAGGAACTAACATATTTACTGGTAATCTAATTTCATCTTTTAGACCACTCAAAAAGCAACTTAGTTTGTGAGATTCAGACAAACCCTTGATTCTGTTAGAAAGAATTTCGAAGTTACCTTTATAGGATACCACAATGGTAGTCTGCTTTAGCCTAGTGAGTGCTTCCATTGGATCATCATTGGCTGAGGTACCAAAACGAGTCTACAAAGCTCTGATAAAGGCCTCCCAACTAGCAAAGCCACCTGCTTGTTCAACATCTTGAAACCAAATCAGAGCTTCCCCATCAAGGTGATAGGAAGCCATGATTACCTTCTATTGTTCAGATGTACTATGGTATGAAAAGAACTGGTTGGTCTTATAGATCCAACAAGTTGGATCTTCACCTTGGAACCAAGGAAATTCCAACTTCAAGTTCTTAATGGGACACACTGAAGAAGACTCTAAGTTGTTGGCATTCCCAATTTGAAGAGCTTGTGACCCATTAATGGGAGAATTAAGACGCATCTCTTCATTTTCAACTATTCTCTGCATAAACAAGTTGAGGGCTTGCAATTGTTTCTGAATTTCTTGTAATGTCTGTTCATGGTGTTGGAGTTTATGCCCTAAAATCCAATTTATTGGTATGTCATAAATAATTAAATTGTTTAATTATATGATACTATTTATTAATGAACTAATGGGACATTATCTTAGTCCATGAGATGTATAGTATGTGATTTATGTGAAAAGTCACAGAAGATATAAATCACAAGTTCTTCGTAAACTCAAAATTTTAGTTCGTAGTCGGTGATGAAATTGGGCATTTCATCTGCGAAAACTATAACATATCAACTAAGATGATTTGTCTTGATCATGGAAGTGGAGACTTCTAATTGGTATGTTGATATGTTTTAAGAGTTAAAACATATTGAACTGGACCGCAGTGAGATTTATTATTCTCCTAACAACTGTCAAATGAATAATAAATCTCACGACTTCTATTTACATCAACTCTAAATCCTGAGCGAATAATGGACCTGATCATGAGATATAGGTTATTTTGATATATCAGGAGTGAGATCTATAAGTTTCGGTCAAAACCTTAGTATGTTGGGCAACCGCATTTAGTGTTGATGGAACATATATTCTCAAGATGGAATTCATAGTCTCTTAACGGAGATATAAAATATTCCCTTGAAATAAGTTTAATAGGTTCAGTTATTCAGAGAGTTAGACCTAACCACTTTGGTAAGAAATTACTAAAGTATATATTTATGAAATTGGATTTCATAAATATATAATGAATAACATAAAGGATTAAACTGGGTATTCAAGGATTAAGATGTAGTAATCTTCAAAGTGGCAGTCTACATTCATGACTTTGTATTACTACGAATATTTTAATGAAGGGGTTGCATGTATAATAAAGTTTTGGGATATAATTTATTAATAAGGCCTAGAGTGCAATTATATTCATATAGTGGTATTGAATATAATTAATGGTAACTTTGAATTTGTCAAGAGTTGACAGAAAAGCCCAAGGCCCATTAGAGCTAGAGTCATATTTGTTCCCTTTTGGTCACACTCCAAGCCACATACTACAGCCCAATTGGAATGACCCAAAAGACTAGCCCAATTAAATAATCAGTTATATATAAGGAGAGAAACGTACAGAATTATATGTGTGAGTGGTTTTCATTTAGATCACATAAGGAATGCAATGATGTATGTTAGTGATGGACACTCTTTTATTCTCTCCTTGGAAACTGATTGAGAGACCACACTTCTTGGGCATTAATTGGAATTGGAGTGAAGATTAAAAGTTTTCCGAAGTAATTCTCAAGTCTTGGTTTTGAATTTCACTGCACCAAGGTACGCTTTTTATTTTTTGTTCTATAATTCAAGGTTACATGTTATCTTTCATGAATGAAGTAGATCCGTGTTTGTTGTTTTCGCTGTGTGTTTTGTATGAGATGCAAAACCAGATTTTTCAACCAATGGTATCAAAGCGGTCTTCAATATCATGTTTGTATAACATGTGATTGAGTTTTACAATTAAAGAAAAACCATTTTCTTGGTGTTCTAGTTTTCTGCAGTAAAATTTTCTGCATACTTGTTGCACGTATGGTCTGATATAGATACATGTTGGGTTTTATTAATTTATTGTTAGATTAATAACTGAACATGTTTCTGTATGTTTTGATAAGAGATAGCAAGAAGGGAACTGTATGAAATCGTTTTTGTTTTTTGCACTAGTCACCCATGTTCATTCTTGATTAAAGAATGAGGAAAGCCAAAATGTTTGTCTTTGTTTCAGTGTCCAAATCAAAGAGTTAACCGGTTTTTGGTTTTCGGTAGTGCGTGGAAAACTTGCTATTTATCGTGATCTACGATGTGGATTCATAGTTGTGAAAATTTTGCAGTCATTTTTCTGCATATTATAGTTTTTGAAACTATTGTTTGATTAAAACTGATTTTGATGTTATGATGTTGTTTAAGTTTGATTTTAACCATATAAAATTGAATTTTAATACTGTAACATCAATGAAATTCAAGTTTTAATCTTAATCTCATCATTTTTGATCATTAAGAATGTGTTTTGTTAATTGGAAACGTCAAAAACTTCTAGGCATTTTCGCGACTGGTGAGTCGCGAGATGAGCCGCGAGTGAGTCGCCAGAGCTTTTGGATGAACTCGCGACTGGGGTCTCACGACTAGGCCAGTCACCAAAACAAGTCGCCAAAACTCGTGATTGGAGTCTCACGACTGGGCGAGTCGCCAAAACAAGTCGTCAAAACTCGCGACTGAAGTCTCGCGACTAGGCGAGTCATCAAAACGAGTCGCTAAAAATTCTGATACCTGTTTATTACATGTAGTTAAATAGAACTCTTAGTCCTAAATTGTTTTATGATTAAAAGTCCTTAATTTATATTAATTAAAAGTTTTTTAATGAGATTAAAATTCTAATTAAAGTTATATAGTTTCTAACAAGATTAGAATACTTTATCTAATAAATTAAGGATGGAGTTCTATATAACTAAATTTTGATTCATTAGTGTTTAAGGAATCCTAAATAGTTTAGGACTTCCATTTTAGTTAGTGATTCTAATAAGATTAGAGTCTTCAACAAGTGCAAGGTTATTAGTTGTAATGGGATCACAATTATTTAAAGAAAAACTCAAATAATGAGTGGAAATGCTGAAATAACCCTTTTGTTAAGTTTATTGTAATGTGAATAGATACCTTTTCTTGACTTCGAGTCTTGCATTCCATGCGGAGGGTATTTACTTCATGGATTACAAGGTTAAACTTCTTTGTGATTGCGCGAATGTTCGTTACGCTATTGTAACGTGACTTAGTTATATCACATTGAATTTAAACAATTAAACACATTTAATGTGTAGGGTTAAAATTGTGATTAGATCACAATAATTTCAAGACAATTCACTTGTTTTAAAATTTCTAGTGGGAGAGAGATACAAGGGTTGGATCTCACAGCCTCTATTGTTAGTTCATAGCGGTGTGGGGTAAACATCTCGTCTTGGCCTTGAGCCTTGCGTTCCATGCGGAGGGTGTTTTGCATCATGGTACTACAAGATTAAACCTTACAATGGTAGAGTTATGTGGCTACACATAGTTCTAGGCAATGGTGTACACTAGACTAAGTTTGATAGTATCCTCTATGCTGAGTTCTTGCTATTATTACTTAGAGGCCAAAGGAAAAGCGGCAAATTATTTTTGTTTGGTAAGAGTTACCATGATAGCATTAATAATGAGAATAATTCTCGCCTAATCATAGTGATTGGTATGACCTTGCTTCCGAGGAATATTAATTGCGGGATTAGGTTGTCGTTGCACCTAGTATAGTATGTTTTTCGGGTTCCATACTATATGGTTATGGATGCAAAATATAATGTCCCTGTAATTATGTTCATAGTCACAAAATAAAGTTGTCATAATTTTGTTCTCTAGCTACTATTTTAATAGAATCACATTAACTAAGAAATAATTTTGGACATGGTGCTTAAAGGAGCTGAAGTACATAAATATGTTTTGATTTAGCATTGTCATAATTTCCTATGCATGATGCATTAATGAAAGATAGTTTATGATATGATCATAGTCTCTATTGAAATGCAGTAATGTTTTATTGGCTTCTATCTCAACTGTGCTACTGCATAAGATGCAAGAGTTAGTACTACACTTAGACTTTATATTAAGTCTAAATGAGATTTTTGGTATGAATCATATTGAGTGCTATGAAAGGCTTAAGTAGTTCTAATTCTATATCATTTTATGAAAATGTTTTAATTTTAAAATGAATTGGAATTCTTGGATGTAGAGATTAAATGTTAATCTCACATGGATATGATTCGCAAGTCCTTGTTAGAATCATTTGATCAATTCAGATTGTTTTGAAAATAAATTCTTTTTATATTATCTGAATTGATGAGTGAGTTCTACGCAACTGAAGACATCCTAAAAGCTAAGGCTAGGATCAATATGATTTAATTTAAATTCTTTGCCTAGACCGAAAGGTAAGGGTGGTAAGAAGAGGATTTATAATACCAAACAGTTGGACAAATTAGATGCCCTAGTAGTTGCCAAAAGGAAATTAAACTCAAAAGAATGACCAAAAGGAAAGTATTTCTGTTTTGGTAAAGTTAAGCATTGTCCATGATTGTTTTCTAGATGGAAATTTACATGTTTTACTTTTTAAAGAGAAAGTTTCCATCCTTTTGTATTGTATGTTTTGGCACTTATGTCTAGATCTTATTAATCTAAATGTTATTCAAAATTGGTGAAAGATGGGCTTTTAGAATCATTATTTTGTTATATTCTCAGTCTATGAATTCTATTTAGAGGATAATATGATCTAGGGCTCCTTTATTGTAAAGGAATATAGTGTCAATGACTTCTTTGAGTCAATCCATACATGAAGGAGGAATAAAACTTTTTTAGAAATAATAAAGTACATGATAAGTATTTCTATTTGTTTATTTCTTTTGGAGATATACTCTAATAATTAATATACATTTTCTAAAGTTGATTTCAAAGGTTTGTTCCTAGGACATCTGTCAAATTGTGAATTGGGTGAAAACCTAGTATATGATACTTCCATTTTTGGAGATGTCCAGCACTTGTGCTAGAAAGGAAGTCTAACAAGTTGAAATCAAAAATTAGAAAAATGTATGTTTATGTTGGGTATCCAAAAAGAATTGTAAAAGATTGTTTTGATAGTCAGAAAGAAGACAAGATGTTTGTAAAGTTCTTGATAATGACTATGTGAATAATCTTAAAGCAAATCGTAGATTGTTCTAGAAGGAAAGTGTCAGAATTTGTTATAAGACAACTATAAAATACATTTTGAAAAGAGATGGTTGTATTAGATACACCACAAGACATTATTCTGTAGATAACTATTACACCGGTACAATATCATAGTGGGAGGATTACCAAATAAATTCATAGTTTTGGAATAAATTTTTGTAATTATTCCACAAGGATATGAATTTGATCCTCGGATGGAATTTTTTGTTGTCTAGTCCAGTATGATATAAAGTATTTGGGAAAGACTGGTTACATCCTAAGAATTAAACTTTGTTAATATTCAGAAATTAGGATGTTGGGTCTATCTCAAACTGCTTAAATAGATTAGATTCTAGCCAAGTATAACATGTAATACTTAAAAAAAGGATTATTTCATTTTAAGTTTGAAGTTCCTTTATATAGGACTATAGTCCTAAGACATATAAAAGGAAAAGCATATTAACATGGTTCCTTAAACTAAATCAATAGGAAGTCTTTATGCTATGCTATATACTAAGCTAAATATCTATTTTGCGGTGGACATGGTAAGCAAATATCAATTGAATCAAAGATCACTTAATTTAGTGGAAGTAGAGCATATACTTAAATATCTTAAGAGAATGAAGGATTATATGCTTGTCCACAAAAGTGAAGTTTTGATGGTTGCTAGAGGTACAAATACTAACTTGTAGTTTGATTGTGATTCATGAAGTTAGACTTCAAGATATGTGTTCATCCTAGGTGGTGAAGATACACATTAAGCGTAAGTATTATCTTATTAGAGAGATATGAGTACGTGATATATAGTATTAGAAAAGATAATTTATGCAATAAATGTGACTAAAACTTGTTTCCAAACCCTGCCTTAGAGTGACTATGAATTACTATAAAGGGAGATAAATGTCGAATACATGGTAAATTGTCTTTGAGGGTAAGTGGGAGATTGTTGGGGTTTATACCCTAAAATCCAATTTATTGGCATGTCATAAATAATTAAATTGTTTAATTATATGAGACTATTTATTAATGAACTAATGGGACATTATCTTAGTCCATGAGATACATAGTATGTGATTTATGTGAAAAGTCACAGAAGATATAAATCACAAGTTCTTTGTAAACTCAGAATTTTAGTTCGTAGTCGGTGATGAAATTAGGCATTTCATCTGCGAAGACTATAACATATCAACTAAGATGATTTGTCTTGATCATGGAAGTGGAGACTTCTAGTTGGTATGTTGATATGTTTTAAGAGTTAAGACATATTGAACTGGACTGCAATGAGATTTATTATTCTCCTAACAACTGTAAAATGAATAATAAATCTCACGACTTCTATTTACATCAACTCTAAACCCTGAGAGAATAATGGACATGATCATGAGATGTAGGTTGCTTTGATATATCATGAGTGAGATCTATAAGTTACGGTCAAAACCTTAGTATGTTGGGCAACCGCATTTAGTGTTGATGGAACATATATTCTCAAGATGGAATTCATAGTCTCTTAACGGAGATATAAATTATTCCCTTGAGATAAGTTTAATGGGTTCAGTTATTCAGAGAGTTAGGCCTAACCACTTTGGTAAGAAATTACTAAAGTATATATTTATGAAATTGGATTTCATAAATATATAATGAATAACATAAAGGATTAAACCGGGTACTCAAGGATTAAGATGTAGTAATCTTCAAAGTGGTAGTCTACATTCATGATATTGTATTGCTACAAATATTTTAATGAAAAGGTTGCATGTATAATAAAGTTTTGGGATATAATTTATTAATAAGGCCTAGAGTGCAATTATATTCATATAGTGGTATTGAATATAATTAATGGTAACTTTGGACTTGTCAAGAGTTGACAGAAAAACCCAAAATCCATTGGAGCTAGAGTCTTATTTGTTTCCTTTTGGTCCCACTCCAAGTCACATACTACAGCCTAATTGGAATGGCCCAAAAGGATAGCCCAATTAGATAATCAGTTATATATAAGGAGAGAAGCGTACAGAATTATATGTGTGTGTGGTTTTCATTTAGATCACATAAGGAATGCAATGATGTATGTTAGTGTTGGACACTCTTTTATTCTCTTCTTGGAAACTGATTGAGAGACCACACTTCTTAGGCATTAAGTGGAATTGGAGTGAAGATTAAAAGTTTTCCCAAGTAATTCTTAAGTCTTGGTTTTGAATTTCACCGCACCAAGGTATGCTTTCTATTCTTTGTTCTATAATTTAAGGTTACATGTTATCTTTCATGAATAAAGTAGATCCGTGTTTGTTGTTTCTGCTGTGTGTTTTGTATGAGATGCAAAACCAAATTTTCCAACACATGCCAGTCAAGGACCTTAGACATCATTGTAATTTTCTCAGTATTTTGGGAATTAGATCGTGTTTTAGTCATGGTGGTGAATTGGGATCAATAAGACTCTGATACCAATGTTAAAATTTAGGAAGTAAAGGGAATTGTGTGGTAGATCACTTCGAAGGGATCTAGGCCTCCATGGACAGAGAATAAGAAGCAATGTAATTAATTAGAGAGAGAGAGAGAGAGATTCAATCTGGTGTTATTACTCCATGAATGAATTTGTAACCACGCATACTCATCTTATACATCAAGTCTATAACTAACTAACCAACTCTATCCAACTGACAATAACTAACTAACTACCTTCAGTTATGTAGTGCACACTCACACGCAGCCACTTGCACATTTATATGCACAGCCTTGCAGCAATACACGCACACCCCAGCATCAGTACACACACACCCCTGCTTCTGTACATGCATACCCCTGCACTAACTCACACACACACACACTTGTACCCCAGATACACTTACACAATAGATGCCTGACACAGTGCCTCATTGAGAGGTGGTGGGATACTACCCACACCTTTCATATTGTTGAGCGGGAGATGACAATGACTCCCTACGACTTTTACTACATGACTGGCCTTAGCTTCGAAGGGGCCATCATCAATTTGGACGGTGTGTTAGGCATCCAGTTGGGTTTCAATAAGTTGGGGAGGAAGCACTCCACTCAAACTATTCACTTCTTTGACTTGGTTTCAAATTACATGTTCCTCCTACAGAAGACCACAGATGAGTGTGTCCATATGGCTAGGTCTTTCCTTCTCCACTTGTCAAGGGCCTACCTCTTTGCCAATGGTGGGCAAACGGTGTCTTTAAGGTGGCTAACCCTCTTCCAGGACTTTGGAGTGGCACGAAGGGCCAACTGGGGGCAAGCATTTCTTGCTTATCTTTACTCCACCCTCAACACTCTTAGTCGGGGCATTTTGCGGCAGTTTATGGGGTCTTGGAAGCTCTTTAAGGTTAGTTCTCCTTTCATTCTTTGCACTTTTATTTGTAGCTTGTAGTCTTGCAAACTATATTGTCTTGAAAGCTATCATCTTACATCTGTCATCTTGCATATGTCATCTTGCAAACTGTCATCTTGCATCTAACCTATGGCTTGTGCTTCTTTCTTGCAGTGGTAGGTTGTTAGGTATGGCCTCATAACTCCAAGTGAGGGCACACCTTACCAAGTTAACTTTAGATAAAGTAAGTTTAAGAGTTCTTGTTGTTCATGCTTCTTCATGCATTTCTTTCAGAATACTCTTTTTCTAACCTTGTGCCCTTATAGGTAAACTGGGCCCCATGGGCCGACCAGCCCCTTCCTGCCACTCTTAACTTGGATCCTGCCGCTCTCATTGCTTCGGCGATTACCCGACCTCTTGAAGGAGCACTCTTGAGGGCTCTATATTTGGCAGAGAAGGTGAGGTGCTAGTTGGTGGGTAGGGATGACCAACAGATTTCGATGGACCCTCCTGAGTTCATGCTTGCCCCACACTCCATAACTGATGCTGAATACGACTCGTGGGGGGTGTTTCCTATGCCGAGTGGCTTTTTGTGGGGTTGGACTATGAGGAGTTCAACATCACTCGCCTTATGCCTTCCCTTATTGTTCAGGTATATACTCAATCTCTTTTTCTCCTTTTTCTTCTTTTTGTTTGCCGTTACTTCTAATGTGGGAAATTGTAACAAGGGGGACTTGTTACCGATGAGCCCATTGATCCTCTACATCTTCCTTGGACAGTCTATGCATATAGCCCGAATGGCTTTGCTCGGGAGTGTTGTGCCTCGTAACCCTAATGTCATGGGCTATCATTTCCTTCTCAACACTCAAGTGGTGAGTTCTTTCTTCCCTTTGTCCTTTCTCTTTTTGCCAAATTTCTCTTTTTGTTTTAGCCACTAACCCTTCCTTTTTCAAATTGCAACCCACTATTCAAGAGCATGAGGAATTGGTGTAATTGGCCGGGAATCTTAAGTTGGAGGTGACCAACTACTTGAGGGAGCTATACGGTCCTAGAGGAGTGACCCATCCAAGCGGTGGTGGTGATGATGATGATGATGATGATGGTGGTGGTGGTGGTGGTGAGGAGGAGGAGGACTCGAAGGCGACTCCTAGCTATCAACTAAGGAAGAGGCGGCACCGTTGATTACCTGCAATTACAATACATATAGGCATACAACACACAACTTTTTTCTTCTTCTTCTTTTTTGCTTTTAGTGTTTTTCATTCCCTTTAGCAAACATTTGGATTAAGTTTAAGACAAAAGATTGTATTTAAGAATATTTTTTTACATTTATGCTTTTGATTGGAACTTAGCACTTAATTTACAAGATATATGATAAATTGTATGTTTCTATACAACTTTGCTTTTTTAATGCTTGCAATCTTATTCTTGGAATGTGTCTTGAATAATTCTTTAGGTCATAAGAACCCTAGGAATGCTTTGGAGTAGAAAAACTCTGCTCAAAACGAGGGAACATGGACTTCTGCCAAGCTCCATGTGTATGTGGAGATGAGCCTGTGTACGCAATTTTCACTTTGTATACGCAGGGTTGACTCTGTGTATGTGGGCTGCGAATCAAAAAAACCCTAGCCGATTTACTTAAATATAAAAGTAGCCGTTTGAATCCAAAACCCTCACCAACATATTTCTAACCCAGAGAACACTTTTTTGAGGTCTCCTAATTGTAGAAAACTCTTCTCTTGGTGTCTATACTTGGATTAGGAAGCTTGGCCCCGATTTCAAGGATTCCATTGCTCCCTATGGTCTTTCTTACATCTTCCGCTTCCATCAAATTAGGGTGGATGAGTCTCTTCTTCGTGCGGCTGCAAACTATTGGGTTCTTTCTCGGCATGTATTTCACTTCAATGAAATAGAATTATGCCCCACTATCGAGGAATTTGTTGCTATCATGGGTGAACCGGAGATTGATGATCCCATCTTTCCTACCATGGGCGGGGATCTTCCTTCCTTGTTACGAGTTGTGTTGGGTGTCCCTACTGCCATGGCAAATAGATGGTGTGTCTTTGGCAAGCTCAACCTTAAGTTGTCTTTGATTATTTTTCCGATTCGTCCCTTCTTGAGGGTGAGAGGCCACAATCATACTTCCTTCGTGCCTTTTGTTTATGTGCCCTTGCAAGATATTTCTTGGTCCAAAAGTCATATTGCGTGGACCTTCGGATGTGCATGGGGGCTTATGAGCTAAAGAGAGGTAATTCGGTGGGCTTAATCTTGGCGGAGACTCTCAATGGTTTGGATGCCTTTCAGAGGAAGGAAGCATATTGTTTTGTGGGAAGTTCTCTTCTTCTTTAGGTATAATCCCTAACTTTTGCGTAGGTTCTCAGCCTAGCGGGATTCCTCTAATTTTGCATTGATTGCCTTTCGGTTTTCAACCCATCGAAGCACCTTATATCGTCTTTCATCATTATTTTTTATTTTTTCTCACTCCTGCTTTGAGGCGTACATGGAGCTTATGGATCACCTTAAGGAGACCGACATCTAGTGGGTCGTGGAATGGTGGCATATCTCAAGCATGTTCTATAGTTGCTGCAAGGATCATTGTGTGACTTTAGTTGGGCTTTGATGCTGCTCTTACTACTCCACTTGCCGTATCTTAAGGCAATTTGGAGAGTTTCAAGGAGCCCCTGATGATGAGAATGTCTTCCACAGCATGGTGTTCACCAATAGGATCTTGGGCAAGATCAGTGAGGCTTAGCCACGTCGTAGGGTGACGAAAGACATTATTCCTCCTTGATACATTTGTTCTACTGCAAGGTACAAGCAATGGCTGGAGGATGACATGAAGTGGATTCTGAGGGATGAGAAGGTTTATATGAAGACTAGCAAGAAAGCAAGGAGGACTGAGTGACCACCTTAATATGCCTCATATTTTACTTTTCTACACTTTTTATGATTCTCATGTTTTGTTTTTGAATTTAATAAAGGATTGGAATGATCCAAATCCCCTATGAAAATAATCTTGTCAAAGGTCTTGGTCAAGTCCTCCAAGTATTGTTGATAAGGTTTCAAATGTTCCCCCTTCACCTTCCACAACTTTTGCACTTGGGCTGTAACCAAAGTTGAATCCCTAAAGACTTCGGCCTCCTTTACCCCCAATTCTCAAAGAGCTTCCATTTTGGCAATGCAAGCCTTATATTCAGGCATGTTATTGGTTGCTTTAAAGTTCAATTTGATTGCCAAAGGTATGTGAGATCCCTCGGAAGTGATCAAGAGTATTCCTATTCCATTCCCATATTGGTTTATAGCTCCATCAAAGTACATCTTCCATGCCCCTAACTCAACATCCAAATTGTCCTTATCTAGAAAATCTTCTTTACCATCTTCCCCCTCTGCAGGATTCTCGGCAAAAAAATTTGACACGACGCTTCCTTTGATAGTTTTCCTAGCCATATACTTCAAATCGAATTCTGCCAACAAAATTAACCATCTTGACAATATTCCACTCAAATCGGGTTTCTCAAAATGATACTTCAATGGGTCCATCCTTGCTACCACCCAATTTGGAATGGTAAAATGATATGTCTCAATTTCTATACAGCCCAAACAAGTGCAAAGCATGACTTTTCTATGAGAGTGTGCCTAGTCTCGTAATCATGGAATCTCTTGCTCAAGTAATATATGGCCCTCTCATTCTTCGCATTATCTTCTTACACAAGCATACTTCCAACCGCATTCCTTATGATGGAAAGGTATAGGAGTAAGGGTTTCCCATGTTGTGGAGGCACTAGGATAGGTGGGTGGAGGAGATACTCCTTGATAAGTTCAAAGGCTTTTTGGCATTCATCACTCCATGTATGTGGTTCATTCTTCCTTAGGAGTTTGAAGATGTGCTCACAAGTAAAGGTGAGCTTGGCAATGAATCGACTAATGTATTTTAGTCGACCTAAGAAACCCCTAATTTCTTTCTCACTTTTGGGGGGAGGCATCTCCAATATGGCTTTAATCTTGGATGGGTCAACTTTTATCCTTCTATCACTCACTAGGAACCCTAACAACTTTCCAGTAGTTACTCCAAAGGTGCACTTTTGTGGGTTCAATCTCAATCTATATTCTTTAATTCTCTTGAAGAAATTCCTCAAGTTTATGGTATGGCTTCCTCTATCCTTGGATTTCACTATCATATCATGTAGCAAGGCTGTAGCCATCCTTTAGTAAGTTGCCCCAGCATTCTCAAGGCAAATAGCATTATCGTGTAGCAATATATTCCCCATTTGGTAGTGAAGGTGGTTTTGGTCATATCCTTGGGAGCCACCTTGATTTTGTTGTACCCCAAAAAACCATCCATGAAAGACATCAAAGCACTTTCTGCTAAGACATCAATGTGAGGGAGAGAAAAGCCATCCTTAGGGCATGGCTTGTTCAAGTCTCTAAAATCCACACACACCCTTACCTTTCCATCGTTCTTAGATATGAGCATGACATTGGCTATCTGTTCGACTTGGTGTACGGATTTGATGAACCCTACTTTTAATTGCTTAGTGACTTCCTCTTTGATTTTTAAGAGCCTTTCGGTCCTCATTCTTCTTAATTTTTGCTTGACGGGCACCATGTGGTCATAAGTATCAATGTGATGTTGAGTTATCTCGGGGTCAATTCCAGGCATATCTTCATAGGACCATGCGAACACCTCTTGAAATTCCATGAGGAGTTCTTGAAGATCTTTCTTTTCTTTTTCATTTAGAGTTTAGCCAATTTTAATTAGGTATGGATTCTCATCATTGCCCAAATTAATAGTTTCAAGAGTAGGTTCCATTGGTTCAATTTTCTTTTTCAATTGTTTATTAATTTCATTTTCAAATTCATTTGAATAATTTAAGTGCAGAATTTCAATGTTATGGGACACATCAAAGTAAGACAAATCAGAATTTATCTTATTGAAAATATTGAAAAGTACATTGAAACTTGCATTACAAAACTTTTTTCCCATGTTCTCAGAAAACCCAACCCAAGTCCAATTATTAATGGGCCTCGTAATAGGCATAATGATGTAGGACACAATTTACTATTTAATTATTGTAATTTAATATTTTTGGTATTTTTATGTAAAAAAACGTTATTTTAGGTTTAGGTGAATTTATTTGCTTGTTTTTAGGTGCATTTAATGCTTTTTAGGTCAAATTTGATTCTTGTTATGGTTAGGTATCAATTAGGAGTTATTTTAGATTATATTTTATTGTCTATCAAGTTTTACGGAGCCCTTAAAAAGGCCCCTAAGTCTGTAAACGTTTTTCATAATTTATTATCAATAAAAATTCAGACTTGTGTCTATTGTGTTCTCTGGTGGATTCTAAACCTATCACCTTGTGGATTCAAGGAACCCCTCGTGGATTTGAGGTTTACTACCCAGAAACTAACAGTTTAGTTTTTGTCCATCAAAGAGAGCATCATGTATGCTTCTTTTCAGGCTTCCGCGACATCAGTTGGTATTAGAGCCTTGACTTACACTGGTCTGATTGCTAACCGGCGAGACGGTAACCACCACCATAACAACAACGAATAACTTAGCGAGTATTACGTGACATAAAACAAGCACTCACAAATATCTATGCTAGGATGGCGCCGTTGAAGAATGGAAACAATAGGGATAACTGCAGCGAAGACATAACTCACAGGCAACCTATTGGTAAGCAAATTTCATATAGACCTTATAAGAGAATTGCAAGTTTTAATGGTTATTTTTTAAAAGAAGATTTTCTTGATTGGTTTCTTGATCTAGAGGATTTATTTGACTATGCGAATATTTGTTATGAGAGAAAAGTTGGACTTGCTTTGTATAAACTTAGTAAGTATGCCTTATGTTGGTGGGAACGAGTACAATCTGATAGAATCCGACAAGGTAAAGACAAAATTCGATCATGGCCAAGGATTAAAAAGATGTTTGCTATCAAATTTTATCCTTTGGATTGTGAAGAAATCTTGTCGTATACAATACAAGATTATTATTGGCCAAGAAGTTCATACTTGAATTATTTTGAAAAGCCAAATATTCCACCGTTAAAGGAAGAATTACATGTTAAAGAAAATATCGTTCTTGAAGAATATGGAGAAGTCAAAGAAGAAAATATAGATATTTCTGAGGAAATTAATGAAGGCCTTGTTATAGAAAAAGAACCTAAAATCAAGATTGTGGAGGAGATTAATGAAGACCCTATTATAGAGAAAGATCTTGAGGTTGAGATAGTAGAGATCATTAAAAAAGAAATTATAGAGGAAGTTGTCAACGATCTCGATGAAATCAAGTTAGATGATTGCAACATTCAAACTCCTATTATTTTATTGGGAGACACCGAAACAAAGTTTATTGATTTTATTGGGATGGAAAGATTTGATTTGATCATTGACTCTTATTTGGTGAATATTGTCAATTACATGAAGATCAATGGAGAAGAAGTTCAAGTTGCCCAATTAATGACTTTCAAATTTGGCAAGAAGACAAAGAAGATGAAATATTCAACGTATTTGTTCTCTTGGCATGGGAGATTCCAGATTTCAAAGATGAACTCGAGGACAAGTTTGTTTCAAGTGGAGGGGTCTGATGTAGGACACAATTTACTATTTAATTATTGTAAATTATTTTTTTTGGTATTTTCATGTGAAAAACGTTATTTTAGGTTTAGGTGATTTATTTTCTTGTTTTTAGGTGCATTTAATGCTTTTTAGGTCAAATTTGGTTCCTGTTATGGTTAGGTATCTATTAGGAGTTATTTTAGATTATATTTTCTTGTCTGTCAAGTTTTAAGGAGTCCTTATATAGGCCCCTAAGTCCGTAAACATTTTTTCATAGTTTATTATCAATAAAAATTCAGACTTGTGTCTAATGTTGTCTGGTGGATTCCAAACCTGTCACCTTGTGGATTCAAGGAACCTCCCGTGGATTCAAGGAACCTCCCGTGGATTCAAGGTTTATTACTCAGGAACTAACAGTTTAGTTTATGTTCCATCAAGAGAGCATCGTGTGTGCTTTTCTTTAGGCTTCCGCGACATCAGTAAATTTGAAATCTTCCGCTCCAAATAAACAAATACTTTGAATGCTTTAATAACTTGATTAGGCTCTGAAACTTGAATCCTCCATAAAGTGTAGCATAAAATTTCTTCTCATCTACTTTCAATTTATTTGCAACATCAATCGAAAAAATGTTGATAGTAAAATTAAAATTTTCTACTCCAAGAAAATCAACATATTGTGTAGTCATCTTCAACAAATCAACTGAGACGTGAGGATTGTGAGTTGTGGACTCATCCTCATACTTGACCTCAATTGCATCTTCCACAATGTTCTCAATAATTATCATCTCTTCATTCCTGTCATTATTCATAATCAACTCAACCTTCGTTTCTTTGACCTCTTCTTCAAATTTTTGACAAGTGGTATTTTCAATCTTCAATTCAATAACTTGTAGCAAATCTTGATCTTTTTTAATCACTTCAAAATTTTCTTTAGAAATAGGCTACTTCTTCTCAACCCTCAAACCTTTACTTGACACATGGACTTGGCTGTCATAATTTTGGTTTTGAATATATTGCTTTTCATATGAATAAACAGATTATCTAGTATATCATAATAGTCATTAGGAAACCATAAATGAATTAATACTCTTTTCATTCTTTGCCAAGAGCGAATTGGATGCTTACCTCGTCGCTTTCTATCAATTTGAATTTCTTCCCTCCATTCTTCTGCTTCATTGTCTAATTTATTAGATGCAAGCCGCACCTTTTCTTCATTACAAATCTTCCAAAAATTAAAATACTCTTCTAAATCAAGAGGCCAGTCAATAAAATCTATCTTACACATATCTCCGTCAAAGAATGGAATTTTCTTGTAGTTAAGAGTGCGTCTTTGAATATATCGAACATTGTTGTTGCAAGATGATTTCCTAACAAGAAAAGTAGCAATCTTTTGCTGAATTTCGCCTATAATTTTCTGACTCTTTTCACAAAATTGGTGATTCTGATGTCGCGGAAGTCTGAAGAGAAGCACACACGATGCTCTCTTTGATGGACAGAAACTAAACTGTTAGTTTCTAGGTAGTAAACCTCGAATCCACGAGGGGTTCCTTGAATCCACAAGGTGTTAGGTCTGAAATCCACCAGAGAACACAATAGACATAAGTCTGAATTTTTATTGATAATAAACTATGAAAAACGTTTACAGACTTAGGGGCCTTTTTAAGTGCTCCGTAAAACTTGACAGACAAGAAAATATAATCTAAAATAACTCCTAATTGATACCTAACCATAACAGGAATCAAATTTGACCTAAAAAGTATTAAATGCACTTAAAAACAAGGAAATAAATTCACCTAAACCTAAAATAACGTTTTTTTACATAAAAATACAAAAAATATTAAATTACAATAATTAAATAGTAAATTTAGTCCTACATCAGACCCCTCCACTTGAAACAAACTCGTCCTCGAGTTCATCTTTGAAATCTGAAATCTCCCATGCCAAGAGAACAAATACCTTGAATACTTCATCTTCTTCGTCTTCTTGCCAAACTTGAAAGTCATTAATTGGGCAACTTGAACTTCTTCTCCCTTGATGTTCATGTAATTGACAATATTCACCAAATAAGAGTCAATGATCAAATCAAATCTTTCCACCCCAATAAAATCAATAAACTTTATTTCGGTGTCTCCCAATAAAATAATAGGAGTTTGAATGTTGCAATCATCTAACTTGATTTCATCGAGATCGTTGACAACTTCCTCTATAATTTCTTCTTTAATGGTATCTTCTATCTCAACCTCAAGATCTTTCTCTATAATAGGGTCTTCATTAATCTCCTCCACAATCTTAATTTTAGGTTCTTTTTCTATAACAAGGCCTTCATTAATTTCCCCAAAAATCTCGATATTTTCTTCTTTGACTTCTCCATATTCTTCAAGAACGATATTTTCTTTAACATGTAATTTTTCCTTTAACGGTGGAATATTTGGCTCTTCAAAATAATTCAAGTATAAACTTCTTGGCCAATAATAATCTTGTATTGTATACGACAAGATTTCTTCACAATCCAAAGGATAAAATTTGATAGCAAGCATCTTTTTCATCCTTGGCCATGATCGAATTTTGTCTTTACCTTGTTGGATTCTATTAGATTGTACTTGTTCCCACCAACATAAGGCATACTTACTAAGTTTATACAAAACAAGCCCAACTTTTCTCTCATAACAAATATTCTCATAGTCAAATAAATCCTCTAGATCAAGTAACCAATCAAGAAAATCTTCTTTTAAAAAATAACCATTAAAACTTGCAATTCTCTTATAAGGTCTATATGAAATTTGCTTACCAATAGGTTGCCCGTGAGTTATGTCTCCGCTGCAGTTATCCCTATTGTTTCCATTCTTCAACGGCGCCATCCAAGCATAGATATTTGTGAGTGCTTGTTGTACGTCATGTAATACTCGCTAAGTTATTTGTCGTTGTTGTGGTGGTGGTTACTGTCTCGCCGGTTAGCAATCAGACCAAGGTAAGTCAAGGCTCTGATACCAACTGATGTCGCAGAAGCCTAAAGAAAAGCACACACGATGTGCTCTTGATGGAATAGAAACTAAACTGTTAGTTCCTAGGTAATAAACCTCGAATCCACGAGAAGTTCCTTGAATCCACAAGGTGATAGGTCTGAATCCACCAGAGAACACAATAGACACAAGTCTGAATTTTTATTGATAATAAACTATGAAAAAACGTTTACAGACTTAGGGACCTATTTAAGGGCTCCTTAAAACTTGACAGATAAGAAAATATAATCTAAAATAACTCCTAATAGATACCTAACCATAACAGGAACCAAATTTGACCTAAAAAGCATTAAATGCACCTAAAAACAAGGAAACAAATCACCTAAACCTAAAATAACGTTTTTTACATAAAAATACCAAAAATAATAAATTACAATAATTAAATAGTAAATTGTGTCCTACATCACATAATGAATTTGGAAGGATCACTTGGCTCTTCACTGGTGATGGCGAACACGTCCTCACTTGTTTTCATCATGGTTTTTATTGCTTTAGCATCTATGTAGTTCACCTAATTGACCTCTTCTTGCATCTCTTTGATCACCACAGTAGGCTTCTCCTTAAAGTGAGTTTTTTATTAAAGAACATTTCCCAACACGAATACACCCTTCCATCTTTACCTACCCAAGGTTCGGGGAAGCCACAATAAGGAAAATTTCCTCCTTCTTTCACAAAATTCCCATTAAGAGTGCCATGGTTTTTCTTGATTCTGTTGCAGCCTTCAAAGAATCCTAGACTCTCCTTGATCACTTGAGTCTTGATATTGGGGAACTCAACTACCCATTTTCCTTCTTTTCCAAGGTCCATACCAAGCATGTATCTCATGTTCTTCATCATTGCAATCACCTTGCGGCTACAATATGGGAACAAATCGGTAGCATACCTTTCATCCTTCAACCCATAATTATTTGATGAGTGGGTATATGGTTTATGCTAATGATGACTACCTAAGGTTTATTTATGGTGAAAAATTTAAAAGTTTTGAGTTATAACATGTGATGGTTGGTAAATCTAATTTTTTCATTGCTATTGGGTTTATTTGAAGTTAGTTGAAGTTCTAAATTTCTTGTCTTAGAGGATATTTTGATTTTGCTTTCATGGGTCTCTTAATGATGTAGTGTAAATTTTATGGAAGCTAGTCAGAATGTTGAAGATGATATTAAATGGGATCAACTTTATAAATTGGAGTTTATGCCTTGTGAATCAATTTGTTAAGAAACATTGGAAGTGGGATATATTATTATTGATGAGGTTAAATACTAGACTTGCCTAATTAAGTGCTTATTTGGCAATTCCTAAATTGTAGCTAGATATAATTTCAAGCTCTATGCTTATTGTGATAGGTTTACTTGATATTGTTCAGGTTCTAGCTAATCTCCTTGGAGCTTGGAGTTTTAGGATTTTTCGGTTGCGATGTATATTTTTTTTAATGGGATTTTTGGAAAATAACCATGTTTCATAAATATTGTTTTTGGGTCAAACACATTTTGAAAAATTATATATGGATATGTGTTTTCTTAAAAGTGTAGTGTTGTGACCCTATTATATATTATTATATATGAAAATGCATCATATTTGGTATTGCATTTGGGGAAATGCATAAATTGTTGACATGGAAAAATGAGCATCTTTTATTTAATCTTTGATAAAGAAATCTTGGATTTTATGATATATTAGAGAATTTAAAGATGCTTATCTTGTTTTGTTATGTGAGAAATTCATAGAAAATTTCTTGACAAGAATGAAATTGAAAATCTTACAAATTTTGTAGAAGTTAGATTATTTAAGATTTTCTGAAACTACCTGGATATGAATTATGTGTTTCAAAGTAATGTAACCTATGAGTTTATGTGGTTTTAACACCATGCCATGTGTGATTTCTCAGTGATCACCCGATTTGGTTTCTATAGTCTTTGTGACAATGGAATCAAATCTAGGTCAGTGCCCTTTCACTTTAGATAACACGTTCTTCCCTGCTGCCCATGGGGGGAAGAGGTTTCTTGATTGTGTGTGGGTGAGGCTACTGCCCATGGGGCAAAAGACCACATGCAAGAGAGGTCCTATTTGACGCGCTCTCTCTGCTGCCCATAGGGGGAGAGAAAAACCTTGAAGGTATGGGTAAGGCTGCTGTCTATGGGGCCAAGAGTTTGCATACCAGAGAGGACAATATCATGCTAGTTGTGAATGGGTGGATCCCCTTATCGGTTTATGTGTAGTATGATATATTTATGATAAATTACCGTATGTTAGATTTTATGGCTTTGGAAATTATATTGTTAGTGCTCACAAATTATAGTATATAGTTTCAAAGTATTTATTTTAAGAAACTTTGTGTTTCATTATTAAATCATTCTTGTCATATTATTATTATTGAAGATGAAACTTGCATTTCCCCCACCCCCATTAATTATGCTGCTTACTGGGCTCTGTCTCATCCCATTATTTTATAAACTTTTTAGAGTAGGCAACAATCTTTTGAGACAGCTTTTTGGTGGCTAATAGTAGTTAGACTAACTATTGATAGAGACTGAACTTTTGTAATGGGTATATTAGATGGTGTACATCTTAGAATAGACTTGACTCATTCTTTTGTATATTATAGTGGTTGTGACGTTATTCCCACTAATGGGACAAGCTGATTATATGTAATTATTTATTCAGGCCTCTATTCTTTTGTGGCCAATGGTCTTTATAATTATTGCTTAAAGCTTTGACTTACTTTGAGAGTATATTCATTGGAATTATTATGATAATTCTTGATGTTGTCACTTGATATGATTTTTGTGGATTGGATTGTCAAAAATGAAAAATCTACAGATACTTTGAGACATCTTTCTCATGCTTTGGACCCTTTGGAGTATGGGTTGTGATAGCTATTGCTTCCTTTAAGATTTCATCTTCTTCATCCCATATTCCTTAGACTTCCACGGCATTGATATTGACATTTGTAGTTTCTATCAACTTTAAGCAATCCTACTCAATCTCATTTACTTGCACCCAATTTTTGATATGGAGGAGGAGCCCTATGGTAATCAAGAAAAGGGTTTTTTTTTTTTTTTTTTTTTTAATATTGGGTTTGGTGATAATGTTGGGATTTGGAGGGTTTCATTGTCTATGAGGTCTTGTATCTCATGTTTGAGGCAGAAGCAATTGTCAGTTTTGTAGCTGGATTTTTGGTGGTAGTGGCAATATTCATTGAGGTTCCAAGTGGGAGGTATGGGATTAGGCATGGGTGTAAGGTCTAAAGGCTTGATGAATTCTTTGGAGGATAGGTTTTCATATGCTTGGGTGAGGGTCACTCCTAGGTCAGAGAATTCTCGACGAGCTTTCTTTGGGTAAGCTAGTGTTTGTTGGGGTATGATAGCGCATACATTTATGGGATAGGGTGCTTTAGTGGTGGTCTCCCCTCTATATGTCTTCTTGGTTGGAGGCTTGCTTTCCCCTTTCTCCAATTTTCCATTATTGAGAGCATCTTCGATTCTTGTCCCATAATCACATAGTTCTCCAAATGAGCTAATAGGCAATGACAAAAGCCTACTATTATAAACTGGAAACAAGTTCTTGATAATCATTTTGATTTGGTCTTTCTCATATGGCCTATTAACCATTCTAGATGCCTTGTTCTTTCATCTAGTCATGTACTCGGAGAATGTCTCCCATACACCTTGCTTGGTAGTCTCTAAATCCCTTAGAGTCACATCAATCATGGTGTTGAAGATGAATTGGTCCACAAACAACTCCACTAACTCATTCCATACCTTAGTTTTGCTTAGATTAAGGCTATAGTACCACCTTGTTGCACCTTCCATGAGTGAAAGGGGAAATGCATGTAGAGTTTGCTTCTCATCTAGCCCTTTCATCTTAGCAATGCTTAGGTATCTTCTTATGTGTTGCTTTGAATCCCTAGTCCCATCAAACTTTTCTGCATCGCAGATCTTGAACTTGGGAGGCAATGCAATAAGAGCCTTTGAGTTTACTCCCCCCATGTTATAGACGCAATCATCCATTCCTTGTGCCTTAAGGAAGGCAAGTTGCATTTTCTCCATCTTTTCCCTCATAGCCATGGTTTCTACGATAAGCTTCTCAAATTGCTTGTTTCTTTTATATTCCACTTTGTCTTTTTCAATCCATTCTTCATCTTCCTCCTCATCATCATGGATTTCCACGCGGAGGCTTCTTGAGCTTAGATTCTTCCAACCTAGTGAGGTGCCCTCCCATTCTCTTAAGGGCTTCTCCATGTTCGTCCAAAGCCTTAAGGATCCTTTATGCCATTGGGTCTTCCATGGAGGTATCCATTGTTTCTTGGGGATTTTCTTCTTCTTGGTGTGTGTCCTCTATCTTGATCAAGCACCTTCCTTTCTCTCAAATCCAAATAGGAGTGGGGACATGTTTTCTTGACTTTGGCAGTGCAATGATGCCTGAAAAGAAGCCCCATTTTCATTAAGTTCTTATCCTAATTAAAAGGTTCCTTTTACTTTTAGATGTTCTTAGAAAATTCTTAAGTTCATTACAATATCACTCCCCACCCTCTCATTGATCCTTGCCCCTTGTTTTATTGGGCTTCGGTTTATTTACAATAAAGCTCTCATATTACTCTCATGGGCTTTCATTAGAATGTACTTAGGAATTTTTCAACCCTTTGTCTCAAACTTGGTCTTACAATGTATTCATCACTTTTGGGCTTTTCATTTTTCACTTGCTATTTCATCATTTTTTTTTTCTTGAAATAGCCCTCTAGTTAGAATACATTGTAGCCTTCCTCTCAAAGTATATGAGATTCTCTTCATTTTGGGCCTAGGCATGCAACAAAGAGACCCAAGATTAGGGAAGTTCATTTTGGCTTAGAAGAATGTTGGATGCTAAGTCCATAGCGTATTTGTTATCTTAGGCCTAAAGTCCTATTTTTCAGTAGGGTTTTTTTTCCATTTGGGCCTACGATAACAATTAAGCTATGGTCTTATAAACATTTCAAGTTAAGATACGTCTTTGGATCTAGGGACAAACCTCTTATATGTGAGAAATTTTTTTCTTTTTGTCCCACAACATCTTAGGGTATACCACAACTTTAGGGCCATCTTTTCCATTTTTATACCTTTTATTTGTCCATTAGAATTAGGTGAACACATGATATATGGTTGAACAAACAAAAGATATATAAAAGGTATCCTTTATGATAGGGTCTAGAATCTCTCTAGTATAGGTAGGCTCCCTAAGGCTAAATGGATAGATAAGTAGGTCACTCACAACTAGGTGGGCTATGATTCCAACTGAGGGCCTAAATGGACCCCATAGTGGATTGGTAGCAAACCTTTAACGTACTTAAAGCCCATTATAGGCGATGACACCGATTATGAGTCAGTGGGATAAACTTCGGAAAACTTAGGCCTGAATGGAGCCTTCCATCTACCTATTCATCGCCAACCAAGGTTAAGGGACAAAAAAGACAAGTAATGTGTGTGCAAAACAAGCATTAAAATAATTTTTATTAAGGTTAAGGAACAAGGCACATAGGAATTAAACTCACAATCCCCAGTGGAGTCGCCACTGTGGACACAAAGGAATATCTTTGGAGTTGCCACCTAGTTTTTGCAATGGTTTAGGAATCATATATATAGTGTCCCTACGAGGAATGACCTTTTGATCTTACTACTTGAGATATGGGTTCAGAGTTTATGTACGTTCTTGGGAAGGTGTTAGGCACCCAAGATCGTCCAACCCTAAGGTCGTTGTGTCTTATACCTTAACCCTATTAAAAATTAGCTCAACACTTATATCCTAGACTCAGACACACACTAACATGCATCTAGCATACAACATGGCATCTTTCATCCCAAACAAACATACTTATCTATCCACCCAAACAAAAGAGAGCCAAACATACAAAAGAAACCCTAGCATTCATCTAACATGTGAGAAAACTATCATATCATACACCTAAAGCAAGGCAGCAACTTAATGATGGCAACAAGGTATTGTGGAAATCACAAAATCATACAAGGCATACAATTGGGATTAAAAACATAGAACGAACATTCAAACAATATCAAATGCATGTTCATACCAATGCATGACTTACCTTTACTCACCTTTCAACAACACAACACCTATGGCCTTATGTATGGACATGTGAATAAATGGTATTAAAACTAAGAAACTCTAAGACAAACCCTAAACTAAACATGTGATAACAAACAAGCATGTGAAAAGGTGAATAGGAACTTATGGGGCCTAAAACATATGAAAAAAAGGCTAAACATAACAAAAATGTGAAGGCAAAAACAAAACAAACAAACAAAAATTTAGGATTTTTGGGCAATGACATCACCGCACTAGAACAAGCTTGCGTACAAAAGCAAGATTTTGCATACGCAGATCCTTGCTCAAAAAACCTAAAACGCAAAAACAGAGTAGAACTTTAAAATGAAAATCTAACAACCTAACATGCACAAAACATGAAAAGGACTAAAAACTAACTTAAATAGACATATACAAACATAAACCATGCAAGAAACAAAATTAAAACGCGAAAAGAAAAGCAGAAAACAAAAAGAAATAAAAAGAAAGGGTTAGACTCAATACCTTAAACAAAATCTTTCCAAGCTTGACTTTGACCGTTACCCTCAGTTAAGTCTATTCACAAACTAATAAGAAAGTGATTAGTAACATTAAACTAAAAGGATTGAGACAAGAAAATGTGTTAATCATATAAAATTAACTTGAGGGTGTTTTGTGAAAAACTCCCTTTTAATTCACTATTTTCTAGTAAATCTTAGGTTTTTTCCATAGGATGTTTTGAAAATGTACCATGTAAGACTTTTTATAGTTGAAAAAATGGGGTTTGGAACGAATCCCAGACAATGTGGGATTCATTCAAAACCTCATCATTGCAGAAAACTTGCATTTCTTATATTTCTGAAACCATAGCTGCGTACGCAAGAATGTACCTTCGTATGTATGCATTGGCTCGTGTATGCAAGCTGCGACCTACGTACGTAGGCCGAGGGCTACTGTGGTCATTTTATTTCCAAAAATAGATTTTTACTCATTTAAAATATTATATTTTCCATTTTAACACTCCTCAAGTCGATTTAATATCTGATTGGGCTCTAAACTGGCATTGGGCCTTAGAGTTCAAACATCATTGAGGAACGGGGGTCTAAATTGCAAGGGGTACAAAATGCAGTGTCTAGACAGATCGGTGGCCACACCTCTATATTTTTCTCCCACACTCCAATGCTCCTTTATCATTCCTCTCTCCCACAGGACCTACACTCAGATCAGAAGCAACCAAACCCATAGGCCACAAATAGCAAACAAACCTGCTCTCTTCTCCACCTTTCTTCTCTCTTTCATTTCTTACTTCTGGGTTTTGTTTGTGTTGGGGAAGAAATTTGGGCCAAAATTGCCATATAACACCATTTTTCAAACATATTCTTTAGTTAGCATTATTTCTAAACTATTTAAGAAACTAACATCTCGAGTATATTGATATGCATGAAATATATATAATAAAATACTCACATATCTATATATTTAGCTTTACTTTTATGTTATTTTGTAACTGATTATGTAATATCTTTGTATTGCAGGTAATAAGGGTTTTACATGCAAAGTGGGGCTAGGCCACTTGAATCAAGCCAACTTACATCCAGCTAGGCATGAATTCAAAAGAAGATCAACCCAATTAAATTTAAGTCCAATTAGAGTAAGGAATCAAAGGAAATTTGCACCAAATCCAAGTCCAATTCGGATTAGGATTCCAGCCTACACATCAGTTAGTATTTTTAGCATAACTTTCGGCTCAGATGTCCAATCGAGATGATTCAAGTTGGGCTGGAAAGTTAACTTAAAGGGATACAACTTTGTAGTTTACCAGGAGTCCGAATTCTAACTTTAAATAGGCCAAAATAGTCGGTTAAGTGAAGCCTAAAAATCTGGGAAAATTTCCAAACGGGAATTCAACCTGTAATAGGATTCCTTGACCTATTTAAAGGCTTTTAAGGGCAAAATTCAAGGGTGGAGGCTAGTGCTAGGGCTGAGATGCAAAACAGAAAAGGCAGTGCCGCATGTGGCTTCTCTGTAACTTTTCTCCATGATAGCATTGTGACTATTTCTTTCTCTATTTTATTTGTCTAGTTTAATGTTTAGTATTTTATTCTTTTATTTTATCTCAATTACCATGAGTAGCTAAATTTATAATTAGAGTTAAGGATAAAATCTTGTTAAGGATTATTAGTAATATTTATGTGATTTGATTTTTTCCACAATAGTTGTTCTTTAATGATTTAAATTGTTCTTACTTCATATCAATTGACTAAGATGGAATTCTAGATATGAGTTCAATCATATTTTTCTCATGATTTAGGATTTGTCTTAATTAATTGAATGTTTGGTTTATTAATTCTTGATTATAAAATTAGATATCACTTGTGATTTGGTTGTCAATGGATACAATTTATGATTTGATTTTTAGAATTGGATATATTTTGTGATTTGTTTGGCTACAGATACAATTGATAATTTGATTTTATACTTAAGAAGCGAAGAAGAACATGCTTTAGATATTTAAATAGAAGTTTTGATGATAATACTTTCCATGGTAGCAAGATTGATTTCTAGATTATCATGTAGTGGTTGGAAAAAATTAATGATCATAAATATATGCTGATATGACTTACAAGGCGCATTCCAAAACCTTAATTGCTTTCTCTAGATTGTTTACATCTCTTTACTGCTTTATATTATATCTTTACTTAGTTTAATTATTTTGTTAGTATATTTAATTTCAAACAACCAATTTTTATTAAACTAGATTAGGATTAATTTGGTTAAGATTTGATTAATTTTCTTACGTTCATTAAAGTCTCTGTGAGTTCGACCTCGTTCTTGTCAAACTATACTTCGATACGGTTCGTACACTTGCGAGTATTTTAAAATTTCACAACAAGTTTTTGGCACCGTTGCCGAGGACTTGGTTAGGAAAATAAATTAGGTTTTAATTGAATTTTTCTTTCTACTAGTTGTAGTTGATTTTTTTTAAATAAAAAAAAAAAAAATTCTTTGTGCTTGGTGTATGAGAACTTGGATACGTGATAAAGAAAATCGTCTCGTTAATTTTGATTATTCATCCACAATGGGAGAAATAGGAGATGATTCAAAAAATCTTAGGGAGTTGTTCTCACCCATTACCACCAACCCTCCATCTTGCATAGTATTGCCTGCAACTACTGCTGCACATTTTGAGTTGAAACCACAGATAATCCACCTTCTTCCTACTTTTCATGGATTGGATAGAGAAGACCCTTATATGCATGTAAAGGATTTTCTTGAGATTTGTGCTACTTGTAAGTTCCAGAATTTCACTGATGACTCTGTTCGCTTGCGTTTATTCCCTTTTTCCTTGAAGGATAAGGCAAAAACATGGCTTAATTCTTTGTCACTTGGATCTATCACTTCATGGGAATTATTGGTCACAAAATTCCTCTCTAAATTTTTCCCAATGGCCAAGACCAATGCTTTGAGGAGAGAAATTGCAGATTTTTATCAGGATGAACAAGAGAAATTTTATAAGAGTTGTGAGAGATTTAAGGACTTAATCTTAAAGTGTCCTCATCATGGTTTTGAAACATGGAGACTAGTACAATATTTTTATAATGGTTTGACTCAGACAAATCGTAACATGATTGAGTCCATGAATGGTGGTGGATTTTTGAGTCTTGTAGATGATGAGGCATACAAATTTCTTAAGAATTTTTCTGAAAGTTCACAACAATGGGATTTTTCCAACCGTAAAGAGAGATCTGCCCTTGCAATTAAGAAAGGAGGATTGTATGAAGTCAGTGAAGATTTAGACATAAAAGCTAGGTTGGACAATCTCACTCGTAAGGTTGAAGCTTTAGCTTTAGGTAGACGGATGAATTCTGTCAATCAAGTTTAAAGTGAAACATGCTCTATTTGTGCAAGTCCTATGCATACAACACAAATGTATCCTTTGGCAGCTGGGTACCTTAATTTTTATACTGAGCAAGCAAATGCATTGAATAATTATGGAAAACCACTTTGCTAGTCCATTTTCAAAGACATACAATCCAAATTGGCAAAATCATCCTAATTTCTCTTGGAGACAAAACCATTCTCCCACAAATGTAGGTGGACAACAAGTGCATCAATAAAGTCAATTTCGTCCACCTACTCAAGCATTTCCTCCCATTCCTCAATCAACTCCTCAATTTATGGCACCACCAAGACAACAATCATCTTTGGAAGTGTCTCTCAAAACTTTCATGCAATCAACTAGCCAAGCCATTCAAGAGATAAAAAGTTCCACCCATTTGAATACTCAAGCTATTTCAAAGTTGGAAAATCAAGTTGGCCAGTTAGCAACCCAAGTTGGAGAGAGGAAAAAAGGAAAGTTTCCTAGTCAACCTATACCTAACCCAAAAGGGCAATATGCAATTAATGGTTCTTCTAGTTCTACTCATGCATATGAACCTGTTCAGTCTATTACTACCCTTAGGTCTGGTAAGCAAGTTGATAATCAAGTGAAAATGCCAAAAGTGGAGGATAATGAAAAATACTGTGTTAGAGGAAAAAAGAGTTCACAATTCATAGGATGATTATAAAGAAAAGAAGGGCAACTCAACCTCAATTCCAATTCAGGATCTTAGTT
Source organism: Quercus ilex subsp. ballota (assembly GCA_032727855.1). NCBI lineage: Eukaryota > Viridiplantae > Streptophyta > Magnoliopsida > Fagales > Fagaceae > Quercus > Quercus ilex. The sequence goes on along the minus strand of CM064917.1, from coordinate 4,886,534 downwards.
CTCCCCTTGATAAGAGATTTGTTCCTAAAGCTCCATTTCCTCAAAGTTTAACCAGTCCTCAAAAAGTGCACAATTTGGAGACATTTTAGAGGTTTTTAAGCCAGTACAAATTAATATTCCATTTCTTGATGCAATTCAGCAAATTCCTGCTTATGCTAAGTTTCTAAAAGATCTTGTGACAATGAAGAGAAAGACAAATGTCCCTAAAAAGGCATTTTTGACAGAGCAAGTTAGTTCAATCATTCAGAATAAATATCCAGTAAAACGTAAGGATCCTGGATCTCCTACAATTTCATGCAAGATTGGGGACCGTCTCATTGATCGAGTTTTGCTAGATTTAGGGGCAAGTGTGAACCTAATGTCATATTCAATTTATTTACAGCTAGGTTTGGGGGAGTTGAAACCCACAACCATGACACTTCAATTAGCTGATAGGTCTGTGAAAATCCCTAGAAGTATTGTTGAGGATGTGTTGATTAAGGTGGATGCATTCTACTTTCCTGTTGATTTTGTTGTGTTAGACACTGAGCCTGCTCTGAATGCCAGTACACAAATTCATGTCATTTTGGGTCACCCTTTCTTAGCCACATCCATTGCTTTGATCAATTGTCGGAATGGTGTGATGAAGATTTCTTTTGGGAATATGACTGTTGAGGTTAATATCTTTGACATAAGTAAGCAAGTTCTAGACAATGAGGATATATGTGAGGTTAACATGATTGGGAGCCTAGTCCGTGACACTTTCCTACAATCAAGTTGTGAGAATCCCCTAAAGGCTTGCTTAACCCTTTTTTATTGCAATTTGGATACTGAAAAGTCAATTGAAGAGGTCAATGCATTGTTGGATTCTGTTCTTCTCTTAAGTATTGATAGTTGGCAGCCAAAAGTGGTCTTTTTTACACTTTCTCCATCCCCATTCCTATCTATTGTAGAACCACCAAAGTTGGATGACTTTTGGGAACACCAATTGATAAGTATACTTCAAGAGCATAAGGAAGCTGTAGGTTGGACAATTGCTGATATTAAGGATATTGGTGCTTCTATGGTGATGCAAAGAATTCACTTGGAAGACACTGCAAAAGCTTCTCAACATGTTTTTGATCCAGGTAAGTTACGATCTCATTGGACTAATCCATTCATAATATGCATTATTTATCTCCATGATGTTGTTAAGGTTTGGATGGTCCTGTTTATCAGGATTGCTCTCCAGTTGTGTTAAATCTTTTTGCCAAAAAAAAAAAATGTTTTTCTTGTTTATTTTCTGCTTTTAGATTAATATTTGTGTTTATTTTCTTGTTTAGTTTTATTTTCTTTTGTTCTAGCTGATATTTGACAGAAATTAAAATTTATAACAATCAGTTTGATTAAGGTATGTCTCCTTCTTCTCCTTACCTTCTTGTTTCTACTTGGTTCTCATGTTGCATATTAATATTTTGCTCTCTTTTCATTTAAGACATATATTTGAGAGTATCATTTTTAACATTGAAGACAATGTTTGGTTTAGGTTTGGGGGGGATGTATATAGATTTCTATCTTTTTTGTTTTGTTTTGTTTTTTTGTGTTAAAAAAAAAAAAAATTTCTTTTGCCTAGCTTGAGGTTTATGCTTTGAGTTCGTTATACTACTCTTACTTAAAGAATTTCATTATTTTCATGCTCAATTCATTGCACATGCACGTAGCCACTCAGACACAACTTGTTGTTGAAGGATAAAAATGATTAGAAAATCTTGATGATAACAATGTGGAGACTATAACCCCTGTGAGTTTTGAGCCAATCATTATTTTTTTTAGGGTTATTTATTTTTTTTCTAATCTTAAAGTTCATTTGGAAGTGCGTAACATATTTTCCTTGTTGTAGTCTCATTATTCTTTCTTTTGGCCAAGAAAAAAAAATGATTTTATGCCACACTTGAATTTTTTGAAGTCATTGATATTGAATGAACTATACTAGTCTTTGAGATATAAGATTAGGCCATTTTTGTCTCCTTTGAGCCATATTTATGTTTTTCTTTTTTTTGATATATTATCGCTAGTCACACCGTTGAACCTTTTAATTAGCTTTTCTTTCTTAAAGCCCTTATCCATAGTGTTTCAAGATGGAATTTGATCAGTTTGTTTCAATGTGGTGATTTGTGCGAGAATTCAAAGAAAAAAAAAAAAAAAAAAAAAAAGAAGAAGGGAAAAGTGTCAAAAAGAAGAAAATAAAAAGGGTTCTTATCAAATTTTGAGAAGTGAAATGTAAGGAATGAGTACTACTTTGAAGAAGAAGAAGAGGTGAAAAAAAAATGTTGAATGGAAATTCCAAAAAGAGTTGACATTTTGACAAATCTTGAAAACACTCCTTATATTTACCTTTACCCATTTTTATTTCATTCCCTTTACTTTTATCTTACATTACGTCCTAATAAAGTCCTTATTTGATCTTGAACATTGTGTAGTTCAGATATTGATATGACTGAGAAGAAAAAGGTCTAGTATAAATTCTTTTTGGCATCCTTTCATGAGACTACTTGTTCTTTCTTGATTAACCGTTTTTCATGTGATTTATATGTGAGATGTTTGATTTTGCTTACATTATTCCGCTCACACATATTGTTGAGAGTGTTACATGCCATTTCAGAGTGATTTCATTTGTTGAGTGATAATATCGGAAAGATTTGAGTTGAAGCATACTTTCACATAGAGATTCGAGTCAAGTTTATTCTAAAACTAAGAATATGTTTGGGTTGGCTACCATTTTTCACTAGTGTTTTTGAACTTGAACTAATCCTCTTTGCAAAAGGCAATTGAAAATTTTTGTTTTTTTGTTTTTTTTTGTTTTAGTATTCATTCTCAGAATTTTGTGGGTATATTCCCTGCAGACCCTTACGAGACTACAACTCATCCACTAGTGTAAGCTAGGGGTTTAAAGACTTGTTGCATACGCTAAATGCAATCGAAATTTCCAGCGAAAGTGGATTAGTTAGGATTTCCTTTTTCTTTGTTTTTAATTTCTTTGTTTTGTTTTACTCTTTATCTGTTTTGCTCGAGGACTAGCAAAATGTAGGTTTGGGGGTATTTGATGTGCATGAAATATATACAATAAAATACTCACATATCTACATATTTAGCTTTACTTTTATGTTATTTTGTGACTGATTATGTAATATTTTTGTGTTGCAGGTAGCAAGGGCTTTACATGCAAAGTGGGGTTAGGCCAATTGAATCAAGTCAACTTACATCCAGCTAGGAATGAATTCAAAAGAAGATCAATCCAATTAAATTTAAGTCCAATTGGAGTAAGGAATCAAAGAAATTTTGCACCAAATCCAAGTCCAATTCGGATTAGGATTTCAGCCTACACATTAGTTAGTATTTTTGGCATAACTTTCGGCTCAGATGTTCAATCGAGATGATTCAAGTTGGGCTGGAAAGTTAACTTAAAAGGCTACAACTTTGTAGTTTACCAGGAGCCCGAATTCTGGCATTAAATGGGCCAAAATAGTCGGTTAAGTGAAGCCTAAAAATCTGGGATTTTCTCCAAACCGGAATTCAACTTGTAATAGGATTTCTTGACCTATTTAAAGGCTTTTTAGGGGAAAATTCAGGGGGTGGAGGCTAGTGCTAGGGTTGAGATGCAAAACGGAAAATTGGAGCAAGAGGTAGTGCCGCATGTGGCTTCTCTGTAGCTTTTCTCCATGATAGCATTGTGACTATTTCTTTCTTTATTTTATTTGTCTAGTTTAATGTTTAGTATTTTATTCTTTTATTTTATTTCAATTACCATGTGTAGCTAAATTTATAATTAGGGTTGAGCATGAAATCTTGTTAAGGATTATTAGTAATATTTATGTGATTTGATTTTTCCCACAATAATTGTTCTTTAATGATTTAAATTGTTCTTGCTTCATATCAATTGACTAAGATGAGATTCTAGATATGAGTTCAATCATGTTTTTCTCATGATTTAGGAGTTGTCTTAATTAATTGAATGCTTGGTTTATTAATTCTTGATTATAAAATTGGATATCACTTGTGATTTATCTGTCAATGGATACAATTTATGATTTGATTTTTAGAATTGGATATATTTTGTAATTTGTTTGGCTACAGATACAATTGATGATTTGATTTTATACTTAAAAAGCGAAGAAGAACATGCTTTAGATATTTAAATAGAAGTTTTAATGATAATATTTTAAATGGTAGCAAGATTGATTTCTAGATTATCATGTAGTAGTTGGGAAAAATTAATGATCATAAATATATGCTGATATGACTTACAAGGCGGATTCCAAAACCTTAATTCATTTCTCTAGATTGTTTACATCTCTTTACTGCTTTGTATTATATCTTTGCTTAGTTTAATTATTTTGTTATTATATTTAATTTCAAACAACCAATTTTTATTAAACTAGATTAGGATTAATTTGGTTAAGATTTGATTAATTTTCCTACGTTCATTCAAGTCTCTGTGGGTTCGACTTCGTTCTTGTCAAACTATACTTCAGTACGGTTTGTACACTTGTGAGTATTTTAAAATTTCACAACGTATATTAAACTCAAGTTTACTGTAGTAACTCGAGTCTAAAAGACTCGATTTCTGTGTTCTGCAAAGCCTGGAACTCGGGCCTATAAAGCTCGAGTTCCTTAAAGTGAAATTGAGCCTTATAGGCTCGATATTTAGAATGCAATAAAAGATTCCTCACCAAAACGTCAACCCACACAAATCTTTTTACACACTGTGAGCTCCGAGCTTCTTCTTCGTCACTGAAATCTCAACCCACCCAAACCCAAAAAAAAAAAAACTTAACATACCCTCCAGCAAAGAGGACAAGGAAGCACCACGCCGGCGTAGATGCACCACCACGCTGTTTTGAATGCAATACCGCCAAGGCCCGTCGAGTTCGACTCTGAGTTCCAAGTCAACATCTGAGCCGCAATCATGGCATTGATCAGGTGCTTGGGTTTGTTGATTTCATTTTGGGTCTCTGGGTTTTCTTGGGTTTGTTGATTTCGTTGTTTCTCTGGTTGTTGTGTTTGATTGTTGGAGTAGAAGAGTTGTTGTTGTGTTCGATTTTTGCTTTTTCCCTTTTTTTTTTTTTTTTTTTTTTTTTTTGCTGAGTGAGTATTGAAATCGAGTCTGTAAGGCTCGATTTCAATTTAAAAGAAATCGATTTCTATGGACTCGATTTCAATGATAGAAAACGAGTCTAATGGACTCAATTTAACATTTCAGAATCAAATTTATTACACTCGAGATATTAGTTTCCTAAATAGTTTTGAAAATATGTTAACTAATAAAATTATTTGAAAATCAGTATTATTTTGAAAAAAAAAAAAACTAGAAATTTGTACATTCCTGAGCGGATGAACATGGTTGTGGGTTTGTGTTCGTGTGTTTGATCGGTACCCCAGGTGAGAAGAAAAATGAAATCTGGCCGTTGGTGGAGCATTGAAAAAGAAAGAAGAACAAGAAAAAGAAAAAATTTCCTATTAAAAAAAAAAAAAAAAAGAGTGAATCTGACTTGACAGAGACAATTCAGGAAAATGAGTTCCACTAATTTTGGTTTTTTTAGAGCTTTACCACCGTAATTCATATTTAAATACCAAAATTCTATTTTTATTTTCAATCAGGCAAACTCGTAATTTTGAGTTACGAGTGATAGAACTAAAAAAAAATCAAGCCAAGCAGATGGGGTTGATAGAAATTGAGTGATGAGGGAGTCACTAAAACCAAACCGCCCCTTAGATTTTTGATGCAGAGAGAGTGGGAAATGACGTGTTTGTCATAGAGTGGCTGTCTTTTCATTCTACAAGTTTACATTTTTATCCTTAAAACTTTACATCCACCTAAAAGTTTGTCGGCAGTTTGGCATTTGCATTTTTTTGCCATTGAATTTTCTACAGATAGAAAGAGAGAGAGAGCGTCTGAGAAAAGAAGAAAAGAAGAGGGGAGAGACCACAACAACCGAAGATCTAGGATTACAATCGGCATGGGTTTCTTGGAGATTGAGAGTGAGAAATAGAGGATCAGGTGATAAAGGGTTCTTTATGTTGTGAGAGGTGTTGTTCTGATGTTTTGGCTCTCCACACACAACAGGCATGCTCTCTCTAAATTTCTCTTTGGTTTGATTGATTTTTTTTTCTTCTTTTTATACTGATTTTGCAAATCCAGTAGTGAGTCTTTACATGTTTGATGAAATGCTTACCTTATAGTTTGTGTGTGTGTGTGTGTGTGTGTTATATGGGATCGAACGAGCTTGATAATATTTGTGGTTTCATTGGGTTTGCTTCTCTAACCCATTTGATCTAATTGTTGCTGAAGTAGTAATGTAGTATGTCACTTAGATTTTAAAGTGATATTTAGACAGATTTCTTTGCATTATCAGCTTCAGACTATTTTGTTCAGCGTCGAAGACTTGAGAGATCCATATGGGTATCGATCAAAGGGGTGGCTCCATATGCATTTCAGGACTTCCCCCCCCCCCCCCCCCCCCCCCCCCACAAAAAAAAATTATACTTGAAAAAAAATATTTATATGCATAATTATTTTTAAAACTAACATGATTTGTCTAAATATTGAACAGACTTGAGAATCCCAAGAATTTGGGTTCAACAAAAATAGAGTAATATTATGTCTACAACGATTTCATAACAAATTTTAAGCGGTAAGTTGTTACCATTTTTCAATTGGGTTCACCAGTGACTACGCATTTTTTTTTTATCTATCAATAAAAGCTTGTCACTTAGGATTTGCCTAAATAATAACAAAAATAACCCAAACAACAACAAGTTTAGGCTAAACAACAAAAAATTTACAAAAGATTCAACAAAAAAAAATATATAAACCCAAATGACAATAATTAAAATTAACCTAAATAATGGTGAAAGTAGCCCAAACAACAGGATTTGGTCAAATAACAACAAATGAGCAGAAGATTCAACCAAAGTTCATTCAAAAACAAAAACAAATAAAAATCTTAATTATTCAGATTCATAACTTGTTCAAGCTATAACATTAATAATAATTCATAATTTCAGTTCTCCTAAAAAAAATATACTAGGAGAGATACTGTAGCCATGAGTTCTCCTCGGTGGTGTCGGTAGCTCTGCTCTCAGCTTTTCAATCTCAAGAGCTTTGCTCTTCCCGGTGGCATGACTCGCAGTTGCAGCAACTATCATTTGTTACCCTCTGCCTCTCTGTCTCACTTTCTCCATTTTCTCATCTCAATCATCATTTTAAGACTGTTATCACTTTATTTTATTATCATATTTTTTTGATAAGTTGACTCTATCACTTTGTATCCCTCATCTCAACATCATCAGTACTTGCTTTAACTCTCATTAGTCACTTTTTGCCTTTTTATTTTGTTAGTAGAAGGAAATTGTAAAAATTCATGTATTTGTCTTTTTATATATTTTTTATGTTGATATATTCAAGTTTTCTTTTTGACCACCCTAAAGAAAATTTCTAGAGTCGCTAGCCAAACTCTCCATTTTGAGTTTTGTTGCTACTAAAGTTGCCTTTGTTGAAGGTAGACTTCTTTACCTTTTATATTAGCCTAGGCTGAAGCTCATTGCTACCAGGGGTGGAGCCAGGACTAGGACTTGGAGTTAGGGGGTGGCTTTGACCTCTAGTGCATCTTAGACGCCGAGGGGTTTTTTTTTTTGTTTGAGTTTTTGATGTGTGTGTCTGGGTAAAGACAATTATTTTGTTTAAAACTTTTTAAAGAGCAGGGTGTTTTTTTTTCTTGAGTAAAATTGGTTAGTTGGGTTTAATAGCTTTGCTATTGGTAATTTTTCTTCTTGTGCTAATTTTTTTGGGCTTGTATATTTTGTTTTAGATTTATTAAATTTTTTAATGGCCTTTAAAATGAGGAAAATGCTAGAGCTATAAACTTTTTTACAAATTGCTGATATGGTGATTAGTTATTGGTAAGTAAAAAAGTGATAAATTATCGGTGGATCAAATGTGAACTAGTAAGAATTTGTACCTTAATGGTTTGTAAAAATGTTGTAGATATGTTTTTGGTTGTAACATTACTCCAAGAAGAATCAATGATATTGTTAAGGGGACAAAATGTAATTTTATAGAACAAAATTGCTAAAATGAGTACATAAATATACTAATATTTATTTTTATTATTTTTATTTTTTATTGGAGGGGGGCATTGCCCCTTATAGTCAATGTATGCCTTCATCCCTGACTGCTACAAATAAAGAAAACCCATTTTCAGAAATTGCAATATTTACGTAGATAAGGCGAAGAGGATTCCCTTGGCCTTGGAATGCTGCGTATCCAAATTTTTTTATATATAATAATAATAATAATAATAATAATAATTTGTTTCATAGTGTCATCGTTGTTTCTTGAGAAAATGATGTATCTAGATGTCGACTGCTTCAGGCAAGAGAAAGGGTATTTTTACTAAACTCCTTTATGTTTCACTATGAGCAATGCTAGGGATTCAATCGCTTAAGAGACTTCTTACTATTAATGAATTGTAATTATCAGAGTTTTCAATTCACGAAGAGCCATCCAAACTTTAAATCAATTGCAAATTGGATTAACAAGATTTTGAATTTCTATCAATTCTATTACATATGCAATTTAGTCAATTCAATTTGGCAAACCACTATACCAGTTTTTATTTGTTTTTCTAGAGCTATATGAATTATTTTCCTCTTTATTTTGTTTAAGAATTTAGGGCCTTCGTGGCTTATTTTTAAAAAAAAAAATTAGGGCCTTCATATTAAAAAAAATAGTCTAATTTTGTGATTGATAACTCTTTTTTTTTTTTTTGGGAAAATTACACTTTACCACTTTAAACTATAACCCATAATACGCTTTGCACCCTAAATTTTTTAAATGCACGTTTTTGCGCCCTAAACTATGACATTTATTACACTTTGCACCCAAAAGTTAAGTTTGTTGCTAACTTGGACGGAAATTCAAAGTTTAGGATGCAAAAATAATCAAGAGTATGGTTTAGGGTTGTAAAGTATAATTTCTCCTCTGTTTTTAAGGAATTAAGAATGGGGACAATTAAGTTTTTTCATGTGGTGCCATTTTTTTTCCAAGTTAACAACAAACTTGATGTCAGTGTGTAGTGTAACAAGGACTATAGTTTAGGGTGCGAAACATGCATTTGAAAAGTTTAAAGTGCAGAGTGTAATCAAGGGTATAGTTTAGAGTGGTAAAATGTAATTTTCCTTATTTTTTTCCTTGGTGTGTTGTTGGGTGTATTCCGCTATCATTAGGGAAATATATTGGGATCAAGTTTGCAAGTGTTCTCTCAACTTAATTGCTTTTGCATATTCATGCGTATTGTAGTGTTTTTAATATACTTTTTCTTACCTATCAAAAAAAAAAAGGATTGGGTACATTGCACGTCACATGAACTTCTTGTGAATTTGCTATTTTTCAATTGTGAAATTAAAAAATTGGGATGCTTCTTTGATTTGGAAATCAATTCTAGGAGTTATTTGTTGTACATGTAAGAAGCTCCTAACATAAAAGTGGTTGAGTTATTAGAAGAGGCATGGGCTAATACTCCATTATGTTAGTGCAGAGTAAATTGATTAGCTTGCACAAACTATATCATTAGCATGTAGTGAGATGACAGCTATAATGATGTTTAAATCAATTTGTCAATTAGGCTTGACCTTAGTGATAATGCATGGGACCACCTCAAAACTCTTCATTTTTTTTCAATCATTGCAATCTTCTCTTTGGGAAATTGCTCATAACTTCATTTTAAAGTATTGCATGTATTTGGGCTGGATTATGATGGATACTTTCTAATTTCATGAAAACACTGTTGTTTGTTGTAATTTGTTTGAATATTTGGGTTATGATGTCTTTTTTATTCTCTATAGTTTTTACAAGTTGCTACATCCTTTTTTGCCATGTTTGCAGCCTAGACTTGCATTTAGGATTTTAAGTGTTAGTTATTTCGCTCAATTTGTTGCATGCTTCATTATAAAACTAACTCTTTTTTTTTGATAGGTAATAAGACTTTTATTGAGAAAAAATTGAACATCATGTTTACGATGGTGAACACTACGAACAAGAAAACAAATACAAAAGATCAAGAGCTAAAGGAAATAGAAACTAAAAAATCAGATACAGCAGTACAGTTTGTACACCCCAAACACGAGCCCAAAGAAACAAAGTACGAAAAAGGAGACATTTTAGATGTTCATTATAAAACTAACATTTTACTTCAATTCTTAATTGTTATTTGGCTTTCCTCTAGAATTTTAATGAACATGACAAGCATGGGCATTGCCTGTGCTGCAAAAACTAGTATTATTTAAAATAACGTTATCACAATTTTCTGTTTGCAGGAGGTTTTTTTTCCCTCCAGTTTATTCATTTTATTTAACTTATACTTTGCTGTTTATCCGTATTGTTGTACTTTTGCCTAATTTATTTTTGAAGTAAAATAAGTGTAGAAAAATAAACTATACATATTAATAAGATGTATATGCTCATTGTGTTCTAATAGCATCTTTTTGGGAATTCAAATATTCTATCCCACTTTTTCTATACCACATTATGTTCCACAAATAATAACATGCCATATGTCCACTTATTTAATTAATTCCTTATTTTATGCCTTTTTCTTATTTCACTTGCCTAAAATAATTAAAAAATATCCCACACATTCAAGCAGCACCACCGACCTCCGCTGGCACCAGTCACCAACGCCATCAGCACCAGTCAGTTGTGGAGGTGGTGGCATGGCTGTGAGCCCATAACTGGCGCTGATGGTGTCGCTGACTGGTTTCAGCAGAGGTCGGTGGTGGTACTGGAATGTGTGGGATCTTTTATTTTTATTTTAGCTAAGTGAAATAAGAAAAAGGAATAAGATAAGGAATTAATTAAATAGGTGGATATATGGCATGTTCTTATTTGTAGAACATAAAGGTGTACAGAGGAGTGGGAAAAAATATTTGGATTTATCTCTCTGATTGTTAATAGCCTTGTAAATCAGTAACATAGTATATTATCCTTAATTATGAAAACTAGGATTCCTCTCAATTACCAAATTATTAAAAAGAAATCATTTTAGTTATAAGTGCTGAGTGGCTCCAATTTTAAAAACTTTTGGGCGGTGATAGTTTCACATCACCTATTGCACATTGACCGTACATTCTCCTAAAGCCATTAAATATTCTCCCTGTCAGCTCTCCCAATTCTACCTAACTATTCTTCTTATTATTCATGAATAACCTAATCTTGTAAACAAACACAAGCATTTCATTTCAATATTGAATAATAAGATACAAAATTACAATTCCGCTTGACCACAATTACCGGTATGGTGCTGAGAAATATTAAAAGAGTTAAAGGTTTGAAACAAAAACTTCCATGATATTGCAATGAAAAAAGCATCAATATGGCACTTGAAAGTTCAAAGACTTACTGGTCACACTGAAAGCAAGTCACCTTTAAAGGCTCCTCTTGCCTGCATTCACCATCTTCCAAATTTGTCATTCACTTTCTTGAGTTATGTTGACAACCCCTTACAAATTTTTTTTTTTTTTTTTTGTCGTCCTTTCAGATCTTTACAATAGTTTGCTCATAAATCTCGATGGCTCTTGTGATCAGCAAAGGGGCCTCATCTTCCTCTTTCACTCACCAACCCAAGCACTTTGATGTCTTCTTGAGTTTCAGAGGTCAAGATACCGGCCATGGTTTTATTAGCCATTTGTATGAGGCTTTGCATTTGAAGGGTATTCACACCTTCATCAATGATAAGCCAAGGGGAGAAGAAATTTCTGAAGAGCTTCTCAAAACCATTGAGAACTCAATGATGTCAATAATCATATTTTCTAAAAACTATGCATCTTCCACTTGGTGTTTGGATGAGCTTGTCAAGATTGTTGAGTGTAAGAAGAATGGCCAGTTGGTGCGACTAGTTTTTTACAAGGTGGACCCATCAGAACTACGTAACCAAAATGGAAAGTTCAGGAAAGCTCTAGCTAAACATGAAAAAAACATTAAGGACAACAAGAAAGTACAAAGATGGAAAATCGCTCTCCAAGAAGCTTCCAATGTATCTGGTTGGCATTACAAGCATAGGTATGTATTTTGTGACAATTCTTGTATTTTTTATGAGTTTTAGTGGTCTGTTATGACCACTAATTTTTTACCAAATTATGAATCTACTTTTTTTTTTTTCTTCTTTCCGTATCTTCTTCTATAGAAGTTAGCTCACAATGGTAGAAATTATTTTTTGAGAATTGGTGAATAATTTAAATGTAGATTACCTTACCAATTAAATAGGAGTTTCACCCGCATATTATTCATTTTAATTATTTTTTTGAAAAACTTACTCAATAATTTATTTCTAGTATTAAAAAAAGTGGGTTTTAGTAAGTTTCAGTTATCACCTTACTAGATTTTCCATGCAACTTCATGTTAAAAGTATAGTTATCATAATTGTACCAAATTGACAATTGATTCATCAAACTGATGAATTGTACGAAATTCTGGATTGGTATGAAGGAAAATATCAGATTTAAAAAAAAAAAAAAAAAAAACGATTAAACCATGAAAAACTACCAAATTTTTGAGAAAAATACCGAACCACACAATTTTATTCAAACAGTTTGGTTTTTAATGTTTAAGTCATCTTGATCAATTCAAAATGTCCTATTTTATAGTCATTTTTATAGATGAGCATATATTAAATTCTATATTTAAATAGATTTTCTAAACAATAATATTCTATTAATTTCAATCTATGTTATACCTACATGTTTATGTACTAATTGAATACCATTGCATTTTTTTTATAGTAACTTCACTTTTTTATTTTTTTTTTGTATTTTTTAATTTATTCTTATTTAAGATAAATTAATTATTTGTCATTGAACTAATGAACCACCATACCACTCCCTTAATGGTTTAATGCTTAATATGTTTGGATAACTATGCCTAAAGGCCTAAAAATACTTTCCTGACTAAAAAAAGAAGTGCTAACTTAATTAAAGTTAGATATTTGTAAATTAATACATGCCACTAACTATAATTTTCAATATTTCAAATTTAATGCACGCACCAAACATCTTAAATATGGTTTATCTTCATATTTCTATTTTCTAATCTAACTCATTATCTTTTTTTAATGTTATGTGAATGATAGTAGCAGCAAGATCAAATTTATCCAAGGAATTGTTGAAGAGATCTCAAATTCTAAATTAAATTGCAAGCCATTATTTGTTGCTCAATATCCTGTTGGAATAAATTATCGAGTAAAGAGCATTCTTTCAGATATTGAATCAAATGATGCTCACATGATAGGGATCTATGGCCCTAGTGGAATAGGTAAGACAACAATCGCAAAAGCCATTTTTAACAGAATTTGTGATCGTTTTGATGGATTTTGTTATCTAGAAAATTTTAGAGAAAAATCGTGGACAAATGATGGTGTAATCGAACTACAAGAGACCCTTCTTTTTGAGATCTCAAGGGATAAAAATTTAAAGGTGGGTAACAAATCTAGAGGGATTAATATGATAAAGGAAAGACTTTTTTTTAGGAGGATTCTTTTAGTTCTTGATGATGTGGATAAATTGGTCCAGATAGAAAATTTGCTTGGAAGATGTGATTGGTTTGCTGCCGGAAGCAAAATCATTATAACAACAAAAGACAAACACTTGGTAGCTACTCTTGGAAAATGTTTTTCAACGTACGAGGTTAAGGAACTAGATGAAGATGAAGCTCAAGAACTCTTTAGTATGCATGCCTTCCAAAGCAACAAACCCAAAAAAGATTATTTGGAACTTGCAAACCAAGTTATACAATATGCCAAGGGACTTCCATTAGCTCTAGTAATAATGGGTGCTGATTTGTGTGGAAGAACTAAACCTGAATGGAAAAGCGCGATAGATAAGTATGAAAGAATTTCTAACAAAGAAATTCAAAAAGTACTTGAAATAAGTTACGAAGGATTGGATCAAGTTGAACAGAATATTTTCCTTGATATTGCATGTTTCTTTAAGGGATTTTTGAAGATGTATGTTATGGATATATTGGATTCTTGCAATTTGAATCCAAATTATGGAATTCAAAAACTTATGGATAAGTGCCTAATCAGGGTTGATCAATATGGCAAATTGTTGATGCATGATTTGCTACAAAAAATGGGCAAGGACATTGTTCGACGGGAATCACCACAACTACCTGGAAAGCGTAGCAGGCTATGGCGTTATGAGGATGTTCTTAATGTACTAACTGAAAATACGGTATACATCATTTTATTTCATTTTTCAAATGGCATATGTAGTGATTATTTTTTCCATTTAAGTGTGGAAGAAAATTTGAGTTTATTAAGTTTGGTTTTTGTTAAAATTTTTTGTCGTTATACTTGTTATTGTGCAATGTGATTCACTTAATGCTTTGTCTAATTAGGGGTTGGAAAAAATTAGAGGCATAATGATATGCTCACCTAAATCATCAAAGATTCAATTAGAGCCTAAATCTCTGGAGAAGATGAAAAATCTCAAGTTCCTTATGGTTAGTAATGTAGACATTTGTGGAGATCTTGAATATCTTCCCAACGGATTAAGGGTGCTTGATTGGCGTGGATTTCCTTTATCTTCCTTACCATCCAATTTTCGTCCTCAAAAACTCACTATACTTAACATGCCAGAAAGTCGGGTTATAATGTACAAAATTCTTGAGGTATAATTTTTATTTATTTGTTTATAAATTATTATTACTTCATTAATGATTAAACTATGATTTAACATTTGTTGAAGTTACTTTTGATTTTTTTTTTTCTACAGAGGATACAGTGTAGACGCTTGACACACATGAATTTCCAATCCTGTCAATATATTAGGGAATTACCCGACTTATTGAACGCCACCCCAAACATAAAGCAATTGAATCTTTGTGAATGTGTAAAATTAGTCGAGGTTCATGACTCTGTTGGATGTCTTGATAAGCTTGAAAGCTGGGACCTTACAGGTTGCGTTGAACTTCAAATTCTTCCAAGCTGCATCATGATGAAATCTCTTAAATTTTTAATTCTTTATGAGTGCAAAAGGGTTGAGTGGTTCCCTGATGTTTCAGAAGAAATGGAAAATTTAAAGTTTCTAAGTTTGGCATACACTGCCATTAGAGTGCTTCCTTCATCATTTGGGAATCTCATTGGGATTGAACGATTAGATATAGGTTCCTATTTATATTCGTGTCATCTTCCAACTAGCATCTATAAATTGCAATGTCTTCGCAAACTCGTTCTTCATGGCAGTGTCAAATTTCCAAAGGACATGGAGATTGGTAGACAAGAATTGTGCAATTCTTTTGGTGGCTCTTCAAAATGTGGATTTCTAACGTTGAATTTTCTAAAAAAATTGACTTGTTTCTACGTCTCAGAGAAATGTTTATTATTAGGGAGTGAAAATTTGAGCTTCCAATATGGCATTATGAGATTCAATGGGTTAGATTTTCTTCTAATTGAGGATTCCAAGTTCCTTAAGAAAATTCCAAAGCTTCCAGAAAGTATTAGATCTGTGTATGCACCAAATTGCATCTCGTTGAATTTACAATCATTAAGAAAATTATTCCTTCAGGTACCTCTCTCTCTCTTAAAGTTATAAAGAAACAATTTTGGATACCTTTCCAAATACTTTACTAGATTTTGTAAACTTCCAATTTCTCAAATTTCCTAATTGCATGCAGTTTGGAAGAAATTTAGGGCTTCCACCAAATATGAAATGTTCAAGTGTGAAAGGCAGCATATTAGTGGATTCGCATTTACATCAGATTGATTACTCTTCCCAGGTCCCCCTCTCCAAGTTCTTCTTGATTGAAGAAGAGTTACGTCCAACTCTAGATGCGTATCTGATTGATTTTGGAGAGAGATATAATATTATAGTACCAGAAAAGAAGATTCCAAAGTGGTTTAACCATCAAAGCATTGAAAGTTCCATATCATTCTGGGTTGGTTCAGAGTTTCCAACATTTGCCTTTTGTATTGTTTTTCGTCTAGTTCCGTTGAAGGACAGTTATATTAATAATGATAAGTGCGGTTCTCTTTGTGATGATATAATCAGTTGGATTTGTGTTGTCAACATTTTCACCAATGGTCATAAGCGACCTTTCATGCGGCAGCCGATCTTTCAGTGTCTGAAGTGTGATCATTTGTGGTTTTATGGTGTGCCTCATAGCCAATTACAACAGAAATTTGGAGACTTGATGCAAGGTGATCGGAATCATGTTGAAGTTTCATGTAAAATCTCTCACTGGACAAGTGAATTTGGAAATTTTGCTCCTGTCATTGCAAGGATGGGGGCACATGTGGAATGCATTTGTCCTCCTCAAAATTCCATTATCATCCCTAATAGCTCTCAAAATGCTGATGAAAACTCTGACAGTGCAACGCACCTTTCTTTACTCCTTTCTCCACTTCCAAAGGTTCACATGAATCGTGTCTCAGTGGACTCAGACATAGGAGAACCTCAACCTCCTCTAATCCTTGATGACACTAGCTGTCTTTCCTGACATCTGATTCAAGGCTTCCAATGGATATAGCTAATGGGTTTGACTTTAGTTTGGGTTTTGTAAATTTGGGCATGGACTCAACTGATGGTGATGGGTTTGATTTGGGTTCTTCTTCAATGGCCCATCCCTCCTTAAAAAATGATGCCATCTTCAATCCATAGCCATAATTAAAGAAACTGAGATCTCTTAATCAAATTTTAAAGAAATCTGCCCAGGTTTTATTATTCCATTGAAATTGTTTTCCTTTGCATCATTTTCATTTGATTTCTTTTACATTGTAACATGCCAGACTATATCTCCTCTTTTACTTTGTTTAATTTGCATCTTTGACGGTATTTGTCACTTCCCATTCTCTTTTGCCAAATTCACAGACTCATTCATATGAGTACTAATTCAATTTGAGAGGACATTAATGCAAAATAAAAGCAGAATTGATTGTCATTTGATTTTTTGTTGAATTCAATTTATTGTAATGGTACAAGAGTTTTCAAAATTACTTGAGAAAAAAGCATTAAATTTATCTAGTTAATAGACTGGTAAAGTCAAAAGGCCTACGCTGTTTTAGACTCACAAAGATCAACATCTAACTGGACTGGCCATAGTCAAGAGATTACTTGTACTGATTAGAATTATTGATCATTAGTTAAGCGTATTTGTTATGGGGTGTTGAAGGGGCTCATTGGTATTAGTTCTGGAATAGATAGCTTGAGTGAATGTTGTTGGAAAGTTGAGGTTTGATTGATGGAATGGTCATGTTGCCATTGATTTTTAGCTAGAGGATTCTGTCCAAACACACTGCATTGAAAGTTTTTTGAGAGTTAAAACAATTTTCCAGAGTGTCAGGTCTGCAGGATTTGGCAGAACTAAGCAGTTAACTAGGAGTGACTTAAAATCTCAGGAATAGAATTTGTTCTCTCAAAAAATAGAAAAATAATGGTTTTTATTCTATTTGAATAGTTCATGTTTTTAATTGTCTTAAATGCAGTTGAATTGGATGATTGTGATAAAAGATGGGTTTCAATAAGCTTGGGAAATTGAGAACTTAATGCTATGATCACCTGCCTAGACCTTTGCATGGTGGAAAGCCATTTCCCAATGCTGATTTCCCTCCAGTTTGTGTGAAATGGACCAGTAGTTAATTTTATCTTGGTTATACTTACAGAAATGGCCAGCAGTTGGCTCCACTCGGATATTTAAATAAGCATGCAATGACACTTCTATGCAGTGAGAAATCTTATGCATGGATCAGCTTTTTTGCTAGTTGGACATGTTTTTGATACATTCCTGCTGAAGATGTTTGTCTCATGACTCATGGCTGCACCCTTTCTTTGTATTCAAACTTTGCAGTCTCTGAACTAACAATTTTTTTAGTATGCAATTTTGTTTCCTCTGTTTTGATGTTAATTCTTTTTTCTTATGCTAACCTGCTGCCCAATGTTTTCTATTATAGGCATTTATATGATCTTCTCTCCTTGCCTTTAAATGTAGAAGTCCTTTGCCTTGGAAGGCCAAGGACATGAAATAAGTTTATTGTTTATTTTTTATTTTTTATAAAGGTCTAAGGGACAATTTTTTTGGCTTGATCCAGTCAAAGATACAAAAAAAAGGGGGGGGGGGGGGGGGGGGGGAAGCATTTGTGCAGTTGGTGATTCTTCTTCTATTCATTCAATACTTATGCACTTCTTATGATTTGATTTTTGAGAAATTCAAAAGTTTTCAGTTTAGCATTTGTATAAAGAAGTATCTAAATTACATACGAGAAGATATATGTTCTGGTTATTTTAAGGACTAATGTATGATTGTATATGATGAAATTTGTTGGAGGGGCATCAGATTATATCAGGTCATCTGTTTGCTACACACTTCTTTATTTATCAACCATCCTAATAAAGACAAATTCTTGAGGGAAACATGGTATATTTGTAAGCTCAAATGTAACAAACAGCAAAGCAAATGTACTGCTTTATTTTTATTACTTATGGTTTCTAGCATAAAGACAAGGAATTATCCAAAGAAGGGAAAAAAACATAAAATAAATTGGCAGTGCTTGGGGTATGTTCTTGCAATACATAAATCGTCTGAGGAAATGTGCTTGTAGACAAAGGATGGCATTTAGTGACAATATTGGAATGACCTGAAAAAAGAAAGCATCCATCACATAATATTCCAAAATTTAGAAGCCCATGACTAAAACCCGATTAAAAATCCAATTCTTTCAATGTTTCAAATTCAATTCCCTATGCCATTAAGTACTTGTTAGACCATAATTGTTCTTTTATCTTTGATCTTCTCCTGCCTCACTCGTTTAAGACTTGATTATGTGGTTGAGGGAAGGAGGTTGATGGTGATATATTGGAGTTTGACAAGGTTTTGGTGTGGGTAATGCTGTGTATGGGGGAGCAATTCATAACTAGGTAAATTAATTGTTATTCTTTATGGATCCTGATTTTGTTAAGTACAAATTGGAGTCTATCACTTGACGTGAATTCTAATAAAGTTTGGTTTGAGATTGTTAGTTATTTTTGGCAGAGGTTTCCTTTTGAGATTCGTAGGCTCCTAGATTTGTTAGACCTAGATTATTTTACTATCTAGGTTGCATATCCTTTTCAATGGGGGGACGGGGGGGTATATTCTGGATTTCTGGTTGAGAAGGGCCCCCACCCAGGGTGTCTCAGTGGTAAGGGAGAGTGCCTGGACTACAAACCAGAAGTCTTTGGTTTGACTCCTAGCTGAGGCATTTTGCGATTTACTTGATGCCCGCTCAATGGGGGTATGTAGGCATCTGGGGTTTGCCCCTCCAGGGTGGTCCCATTGGCCCATACCTTGAGGGGGTTCCTTGTCATCAAAAATAAAAAATAAATTCTAGTTAAGAAGAGTTTTCGTTGATATTTATGGTAGCTTGGATCTCAATTTGAATATAATTTTTGTTTCATGTATAGTATAAGGAGATGTATGATTTTGTAATCCTTGTGGTTGTTTATAGAGCTCCAGTTTGTGTTTGAGGAGATTTTAGTGGTTTATTATTTCACATTTTGTGTAAAGAGAATTTACGTTGAAGGAAAGGAATTTTTATTGAAATTTTCATGGAAGTGCTATTTTCCTTGATGGTAAGAATTGCTATTGAAAATTTTCATAAAGTGTTAAGACTATTTTCCTTGATGGAATGGAATTGCTATTAAAAGTACGAGATTTGAGCTTAGGTGTTGTATGGTGGTTGATTTTTCCCCTTTAATTTGCAATACCAACTATTTTCTGGGATGCATTTGGAATGCTTGGGATTTTTCAGACTCAGTACAAAATCTATTTGGGTGAGTGATGTAAGTGATTTAAGGGTCTTATTTTGGGAATAAAACACGCGAGGAGGAGTCTCTTTTCCAGATATGTTTTCTATTGTTGGGAATAAGACTAAAAGGACTGAATATCAGCCAGGAATTTGTGTTATTGGGAAGTAGAGCACAATGGTAGCTAGTAATATGGGATTGTTGAGAAGAGTGATGCAGTGTTACTTGAGATATGGATGTTGTTTTGGATTTGCAGTCTGTATGTCCTCTTCTGTATTTGATTTATGTATAGGGGCAGGACATTTGGTAAATTTCTTTGTATTTGTTTTACAGATTTGGCTGGTCAAAATGTACTTAAGCTTGTGTCTCCACTGACGTTCTCAGATTCAGTTAATAGATTTCCAACCAGCTTCTTTAGCATTTTAGAGATTTAACTATTTAAGTATGGGGGATCCTATAGCCCTCTTGTGTTTTTTGGTTATGAAAATTCTGAAGAGAATGATTTCAAGAGCAGCAAGAGGCATTCTTATTATGTTTTAGGTAGGAAAGGGAATCAAGATTTCACACTTCATTATAGATGATCCCATCTCTTCTATTGGAGATATATACTACTAAGCTAAGGTAACTTACGCTCTGTTTGTTTCAATGTAAAATATTTTTAGAAAAATATTTTCCAATTTTACGGTGTTTGTTTTGTAGTAAAATATTTGATCAAAAGTAAAATATTTTCAGTCAACCAAATCAACTAAGCAAATTTATGTAAAATATTTTACACTTAAAATTTTGGTAAAACATTTTACATTTGCTCACTCTCTTGCACCCTGATACTTATCACTCTTTTCACTCCCACAGTCACTTTACGCTCAAACTCTCCCAGATCAGATTTCTCTCCAAAAAAGCCAGCCACCTCTGGTCCCCTCTCCCACCAATCCCCAGCTCCAAGGTATGAGGCACCACTGGCCAGCTCTAGCTTCCGCCGGCGCCGCCCATCGCCGGCGAAACCCAGGTACTTTTCTATCTTTTTAGATTAGATTTCTCCTTCTTTTTTTTTTTCGTTTTTCTTCATCTCTAACCTTTCTCTGGTTTTTCTTAGGTTCGATTTCTACTCCTTGCTGGAAAAACTCCTCAAAGTTTTAGGTTTTATTTTTGATGAATCATAATTTTTACACATATTTGATTTCTTATCATTTTTCATATGGGTTTTTCCGTGTTGATTTGGTTGTGTGAGATTTATTTATTTCTTTATGATTTTCAGATCTGGGTTTTTTTTGGGGTTTTATTTATGTGTGGCATTATGATATTTTTTGTGAAGAAATTATTGTATACTAGTTTATGATGGGTACATGAGTTCAATCAAAATTAGTTAGTTCTTTCGGATTTAAGAAGTTGCCCCAAAATATCTGAATAGAGCAAAGCTTGCTGTGCCACATATATTAATTGACAAACTTGGCCACTGTCCTCCACATAGGCAAGTAAGAAGTCCCTTATAAAGGTAGTTATTTATACTGCTGTACTGGTGGGTTATGGGAAGCCAGAGAACAGGAAAGTTGGGATTAAAATCACATGATATCTTTGGCAAAAACCCATCTGATCAGCCGGTAAGTCCAAATTCTCACTCTTGGTGTGTTGATTCTCTCATTTTTTTACTGATATTAGCAACTGACTACACATCTGAACTGTTAAGATGTCCCGTGACATGCATTTAATTAAAACATATGAGATATTGTGGAATGCAATAACAGAAAAATGATTTTCATGTGTGCTTCCATTCTGTATTAAGAATATGGGCATGATCATAGTGTAAGAAGTGTTACTACAGTTGGGGTGATCTAGCTAATCACAATCCAGAATGAGAATTCATAAAACATTTTATGACATTTACAAACAATGTTTCCAGAACTTCAGTTGGAGCTTAAATTTCATCATATATAGGAAATATAGGTGTGAAAGTCTTCATTATGAAGCAGTTGCCGACCAGGTTTTCCTATGTTTTATTTTATGTTATGTAAACGATTGTAACATGCAATCTGGCTAAAAGAATACAAATGCATCTTCTTCATTGTGCTAGCCTCTGCTTTTTGGTTGTGTGGTTGGCTTTTACTGTTTTGTTTTAGTTTTTTGTGGCTGAAGAAAAGTTAAAAAACCCCCATTATCTTGGTTTTGTTATGTAAATGGATAACCAAAAAATCCGAGCAAGGTATGATATTTCATTTTGGTTTAACTGAAGCAAGGTATGATATTTCATTTACATCTGAACTACCTGTGATTATTCTTCATTTGGACATTCTATGACTATTAGAGTGAGAGAGATGATTATAATTTTTAATTAGGTGGACAGATATTTTACCGTCCTTTTTGGTGTGTCAAGAAATATTTGGATCTGCTCTCAGGTTATATTTTGCCCCTACTTTTATTTGCAGTTATTCTCTGATGCAGCTCTTTTATGAGTTTATTTGAATTGTATTTTCTCTTTTGTTGTTCAGCTGATATGGGACCGAGCTCTTGGACTGCCACTAGAGAGGCCAAAAAGTGTTACAATGGAATGGCTTGAAAATTATTGCAAGAATCAGCTTGATCTTGAAAATTGGTGGAGTGAGCATCAATTGCTCTGTAATAATGTCTTTAACAAAATTGGGTTTAGCAACACAGATGCAGGGATATCCCTGCAATTATGAGGTCTGATGGTTTTGTCAAATTACGACAGGAACTATTAGCCTTTTTTAGAAATTTGAGTAACCATTTTTCAAAGCTTGAGTTAGAACGTGATTTGATTTGAGTTTGTATGGTACATTATTTAAGTGGAACTAGTAGACAAATTACTGTCTATCAATAAAAGGTATAGAAAAAAGATAACAGCCAACAGGATTTGACTGTAGACTATAGCAATGGGATGTTTTAGTGGGAATTTGATTACAGGATTTGATAGTAAACTATAGCAATGGGATGTTTTAAATATTTACCCTTTTTTTTTTTTTTTTTTTTTTTTTTTTTTTTTTTTTTTTCATTTTACGTTATGCCAAACATTGAAAAATATTTTACACTGCATTTTCATGTACACTGCCAAACACTGTAAAATAAAAATACTTTTACCTTTGCAAGTGCGTTGGTTAAAGCAGAAGATGAATTGGCAGAGGTTCTAGGCTGTAAGGTAGGTTCGCTTCTTTGCCGCATTAACTTTGTGGATGCTGGTAGGACATTGATTTTAGGCAGCTTAGAATTTTTTTTGATTGAACAAATGTGGACACTGGACGATTAAGGTTTGAAGAAATTGGATTCGTCAAAAGGGACATGATCGCTCTTTTAGGAGTACTCTTTGGATCTTTAACCACTAATTTTCTCTCTCTTCGGTATGCGGATCCATGTGGCTCATATGTAAGATAAATTGAAGGGCACTTTCCATTTTTTGTTTGATTTCATTTTTACACAGTTTGATTTTTATGTCTGCAATGCACAACTATATGTATATAAATTGAAATTATATTCTGTTAAAAAATCAGAACTATATCCATAATTTGTGAGTTTCTTGAACACTTTTTTTTGTCTTTCTTGAGAATCTAATTCAATAGTTATAATAATGAGGTAAGGGAATTTAAATCTTAGATGCCTTTGTTGAATATACCAAAAAGTGTCAATTGAGTTGCATGACCTTGGCACTTGACACTAACAAAATTTTACCTAAAATTGAACTCTAAAACATCTGTGTTGATGATATTAGAAATACAAGTTGAGTTACAATGCTTTTGATAAAAAATTACAACCTGTTGAATTCAATGTAATTAAAATTTAGACTAAATTAAACTCTTGACTCTTTAAGTTTGTGATTGTTTTTATCTTGGCCCTTCATGTTTGGTTTTGTATATTTTGATGGATGACACTTATGTGGTACTTAATACCACCAAAAATTAACAGCAAAGCCAATGTGAAACTGTCAAATTATTAATAGAAATGGAAGACACGACCAATATGAAAACGAGATTCAAACATGAATGGTTAAAATGAAAATTTTGAAATGTAATTAGGCCAAAATGAAAACAACTACAAACTTTAAGGACCAAAAGTGTACTTCAGTATAAAATTATACTAAAATTTAATTAATGGAGAATTTCAAGTTTTTAGTGGGAAAGATGAGGAGGGGAGGAAGATGAGTCCAAGGCAATGTAGTTGGGGTGAGTTCAGAAAGTCTGTGTAATGGGCCTATAAAGCTCTTTCCTAATAGCCAGGCTCTTCCGTATAAAGCTCTTTCCTTTTGAATATGTTCAGAAAAGATGGTGTTGATGACTAGGATCAGAAAATTCTCTAGGATTATGGCCTTGCTGGCCCTCAAATAATTGGCAGGGGCTCTCCTTGTCTGATTTGTTAATGATGGGATGGCAGCACTCTCCCATCATCTCTGGACAGTTAATTATCAGATATTTTTGTGAACAGGAGAGCATGAATGGGAAGGAAAGTATGGAGAGCTGGCCTTTATTTGAAGGCATGAGTAAAATTTTGTTTAATTAAAATGATTTTTGCTTTGAACAGGAGACCAAGAATGGGAAGTAAAGCAAGAAGAGCTGGCCATATTTTGCGGACGTGAATAGAATTTTGTCTGATCTTGATGTAATGGCAGCAAAATGATGGGCAGAGAAGGAAACTCCTTTTGCCAATTTTTTAGAAGACTTTTCAGCAAGATGGATGTTCTATTAAAATTAGGACAGCTCTAATCACAATGAAGATCCATCAGCAACATAATAATTGTATTATGGATTTATGGCGTAGAAGGTCTCCAGTGATGTGGAAGAATTGAGCAATGATAGGTGAAGTAATTTTGTAGGACACAATCTATGTAAATCAATGAATGAATAGCTGAGAAAGGAAGGGTAACCCAAAGGGAGAAAATTTTGAATTTTGTTACATTTTGACGAAAATGTATCCCTAAACATTGCTCTGTTTTGATGTTTGTGGATACAATGTAACTGCACCATAGTTAATGGTGAAAGTACAATTTCCCCAAAAATCTTTGTCATTCTTTAGTTAAATAGATACATTATGGGTAGTATTAGCACATTTATGTGATAACACTTACTTTTAGATGGATTCAATCTCATTCTTTTTTTCTTCTTAGTAAATTTTTCTTCTACACTTGGTATTCGAAAAACCACAAACTTTAAAAATGGCAAAGCTTGAATGTAACAATTTGAATAATTCTTCAGTGAAAATAACTATAATAGAAAGAAAAGATTCGAAAGGATATTACCAACAAAAATAGAATTGGTTTTAATATCTAATTGAGAAATATAATTAGTTTCAATATCTAATTGAGGGGTAATTCTACGGTACCCTCCAAAAAAGGGGAGTACGGTACCCACTAGTAGGTAACCTGCTATACCAGGTTACTTTTTTCTCACATTTGATGGTTTCATCCTTACATTGTGTAGCTCCAACCTCACATGTGACAGTCTTTTTCTCACATTTGGTGGTCCCCTTACTTTTTTCTCACATTTGACGGTTCCATCCTCATATTGTTCAATTCCAAAATCACAAGTGACAGTTCTTTTATCACATTTGGTGGTTCCCTTACTTTTTTCTCACATTTGACAGTTCCATCCTCACATTGTGCAATTCCAATATCAAATGTGTCAGTTCTTTTCTCACATTTGGTGGTTTCCTTACTTTTTTTTCTCACATTTGACGGTTCCATTCTCATATTGTGCAGTTCCAACATCACATGTGACAGTTCTTTTCTCACATTTTGGGGTTTCCTTACTTTTTTCTCACATTTGATGGTTCCAACATCACATTTAACAATTCTTTAGTCACATTTGGTGGTTCTTTTTTTTTTTTTTTTTTTTTTTTTTTTTTCACATTTGACGATTTCATTATTGTATTGTGCGGTTCCAATATCACATTTGACAGTTTTTTTTTGTCACATATAGGGGTTCATTTATTTGTTTTTCTCAAATTTGATGGTTTCATTGTCATATTAAGCAGTACCGACATCGCATTTACTCTATTTTTGCCACACGTGACAGTTCTTTTGTTACATTGGGTGGTTCCCTTACTTTGTTTTTTATATTTGACGGTTCCATCCTCACATTGTGTAGTTCCAACATCATATGTGACAGTTCTTTTCTCACATTCGGTGGTTCCCTTATTTTTTTTTCACATTTGATAGTTCTATCCTCACATTGTGCAATTTCAACATTACATGTGACAGTTTTTTCTCACATTTGATAATTCACTTACTTTTTTCTCACATCTGACGCCTCCATCCTCACATTGTGCAGTTCCAACATCAAATTTGATAGTTCTTTTGTCACATTCGATGGTTCCCTTATTTGTTTCTCACATTTGACGGTTCCATTCTTACAATATGCAGTTCCAACATCACATTTGACAATTATTTTATTACTTTTAGTGGTTTCTTTATTTGTTTCTCAAATTTAATGGTTCCATTATCACATTGTGCAGTTTCAATATCAAATTTGACAGTTCTTCTATCACATATTGTGGTTCCTTTATTTTTTTCTCAAATTTGATGGTTCTGTTGTCACATTAAGCAGTACCAACATCACATCTGACTCTATTTTTGTCACATTCAGTGGTACCCTATTTTTTATTCTCAAATTTGACAGTTTCATTATTACATTGAGCAGTACCAACATTACTTTTGACCATACTTTTGTCACATTCGATGGTACCCTATTTTTTTTCCTTACAATTAACAGTTCAATCGTCACAATAAGTAGTACCAATATCACATCTGACCATAATTTTACATTTGGGGCCACCACTGAAGTCACTTTTTTACTTTCTAATAATCGCTTTTCACAATAGTAATTTTTTTAAAGTTATTAAAAAAATTTAGATCTAAAATCTTAAAAAAAAGAAAAAAAAAATCATATGGATTTACTTTGGTTTCTTCCACAAATATTTGCATATACCAATTAAATTCCTACATATCTCCCTTGGTAGCTTCCATCACATTCAGGGGCATACCTCACTATAAAATAACATAGTTGAGGTCACTCTCTTGATGTTTGTATTTTTATTATTTATATATACTATAAAATCGAAAATGTATAACCTTATGTGCTCTCTAAAATCCAATCCAAAGATTGTTGACAATTTTAAAATTTTTAGTAAACACTTGAATTTAAACTACAGATCCAGTATGAAATAGTCATCAATCAAGGCTACGACACTAGGTTTTATATTTTTTAGGCATTTTCATTAGATCCACATGTGCAGAAGTGTCCCAAATGACTGTGTCTAACACGGGTATAACCACCCCAACTAAAGTGTCTATGCAATTTTGTTTCATAAAATTATTATTACATTTAGACCCATCTAAAACAAAATAAACATCCCAAAAAATTTCCACAATAACAAAAATTACCAATGGAAAAGCTAAAAACAATTAAACACAATTGACCAATTTTACCCAAAACAAACAACCCAGTCCTTTTAAATAAATTTATCAAAATAATTTTGTCCTTAAGAGTTTAGCATTTCAACCATAATGATAAGTGTGAGCCTCATTTGAGTCAGCAGAGCGTCCATTAGCTAAGTTTGAGAAAGCCCTAATAACAATGAAATGTTTTCGTTGTTGAAGACTTATCAATGCCACAAAGCAGTTATCTCTCTCTCTATCTCTCTTAGGGTTTCAAAAATTTATACAAACTCTTCATTCTAAAGCTGTTTGGTATTTGTTTCTATAAAATATTGGAACGTGTAATTTGAACATAATTGGTTGTTAAAAGGTCAATTTTTTGAAAAGTAGTGTGTGAATGTACAATTCTATAATAATCTTTATTTTCTGATGTGCTGTAGATGGAAGAAACCACTTTTATTTGGACAAGTTTGTCTTGTCAATGGAATTCTCCTCTGTTGAACTGATGAAACATTAGGAAATGTGTTCTAAAATACTATTGGGCTTTATAGAATTTCTTAGGCATACTTATCTTGATTTGTGATATACTTGGAATGAAGTGGATTCTTTTTATTTGTTATCACCATTCATTCATTAGTATGGCACCGTTACCAAGAAATAATCCATCACCACTAGCATTGTAAGAAATAATGCATAAATTATTTTAGGTATCTAAAAAGCCCAAACCTTCTCTTTCCTCCTGTCCACCCCTTCCCTGTAGCATCATAATTAGTGGAAGATGCCATTGGAATCCATTGTGGGCAAGTTATGATTCATTTTAAGGTTACAAAACTTTGAACTTACACATAACTGTACTCCTAAGTTAAATTTGAAGTTCATGAACTGCTATACTAGTTAATAGTTAAATTTGAAGTTAATAGTTTCAACAAAAAATATCTAGTTTTAACTTTTAACATACAAATGAAGTCCAAGCATGAATGAATTAAGTTTCTCCATAGAATCAATTTTTGCTAATAACTTTGTTTTGGCTAAAAACTCTATAATATCACATTAGAATCCATACACTGTAGCTACATTTTCTCAACAACTAAAATTAATTTGCTCTTTCAAAAGTTGTATACTTAACAACCAAGTCTGCAAATATCTTGTCGATGGATGGCATCCACCTTGTCCTTAAACCTTCTAGCTTTGGTTGATGATTGGCTTCACTGTCCATCTACATGTGTGGAAAATGTAAAGTGCATATTTTGTTTCACAGGATCATCCACTACCTTTCCTCCTCCTTAAATTACCCATTGAACAATTTCAGCCCTCTGAGAGAAGAGATCACAGCTAACAATTAAAGACATTTGAATATTTAATACCTGTCTCAAATTCATAACTACATACCAAAAAAATGAAAGAACATAATAAAAAAATATATTCAACCAAAACAAACAAAAAATATTGAGAATAAAAAACAATTAGCAGAACCCAAAAAATGCACACTAGTAAGTGTAAAAAGAGCAATCAAGTTCTCAAAGCCAACAAATACTTTTTCTTCTAAAATCTGACAACATATCCATAACTGCTTCTGGTGTTCAAACCAATCTGTAGAATCTTATTTGATAATTTATAACGCCAACTTTAATTAAGATACGCACAAACTAAAGCCCCAGGTCTAGGGGGATTCAATGTGTGTATGTGTATATAACATTATGATGAAAATAGTAAGAGGTTGATTTCAAGTTAATGGAAAGAACTCAGAAGCCTAATCCAAACCAAATTGTTTATGTTAGGTTCTAAAGATTTAGGAATTTATGTATTTAGAACTCTAATTTGTATTATTGGCAAACCATGATCAAAACAGGTTATTTAGTCTTGTTTAGGCTTGCTTAAAGTTGTGTCTTTCTTGTAAAGTTGGAATCGAGTGGCTGCAGATGCATTGGTGCATTTCGGCTTGGCGCGATCAATCGAAAGAAAGACTCGATCGATCGAATCTCGGGCAGAATGCTTTTCTGCAGAATTTTCCAACTCAACCCTAACTCATTAAACGTTTTGGGTTTTCTGTTTTTACCCTAGGTATATAAAGAAAAACCTAGCCACGTTTTTAGAGTTGCTCCTGTTGTATTGTTGCTCATACTTTTCTGTTTTGTGTAAATCTCTCGTGAGATCTAGAGGAGCTTTCCTTTACACAAAGCTTAAGGGTTTTCAAGGTGGAGATAGTATTAACATCTTGATGATCAACTCGGTTGCTGCCATTAAAGTTTAAAGAATAACAAGTGTGGGTGCTTGTAGCTGATTGGAGAATCCAAGAAAGAAAGAAGGAGTTCGTGGATTCGGAGCTTGCACGTGGTCGTGTCAGTAAGTTCTACTGGTAGGTAGCATTAGGAAGTCGAGCGGGGAGCTTGTAAGTCCTTTTGTATGAACTTCGATTCTTTCAGTATAGTGGATTTAGTTTACCTTGAGGATAGCTAGGTTAAATCCTCCCCAGGTTTTTACCGTGTGGTTTCCTGGGTGATCATATCATTGTGTTATTTTTTATTCCGCTACCTTATATTCTTGATATGATTGTATGTTTGTGATAACCTAGAATTACATAATTTGATTAAGTTAATCACTTGGCTAATTAACTAGGTTAATCTGGTTGGTTTAAGGGGTCTAAAACCGTTCAAGTGGTATCAGAGTGGGTAACTCTTTTCTTGTAGATCTTTTGATTTCTGAGCTGATCCTTGACCCCTGTTGTCATGGAACACGGTCACTCTCTTGTTGTTCCTCCTCACTTTGATGGGAATAACTATGCTTATTGGAAAGTAAGGATGAAAGCATTCCTGAAATCCATTGATGAGAGAGTTTGGAATTCCGTTGAGTACGGATGGGAGAAGCCCACTACTCCTGTGAGTGAGTGGCAAACTCCTCAAAAGAAGCAGCTGGGTTCAATAGCAAAGCTATGAATGCCATTTTTAATGCTGTTTTCATGGAGGAATTTAAGAGAGTCTCTAATGTTGAGATTGCTCATACTGCTTGGAAAATCCTCCAAACTGTGCATGAAGGCACAAAGGCAGTTAAGATAAACAAACTGCAGCAATTAACTTCTAGGTTTGAGAGCATTAGAATGTCTGATGATGAATCCTTTGATGAATTTTATGCCAAACTTAATGACATTGTTAATTCTGCTTTTAATTTGGATGAAATCTATGATCAACCTAAAATTGTTAGGAAGATTCTTAGATCTTTAACTGAAAACTTTTGACCCAAAGTTACTACCATTACTAAGAGCAAGGATGTAGATTCCATCCCTGTTGATGAGCTTGTAGGATCTCTTCAGTACTATGAGTCTGACCTACCCAAAGCAAACAAATCCAAATCAATGGCTGTTAAGTCTGTTGATGATGTTGATGTAGGTGGATTTGATGATGAGCTCTCTGCTGCAGAGATAGCTTACCTTGCCAAGAATTTT
This sequence comes from Quercus ilex subsp. ballota, assembly GCA_032727855.1. Taxonomy (NCBI): domain Eukaryota; kingdom Viridiplantae; phylum Streptophyta; class Magnoliopsida; order Fagales; family Fagaceae; genus Quercus; species Quercus ilex. The sequence continues at coordinate 4,855,935 of CM064917.1, read as the reverse complement.
AGAAACTTTCTGAGGAACACTAATAGAAGGGCAAGAAATACAAACACTGTTGAACCTAGAAACTTTAGGAAGAATGATCCCACTAAGGTTAATAACTTTGAAAAACCTAGAGAAAAAGTTGGTCAATCTTCAAATAATACTTTGGGTGCTCAGTGTTTTGGCTGTCAAGGGTATGGTCATGTTAAATCTGAATGTCCTACTTTCTTGAAGTCTAAGGGTAAAGCTATGGCTGTAACTCTTAGTGATAATGAGGTTTTTGATGATGAGGATGGAAATTTCATTACTTTCACTGCTACTGCTGTAGTAAATGAAAGCGTATCTGCTAAAGAAAACCCTTCTGATGGAGAACTCTCTGAGGATGCAGATCTTCAAGAGGCCTATAATAAACTTTGCAAAGTTGCTGCAAAGGATGCTATGAATGTTGAACTTGGCCTGAAGAAAATTGATTCTCTTGAGCTTGAAAAGAAAAATTTGCTTGTTAAATTATTTGATGCTAATGATCTTTTGAACCATGTGAAATCTGAGAACATGCTCTTGCTTGATAAAGTTAAAACTTTGGAACATGATTTATCTACTGCTAGATCTGCTAGTTCTAAACTTGATCAAATGCTGAATGTTCAAAAGTATCCTTCTGATAAATCTGGGTTAGGATATGTTGAAAGCATCTCTGTGTCTGCTCCTAATTCCACAAACTTTGTTCCTTCATCTTCTTCTGAAACTTCTGTGAGTGAGGTTGTGAGTGAAACTGTCAAACCACCTGTGAGTGAGGTTGTCAAACCTATAAAAGTTTCACCACCTAGGAAGATTAGGGTTGATCCAGGAGAGTCTAAACCTAAGGAAACTACCCTTTCTAAGGACAAGATGCATGGTAAACCTGCTTGGGTTTGTCATTATTGTGGAAAGTTTGGACACATTCGTCCTAACTGTTACAAGCTTCAAGCTGCTAAGAGAGCAAACAAACCAAAAGTGTCTGTGCCTCAAGCACAAGATCCTATGGCACTTATTGGTGAATTCGTAAAGGCTTTGAACCTTTATTCCAATCCTGGAGTTGGAAATCACTCGAATGTAAATAGGAACTCCAATGCTCATGGTGCATCTAAAAGGTTTTAGATGCAAAAGACTCGATCTAATTGAGTCTTTCTGACATGGTCCTTGTGCTTCACTGCTCATTCTTTTGTGACCATTGTTCTTTGGTTTTTGTTGATTTTGTTTGTTTCTAGGATTTGCATTGCATTTCATTCTAGGATTTATTTGTTTTCTCTTTTAAAATTAAAAAAAAAAAAAATTCTTTTGTGACCATTATTCTTTGGTTTTTGTTGATTTTGTTTGTTTCTAGGATTTGCATTGCATTACATTCATGCATTTCATTCTAGGATTTATTTGTTTTCTCTTTTAAAATTTTTAAAAAAAAAAAAAAAAAAAAAAGAAGAAGGGAAAAGCAAATTGTGTTTGGCAATATTGTTTTTGGTCTTTGAAAACAAGGTTGGTCAATTTATTTACACATAACATGTTTTGTGTAACTTGTTTAGCTTTGATGAGCTTATTTATTGCACTTTACTAGTTGAAACTTTGTAGTGCATGTTGTGTGGGAAAGATGTTTATGGTGTTTATCACTTTGTCTTAATCTTGAAGTCACATGTTATTTGACTGTCGGACTTGATCCTTTTGAGAAAGGCATAAATAATCATCTCACCACTGTTCACTAGCCAATCATGAACACCTTAGTGCATATCATAAGATTTTGTGCTCAAGAAAGTGTAGCACATGCACAAAAAGAACATAAGGTGTAGCCTCGGTTAATTGCTTAATGATTAAAACTGGTGTGTACTATTAGGCTTGATGCCAATTCACTTGATTAAAACTGGTGTGTACTATTAAGTTTGATGCCAAATTTCATCTAATTATGGGGCAAAATTCAAAAAACTTACATGATTGCAAGCTTATGTTCTAGGAGATGTGGGAGTTATATGATATAACTCTTTAGGTGATAGTCTCTTTTGAATTCTATGTGATGGATTTTGTAGACTTTGTGATTTATTGCTATTCACATATCACCTCACATGTATCTCAAGTTTTTGCTAGTTGCACACACTACACAAGTTACTCTTTGTTAAACATTGTACATGTTATTGTGTGTGCTTTTGGTCTGACCAACCAAGTTTGAAAATATTTTGAGTTTTATGCAAAATTCTTTTTGCTTGAGAATGTAAAGGGAGACTGGCTGAAATCTTTCTTTGGAGAAACTGGGATTAAAATTTGGGTTTTTGAAAAATCATTCCATATCATCTCATACTCATGCATTTTGTTTTATCTATTTTAATGCTTTGAGGAGTTATTTTCAAAAACTGGTTTAATTTTTTCAAAACTGTGATTTTTCTCAAAATACTGTGAGCTGCTGTCTGTTTCGATCGATTCAATCTGTTTTTCAATCGATCGAAAATACTTAAAATTTTTTTAAAAATCTCGGATTGATTCGATCGATCGAATGTGATTTTCGATCAATCGAAAGTCGCGAATCAGGTTTTTTAAAAACAATGTTCTTGACTGATTCAAACTCTTTTTAAAAAAGTTTTTCAAACTTTTCTTCTCTCTCCGACTAGGCAAGGTTCTACAGTCAATTTTTTGTCGTTTTCTTCCAAATTTTTCGCAAAGATTCTCTTTCCTCAAGCCGGTAAGACTCTTTTGCCCTTCCTTTTGAGTTTATTTTCATATTTTCATGCATTTTTCACTCAAATTTTCGGACCTTTTCTATTTGGGATTTTTGTTGATTCAAGACCTATTTTGTACAATTGATCAATGGGTTTTTGTTGGGACATGATATAAACTTGTTCTTGGTGGTTTAATTTGATCAATTTTGGGTTTTGTGAAAAATTGAAATTTCTAGGGTTTGCATTGAATCCGAATTGGGGATTTTGTTCAATTAGGTTGAAATTGATGAAATTGGCTGGTTTTTTTGATGTAATTAGGCATTATAATCTGTGTGTTGTGTTATGGAATGCTCAATTCATCAATTTGTTTCAAAATTATCAAGTGGTTTTTCAAATTTTTTGGGGTTTTTGTTAGAAACTCTATGCTCAAGCCAATTTTATGCAATCGAACTTAAAATTGAACTTTGTTAACTGCATTAGTACATGCATCATGACATTATAACTGTTCATGCATCATATAGATTTTTGCTCTATATTTTTTGTGCTAACTTGCAGTCTGCTCTTGGTTTTTGTTTTTTTTTTTTATTCTGTTGGTTTTCTCTTTATGTTTCTGTCCTTTCCTTAGCACTATGCCTAGGAAGACTAGGGCTCGTAGGTCTATTCCCTCATCTACTCCTTCCCCTTCTCCCTTTGACCGAGAGAGGTTTCCTAGTGAGAAAAACTAAGAGATTTTTGATACACTGAACCTTAAGAGGAAGATATGGTTTGAGCGTTCTGTCATCTTAGATGAGCTTGATCCTGCCATTAGGGCAAACTTTGAGCGTAGGGGCTGGTTACCCTTGGTGGATATTTCTGATCCTCCTCCACCTGCTACCTTGATTAGAGAGTTCTTTTCAAACATCTCTATCCGCGTCTATGATTCCAACACTTTGGTAAAGAGTTGGATACGAGGCGTAGAGTACACCATTACTCCTAAGGTAGTGGCTGATGCTCTAGGGGTACCTTTGGTACATCATCCTGTCTACCCATATGATGAGTCTCTTGTTTTGAGTGATGTCATGTCTTACATGACTGGGTCTTCTATCCAGTGGGGTTCTGATCCTAGGATCACCACTGCTGAGCTTTCTGAGTTACACTATTCTTCTTTAGGATAGCGTGTCACTCTTTCTGGCCCATTTCTCATTTTCACACCATTTCTCTCAAGTGGTGTGTATTTTTGTATGCTCTTGTCACTGATGCTCCTATCAGTTTTCCCCATTTGTTTTTTCGTTCTTTGAACGAAGTTTATAGGAGTTCATCTATTTCTCATGCCCTTGTTCATCCTATTTTCATTCATAGGATTTTGCTTTATCTTGATCTTGGTGGCTTTCCTTCCTCTGAGCTCGTTCATGTGATTGCTCCTATAGGTGCGTCTTTTCTTAGACAGAGGGCTGCTCACCTTAGAGTTGGCTCTAAACACCTTAGGTCTGCACCTTCTGGTTCCGCACCTCCTCCCTCTTCTTCTACAGGTCCTGCTGGTGAGGCTGTTCCTGATCCTGATGCTGCTGCTGCTGTTCCTCCACCTCCATTGGATGACTTTGATATACGTCGCACTTTGGAGACTGTCATGACCGTTCAGGCGGCTCATGGTCAGCTTTTGGTGGACTTATTTGACGAGATCCGTGCTTTGCGTGCTGATCTGGCGCATTTGCGTTTGCCCTCACCACCTCCTTTTGATGATGGCTTGTGATTGCTCTTTGGCATTTCGTCACAAAAAAAAAAAGGGGAGTAGAGTTTTGACTTGTAGAGGAGTTTTTGTAGTTAGGGGGAGTATACTTTTTTGTTTTTGAGGAGTTAGTGGAGATGTTAGATTGTATCTAGGCGCTTCACTTTGTATATCATTTTTAGGGCTATTCATGTTAGGGGGAGTAACATTTTTTTTTTTTTGATATACATGATATATTCTTGATTCTTGTTTTCTTTGGATTCACTGTTTATTGATTTATATTTCTGAGTTGTTCATTGATATATATCTTTATTATGTGTTGTGTGAATCATACAAGAATGTTATACCTGTCTATTTACTATTTTTTGCCACACATGCGTTTATGCTTTTGTTGAGTGTTTCAGGAATATACAGGTTGATTCAATTGAGCTGTTGTCTACACTTGCAACTGGTGGATAGTAGTTAGGATTGAATTTTAGTTTTTATGAGCATTATTTTTGTAAAGGGCTTGCACTTGTAAACTTTGAGCTTTGTGTTTGTGTTTTGTCACGGATTGCCAAAGGGGGAGTTTGTTAGGTTCTAAAGATTTAGGAATTTATGTATTTAGAACTCTAATTTGTATTATTGGCAAACCATGATCAAAACAGGTTGTTTAGTCTTGTTTAGACTTGCTCAAAGTTGTGTCTTTTTTGTAAAGTTGGAATTGAGTGGCTGCAGATGCATTGGTGCATTTCGGCCTGGCTCGATCAATCGAAAGAAAGACTCGATCGATCAAATCTCGGGCAGAATGCTTTTCTGCAGAATTTTCCAACTCAGCCCTAACTCATTACGTTTTAGGTTTTCTGTTTTTACCCTAGGTATATAAAGAAAAACCCTAGTCACATTTTTAGAGTTGCTCCTGTTGTATTGTTGCTCATACTTTTTTGTTTTGTGTAAATGAGATCTAGAGGAGCTTTCCTTTACACAAAGCTTAGGGTTTTTCAAGGTGGAGATAGTATCAACATCTTGATAATCAACTCGGTTGCTGCCATTGGAGCTTAAAGAATAACAAGCGTGGGTGCTTGTAGCTGATTGGAGAATCCAAGAAAGAAAGAAGGAGTCTGTGGAAGATGAAGCTAATACAAATAAGGGAAGATATTCCCCAACTCAGTAAGCATAACAGAGAGCCAATGCGAATAAAAGGAATATCACATTAATGTCATAAGTCACCATACTAGCAAGGGACCTTAAAGAATTGCTTAAAGAAAGAACCAATTTTTTTTTACAAATAATCTTTTTGCTTAAAAGAGTCAAGGACTTATTACATCTCTGAAGGAGATCCAACTACTATGTGTGTCAATTTATCATTGAATGACATATACTGGGATCCTCCACCTCTACGCACCATACTAACTAATTTACGCATTTTAGAACTTCAAAGCCATTGAACAAAAAGAAAGATACACTAGCAATCATAAATGAAAAACCAGAATGAGTGCAAAGATTTATGTGATGAAATCAAATTTTCTATATATTAAATAAATACATAAAAATTAAAGTTTCACATTACAAACTTGCTGAGGAATTCTTCAATGGGAAATTTTCACATGGGGTTTCTATTAGGGGAAAAATCGAAGCAAGTGGCTTGATTTGCAATTCGAATTTGGCTATTATGAAATTTCAATTCAGATTTCACAACATTACTGCTCCAAAATTCTTAGAGAAAAAAAAAACCAATCAAATAGGCCCAAATCTTGACGATAAATTCAGGGAAAAGGGAGAAGGGATGAAGAAAAAACCTATCCTACTCACACATTCAATTGAAATAAATCATTAATTAAATCCATCATTCAAAAACCCAAATCTTGATGATAAATTCAGGGAAAATGTATGAAGAATGGTTGCCTGAGATTTGTATGAACATGAGGTGAAGATCGGCCAAGAATGATGAGGAGGAGCAAAATTAAAAGAACGCAGCAGAGAAGTAGAGAGAACACACGAGATGGTGAGGCGAGAGAAAAAAAGAAAAAAGAAAAAAGAGATGTCTGTTTTTTCCCATGTTTGGTTTTATATGTTACCTGCTTGACTAGTAACTGGTAATTCATTAAAATCACATAAACAGCCAGGATGAAAACAAGTGAAATAAATGGTTAGATTAATGGGTGGGTACCATACCCACACACCAAAAAAAAAAAAAAAAAAAAAAAAAAAAAAAAAAAAAAGGTGGGTATGGTAGAATGATCTTGAGAGTTTAAAATTAGCCACACAATAAATAGAGAAAATAAATTGGCAGTGAGAAGATCTCACATCAAGCACAACATTGGTAGTGTGATTCTGGCATTTTATGTTTTGATTTGAGAATATAATTCATTCATGCTGATGTAGCCCCTACATATATGGCATTTTATGTTTTGATTTGGATCATCAACTTGATATTCGGTACAATATAGGGAATAATCAAATCTAATTTGAAATCCTTCAAAAAGAATGTATATTGAGATACCCATTGATGATCCTCTAGCATCATATATATCTCAAAGTATTTCTCCTTTAAGTGGTTGAATTCAATTAAACACAACCTCCCTTCATGTTCTGACAAGGAGGGCAAAAATTTGTCATAAAATTTTACCATATAATTTTCCACCAACTAACAGTAGGCTTCTTTTGTCTAATTTGATCCCAAACACTTGAGATAGAAATAATTCCTGATTTTGAAGGGATCCATACAGCTTTGTCATCATTTAATGCATAAATGAAGGTATTCATAAACTCACCAGCCCACTTAAGAATTTTCACATGTAAAAGTTGCTCCGATTGCCGGATACACTTGACTTGGATCAGGTCTGGATCCCAGCAAAGACAAATCATTCCCATTTGATGAAATTAGTAATTGTGCACAAAATTTCAACCTAGAACTATGGCATTCTGGATTCTTTGAGCATTCAATTCTTTAACCTTTGTTTCTAGTAAACACACTATAGATACATTCCTTTTATTAATCAACCTCTTCACCTCTTTTTGTTTTAAGGGGGTTCATTTAGGCCCCTAACATTCCGGACAAGTACTTTCATAACTGTCCAGTGTCAAGGGTTATGAGATCAAACCCTTTAGTTAGCTCAGCTCTAGCCTTACCTTCCCTTCCATTCACAAACTTTTCCTTACCCAGGTACCCCCCAGACCTTTTTGGACATAAAACTTTCTTCTCTAATTTTGAACGCTTAAATTGCACTGATAGTTACGGCAATTACACCTCTTGGCAACAATAAGTGAGTGTTACATGGATTGAGTTACATCAGAAGATAGAAATGCTTGCAAAAACAGAGTATGTAAGGAATTAAAAGACAATAAAAAAGAACGCCTAGGATAGATGATCAACTTAGAGATTCAAACTAAACCTTTGTATCTGTATAATGTTCAACATAGCATGCAAGGAATTAAAAGACAAAAAACAACGCCTAGGATAGATGATGAACTTAGAGGTTCAAACTAAACCTTTTGTATTTGTATAATTTCCACATTATATTTTCGGTGGTGCATAAAAGTTGGAGCAAAACGCTCAGCGGCTGGTGCACCCTGTAGCCAGTGCCAGCATTCAAGAGCACTTCTCACTGTTCTCACATCAGCTCCAAGCAAACCTGTCTCCACGTTTTTCTTCCCACTGGTCATCAGCTGCCAATGAAGAAGACAAATTACAAGTTGCAATTTCATTGACCCAGTCAGGGATAGAACCGGGATTCAAATTTGGGGGGCCAAAGTATAAACCAAAGTTAGATTAAGATCTGGTGCCGTGGTAATTTTTCAATTTTCTTTGAAGAATTTTAAAAAATTGGGACACTAATAATAGAGTTTGGCAATGTTTGAACAACAACATCAGCTTGAGAGTTATTTTTTTTTTTCTTTTGAAAAAAAATCAAACATTGCAATTAATTTTCTCATGATTTACAAATACAAATCAAATAAATGTTGATTATTCTATATTAAATAGTTCTATTGTGTCATAAATTAGTCTAAAAAAAAGCCAAACAAATCACACTAGTCACAATAAAATTACTGATGATAATTTATTGGATTAATCAACAAACAAACATTAAAGAAAAAAAAAATACATTGTCAATTATTAACCTAAAAAAAACACATTATCAATTATTAATGTTTATTATGTTGGGTGCATGGTCCTTATGAAGTCCAAGCCACACTTTAATATTTCTCACATAAATTAGATGGTTGAAAAAGTGTTGAGAAATCCAATTTCTATTATTTTATTAAGGGAAAATTATACTTTACTAACTTAAACTCTAACATTTGTTATACTTTACACTCTGATGTTAATTTTATTGTCACGTAGGAAGGAAATTTATAGCACATGACTTGCATGTGAGTTTTGCTTAAGTGACACAATGTTAAAAGACCAAAAACCCCTTTTCCTAATCAATTAAAAACAAAATTTTATTTTTATTTTTATTTTTTACTCATCTCTCTCTTGCACAGCAGCTCCTCTCTCCGAATCAAAATCTGTGTAACCCTAAATCTCCAAAGCAAAATCATCAATGGCTCCACCATTGCAACGAAATCTCTAAGTCCCCAAATCAAAATTTGTTCAAAGTTCTGAACAAATGTAGTACCTTACCACCATGGAGCTTTTCTTTCTTACTTTTTTGAATAAGTAGCAGCAAAGTGATGCCCATTTTCTATCTAAATCCTTAATTGCCAGAAAAAGGTAAATTCTATGTTGTAATATAGCAGGTAAATGAAAAAGATTTTATTTGATGGACATAAAACACAGCTTAAATAGTTTACTTTAAAACAAATTCTTGAAGAGAATTGAATAGCCATAATATAATATCTTTAGAGATTACAATACAACGACTTAAACTTCTCTAAAATTTAACTTTTGATTGCCCGTAAGACAAACATAGGATTTAATACCAAGAACTTGTGCGGACGTAATTCGCTTTTTGGGTCCTTTGTCAGCATCTTCCCGTTTAGATCTATTGCACTCTTTGAAATCAATGGCCATGGTTCACTTACAAAGTCAATTTCTCCTCGCAGTATGGCTATGAACAAATTTTGATTTGGGAACTTGGGGATTTCGTCTCGGTGGTGGAGCTGCTATGCACGATAGAGAGAGATGGTAAAAAATAAAGTTTTTTTTTTTTATTTTTTTAATTGATTAGGAAAAGGGGTTTTTGGTCTTTTAATGTTGTGCCACTAAGCAAAACTCACGTGCAAGTCACATGCTATAGATTTCCATCCAACGTAACAGTAAAATTAACATCATGGTGCAAAATGTAACAAGGGTCATAGTTTAGGATGCAAAACATGCATTAGAATAATTTAGGGTGCAAAGTGTAATTTAGGGTATAATTTAGGGTGATAAAGTGTAATTTTCCATTTTATTAAAAAATGTGTGCGTGTAACTTAAGCTGAAGTAGAAAAAAAAAATGATAAAGAAAAAACAAAGAGACACACTAGTTCCATAAGAAATAAAAAAACACACACACACCTACCCACCACTGACTGTGAGAGAGGGGAGACAACACAGATTGAGAAATAAACTCAGATCAGTGAAGATAAATCAACTGAGAAGAGAAGACCATACCTTAGCCAATTCCACTCATGTGTGAGTGTGAAAAGTAAACCAAGTTAAGAACTTGCAACAGTGAGCTTAGTGATTGGTTTGTGGATCTAATGTCAAAGGTAGTAAGGAATAGAGGAAGAATGAGAGCAGCAAGACTAAGAGAGAGAAATTAAACGGGTAAAGTTGAGAATTTTTTATTGTTTTGTTTTTGTCTAGACTGGATTTATGATTTATTTTAGAGCAATAACATCAGCTTGTGGAAAGTTTCGCAAAATAGAAAAAGGTACTCATTTTATACATTTTGGCCCAAAAAAAACCCACATTAGTGGGTGTAAAATTGTGTATTTATGCATAATTGCTACAGTAACCGTGCATATATGTTATTGTAGCTCTTCTATTTATTACTTTATATTTTTTTCTCTCTTCTCTATCATCTCTCATTTGATTATCTCTCCTCTCTCATTCGATCTCTCTCTTCCTCTTCCCTCTTAATCCTTTTATCTTCTCTTAAATCCAACAACAAATCATAAAATTCTTCAAACTTGAGCTAAATCAAGATCCCAAATTCATCAAACCCTCTTCTAAAAAAAAAATCATCAAACCCATATAAATAATCAAATCGAAATTGCAAAAGAACAAGAAGAAAATGCAAAAATAGTAGAAGAACAAGCGTCACTAATGGAGGCTTTAGTGTTCCTCAGCAGCAACTCAAAGCCTTTGAGTACTTCATCACAGCCTCTTCAATGTACCCAAACCAAAACATTAAATTTATGTTTTTTTTAAGCTTACCCACCATCTTCTCAAAAAAAAAAAAAAAAAAAAAAAGCTTACCCACCAAGAGTTTTCTCTCTTTAGCTTCTTGTTTCAGCTAGCAAAAGAAGAAGAAAGACGAAGACGTCGAAGAAGAAAAAATGGAGAAGAAGAAAGAAGCAGAAGGAAAAGAAAAACAAGAAGAAAGTGAAAAAGAAAAAGAAAGAGATAGAGATCAGATATACTCTGGCGTGTGTTAAAGTTGGTGGGGCCATGGTAGTGAATAATAATAAAATGTGAGAAAAATATTATTCAAATAAAAGAATATGTAGAATAGACAAACTGATATGAGTGTTTTATAAAAATAAGAGTGTAAAATAAAAAATAAAGTAGGTTTTTTTTGTGCAAAATAGAAGAAAAATTTGCATCCACTGATGTGAATGCATATCCAACAGTCAAAAGGTTGGAGCAGATTCTTATTTTATTTTTTTTGGTTTTCATGGGTTAATATGTAAATATTTTGGAGGAGAGGGGCCAAAAAATATATTTTGGGGTAAATTTTTATTTTTCTGGTTAGATATATATACTATTCTATATTTTTTTCAAAATCTGGAGGGCCATAGCCCCCGTTATCCCCAACGTAGGTCCTTCTCTGGACCCAGTTAAAAATAAAATTACATATATAAAATTAAAACTTCAAATCTAAGACGAGATTCATTCACTTGTGAAGATAGTGAAAGATATGCAAGAATATGACTACTCTATCAACGTTCCTCTTTTGAACACAATTCACAAGCCTATTGGACAAAGAAGAATTCACGTGGAAGCAGAGCTATAGGAGAGACCAAAACACCAACTAATATGATGGGTCCATCATAATTGTAATGAACTTTGATTCAAGGTTCAAGATTATTTATTGCTTTATACCTGTAGCTGGGTTTTTCTGAAGAATCTGAAGCAAGGTTCCCTTCTCGGCCTACCGAATTCCGGGGAGAGTCAGTTGTCAAAGGCGTGCTGCAAATGCAACCCATCCGTGTGGCAAATCGGAGATTTTTAGTTAAATGAGTGGTATTTCTGTTTAAGTGGTGGTGTGGTTGTTCTTTTGAGAGAGAGAGAGAGAGAGAGAGAGAGGGGAGAGGGAGAGTTGAAAAAATGAGAAGAGTAAGTCAGAGCAAAGCAATCCAAGGAAGCCCATGGATGTCTCACTAAGAACCTGTTTGGGATATGATGTGAGCATCAGTTTATTTGAGTTTTTTAGCTTCTTTTTTGTATTAGTCATGGATTCATTACACTTTTTGGTATTATTTATGAATCTTATTATACTATTCAGTTAACTTTTAACATTTTTTTCCCCCTATATTTTCAATAAAAAGTTTTCAATTTCAGCTAAATAAATTGTTCCCAAATGGACCAAATTTCACGTTCCACCAATGAAATAATCAGGGTTGGGCTAGCTGGCTCAACATCTTTGATGGCCTAAGGTGAAAATTTTAAGCGGGCTTTTTTATATTTAAATATTAATTAAATTATATTTATTGAATTTTTTTATTTAAAATCTATTTTTCTTGCTTTTTGAGATGAAAATTTACTAATTAAGTTTTTTTTTTTTTTTTTTTTTTAAGTTCCTCTAACATTTTTTTTTTTAATTAATAATATGGCTAATTCACTTAATTTTAGTAGACTTTAAATAAGATTTTTTAATTGGTATGATAACTTATAATAAAGTAAAAGAGACTATTCATGTTATAGTGGGTGGGTTAGTGTCTTAGAGCATTAGCATCAGTCTTTATAAATTTTTCTGTCTATATTAGCACTAGAACCTACTTTTTCAATTTTACACAATCACCTCTCAAAAACACCCACATCAATTAATCTATTTTACAATCTATTATATTTAAATAATAATATTTCTTCATTTTTTTTTTATCTTTTTTTTTTTATCCTTATCTTTCTATCTCTTTACTTTTAGTTATGCTGGAACCACAACTTGTGGAAAAACTTGTGTCACAACTCGCCCACGTGGCGAGTTGTAAGTGGTAGAGGGGTGATGTAGGGTCCATGTGGGGACACCTTTCCACCACTCATAACTAGCCACATGGACGAGTAGTGGAACAAGTTGCACCACAAGTTGTGGCACCAATATAACTCCTTTACTTTTACTTTATCCTCTCATCTCTCAAATCAAACCATTTGGAGCCTTCCACCCTCTCTCTCTCTCTCTCAGATTACCCCTCCACCACAAGCATCGGTCCACAAGCATCCGTCTCCGTCGACCCACAAGCATCGATCTTTGTTGCAAGCACCACCGATCCACAAGCATCAAAACCTATTCCCCTTGACCCACAAGCACTAATCATCGCTGCCAACTAGCATCGATCCACAAGTTTATCAAGTTCACAACAGTGCTCTCTCTCTCTCTGTTGGTTTGTATGTGTGGGCGTGTTTGTGTCTTTGTGTTGGATTGTTTGTGTCTTTGTGTTGGATTGTTTGTGTCAGAGGAAGAAGATGATGATGAGGGAGAGTAGAAGTCTGAGTTGGTTTTGCAGACAGAGAAGAGAGAGAAAAAAAGAAGCAAATTTGTGAAATTAATAAAATATTAGGATGCAAAGCTACAATAACCATGTATATTTACTTGGTTACTATAGCAAAAATGGAAATCTATTGTGATTTAGAAGGACTGATGTAGGGTGTTTTTGAAAAATAATGTGTAAAATTGACTACTTTTTGTATTATGGAAGGATGGGTGTGATTGCACTTAGGGAAGTTAGTTTTAGCGTGTGGGGTCGTGGGTCATGTGGCTGTGTGTGCTAATATGCTATGGGCAATGTACTACTACTGTCAGCAATGAGTGTAGGGCCTTCCCCCCCCCCCCCCCCCCCTTTTTAATCTTCTGTAATTTAGGATACAATGGGGTATTTTTAATACATTTTATTGACCAACAAAAGGATTTAAAACTTTTTTAATTAAAATATATAGGTATATATATATATATATATATATAAGTGGGGGCCTTCTTTTATTTGGAAGCCTTTAGCAATTGCATCAATTGCTTCTATACTTTAGTTGGCCCTGGAAATAATGACATGTTGTTGTTTCTTTTCTTTTTTTTTTCTTTTTTCTTACAAACCCATGGCTGATCGCTGTAGGGAGGGAGGAGAGAACCAAAACAAATGAAACACACGAGTTAGCAGCAGGAAGAGACATTTTGAAGAAATGTTTATTGAAGTAAATCAATATATATATATATATATATATACACACATATAAGCAGAGATGCGGGAGTACATGAGGTCATGCCATGTGGCGCTCTAATTTTGCATCTAGCTTTTTTTTACCTCTTTTCATTAAGTTTTTTTTACTATTACCCAAAATATCATATTAACTTATTTTTACTGTTACCTCATTAATTGACTAAGTTTACACCACAACTTTCTTTTTTCTTCATGTCTTTTAGCATACCCACCGTTTTAGTATTAAAAACAAAAGCACAAAAAAAATTAAGGACTAATATAATTAACCCAATAAGGTACTAGGGAGAGATAGAGAGACAAAAATATTTTTGATTGTTAAATGAAACGCACTGCTTCACAATTACTAAAATAAAAAAAAATTTGATTGACAAAGCATTTGTAAGAGAGAGAAAGAAAGGAATCTGAGGGGCCACCACCATTGTCATGCTGGCTGGCCTCCCACCACCATCAAGCTAGCGAAACCTCTACAGCTATTTTTTTTTTGGTTAATTGTTACTATGAACTCATTACTAACAAAATTCTATAACAATTATGCTATAATATATGTATAACATTCTCAAAACCATTAGTAGAATGTGACGTTTATAAGAATTGTAGCAAAAGTGCATTACCTGAACTATGCTAATCTTATTTAAATGGATAAAAATTAACTCTTTTTATTGAGATCGTAGTCCTAGAGACAAAAGTCCAAGGTTAAGTTCTTTTGTTTTTGTACAATTAAATTGCCAGTGGTGGAGCGTAATGCTCTAAGGGCCCATTTGGATTGAGAGGGAAAGGATGGGGAATGGAGGAGGGTAGAGTAGAATTAGTTGAAAATAGGCTAATTTAGGGCCAAATCTACTCTACTTCCCTTCCTTCCCATTCAATCCAAACGGACCATAAAACAAAGATCTCATACGGGAGTATATGAGGTCATGTCATGTGGTGCTTTAATTTTGCATTTAGTATTTTTACCTTTTTTCATTAAGTTTTTTTATTGTTACCCAAAATATCACATTAACTTATTTTACTGTTACCTCATTAATTGACAAAGCTTGCACCACACCTTTCTCTTTTCTTCATGTCTTTTAGGCTTTAGCATACTCACCATTTTAGTATTAAAAACAAATGCACAAAAGAAATTAAGGACTAATATAACTAACCCAATAAGGTACTAGGGAGAGATAGCGAGACACAAAAATATTTTTGATTGTTAAATGAAACGCATTGTTTCACAATTACCAAAAAAAAAAAAAATTGAGATTGACAAATCATTTGTAAGAGAGAGAAAGAAAGGAATTTGAGTGGCCAACACTATCATAATGCTAGCTAGCCTCCCACCACCACCTTGCTAGTTGGCCTCCCACCACCATTAATCTGGCGAAACCTCTATGGGTTTTTTTTTTTTTTTTTTTAGTTAACTCTTACCATGAACTCATTACTAACAAAATTCTATAACAATTATGCTATAATATATGTATAACATTAAAATTAACTCTTTTTATTGAGATCATAGTCCTAGAGACAAAAGTCCAGGGTTAAGTTCTTTTGTTTTTGTACAAATAAATTGCCAGTGGTGGAGTGTAATGCTCTAAGGGCCCATTTGGATTGAGAGGGGAAGGGGGGGGGGGGGGGGGAGTGGAGGGGAATAGAGTAGAGTTGGTTGAAAATATACTAATTTTGGGCCAAATCTACTCTACTCTCCCTCCCTCCCACTCAATCCAAACGGACCATAAAACATTGAAAGATAATCACAAGCAGCCTATGCAATTAGTGCTTTCCTAAGTCCAACACATTCTTTCTTCTATTTTTGCCCAATCAAAATTAGTGCTTCCCCTATTTAACTTCAAGTAAGTTAGTGCTTCCTTTTATTTTATTGCAATCATTCATAATTTGCAGAGCTGAAGATAAAAATTATGTTAATGGAAATAAAAAAGCAAAGACCTCATGCGAGAGTGCACGAGGTCTAGCCACATGGTGCTCTAATTTTACATTTAACATTTTTCATTTTTTTACCTCTTTTTATTAAGTATTTTTTACTGTTACCCAAAAGTTTACATTAACTTATATTTTACTATTATCTCATTAATCTCCCATTGATTGTCTTAGCTTATATCACATATTTATCTCTTCTTCATGTCTTTTATCATACCCACCATTTTTTTTTAAAGAGTTTCAACTTATGGCGTCCGCTCCTGATAATAGCTCTTTATCAGCAGACCAAGACACCAATCAGTTTTTGGTGTAGGCGGGGATTGAACCCCATATCTCTTATACAACCATCAGAGACTTTACCAGTTGAGCTAACTGGAACCCACAACATACCCACCATTTTAGTATTAAAAACAGAAGAAAAAATAATAATAATTAAGGACTAACACTAATAACTAACCAGATAAGGCATTAGGGAGAGATAGAGAAACACGAAAATGTTGTGAACAGTTAAATGAAACTCATTGTTTCACTATTACCAAAATAAAAGACCTAAGTTTGACAAAACATTTGTAAGAGATAGAAAGAGGAATCTGAGGGGCCGCCACCTTTTTCATTTGGCCTCCCCCCACCATCAAGCCGCCTAAATCTCTACGAGTAATTTTTTTTACCGTAGTTTTAAATCATTAATATGACACATGCATATGCACTTGCTCACACCATCTCTTAATGTCACATTATTGATGAGTGGAAGGAAGCAAGAGAGTTGGACATATTTTCATTTTATGGTAAGCAATCTGTGAACACAACATAGATTAGTTGATTTTCATGGTCCTGTTACTCTTTTGTATTTATTTTTGGTTTCATGATTTAAAAAGAAAAATTAAACTTACATTGAGAAGGCTACAAATGTGCCAAGCTACTAAACTAATTTTTAATATCTCAAAATGTATATGTTTCTTTACTCAAATTTAGATTATTTTTTAATTTTAATATATGTCTAACATTCTCCAAAAACATTTTACATAAAATATTATAAAATTATCCGTGCATTGCACAATAAACTTACTTGTTAACGTTAACAAAAGAGACCTTAGCTACTTTAAAAAAAAGAAAAAGAAAAAGACTCGTGTGTTATTATTTCATTGGTGGTACATGAATTGGGACAGGTTTGGTAAGACAAAGAACCCGTAATCCATTTTGACACCTTTCCCATTTGACATGGGATATTTGCTCTTCGGCCCACCAATTCAAAGTTTTTAATTTAAAATTTTTTTTTATAGAGTTTCAACTTATGGAGTGGGTTTTTGATTTTTGCTCTTGGTGTAGGCGGGATTAAACACTAGATTTCTTATTCAATTATTAAAATTTTTACTAGTTGAGTTAATTAGAACCCACAAACTTAAAATTGAAAAAACATAAAATTTTTAAAATAATTATAAGCACAAATTATTTTACAATATCTTTACAAATTGTTGATATGGTAAGTTTTTACTGGTTTTTATTTGGACATATCATTCCCTAATTTCTTCCTGAAAAAGGAGGTTTTGGTGTAGATTCATCGACCTCACACGACATGATGGCAATAAGTAATACCACGTGTACCACCGGGGTCTTGTTGGGGCAAGCAATTCAAGAACTCCTACCACAAACCACACCCATGGTGTATTTGGACTTACCATTAACATCAATTTTTCATTCACTAATAATCGCTTATCACATCAATGGTTTGTAAAATATTCTGTCGCATGTTTTAATCTTGCAAAGGCATAACCCCTTTTGTGACATTATTCCACTTGACTTACCAAAATCTCTTCAAGATGAGTATGAAGGCTTCTTGAATTGCAGGCTTGTGTGTGCAATTTTTTTGTTTTACACATTTGAAATTTATATAAATACTAATCTTGCTTAATAGTCAATTGAGTTTGAACTGTTATATAATTTTGCGTATACAATGTAGTGATGATTTTAAGAACTATGCCAACCTTTGTTTCCAAACCTTTAATGATCAATTAAACATTGGACAACAATCAATGAGTCAAAGTTGGAAGGAATGAATGACAGTAGAAAGGACTCAATTGTGAACTTACTTCTTAGTCATCTAACTTTTAGCTTGTTCCTTGATGAGTTTGATTGTTATGTTTTGCATGGTTCATTGCTTTTGGTGTTTCAAGAAAAATTATTGAGGATTTGTCATCCTCTCTTTCAGTTAACAGTTAATATTCTAGATTCAGTTTATGTTTTAATCTTGGAGTACACCGGTTTTATGGGTGATAGAGATCCATTTTCTTTAATAAATTATTTGCGCTCCAGCCTTGCAGAATGTAGGAGGTTTTCGAAAAACAAAAATGAAAATGATTTTATTTTGCAGCAAAGCAGAGATGATAATGGTTGTCTTATTTTTCAAAAAAGCTTTGGACAGTCTCATCATAGCACATAGCATCCATGTAAGTTGCATCTATGCTTGTATAATGCAAAGACGAAATTCCAACCTCAAGGCTATAAGTGAAAGAGGTTAATGTGGCACTATTTCCTGGGCTTTTAGCATTAGACCAAACTAGCTTTTAACCTGCACAATGCGCGGGAATATTTTATTTTATTTATTTGTTATGTTCTATCTTTAAATGTAGTCCTTACAAAGCAACTCGTATTCTTTAAATGTTTTCCTAAGAAAGAAATCTAATTGGGGAGAAGAAAGAAATAATAAGAAAAAAAAATTATAATTTTGATTAATCAAATGTATTATACAATGTGCAGAAAAAAAGAAAAAAAAAAAAAGAGGAATCATTTCACATCTCTTGTAAATTTCAACTACTGATTAATTATTACAATACGTCAATAAGTATTTCATCACTAAATACAACAGTAATACTTAATTGATGCAGCCATAATGCAATAGTAGCTCTTGAACAATGCAGCAATCCAATATAATAGACCTGTACACCAGTAGCAGGAACGTCGCAGTGGTGCAACTTAAACTCCATTGGGAAAGCATGCATAGTGCCATTAAGCACACACCATTTCAAAAGTAATAGTGTAGTACCTCAATGGCTTCATCATTCTCTGCAGTTTAGGAAATGCAAATCATGACTGGAACTCATTGTGAAGGTCATAAATAAAAGCCTAAAAGTATATTAAAAACTATTAGACCTTTGAGTGATAATTTGAACTCTAGTAGAATAACCTACTAATAATTTAATGAAATTGCTTCCTGGAAGACATTTTGGTTTTACTACAAAAGAGACCAAAATATTAATTATAAAGCAATAAAATTTGATCAATGTTTGCTAAGGACTTTAAGGAGGTAGCAAGTTAGAATTCTGACTTGTTTTAGTTGTCACAGTCACTAAAATAAAAAGAGTAGCTAAAAAGTCTCAAATTATTGTAACAATATTACTTGGTGAACTGTTGCAAATTTGGCTGGTTGTTTATTTTTAACATTTTAAATTATTTTTGCTTTAGGTCTGGCTTGAATTAGATTGGTTTGGTTTTGAGTGATCATATACTGATTTTTAGGGCTAACAAAAAAGAGAGGAAAAGATTGAGTGCTGCACCAACCTAACTAAGTTCTTAAAAAACATAGTTTCTTTACCACTTTATAGACACTATAATAAGACCGACATCTGAAGTCAAATTGCATAACATGAAAAAAAAACCCTAAAAAATTATAAAACATGATATACTAATTGTATGTACTAACAAAGCTCCATTCTCACATACAATTATGGACTCTGCCAATTCAAGGTTGAATAATTTAGAGAGTGCATACCTCCTCAATGCTGCCATCCTCAACATAAGTAATAAGAGACTTGAGAAAAAACTCGTCAAGTATAGCTTCTAAATCATCAATATATGGAGGCCCTTGTGGGGAAAAAACCCAATTTTATCAGTGAAAGAAATGAAACAACAGTTCAATTGTGAAATCCATAACAATGGGGATTAAAGGTTCCTCGCCTACATCTTAAACAAAATAAACAGAACAATCAAACCCGACAACAGTGTCGTGTCATTAATAACACCAAAAATAGAAAGAACCCGAAGAATTCTATATTAGAGTCAAAGTCCCTTTTTCCCACGTACACACCACCTATATGAGAAAAAGAAAATTAGAACCTTAAACGGGAGATATTACAAAACAATCATCATATTCAAAATATTGTCACTCTATTTTAAGTAAAAAGTTGAGATTCTTCCAAACAAAGGTATATTTTTTCTATTTCTTGTTTTCTTTGTAGCTTAAATTTATCATTAATTTTCAGCTATTTTCCTTTTGTCAACTTAATTAACGTGACTTTTCATGGAATCAGATGGCTAAACATAGAGATATGTTGCTAAATTACATGCTCTTTCTAAAGATAACTCCATCATTGCCCAACCTGTCATTAAGCTTTGACCTATATCACATTAAAAGTAAGTCCCTCTCTTCGACCCTCAGTTTCACAATGATAATAAAATTAACACAATTATTATATAATAAGAAATAAATTACTGATTCCATATATACAAAAACAAACTATAAAATAAACTGATACAAACCCGAAGGAGAAAGAAGAACTTTTGCAGAACTTGTATTCGGACTATTTGAAGGATGTATACTTGTAGTTACTTTAAAAGGTACCATCGGTTCCACAGAGAC
Organism: Quercus ilex subsp. ballota; assembly: GCA_032727855.1. Taxonomy (NCBI): domain Eukaryota; kingdom Viridiplantae; phylum Streptophyta; class Magnoliopsida; order Fagales; family Fagaceae; genus Quercus; species Quercus ilex. The sequence continues at coordinate 4,835,477 of CM064917.1, read as the reverse complement.
CTTCTCGAAAGGATAAAATGGAGGAAGTTGTGGTGGCAAGAACTCCATATCAATGTGGCTCATGACTGAATCATGATTCTTCTTGGGCAGCAAAACTGCTGGTGTGTTTTTCACATCTACCTCCTGTTCATTTTGAAACTATGGAAATACACTTGTTGTTCCATTGTCTTCAACATAACTATCTCTTGGTTTCACAACTCTCCCTCTTGGCACAACTAAAGATATTTAAAAAGACAATTTTCATTTACAACAAAATAAAAGAGATAAGGAAATTTCAACAATTTTAAAAAATAAGAATGGACATTACATTATATTACATCCCTATTATTCTATACATAGCATCTTATAGAAATTTACCAACTTAAAAGCTCTGCAAAGATTATTATGGTTTTGACACAACCAATTAATGGTAACCACCCTTCACACACTATATACATCATTCATAGCAGGTTGACAATTTTCCTTGAGCATTAGAGTGTGTACATGACTAAATCTAAGAAAAGAGCAACAAATATAATGCACCTTAAAGAATATCAGACAATCAGACATATTATTGTCTTATAAATGCAAATGAGGTTAAAATTCAATTCAATATAAACATAAATGATATTAATATAGTGTACGGGTGGGGCCAAGATTTTCTGGACCTAAGCAACTAATCCATTCTCTGCCATAGTTTGTAATTTGACCTTCTCTCTGCAACAATTTGCAATTCGAACTTTGTGATACATTTTTGTATTGTAAATGTTATTGATAGATTATTATGGTTCTTTATTGTAATCCTTTTGCTTAACTTTCAAGTGTATTGATAAGAAATGATGCTTGTGCTTTTTGCATGTGTGTGTTTACAATAACGAAGAGGTGAAATCCAATTCAGAGACACAAGGGTCTTGTTTATCATAGGGGAAAGTCGAAGTTGTGCAATATATATATTAACTGAGAACCAGCATCAAACACCTATCAGGCACTATAACTGAAATTTCAAAAACCCTGGCTTTAAACTAAATGAATTTAATTTGGAATGAAAAGAATTTGGAGAATGACCAGAGAGTACCAGATTTCTCAAAACTAATTCATATTTCGTACCTAAGAAAAAAAGGAAAAAGAAAATTACCGGTGGTAGTTCTCACTCTATTGCTATATGGTCTTACGGTGTTGATGGCCCATAGATTTTTCTTCTATGGCGAGGCTACTGAGTCCTGACAGTGTAGGGCTCAATCATTCTGTGTTTTAAAAACCCGAAACTAAAACAAATCAAATCTGAACCCATCCAACAGGAAAACTCAATCAAAAGTAACATTTCATACCCAAATCAATATTTTTTGTGATCTCTGTAGTCTAAAACAAAAAACAAAAAACAAAACAAAAGCAAATATCTAAAATTGAGAAAACAATCATTTTGACAGAAATTCCAAAAACCCAAAACAAAAACGAATCAAATCTAAGCCTACCCAACAATAAAACTCAATTAAAAGTAACGTTTTATACCAAACCTACAAAATTGAGAAAAAAAAAATGTACCGTTGTCGATGTCAGTTCCGGTGATCTGGTGGTCTAAATCTGGCAAGGGAACGGAGGTGTATGGTTCAAATGAACTCTGCTCTCTTTCCCTTTTGATTGTAACGCACAGTGTACAGCCTTAGGAACTCTGCCTCTTTCTCTGTGTTGCATTTCATCGCCCCTCCCTTTCTCTGATTCTTTCTCCGTGTCCTCGTCGCCTCTCTCTATCTCTGCCTCTCTATTTCTCTGGATTGAATATTCTTGAAGAAAAAGATTAGGGTTCGTGAGAAGAGAGAGAGAGAGAGAGAGAGATTTTGGGGATATTGGAAGAGACTGTACGGCTCTTCTTCATCTTGATTGGTGTCTGATGTTTTGGGTTTCAGTTTTTGATCTCTCGATCTCTCTCTCTCCTTCTCCGTTCTCTGCCTCTCTATTTCTCTGTCTCTCTTTTCTCTCGGTCTTTTTTTTTTTTTTTTCGTGTAACAATCTTTCTTTTTTCCATCTAAAGCAGTTAATTTCCTTTTATACCAAGAGGCTCCAAATAGTATTTAACGTAGTCAAAGATTATAATTTATAGCTTTTAAACGGTGTTGTTGCGTTGCCAAACAATATAATGTATCATTTGGGATTTAAAAAAAAATAACAATAAAACCTAAACAATATCATAAGTTAGGCAACGTTTGAAATCATATTAGATAATAACAATTCGAGTTCAAAGAAATCGATTTCACTGTTCATTCGCCTACTTTACCCGCGACTGAGGTGGAAAAATCGAGTTCACTAGACTCGTTTCTTATACACAAAAATCGAGTTCAGTGGACTTGATTTTCATACATAGAAATCGAGTCCACTGGAGTCGATTTCCATACATGGAAAACGAGTCCACTGAACTGGACTCGATTTCTATGTACGAAAATCAAGTCCACTGAACTCGGTTTCAGTATACCCAGCCAAAATACTTACAAATCAAACCGAGCGTGTTCTCCTCCACTGATCCGATCCGATTACCTGAAGCTTTCACCGGGGTTTGGTCAGAATCGGCGCCTGGAGTTTGTTCTTCGTGCTTCGCCGTCGGTGTTGCTGGGTTCGTCGGGGTTTGGTGAAATTTGGTGAAATCAGCGCCTGGGGTCATCGGGGTTTGGTGAAATTTGGTGAAATCGGTGCCTGGGTTCATCGGGGTTTGGTGAAATCGGCGTCTGGGTTCGTCGGCGCCTGCGTTCGTTTGCTCGTTGGTGTTTGATAATTGTAATTTTTACATGATTTTTATTATCCTCTTATTTATTAAAATTGTTAGTTTTCCTTTATTTCTTTTGATTTGATTTGATTTTTTACATATATTTATCTATTCATTTGTGCTTTGAAGGATTGAGAAGATTTCAGATTAATCCACATCTTGTGGATGTAAATTGGTTGACTTGAAGACCCAATTAAATTTAAGTCCAATTCGAATTAGGATTCCAGCCCGCATATCAGTTAGTATTTTTGGCATAACTTTCGGCTCAGATGTCCAATTAAGATGATTCAAGTTGGGCTGAAAAGTTAACTTAAAGGGCTACAACGTTGTAGTTTACCAAAAGTCCGAATTCTGACGTTAAATGGGCCAAAATCATCAGTTAAGTGAAGCCTAAAAATCTGGGATTTTCTCCAAACGGGAATTCAACTTGTAATAGGATTCCTTGACCTATTTAAATGCTCTTTAGGGTAAAAAGAAGGGAGGAGAAACCTGAGAGGAAAAGGGGGCTTCCGCATAGAAGAATTTGCTTTTGGGAGTCTTTATGAAGAGGAGGATCTGAGGACAAAGGCGAGAGCTTCATGTTGATCAACCAATGCAGATGAAAGACATAAGTTTTATTTGTTTTCTTTTCAATTTTATTATGAACTAAATTTTATTTTCTAGAGCAGTGATGTAGTCTAGCGATGAACACACAATTTATTTTCTGAGTTATTTTATTTTTAATATTTCCATGATTGAGTGTTTAATTCTTATTCTTAATGCTTACTATTTTTTACAAATTATAGTTTGATCAATTGAATTACAATGAGACCGAGAGGTGATTTGTTATTTTAGTTCTAGAATTAAACATCATTAGTTGAGCGAAAGTAGAGATGCTTTACCGCGACTAGTGTGATTTTTCAAAAAATTCAAAGTACGTAATGAGTCTCCAATTAATTAAATTCACATAGAGATATGGAATTGTTAGTTGAAGATATTTTTGATATTATTCGAGAGAAGATATTGAATACTTAAGGAATTTTTAATCATCAACGGGAGATTATTAGAATTTAATAATTAGGAAGAATAAATTGTGTGAGATTTGTTAGGTGAAATCAACTGCTCTAATCCATTCTTATCATATTTTTACACTTTTAGATTTTTACGCTTTGTTAATTCTTTTTATTCGTAGATTTATTTATTTTTAAATAGTTTAATTTAATCCAGATAGTAGAACGTTCCATTTATTTTCGATTTTCCAAATAGTAATTAATTTAGTGAATTTCGGTATTCAATAACATAGTTAATCCTTGTGGGTTCGACATTCGTTTTCTAAAAACACTTTACTACTTGTTACGATTCTGTGCACTTGCAGATTATTTTACGCGAACAGTGTTGCTGGGTTCGTTTGCTGGGTTCTTCTGTGACGGCATAGGGTTTTTTAACACAACTGAAGAGCTAGTTGTGTCTTGTGTTGTTGTGTTTTTGGGCAAATCGACTTCACTGGAGTCGTTTTCAATACAAAGAAAATGACTCCACTGGAGTCGTTTTCTTTGTATTGAAAACGACTCCAATGAAGTCAATTTCTATGTATAAAAAATGAGTGCAAATGACTCGATTTCTTTATCTACTCGCCCTCCTCAACTGGCAAAAATAGATATGAACAGTAAAATATGAACAGTAAAATCGACTCCTCTGAAGTTGAATTGTTAGAAATGCAATATGTTTGAAACGTTGCCTAACTAATAATATTGTTTGGGTTTTGTAGTTGACAGGTTATTTAGACCCCTTAAACAGCCAGATCGCGTAGCCTAGATTAATTAGCCAAGTTGTTACTTAGTCAAATTAAGCAATTCTAGGTTAAAACAATCCAAACAATCATATCAAGAATAATAATGCAGCGGAAAATAAATAACACAAGATATGATCACCCAGGAAACCACACGGTAAAAACCTGGGGAGGATTTGACCCACCGATCCTCAAGGCTAACCTGAATTCACTATGAAAGAATTGAAGTTCATACAAAAGGACTACAAGCTCCCCGCTCGACTTCCTAATGCTACCCACCAGTAGAACTTCCTGACACGACCATGCGCAGGCTCCGAATCCACGGACTACTTCTTTCTTGAATTCCTCAATCAGCTACAAGCTCCCCACTTGCTTTTCTTTTAAGTTCCAATGGTTGCAACAGTAATGATCTTCAAGATGTTGAAATTATCTCTACCATGAAAACCCTAAGTTTTGTGTAAAGGAAAGCTCCTCAAAGATCTCACAAGAGATTCACACAAAACAGCAATGTATGAGCAACAATACAATATGGACAACCTTCAAAAACGTGGCTAGGGTTTAGTTTATATACCTAGGGTAAAAACATAAAACCCTAAACGTTTAATGAAGTAGGGCTGAGTTGGAAATTCTGCAAAAAATTCAACCTGTGCGATTTTCGATCGATCGAGTCTATTCTTCGATCGATCGAGCCAGGCCGAAAGTCCCAAGTACTTCTGCAGCCACTCGATTCCAACTTTACAAGAATAAACCAACTTTGAGCAAGTCTAAATAAGACTAAATACAATGTTTTGATCATGGTTTGCCAACATTACAAATTAGAGTTCTAAATACATAAAATCCTAAGACCTTAGAACCTAACAGTAGTTATTTTCTAAAAAATCCCCATTTTTTAAAGTGAAACGTGTCTGAATTTTAGATAGTCACTTTTCCTATATGTCAGCACCTCCTTAATTGTAGAAATCCACTTTCTTTCAGCTTCTGCTATTATATATACTAGCTTTTAACTCGCGAGTGGAAATTTTTTATTTTATTTATTTGTTATGTTTTATCTTTAAATTCCTTACAAAGCAACTTATATTGCACTTTCATTTTTTTTTTTTTTTGTTATTTTTCATCTTTAAATGTTTTCCTAAAAAAAAAAGAGAATAATAATAAATTTGATTTAGTCAAATGTATTATACAATGTGTAGAAAGAAAAAAGAGGAATCAAGTCACATCTCTTGTAAATTTCAAATACTTATTAAACTTGCATGGTTTTAATATAGAAATCCAAATGTTCAAAAGTTCTACACATTCATGTTGTCACATTTTTAACCTATAGTAATAACAAAAGCATAAAGTACCAGACATAGAATTTCATAAGTTCCTCATATTTTTTACTCTAGCCAACTTTTTTTGTGATTTGTAACAACTGTTTAACTACCACTAAATATGTTAATTTTTTTTGCTAGTGAATAACTAAAATATAATATAGATTCTGCTAATGATAAAATTTCTCGTAATCTTTAAAATGTCATTTGCTAGAGGAGGAATATCAAGACACATAAAATACTTCCAAGACCTAGGAATGTGACGTAACTCAAGATCTTTCTTGCAATTGCTATATCAACTATTATTTTGTCTAATTTTTTTTTTTTAAAAATTCATTGACTTTCCTTTATTTTGCCTTTATTTCATATTTTTTGGGAAAAATTTCACTTTATTAATAATCAAAGGCATGAAATTTAATTATGACCTTAGAATAAAATCATATAACCGATTGCTCCACAAAAATAAAAGTGGTAATGTCATTTTCATCTAACACATATATTAGATAACCTCAATACGATGCTTCATTATGTTAATAATGACAATCATATACAATGCTGGCTAAAGAATGAAATAAAAAAAATAAAAAGAAAAAAATTTTAGTAAAATAAAACAAACTTGAAAGAGAAAGAAGCTGAAGTATTTGATATCATAGTTACAGTAAATCCCTTTTTCCCACATACACACCACATGTATGAGAAAATGAAAAATAGATCCTTAAATAGGAGCTATTATGAAAAAAATTATCGTATTTAAGAAATTGTCACTCTAATTTTAGCCAAAAAGATGAAATGCTTCCAATTAGAGGTATAATTTTCTATTTCTCGTCTTCTTTGTTTCTTAAATTTATTATCATATATATTTTCAACTCTTTTCCTTTCACTTTTGACTCAATTGACTTGAAATTTCATGAAAACAGATAGCTAAACATACAGATAAACTGCTCATTTACATGATTTTTCTAAAGATAACTCGATTGCCCAACCTTTTCATTAATCTTCGTAGTTAAAGTCTAATATAAAGAATATTAAAAAAAATATATTGTTTCTATAAAGTGTTTTTATATAATTCAAAACATCGTTTATTTTATTTAAGTGTAATCTAACATACACATATTATTGCGTTTGAGGTCCAAAATATGTAATTAGTTAACTCATGTTAAACATTATTGACATCTCCTTGTTTAAAATAATGTCTTCTTTTTTTTTTCCTGGTTTGCCTTTTGGCTATAGTTGCCTTTTGCCTTTTGATTTTTTACTTTAGTAGTTTAGATTGACTTCAGCATTCTCAAACAGCAGAGTAGTAGAATTTTAGTTAGACTCAATTTACTTAGAGCAAAAATTGTGTCATCACTGAGTTTTTCTTGGAGTTGTGAATTTTATTTATTTATTTTATGCAGCAGCTGGAATTTATATGTTTGAGTAAACTAATTTTTTAAGAAATCTTTTAGTAGTAGGACAATAATTTCTACAAAGCTGGCTATGCCTGTAACAAATTTATACAATAATAGTTATGTGACTAATACAATAATTTATCCCACATTTTACTTATTAGAAGACAATGAAATACATTAAAATTCTTTTGGGGCATGTTGTATAAGTTAACTGATTGTTAAAATAAACCAACGTTAAACTATTAAACTCTAATTACAGAAACAATATTTCATAACAATTCTAAAATAGCTGTATAGAACAACTTAACATAAAAATTATATATATAAAAAATCAATAGATAAATATATGTGGTACAAATGGATAAATATAAGGTTTGTCAAGCAAGATGAGGTTCGGAAAAAAATAGAAGTCTATCTATATCTTGTGATAATGTCGAAGACATAGCAGGTATTGATAAGGGTAATTTCTATCTTCACCTTTTGATCATGATGAAAAAGTAACCACCAACAACCTGTTATGATATAGCACATCAACCTATTATGATATAGCACATTAAGGGGAATAATTAATAAATCAACCAAAGAATAAAACATACATATGGACACATAAACAAAAACAGAACTCTCACTAAAGTGTTTTAACTTCCTTAGAAAATGTGGCTCAAGCCACTGCAAACCCTTACATGGAAATTAATGGGGGGAAAAACCCAATGACTATGACACTTCACAGCAAAGATTGAATAATTATAAAAATGGAAAATAAATTGAATTGAAATTAAGTCAAGTCAATGTCAATATAAGTTTTAAAAAAAAAAACATTTTTTTCACAACAAATTTAGTAAAGAAAATTAAGTATAGCACATACACAGCACTAAAATAGTGAAAAGTAAAAATAGAGATAAAAGGGAAATATACATGAAGTTTGAATTGTAACACATCCCAGTAAAGAAAATTGTCAAAAAAAAAAAAAAAACCTTCAAATGATCCAAGTTCAATCAAATAAAACTATCAATTTATATAAATAGAAAAGCTGACATGGTAACTTTACTCTTTTGCTTAGCATCAAAACAAAACAATTAATTATGAAATTCAAACGTTACTCCAAAAAAATAAAGCCTAGAGTCTCATCCTTGGACTTGCTCACGGTCCTTGGTGTAAATAAACCTTCTCACGCTTTCAAAAATCTTCTCAAGTACCTCTTTGTTTGATTTTTGAATGCCCTTACAAACACAAAATGTCATTGAGCAGCATTTAGAAATTCACCCAGTGAAAGATTTTAAAATTCTGTACTTTGAAAAGTTAAATTGAAATCTTACAAACATGAGAATGTACTTAGTGACTCTAGTGGAAAACACTTGAACAACATGACTAACCCTCCAAGATAGTAAAATATTATAACAAATTAAGATGCATCAAACATGAAAAGAGCAAGAAACTAAATGCATATGAATGGATAAATAAGAAAGGATAACGCATTAAAATTTAAAACAACAATTCCATTAGCTAAAGAGTGAAGGGTTCTTCAAATTGTTCATATTATTAAACTCATGTCTCAAAGGAAACAACAATTTCTGAAAATTTTATTGATTCAATTCTTTTAAAAAAACAGGTGGAGCACATCATTAAACAAATATTTGAAATAAATAAATATTGGGACTCGAAGCTCAAATATTTGACATCTAAAAATATTTGTCACTGTCTGTATTTCTCTGCATACCTGTTGGTCTGTATTTTCTGCAATCTGCATACTTGTTGCTCTGAATTTCTCTACGCATACCTATTGGTTTGTACTTCTCTACTGTATTCTGTTAAGGACATATTTTATTTAGTTAGCTAATCCTTTGGCAAAACGCACTTTACTTGTAATTGGGTAGCTCTAAGATGTGTTTAATACTTGAAGAAACATGTTGTTCAAGTCTAGTATTAAAGCCATGAAGACTGGACCAAAAAAAAAGTGAAGAAAAGGTGTTCAATAAAGCTGGACAGATAGCTCGACACCTGCGGACAGATAGCTCGACACCTGCTCGACACCTCTCGACAGCTGGCTATCTATCGAGCTCTTTAATTGATTGTTATCGCAATCTCGACACCTTCTCAACAGCTGGTGGATCGGTAGAGAAAGCTTCTGTCCCCTCGACACCTCCTCGATAGCTGTATCTGTCGAAGTTTAAAGCTCGACACTTCCTCGACACCTGCTATCTATCGAGGTTACGAAAATCAGAATTTTCAGATCTGATTTTTAGGCCAGGTTTATGTATTTGTGTAGGGTTTCTTTTCTCACAACCCTAGACCTAAATAAGGCTTATTTTAGAGGCCGTCACATGAGAGAATACAAGGAGAACATATGCAAAAGGTGACCGGTGTCTTATTCTCTCTAAAAGAAGCTACTGCGTCTTTACGCCTTAAGGTTTTGTAACCAAGTGCTTCTTGATCTTCATTGTTGATGAAGTGAAGAACTTTGCAGCCAACATTCTTCTTCCTCAAGTTGGTGAGTGAGTCACGTATTGGGATTCGTGCAAAGGAGTTAGTCACGTACTAGGATCCGTGCAACATAAAAAGGGTGGCGTTCATATATTGAAGAGTTCAGAGGTTCTGAAGCGGTAGAAGGTTTCTGCTGTGAGTTCATCTACGGGGATTGTAGAGTCTAGGGACAAAAGTTTTGTGCTAGATCTGAAACTTCTCTTTACTATAGTGGATTGCTTTTCGGGAAGGTTTCCCCCCCAAGTTTTTTATTGTGAAACTGGTTGGTTTCATTGGTTTTCCTGGGTCATCATATCTTGTCTTATTTATTTTTCCGCTACATGATTTTGACATGATATTGATGTTTGTTTGTTTTAACAAGTTTTATTCATAATAACTCTAATTAACAACTTGAGTTTAAAACTTGTTAATTCTATCAACCGGGGTCTAAATTTCCCAACATATTCAGCTTCTTGTTCTTTCTGTTTTCAGCTACTTGTTTCCTCTGTATTTGGATTTCAGGGCTGTTTTATATGTATTTGTTTTCATCTGTTATCAATAAATAGGAACGAAAATCCAATTCAGATGCAAAGTCTGCAATCTTAGCCCTATTGATCAAATATGGCCGACCTCATTCTACATTACAAAGTGAGTGTATACCAATGAAATACAATTTAAAAATAAAATTGACACAATCACTGTGATATACGAACTATATGGGGAAAAAATCTAATACAGAGAAGTATATATTGGAAAAACTTGATAACAATGCTAGAAAAGAAACATGGGAAACAAAATTATAAAGGGAAAAAATGTTTCAATAAAAAATTTAAAACAAAATAAATAAAATGAAAGCTTTAAAGTGTAGGAGATATACTTAAAACAAATTAAACCCAAATATCCCGAAGGAAAACCAAATCCAACACAAATAACGGATACTAAAGACCATTCTTAATCCAAATTCCTTATTCAAAACCAAATCTAAGCCAAACAACTTAATGCAGTTCAATCCAGTCAAAATACCCAGACCTAAATCAGATTTGATCCCAAAAAAAAAAAAAAAAAAAAAAAAAAACCAAAAAACAAAGACTAACCAGTTGAGCGAATGGGTTTGATGATGGCAGAGGCCTGGACTGTTGCTTGACGCAGTTGAGGGCAGATTTCTCAGTTTTTTTTCTCTCTCCACTCTGTGCCTAATCGACTCATTCTCTCTTTCTCTCTCTCTCTCTCTCTCTCTCTCTCTCTCTCTCTCTCTCTCTCTCTCTCTTAATCTAACCGTGTTTTCTATTTTAAACTGTGTAGGTTGCACAATAAATAGTTAAAATTTAAAGCCTCAAACGGTGCAACATGCGGTATTTTGTAACTTTCAAATTGTAAGCGTGGCAGGTTTTTAAGTGGGCAAATTTCCTAACATGTCATCACAGCATTAATTATAGGGAAAGGCTAAAGCAATGTAAGTAAAATTAAAAGTCATGTAAAAGAATTGCAGGTTCATACTAAAGTAATAAACCAAACATACTACTACCATATAGATCTTTAGCAAAAGAAAGTTCACAAACTATAAACAAAAAATTGACCAAAAGATATTAAGATGATACCACTAAACTGGAAAAAATTAATCAAATTGTTTTCCTATAGCTAATTGATTAGAAATATACCCAACCATTTCATTTTTCATCCTATTAAGTGTCAATGGAACTAAAAAAAAATTGTCAAGAACTATATAAAATCATCTATCACCAAACACTCAACCGTATCCTTTTTTTTGTCATATATCCATGAGTTTCAAACCTGGGCAAGTTGTACATAAAAGAATCAATCCTTGAGATGTGCACATGTTTAGATTTTTTGAGGAGAAACACAAATTTTAAGAGTTGGATTCACTACTTCCAAGAGTCATCTGAAAGATTAATTAATCTTTGTGTTGATCATGGCAATATACACTTAAGCAATTATATTTAAAAAAAATTAAAAAAAGATATATGTAAAGAAACATCCAATAGATGTCCTATAAATAAATAGGAAAAAGTACAGATTAACTCTTATAAGAAAGTCATAAAAGTATAAATGCATGTTTAGTGACAAATTGTTGTAGGCAGAGAAGCGGTATCCAGCAAAGAAGATATGATTGGCAACATTGGCCACACTTTGAATTCTTTCATCCCCTCACTATGCAGATTGTAAACTTAAATACAGAACAACCCCAAAGCCAATTCAATTCTTAATATCCAAAACAAAAACAAATACTCAAACAAAACAAATTCTAATTTCTAACCCAGATACTAGAATCAAAACCAAATCTAACCCAAATGCCTAAATCCAACCAAATACCCAAACATAAATCATACTTAATGTTCAACTCCTTTTTAATTTATATATATTCTAGTACCACTCCTTCATTGAGGAATTTTATCAGTCATGTTATACACAAACCCTTCCCCCAAAAAATTCATGACCATTGCTAATATCAATGCAATAAACTCTTAACATGAAAGAGTTGGGAAAACCCATCAAAACCAATAAATAAAAAACAACCCACACTCATTTCACACCCAACAGAAGGTGGAAACCTTTTATTACCTTAAGCAAGAAATTGAGATTGACAAAAAGGAAATATGGAATACCACTGCTCCAGTCACCTCACAAGTCACAACCATCATCAGTAACCGTACATTGCCACCAACAATGGTCAAGTTGCTCTCGAAGAAGCTTTCGTGTGAACCTAACCATTAAATCACAATGAAAGTTGTCAATACCACCTACAACCAAAAAAAAAAAAAAAAAACTCAAATTATACTACCGAAAATATCTGAGCTTTTCTCTGCGGTCAAACACAACAATAAAAAAGAAAAAAAGAAAAAGAAAACATGCCGAAAGAAAGAAAGGGAACCTTATTGGAGGCAAATTGAAATCTGAAAAACGAACAAACAATTTAACAAATTCTTAGGTGCAAATTAGAGTCTTATAATCCAAATTGACTTTTGAAACCAACAATGCTCGAACTAAAAGTAATTTGAAAATAAACGAATTAGTAAAACTAAATAAAAATTAAAATGATTCACAAATATATGATCCGATTTTTTCGGAGAGAGAGAGGAAAAGAGTGACCTTCTTGAAGGAGTTGGTGTTTTGAGCTAAAGTTGGGCCAACAAAACATCACATGTAAAAGAAACAACACTTAATGAATCACTAAAAATTTTAAATGTAACAACAAAACGTCCTAAACAGGAATGTATGTTAAAATGAATCACTTATGTGGTTTTACACTTACAACTTAGTAATTCCAAATTTACAATTTGAGCCCATATTCGATCAACGTTGCTGGGACAATATTCAAGTGCATATTAATATTATAATAATGTGTTAAGAGAGCAATAAATTGGATTACTTAAGCAAACAAAGTCCAAAAAGAAAATTTTAAAAAGAAAAGAGACGTACATATTAGAATCTGTGCTAGGACAACAACTTGCTGCAAGCTTTCATGAGAAGAGACTTCTGTTTCCTGAAAACCAAAAAAGAAAGGTATATCTGAAATGAAGAAAACACAACAAATTAGAAGTAGAAAGTAAAATGAAAATAAATAAATAAAAAATTTGTAGATTTTGATTTATAGATGGTTCTAGGGCGTTTATGCTTTGAAGTTCTGCCTCCAAAACCAAACACAACAATAAAAAATAGAAAAAAGAGATTAAAAAAAACAGAGCATGTCAAATTAACCATTTAAATTATGGGAAAAAATAGTGGGAGAAAGAAGAGATGCTCTATCAAGGTGAAGCGGATGATAGATAGGTGAGGGAATACCATTTGATGTGAATGTCATAGGCAACAGAGAAGATTATAATTTTTATATATGTGTGAAAAAAATGTAAACTTTCTTTAATTGCTAAGATTAGCATCCCTTTTTTTGGTTTGGGGGGGGGGGGGGGGGCATTTGAATTAAAAAAAAAAGTCGCATCAAATACCAAGCATAAAATTTAAAATAAGAACAATAGTAAAAGCCTTAATATTGTTAACATTTATTTCTTTTCCAGTACAATTCTAGCAACAAATGAAGCATCAAATTAATAACCTTTCATCCATTTTTTACTATTTAGTTTCTAACAAAACCAAAAACTCAAACTTTGCTCATTCAGTCAGCCCCCAATTAAACCAAAAACAAATTCCAATTTCCCTCATCATTCCCTCACTTAATCCTCCATTTTCTCAACAACCAATCAAAAACCTCATTGTTTCTAATTACGCAAACTGAATAATCCCTTGAGTTATGCTCTTTAAAGAAAAATAACAAATAACAAAGCATATATAATCACAACTTTCTCGGGAAAGAAACAGAGATGGAAAGCAAGAGAGAAAAAGTGAGTTAGGGCAAGAAGGAAAAAACCAAAGAAACAACATCAAAATCTAAAATCTATAGACCGTAACAGAAAATCCCAAAACATCAAAGCAAATATCTAAATCTATACCTATCCAACCAAAATACCCAAAAACTAAGTCATATTAAATACCCAGATATAAGAAAGGGGAAAAAAAAAACCGGTGGCAGTTTCGGCGATCTGATGATGGGAGGTAAATGGCCTGATCGACGGAGTTAATGGCACTTAGATTTCTCTTCCTCAATCTCAATTCCTGTGTGTGCCTACGGTTTCGGTTTTCTGAGTTTGGCAAGGGAACGGATGGTGGCGGAAAAATTGACAGTAATCGTGTTTTGATTTCTTATGCCCAATCGATGTAGTCTTTACCGTTCTACCTCTTTCACTTCTCTGTTTCTCTCTTCGTGTCCTAGGCCTCATCGCCTCCCTCTATTTCTATCTCTCTTTCTCTGCTTCTTTCCCCGTTTCCTCGTCGCCTCTCTCTCTCTTTCATCGCCTCTCTTTCTCTTTCTCTATTTCTTTCTCTGTGTTTGCAGTTCCGATGCTCTATAAGTTTGGTGAGGGAACGGACATTGAGGGCTTACGAACTCTCTCCTTCTCTCTGTATCTGCGTTTTTTTTTGGGAGTATTGGAACTCTCTTTTTCTCTCTCTGTATCTGCATTTTTTTTTCTTTTTGGAGTATTGGACCATTTTAACCGGTTATTTATTTATTTTTTTACTATTTATAATGAGAGGCTTTTAAACTGTGTGTAGCATTGCCAACCAATATAATGTATCACTTTTTTAAGTTTTACGTGTTTGAATTTTAGATAGCATTTTTTCCTAACATGGTAGCACCTCTTTAAAGGCTTTTGCTATTATATATAGTATTAGATAAGAACATTATGCTAGTAGTGATTTGATGGATGAACAAAAAGCTTTCAAATTTATATGAAATGACTTAGAAATGAGTACACTCATTGAGATGCCCAAAAGTAAAGCAAACAAATTTACTCATTGAGATGCTTCAAAATATGCCAGTTTTGTGTTTGCACATACGATCAGGTATAGGATACGCAATCACATCTCCATCCCTCCTATTAGCTCTCATCTCAGGCTACCCCTGAGATTTGCTGTGCAGTTTCCTCATGATGCTTATGAATTCTGCAACAGAAATGGAGGTATCATTGAAAAAAGGAAGTATGGATCGCTTGTTTGGATTTATATATTTCCTATGCCCAACATAGGCATGATGACCCTGTTAAGTAAAAAATGCAATACAAAAAGAATGAGATAAACTAACACAGATTTAGCAGTTGCACCACAGACATAAATATTATTTTGACATCATGTCAGACGTCTAGTTGCCACTAATCAGATAGCTCTTGTTCGGTTTATATCCAGATGCCTATCCAGATTGATGATTTGTGGGATGAAGTTACATAACAACAATATAAAATGGAAAATTTCCATTTAGCAATTATCACTTCTATCAAACTATATTGTACTGTCTTTAGCAATTATCATTCCATCAACCTAGATTGTACCATCTTTTTGTTTTCTACAATAAGGGACTGAAGTTATAATTGGAAACTACTATTTAATCAGGGTTTCCATGAGCTAACACTAATAGGACTTCTTCATTGAAGTAGCTAGTATTAGAAGTCGTGGTCACTTGCTAGCATTGCTCATCCCATATTTCCGGCATGGCAAGGTACAAAGACATCGTTGTTTAGGGAGACAATGTAGTCAATGGCAGCCAGAGCTGAGGACTTGTTAATGTACTATGAAAATGCACTGGGTGGGTGATAGGCCAAGAATGTATTGACCCCTTGTGATGAATTAACAAATTAATTAGCCAAGTTAATTAATTAATTCAATTAGCATGCAATACGTGTGGTAGCACAAACAAATCACCAATTAACTAAATACAGCGAAAATTAAATTGACACGGTGATTTGTTTACGAATGGGGAAAACTTACACTGCAAAAATCCCATCGGGTGATTTTAAGGTGACCACTCCCGAGAATTCACTATTATCACAACAAGCGGTTACAAGTAAAGGAATCCCAGTACCTTATACCAACCTACAGTTGAACCCTTACCCCAACACCTAATTGGACTTGTTCTGTAGTGACAATTTCTCCTTTTAATGCACGGCTCCCAATACGTGACTAATCAATAGATGTGCGGATCCCAGTATGCGACTTAATCACCAACTTGAGAAAGATGTTGGCTGTAAAGTTTTTCAGTTCATCACACGATGAAGATCACGAAGCTCCTTGGTCACAAAACCCTAAGGTGTACTAACACAGTAGCTTCTTCAAGAGAAAGATGAACTAGGGCAAATTTTGTCTCTAGTCACAATTTGCATGAACAAAACTTTGCTTCACACTCGCGCAACCTTTTATGGCCCTTAAAATAATCCTTATATATGTTTAGGGTTATGAGAAAAGAAAGCCCAGACATATACATACGGATTGGATAAATATCAGAGGTGAAAATTTGTTTTTCATAAACCTCAATAGATAGCTTATCTGTCGAGATAGCTGTCGAGCATCGGGCTTCAGCAGCTTTTAAACCTCAATAGATACTAGCTGTCGAGATTTAAAATCCAACACTTCTTCACTTGATTCTTGGATAGATTTGCATGACTTTAACACTTGAACTTGAAACCTTGTTCCTTGAAGCATTAAACACATTCTAGATCTATCCAATTACAAGTAAAGTGTGTTTTGTCAAAGGATTAGCCAATTCTAATTTGACATATGTTCCTAACATTAAATCAAATATGTTCTAACAATCTCCCCCTCTGGCAATCCGTGACAAAACCACAACAAACAAATGAACATATGAGAGAAGTCATAAATCACTTAAGTCATACTCACTTGTTGAATACAATAAAATCTATCATAACACAAATTCTTGAAAAACTTTGCAAGAAGGGAGTTTATGGCAAGAAGACTTTGACAACCTATATTTCTGAAACACTTTAAACAAAACTCATCACGGCATCTTAGTGTGAAACATAAATAATAGATTGTATACAGTATATAAGAATCATGTGCATAAAGAGAGAAAATAAACAACACATGTAAAGTAGGTGAAAGAAAGTAATGACAACCTCAATATATATATCAACATGAGTACAAGGTTTGCTATCACTAAGTGGTCACAAGACCTATGTACAAAAGTAATGTATCTAAAATAAAAAGAAAAGAAAAGATACAAAGAGTCCTCACTACATCCCTCATAAACACTCTCCCTATCACAAAATCTCCTATGCTAACCCTCCCCCTATGTATGACTACTCTCATATCAAAACTACTCCCCCTTTTTGTCACGAGTGACAAAAGGTAAGTACATCAAGTAGACATCTCATCATCATTGGGCGAGCTAGCATCCTTATCCTCCTCCTCCTCCTCATCATCATCATCGAAGTCACTGTCATCGTCCTTAGATGCCTCTGGAGAAAGAGAGGGAGACGCCACGAAGCCACCAAGGCGAGCCTACCGTCTAGCAATATGGCCGACACGGGTGTTCACCTGACACAACTCATCACTGAGTGTGTCAAGGCAAGCATCCATGCGATGTAGCTGCGCCATGACCACCTAAAGGGTCACACCACCCGTCGATGAAGAAGGTGCGGATGTGGAAGGAGTGGAAGAAGCGAGAGGAGTTGTCGTCTCTGTCCGGGGCTGCCTCAGGCTAAGCTGTGCTGTGCTCCATCTAAAGGTAGCAGCATCAATGGCACCTATAACGGAGAAGTGAGGAGACATAGGAAAAGAGACAGAAAAATGGCAAAGGATCTGCGTGACAGCCGAAGGAAAAATGAGCTTATCACAGGTCGCCGTATCCCTATAGACATCTATAAGGGATAGAATGAAGTGAGAAGGGAAGTCGATAGAGATATCCTCTAAGAGGGATAACAAAAATCGAGCACGAGGCTCTATAATGAAGTTATAGTGAGACAAAGGATGGAGAACAAATGTCATCACCATGTTAAGGAACCTTGAACCTTTTGCAAAGCCCGAGTAAGGGGTGTTTTGACAGTCACCCCAAGAAAAAGGTGTCTCATAGAAGCGAGACGAGAGTTCGTCTTTGGACACAGTCCGTAGATGAGCACAACTAGGGTAGTCAGGATGTGCTACCCTAGGAACGTGTAGTACCTCGGATACAATATCCAGAGTAACTACAATGCACGTACCTCAAACGCGAGAGAAGAAATGAGGTACAGAAGTATCGATTCCGTGCATATTGGAGTAAAACTCCTGTATGATCACGGAGGGACAAGTGACCGGGATGTCACACAATGACCCCCAACCCCTACTGTATATGACAGTGGGAAGGTCAATGTCAAAAAAGTTGGACAAAATGAAATATGATGTAAAGTTAGAGATCAAATTGAAATATGATGTAAAGTTAGAGACCAAATTGAAATATGATGTAAAGGATAATGACCAAATATGTAGTTTACCCATATATTAATTAGAATAAAAATAAAAGAAAACTTTTATTTATTTTATTGACATCTAACTAGAATTTTATTTCAAATGTTTCCAACAGATATTCAAAGTTCAAATCCATCATCCATGTTGTCATAAATTTCATTTAAAAAAATTATCCTTTAAAAAAAAATTAATAATTATATCTTACAACTAGCCTCATCACATGTGCTTTACATGTGCAATGAGGCTCTTTTTTATTTTATTTTTTTACTTTGGGTTTAGTGTTATAATCTTTAAAAGTGAGATAGAAATAGAGTTCTAATTCTTAGGATCTTTCTCTAAATGAGTTTTTTTTTTTTTAATTTTTTTTTTCTAATTAATTTTTTTTAAGAAAGAGGTAAGATAACGTGGAATAATGTTTAGTCTCCTAATAATTTAGATTAGAGAAGAGAAAGGAAAATATTTAAAACTTAGGACCTTTTAAAAAATTAGTAACTTACTCTTTTAATCAGTTTGTCTTTTTAAATTTAAAATTTATTTAACTAAGAGATAGAGGTATTTTAGAGAGTTGAAGAATTTGTGTGAAAATATTTTAGTATGCAAAATGATGAAACTCAAACAGTGAATCATGTTATTAGTAGTATAGATAGACACTAAACATAAAGTGACAAGTTTTTTTTTTTTTGGATAAAAAAGTTGAACGTTTTTAGACCCCTTAAACACAAACAGATTAACCTAGTTATTTAGCCAAGTGATTAACTTAGGCAAATTATTCAGATCTAGGTTAACACAAGTAAGTCATATCATTGAACAGTGCAAAAAATAAATAACACAACGATATGATAACTCAGGAAAACCAAACCGGTAAAAAAAACTTGAGGAGGATTTAACCTAGCTATCTTTAAGGTAAAACAGATCTATTATGAAAGAATTAAAGTTTACACAATAGCGACTTAGACCACTAACATCCTATTGCTACCTCGAGTAGGAAACTTACTACCACGACCACGTGGCAGCTCCGAGTTCACGGACTACTTCTTTCTTAGATACACAGCAACCACAAGTACTCCCACTTGTGCTTTCTTTAAGCTCTTTATGCTGCAATTGAAGTGATCACCAAGCTCTCGACATTAATCTTGAGATTGGAAACCCTCTAGATCTCACAAGAGATTCACACATATAGCATAAACAACAACCCTCTAGATCGAGTCTAATTTTCGATCGATTGAGCCTTACAGATTTACATAATAAATCCTGCAGTACACTCAATTCCAACTTTACACATAAACACACGTTTAGCAACCTAATTCTAGACTATAAGTTTTGATCATGGTTTGCCAACATTACACATTGAAGTTCTAATACATTTAGATCCTAAATCCTCAGAACCTAACAAACTCCCCCTTTGGCAATCCATGACAAAACACATAATAAACAAAATGCTCAAAGTTACAAAAACATCCCATTACAATAAAAATTGTCCAATAAAACAATTCACCCTAACTACTATCTATCAGTTGCAAGTGTAGACAGCAGCACAACTGAATCAACTTATATATTCCTGTAACACTTAACAAACACATAAACGCATGTGTGAAAAATACAAGTAAAACAAAATAAATTCTTGATTTCACATAACATAAAATAAAAGAGATATATCATGAATAACCTCATAAATATAAATCAATAATCAATGTAGCACAATGTGAAACAAGAATCAGAAATAAAAACAAGATGTCTCCCTCTATCATATACAACTCATAAAAGAATAAAGACATAAAAAATAACTACATCATGAGCCAAAAAAAAAAAAAAAAGTACAATGTGAAGCACCTAGATACAATCTAAAGCTCCAAAGCTCTAAAACAACAAAAATCTCCCCTTATCTCCATCCATATGTACTCCCCCTTTTTGTGACGAATTGCCAAAGGGCAATCAAGACTCATCATCAAAAGGAGGTGGCGGAGGTGACCATCTAAAACTCGCCAATTCTGCACACAAAGCCTGAAGCTCCGTGAGAACGTCCAGCAAAAGCTGATCATGAGCTGCCTGAACAGTTATGACAGTATCCAACATACGACGAATGCTGGAATCATCCGAAGTAGAAGGTGGAGGAGCAACAGCAGCAGTCGGATGAACATATGCATCAGTAGCCGGATCACCTGTAGAAGGAGGAGGAGCAGGTGCAACACCCAAAGAGGAAGAATCTTCTCTAGGGCATTTAGAGCTATCTCGCATATAAGCAACCCTCTGCCTAAGAAAGGTGGCACCTATGGGAGCTATGATGTGCACGGGCTCAGAAACAGGAAACTCATCTAAACCTAGATGCAACAAAATTCAATGAATAAAAACCGGGAAAAACAAATCATGAGCAGAAGAACTACTCCTATGAACCTCAACCAAAGATCAAATGAAAAGATGAGGAAAACTCATAGAAGCATCTGTGACAAAAGCATATAAAAATGCACATCTCTTGATAGGAATAATATGCAAATGAGAGATGGGCCAGATAGAATGGCAAGAAATCTGGAAAAAGAGATAATGAATCTCGGTTAACTCGTGAGAGCCAATCCAAGGATTAGAACCCCATTGGATAGAAGATCCAGTAAGATATGACATAATGTCATCTAGGGGAGGAGACTCATCATAAGGATAGATGGGATGCTAGACCTTAGGCTCCCCAAGAGCAGAGGCCACTATTGTAGGAGTAATGACATACTCTTCACCCCATATCCAACTTCTCACAAACTGAGTGTTGGAATCATTGGAGTGGACAGAGAGGTTCGAGTAGAACTCTTTGATCAAGGTAGCTAAAGGAGGATGGTCTACATCCAACAAAGGCAACTAGCCCCTACGCTTAAAGTTTCTCCTAATCTCTGGGTCAAGCTCATCTAAAACTACCTTTCTCTTAGCCTACACATTCCTAAGAATGTTCAGCTTCTCATATGTCTCTTAGTTTTTCTCACTCAGAAACCTCTCACTATCAAAAGAAGCAGAAGAAGAGGTGGATGTCCTATGGGCTCTTCCTAACCATGATTCTAAATATCAGAAAGGATAGACAGAAAACAGATAAAAGACAAAAAAAAAAAAAAAAAAAAAAAACCCATGGGTAACCTGCATTAGACACAGTTAGAGCAAAAAAAATATAGAAAATAACAATCGATATGATGCATGAACAATAATAACACATGATGCATGCTCTAATGCAGTGAGAATAGTTCAATTTTACTTGAAAAATCATAAAATTGGTTTGAACATAGAGTTTATATAAAAAACCCCAAATTTTGAAAACCCACTTTCAAAAATCCTAACAAATTGATCAATTTATCATTACGCAAGTTAGATAACAGTATATAATGACAAAATGAATCAATAACACAAGCCAATTTCATCAATTTATGCTTAATTGAACAAAATCCTCAATTCGGGTAGTTTCAAGCCTTAGAAATTTCAATTTTTCCCAATTCATCAAATTAATCAAATTGAACCACAAAGATCATGTTAATATCATCCCACAACAAAAACCCATTGATCAATTTTGAAAGAAACCAATGAAAACACCAACAACCCCAAAATCTCATAGGTTCGAAATTTTCCCTTAAATGCTTGAAAAAGGCATGAAAAATGAAATTAAATAAAAAAAGAAAGGGTAAAAGGGTCATACCAGTGCTAGATGACAAAAACCTTAGAGAGAAATTGAGGGCAAATGACAAAAAAATTTGTCTTTGAATCTGGACCGGTCGAAGAGAGAGAGAAAAGCTTTTGAAAAGTTTGAAATAGTGAAGAACACGTGAAAAGCTTAAGTTTTTAAGCTTTTGAAAAGTCTGAACGATTTTCGATTGATGGAAAAATAGATTCGATCAATCGAAAATTACATTCGATTGATCCAGCAGCGATCGAGCATCGATCAAGCCAGGTAGATTCAAACCAAATTTTAATTGCAATTTCGATCGGTTGAGCAACATGTTTGATCGATCGAAAATCTGGAGAAATTAAATTTTTGAAAAACAGAGCAATTTTATGCAGAAACTTCTCAAAGCATAGTATTTCATGAATGAAATGCATGAGTATGAGATTAAAAGTTTTTCAAAAACCCTTGAATTTAACCTAGATCTTCCAGAAACAAAAATTTTCACTCAAATTGTCCTCAAATCTCAAAGTTTAAACACATTTTGCATTAAAATCAAGGAACATTTAATCTTGGATGGCCACAACAAGATCACACACAATAACATGTACTAAGTTTAGCAAAGAGTAACTTGTGTAGTGTGTGCAACTAGCAAAAACTTGAGATATATGTGAGGTGATATGTGAATAGTAATCAATCACAATTTCTACAAAATTCATCACATAAATTTGAAAGAGACTATCACCTAAAGAGTTAAATCATATAATTCCCACATCTCCTAGAATAAAAGCTTGCAATCATGTAAGTTTCTTGATTTGCCTCATAATGTACACACCAATTTTATTTGATTGAAACTTACTAAAATAGCCAAGATAATGTAAACACCAATTTTATTTGATTGTGAAGTTATTATAGCCCAATAATGTACACACCAATTTTAGCATTTAATCCGAGGCTACACCTTATGTTCTTTTTGTGCATGTGCTACACTTTCTCGAGCACATAATCTTATGATATGCACTAAGGTGTTCATGATTGGCTAGTAAACAATGGTGAGATAGTTATTTATGCCTTTCTCATTAAGTTCAAGTCCAACAATCAAAGGCATGTGACTTCAAGATCAAGATCATGTGATCAAAAACTATAAACAACTCCCTCACAACATGCACTACAAAGCTCAAACTAGTAAAGTGCAATAAAATAAGCTCATCCAGGCTAAACAAGGTACATAAACATGTTATGTAAAGATAATATGGCCAACCTTGATTTTAAATCCAAGAAAGATAATGCAAAACACATTTTTCTTCCCTTTTCCTCATTTTTTTTTTTTGAAAAGAAAAAAACAAAAATAACCTAGTATGAAATGCATGAATGTTATGCAATGCAAATCCTAGAAAAGCAAAGAAAACAAAAACAACAAAGAGGAATGGTCACAAAGAATAGAGAGACGAAGCACAAGGACCATGAAATCCAAAGATGATCAGGGACACAAAAGCACACCAATTACTTGATGAAGTGTCTCAAACTTACTTCTATCAAGAGGTTTGGTGAAGATGTCAGCATTTTGACGTTCAGTAAGGATAAACTCAAGAACCACAATCTTTCTTTCAACAAGATTCCTAATAAAGTGATATCTAATCTCTATGTGTTTAGTCTTAGAGTGTTGAACAGGGTTCTTAGAGATATCGATAGCACTAGAATTATCACAATAAACAACCATGGTGTCTTGTATTATCCCATAATCACTCAAAAGTTTTTTCATCCAAAGAAGCTGTGAACAACAACTTTCAGCAGCAATATATTCTACTTCTGCAGTAGACAGAGAGACAGAATTTTGCTTTTTACTCATCCAAGCAACAAAATTAGCTCCTACATAAAAACATCCACTAGTGGTGCTTTTTCTATCGTCGGTATTGCTGGCCCAATCTGGATTAGAAAATCCAGCAGGAGACAGATTTGACTCTTTGCTATAGAACAATCCATAATCACAAGTTCCACTAACATATTTTATAATTCTTTTAACAACATTCAAATGTGAAACTTTAGGATTAGATTGAAATCTAGAACGTACACCAACACTGAAAGCAATATCTAGATGACTTGTAGTTAAATACAAAAGGCAACCAATCATGCTTCTATATAATGTAACATCAACAGAATCACCTGAAGGATCATTGGTTAGCTTTGCATTAGCAGCCATTGGTGTTCTAGCATGTGCAACCTTGTCAAGTCTAAATCTCTTGACTAGATTTCTGGCATACTTTGCTTGGTTGATGTAAATTTCAGAATCCGGTTACTTCACCTGCAATCCCAAGTAATAAGTTAGTTCACCAACCATACTCATTTCAAACATCTTCTTCATTTCATCTACAAATGATTGAGCAAGAGAATCATTAGTAGCACCAAAAACAATATCATCAACATAAATTTGAGCTACTACAAAATAATTCTTATCCTTTCATATCTGCAAATCCTCTTTTGAATCCATGCTCAATGAGATATGCAGTTAACCTATCATACCATGCCTTGGGAGCTTGTTTCAAACCATAGAGGGCTCTCTTCAACTTGTAGACATCATCTGGTCTGTGAGGATCAACAAAACCCTTTGGTTGTTCAACATATACCTCTTCTTGCAACATCCCATTCAAGAAGGCACTCTTGACATTCATTTGATACAGCTTGAAATTCAAATGGCTGGTTATGGCCAACAGTATGTGTGTATCCTTGAGCAACAAGTCTTGATTTGTTTCGAATAACAGTACCATGTTCATTTGACTTGTTCTTGAAAATCATTTAGTTCCAGTCACATTTACTCCCTTTGTTCTAGGAACTAATTTCCACACATCATTCTGAACAAATTGATAAAGTTCTTCATGCATAGAATTAACCCAATCAGCATCTTGAAGTGCCTCATCCACCTTTTTTGGTTCAAATTGGGATAGATAGCATGAGTGAGTAATAACATTCAAGGCTTTGGATCTCAATCTCATGTTATCAGTCAAACTTCCCAATATGTTCGTGACAAGATGATTTAACTTTACTCTAGAAGATGGAACTTTGGCCAGAGATGTGGAGGTTCTTTTTTGTTCTGATGAAGGACTAGGCTCACTTTGTTCTTGTTGAGTTTCATGAACCGGTGTAGATGGTTCTGAACTTGATGGTACTGAAATAGCATCATTCAACAACTATAGCCCTTCATCACTATGCTTCCCAATATAATCATCAGGAATAGAATCATCAACTTCCACAGTCTTTTCTTGAACCGGAGGAGTGTTTTCTGAATGAGTTTTTGAACACAATTCATCATTGATCACCACATTTGAAGACTCCATGATTGTTTTAGTTCTCAGGTTGTATACTCTGTAAGCTCTACTAGTGGAGGAGTATCCTAGAAAGTATCCTTTGTCGCTCTTTGCATCGAACTTTTCTAAGTTCTCCCTATCACGCATAATATAACAGTCACTGCCAAATATCCGAAAGTATTTGACAACAGGCTTCTCTCCTCTCCAAAGTTCATAAGGAGTTTTCTTAGAATCAAGTCTGAAATACACCGGTTAAGTGTATGACAAGCAGTGTTAACTACTTCTCCCCAAAAGGACTTGGGCATCTTTTTATTATGTAGCATAACATGAGCCATCTCTTGAACAACCCTATTCTTCCGTTCTACTATTCCATTCCGTTGTGGTGTCTTGGGTGAAGAGAACTCTTGATGTGTGCCTTGATCATTGCAGAAGGTAGCCAGCTTTGTGTTTTTGAATTCCTTTCCATGATCACTTCTAATTTTGGCTATCACAGTTCCTTTCTCAACTTGCAATTTCTTGCACAAGTGTATCATCTTTTCAAGAGCCTCAGCTTTATCTCTTAAAAGCACAACCCAAGTATATCTAGTAAAATCATCCACAACTAGAATATACTTCTTTCCACCTAAACTCTAAACTCTGGCAGGACCTATGAGATCAATGTGCAACAACTCTAGAGGTCTTGAAGTTTGAACTTCAGTCACAGACGGATGTTTGGACTTCACTTGTTTACCCATTTGACATGGTCCACATATGCACTTTTCTATCTTTTCAAACTTGGGCAAACCAATAACTACATCACACTTGGAAATCTTCTCTAATTGCTTGTGACTTGCATGTCCCAACCGTTGAAACAATAAGTCTATTTGATTGATCTTTGCACTGAAACACTTGTTGCTTATACTTGGTGTTATACCAATTGTTATTAATACCGTTTCGGACCCCGTTTCGGTTTGTTCAGTGGAATGGAATATTTCGGTACCGGCCGATTTCGGCGTACCGTTTTAGACCGTTTCGGAATTACCACTTTTTATATACATACATACATACATATATATATATATTAGTAATTAATAAAAAAAATGTTATTACTCATTGTTATTCTTAAGCCAAATTTTATAAATGTAATATCATCATTTAATGGATGTAATATAATATTTTAAAATAAATATTACTATAATAATAAAGTGATTTGATTGATTATTTTAAAATTTAAATTTAGATATTTTTGTAAATAATTATGTTAATATTTATAAAATAGGAAGCTTCTAGGAAGCTCCCTTTTCACCTTTTCACCTAATCCCATTCCATCACCCACGTGCATTACTTGCCTCCACTCTTTCTTCTTCATTTCATATTCCATCAGTTACTTACACTTACAGAAGTGCTTCTTGGAAAGTTTCAGAGACCCAAACCAGAAGTTTAAGTGCAGGACTGAAGAAGAAAGTTTCAAATGCAGCTAAAATTTGAGCTTCCTCAACAACTGCTCTAAATTTCTGTTCTCTTCTTCTTCCTTTGTTTTTTTTTTTTTTTTTTTTTTCAAATCATTTGGTAGCTTCGTAGCAGATCTAATTTGAACTTCTTCAGGCAGTCAGTGCTAGGTGAAAACATGCTGTGTTGATGGGTTTGTTATTATTATTTTTATTTTTATTTTATTTTTTTGGCTGAAAACTGATACCGGCCGAAATCTATATTTCGGCCGAAATTGACCGGAATCATCCGGAATGGCCGGAATGACCCGAAACTGGCCGGAATTGGACCCGAGGTGGAACGGGTGGTATTACCGTTCCGGATTGCATCCCGGTATGAAATATTCCGGCCATTCCGGCCGGAACGGAACGGATTTAATAACATTGGTTATACCATAACAATTGTCAGCTGTCCTAACACCAGTACACATGCAGTCACCTCCTCCATCAAGTATCTCACATTCATACTTGGTGAAGAGAACATTTAATCCATTGTCACAAATCTGACTGATGTTGAGTAAATTAGCCTTCAGCCCATCAATGTCCACAGTTCCAATGCCTCTGATTACAGATTTGCTTCCATCTCTAAACGTGACTGTCCCAATCTTCCCTTCAAAGAGTGTCTTGAATAAAGCTTTATTTCCTATCATATGTCTGGAACAACCACTATCCAAATACCAAAGACAAGAATCACTTGCCTTTAAGGCGGTTAAAGCAGTATAACACAAATAATTATCATCACATGTAATTATATCAAGATACTTAAGGAAAGACTTAACAAAAGCAACAAGACACACAAACCAAAAGTAGACAAATTGAAACTTTAGCAATAAGAACTTCTAAGTATCCATGACAATAGGGGTCAAGGATCAACTCTTAGATCTAAAGATCTAAAAACTAGAGCTAACCTACTCTGAAACAATTTGTACGTTTTTAGACCCCTTAAATACAAACAGATTAACCTAGTTATTTAGCCAAGTGATTAACTTAGGTAAATTATTCAAATCTAGGTTAATACAAGTAAATCATATCATTGAATAGTGCGGAAAATAAATAGCACAATGATATGATAACCCAGGAAAACCAAACCGGTAAAAAAAACATGGGGAGGATTTAACCTAGCTATCCTCAAGATAAAACAGATCCACTATGAAAGAATTGAAGTTTACACAATAGCGACTTAGACCACTAACATCCTATTGCTACCTCGAGTAGGAAACTTACTACCACGACCACGTGACAACTCTGAGTCCATGGACTACTTCTTTCTTGGATTCATAGCAACCATAAGTACTCCCACTTGTGTTTTCTTTAAGCTCTTTATGCAACAACTAAAGCGACCACTAAGCTCTCAACATCAATCTTGAGATTGGAAAAAATAAGTATGTATGAAGGCAAACACCTCTAGATCTCACAAGAGATTCACACATACAACATAAACAACAACAACAACCATAAAACGTGGCTAGGGTTTTTCCTTTTATACTTAAGGCAAAACATAAAACCCTACACGTCATACGGGCTTGAGTTGAGTTGAAAAATTCTGCAGAAAAATAATCTGCATGAGTTTCGATTGATCGAGCCTTACAGATTTACATAATAAATCCTCCAGTACACTCGATTCCAACTTTACACATAAACACACTTTGAGCAGCCTAATTCTAGACTCTAAGTTTTGATCATGGTTTACCAATATTACACATTAAAATTCTAATACATTTAGATCCTAAATCCTTAGAACCTAACAAAAGTGACTAGTAGTTGGCTGTTATACAAATATGTTAGGTTCTAAAGATTTAGGAATTTATGTATTTAGAACTCTAATTTGTAATATTGGCAAACCATGATCAAAATAATATGTTTAGTCTTGTTTAGACTTGCTCAAAGTTGATTAATTATTGTAAAGTTGGAATTGAGAGGCTGCAGATGCATTGGGGCATTTCGGCCTGGCTCGATCGATCAAAGGATAGACTCGATCGATCGAAAGTCGGCCAGATTGCGTTTTCTGCAGAATTTCCAACTCAACCCTAACTCATTAAACGTTTAGGGTTTTATGTTTTTTCCCTAGTATATAAGGCAAAACCCTAGCCACATTTTTAGAGTTGCTCATGTTGTATTGTTGCTCATACATTGCTATTTTGTGTAAATCTCTTGTGAGATCTAGAGGAGCTTTCCTTTACACAAAGCTTAGGGTTTTCAAGGTAGAGATTACTTCAACATCTTGATGATCAACTCGGTTGCTGCCATTGAAGCTTAAAGAATAACAAGCGTGGGTGCTTGTACTTGATTGGAGAATCCAAGAAAGAAGGAGTCCGTGGATTCGGAGCTTGCACGGGGTCGTGTCAATAAGTTCTACTAGTAGGTAGCATTAGGAAGTCGAGCGGGGAGCTTGTAAGTCCTTTTATATGAACTTCGATTCTTTCATAGTGGATTCAAGTTTGCCTTGAGGATCGGTGGGTCAAATCCTCCCCAGGTTTTTACCGTGTGGTTTCCTGGGTGATCATATCATTGTGTTCTTTATTATTCCGCTACTTTATATTTTTGATATGATTGTATGTTTGTGATAACCTAGAATTGCATAATTTGACTAAGTTAATCACTTGGCTAATTAACTAGGTTAATCCGGTTGGTTTAAGGGGTCTAAAACCGTTCAAGTGATATCAGAGTGGGTAGCTCTTATTGTTTGAGATCTTTTGATCTCTGAGCTGAACCTTGACCCCTGTTGTCATGGATTCTTGGAAAATCTTTTTGCTTATCTGTCTACTTGTCTACTTGTTATCTTTGATTTTGTTGTCTTTGTTAAATCTTTCCTTAAGTATCTTGGCATAATCACATGTGATAAGAATTATGTATGTTATACTGCTTTAACCGCCTTAATGGCACGTGATTCTTGTCTTTGGTATTTGGATAGTGGTTGTTCCAGGCATATGATAGGAAATAAAGGTTTATTCAAAACACTCTTTGAAGGAAAGATTGGGACAGTCACTTTTGGAGATGGAAGCAAATCTGTGATCAGAGGCATTGGTACTGTGGACATTCCAGGATTGCCAGTGTTTGAAGATGTTTGGTATGTTGATGGATTGAAGACCAATTTACTCAGCATAAGTCAGATTTGCGACAATGGATTAAATGCTCTTTTCACCAAATATGAATGTGAGATACTTGATGGAGGAGGTGACTGTATGTGTGTTGGTGTAAGGACAGCTGACAACTGTTATGGTATAACACCAAGTGTAAACAACAAGTGCTTTAGTGCAAAGATTGATCAAGTTGATTTATGGCATCAACGGTTGGGGCATGCCAGTCATAAGCAGTTAGAGAAGATTTCCAAGTGTGAGGCAGTTATCGGTTTACCTAAGTTTGAGAAGATAGATAAGTGCATTTATGGACCATGTCAGATAGGTAAACAAGTAAAATCCAAGCATTCGTCTGTGACTAGTGTTCAAACTTCAAGACCTTTAGAGTTATTACACATTGATCTCATGGGTCCTGCCAGAGTTCAAAGTTTAGGTGGAAAGAAGTATATTCTAGTTGTTGTGGATGACTTTACTAGATATACCTGGGTTGTGCTTTTGAAGGATAAAGCTGAGGCTCCTGAGAAGATGATACATCTGTGCAAGAAATTGCAGGTTGAGAAAGATACTGTGATAGCCAGAATCAGAAGTGATAATGGAAGAGAATTTGAGAATACTAAGCTGGCTACTTTCTGCAATGATCAAGGCACTCACCAAGAGTTCTCATCACCTAAGACACCTCAACAGAATGGGATTGTCGAAAGGAAAAACAGGGTTGTTCAGGAGATGGCACGAGTCATGTTACATAACAAAAAGTTGCCAAAATCCTTCTAGGGAGAAGCAGTCAACACTGCTTGCCATACACTCAACCGGGTGTATTTTAGACCTGACTCCAAGAAAACTCCCTATGAACTCTGGAGAGGGAAGAAACCTGTTGTCAAATATTTCAGGATATTTGGTAGTGACTGTTACATTCTACGTGATAGAGAGAACCTAGAAAAATTTGATGCAAAAAGTGACAAAGGATACTTTTTAGGATACTCTTCCACCAGTAGAGCTTATAGAGTGTACAATCTAAGAACCAAAACAGTCATGGAATCTTCAAATGTTGTGATAAATGATGAAGTGTGTTCAGAAGCACCTTCAAAAAGCACTGTTCCTGCTCAAGATAAGTCTTTAGAAGTTGATGATTCACTTCCTGCTGAGTATGTGGGGAAACATAGTGAGGAAGAGCTGTTAGTGTTGAATGATACAGTCTCAGTACCATCAAGTTCAGAACCATCCACTCTGGTTCATGACATTCGACAGGTACAAAGTGAGCTCAGTCCTCCATCTGAACAGGAAGGTACCACAACATCTCTTGTTAAAGGTCCATCCTCTAGAGTGAGATTGAATCATCCTTCCACAAATAAATTGGGTAGTCTGAATGATAACATGAGATTGAGATCAAAAGCCTTGAATGTGATCACTCACTCATGTTATCTGTCCCAATTTGAACCGAAAAAGGTAGATAAAGCACTTCAAGATGCTGATTGGGTAAATTTCATGCACGAAGAACTTCATCAATTCGTTCGAAATGATGTGTGGGAATTAGTTCCTAGGCTGAAAAGTGTGAATGTGATTGGAACTAAATGGATCTTTAAGAACAAGTCAGATGAACATGGCACTGTGATCAGAAACAAATCAAGACTTGTTGCACAAGGGTACACACAGGTAGAAGGAATTGACATTGATGAGACTTTTGCACCAGTTGCAAGGTTGGAATCCATTTGGATACTGTTGGCCATAGCAAGTCATCTAAACTTCAAGTTGTATCAAATGGATGTCAAGAGTGCTTTCTTAAATGGGATGTTACAAGAAGAGGTATATGTTGAGCAACCTAAGGGATTTGTTGATCCTCACAGACCGGATGATGTCTACAAGCTGAAGAGAGCCCTCTATGGTTTGAAGCAAGCCCCTAGGGCTTGGTATGATAGATTGACTGCATATCTCACTGAGCATGGATTCAAAAGGGGATCTGCAGATACAACTCTCTTCATAAGAAAGGATAAGACTGGTTTTGTTGTAGCTCAAATTTATGTTGATGACATTATTTTTGGTGCTACTAATGATTCTCTTGCTCATTCTTTTGCAGATGAAATGAAGCCGATGTTTGAAATGAGCATGGTTGGTGAACTGACTTACTTTTTGGGATTGCAGGTGAAGCAAACAAAGTCCAGAATCTACATCAATCAAGCTAAATATGCAAGGAATTTAGTCAAAAGATTTGGACTGGACAAGGCTGCTCATGCTAGAACACCAATGACTGCCAATGCAAAATTAACAATTGATCCATCAAGTGAGTCTGTTGATGTTACTTTGTATAGAAGTATGATTGGATGTCTTTTGTATTTAACTGCTAGTCGGCCTGATATCTCTTTTAGTGTTGGTGTTTGCTCTAGATTTCAGTCTAATCCTAAGGTTTCTCATTTAAATGCTGTTAAGAGAATTATAAAATATGTGAGTGGAACCTGTGATTATGGATTGTTTTATAGTAAAGAGTCTAATTTGTCTCTTGCTGGTTTTTCTGATTTTGATTGGGCTGGGAATGCTGATGATAGAAAAAGCACCACTGGGGGGTGTTTTTATGTTAGAGCCAATCTTGTGGCTTGGATGAGTAAGAAGCAAAATTCTGTTTCTTTATCCACTGTTGAGGCAGAATATATTGCTGCTGGGAGTTGTTGCTCTCATCTCCTCTGGATGAAAAAGCTTTTGAGTGATTATGGGATTCCTCAAGACACCATGGTTGTCTATTGTGATAATTCTAGTGCCATAGATATATCTAAGAATCCTGTTCAGCATTCCAAAACCAAACACATTGAACTTAGGCATCACTTCATTAGGGATTTGGTTGAAAAGAAAATTGTTGTCCTTGAGTATATCCCTACTGAATGTCAAAATGCTGACATCTTCACCAAACCTCTTGATGGAAGTAAGTTTGAGACACTTCGTCAAGTAATTGGTGTGCTTCGGTGTCCCTAGTCTCTTTTGGCTTTCCTGGTCCTTGTGCTTCATTGCTCATTCCTTTGTGACCATTGTTCTTTGGTTTTTTGGTGTTTTTTTTCTAGGACTTGCATTGCATAACATTCATGCATTTCATTCTAGGATTTATTTGTTTTCTCTTTTAAAAAATAAAAATAAATAAATAAAAAAAGGAGAAAAGCAAATTGTGTTTGGCACTTTTTTTTTCTTGGTCTTTGAAAACAAGGTTGGTCAATTTATTTACACAGAACATGTCTTATGTACCTTGTTTAACTTTGATGAGCTTATTTATTGCACTTTACTAGTTGAAGCTTTGTAGTACATGTTGTGTGGGAAAGATGTTTTTGGTGTTTATCACTTTGTCTTTATCTTGAAGTCACTTGTTATTTGACTATCGGACTTGACCCTTTTGAGAAAGGCATAAATAACCATCTCACCACTGTTCACTAGCCAATCATGAACACCTTAGTGCATATCATAAGATTTTGTGCTCGAGAAAGTGTAGCACATGCACAAAAAGAACATAAGGTGTAGCCTCTTTAATTGCTTAATGCTTAAAATTGGTGTATACTATTAGGCTTGATGCCAATTCACATAATTAAAACTGGTGTGTACTATTAGGCTTGATGCCAAATTTCACCTAATAATGGGGCAAAATTCAAGAA
Organism: Quercus ilex subsp. ballota; assembly: GCA_032727855.1. Lineage (NCBI taxonomy): Eukaryota > Viridiplantae > Streptophyta > Magnoliopsida > Fagales > Fagaceae > Quercus > Quercus ilex. Next base: position 4,801,919 of record CM064917.1, on the reverse strand, counting down.
ACTTACATGATTGCAAGCTTATGTTCTAGGAGATGTGGGAGTTATATGATGTAACTCTTTAGGTGATAGTCTCTTTTGAATTCTATGTGATGAATTTTGTAGACTTTGTGATTGATTGCTATTCACATATCACCTCACATGTATCTCAAGCTTTTGCTAGTTGCACATACTACACAAGTTACTCTTTGCTAAACTTTGTACATGTTATTGTGTGTGTTTTTGGTCTGACCAACCAAGTTTGAAAATACTTTGAGAATTATGCAAAACATTTTTTTTGCTTGAGAATTTAAAAGAATGGCTGGAATTTTCTTTGGAGAAACTGGGATTAAAACTTGGGTTTTTGAAAAAGCATTCCATCTCATACTCATGCATTTTGTTTCAATAAGTTTAATGCTTTAAGGAGTTGTTTTCAAAATATGGTTTGTGATTTTCAAAACTGTGATTTTTCTCAAAATTTTGTGAGCCTCTGCCTGGTTCGATCGATCCATTCTGTTTTTCGATCGATCGAAAAGCGCTTCATTTTATTTAAAAATGTCGGAGTGACTCGATTGATCGAATGTAATTTTCGATCAATCGAGAGTCGTGAATCAGGTTTTTTAAAACACTGTTCTTGACTGATTCAAACACTTTTTCAAAAAGTTTTTCAAACTTTTCTTTCTCTCTCCGACTCGGCAAGGCTAAAAGTCCAAATTTTTGTCGTTTTCTTCGGAAATTTTTGCAAGGTTTCTCTTTCCTCAAGCCGGTAAGACTGTTTTGCCCTTCCTTTTTGAGTTTATTTACATATTTCATGCATTTTTCATGCATTTATCCTTATATTTTCGGACCTTTTTCTTTTTGGGATTTTTGTTGATTCAAGCCCAAATTTGTGCAATTGATCAATGGGCTTTTGTTAGGACATGCTATAAACATGATCTTGATAGTTTAATTTGATCAATTTTAGGTTTTGTGAAAAATTGCAATTTCTAGGGTTTGTATTAATTCCAAATTGGGGATTTTGTTTGATTGGGTTTAATTGATGAAATTGGCTTGTTGTTTTGATGAAATTGGTCATTCTAATTTGTTTTCAACCTTGTGTAATGATCAATTCATCAATGTGTTTCAAAATTTTCAAGTGGTTTTTCAAATTTTTTAGGGTTTTTGTTAGAAACTCTATGTTCAAGCCAATTTTGTGTAATTGAACTTAATTTGAATTTTGTTTACTGCATTAGTACATGCATCATGACATTGTAATTGTTCATGCATCGTATAGATTTTTGTTCTATATTTTTTTTGTGCTAACTTGCAGTCTGCTCTTGGTTTTGTTTTATTTTTATTCTTTTGGTTTTCTCTGTGTGTCTTTGTCCTTTCCTTAGCACTATGCCTAGGAAGACTAGGGCCCGTAGGACTGTTTCCTCACTTTCTCCACCCCCTCCTTTTTTTGACCGTGAGAAGTTTCCGAGTGAGAAAAACCAAGAGATTTTTGAGAAGCTAAACCTTAGGAGAAAGATTTGGGCTGAGCATTCTGTTCTCTTAGATGAACTTGATCCTACCATTAGGGCAAACTTTGAGCGTAGGGGCTGGTTACCCTTGGTGGATATTTCTGATCCTCCTCCACCTTTTGCCTTGATTAGAGAGTTCTTTTCGAACATCTCTATCCGCATCTATGATTCCAACACTTTGGTAAAGAGTTGGATACGAGGTGTAGAGTACTCCATTACTCCCAAGGTAGTGGCTGATGCTCTAGGGGTACCTTTGGTCCAGAATCCTGTCTATCCCTATGATGAGTCTCCCGAGTTGAGTGATGTCTTGTCTTACATCACTGGGTCATCTATCCAGTGGGGTTCTGATCCTAGGATCACCTCTGCTGAGCTTTCTGGGTTGCACTATCTTTTCTTTAGGATAGCATGTCATTCTATCTAGCCCATATCTCATGTTCACACCATTCCTCTCGAGAGGTGTGTATTTTTGTACGCTCTGGTTACTGATGCTTCTATCAGTTTTCCTCATCTGCTTCTTCGTTCTTTGAACGATGTTTATAGGAGTTCATCTTCTGCTCATGCTCTTGTTCATCCTATTTTCATTCATAGGATTTTACTTTATCTTGATCTTAGTGGTTTCCCTTCCTCTGAGTCTGTTCATGTGATTGCTCCCATAGGTGCGTCTTTTCTTAGACAAAGGGCCGCTCATCTTAAAGCTGGTTCTAAACATCCTAGGTCTGAGCCTTCTAGTAGCGCACCTCCTCCTCCTTCTTCTTCTACAGGTCCTGCTGGTGAGGATGTTCCTGATCCTGTTGGTGATGCTGCTGATGTTCCTCGACCTCCTTCGGCCGACTTTGATGTTCGTCGTACCTTGGAGACTGTCATGACCGTTCAGGCGGCTCATGGTCAGATTTTGGTGGACTTGCTTGATGAGATTCGTGCTCTGCGAGCCGACTTTGCGCATCTTCATTCACCCTCACCACCTCTTTTTGTAGTTAGGGGGAGACTTTTTTGTTTTTAAGGAGCTTGTGAAGTTTTAGATTATATCTAGGTGCTTCACTTTGTATATCATTTTTGGGATATTCATGTTAGGGGGAGTAACATTGATTGATATACATGATATATACTTGATTCTTGTTACTTTGTGATTCACTGCTTATTGATTTATATTTGTGAGTTGTTCATTGATATATGTCTTTATTATGTGTTGTGTGAATCTTACAAGAATGTTATACCTGTTGTTTTACTCTTTTCTGTCACACATGCGTTTATGCGTTTGTTGAGTTTTTCAGGAATATACAGGTTGATTCAATTGAGCTGCTGTCTACACTTGCAACTGATGGATAGTAGTTAGGATTGAATTTGAGTTTATGAGCATTTTTTTGTAAAGGGCTTTTAACTTGTAAACTTTGAGCTTTTAATTTGTGTTTTGTCACGGATTGCCAAAGGGGGAGTTTGTTAGGTTCTAAAGATTTAGGAATTTATGTATTTAGAACTCTAATTTGTAATATTGACAAACCATGATCAAAACAATATATTTAGTCTTGTTTAGACTTGCTCAAAGTTGATTAATTATTGTAAAGTTGGAATCGAGAGGCTGCAGATGTATTAGGGCATTTCGGCCTGGCTCGATCGATCGAAGGATAGACTCGATCGATCAAAAGTCGGCCAGATTGCGTTTTCTGCAGAATTCCAACTCAGCCCTAACTCATTAAACGTTTAGGGTTTTATGTTTTTTCCCTAGGTATATAAGGCAAAACCCTAGCCACGTTTTTAGAGTTGCTCCTGTTGTATTGTTGCTCATACATTACTGTTTTGTGTAAATCTCTTGTTAGATCTGGAGGAGTTTTCCTTTACACAAAGCTTAGGGTTTTCAAGGTAGAGATTACTTCAACATCTTAATAATCAACTCGGTTGTTGCCATTGGAGTTTAAAGAATAACAAGCATGGGTGCTTGTACTTGATTGGAGAATCCAAGAAAGAAGGAGTCCATGGATTCGGAGCTTGTACGGGGTCGTGTCAGTAAGTGCTACTAGTAGGTAGCATTAGGAAGTCGAGCAGGGAGCTTGTACGTCCTTTTGTATGAACTTCGATTCTTTCATAGTGGATTCAGGTTTGCCTTGAGGATCGGTGGGTCAAATCCTCCCTAGGTTTTTACCGTGTGGTTTCCTGGGTGATCATATCATTGTGTTCTTTATTATTCTACTGCTTTATATTTTTGATATGATTGTATGTTTGTGATAACCTATAATTGCATAATTTGACTAAGTTAATCACTTGGCTAATTAACTAGGTTAATCCGGTTGGTTTAAGGGGTCTAAAACCATTCAAAATACTACTCTTCAAAAGGGAAGAGGTTCGATCCCTTGTAGTATCAAAACCGACCATAAAGATAGGCACGTGATAATGGCCGAACGCTTATAAAGTTTTTACCCTACAAGTGTGCAAGGCCTTCTAAACAGTTAAAAACTACCCTCGAAGAAAATTTCAACAATAAATCCAAAAATATCCTCAATAATGCAATTGTCAAAAGATCTCCAAAGTAGCAATAGATACAACAATCCAAACCTCATGATCGTTGTAGACATCGCATTTTGTACCCCTTACGACTTGGGCCCTCATTCCCTAATGATGCTCGAACTCTAAGGCCCAAGACCAATTTAAAGCCCAATAAGATATTAAAATAATTTGAGGAGTGTTAAAGTGGAAAATATAACCTTTTAAATTAGCAAAAATCTATTTTTGGAAAATTAAATGACTAGAGTGACCCTCAGCCTGCATACGTGAGTCATGGCTTGCGTATGGAAGCTGAAGCATATGTATGCAGGCACATTCTTTCGTACACAACTAGTGTTTCAGAAGTATAAGAAATGCAAGTTTTCTACAATAATGGCTGAGGTTTGGAATGAATCCCACATTGTCTGGGAGCCGTTCCAAACCTCTTTTCTTTTTTTCAACTATAAAAGGCCTTACATGGTACATTTTCAAAAGACACAGAAATCCCATGGAAAAACCTAAGATTCACTAGAAAATAGTGAATCAAAAGGGAGTTTTTCATAAAACACCTTCAAGTCATTTTTATTTGACTAAGACCTTTTCTATCCAGAATCCTTTGAGTTTAAGATCGCTAATCACTATTTATTGAATTGTGATAGATTTGACTGAGGAGAATGGTTAAAAATCAAGCATATGAGCTTTTCCTTTAAGGTATCCTTTTAAACTTTCGTTTTCTTTTCTGCCTTTAATCTTTATTTTAATTTGTGTTTTGTTTAGTTTATGTTTACACATGTTTGTTTAGGTTAGTTTTAGGTTTTCTTTATGTCTTTAAGCATGTTAGGTTGTTAGATTTTACATTTTATGTTTTGTTTGGCTTCTGCTATATTTCTGTGTAAATTAGGTTTTTCTGGGTAAGGATCTGCATACGCATGATCTAGCCTACGCACGTGGGCTGAACTCATGCATACGCAGACCTGTTCTAGCGTGCGTGATGCCGTTACCCAGAAATCCTAATTTTTGTTTGTTTTGTTTCTACACTCACATGTGTATTCTGTGTAGCCTCCTTTTCACATGTTTCATGCTCCATAACTATTTGTTTACCTTTTAAAATGTTTGTTTGTTATCACATGTCCAGATTAGGGTTTCTTAGCTTTAATGTCATTCATTCACATGTTCATGCATTGATATCATAGGTGTTGTACTGCTGCGAGGTAAGTAAAGGGTAAGTCGTACATTAGCAATGTCCATGCATTTGTGTTAGGGTTTTACTTTGATGATATGATGGAACATGCTTAGATGTATGATTAGGGTTTGTAAGATGTTTTCCTTGTTTTAGGTGTATGATAGGGTTTTCATATGTTAGATGAATGCTAGGGTTTCTTTAATATGTTTGGCTCCTTTTTGTTTGGGTTGATAGATAAGTATGTTTTGTTTGGGATGAAAGATGCCATGTTGTATGCATAGATGTATGTTAGTGTGTGTGTGAGTATAGATGCAAGTGTTGAAATACTTTTAATGAGGTTAAGGTATAAGACACAATGATGGGAGGCCAACCTTAGGGTTAGGCGATTTGGGTGCCTAACACCTTCCCAAGAACGTACCTAAACTCTGGTAGTAAGATCAAAGGTCCTTCCTTGAAAGGATGCTATATTCATGGTTCCTAAACCCTATAACTAGGTGGCAAATCCATTCCGTTGTGTCCACAACCATTAAACAGAAGGTATAGTAATTATTACAAGGTCATCTTATTTCAAAAATTCGTAATCTCCTTTCATGCATACACCCTCAACAAAAATCCCAAAACTTGCTATTCTTCATAATCTAAAACTGGAGGAGAAAGGGGGGGGGGGGGGGGAGGGGGGAGGGGGGAGGGGGGAGTTGACAACTCAATGAGTAAACAAAGTCCTAAGAAATTGGATCAAGCAAATAGAATAGTAAAGTAGTAAATTGTACATTGGTCAAATATTTTACTTTTAAAAATACATCATAGATTGATTAGAATATAATCAGTTTTTCATATATCAAAAGCTATAATTTACAATGGGTTCAAAAAACATAAGAAGTTTCATGGACTTAAAGCAATTCAAATACTTAAACAAAATTCATATTCTTAACAATCTTTTATGATTATGGTCACGCTATATCCCCATGACTGGGCATCAAATTTAGATGAAACTAGTTATGTGTTAATGTATATCCCTTATTAGCTAGGTCCAGAAACACGATAGGTTCGTAATGCCCCAGATGAAACTAGTTTCAGTACCAATGAATAACCCCCATTTGTTGGGTATTAGAGATCAAAACATAGTCTAATTGTCCAAAATCATAGTTCAAATAATGTATATCTCACTCAAAATACATATATAAAACAATGTATATAGTAACCAAATACATTTATGATGATTCTTTATTCTTTACTTTAAATAAATGTAGCTAAAACAATTGAAATAAAATTGTAACATTTGTAAACCACTATTTAGTAGCTAAAATATAGTGATATAAGAAAAATAAAACCAATTACGAGAAAAGTTACTTACCTCAACTAGCACACCACAAAAGAACTTCTCCTTAGAGCACTAGCATCAGAGGTGCCAAATGCCAAATATTTGGTATTTGGCACACCAAACACCAAAAAACATCTCACATGAGATGTTCTAAATGCCAAAATATTTGGCACGAGTGAACAGCGGAATCTCAAATTGAAGAATAGAAGATGTGATGTATGGTGAATTGTAAAATTGTGTGTTAAAATAATAAATTAGTTTTTTTGATGTGTTAAAATGACATATATTTAGAACGTCTGATGTTGATGCTTAATCCTTCCTCTAAAATCCTTAGATATCACTTAAAACAATTTTCAGGTACCATTTACTAAACAATCAAATAATTCAAGAAAAACTTGTGATGGTAACAACCAGAGGATAAGCTTTCTAAATAAGCTATGATTTTTTTTTTCACTGCCATCTCAAACCCAAAATCCATATATTCATAAATACATTTTCTTTATTTTTCTGCCACCACTATTCTTAAGATTGAAGAATTATAGAAGAAACGTTAAAGCCAAAACCGATAGCCGTAAATTGGACCATAGTCCCTTTTTGTCCCTTATAGCCTTAGACTTTAGATGGCCTCATCATCGTAGACTTGGAGCCTATACTAGTAGAACAATGAATCAGTAGTAACCCAAGTCCAACAATTAGTGCACTGTTCCTTAAAGAAAAACCTGCGCCTAAAAGAATCTTGCACAAAAAAAAAATCGGTAGTTTCTATAACAATTAAACGCAACAGTGGACATCACAGAGGATATTGTGAAGATTTAAGTCTGGTTTTAAAAACCGGACCGGATCGGCCAGTTTAACCAGTTCGACCGTAAACTGATATGTATATCAGTTAGGGCTGTCCAAGCAAACCGGCCACCCGATGGAACCGACTACCAGTGGCTCGATCCGATCCCTTCGTCGGTCAGCTACGGGTCTAGTCATTTAGAAACCAACTCCGATGGGTCAAGTGGTGGGTGTCCTCTACCAAAACCCAAGCTACACGACCCGATCGGAAAACCACCTAAAAAACCCTCAAATCTACCGGATTCTACCCAGATCCGGGGACTTTTAGACAGTTTGCCTCTCGATCCAGCCACGTTTGGCCTTTCTCTTCTTAGATCTACTCAGTCTCGATGATGTTTGTTTAGATTTATTCAGATCCAGTGGTGTTTGGCATAGATTTGCTCAAATCCAACAATTTTTGGTGTGGATTCGGCGACATTTGGCTTAGATCTGGCAAGGTTTAGCTTAGATCTATTCAAAATCCATCCAAATCTTTATCTCCTCTGTTCAGATCCAGCAAAGATCTACCACCACCACCGCACCATCAGTTCAATCGAACCGACCGATCCTCTGCTAGGATCCGATTTGACTTGACTTACGATGGTTGCCGGCCAATTACAGGTCTTCACTTCTTCCACCTGATCTAAGCATGTGAAATGACGGGCTGATCTCAAACCTGTTTCGCTCAATTCGTGGATAACCCTAATATCGATTCGGTTATCATGGAAAATCGAAAATATGAAAAAACTGAGAAAAAACTGAAAATCACGGTTCAACCAAGAAACCCGAGAATCGAAACGGTCAAACCGTTTTCCAGCAGTTCTTTAACTTAGCTACAAAACTTCTTTAAAAAAAATTACCAAGCCAGCATCACCAACCACCTTAATAAAAATTAGCATATTGGTGAAGAAAAGCAAGGAAAATAGAAAATAAAGAACTAAGGAAAATAGAGAGAGAGAGAGAGTTTGATCTGAATAGAGAAGAAATTCTATTAAACCTTGTTTGAATGAATTGTATAGATATAGTGAGATATTTATACTTAATTAACTAAGGGATTAAGCTTAACTGATCCTTGAAAATATGGAAATGCTTAACAACCTTTTAATTGCAATTCCCGTGTAAACTAACGAACTTAACTAGCTGATATACTAATAGTAATAACATAAAGCCTGAAGTGGCATTGTTTAGATGCATAACACAAGCCTTGTGTGTTTTGCATCAGTTCAGCCATGAGTTTGCTTCGAAATAACAAGAACAGAGGAGCAAGCAATGGTTTGGTAAAAATATTTGCAAAATTATCCTTACCTAAGAAGAAATGTACACACAAATCACAGAAAAGCACCTTTTCACAAACATAATGGTAATCAACTTCTATGTGCTTGGTTCTGGAATAAAAACATTGGATTTGAAGCTAAAGCTATAGTAGAGACGTTGTCACACCAAAGAACAGGGATATAAGAAAGAAATAAGCGAAGCTCCTTAAACAAGATGCGAAGCTAGGCTAGCTCAGTAGCAATAGTAGCTAATGCCCTATACTCAGCCTCAGTGGAAGAACATGAGATAGTAGGTCATTTCTTGGAGGACCAGGAGATAGGATTAGAGCCAAGAAAGACCAATAGAGTAGTGGTGGAATGCCTATCTGTGGGATCTCCAGCCCAATCAGCATTAGTGAAAGCTAAAAGAGTCAATAGGCCAGGAGAGAAATGAATACCATGATGAAGAGTACCCCTAGCATAGCGTAGAACTCACTTAGTAGCTTCAAGATGAGCAGTGGTAGGCTGATTCATGAACTGGCACAATTAATGGACACTGAAAGCCAAATCAAGTCATGTGAATGTCAAGTATTGCAAAGCACCCACCATACTTCTATACTCAGTAGGATCTAACAAAGTGACACCATCATGAGGAAGAAGTCTGACAATTGGACAACAAGGGGTTTTAGTGGCTTAGCATTCTCCATATGAAAATGATGAAGAATATATGAGGCATACTTTGTTTGTGTCAAGGTCAAACCATACTTTGTAGAGGTGATTTGAATGCCAAGGAAATAATTAAGAGCACTAAGATCCTTGATTTCAAAGGTATGGCTAAGAGCACTAAAAAAATTCGAAATCTGAGTTAGGTTATTACCAGTGATGATAATATCATCAACATAAAGTAACAAGTAAATGATAGTTGCTAAGGAGTGGAACACAAATAAAGAAGAATCAGCCACAAAAGCCACAAAACCCAAGTGTACTAACTAGGAAGTGAATCCCTCAAACCATGCTCGAGGAGCTTGCTTCAACCCATAAAGGGATTTTTGCAATTTACAGACATGAGTAGGATGGGAAGGATTAACATAGCCTGGAGGTTGGTCATGTAAACTTCTTCTTTAAGAAAACCATGAAGGAAGTTGTGAGAGACCTCGAAAAGTGCCCCTCAAAAAAGGAGATTCAGGTCCCTAGCGGAGTCGCCACTGTGAGAGACCTCGGAAAGTGCCTCTCAAAAAAGAGAGATTTTTGGAGTGCTTTTTAGGGCACCTCTCTTTTTGGGTGAGTGGTGTGGAGTCACCACTTATTTTTTATAAAAAAATAAAAAAATAAATAAATACATGACTGAATTGTTCTCTTCATTGATTGAATAAAAAAAAATTACATATTTGAAAAATTGAAAGATTACATGGCTTTGGGTCCTAGTTACAAACTACCAAAATAATTACATGGCTTTTTGTCCTAGTTACATTCTACCCAAAATAAAAAAAAAATAAAGATAGGACTAGATCTACTTATCCAAAGACCTAAATCCGGAGGCTAGGTTACAGAATAGGAAGGTGTTAGGCACCCATTTCGCCCAGACAAAGTCTGGTCTTTTAGACTCTTGTGACCAATGTACCTTTTTATGTATGTTATGAATGATATGTTGAACATGTGAAAAAATCAAATCACACCCATTTATTTATGAATGAAGTCTCTTCTTTTAAAAAAATCAGATCTGTTTTGGTTGGTAAAAAAATTGATTTTTGATTTGTCAAAACACCAGATCTATTTTGTAGTATGTAGAAAAGAGTGGTTTTTGGAGACAAAAATTCATATCTATGTTTATTACATAAAGTAAAGTCTTTTTGATTTGAAAAATATCAGATCTATTTTTAAGAACTAAAAAAAATGGTTTTTTTGGTTTGTAAAAGATCAGATTTTTTTTGTGATGTTTAAAAAAAATGGATTTTGATAATAGAAAAACCAAATCTGTTTTTATATGTTTTAAAAAAATGAAAAAGATTGTTTAAGAAGAGAGTTTCCCTCATAATTTAAATTTATGCAATCATGAATTAAACAAAACAAACACAAACACAATCATGTTTAATCTTTTCTTTATTTCAAAAATCTGCATATGTTAAAGAAAAATCAGATTTGTATCTAAGAAAGATACAAACCAGTTTTTATTTTGAGAAAAATTTAGATCTGCATCTCATAAAGATGCAGATCCATTTAGAAAAATTTAGATCTACATCTAATAAAGATGCAGATTTGTTTTTATTTTAAGAAAAAGTCAAATCTACATCTAATAAAGATGCAAATATGTTTTTATTTTAAGAAAAATAATTTGTTCACATGCAAATAATTGACATTCAAGAAAGATTATAACAATCACATAACAAACAATCATGCTTTAAACAAAACAATGATGAATCATTTGCTAGAAAATCTAGTTTTATATCTCATACAAAACACACAACGGAAGCAACAAACACGGATCTACATCATTCATGAGAGATAACATGTAACCTTGAATTATAGAACATAGAATAGAAAGCGTATCTTGGTGCGGTGAAATTCAAAACAAAATATTAGAAGTACTTGGGAACACTTTTAATCTTCACTCTAATTCCACTTAATGCCCAAGAAGTATGGTTTCTCAATCAGTTTTCAAGGAGAGAATAAGAGAGTGTCCAACACTCACATACAAAGCATTTCATTCCTCATTTTATCTTAATGAAAATCGCCTTATAAAATTCTGTATGTTTCTTTCTTTATATATAACTGATTATCTAATTGGGCTAGCCTTTTGGGTCATTCCAATTGGGCTCTAGTATATGGCTTGGAGTGGGACCAAAATGGAACGTATAAGATTCTAGCTCCAATGGGCCTTAGGCCTTTTTGTCAACTCTTGACAAGTCCAAAGTTACCATTAATTATATTCAATACCACTATAAGAATATAATTGCACTCTAGGCCTTATTAATAAATTATATCTCATGACTTTATTATACATATAACCCCTTCATTAAAATATTCGTAGTAATACAAAGTCATGAATGTTGACTGCCACTCTGAAAATTACTACATCTTAATTCTTGAGTACCCGGTTTAATCCTTTATGTTATTCATCATATATTTATGAAATCCAATTTCATAAATATATACTTTAGTAACTCCTTACTAAAGTGGTTGGGCCCAATACTCTGAATAACCAAACCCATTAAACTTATCTCAAGGGAATATTTTATATCTCCGTTAAGAGATTATGAATTCCATCTTGAGAATATATGTTCTATCAACATTAAATGCGGCTGCCCAACATACTGAGGTTTTGATCGTGATTTATAGATCTCACTCCTGGTATATCAAAGCAACCTACACCTCATGATCAGGTCCATTATTCTCTCAGGATTTAGAGTTGATGTAAATAGAAATCGAGAGATTTATTATTCATTTAACAGTCGTTAGGAGAATAATAAATCTCATAGTGGTCCAGTTCAATATGTTTTAACTCTTAAAACGCATCAACATATCAACTAGAAGTCTCCACTTCCATGATCAAAACAAATCATCTTAGCTGATATGTTATAGTCTTCATAGATGAAATGCCCAATTTCATCACCGACTACTAACTAAAATTCTGAGTTTACAAAGAACTTGTGATTTATATCTTCTATGACTTTTCACATAAATCATATACTATGCATCTCATGGACTAAGATCATGTCCCATTAGTTCATTTATAGATAGTCTCATATAATTAAACAATTTAATTATTTATGTCATGCCAATAAATTGGATTTTAGGGCATAAACCCCAACATCATTCATGTTATGGATAAAAACATTCATCAACATAAAAAGAAGCATAAAAAAGATAGGGTGATTGAAAACAACCTCTTGCATGAGCGCTCCTTGTTCTCGAGAGGATGTCTTAGGGTTCAAAGAAACTTACTCAATTACCTTTGAAACCTAAAAACCCTATTTTAAGCAACAAATATCATAGAGAATCAGCAAGTATCAGCAATTTGATAGCCTCAAAATGTGTGCCTCTCAAAGCATAGAAAAAAAGGTGCTGAATTATGAGGTCCAGTCTCTATTTATAGAGGCTAGAAAACTCTAAAAAATAGCCCCAAAGTGTAGAATGCGAATCGGGACTCATCCTTCTGTGAAAAGATTGAAAATGGTATGCCTTATCGTCACTCGAAGGGCGTTGGACCAAAGCCCAAAAGAGGCCAATTTGGCACTTTTAAAGCGCCGTTCAACACTCCAAAAGTGCCAAATGGTACTCTTGGATGCCGAATGCATTTTCGTGTTCGGGTGCGTTTTGGACTCTCCTTCTAGGGTTTTTTGATCCGGTCCTTGCACCTAGACGTTCATCCTCTGTTTATGATTTTTAATCTCTTTTCTGGATAATTTAGGCTTTTTAAGAATGATTATCTTGTAGATAAATTCCCTAAAATAAATCTTGATAAAGTTCAGATTATCCACAATTTTATTGTTATCCAATCATCCCTTTTATTCCTATGTATGCATCCCTATTTTATACACTAATTATCAACCAATCACAAAATTATTTAATTAATTTTAAGTTTTTAACCAATCAAAATTAATTTAAATTAATCATGCGTGGTCGACTTTACCTAGACGCAATGCGTGTTGATCATGCAAACTTGATCATGTGATATCTTTCGATTCGATGGTCCGATTTAAAAACCGGATGCACCATTGCGACTATTAAAACCTCAAGATCATTTTTATGGTATGCAATGAATGAATTGATGCATGTAATGCAAAGACAAATTGATGCATGTATTGCAAGAATAAATTGATGCATGTAATGCAATCATGATTTTTTGGGGTATGTGGATGGTCATTCAAGTCATTCTTCTTGATTAAATCATGGGTGCAAAATTGAGTGTCTATAGAATGCCCTTCATTGACAGAGCTTGAAAAGCGAATGTCAATGTAAACAAAGACACTGATTTTAGCAACCATGATTTAATTGAGGTTGAATTTTCAAAGATTACCTAGCCATTGAACCTAAAACCTTGGAACATAGAACTAGTGCCTTATCTTTTGGCAAAAATAAAAATTCTGGTCTTAGCTAATAGTTGATGACTCTAGAAATGATTCTTGACAAATGGGATGACCAGAAACTTTTCAATCCTGATCTTGAAAATGGAATTGTCTTGTGACCAAAGGACTTCTCTACCTCATCTTGACGAAAGGTATCCAAAGGGCAAAAGGGCTTTTCTACCTTGAGACTGGAGCTATCTACGACCTAAGGGCTTTTCTACCTTGATCTGGAGTTTGTTGGTGTGTCGATCAAAGGTCTTCTCTACTCTAATCTGGACTTGTTGGAATGGCTATCAAAGGTCTTCTTTACTTTGATCTAGAATTGTTGGAATGGCGATCAAAGGTCTTCTCTACCTTAATCTGGACTTGTTGAAATGACAATCAAAGGTCTTCTCTACTTCAATCTGGAATTGTTGGAATGGCGATCAAAGGTCTTCTCTACCACGATTTGGAAATGTTGAAATGTCGATCCAGGGCTTCTCTACCTTAATCTGGAATTCGATCTCAATCTGGACTGTTGAAACATTGATCCAGGGCTTCTCTACCTCAATTTGGAAATGTTGAAATGTCAATCCAGGGCTTCTCTACCTCGATCTGGAAATGTGCCTACAAAAAGTCTTTAAATTATGAGAGCATTGTGATTCCATTGTTTTTGAGATGTGTGATCTTCATTTGTTCCTTCTTGACTTGAACTTTATAAAGAAAAGTTTGATTGACAAAAGATTTTATTTTTGAGAAACATTTGATTTTTGAAACTTGGAAGTTTTGAAATTTTCATTTCAAATGTTGAGACCTTGAAACTTGAAGATTTTAAATTGGAATTTGGAACTTGAAATCTAAATTTTTGAGATTTAGGATTTTGAAAATTAAAGCTTGAAGTTTTGATCATGAAATCTGGGTTATGAATTTTTTCTTGAAATTTTAAAAATTTGAAGATTTGATTTTTTTTTTTTTTTTTTAATTTTTAATTGGCATTGAGAATGTGATTTTTTCACTTGGGAATGAAAATTTTGAATTGAAAATTTGGAGTTTGAAAGATACTTGAAGACTTTGAAATTTTTTTTTTTTTTGGGTTGACTGAGTCAACTCAGTTTGACCGAGTTGACTAAGCTTTTGGTTGAGTTTTAAGTATGGGGGCTGAAATTTTGGCCTCCCACTTCCTTTTCTCTCTCCTTTTTCTTTTTTGCTTCATCTTTCATCAACCTCTCTTCCTCCATTAACACTTTTCTAAGCTTCTTAACCTTCCCTCATCCATCTCCATCAATATGTCTTTAGATCCTTGTGTTTTTTAGCATTTTCACCACACACCCTTATTTGGTGAAACCCATTTGTAAAACCCATTTTTCTTTGCATCAAGATGGCTTCTTCCTCCAAGGGATCCTCTTTTCTTGCTTTTTATGGTAAGAAATATGATCCAACCTTTGATTGGCATGATGAGGATGGACTTCTTCAAGACCCTAGGACCCATGCTCCATATTGTCATGTAGACACCAAGGTGAGTTTTTCTTTGGTTTCTTTGTTTGGAAAAATGTTGTTGCATATTTCATTGAAAGTTTCATGGTGAGATATTGTCATTTTGTTGTTGTGATTTGGGGCATTGTGTGATTGATCATGTTGTAAAATGTTGGCTTTGGAGCATTCTTGAAGTGTTGTTTTTTGATCATGGTGCAATTTGGACAATGTTGGTGGCTTATGGAATTTTGACAATGTGGGTAAATTGTGATGTCGGATGAATTTTGGTTTGGATTTTGGGAGTATTGGCATTGTGAAAAATTTGTGTTGTAGGCTTGGATGAATATGTTCATGATGCATGTGGGGAAAAGTTTGTTGGCATGTGTAAACTTTGTTTTATGGATATGGCACACAAAAAAAAAAAAAAAATTGTGAGTAAATTTGTGGGTATGGGCAAATTTCGTGGGTATGAACTTTTGACTTACGGAAAGATTTTGTTGGGTATGTGGGGTTGGTTCTTGGAAAATGTAACGACCCCGCCCCAACTGTGTAGATATTGTCCGCTTTGGGACCTATACCCCTCACGGTTTTTTTCTTCCCCAAGTTGTGCTGGGGAAAAGGCCTCTACACATTGAAGGGAGGTTATTCCTTATAAACACATTCTCATGTACTTCCCTAGGCGATGTGGGATTCCATGGAATGCAAGACCCCCCTTTTTGGGTCACTACAATCCACCCCCCTTACGGGCACACGCATCCTCGCGTGTGGGACCCACACTTCCAACTAAACCTGGCTCTGATACCATCTGTAACGACCCCGCCCCAACTGTGTAGATATGTTCGCTTTGGGACCCATACCCCTCACGGTTTTGTTCTTCCCCAGGTTGCGCTGGGGAAAATGCCTCTACATATTGAAGGGAGGTCATTCCGTTGCGCTGGGGAAAAGGCCTCTACATAGTTGGGGCGAGGTTGTTACAGATGGTATCAGAGCCATGCCCTAGCCGGAAGTGTGGGTCCCACACGCGAGGACGCATGTGCCCGTAAGGGGGTGGATTGTAGTGACCCAGAAAGGGGGGTCTTGCATTCCATGGAATCCCACATCGCCTAGGGAAGTACATGAGAATGTGTTTATAAGGAATGACCTCCCTTCAATGTGTAGAGGCCTTTTCCCCCACTGCTGTGTGCTTTGGGGGAAAACAAAACCGTGAGGAGTATGAGGCCCCAAAGCAGAGAATATCTACACAAGTAGGGTGGGGTCGTTACAGAAAATTTATGTGGTTATGATTTTGGCTATGTGAGAATTTATTTGTATATAGGCATGAACTTGTGGGAATTTTTTATGGCTATCTTGGAAGTGTAGGAACTTTTTCGCATGGCTATAAAAAATCTAGTAGTTGTATACGGATATGTGAAAAATTTTGATTGTGGTGAAATTTTGGTGGGGCATTGGATTTTTTTGTTGTGGTGGGCCATTGGTTGTGAGAATTTTTTTTTTTTTGTGATGTGGGTTTAGTCATGGAATTTTGTTGGACATGTGGTTTGTTGGTCATGGGAATTTTTTTGGACATGTGAGTTTTTTTGGTCAGGGAATTTTTTTTTTTTTTTTTTTTGGACATGTGAGTTTTGGTCATGGGAATTTATGAGCTGAACTTTTGTGCTGTAGAGCCTCAAGAGTTGAGGCAGTGCATGGGCGGCATTGTCTCCTAGCATTAAAAACATCATCAACGAAGTAGGCTTTGGCACTTTATTCGAAGCTTTGTTAAATCATGAGACACATGAATACAAAGATCTTCAGTTACTTCTCGCCTAGGCAGAGTGCTTCTGGGACATTACATGTACCTTCCATTTTCCAAGCATTGAGGAGTTAATGTTGACACCTTATGACTTCTCTGTTATTACCGGTTTGAGGTTGGGTGGTGAAAAAATTCTTGTCAATGATTCCCTTACTTCAGCTGAACTCAAGAAACTTCTAGGTATAGTGCCTTCTAGAATGAATAGTAACAATATTCCTTTGTCTTGGCTATGTGAGAATATTCCCCATTGTGAGACTGTGGCAAAAGGTGCTCGCATGTTCATACTTCTTTTTATTGGGACTTTCTTGTGTCTAGATCTAGGCAGTACTATGAATCTGCGCTACTTGGGAGCTTGAGAAAAATTGAACAAATCTGAAATTATGACTAGGGTGGCATGGCTTATGCTACTCTGTTGCATTTCATGACCCAACTCTCTAGGCGGAGTCTTTCAAGCTTAGGTGGGGCTCCATTTGTATGGCAGGTAAGGTTTGGGATTTTTTGGCTATGTGTAGGTTTTGGGAAATTTATTTGGGCTATGCATGGGTTTTGGAAAATTATTTTGGCTATATGGTAATGGTGTTGTGAATTTTTTAGGTCTGAATGTATGAATATTTCGGAGTTGGTCCTAAAATCTGGGAGGACGTTGCTAGCATTTTTCTTAGATTTCTCCGTTGGTTGTCTAAACATCACTTGTCTACACCTTCCAGGCGTTCTTTAGAAATTTGGCGTTTGGTGATTGACAATCTGTCCGCTGATGATGTGAGTTCTTTCTCCCTTCTTCTTTTAAATCTTTGGCACTTGGTTATGGCTTGGTCGTTTCTCATTCTGGGCTTTTCTAGGATTTTTCAGATGAATTTAAATCCTTGGGCTGGATGTGAGGGGTATGCAGAGTGTGAGCAGGCTTTAGAGCTAAATGGCCAACAAGTATTGTTTGAGTGTGGACATGGAAGGTATTGATATCTTGGTGACAGAGTGTTGCCCCAAGTTGAAAATGAGTATCCTCCTACCACAATTCCAACTCCTCCTTGTCTTACTATCCAGTTAGCTGATCTTTTGACTGATGAAGAGATTGCTCGGGCCTGTGATGGCTATACAGTTGCAAGAGTATCGAGGACTTATTTTGAATTTATTCGACTTCATCTACAAGGTTGCTTGGTTGGCAGGACGGTACTTCTCTTCTCTCCTAATCATCAAATTCTTATCTTGCAAATTCCTTTTCCACATTGCTGCTTGGTAACAAAACTTGTATGTTGGATTTTTAGCCTCCTGCTTCTAAAGGAGAAGAAAGGGGAGAGGAAGAGGAAGAGATTCCCTCTCCTCACCATGTTGGTGGCTCTTCTAGTTCTTTCATGGAGACTTATCCCTATTTTTTGGCATGACAGTATGATGTGATGAATCTTGATGGAACTTATAGTTCCATGCCTCTGACTAGGCCAGAGAATGTACCAAATGTTCTTTGGCCCGATCGGGTAAGTTCTTGAATTTTCAATTCTTTGTCCTTATTTCTTCTTAGCTTGATGAGTGGCTCTTAGTTTAACGGCTCTTGATCTGGCAAATTTATGCTTCAGGTTGATATGGATCTCGTGGAGGAAAGCATGCAGATGATTGGAGGCTTGCAATCATTGGCTCGCACTCAATCTTCCCAATATGTGCTCAATAATTCAGACTGGGTATGCCATGTTGCTTTCTGAATATCTCTTGCTTAAGCTTTGCTTGACGGTGGAATTAACGCTTGATTCTATTGACTTTTCAGGCACATAGAATGGGAGTTGCTAATGCTGCTAGAAGAACTTTAGAGGAAAGGATCAGGAGCCTTGAACTTGAAAATTGTTAGTACGATCCTCGCTTTTTCTCAAGTCAAGAAGGAAATACTAAAGTTGGCTTCTCTAGTGGTGGATCAAGGAGATCCTCACGCAAGCGGACTCGGAGTCCTAATGATGTATGACTTGTATTTTTATTTTTCCTGCAAAAGAAAAGGAAGTATTCCTTAGACAATCTTGTATTATATTCCATGTTTAGCTCTTTGTCCTTGGCATCACCTTGGATCATGTAGAAACTTTAACTAAGATAAGTTTATAATTCACCTGATGAGATCTTGTAGTATCAACTTAAACTTATCTTGATTGGCCATGATGGGATCTTCACTTGCTTGAATAAGGCGGAGCCAAATGCCCCTAGTTTAAAATGAATGCATGATTTTTAGAAATCTTGGTGATGAATTTTTTTTTAAATGATGATAGTGCTTTTTTCTTTGAAGATAAATGAGCCATGGGCGAATGCCCATAGTTTAAAAAAGAATGCATGATTTTTAGAAATCTCAATGATGATTTTTTTTTTTTTGGAAAAAAAAATGATGGTGGTCCCTTTTTTTTTTTGAAAATGCATGAGACATGGGCGAATGCCCCTAGTTTGGAACATAAATTCATGAATCTTTAAAAAACTTGGTTTGATCAAATTTTTTTTTGAAAACAATGATGCAAGTGACGATTTTTGAAAACAAGTGAGTTAGACACGTCAGAATGTCCCAGTTTGACCAAAAAAATCTTTTTGAGTGTCAAACGGTCTTAAAAAATTACTCGAGAACGTGAAATTGCATAGAATTGCATGAGTGTACGATTGAGGTGCTACGTGCCACTTGGTGTGTGAGGAGTGCCATTCAGCACTTTTGGAGTGCCGAATGGCACTGGGCCATGCCACGACGCTCACGCCATGATGGGCTGACTCCTTATGATTTTCCAATGCATGTTTCACGTTTTCGCATTTTTTGAAAAACATTTACTTCGTTTGTGATCATGAAACCCTCTCCTAATCAGCTACAAACTCTCTAAAACCTATTTCAAACCTGATTAGGAATCAATGTAACTTATATAAAGGAATTCTCCTGCGATGATTCTCTGCATAAAGGTTAGCAAAACACAATATTCATAAGCAAAAAGTCATCCATGGCTAGCAATCAAAATTTCTCTCATTCAACAATTCATGATATCAACAAATGGGTTCGTAGCTTTGATTTTAGTACTAAAACCAAATTTACAACCTTCAAACTAGAGGGAATTAAGGCTCTGAGGAACGTCAAAATCAAGTGGGACTTCCTTCGTGCTGCTATGAAATTCTAGGATCCTGAAGATCATGTGTTTCGGTTTAACACTGCTGAACTTTATCCGACAATTGAAGAATATTTTAGCTATCCTGGGCTATAATCCAAGCAGAAAATTTGTAGCGGTTTCTTGTGATCCCAGGCATAAGGAATCTTTGTCTAATGCTACGATCTTCCTACTTCCATTACTAATAGTATGATTGAAGGCGATATGGTGAATCTTCGTACAATTATCTCTCGACTGATTGACAAACGCACCTATGGAGTGACCGACAATATGCAGAAAAACTTTAGTTTGGCCTTATGCATTGTGGGAAAATTTTTGTTTTGCTCTGGAAGACGTGGTTTTGTGGATGCTCAAGCCATAAGTGTTGTGACTCAAATCAAGGATGGTGATAATCCTGTCTCTTTGATCTTGACAGAAACACTTCTCGGACTGGATGCTGTATTTCATGGTGGCGAAACTCAAAACTTCTTAGGGAGTCCTTTGACTTTGTAGATATGGCTGATGGAGCGACTGGACATAATTGCCAAGCCTACAACTAGTAATTATGGGCCTAGCAGTTTTCTTAGCAAGTCTGTAATCAAAATTAAGTGCCAGACTGAAGTGATTGGGTGAAGTTCTTAGACAAGAAATCTAGTACTTCAATTCAATGAAACTGCTATTCGTGGAAGTGCCCACCCCCTCTACTGCAGTCTCCAAGATCAAATCACATATTCGTTGTTGGGTTACGGAGGGCAACTTTCTACAAGGGAGATAAACTCTTGAGGCAATTCAAATATGAGCAAGGAATGCCTGGTGGCAACAAAAGAAGACATTTCTCTCCTGTGGACACAAATCCTACTTCTGTAAAGAACATGCTATTATGTTTGGAGATGGTTGACCGACTGGACCAATCTTTTGTCAAGGTTCTCTTTCACAAAATGACTACAGAATACTCTAACTGGTTGATAGACAAGATTGTTGACAAGGAAGCCAAGAGAGTGGCTATTAGAGAATAGTTTCTCCGAGACAACCGGGAAAGAACTGATGAAGACAACTATGAATTGAAAAGAAGGGACAAGAATGATGAAGCTCCTATTACAGAAGAAATCAATGATCAACAGAAAAAGAAAATATAGAAGACAAAGTGATCTTCTTATTTCTTGTCTTTGAATATGTTTATTTAGAATGTTGATGTAGAAACTCTTATGTTTAGGAATTATTTAGGATTTGCAATTCAAAGGTTCTGTTTAAGGTGTAGGCTTTTGGGATTTGGCTTTTTATGGTTTGGCTTAGGGTTTGGGTTCTTGTAATTTGCTTCTTTTTTTTTTCTTTTTTTTTTTTTTTCTTTTTTATGGTTAAGGTGTGGATTTTTGGATTTTGTGTAATGACATGGTTTAATGGAATGGTTGAATTTATGGTTAAATTTTGGTTAATGGGCAAATGGTGGGTTTTGGGAAATTGTGACTGAACCAATGCATGGTTGCCTACGTATCCCCTTTGTAGAAGGATCAAGTCATCACGTAGTTCATTGATGATGATTTTTTATTTGCCTTAACTTTTGCCTAGGTCGCCCTTTCGGGTCTTCAACCTAGCAAGCTCTCTCACCTTTTTATTTATTTATTTATTTATTTTTCAACTCTCCTTTTGTGTAGATTGCCCTTTTGGGATTTCAACCTACCTTTTCTTTGTTTTTCTTTTTTGTTGCTCTAACTTTTGGCTAGACCGCCTTTTTGGGTTTTCAGCCTAGCGAGCTTCTTCTTTTTTTTAGTCAAACCTAGGAAAGTAAATAACATAATTTACAACCACTTCAGACGTGGTACTTTTTCAGTTGGTCCATGTTGGTTGGCTCAGTGAAAGGGTTTGCATCTAAGTCCATCAATCTTACTACTCCCCTAGAGTACATCTGCTTGATAATGTATGGGCCTGCCCAATTTCGCTTGAACTTTCTATTTACATCTTGAACCGGGGCTCGGATTTCTTTCAACACTAAATCCCCCAACTTCAAATCTCTGGTTATCACTTTCTTGTCAAAAGCTTTCCTAAGCCTCCTCTAGTAACCTTGAATATGATACAAGGCCTTAAGTCTTTTCTCATCTAACATGCACAGCTGATCATATCTGCTTTGTAACCAATCTGCTTCAGAAATTTCACTCTCCAGTATTGTCCTTAGTGAATAGACACCCATCTCAATAGGAAGGATTGCTTCCATTCCATACTCCAATGAATAAGGAGTGGCTCTTGTGAAAGATCGAATCGATGTTCTATATCTTCAGAGTTCATAGGGCAACTATAGGTGCCAATCCATGCAGTTCTTTGTGCTTTTCTTCAAGATTCGCCCTATATCTTTGTTAGCAGCCTTAATTGCTCCATTGGTTTAAGGATGGTAAGGTGAAGACTTGTGGTACTAAATGTTGAACTGTCGTAGTAGCTTCTCTATTTCTCCTTCGAAGTGCAACCCATTGTCAGAGATGATTTCGTTTGGTACTCCATATCTGCAGATGTTATTGGTCTGAATGAACTGAGCAACTTTCTTTGAATTCAGGACCTTGTATGAAGCAGCTTTTATCCATGTAGTAATAGCCAATGGCTACAAGTATGAATTCATGGCCATTGGATGCTATTGGGTGGATCTTCCCAATGATGTCTACTCCCCATGTAGAGAATGGCCAGGGTGATGTCATAGTATGCAGTGGCATGGGTGGCATATGCTTCAGATCTCCATAGACTTGGCATTGATGGCATTTTCAAACATGATCCGTACAGTTGGCTTCCATAGTAGTCCAATAATATCCTTGCCTCATTATCTTCCTTGACAGTATATGTGCATTCATATGTAGCCCATAACTTGACTCATGAATCTCTTCAATTATTTGCTATGCTTCCTTGGCGGTTACACAAAGGAGATGAATTCCATCATATGATCTTCTGTATAGCCTTTCACCACAAATAATGTAATTAGTAGACAACCTCCGGATGGTTAATTGATCATTCTTGTCTGTAGATGGTGGGTATGTCCCATCCTTTAGGTATTGTAGGATGTCTGAATACCATTCACCTTCTGCATTCTTTTCCTCATCTTCTTCTATTGTCATGCAGTAGGCTTGTTCTTCTTTTTGTTCCAACACTATCAGTCTAGATTCATCTTCTTTTGGCCTATCCATCATGAATGCCATGGTTGCTAAAGCATTTGCAATTTGATTCTGCATCCTTGGCACATATTGATATCGGATATTGCTGAATTTTGATGCCCACTTCTAAAGACATTCATGATAAGGCACAAGCCTTTCTTCTTTGATCTTCCATTTATTCTGAATCCGAGAGATTATCAGAGCTGAGTCTCCATATACCTCCAACTCCTTCACTCCTAGGCCTAAGGCTGCTTGTAGGCCCATAATGCAAGCTTCATATTCTGTGGCATTATTGGTGGCAAGAAAGTTAAGTCTGCCAGAAAATGGAAAGTGTGTCCCTTTTAGAGTAATCAAGAGAACTCTGATTCCACTTTCATTTTGATTTGTTGCTCCATCAAAATACATCTTCCATGATTCTATCTCGATCCCCATGATGTCTTCATCTGGAAAGTCTCCTTGAATCTCTTTGGCTTCTTCTGGTGAACAATAAGCTAAGTGATCGGCAATTTCTCTCCCTTTCACAGATTTTTGAGTCACATATTTAATATCAAATTCTGACAAAAGCAATACCCATTTAGCAGTCTTCAGATCTCGAAAATCTACACACATTCTAACCTTTCCATCTTTCTTTGGTACTTGAATCACATTAGCTAGCCATTATGGATAGTTGACCACCCTCAGGAATCCAGCAATGTACTGTTTCTCCACTTCTTCCTTGATCTTGAGAGTCCATTCTGGCTTCATTCTTCTCAACTTTTGTTTGAATGGCTTCATAGTTGGACCTGTTGGAATGCAATGATGTACTATATCGGTATCAATCTCAGGCATGTCTTCATATGACCAAGCAAAGACCTCCTTGAACTTTGTCAGTAGTGCCACTAATGCATCTTTCTCTGAAGCAATTAGGGTATTGCCCACTTGGATTATTTTGGCTCATCTTTAGTTCCCAGGTTAATAGGTTGGGTTTCTTCTTTTATGGGTTCTAGCTATCCATGTTTTAATTCCTTATTATTAAGAGTTTCTTTACCAATTTAAGAAATAAAAACATTCAAAGCTAGCAAATTAGCAGAATCAGAAATAATATTAAAAGGAAAAGAGTTTTTAACAAACTTTACAAACTCAACCGGAAGACTATCACTGACAGACTTAACAGGAAGAACAATATTAGCAAAACCAGACTCAATAGGAATTGAAACAATGTTCTTAGTAGGGGAAACTGGCTCATCGGTCTTGATCCGCTTGGCAAAAGTGAATGACTTGACGATCTTGATCTTCCTCACGGAGTCCTCCATGGGGTAGGCGGCTCCCTCCCATGCCCAATTCTTCAACTCGGTCTTGGCTTCCACGATGGCAGGTGGCTCCCAGTATGCTCCTTCTTCCCTTAGCATCAGTACCGCAAGATCTATATCCATGTTATTTGTAGCTCCTTCTTCAATCTCCATGTCTGTGGGCTTATCAGTCACAAAAGTATCCAAGCACTCTATGCTATCCATCCATTCATCAAACAGGTCATGCTTGCCTCTGTTGCCCAAATTAGTGGGTTGAGGGAGATGCTCTAGCTCACCTCTTTCTTTACTCTCATCACTACATTCAGCATTCTCAAGTGTCATGATTCTGAGATGGACCATCAGTTTTTGGTCTAGTGTGGCCAACTTGGCATCTATGTCATCCTCCTTTTTAGTATGTGGGGTTGGTGAACTTGGTTCTGAATCATAGTACGACCCCAATTTTGGAACTTCTCTTTCATGCTTGTCATACCTAGGGCCAGACCTTGAGCTAACATTAGTGATATCACTCGAATCTGAAAGGTGCACATAGGGATATTCATCATGATACATTTGATTAGCTTGTGCATTCTCTTCCCTTGCATTCTCTAACACATTTATCAATCTGCATTGATCACTATCAGTGTCGCTCCACCTGTTAGCTTCAGCATCGTCTTCAATGTCTTCATCATAATAGTCCACATCACTATCATATTACTCATAGAGTAGGTCTGCATCTTCATCTTCTTTATCATTAGGGGGTTCACCCCAATCATCACCACTGTACGGGCTATCATAACTTTTGCTGTTGTTGATAGGCCAAAAACGAATTGACCCATTGTGATTAAATTAATTGATTAATTAGTCAAGTTATTAATTAATCAAATTAACATGCAAAGTGTGTGGTAGCACAAACAAATCACCAATTAAACTAAGTGAAATGGAAGTTAAATTGACATAGTGATTTGTTTACAAATGGGGAAAACTTACACAGCAAAAACCCCACCGTGTGATTTTAAGGTCACCACTCCCGAAATTCCACTATTATCACAACAAGCGGTTATAAGTAAAGGAATCTCAATACCTTATACCAACCTACAGTTGAACCCTTACTCCAATACCCAATTGGACTTGTTCTATAGTGACAATTTCTCCTTTTGATGCACGGCTCCCAAGTACGTTACTAACCAATTGCACGGATCCCAGTACACAACTTCAATCACCAACTAGAGAAGGTTGTTGGCTGCAAAGTTCTTCAGTTTATCCCAACGATGAAAATCAAGAAGATGTTTGGTTACAAAACCCTATGGTGCACATACACAGCAACTTCTTGAAGAATGATGAACTAGGGAAAAATTTTGTCTCCGATCACAATATGCTTAAACAGACTTTGCTCAATGCTTGTGCAACTTGTGAACTCTTTGATGGCCCTTAAAATAATCCTTTTATATGTCTAGGGTTAGGAGAAAAGAAGACCCAAAGACACATTCACAGATCTCAAGAAAATCAAATCAGAATTCTAAAATTCTTAAACCTCGATAGATAGGAGCTATCGAGTAGCTATCGAGCACACGGGCTGAGACAGCTTTCTTAAGCTCGATAGATGCAGCTGTCAAGCCAACTGTCGAGCTTTAATGAATTTGCACTATTCGGCTTGTTTCTTGGACAAAATTGAATGGCTTTAACACTTGATCTTGAAACCTTGTTTCTTGAAGTATTAAAAACACCTAGATCTACCCAATTACAAGTAAAGTGCATTTTGTTAAAAGATTAGTCAATTACATAAAAGAATGACATATGTTCTTAACAAGTGAAACACATATGTCCTAACAGTTGTTGTCATCACTATCAATGATGCTGTCATCATCATCATGTCCACTATCAATGTTGCTACTGTCACTACTACTATCACTCTTGTCATTGCTTTCATCCTCATCATCACTAGGGGCTGCTCCCCATTCCTCGTCTTCATTATTGGCTCTTAGTTCATACGGGCTCTTCAATGCATACTGGCAAGCTTCCCGGTATTCTTCCTCTTCTATGTTGCAAATAGAATCCCCAAGAAGTGTAATCATGGCATTAGGATCCATGTAATTGGCCCAATCAGTAGGAACCCAAATTGTATCTTCATTCTTCAATTTTGGAACCTTGTTGTGGCAATCAAGTAGTATGTCAAATCTAAGTACCATTGTCTCTGTCACAGGATCATATCTTGGTTCAGGGAATCCCCAATATCATTGACTTTCCCCAGCTTTTGCAAACTTCCCATTCAATGTAGGGGTGTAGGGCTTCAAAGTTTTTGGAGGACAAGGAAGTCCTTTCGCTTTGGCTTTGGCTCGAGCCATCTTTCTCACTTCCATCTCTAGAAAATCATCATCAGTGGGCTTATAGCCTAGCCCAAAAGGTGGTGTGGCAGTAGGAATCATTAGGTCCTGAACGGTAGGCTTCTTCACAGTTCTTCCCAAATTCATCCCCGGAAGGTAGTTCATTCTCCTCATCATTGCTACCACATTGTTGTTACCATAAGGAGAAAAGTCCATTGGGATCTTCTCCACTTCTTCTTCTCTCTTTTCAAAGCTAGGCCTCTCGATCTCAAAGCAATCCAAGGTCAATGGCTCTTTCTCAGAATCAATACCATAAACAAGTTTAGGCACAGTCAAAGTGTCCCTATAAATGGTCACAATAGCTCCTTCATATGGAAATCGAACCTTTTGATGTAGAGAAGAAGGTACGGCCTCTGTGTCATGATCCAGGGTTGCCTAAGGAGCATATTGAAGCATGAGGCTATATTAAGGACTTGAAAATTCACCTTCTTGACCATTGGTCCTATGGTAAGCTCTAACATTATGGTTCGCAAGGCCACTCCTCTACTGTTGTCGTATGCCCTCACTTGTTGATCAGTAGGCACAAAGTCTTTAATGCTTAGACTCAGGCAACTTGTAGTCTTCAAAGGACACACGTTCAAAGCACTTCCATCATCTACCAAAACCATCGGTATCCTCTTCCCCATGGCATCTATAGTGATATGCAACGGGTCGTTGTGATGCTTCCCCTTTTTGGTCAAATCCTTGTTAGAATAGGAAATGGTGAGTTCCCTATTGATGGACCCGATCATAGCATTCGAATCCTGGGAGGATGTGGTTGTAGGGACTTGGATTTGGTTGAGCAGGTCTACTAGGTCTTGTCGGTGTCTGTATGAGGCCATAAGTAAACCCTATAAGGATATATTGGTTTGTGTCTTTTGTAGTTGCTTGAAAACTTCATCTTCTACAGCAAGTGTTTGTTGGGTAGATCTGTTCAAAGCTTTCACTGGGTTGTCGGTCTCTAAATGTGGGGGTTTGAAGTGTCCCACCCCTTGTGATGTGGGCAATTTTAGTTGGATCATTGGGGTCAGTGTTTGGGGGTTTGAAATGTCTCCCCCCATTTAAGGGTGTTTGGCTATTTTCTTGGGGTTTGAAGTGTCTCCCCCCATTTGTGGATGTTTGGTTGTTTTCGGGTTCTAGTACTTCATTCTATATGTCATATCCCGTAGTGGTGGTAAATGTCCTATCTATTAATTCTTAGATAATAGATCAAGTTAGATGGGTCTTCCTTATTTTCTTCTTTAGTCATCAAGCAATTAACCCTTGGTCCTTTCCCAAAATTGTGATTGGACAAGGGATTATTAGTGATGCTAGGCCTTGTAGGTGGTGCAATCACCTTATTGTCTATTAGGTCCTGGATTGCATGACGAAGGGTGAAGCAATGGTCAGTTTCGTGACCAGGACCGAAACTGACCAGGACCTTGGTGGTAAGCACATCTTTTATCCACTTTAAACCTTGAGGGCAAGGGGTTTGGAATTGGTCTTAGGTCTAAGGGCTTCAGTAACCCTTTTGCTTTTAGCTTGTCATATACTTGGCTCATGGGCATGTACAACTCATGAAATTCTCTCTTAGGTCTGGGCCCTTATGGTACTTTCACAAATGCAATGGGTGCAATCAATTGATAAGGATCATTTTTTTGGATGTTGGAAATTTCTGCAGCTTTAGAATTAGATCCTACATTCTTTTTAAACATTGGTGGGTCATTAGTCTTTATAGTACCATTGTTTATAGCATCCTCAATTTGGGTTCCAGCAACAATTAAAGCTTTAAAATTGGGAAAATATTGTGCAAATAAATATTTGTGGTAACTGTTCTTCCTCGCTCGGCCTACTCATCATCTGTGCAGCCTTGGCTTTCCACTTGGTAATGAAAGTAGAGAAGGATTCTTTCAGCTCTTGCTTGGTAGTCTCGAGGTCTCTTCTTGTGATGTCCACTTCCATATTGTACTTGTATTGCTTATGAAAATCTCGACAGATGTCCTCCCAACTTCTTGCTCTTGCATCATCAAGGTTGAGGAACCACCTAAGAGCGGCTCCGATCAGTGTGTTTTGGAACATCAGAGCAAGTACTTCCTTGGTCGTGCCTAAGGGCTGCATAGCCCTCATATACATCTTTAGATGGGACTTCGGGCAGCTGGTCCCATCAAACTTGTCCAAGGTTGGCATCTTAAACTTAGGAGGTAGCCTCGCATTAGGGAAAAGTGAGAGGGTATCATAGTCCATAAGTTCCTCCATCTTACGGGCTCTTCTAATCATCTCCTCCATTTTATTCATCCTCTCGTTGATCTTCTTCTCATTATCTTTGGTTTATGGATCACGATCAGTCTTGTCCCCCTTTTGATTAATCTTCAAATTCTAAAATTGTTGCATCATACGGTTCATGTCTTCCCTTAGCTGAATCTAACTAGCTACCATAGTGTTAAGTAACTCTTGGGTGTTTATGGGCTCCTCGGTGTTTGGGTGTTCTCCCTTTTCAGCCATAGTATTGGAAGCTTCAAGCTTCTTATGGCTTGAACTATCTTGGAGGTCGAAGATGGGGTTAAGATGTTGTAGCAGTGGAATTTCATTTACGCTTGAAGGCTTCAGTATTGTGATGGGAGTGACGGGCTTGGAACTAGAGCTACTGGCTTGAGTGTCGAGCTTAGGTTCTCTTTGTAGCCTTCCTTCAGATCTTGACCGAATTCTCCCCTAATGACAGGCTTGGTTGGGTTAATCAAAGCTAAGACCCCATCCACATCCATAAATTAACCAAAACAAACACACACAACATGCAATGCAATTTTTAATGGGGTGCGACCTAAGGATAGGTTCTAAGTCATTACTTTGTAGGGTGGGTTTGTTGTTTCATTGTTTCCTAGAGCTAGGACATTACACCTCCCAACTTGTAATGTAATGAACATTGCGTTGGTCCGAATGGCATGATTTGTCATTTACAGTCAACAAGAAACGATCCAGTGACTTTGGGCTATGAGTTGGTGAGTTCGCTATTGGGTACCTGAATCTAATGAAGACCAATGATCCATGGTTACTACCACCACAAAATTGTTGAAAAGGGGTGCATACATTGTTGTTTGGATGGCACACACTATGACAGTTAGGGAAAGATTTTAACAAACAATACAAACAACAAATTCCATACACCAAAATATCATACAACATCCCATCAAACATAAATAAACAAACAAACAACAATATCAAGCAAGACCATGCAAAACAAAGGTACATATTTGGTCACTTAAGTCTAATACAAATCTTAGCCCTTGACATCCCCAGCAGAGTCGCCAATGTGAGAGACCTCGAAAAGTGCCCCTCAAAAAAAGAGATTCAGGTCCCCAACAGAGTCGCCACTGTTAGAGACCTCATAAAGTACCCCTCAAAAAAGAGAGATTTTTGGAGTGCTTTTTAGGGCACCTCTCTTTTTGGGTAAGTAGTGTGGAGTCGCCACTTATTTTTTATACAAAAAAATATGAAAAAATAAATACATGACTGAATTGTTCTCTTCATTGATTGAATAAAAAAAAACTACATATTTGAAAAATTGAAAGATTACATGGTTTTGGGTCCTAGTTACAAACTACCAAAATAATTACATGGCTTTTTGTCCTAGTTACATTCTACCCAAAATAAAAAATAAAGATAGGACTAGATCTACTTATCCAAAGGCCTAAATCCGGAGGCTAGGTTACGGAATGGGAAGTGTTAGGCACCTATTCCGCCCAGACAGAGTCTGGTATTCTAGACTCTTGTGACCAATGTACATTTTTATGCATGTTATGAATGATATGTTGAACATGTGAAAAAATCAAATCACACACATTTATTTATGAATGAAGTCTCTTCTTTTGAAAAAAAATTAGATTTGTTTTGGTTGGTAAAAAAATTTGATTTTTGATTTGTCAAAATACCAGATTTGTTTTGTAGTAAGTACAAAAGAGTGGTTTTTGGAGACAAAAATTCAGATCTATGCTTATTACATAAAATAAAGTCTTTTTGATTTGAAAAATATTAGATCTATTTCTAAGAAATAAAAAAAAAAATGGTTTTTTTGGTTTGTAAAAGATCATATTTGTTTTGTGATGTTTAAAAAAAAATGGTTTTTGATAATAGAAAACCAGATCTGTTTTTATATGTTTTAAAAAAATGAAAAAGATTTTTTAAGAAGAGAGTTTCACTCATAATTTAAATTTATGCAATCATGAATTAAACAAAACAAACACAAACTCAATCATGTTTAATCTTTTCTTTATTTCAAAAATCTACATATGTTAAAGAAAAATCAGATCTGTATCTAATAAAGATACAAATTAGTTTTTATTTTGAGAAAAATTCATATCTTCATCTCATAAAGATACAGATCTGTTTTTGTTTGAAGAAAAATTTAGATCTACATCTAAGAAAGATGCAGATCTGTTTTTATTTGAAGAAAAATTCTAATCTACATCTAATAAAGATGCAGATCTGTTTTATTTTAAGAAAAAATTCAGATCTACATCTAATAAAGATGCAGATCTATTTTTATTTTAAGAAAAAGTTAGATCTACATCTAATAAAGATGCAGATCTGTTTTTATTTTAAGAAAAAGAATTTGTTCACATGCAGATTATTGACATTCAAGAAATATTATAACAATCACATAACAAACAATCATGCTTTAAACAAAACAATGACAAATCATTCATGTTATGGATAAAAACATTCATCAACATAAAAAAAAGCATAATAAAGATAGGGTAATTGAAAACAACCTCTTGCATGGGCACTCCTTGTTCTCGAAAGGATGTCTTAGGGTTCAAAGAAACTTATTCGGCTATTTTTGAAACCTAAAAACCCTATTTTAAGCAGCAAATATCAGAGAGGATCAACAAGTATCAGCAATTTGAAAGCCTCAAAACGTGTGCCTCTCAGAGCGTAGGAAAAAGGTGTTGAATTATGAGATCCAGTTTCTATTTATAGAGGCCAGAAAACTCTAAAAGATAGCCTTGAAGTGTAGAATGCAAATCGGGAATCATCCTTCTGTGAAAAGATCGAAAATGGTGTGCCTTATTGTCACCCGAAGGGCGTTGGGCCAAAGCCCAAAAGAGGCCAATTCGGCACTTTTAAAGTGCCATTCAGCACTCCAAAAGTACCGAATGGTACTCTTAGATGCTGAATGCATTTTCGTGTTCAGGTGTGTTTTAGACTCTTCTTCTAGGGTTTTCTAATTTGGTCCTTGCACCTAGACGTGTTTTCGTCCTCTGTTTATGATTTTTTTATCTCTTTTTTGGATAATTCAGGCTTTTTAAGAACAATTATCTTGTAGATAAATTTCCTAAAATAAATCTTGATAAAGTTCAGATTATCCACAATTTTATTGTTATCCAATCATCCCTTTTATTCCTATGCATGCATCCCTATTTTAGACACTAATTATCAACCAATCACAAAATTATTTAATTAATTTTAATTGTTTAACCAATCAAAATTAATTTAAATTAATCATGTGTGGTCAACTCTACCTAGACACAATGCATGTTGACCGTACAAACTTGATCATGTGATATCTTTCGATCTAATGGTCCGATTTAGAAATTGGACACACCATTACAACCGTTAAAACCTCAAGATCATTTTTGTGGTATGCAATGAATGAATTGATGCATGTAATGCAAAGCATTGTTATTAATACCATTCCGTTCCAGCCGGAACAGCTGGAAAATTTCGTACCAGTCCTTAAATTGGTACGAATCACCCTCTTGTTCCACCTCGGACCAAATTTCGATTCATTCTGACCATTTCGACCTATTTCGGTGAATTTCAGCCGGTACTAAATCTACTGATAAATGCAAAAAAAATTTACCTTTTCAAGTTTTAATAGCTATTACCTGAATAGAGCCTCACATCGCAGTTCATCTCACTTCGTCAGTAGCCTCAACAACTTGGCCTTCTTCAGTTCTTCTTTTTTTCTGCACTTCATCCTCTCTGTTTTCTTCTTTTCTTTGTACATTTTCTTAGTTGTTCACCCATTTGTTTACTCAGTTCTATACCCTCCACTTTTTTTTTCATTAAGCTTTGTATTTTGGCATTTCTGTTCCAATTTTTTAGTTTTGTGAGCCACTCCACGTGACTAGCATTATAATAATACAATTCAAAAGGAGAGTTAATAGGTTGCAGGCTTTGTGTCTTTTCCATCCTCTGTGATTTTTTTTTTTTTGGGTCTAGTAGATATTATTGTTATTATATTTTAAAAAACTTGTTAGTTATTATAATAATAATTATTAATATTAAATATGGGCTTATGACTTTAAGATTCATGGTAATTTTTATAGGTTTAACCAAAAATATATATCAAAATGGTAAATATATATATTATGATGGTACTTCCAAAATAGTACACCGGTATTTACCGGTATTGACTGGTACCGAAATATTTCGTTCCAATAAACAAACCGAAACGGGATCCGAAACAGTATTCATAACATTGATGCAAAGACAAATTGATGCATGTAATGCAAGAATAAATTGATACATGTAATACAATCATGATTTTTTGTGGTATGTGAATGGTCATTCAAGTCATTCTCCTTGATTAAATCATGGGTGCAAAATTAAGTGTCTACAGAAGGCATTTGATACATCAAGCTTGTAAAGACCCCAATTGCAACTGACAGGAATAGCCAGGACTAACCTGACAATAGCAGGTTTAATGACAGGGCTAAAAGTTTCATTGTAATTTATGCCAACCTGTTGATGAAAGCCCTTAGCTACCAATCGAGCCTTATACCTGGCAATAGATTCATCAGAATTTAATTTCAATTTGTAAACCCATTTACACCTTACCAGATTCACTAATGGAGGAGGAGGAACCAAGACTCATGTTTTCTGCTTTTGGAAGGCATTGAACTCAGCATCCATGGCCTCACACCACTTAGGAAACTTAGAGGCAATTTTGTAAGATGGTGGTTCAATCACAGTGTAATCCATGATAGCTTTGTAACATAGTTTAGGCTTGGTAATACCATTTTTAGATCTGGTCTACATAAGATGAACATTAGTGACTGTAGACACCGCATTTTGTGCCCCTTATGACTTAGGCCCCCATTCCCCAATGATGCTCGAACTCTAAGGTCCAAGGCTAGTTTAAAGCCCAATCAGATATCAAATTGACTTGAGGAGTGTTAAAATGGAAAATGTAACCTTTTTAATGTGCAAAAATGTATTTTTGGAAATAAATTGACCAGAGTAACCCTTGGCCTGCGCACGTGAGCCATTGCATGCGTACGCAAGCACGATCCTGCGCATGCAACTAGGGTTTCAGAAGCATAAGAAAGGAAAGTTTTCTGCAATAATGGCTGAGGTTTGGAACGAAACCCACATCATCCGGGAGCTGCTCCAAACCCTATCTTTTCAACCATAAATAGCCTTAGATGGTACATTTTCAAAACACACAAAAATCCTATGGGAAAAAACCTAAAATTCACTAGAAAATAATGAATCAAAAGGGAGTTTTTCACAAAACACCCTCAAGTAATTTTTATTTGATTGGGACCTTTTCTAGCCCCAATCTTTTGAGTTTAAGATTATTAATCACTTTTTCATTGAATTGTGATAGATTTGACTGAAGGGAATGGTAAAAAATCAAGCCTAGGAGCTTTTTCTTTAAGGTACTCTTTTAAACTTTCATTTTTCTTTTCTGCCTTTAATTCTTGTTTTAATCTTTTGCTTTAACATTTATATATATTTGTTTAGGTTAGTCTTAGGTTTTCATTATGTTTTTAAACATGCTAGGTTGCTAGATTTTACGTTTTTGGTTGTTGCTCTGTTTATGCGTTAATTAGGGTTTTTGGATAAGGATCTGCATACGCATGATCTAGTTTGTGCACACAAGCTGAACTCATACGTATGTAGACCTGTTCTAGTGTGTGTGATGCCGTTACCCAAAAAACCCTAATTTTTGTTTATTTTGTTTATGTCTTCATATGGTTGTCTACATAGCCTCTTTTTCATATATTTTAAGCCTCATAAAATATTTTCTCACCTTGTTAACATGCTTGTTTGTTATCACATGTTAGAATTAGGGTTTGTTTAGTTTTTTTCCTTGTTTTGATGACATGCCATTCATTTACATGTTCATGCATTGATGCCATAGGTGCTATGTTGCTAAGAGGTGAGTGAAGGGTAAGTTATGCATTAACAATGATCATGCATTTATGTTAAGCCTTCCTAGATGTTCAATTAGGGTTTCTAATATTTTAAGTTTCTTTTTGTTTTGATATGTTTTGTATGATGATATGTTTGCTACCATGTTTGTGACTGCTGCCTTGTTTAGATGCATGCTAGGGTTTTGTGTTAGATTGATGCTAGGGTTTTCTTTTGTGTGTTTAGCTCTCTTTTGTTTGGATAGATGGATAAGTACATTTTGTTTGGGATGAAATATGCCATGTTGTTGTTAGATGCATGTTAATGTGTGTGTGTGAGTCTAGAATACAAGTGCTTAGATAGCTTTTAATAAGGTTAAGACATAGGACACAACGATGGGAGGCCAACCTTAGGGTTGGGTGATCTTGGGTGCCTAACACCTTCCCAAGAGCGTACCTAAACTCCGAACCCAAACTCTAGTAGTAAGATCAAAAGTCCTTCCTTGAAAGGACGCTATATTCATGATTCCTAGACCATAACTAGGTGGCGACTCCAACACGTTTTTTTGTGTCCACAACCCCTTACAACTCAAGCCCCCGTTCCTCAATGATGCCAAAATTTTAAGATTCAAGGTTGGTTTAAAGCCCAATCAGATTACAAATTGACTTGAGAGGTGTTAAAATGGAAAATATAGCTTTTTAATGAGCAAAATAATTATTTTTGGAAAATAAAGGCCAAAGAAAACCCTCAGCCTGCGTATATAGGCATGAACTTGCGTATGCAACTTTTAAGCTTGCATACGCAGGCACAAGCCTGTGCACGCAGGTAGGGTTTCATAAACTTATGAAATGCAAGTTTTCTACATTAATGTTGAGGTTTACAACAAATCCCACATCGTTTGGGAGCTGTTCCAAACCCTCATTTTCACAATATAAATAGCCATACATGGTACCTTTTCAAGACACACAGAAAATCCTAAGAAAAAACCTAAGATTCAATAGCAATAGTGAATCAAAGAGGGAGTTTTTCACAAAACATCCTCAAGTCAATTTTATTTGATTATGGCCTTTTTTGACCTTGATCTTCGAATTTAAAGATTACTATTCACATTTTTATTGATTTATGAATAAATTTGACTGAGGGGAACGGTCAAAATCAAGCTTACAAAGCTTCTTGTTTGAGGTATTAAGTTCTAAACTTTTCTTTTTCATTTATTCCTTTTTATTTCATTTTAATCTATGTTTTTGCTTTGTTTTTTCTTTAATATGTTTGCTTAGATTAAGTTTTTTCTTTCCTTATATTTTTAAGCATGTTAGGTGTTGTGAAATTTTAAAGTACTCGCAAGTGTACAAATCATACCGAAGTATAGTTTGACAAGAACAAGGTCGAACCCACAAGCACTTGAATGAATGTAGGAAAATTAATCAAATCTTAACCAAATTAATCCTAATCTAGTTTAATTAAAAATTGGTTGTTTGAAATTAAATATATTAAGCAAATAATTAAACTAAGAAAAGATATAATATAAAGTAGTAAAGAGATGTAAACAATCTAGAGAAAGGAATTAAAGTTTTGGAATCCGTCTTGTTAATTCATATTAGCATATATTTATGATCATTAATTTTTCCCAACCACTACATGATAATCAAGAAATCAATCTTGCTACCATGGAAAATATTCTCATTAAAATCCTTGTTTTAAAAATCAAAAGCATGTTCTTCTTCACTTCTTAAGTATAAAATCAAATCATCAATTGTATCTGTAGCCAAACAAATCACAAGAGATATCTAATTTTAAAATCAAGAAATACTAAACCAATCATTCAATTAATTAAGACAAATCCTAAATCATGAGAAAAACATGATTGAACTTATATCTAGAATCCCATCTTAGTCAATTGATATGAAGCAAGAACAATTTAAATCATTAGAGAACAACTATTGTGGGAAAAATCAAATCACATAAATATTATTGATAATCCTTAACAAGGTTTCATCCTCAACCCTAATTATAAATTTAGCTATTCATAGTAATTGAAAGAAAACACAAAAATAAAATACTAAACATTAAACTAAACAAATAAAATAAAATAAAAACTAACTGTCATGGAAGAAAACGAAAGAGGTAGCAGCGCTCTCTAAGATCAGGCCCCAGCCCAAGCACTAAATTTTGCCCTAAAGAGTCTCTAAATAGGTCAAGGAATCCTATTACAAGTTGAATTCTCGTTTGGAAAACATCCCAAATTTTTAGGCTTTACTTAACTGACAATTTTGGCCCATTTAACTTCAGAATTCAGACTTTTGGTAAACTACAAAGTTGTAGCCCTTTAAGTTAAATTTCCAGCCCAACTTGAATAATCTTGATTGGATATCTGAGCTGAAAGTTATGCCAAAAATACTAACTGATGTGCAGGTTGGAATCCTAATCCGAATTGGACTTGGATTTAGTGCAAATTTCCTTTGATTCCTTACTCCAATTGGACTTAATTTTAATTGGGTTGGCCTTCTTTAACTTCATCATGGCCCTTGTAAAAGTAAAGTCCATTAGCTTTCTTCTTTGCACAAATTCACTTATTTAATTCCATTCTCCTACAAAAGATAAATTCACGGAATAAAAATCAATTAAGCACAAAATTAATTATTCAGCATTATTCCAAAACCAAATATAAAATGCATGAATTAACTCAAAATAAGTATGATATGCTTTCTAATAATGATATAAATATGCAAAATTAAGCTATTATCAATGCACATCATTAGGTTGTTAGATTTACTGTTTGAAAGGTTTTTCAACATTTCTGCTTTTGGGTTAGAGTTTAGGGTGTGTCTGCGTACGCATGCTTCTTGCATGCGTACGTAGGCTCGAAGTATGCATACGCATACAACTAGCCTGCGTATGTAGGCCTATGTATGCACACTCATACTCGTGCCCAAAAACTCTAAATCTGAGTTTTCTTGCTTCCTTCGCTTTGTTTATTATACATAATATATCTCTGTTTTATTCACTTTTTTATGCTTTTAAGCCTCTGTTTCTCTGCTAATATGTTTGTTTGTCTTCAATATGCTAGATTAGGATTTCCTTTATTTTCTTTCTTTAATACTGTTAGGGACATTTTTATGTTATTGGCTAATTCTTTGACAAAACGTATTTTACTTGTAATTGGATAGATCTAGGATAGGTTTAGTACTTCAAGAAACAAATGTTCAAGTTAAGTATTGAAGCCATGCAAGTCTGACTAAGAAACAAGTGAAGGAAGTGTTGTTTATTAAAGCTCGACAGAAGTCTCGACAGAATCCTTTCTATCGAGATTTAATGTTAAAGCTCGACACAAGTTGTATATGTCGAGAATTATGAAATCAAAATTTTCAGATCTGATTACACGCATACTCCTATGTATTTGTGTAGAGTTTTTTTTCTCACAACCTTAGACATATATAAGG
Organism: Quercus ilex subsp. ballota; assembly: GCA_032727855.1. Taxonomy (NCBI): domain Eukaryota; kingdom Viridiplantae; phylum Streptophyta; class Magnoliopsida; order Fagales; family Fagaceae; genus Quercus; species Quercus ilex. The sequence continues at coordinate 4,763,686 of CM064917.1, read as the reverse complement.
ATTATTTTAAGGGCCGTCACAAGGTGATGCGGAGATAATTCATGTAGAAATTGCTCTAGTTCATTATTCTCTCTGTAGAAGTTACTGTGTCTTTGCGCCAAGGGATTTGTGACCAAGGAGCTTCCTGATCTTCATTGTTGATGAACTAAAGAACTTTGCAGCCAACATCTTCTACAAGTTGGTGGAGTTAGTCACGTACTGCGATCTGTATATCATTGGTTAGTCACGTACTGGGATTAGTGCATTGAACGGAGAGATTGCCGCTACAATACAAGTCCAATTGGGTATTGAGGTAAATGTTCAACTGTAGGTTGGTATTTCGAGATAGGCCAAAGGGTTTGGTAAGATTCTTTATAATTGTAACTGCTTGTGATTGATGGTAGTGAATTCTCGGGAGTGGTGACCTTAAATTCACCCGGTGGGGTTTTGCCTCGATGGTTTTCTCCATTCTAAACAAATCACCTGTGTCAAATTTATTTTTCGCTGCACTTAGTATAATTGGTGATTTGTTTGTGCTACCACGCCATTGCATGTAATTTGACTAATTAATTAACTTTGGTAATTAATTAATTTGCAAAGTGGTAAATTCATTTTAACTCAACAAGTGGTATCAGAGCTGGCACACTCTAATTAGATTTAATCTTTGCTATGTGTTCCATTAACCCTTATTTGTCATGGATAGAGGACAATCTCTTATTATACCTCATTTATTTGATGACACTAACTATGCATACTGGAAAGTACACATGAGAGCTATCTTGCAGTCTTTAGATGAGAAGGTCTGGCAAGCTGTGGAAATTAGGTGGGTGAAGCCAAAGGAAGCACTGGCTGATTGGGATGAAGCCAAGATCAAAGCGGCAAACTTCAACAGTAGAGCATTAAATGCCCTATTCAATGTGGTGACCAATGAGGAGTTCAAGAAAATATCCTCAATTGAAACTGCTAAGGAAGCATGGACCATTCTTCAAACTACCTATAAAGGAACTAAAGTCGTTAAGGATTCTAAGCTCTAAAGGCTTACTACAAGCTTTGAAGAGATTAAGATGGAGGAGGATGAGTCGTTTGATGAGTTCTATGCCAAGCTGAAGTACATAGTCAACTTAGCCTTCAATCATGGAGAACAGATTCCTGAACCCAAGATTGTAAGAAATGTGCTCAGATCTCTGCCTGAAAGATTCCATGCCAAGATCACTGCCATTGAAGAATCAAAGGACATTGACAAAATTCCTTTGACGGAGCTAATTGGCAACTTGCAAACCTATGAATTAGGTTTGACAAGACTTGGAAAAGGAAGCAAAAGTAAGAGCATGGCACTTAAGGGCAAAAGTAATAAGACTGATAAGTCTTCAGGTGATGAATGCTAAGTCCTACATCACTAGGCAGTTCAAGAAGAATGCAAGAAGTTCAAGAAGTTCTACATCACTAGGCAGTTCAAGAAGTTCATGAAGAATGCTAATGTGAAAGGTTTTGATAAGGACCGCAAGCAATCCAGTTCTTCACAATTAAAAAGCCAAAAAAAAAGGAAGAAGGATGCCAAGGATGGTGGCCAATACACTGTTCCCTTCGAACCAAAGTAATTTGGATGTCACGGGTTTGGACACATGAAACAAGAATGTCCAACATATCTTAAGTCAACTAGGAAAAGTAAGGCTCTCGCTATCTTTAATAGGATTAAGACATAAGACACAATGAGAGGAAGCCAGCCTTAAGGTTGGGTGGTTTTGGGTGCCTAACACATTCCCAAGACTGTACCTTAACTTCGAACCCATATCTCTGGTAGTAAGATCAAATGTTCCTTTCTTGAAAGGATGCTATATTCATGGTTCCTAGGCCATTGCAAAACTAGGTGGCGACTTCACATTTCATTGTGTCCACAATGACAAGTTGGACAACAAGTATAGATGAACTAGTGATAGGGGCAGATGGAGCAACATGACTAGATGATGTATTAGCTTTTGAGAGAGATGATGGAAGAACAAGTGGGGCAAGAATATCAAGATTGGAAGTCGCATGAGTATCAGGATTGATAGTGGCAGGAGTATTACAATTAGAAGTGGACTAAACTAATGAGGGACTAGAGATAAGAGCAGAGGGGGAATACCTAAGAATAGAGGGTTGATTGGTGGAATGAAGATATAAAAGGTTGGACAACCACAAAGAATCAGTAGATGAAGAAAATGAAGAATAAGGAGAACCAACAGAATGAGTGTGTAAAATAAGGGAATAAAGACTCATTGAAAAGGACATGTCTGGAAGTATAGATATGACTAGTGGGAATATCTAAGCAAAGATAGCCTTTGGAAGTGGGAGAATAGCCAACAAATAAGCATTTTCTTTGGTTCTATGTTCTAATTTGTAAGTGTTGCATGGTCTCAGATATCAATAGCAAGCACAACCAAAGACTTTAAGTTGAGGTAAATTAGGATGTGAACGATACAATTTGAACTAGGGGGGCTGAAAATGAAGAACGGGAATGGGTAAGAGGTTAATAAGAGTAACAGCTGTTTGTGCAACATAAGACCAATTGGAAGAAGGAACTGAAGCTTGGGAAAGAAGAGTGATAGTAGTCTCAGTTATATGTCTGTGTTTCCTCTCAACTAAGCCATTTTGTTGAGGGGTGTAAAGGCATGAAATCTGATGAGAAATGCCATTACTAGACAAGAAAGACTTAAAAGCTGCAAATGTGTACTCACCCCCACCATCAGACCTTAATGTCTTGATTTTAACAGAAAATTGTGTTTCAACCATAGCTTTAAATTGCAAGAATTTATCAAACACATCAAATTTATTGACATGAAGATAAAGCCAAGTAAAACGAGTAAAATGATCAATGAAAAACACATAATATCTAAATAGATTGATAGATTTTACAGGTTTTGGACCCCAAAGGCCAGTGTGAACAAGTTCAAATGGAGATCGTGTAGAAAATTGAGATTTAGGAAAGGGCAGCCTATGCATTTTACCATGCAAGCAATGTGTACATGAATGAACAGAAGTACACTTATTAGAACCTAAACAATGAGACTTAGGAAACAAAGTATTGAGTACTTGATCATTAGGATGACCAAGTTGCATGTGCCAAAGAGACAACTAGACTTAGGAATAGCAACAACACTAGTGCAGATCTTGGGAGAAAAAGAAAGTTCAATGGCCTTGTGAGGATAGATAGGGTATACACCCCCTTCACTCTTGCCCTGGTATAGAACCTTCCTCATGGCCAAAGCCTAAATAGAGAGAATATTCTCATCAAAATAATCAAAATAGCACCAACAGTGATTGTCATGGCAAATCTTGTGAACAGAAGTAAGATTTGAAGCTATGGAATGAACTCTTTAAACATTTTTAAGATGAAGATTGGAATTAGGAGAAGAGATTAGAGAGTTACCTATGTGAGTTATAGGAAGATTCTAACCATTACCTACAGTGAGGTGATCTTGGCCATTGTAAGGTGACTGAGGCTTGCAGTCACATGATTAGTGGTTGCTATTGCCATTGTTGATCCTAAGTGATGCAAGCATTAGATGTTTTTGCCATTGCTGCAAGTTTTGTAGGAGAATGCTTGCCTTGATATGCATAGTCCATACGATGATAGCAATTAATGGTGAAGTGACCAAGTTTTCCACAGATCTGACATGTAGGTCTTTCAAGCCTTGAACCAGAACCTTGACTCTGAGTAAACTGGTTTGATTGAGAAGGTGATTTTCTTCCTCTACCTCCTTTAATGCTATTGTTGTTCCTCCCTCTGCCTCTGTTGTAGGACAGGTTGTAGGATTAATTGTAACTGTTATTGTTGCTAGACCTTTGATTAGAACTCGCAACCATAGCAAAGGTAGGATCTTTAATCTCTAAGCCTTCATTCAATGACTCTTCTTCAACATTAAGCATTGTGGCAAGTTCATCAAAGCTTATCTGCGTACTCTTGGTACGAATTGTAGATCTAAATTTATTGTACTCTTTTGGCAAACCTTTGATTGCAATATGGAGCAGTTCCTCATCATCCAAGAACACTCCAACAACTAGAAGTTTGTCTCTTACAACTTTGATTTTTCGTAAATACACATCTACAGAATTAGAACCTTTCTTCATATTGTGCAATTCACCTTTCAGATTCATCACATGTGATCTAGAAATGGATGAGAACCTGTTTTCTAAGACTTTCCACACATCAATAGCTGAAGTACTTCCAACTATTAAGGCCAAAATTGAGGGAGACAAAGTAGAACTCGTGAAAGTGAGTAATGCTCTCTCTTTGGAGCTCCAAATCAAATAATCTAAATTCATTATAGTAGTAATATTTCCTAAAAGATCCTTCAAAAACTAGTCAGGAACTAATTGATGCTCATCCAAAAGCTCAATCATCAAATAGGTTTCCAACACCATGGTAACCTAGCGCTTCCACACGATATAATTTGTGTTGTCAAGCTTAACAGTCATCATATTTGACATATTTGGCAGCAGCAATAATGGTTGATTTGTCAAGTTCATAGACGAAGTTGTTTATAGCCATTGACGAGGCTGAATTTGAAGCACTCAAGGCTAAATTTGAAAAATTCTATTGAACCTTGCTTGAATGAATAGCATAGATACAGTGAGATATTTATACATAATTAACTAAGGGATTTCCATCAAAAAAAAAAAAAAAAAAAACTAAGGGATTAAGCTTAATTGATCCCTCTTAACTGATCCTTGAAAATTCGAAAATGCTCAACAACTTCTTAACTGCAATTCCCACGTAAACTAACAAACTGACTAGCTGATATACTAACAGTAATAATATAAAGCCTGAAGCGACATCGCGTAGATGCATAACACAAGCTTTGTGTGTTTTGCATCAATTCAATGTATCATAGTTCTTTTAATGAAACTGTGCGTTTTACATTACTAGCATTAGCTTTGAGGGAAATGACACCGTAAGCATCATCTAGTTTAACAATTGGAACTCGAATCTAATGCCTTTGACTGAGAAATATTTGTGCAAAGCTTTCAACTTTCAAGTTGAGAGATACAGAGAAACAAAAATGGAGTTTTGAGGGAAGAAAAAGAAGGCTGTGAATACTTGGGTCTTGGTACTATACTTGCACTTGTGGAAAACCAACCCACAAAACTGAGAACCATTGAAAAACTCAAAAGCCATGCATGGAATCAATGAAAGGAGAAATTATACCGTTCTTATGGTGGACCATATTACTTGTCCACCATTTTACTAAAAGACTTTTACTTATTTAAAATTGTTGAATCAGTAATCAGTTTCTATTTAAAAAAAAAGTTCTAACTCAGCAATTTCAAATTAGTGAGAGTCTTTTAGTAGAATAGTGTTCCACGTCACTTGTCCACAAGGACCTTATAATTTCTCCAATGAAAGGCATAAATGCTTGGCAATTGGCACTTGGGAATTGGGTTGGGTACTTTGGGAGTGAGTATTTTACATTTGTGTTACTTCTTTTTTTGCTGGATAACTTTATGTTAAAAACTTAATATTGATTAATAAAGGAATACAAATACATAACAAAGTTTTTTTTTTTTTTTTTTTTTGAGAAAAACATAACATAGTTTTTAAACAATAAAAGAATGATTTGTATTTTAACATTTAGGCTACTATCATCTAATTAAACACCCTTTTATTTAGAATAGATCTTTAAAGTCCAATTAAATTACTTATTCTTAATACCGTTGTTAAAAAAATGATAAAGAAAACAAAAAAGATATAACATTGATATTTATTTTTGTAATGTTAATTTTGATTATTTATACTTTCTTTCCCTTTCCCATCTAATATAAGGCATGAAAACTCGTTTATAATTTTTTTTTTAAAATATTTGTTTCGGTATATTTGACGAGTTCTTATTTATTTTATAATTTTAAAATAATTAATTAAATTATTTATGACATCACCGGTTTGACTATCAGTTTAATTTCGGTTGGACCAGAAAACCGAGAATCATTACTTTTTTCGGTTCCGTCATTGTTTCGGTTTTTAAAACCACCCCGTTTCCAAATATTTAAGCCTAAAATTTTCTTTCATTTACATTATAAAACTCATAGGATATTTAGATAGTCTCACTAATGCCAAAATGCTCACATAATTTTTTTTTTAATATCTTATAAAGCTTATAAATTCAATAAAAGATGAGATTTCTTAGGCTCTTATCTCAAGTGTGCTGTCAGTTTTTTTCTACTTGAATATACTAAGAAGTCCTTCAAAAATATCTATAGTTATAGGCTAAATTTAATTAGCTTATATATAGCTAAAGTTTTAATTTTATTTTCTAAAAACTCCATTAGTAATACAAATTAAAAAATTGGTTCTACACTCCAGAGAAAGGTTTTTTCATATATTTCGAGTTTATTTGATAAAAGATTTTTAGTAACGTTATTTAAGTTTTGTAGAAATACGTATACGTGTGAACGAAAAAATATATAAAAATACGTATTATAGTGCATAAATAACAATTTTCATTATTTAAACACCATTATTTAACCGACCTAAAATTTCAGTATTATCAAAACAATTATTAATGGTTTTTTTTTTTTTAAATAAAACAAACAAGTTGGTTAATTGTATATTTAAGAAATTTCTACGAAGTTTCCTGCCACTCACTTTTCACATTTCCCAAACCCACCTACTCAATTTCACACCTAAGCTTGAGCATTCTCTTTTCCTCTCCGCATTCACATTCTGAGCGTATGTCTTCAGTGGCTTTGTGCTCTGTTCTCTGTGCTCTCTCGTCTATTTTTCTTCTTCTTCTTCTTCTTCTTCTTCTCACCTCTCTGTCTTACGAACTGCTTGGAAATAAGCATATTTTATTCTGGTCCGGAATTCAAATCTCGGCCGGTATGGCGGAATTTCGTCCGGTACACGCCCAGATTGGAGATCCGGCGACCCTGAACGGCGGCGGCATCTCTTTGAACATCAATGGTACTCACCAAAAAAGGCAGCGGCAAGGGAAACTCGTTGAGCGTGGCCCCGTCGTTAGCGGCTTCAGTTCCAGTCAAATTGCAATGCCACCTTGCACCACCATTTGTCCACCGAAGGAGAGACAATCCACCACTCACTACGTTGTGAGTTGTTTTCATATAGATTGCTGACTTACTTTTGTTTAAAAAATGTGGCGTCTATTATCGACCAGAGGATTAGAAAATATTACTCTGTTCTATTTTTATATCTTAAAAAATTATTTTATTAATTATACCATCTCATTATATAATACTTTTAGCATTTTAATATTTTATTTTCCTATTTTATTTATTAAAATAATATATTTACACAATAAAATAATATTTATTCCGACCACTATTATTTATTTTTTCTTTCTCCCAATCACCGTCACAATAAAATATTATTTTTTTAAAAAATTTGTACTACAGTACAATTCTATCTTCAATCAAATTGAAATATAGCACTGTTGCAAAAATATTTGTAATACTTTACATAGCATTTTTTTGATGCAATATATTTTAGAGCTTAAAATTCTTAGGGGGTGTTTGGTAGAGTAGTTTGAAAATTGTTGTTTATTGTTTTTTAAAATACGTGTGGATGAAAAAGTGTGTTAAAATACGTGAAATGTTGTTTAAAAACAAAAAAATGTTGTTTAAAATGGCAAACCAAACGGGGCCTTAATATCTCTTATATTTGACATTAGCATCTCTTACATTTCACAGGAGCATTTCCAATGCTAATGCCCTCGTTGCCATTGGACTCTAAACATCTCTCTCTCTCTCTCTCTCTCTCTCTCTTACTTTTTTTTTATTTTCTTTAAAAAAAGAACTTTCTCTCTCTTCTCGATAACTTTCAATCTTTTCCTACGCTAAAAACCGTGTCTTGATATACAATTTGATTTAACGATAGAGTTGTAATGATTAGGAGCAGACAGGTGAAACTCTCTAAAAAAGAAAAGTTTTGTTTGATCACAGGACATGAAGATATGGACACGTGTCTAATATGGACACGTGTCTGCATCAGACACAAGCCCAGCCCCTAAAAAAACCTTATAAACTTTTGTCATTTCTCCCAACTGAATGCGTTTAGTTCTTCCCAATCGCTAGAAATCTCCAAATTTGCTAATAACATCATGGGATGCATTTGCAGCACGCCTTCAACGACCGACTCTCCCCGGAATTCGAGGCCGAGAAAGGAACCTTGCTTCAGACTCTTCAGAAGAGCCCCACTCCAGGTATAATAGCATTCTTATACAGTACTTATCAAAAAAAAAAAAATAGCATTCTTATACAGAATTTTAAAAATTTTAGAATTTAACATTTTATAGCATTTAATAACTCATTCTACGATACAATTAACATCAAAGTTTTTATTTTATGTTACCATTTTATTTAAATATTATGTCTCTCTCTTCCTGAACCAATCCACTCAAGTCTTATCTTTCTTTCTCATCCCTCGACACAGCAAACCCACGGCCACACCTACCACTAGCCACCGCCAGCCACCACCATCTAAAAAAAAAAAAATCAGCCACCACAACCCACAACCCACTAGCCACAAAATCCAGTCAACCACCAGCCGCCACCCAAAAAAAAAACCCACCATCCACCACAACCCACTAGCTACATAACTCACTCAACCACCACTACATTATTGCCATAACTCCGATCAGAACCCACATCCATTGACACCAACCCCTGCAACCGGCCAACACCACTAGAGGAAAAAAAAAAACACAGACCGGACCACCAAAAACCCACAAACTGGAACCACCACCAGCACCACCGTGGCAGCCACAACCCACCGCAAAAAAACCCAAAACAACCACCATCAGCCACCACACCACCACCATTGTGACAGCCACAACCCACGGCAAAAAAAACCCAAAACAAAACCACCACCACCGCAACAACCACCGTCATCAACAACCCACCACAAAACCCATTAAAATAAACCAACACCACCAGCCAAAACAACCACCATCAGGATCACAAGCTACCTCCAAACAAAAAAACCCAAACAATCCACCAAGACCACCACCACCGAAAAAAAAAACTTCAACACGACCACTACCACCATGGTTTTCAGTTGTGGATGCTGGTGAAAGAAGAAAAGAGAAAAGAATTGAGACCAGCGAGAGAAAAGGAATGAAGAAAAGAAAGAAGAAATGAGAGAAGAAGTGACACCGGTGAGAGTAAAGAAAGAAGAAAAGAAAGAAAAGTACAGTGAGAGAGATAAGAAGAGAAGTAATAAAAAATTGTTTTTTTTATAAGATTTGAGCTATAGTATACTGTCATTGACAGTCTACTGTAGCTGAGATGGTAAATATTTTAAGAATAGCAGCTTTGTTGTGGTGCATATTTTGCGGATTGAGATGCTAAAATGAGTTTTTAGCATTTTTCACATCTTTGATGTGAATGCTCTAAAGCAATAAATCTTACGCAGAGAAAGCTTGAAATAAGAAAAGATAAAACTAAGGGTGCGGTTGTATAAGTTGTTACAAAATTATGTTTTGAGAAAATGGTGTTTTGAGTTTAAAATGAGCATCTGTAAATAAAAAGGAGTTTTGGGATCAAAATTTTACTACAAAGTAGTTGGAGATGGGCTCCGAACAATGAGAGTTTGATTTGCTTTTGTTTCATGTTTATAAAGAAGTGATTGGACCACTCTTTTTCTGATCCCTTATTTGATCAAACCGCTCCCGGTGTTCGAACTAGTAATTAATGGTCCGCTTCATTTTTCGGTATGTGTTGGGAACACTTTCATTTTTAGCGTCTCATCTTCTCTAGAGAAGCGAAACTCTATAATCTGCGTCTTTTATAAATAAATGTTTTTTGTATAAATAATGCAATTAACTTGAGTTTGTTGACAGTTGGAAGCTCAAACTAGCGAGATCCATGGCCATGCTGTTGCAATTATTAGTAGTGATGGCAGTGTAACTAAGTTTAAGGTGAGTTTGTTTTGGAATACTTGTTTCTGCAATTGTCTTTGTTTGGTAGATAGCCCAAGAAATTTTCTAGTTAGAGAAGTCAATCAGTTAACCTTAATATTTGATCACCGTTTAAGATTTTACTTTGACTAGCCTCTATGTTTGTAACCCTAATGATTTGCCCTTGAGATGCAGTTACTCAAGAAGTTTTGTAGAGTAGAGAACAAAGTTTCTCTCCAAACTTGTTTGGAGAGAAATCCTACAAACTCCTTATATATCTTTATATTGAATATCTCTGCAATTGTCTTTGTTTGGTAGATAGCCCAAGAAATTTTCTGGTTAGAGAAGTCAATCAGTTAACCTGATAGTATATCTCCTAAGTTAATTGAATGTCATGTACCTTAATATTTGACCACCATTCAAGATTTTACTTTGACTAGCCTCTATGCTTGTAACCCTAATGATTTGCCCTTGAGATGCAGTTACTCAAGAAGTTTTGCATAGTAGAGAACAAAGTTTCTCTCCAAACTAGTTTGGAGAGAAATCCTACAAACTTCTTATATATCTTTATATTGAATGTGAATTTTAAAAATCAAACCGTTGGATTGCATGTTCTTATTATATCTTTTATGCTTGCAAAATTTCAAGAAGGTCAAAGATCAATTGCTATGTCATCAAAAAAATGTTAAAATTTCAAGTTTTTGTAAACTAAAATTGTGTATAAAAAGTAAGTTTATTGATCGAATAGTAAATAACATCCGATTTGAACGAAATTTGATATGCATATTAAGAATATAGGGAATATGAAATTCAACGGTTAGATTCTCAAAATTCATACCCAAAAAAGAGATATATAAGAAGTTTGAAGAGTTTATCTCCAAACTAGTTTGGAGAGAAACTTTGTTCTATAAGAGGAGACATACCTCTGCTGTGGGACTATGACTGATGTGTTATATGTTTTGTAGTCCCCTGTTTTGTAGCTTGGAAAATTCCCCTTAATTGTGTTTCCACTGTGCAAGTATTCAGGGTTCTTCACTTTTAGATTGGTATGTTTGGAATACAAGTGATTAGAATATGGAATTAGACTCGTGCTCTCTTTGATGGCAATCCATGATTAGTAGTTTTAAAATGTTTATTTTATGAGGAGAGATAGCCAGTGAGTTTGAGGGAGATAAAACAGTAGTTTGTAGTAACTGACTAACTGTGTTATGTAGTGATTGAGATGAATTCATTATAAGTATTCTGCTGTTTATGCTGGTAGTGGTGAGCTATATATGCTGCCTGTTTTCTGTTTTTAATGTTTCATGCTTGAACATTTCTTCTTGAACTATAGATAAAACAGCAGTTTTTGTGCCTGATTAAATATTTGCTCCATGCTTGAAATGGTCTCCTTTGCGTACTTGGTTGAATTATTACCTTATTTGAATGGAATGAATGCTGCTTGCTTTCTGTTTTTAATGTTTCATGGTGCTGGTTAATGAATTTGAACCATTTTTTTTCCCATGATATATTTTTTAACTACCTTTCCCATGCAGGAAGAACTATGGTAGTGATGTGTTTGCTTCACTGCTGATGTTGGTCAGGTATGTTAAGTAGCAACATCTATATTCTCATAGTTATATTTGTTTTCTGATAGAGGGGAATTTAAATACACTATTGGTACTCTTTTTTGGGGTTATTTAACTAAAAGAAAAATGGATATTAATTTTGTTCAAGGAAGCGTTTTCCTTTTTGAGCTTCTCATCATCAGCTTTGTGTTTTAATGGCATCATGAAATTTCTATTTCCATCTGATCTTATTTATCTTACATCTTTGTAATCATATATTCAAGACAACAACATTTGAACGTCTGTATCACTAAACATGTTCCACCAAAGAAATAATGAAACGTCTTTTTTTTTAATTTATTTTTACTTTCAAACCCATGGCTGAAGCTGTAGCGACATTTTGAAAGTGGTAAAAGCCTAAGAGGGATCCACGTGATCAGATTGATCTGAAGGGAAAACCAAAAAAAAATAAACCACACGAGTTAGCAGCAGTAAGAGACATTTTGAAGAAACGTTTATTGAATAATGAATTGGGATAGGTTATGTGGAATAATGTTAGGGACACATAAAATGACACAATTTGTGTCACAAGTCGCCGATATGGCAAGTTATAAGTGGTAAAAGTGTGATTGTAGGTTCATATATTGTAGATGACTTTCCTATGATTTACAAATTATATTTTTTTAAAAGAGATTTATCATGATTTTAAAAATAAAATTGGATAAAGAACAAAAAAAGAGAGTTGTTCTATGTTTTTTGGTCCGATTAAGATAGGGGTGGCAAAGTAAACCCAAACCCATTTGCCCACCCAAACCCGCCCACTCTAATTAAACCCAAACCCACCCAATTATTAGTTGGGTTAAATGGGCATCAACCCAATTAGACCAAATAATTATTGGGTTTTAACCAAAAGCCCATTGAACCCCATTTAACCCAAAATCAATATACCCAAATTCAACCAGCCCTTCCCACCCAAAAAAAAAAAAAAAAAACCAGCCTTAGACGTTTCAGGGTTTCAATCACGTTGGTCAGTTTCCAGAACTTTCCCTGTTCATCTCCAGAACTTTCCCTCATTTTCTCGACCTCCAATCACATTTTAGTCAGACACCCAACAGCTTCAGCATTGAAAGTTTCTCAAAACTCAAACCCCCAAAATTGAAATTTACTACTTCAACATGGAAAGTTCAGTCCCACTAATTCAAACCTCAATTTCTTCACCCCCTAGCTTTTCGTAAACCCTAACTCTCTCTCTCTCAAATTCTCGTCCTCGATGATCGATTCGCCACTCTGAACTGCAATTTCCAGTACCAACCTTGTTTTCTAATTATTAGGTTTTTCAAGTTTTGAAATACTCCCTTGTTTTCTTCGCTCCCAAACAGAGTCACAACACTTTTACTGTCTCTTTAGCGTGTTACTTTGGCTAAGCACGTTGTTTATATTGCAAGCAAATTTGTATTAAATCTCTGAAAGACTTTGCATTGTTTTATTATCAGACGCCAGCTTTGCTCTCTCTCTGCAATCAACTCGGCAATCGATCTTGATTTTCTCGAGGTCTGGTGAGTATTTTTTTTTAATTTTTTTTTTAAGTTTCAATTTTGATGTCATTTCTGGATTACCCAGAAGAATTTTATGCTCAGAATTATGTTGTTCTTTGTAATTGTGGAAATGGGTCACCTCAGAATTTTATGGGTTTGGCTTCTTTGATCAAATTTGATTACTTCTGCTCAATTTTTATATCATTTCTGGATTAGCCAGAAGAACTATGCTCAGAATTGTGTTGTTCTTTGTAATTGTGGAACTGGGTCACCTCAGAACTTAATGGGTTTTGCTTTTTTGATCAATTAATTACTTCTGCTCATTTGATTGCTAGTTCTTACATGGTTGGATCATGGAATTCTAAAACTTTTTTTTTTCCTTTTTGTTTATTGTTATTGTTAATTAAAACTTTTGCAATTCTGATATGCCTCTGAAATTGCATTTTACCTTGGATGATTTGTCTGGGTGCTGGATAATTTGGCTTTGTTCAATGTTGATGACTTGGGGGAGTTGCTATATTTGTACTTAAATTTTTTGTGGTATTAGATTTCTCCTCCTCCTTTTATGTTACAATGCTCAAAAAACAACCGAGGCTAACCTTGTCTCATGGTGCTCTTACTTTATCAAGTTGTCATACATTTTTAATAATTGGCATAAATTTTGGACACTCTGTTATAAATCCTATATTTAGTAATTCTATGAATGAAGATGCACAAACAGGATCTCTAAGACATCCTAGAAGAGTAATAAATGTACTAATAAATGCTTTGCTTTCCTTTTTCAGCTGTACATGATTTTGAGGAAGAAAGCCTTGTGGAGGATTTTGGCAACTTGTGCCTATCTCAATCTAGTTCATATGTTGATGAAGATTAGGTGAAAGGAAGCTTTTTTTTTTTTTTTTTTTTGATAGGAGGAAGCTTTAAAGTTAGGTTTTTGTTGCTTATTAAGTGCTACATTGTTGGATAGGTTATTTTTCGTCTTCTTTTTTAATGTAATGTACTGGGTTTTAAGATTTTACTCTTGGTTGTTGGTGGTGTTAAATTTTAATTGGATCAGCAGCTGGTGCAATCTCCAGTACTGCAAGAGGATACTGGTTGAGAAAGAAGAAGATGATTAACCTTAGAAGAGGCAGACTTTATTTTTACCTTTTTGAATAAACAATATCCATGTTTTATTTTAATGGGTGACCTTTTTAATAGCAAAGAAAACCCTGTATTGTATCAATAAGGTGGTCCTAATTGTCTTTGACTCGATGGCATATATATGATATATCATTAATCATATTAAAGCAACCATCCAAGAGAAATTGGAAGAAAAAAAAGGTACGAACTAAATTACAATTGTCACCATATATGTTGTTATATTTTTAATCACGGTGGTCCATTGAAGCAGTAACACATATGTATAATAACTTTATTTTCCTTTAAACATGTAAGGAAAAGAATTTCGAAACATTAATTTCAATAGAAATCTTAAGCGTATCATTAAAAAAAAAAAAAAAAAGATGAAAAAGAGATATAGTGTGCTTGTACTTGGTCAATTTTTTTGGGTTTTTGGGGTCTTTTGGTCATTTTTTGGGTTTCGGGGGTATTTTGGTCATTTTTTGGGTTTGGGGTATTTTGGTAATTTTATGGGTTCGGGGGTATTTTGGTCATTTTTTGGGTTTCGGGAGGTATTTTAATCATTTTTTGGGTTTCAGGGGTATTTTGGTCATTTTTTGGGTTTCGGGAGTATTTTGGTAATTTTTTTGTTTTAGGGGTATTTTGGTCATTTTTTGGGTTTTGGGGGTATTTTGGTAATTTTTAAGTTTTGGGGTATTTTGGTCATTTTTGAAGATTTTAGAGTACGTTGGTCATTTTCACTTTAGTGGCATTTTGGTAATTTTGATAATTGGGTAATTGAGTGGGTTGGAGTTTACTCATAATAATTGGGTTGTGTTAGATTTGGGTTAGAAGCAATTAGTTAAATGGGTTTTAAATGGGTAAATGAGTTTTATATACCCAACCCAATTATGCCCACCTCAAACCTACCCAAACCTATCCATTTGCCACCCCTAGATTAAGATTTACCATGGTCAATCAAAAACATCATAAATATTATAAAATTTTAATTAATATTATAAATATATAAATATTTGGATTAATTCTTTCCATAGATCAATTTATTTATTCTATTCACATTATTCTATACACAATCCTTTATAATGCTATATTATATCAATAACTATAGGTCAAAATTTAAACCCATGTCAACTGCTAAATCAACACAACCACTAGTTTCTCGAAAAAAACACAACCACTAAAATAATGGCTAATTAACGGTGAAGCATTAATGTTCTGCCCCAAAAAAAAAAAAAAAAAAAAAAAAAAATGGTGAGGCATTAACATCTATTGGTGAAATATCTAAGAGGTGAGATTCATCTTTATTTTTATAATGTTTTTGGGCACTTGAAGAAAAGGGATGCCAGATAATATTTTTGGGATTTAAGGGTCAATGTGTAAATTTACAAAGGGCATTATGTAATAAAAGTGTTGGCAAGTTCAAGTGAAATGGACCAAGCCTACCACAGGTTGGGTGAAACTCAATACAGACGGGACAATGTATGGGAACCCGATCAAGGTGGGTGGAGGTGGTGTTTTGAGAAGCAGCAATGGTGACTAGTTAGGTAGTTTTGCGAGGAAGCTGGGCAGTACATCGAGCACCGTGGCAGAACTTTAGGCATTGAAGGACGGGCTCACCGTGGCAAAGCAATTGGGGATTGAAAACATTTGTATTGAAATGGATGATGTGTTTATTGTACAACTTGTTTTAAGACCTTCAACGGTCAATCTAATGCTTGAACCTCTCTTAACTGAATGTAGGAACCTGATTCAAACATTCCCTAACTCCTCAGTGGCGAACGTGTTCAGGGAGGCAAATGGCTGTGTTGACTACCTAGCGAGGATGGGTGTTGAACTTGATGTAACCGATTTTCTTTTTTTGTTTAACCCACCAAATGCGGTGGCTGAGATGCTGGCTAGAGATAAAGCTGGCCTTGTTTGTTGTAATAGGCTTGTTGTTTCTTAGTTAATTCCAAGCATCGTTTACCAAAAAAAAAAAGTGTTGGCAAGTATAGTGGAAAAAAATGTACAATTAAGTGAGATCCATTATGTAATAAAGGTGTTGCTGTTTGAAGGTAAAATTGTCTTCTTCCTGACAAGCTAATACATATAAGATATAACCAGTAAAACAAATATTCTTTAGTGTCAAGTGAGCAAATAAACTTTTTACTGCATTTTAGTACTACTAGTACTATTGCTAGAGAATGTTTGAGGTCAGGTTGCTGTCTGAGGTTTGTGCAGCCATTCTTTTTCTTAGAGCAACAGTTTAGCACGTTTAAAAATTTCAGGCTATCTTAATATAACAACTTACTCTTTTTATTTTACACAATCATTTTACAAAAACACTTACATCAAATTATTTAGACAAAAATACCATTTTGGTCCCTACATTTTGAGGTCACAATCTATTTGATTCCTACATTTTGATAGCAGTCAATTAGGTCTTTGCTATTTTCAACTTACAATCAATTTAGTCTCTATCGTTAACTTCGTAACGAAAAATGCATACATGGCTAATGGTGTGCACAATTGGCACATTTGATATTGACATGGCAAATAAATTAATAAAAATCACGTTTAATAAATATTTTAAATTTCCACGTTGGCATTTTCCTCCAATTTTAATAAAAATAATTTTAATTTTAATTTTAATTTCACAGTTTTAAAGATGAAAAATAAAAATAGAAATCTTAGATTTTCTTTGCATCTTCGTTTACTTTTTTGGCAACCAAACACAAAAATACAAATATTAGATTAGTACATCAACACAGACCCATTTCATTTAAGACCACCTTTAAACCCGTAGTTTACCCTTCACAATCTCAATTACAAATGTAAACAACAAAGACTACAGCCAACAGACCCACTCTCTGATATCACCAAACCAATTTTGAGACCAGAAAACCCCACACGCCAACTAGAGCCAAGGTTACCAGATTAAAGAGAGATATAGCAAGAGCTTAGGGATGCGGGTTCAGGGTTCTGGGTTCTGGGTTTGTGTTGAGCCGCCAGCCACGCTGTGACACCAACCGAAGCTCCACGTGTGCTCTAACCAGAGATGATTCGATCATTCTTACCTTGCGCCACTGTCGCCGTCTTGCCTTGTGCCGCCGCCGTTCCTGCCTTGCGCTATCACCAGCCACCAAACCCTATCGTTGAACGAAGATCTCATCGCAGCCACCCAATGATCAAGTTTGTTTCCTTTGTAATGGATTTTCTTTTGGTTGTTAGGGTTTGGAAAATGGGGTTTTGAGGTTGATTTTAGATTCCCTGGGTTTGGTGTTTTGATTTGGTTTTTTGAGGTTTCAAGGGGATATTTGGCCACCAAATTATCTAGATTTTTTGTAAACAAATTTAGCTAGACTTGTCCCCATCAAAGCCACAGGATTGGACTCAACACAAAGATACCAACCCGAAATGAGAGGGTTTCCATCTGGGTTTGTTCTTGTTCTTTTTCTTTTTCTTTTTTGGTTTCTGTTTGGTTACTGAGAAAGTTTGCTAGGAATAATTTATTGAAATTTTTTGTATTCTAAAATTCCAATTTCTTATTGTCTATTTCTAATTAGGATGTTTCTCAATTGTATAGAGGTGAGATATTGTGGAATATATTCATGAATTCAAGGATTTAAGATAGAAAAATATAGAAGGTGATTTTATGTTTGGGAGCCATGAAAATCAAAGAAAATCTGAGATTACTAATTTTGTTTTCTACCGCGAAATTAAAATTAAAATTATTTTTATTTCTATTAAAATTGGGAAAATGCCAACGTTGAATTTAAAATATTTATTAAACATTATTTTTATTAATTTATTTGCCACATCAGTATCAAATGTGCCGATTGTGCACACCGTTAGTCATGTATGCATTTTTCGTTACTAAGTTAATGGTAGAGACTAAATTGACCGTAAGTTGAAAATAGCAAGGATTAAATTGATTGCTACCAAAATGTAGGGACCAAATTAACTGTGATCTCAAAATGTATAGACCAAAATGGTATTTTCATCAATTATCTATTATACCCTCTCTTTTATTTAAATAATATTTTTCTCCCTTTTTTTATTTTTTTTTATTTTGCATCTAACCACACGGCCCTACCCACCTTTAAGTGACACAGGCCACCAACTCTTTCTTTTTCTTCTTCTCCTTCTTCTTTCTTCTCTTTATTCTTTCTTCTTTTTCTTTTTCTTTTTCTCCTTCTTTTTCTTCTTTTTCAATTTGGATTTGACTATGGGCGGTGATTTTGAATTTGCAGTTTGGGTTTGATTTTGGGCGGATTGGGTAGATCTCTCCACTGCTGTGGGCGGTGATTTTGGGCGGATTCCAAACGGATTTCTCCGCTGTTGCTACTGCTTCTTCTTCTTCTGCATCTTTGGCATCTTCATCTTCTTATTCTTCTACTACTTCTGCATTTTGGGCTTAATTAGTTATATGGGTTTGATTAGTTATATGGTTGATTATTTTTTCTTCTTTGAGGAGAGAGTTTGATGAATTTGGGATCTAGATTTAGAATAAGTTTGAAGAATTTGATGATTTGTATAGATTTGTTGTTGGATTCATGAGAAGATAGAGGAGAAAGAGAGCAGAGAAAGCAAGAGAATCAAATGAGAGAAAGTCGGATGTGAGATGAGAGAGAGAGAGAAAAAAAATCATATAGAAACAAGAGCAATGACATCGAAGAACACTAAACAATAACTAAGTCACCATTATGCTCATATCCATTGAGAATTTTCAAGTTTTTTTTAGTTGACATATCATTTCAATTTCTTTTCTTTTCTCTTTGGTTTATTTAAAGTTTTTAAAAATTTTCATATTATAACTATTAATTATATCACAAATCACATTGACATCATCGCATTGAAGAACATCAAACAAATAAGGACCCGTTTGGTAAGAGATTTCTAATATCGTTATTGTTTTGTGGAAACACGTGTGGGTGAAAAAAAGTATGAAAATACGTGTCATGTTGTTTAAACACTGAAAATTGTTGTTTAAACAACAGTACCAAACACCCCCTAAGTCACTAATGCCATTGTCATATCCATTGAGAATTTTCAAAATTTTTTAGTTTAAATATTATGTCAATTTCTCTTCTTTTTTCCTTTGGTTTATATAAAGCTTTTTTTTTTCTTTTTTTTTTTTTACATTTTTCATATTACAACTATTAATTATATCACAAATACATCGCCATCCAATTAAAAAACATCTTAATATGAAAATATTTTAGCTATTTTATATTCAGTTCAGTTTGGTCCAGTTCTGTCCACTTCCAAAAACAAATAAAAAAATAATATATATTCTATTAAATAAAAAATAGTATATATATATATATATATTATTAAATAAGTTAATGAAATAAAAAATTAAATTAATAAAAATCACTTTTCAAAAATTCTTATTTTAAAGTAATTTTGTCATTTTTTTTTTTATATTTTGTAGAGTCAGTTTTTGTAGCCCAAGTCCAAAATGTTTGGATTATGAGCCCAATGAACCAAAAACAATGAATTTGTAGAGAGTGGGTGAAAGAGCTGAGCTGGTTATGAATTAAACAATAGTCAACTATGATGTTAAAAGATGTATTAACGTAGAAACACACTTGAAAAACTGAACAAACGGATGTCCGAAGAGGTG
Source organism: Quercus ilex subsp. ballota (assembly GCA_032727855.1). NCBI lineage: Eukaryota > Viridiplantae > Streptophyta > Magnoliopsida > Fagales > Fagaceae > Quercus > Quercus ilex. The sequence goes on along the minus strand of CM064917.1, from coordinate 4,744,008 downwards.
TATTATTAGATGAAAGATGATTACAACTCTTAAAGTTACAGTAAAGTTATTTTTTTCTGCTTCTTCCTTTTTCCTTCCATCCCCAATTATCAGAGACCTCTTTTCTTTATATAGCACCCTCCCCCATCATCTTCATCGTCCACTTGTTCTTCATCTAAGCATCCACTTGAGTACATGTTCCATCAGGTATCTTCTTTAACTCTCTGTGAGTGGTGGTAGCTGAGATTATACTATTCAGGGGTCTTCTCCACATTAATGCGGCCAGAAAAATAGCTGCAGTGCATTTAATGTGGTGGTTGCAGCTTGTCTTCTAGATATTTTTCCGTTCCTATCATCTCTACACGTGCCTGAAGCCTATCCTTGTCATCGAAATCATTAGAAAGATTACTTGAACCTTCCAGGTATCTACTTGAACAAGGCTCTTTGTATCCGAGGAGAATGACCTCTTCGGACCACTGGTGATCTCTTCGGACTACACTCCTCATTCATTTCCAGGTATATCTCTTCCACATAGACTCCTTCTCAAACATTTTCTTCTCTTCGGACACACAGTAATCTTCAAATAGAGCCCTAGGCCCAATATATAAGGTTGGGCTTTCACCCCCCATAATAGCCCCTCAAAATTTTAGTTTTTCCCTCGCATCCGAAGAGAAAAAATAGGATTTTGACTTGTCCTGAAATAAAAGCTTGAAAAGACACAACTATCCGAACTTACACGTGTATGGGCATCAATGCAGGCGCTTCATCATTGCTGTTGTCATTTCAGTATTCCCAAAGCGCTATTAATTACTCCAGGCTGCGATTTGGTTTCGAACGGTGGACTATTGATCCAACTGACGTGATTCCTCAGAATTTGGGCGGGATGACTCCTGCCCCTTCGCTTGTCCCCATATAAAGCCTCAGAAGAGGTTATTTCTTCTTTACTTCGTAACTTCTCAGATTATCCAGCAAACTCAAACATTCGAATCCGCCAAGCTCTTCCAATCTTCAATCCTAGTTCTCCCTAGAGTCTGCAAGAATCCTTCTGCGAGTTCGAAGATCATTCTCCAATTTAGTTTGCGTAAGTTTCGACATCTCTAAACCCTCCATCCTCTTCTCGGCCAGTATTCTCGGCCTTCAAACTCTTATCTGCCAGTTACTGCTCTACGCCTTTCTCTAGTTAACAAAAAATGGATAGATTTGAGTATCTTGTCGATAGTCCTGCCTTAATAGAGGAATTTAAGGAGACCTACGGCATACCCCAGGGGGTAAATTTGAGGTATTGTCCTCCAGAACGGATACTAACCGACCGAGGAGAGGGGGAAGTCGTAATCCCCATGATAGCATTCATAGAAGGAGGAATGACTCTTCCTATGGGTTCTATCACCAAAAACTATCTTCGCAACCATAGGCTTTCTCCTGAGCAGTGCGCATCCAATGTCTTTAGGATCCTAGGAGCAATTGACGCCCTGAACCTTCATCTAGGACTAGGACTTACCTGGCTTGACTTGGTACATATGTACGAGTGCCATAGCCAAAAGGGAGCGGGATACTATCTTAAATCCCGGTCCGACGTCGTTAGGCTCGTCTCCTGCCTTCCCAAGTCCAATAAAGGGATGAAAGAGACTATCTGATCGTCTCGGGCGCGTGGCATGACGGTCTTCATTGCCCGACCCAACCAGGAGAGCCAGGTGGGACCTCCTAGACCTAGGTTCCCTAACAATAGATTTAGGATCTTCGTTTTTTAACAATCTGTCTTCTCTTTGTATCATTATTTTCAAGTTTCTGACCAAGTTTCTTTTTATTGTGGTGTTAACAGATAAAAATCACGTTTCTCCTCGGCTCAGCCTCACAAACGTTGCCTCGCTTAGTTACTTACTGCGATCAGAAATTTTCGTGAGTGAAGACGGGAAACTCCGATCGGTTCCTCTTATCCTTGGTTACACGGCAAAACCGATCGATTTTCAGCCAATCGGCAACGCGATAACACAGGGAGATTATTGCCTTAACCGCATAGACGTTGCTCGGAAAGGCCTTTTAGCACTGTACGATCTTGCACCCGTGCCACACCCAAATCCATAGGGTGTGCCATTGCTCCTCCAGCCAAGTCAGTAGGCTCCCCTCGGACTAGTAGCAGGAGGTGAAAGAGTTGCTTCTTCAACCTCTTCATTTGAGGAGCAAATAGACAGGTTTAAATTCGAAGGAGAGGCTTTAGGAGAGATTCAAGTGATACGAGTCTCGGATGCCGATGAGGAAACTGACAGGCAATCTAGTGTCCACCCTCCTATTCTGATAACTGCTCTTCCTGAAGACTCTTTGGAAGAAGAAGAAGACATGGTAAGTCCGAGGGACTTGATGAAGAATAGGGGTAAGAAAGCTAAGCCCAAGGGGACTGGTACGTCCTAACTAGCCGTGAGTCTTCCTCCACCACCTCCTCAGGTCTCTCTGGATCTCGGCGCCAAGCAGTTGCCAGATCTGAGGAAGAAGAGACCCCTTACTGACAATGAAGGGAGGGAGATAGTGCCTCCAAAAGGGACCAAACAACAAAAGGTGGTTAAGGATCACCGGAACAAGAGGGCTTTGTCTACAGAGAGCCGGGATGAAGCCCTCATGGCTGATGTGCGCCGAGGATCTCTCACCTGGTCCCCAAGGCTGGAATTAGATGGTGCTCTAATCCCTTGGGAGACCTCCCTCAGAAATTACAATGGGGGGAAGGCAGGCCTCGTCGTTGAGGCCTTAGAGCAGCCACTTCTCCTTCCAAAGGACATGGAGTCTTATAGGCGCTTCAACCAACACGAGCTCTTCCTATCCCTTAAGAGGGATTTAGCCATGGTAACTGAACTAATCCGCTTAATTAAGGTGCTGATCTCTTTTACTTACCCCTTTTCTTTATTCTGTATTGAAAATTTTTTGTTATGTAGATTACTCAGCAACTTTATGTGGTCGAGGAGTGGAACAAGAAGTCCTATATCGAAGCTCAAGCGGAGGCCCACTCTCGGTCTGAGGCGAAAAAATCTCTGGGCAGACTGAAGGAGGAATATGCTCATCTGTCCGAGCAGTTCAAAGACATAACCAACCAGAGGAACAGTCTTGATGCTAGCCTTAAAACTACTGAGAAGCAGGCCGAAGAGCAACGTAAACAACTGCACATGGCGGAGATTACCTTGGCGACAGAGAGAGCGGTGGTGAAAGGTCTTAAGGCTGAGCTTAAAAAAGCCAAGGAAGCTGCTCAGCTAGCCGAGAAAAACGCTCAGTTGGCCAAGGAGGCAGTGGAGGCCGAAAGACGAGCAGCATATACGCTTGGGGTGGAGGAGACCCAAGCCAACCTCACTGAGCAATTTGTCGCAGTCAGTCGAGAATACTGCGATGTGACTTGGGGAAAGGCTCTGGATGCTATTGAAGTTTCTTCAGAATCTGACTTGAGACTACCTGGGAGTGTATACTACGACCCTAATATTCGAGAACTCCCAGGGTCTGATCCTTCTCCTCCCACATAACTCCAAGGGGCTTCGGGACAATCCCTGATCAGCCAAGTCCCTCCTACCAACCTTGAGGCCTCCAAGGAGTCTGGTCAGTCTGGTGATCAAAGCAAGCCAGCCGAGGATCCCAAGGATAAGGGCAAGGACTTGGGAAAAAAGAAAACCCTTTTAGATTCTAAGGACCAAGCCCTAGAAGCTGCTGCTGCTCAGTCCAGTCAGGCTGTTGACCCTTTGATCCCTCAAATGAAGACTTAGACATTTAGGAGTTTTTATTTTTGTACTTGTATTAGCTTTTCTCTTATGTAAGGGATTGTAAACTATTTTCTGTTGATCAATGAAATAGTTTCCCTTTTATTTCTGGTGTCTTCGTTGCATATCTTATGACTTATTATTGCTGCAAATAACAGTACTTTGTAATTACGGTAATGTAGGTAAACTTAACCACCATTTCATGCTGATGATGTAAATAACCAAAATTGGTACTGAAAAGAACAGTTTGTATAAGAATTACTAATAAGCAATGAATGCAACGAGTGATATGGAAGTTTCACAAGTTTTTTCGAACATGCACAGAGCATGTTATTACTCCTTGGTTTTGAACAAAACATTACTAGGGAGGCCTATCATAAGTTAGAGTTAATTTAAATACATTCGAGAATTTTAGGCATGACTCATTTCAAAGTTAAACTTCAATAATAATAACTGTATGGAGGTGTGGACTAACCCATATCATCTAGTCCTAGGACTTCAGGCATGAATGGATTTAAGTTTAGGCACTTATGAGAGCTGTGAGCAAGTGTTTACTAACCCAAATCATCTGGTCTGAGGACTACAGGTATGATTGGATTTAAGTTTAAACACTTGTGAGATTTGTAACCGAGTGCTAACTAACCTCAATCATTTGGTCTGAGGACTACAGAGATGATTGGATTTAAGTTTAAACACTTATGAGATTTGTAACCGAGTGCTAACTAACCCAAATCATCAGGTCCGAGGACTACAGGCATGATTGGATTTAAGTTTAAACACTTAAGAGAACCATGAACGAGTGTTAACTAACCCAAATCATCTGGTTCGAGGACTACAGGCATGATTGGATTTAAGTTTAAACACTTATAAGAACTGTGGTCGAGTGTTAACTAACCAAAATCATCTGGTCCGAGGACTACATGCATAATTGGATTTAAGTTTAAAAACTTGAGAGAACCATGAACGAGTGTTAACTAACCCAAATCATCTGGTCCGAGGACTACAGGCATGATTGGATTTAAGTTTAAACACTTGAAGGAACCGTGAACGAGTGTTAACTAACCTAAATCATCTGGTTCGAGGACTACAGACATGATTGGATTTAAGTTTAAACACTTGAGAGAACATTTCATATAACGAATTGGCATATTGATTGACGAAGAGATTCGATTAATAATAGTACCTTTTGAGATTATTTACATTCCAAGGGCGTGGTATTACATGACTATCCAGGTATTCTAAGAAATACGCCCCAATACCGGCCCCAGAAGTAATACGATATGGTCCCTCTCAATTGGGTCCTAACTTCCCCCAAGTTGGGTTCTTTGTAGTGCCGACAACTTTCCTCAGCACTAAATCACTGGGTTCTAGAGGCCTTAGCTTTATGTTGGCGTTATAGCCCTGCTTGAGCTTTTGTTGGTAATGTGCCAGCCGGACCATTGCACTTTCCTTCCTTTCCTCAATCAGATCCAAACTCTTCTCTAGCTGCTCATTGTTGCCAGTCGAACTGAACGTACTAGTTCTCAATGTTGGGAACCCAGTCTCCAAAGGTATGACAGCTTCAGCCTCATAAGTCATTGAGAAGGGGGTCTCTCTAGTAGATCTACGAGGCGTAGTTCTGTAAGCCCAAAGTACATGTGGCAATTCTTCTACCCATTTGCCCTTCGCATCGTCTAGTCTTTTCTTTAAGCCATTTACTATGACCTTGTTGACAGCTTCCGCTTGCCCATTACCTTAGAGATAAGCAGGGGTGGAGTATCTGTTCATGATCCCCAGTTCGCTACAATAATTCATGATGTTTTGCTGTCGAACTGTAGGCCATTGTTCGAGATGAGAGTATGAGGAACCCCAAATCGAGTGACAATATTCTTCCATACAAACTTCTGCACATCTACGTCTCTGATATTGGCCAGAGGTTCAGCTTCGACTCATTTGGTGAAATAGTCTGTGCCGACCAGAAGGTATTTCCTGTTTCCTGCAGCTTTAGGGAATGGTCCCACGATATCTAAGCCTCATTGGGCGAAAGGCCATGGGCTGGATAGTGGATTAAGAGTTCCCCCTGGTTGATGAATGTTCGGGGCAAATCGCTGATATTGATCGCACTTTTTAACATACTCGTGGGCTTCTTTCTGCATGTTCGACCACCAATAACCTCGAGTGATGGCTCGGTGAGCCAAAGACCTACCTCCAGTGTGGCTTCCACAGATTCCTTCATGTAATTCTTCTAGTAGTAACTCAGCCGCCTCAGGATGCATACACAATAAGTACGGTCCTGAATAAAAGCGTTTATATAGTTTCTGGTTCTCGGATAACCAGAATCTGGTCGCCTTCCTCCGAATTTTTTCAGCTTCCCCCCTTTCTTCAGGCAAAATGTCCTCCTTCAAGAATTTAATTATAGGATCCATCCAGCTGAGTCCGGCCCTGATTTGGTGAACTTGGACTGCCTCTCTTCTTGCTTCTGTAGGCCCATGCAATTCCTAGACGAGGATAACTCTCGGTAAATCTTGCGCCGAAGAGGTAGCGAGCGTGGCCAAAGAATCAGCGTGTGCATTACCATTTTTGGGGATGTACAACAAACTGAAAGATTCGAACTCCGATTGCAGACATTTAACTCGGCTCAAGTATCCCCGCATCCTTTCATCCTTCGCCTCAAACTCACCTTGCACTTGACCCACGACTAACCTCGAGTCCGAGAAGAACTCCACTGACTTTCCTCTCATTCTCCGAACCATAGCCATTCCCACCAGTAAAACTTCATATTCCGCCTCATTATTTGTTGCCGAGAAGCCCAGTCTTAATGACTTTTTTATGGTGATTCTTTCCGGGGATATCAGCACTAGCCCCACTCTAGAACTTTTCTGGTTCGCTGCGCCACCCACGTACACTTCCCAATGTGAGGGGTTTTGTTGAGAAATCATGCCAACTGATTTTTCATCCATGTCCGATGTTGACGTTACTTCTTCTAACTGGGGCTTCGTGAACTCGGCCACCAAGTCCGCAAGGACCTGGCCCTTGACCGATGTGCGAGGCATGTATTTGATATCGAAAGTCCTTAATATCATACCCCATTTAGCAATCCTTCCAGTGTAGTCAGCACTTCGGAGTACAGCCTTGAGTGGGAGTTGAGTGAGAACAATGACTGTGTGGGCTTGGAAATAGTGAGGTAGCTTCCGTGTACCAAGCACCACTGCTAGGATAGCCTTCTCCAGTGGCAAATAATGGGTCTCGGCTTCATACAGCGACTTACTTACATAATAAACTGGCCTTTGCACACCACAATCTGTTCGTATTAACACCAAGCTCACAGCATAAGAAACTACAGCAATGTAGGCAAACAAGACTTCGTCTGGCTCAGGACTGGACATGATTGGTGGCCGAGCTAGATAATCTTTAAGCTGCTGAAAGGCCACATCACATTCTTCAGTCCACTCGAATCCCTTCCACTTGTTGATCAGAGAGAAGAAAGGCCGACACCTATCCGCTGATCGAGAGATAAATCGATTCAGTGCAGCAGTCATTCCAGTCAGTTTCTGAACTTCCTTGGGATTCCGAGGAGCTTGTAAATTGTTGATGGCCTTTATCTGGTCGGGGTTAACTTCAATTCCCCTGTGAGTCACCATGTACCCCAAGAACTTGCCTGACCCCACACCGAATGAGCATTTGGAAGCGTTTAGGCGCAGCTTGTGCTTTCTTAGAACTTCAAAGGTACTCTCAAGGTCCTTCACATGTTCAGCAACAATCTTGCTTTTCACCACCATATCATCTATGTAGATTTCAATATTTCTACCCAGCTGCGGCTCGAACATCCTCGTCATCATTCTTTGATAGGTTGATCCCGCGTTTTTCAAACCAAATGGCATCACCTTATAGTGGTAGTTACCAATAGGGGTGACAAAAGCAGTCTTCTCCTGATCATCCAAGGCTAGTGGTATCTGGTGGTAACCTTGGAAAGCATCCAGGAAACTCATCCGAGGATGGCCGACAGTGGCATCCACTAGCTGATCAATTTTTGGCATAGGGAATGGATCTTTAGGACAAGCCTTATGTAAGTCAGTGAAGTCTACACATACTCGTCATTTCCCATTCTTCTTCTTCACCACCACAGTATTCGCTAGCCACCCCGGGTAAAAAACTTCTTTAATTGCTCCAGCTCGTTTGAGCTTTGCTTCTTCTTCTCTTACTGCATCAGCATGTTCCTTAGATGGACGCCGAGGAGGCTGCTTCTTAGGGATAACTAATGGGTTGACCCTTAGATGGTGACACATGAATTCCCGATCTACCCCTGGGGCTTCGTAGGCATTCCAGGCGAATACGTCAAGGTTTCTCTTAAGGAACTCTACTAACTCTTCCTTCTCCTGCAGAGGTTGCTGAGACCCAACTTGAAAGAATTTTTCTGGATTGTCCTCGATGATAACTTTTGTCAAATCTTTACACCTAGCGCCCTCGTCTGTATCTTCGACAGGCAATACCCGAGACTTTAACTGCTATAAACCCCTTTCAGCCTTGGACAAGGACTCGGCTTCAGGCTCGTGTTGGATGGCAGCCACTAAGCATTGTCTAGCTGCAGACTGATCTCCTCGAATTTCACAAACTCGTCCTTCAGATGGATACTTAACTTTCTGATGCAAAGTAGAGGAAACAACCCCTAGTGTATGAAGCCAAGGTCTGGCTACAATTGCCGTATAGGGTGAATACACGTCTACAACTATGAAATCCACCTCTACCACCTCTGAGTCGGTCTGCACAGGTAATCGTATCTGGCCTTTCGGGGTGACTACCCTTCCTTCAAAACTCACAAGGGGGGAATTGTATGGTGTTAAGTCTTGAGATTTTAGGCCTAGCCCTTTGTAGAGATCAGGATACATTGTTTTTACCGCGCTACCTTGATCCACCATTATCCTCTTCACATCATACCCTCCAATTCTGAGGGTGATTACTAAAACATCATCATGGGGTTGGATGGTCCTAATCTTATCCTCATCCAAAAACCCTATAACCAGCTGAGCACCTGACTTAGCTCTCTTCGAACCTTGGCCGAAATCCCCTGCGGGTGATCGGACTACCGACATGACCTTCGATGGCTAGGGTCTTGTTCTTCCCGGTGCGGCGAAGACGACGTTAATAGTTCCCAATGGCGGCTTTGAAGGGTCATCTCTTTGGGGCCCTGAGCTCATCTGTCCTCCTCGGCCACTAGAGTGGTGTAAGAGGTGTCTCAGTTTACCTTCGCTGAACAGTTGGTCCAAATGATCCCACAGGCTCCTGCAATCCTCTGTGGTATGCCCATGGTCTTGATGGTACTGGCAGTAGAGATTATGATTACGCTTCTCAGGGTTTCCCACCATCTTATTTGGCCACCTGAAGAATGACTCGTTCTTGATCTTTTCCAAAACTTGGTGCATTGGCTCTTTGAATACAGTGTTGACTGCTTGAGAATTTGTTGATCCTGATTGCCCAACGAAATCTCTCCGCGGTTTACTGTTATTGTAACGGTCCGACCTGAAATCCCTCATCTCCTGGGGGATAACCTTGTCCTTTCCCTTCCCTTGCTGCTGATCTTCTTCGACTCTTTTATACTTTTTAATACGGTCCATGAGCTGACGCATGTTAGTAACTGGTTTACCAGATAAGGACGTCCTTAAACTATGGTCAGTAGGGAGGCCGAGCTTGAACGTGTTGAGGGCCATTCCATTAAAGTTGCCCTTCATATCATTAAACATCTCCCAGTACCTATCTGAATACTCCTTCAAGGTCTCACCCTCCTGCATGCTCAAGGATAGCAGTGAAGACAAGGGTCTGGCCACTCTTCGGCATGTGACAAAATGGGAACCAAATGCTTGAGTGAGCTCCTTGAAGGAATTGATGGAGTTTTCTTCCAAGCTGTCAAACCACCTCATCGCTATCGGTCTAAGACTAGAAGGGAAGACCTTGCACATCAGAGTTTCATCTCTGGAGTAGACAGCCATCCTTTGATTAAAGTGGCTTACATGTTCCATATGGTCCGTTTTACCATTATAGATGGTGAACGTTGGCTAGTTGAAATGCCGAGGAAGTCTCGCTTCTTCGATCTTGAATGTAAAAGGTGATCTAGAGATTTGATTCAAAGCCCTGCTCATAGCATCGTTCCCTACGCCTCCGCGTGATGGGCTTCGAGGTTGCCTCTTACAATGATGCTCTTCTTCATAGGAAAAGGATTCACTAACTGGTGTTCGAAATTTCTGCTTATAAGTGACGTCCTGTTTGTTATCGAAATCTTCATCAGAGTACGAAGAAATCCGTTTCCTCTTTGCATGGCGCAACTCCTTTTTTAACTTTTCAACCTCTAGTTGCAAATTCCGGTTCTCCTCTGCATGGGAAATGTGACTTCCACCATGTGACTGGCTTTGACTAGTATGCGCAGTGTGCGCACTACCTTCACGATCTTGTCTCTTTTCCAAGTTAAGAAAATGGTCAATGTGTTGGGATGCCCTAGATTCTGCTTGTTGTCAACTTGGTTCTGCCATCATCAACTGTTGTTGTCACTTCTGCACAAGCTCTCCCCATAGACGGCGCCAATTGTAGGGTTAGTTTTTGTAGCCCAAGCCTAAAAGGTTTGGATTATGAGCCCAATGAACCTAAAACAATGAATTTGTAGAGAGTGGGTGAAAGAGTTGAGCTGGTTGTGAATTAAACAATAGTCAACTATGGTGTTAAAAGATGTATTAACTTAGAAACACACTTGAAAAACTGAACAAACGAATGTCCGAAGAGGTGTATTATTAGATGAAAGATGATTACAACTCTTAGAGCTACAGTAAAGTTATTCTTTTCTGCTTCTTCCTTTTTCCTTCCATCCCCCATTATCAGAGGCCTCTTCTCTTTATATAGCACCCTCCCCCATCATCTTCATCGTCCACTTGTTCTTCATCTAAGCATCCACTTGAGTACATGTCCCATCAGGTATCTTCTTTAGCTCTCTGTGAGTGGTGGTAGCTAAGATTATACTGTTCAGGGGTCTTCTCCACATTAATGCGGCCAGAAAAGCAGCTGCAGTGTATTTAATGTGGTGGTTGCAGCTTGTCTTCTAGATATTTTTCCGTTCCTATCATCTCTATACGTGCCTGAAGCCTACCATTGTCATCGAAATCATTAGAAAGATTACTTGAACCTTTCAAGTATCTGCTTGACCAAGGCTCTTTGTATCCGAGGAGAATGACCTCTTTGGACCACTAGTGATCTCTTCGGACTACACTCCTCATTCATTTCTAGGTATATCTCTTCCACATGGACTCCTTCTCAAACATTTTCTTTTCTTCGGACACACATTGATCTTCAAATAGGGCTATAGGCACAATACATAAGGTTGGGCTTTCACCCCCCACATATTTCAATTATAAACAATTGGTTGCTTTGTTGTAAGCATCTCAAACCATAGTTTCCATTCTTCTCGGGCATAAATGTGGTTTTCTTTATATCTTAATAATTATTGTGGTCGTACGTGCATACAATTAGGGGCGGAGGGAAGGGGAGGCAAGGCCCCCCTTGATGCCCCAAAAATTCTCAAGTAATGTATAGTACAAGGTCTTGTTTGCATACACAAGGACAATCAGCTTTTTTACATACATATTGTACTTGTACTGTGTATTAGTTCATTGTAGGAAAACAATTTCACACTTGGGGCCACTGAACTCTTTTTTTTTTTTTAAATAATGGGTCCCACCTTATAATAATATTATAATAAAATAAAAACCACTTGTACAGCTTACTTCTCCACCACTATTTTGCTGAATAGAATTATGGAAAAAAAAAAAAAAAAAAAAACAAAGAAAAAAACCTACTTTCACTCACTAGTCATTATAGCACTTCAAAAAAGTTGCCAAATACAAAATTTTTCACAACTTTTTATCACAATTGTTGTGTGGCAGAGTATGATTGTTGAAAAAAAAATTGTGAGTTTATGTGTTAGTATTTGTTAATCATTCACAGTCTGACATGTCAAAGTTTTGGCAAAAACGTTGTGAAATAATTCATGGTCTAGAACTACTCATAGCACCTTTGTTATGTATAACAATTTTTTCTTTCCTCACCAGCATTTTTTAGTCTCAAACCCAAGTTTTTTTTTTACAAACCCGAATTTTAATTGTATATGACAATTACATTTGTATATAGTTGTTTATTTATTTTGTTATTAATATCAATTAATACTTTTTCGAATTAATTTTACTCTCTTTTGATCTTGCCCCCCTAACCTAAAATTCTAGCTCTGCCACTGCATACAATGGTATGGCTATAATATCCAAATAGGTTACAAAATCATTTCAATAATTTTTGTGCAATCTATAAACCTTTTGTTTGTATTAGGCAACTAATCAAAAAGTCGGATAGTTCATTGAAATACTATCCAAATGTTGTGTGAAACAGCTCATATTGTCACCGCTAAAAAAACAAACAACAAAATAGTAAACCAACTTTAAATTAAACCAAAGTGATGAAAAAAGATAACCTGTGATTGGGAATTATAAGAAAAAAGCCACTATATACAAATCTTCAACAACAACAAAAAATAAAGAAGAAAAAAGCCTGGAATAAAATTGAATTGAATAACAAAGTAAATTTGAGGTGACAATTAAATAAAAATTAATAAAAAGATTCATTAATTTCGGCAGTAGCTTAGCTCCTCCCTCTTACTTAAATTTTTTTTTTTTAATTATTTGAAGTCAAGCGAATCTTGATAGGTATAAAATTCTTCTTTTCTTTTTTATTTATGTTTTGGTTCTACATTAAATAACTAGATACCATATTATGCTTTGGTTTGATTTCTATTTATATAGCTTATGGTTTTTTTTTTTTTTTTTTTTTTTTTTTTTTTTTTTTTGTTTATGGTTTATGATTTCTTTCAACTTGAATTTATTTTTTGACCATAGTATTCAAATTTGATTGGATTTTAATTTATTTTAAGGAGGCTTATAGTGCTTTTGTTTTATTTAATTTCTATCAATATTACATCTTGTAGATGTAGTCTAGTTTTGTTATATCCTTATATTTAACTTATATGAATGTTATGGACTTATGGCTAGCTATTCAAAATATTAGGAAAAACTCAAAGGACATAAATGACTTTAATTAAGATGTTCATTTGTTTGTATATCTCTCTTAGTATTTTGAGTGCTAATAAGAACTACACTTATTAAAATTTCTAACAATAATCATGTGCTATTTTATACACAAAAACAAAAGAAAATGTGAAATAAGCACAAAGGTAGGCTGGATGAATCACCTTGATCAATTATATGATTTATCTATGGCTAAAGCTGAAGTTTGAAAAAGATAAAATAAGTGAATAAATAAAATGAATAACAGTTTTAATCAGAACACCATATCAGACGAGAGGTGATTAAATGTTAATTGAGAGAAATGTTTAGAAAATATAGATTGTTTAAAGAAACTATAAAATACATATGTTCAAGGTTTTGAGGGCAAATCAACATTTAATATTAAATAAATACAAAAAATGAAATAAAATTGTAAAATCTTTATTAAAAAAAGTATCCATTAAAATTTAAATAATTTTCAACTTATTACATGAATTAAAAAAATAATAATATAGTTACTTAATCTTAATCCTTTAAGTACATGGCATAATATTATTAAAAAAAAAATTCAAATTAAATAAAAATGATTTTGAGATAAGACTAATTAAAATAAAAATCTATAAATATATTAATTAGAATAAAAATTAAAACTAAAATTTATTTAATTTATTGGCATGTGCTAAATTGCTAACTGGAATTTTCAAATGTTTTTAAGAATAAATAATTGTATCTTACAATACTAAACATGAAGTGATTAGCAGTCTAGTCTGAAACATGACATATTCCTGGTTAGAAGATGCGAACCAAAATTGCACATCAGGCCTCTCACCGACCTCTCTCACGTCACGTCACAGATTGAGCGCACACCAATTAACACACACACCCTGAGATCCTGCAATTTGAAGCCCCTTGAGAAATGCCAGTATTCACCAAAACTTGCTCCACACCTCACACTCCCCGCGTGGCGAGTTGCGAGTGGTGGAGAAGGGAAACTAGCATTTCTTTCTCACAGCCTTCTTGGATTGCTAGCTAGCTAACTCAATTCCCAGGACCAACCAAAGCCAAAGGTGCAAAGTTAACTGCTGCAGCTATCATGGGTTGTATTTTAGGTGGGCATTCGAAGAACGAATCTCAACCCTTCAACGGAGGCAGTAGAAAGAAGCCGCCAAAGGAAGCAGGCTTCAGATTCTTAGTAAACTTCGAAAATCAAACTTCGGGGAAGTATAAAGCTATAAATCTTGATCCTTGAATTAAAGTCAAATACATTTAGCTTTGTATTCAGATGAAGTAAACAAAGAGTAGCAATAATTATTCCCAGCCAGAGCTTCTCATTAAGTTGCCTTCTCTGGTTGCTTACTACCCAAACATTCCCAATCAGATGAATCTTTAGAAGATTGCTCAGAGAGAACTGATAGGAAAATTAAGAATGTGTAAAACTGAATTTCATTCTCATTCAACATAATGATTACAATGACTCTGTTCTCTTTATACATTGGAATCATCTAGACTAGGAACTTTTGTTTTGTATTGCTTCCTGCAGGATTGTTATCAAGAAAAAGAAAGTATTGCTTCCTGGATGGTGTTTTCAATTCCAAGATAAACTCTTCTACGCGGAAACCTGTTTACAGCCCTAAAATATCGAAATCTTGAATATAAAACAATGTATGATTAGAAAGGCAGAGTGTCGGAGTAAATTTGACTCCATCCCATTAGGAAAAGCTATACTATCACGGACAAAGTTTTTCTTTCTGGCCATTAAAAAAACAATGTGTAGAAAACAATATGGTATATGGGAATGTAACTTGGACTGCTCAATTAATTAATAAAGTCAACAAATCCAGTACTTTTAAAAATAACCAAAAAAGAAAAAAAAAAAAAAAACCGAGAAAAGTTCAGAGATAATTTAAAGCACTGTGTTCAATTTCAACACTTCAACCTTAAAAATTAATAGATTTTAAGAATTTTAAAATATAATTATCTTAACCTTAATTCTTAAATTCATATTACCACTGACAAATACACAATAGGGCGCACATGCTCCATTTTTTTTTTCCAGCTAAGTACATAACCAAATCGGATATCACAAGTGTCCATGAAGTCAATATTCAGTATTTAGAAGTTGATTTTTTTTAATAGAAGAAATTAATTATGTTTTTTTTATATAGTATAAATAAGGATATCCAGACCTCTTCGAGCATCTGATTATTGTTTCAGGTGCATGCAGTCCCTTCATTCCACACATACTAGGTTATTACAGGGAAGAATCTCTTGAGGGTGGCCCTAAGATGTTGGTAAGAAATTTCGAACTCAAGATCTTATAAATTTTATGGGGGACACAACAAAAGTTCCAGTGGGGTTTAGTATGTTGCTGCACAACCCCATAATTTTCAATTGAATTTTGGAAGGTGACAATACATTGGTAGAGTTATTCTTCATCCCAGTGTGCTGTCCATTACATAAAAGCGCATTAAACAGAGAATTGATAATTTGAGGTTTCTGCATCTATATGTCCGTACTTATGAACACACATAAAGTCCCTTGTGCTTTGAGTTATATAAGCTTAATATTTTTATATCGAACACAAATTTTCAATAAGTAATTAAAATCACATCATTCAATATACTTAACCTTGGTTGCTCCAAAACCACAGTTCTTAGGAGCTTGGCTGGTTACTCCGGCAGTTTAACCATACAGACAATGTATGACAATAATGGTACAATTGCATCATACTAATATAATTTTGATGTGGTTGTTTCTGGGGTTACTGCCAGTGGAACTATCTACCATGTAACTGTACCTAATTTCAACTACATATTCTAACATTTCCACACACAATTTCGTAATTCTCTTTGGAAGTTAGAATTTGAGATGAGTGCGTAGTATCATTGCTCCGGAATATTTTTGTTCTATATCCTCTTGGTGGGATTGTGACACAGGCTAATTTCATAAACTCTGGCACTGTCGGTGGTTTTTATTGTGATCTTTTTTCCTCCCATCATACATGATCCATGTAGGTGAAGGTAATGAACTCAAAAGACTACTGCCCGAGGAAGACTCCATAGCTTCAACTTCCAGCTTAGCAGAGAGGCCTTTCTCCGATTCTGAGGATTCAGATGATTTCTGGAAAGCATTCGTTACATCATCGTCACCTGTTGTTGAAGTGGCAAAAGCTAACAGTGGTTTCATTCCACGATCAAAACATGTCTCAATGGTTGAGAAGGACAGTGTTGAAAGTGGTAAAGATGAATCCTCAAAGCTGCCAAATTCTTCCAAGCCTGTAAAAAATGGAAACCAGAGGAGGTTAAGAAGCTAATTGATTTGCGTGGAGAATTGCATAGCAAATTCCAAGTTGTGAAGGGAAGAATGGCCCTTTGGGAACAGATATCGGGAAGCTTGTTGTCTGACGGGATCAATCGAAGTCCAGGACAATGCAAATCTCTATGGAGTATGGACATCTCTAATTCTGAAATATATGAGGTTTTTTCTTGCTCCTTTTGGTTTTTTTGAAACTTTGGATGTCATTTTGAATTTCTATTATGAATTCTTGTCTAGCAATGCCTCTGGATGGAAGGTACATTCATTGCATGTGTGTGTGCACACGTGATATTTAGGATTGTATGTCCCTATCTTTACCTACATAATTTTGAGTTTTAGACCAATTTTTAATCCGTATTCTAAAAATTAATCCATTTTTCTTGATATGCAGGTCTTTAAAGTGATAATTATCTTGTAGATAAATATTCCAAAAAGGCTTGATTATCCACAACTTCTTTTTTATCTGATTATCCACTTTATTCTCGTGCAAACAAGTCTATTTTTAATACTAACTAACAACCAATCACAAAATTATTTAATTAATTTTAATTTTCTAACCAATCAGAATTAATTTTAATTAATCATGCATGATCGATTTCACCCAAACAAAATGCATGCAAACCGTGCAAACTTATCATGTAATATCTTTCAATTCGACGGTCTGATTTGGAAATTGGGCATACTGCCGTGACCGTTAGAATTTCAAGATCATTTTATGATATGCAATGAATGAATTAATGCATATAATGCAACCCTAAATTTTGGGTATATGAATCGTCACTCTAGTCATCTTCCAAGATTAAATTATGGGTGCAAAATTGAGTGTCTACAGATCTGTATTTTCATTAAGTACAGATCTGATTTTTTTCTAAACTCAAAACTGATCTGCATTTTCATTAAATACAGATCAACTAATCTGCATTTTCATTAAATACAGATCTGATTTTTTTCTAAACTCAAAATTGATCTGTATTTTCATTAAATACATATCTAAATATTTTTCAGAAAAGTTTTCTTTGTTATAAGATTGCAGATTTTGAAATTTCAAAGAAGGGATTAAGAGTTAGGTAAAAGTTTTTTTTTTTTTTTTAAAAATATGTGATGCATGCATAATAAGTTTGTCTCATGAATGTGAATCCTCTTTCAAAAGTCTTTTTTTTTTTTCAACAAAAAATCTGATTTTTTTTTTTACAAACCAAAACTCATTTTTTTTAACTTTTAAAAGCAACTCTGATTTTTTTCACAAATCCAATCTTATTTTTTATTTTTAAAAAAACAGATTTGATTTTTTTGATCAAATCTCAATTTTTTTAACTTAAAAAAATAAAAAATAAAAAGGATCTTATTTTTCTTGATAAAATCTTTCTTTTTCACCCTTTACAAAAAACAGATCTGATTTTTTTTTACAAACCAAGTCTTTTATTTATTTATTTTCAAAACAAATTTGAATTTTCTTTAAAAAGAGGACATTATTCATAAGGCAAAATTTCATGTGCATTATAACATATCATTCAACATCATGCAAAAACGGTATATAACGGTCATTAAAGTCTAGAAGACTAGACTCTGTTTGGGCAGAATAGGTGCCTAGCACCTTCCTATTCCATAACCTATCCCCCGAGCTTAGGATTTTTGGATAGGTAGATTAGTGTTTTGTCTTTTAATTTTGGTAGATTGTAACTAGGACCAAAGTTTTGTATTCTTTTGCATAGATTGTAACTAGGACTAAAGCCTTGTAAGGTTAATTTACCAAAATTGTACTTTTTTTTATTCAATTAATGACATTTGAAGTATTTTGAACATGTAATTATATTTATTTATTATTTTTTTTTTGGTATAAAAAAATAAGTGGCGACTCCACACCACTACCTAAAAGAGAGGTTCCCTCAAAAGCATCCAAATATCTTTTTAAGAGTACCCCTTCCTTTCAAAAAGAAGCACGGTCTCTCACAGGTTGCTCCTAAGGGCAGAGAGGAGTAAATTTTGACTTTATAAGCTTACTTTGTCATTCTCTTTCCTTCGTCATTTCCTTATGAACGACCTATTTTGTTTTGTCGACATGGCCACTCGATTCAGCTAGGATTAGAATGCTCATGCCAAGGAGAAAAGGAATTAGCCCTCGAAGAAGCAGAAGGTCAGGGGCAGTGGAGGCATCATCATATCTAGCCCTGTTTGCACCCCTCTGCCGTCCTTTCCCGCGGTGTCATTTGAAGAGTTGCCTTCTCCTTCTCAAATCGTAAAAGGAAAGGAGAAAAAGAGTGAGAGTGTTTGGACGGACCCCACTATAGACACCGCATTTTGTACCCTTTAAAACTCAGGCCCCCGTTCTCCAATGATGCTGAATTCTAAGACCCAAGGTTGGTTTAGGGCCTAGTCAGTTGTTAAATTGACTTAAGAAATGCTAAAATGAAAAATATAACTTTTAATGAGCAAATAAATCTATTTTTAGAAAATTAAGGCCAAAGAAACCCTCACTATACGCACGCAAGAATCGGCCTATGCATGCAGCTTTCTACATGCGTACGCAGACCCGATCTTGCGCATGCATAGCAAATTCCAAAAACTAAACAAGGCAAGTTTTTTGCATTAATGTTGAGATTTGGAATGAATCCCATATCGTCTGGGAGTTGTTCCAAACCCTTTTTTCACACTATAAATAATCTTACATGGTATATTTTCAAAACAAACAGGAAATCCCGTGAGAAAACACTAAGATTCACTAGAAATAGTGAATTAGAGAGGGAGTTTTTTTACAAAACATCCTCAAATCAATTTTATTTTAATTAAGGCCTTTTCTGGCCTTGATCTTTGAGTTTAAGATTACTAATCAATCTTCTTGTTAATTGTGAATAAATTTGACTGAAGGGAACAGTCAAAAATCAATTTTGAAGAGCTTTTCTTTAAGGTATACTTCTAAACTTTTTCTTTTTATTTTTCTTAGTTTAATTCTGCTTTCGCTTTTTTCTTTGCTTGTTTTATTTTTTTTAATATGTTTATCTAGTCTAGGTTTACATAGTTGTATGTTTTAAAGCATGTTAGGTAGCTAGAATTTGTGTTTAAGTGTTCTGCCCTGTTTGTTGTGTTTTTAGAGTTTCTGGGCAGAAACTCACATGCGCATAATCTTGCCTGCGCACGCGGGCTTGATTATGCACATGCAGGCTTGTTCATGTGTGCACCTAAACTTGCCCAAAAACCTTAAATTTTATTTATCTGTTTTTGCTTCTGCTTTCACATGTATATTTCTGTTTAGCCTATTTTCCATGTTTTTATGCTTTCAAAACTTCTGTTTCACATTTTTAATTGCTTGCTTGCTCTCACATGTTAGAATTAGGGTTTATCTATTGTTGTTTTATTTTGATGTAATGAACATGCATTGACATGCTTATGCATAATGTCATAGGTGCTGAGTTGCTATAAGGTAAGTGAAGATGAGTCATGCATTTGTAATGTACATGCATTTGTGATATGATCTTGCTTAGTTTTGAGGTTATGATTGTGATCTTGATGCCTTGAATGATGACATGTTTTGATTGGCTTTGTTTCTACTTTTGATTGCCATGATAGATGTGTGTTTAGAGATGTTTGATGCCATGTTGATTGTTAGATGTATGTTAATGTGTGTGTGTGAGTTAGATACAAGTTTTGAGTACGTCTTTAATAGGGTTAAGACATAAAACACAATGATGGGAAGCCAACCTTAGGGTTGGGTGGTTTTGGATGTCTAAAACCTTCCTAAGATCGTACCTTAACTTTGAACTCATATCTCTAGTAGTAAGATCAAAAAGTCCTTCCTCAAGAGGACGCTATATATATGGTTCTTAGACCATTGCAAAAACTAGGTGGCGACTCCTTTGACCCCTTTACATCCATAGTGGCAACTCCATTGGGGTTAGTAAGTTTAATTCTCATGTGTCCTATGTCTAAACCATAATGTAGGCTCATTCAATACTTGTTTGAACACACATCACGTGGTTCTTTTGTCCCTTTTACCTCGGTTGGTGATGAGTAGGAAGATGGAAGGCTTCATTCGAGCCCAAGTCTTTTGAAGTTTATCCCACCAACTCACAATGTGTGTCATTGCCTATGATGGGTTTTGAGTACGTTAACGGTTTGTCACCAATCCACAAAGGTCCGCTTAGGCCCTTGGTTGAAATCATGGCCCACCTAGTTGTGAGTGACCCACTTATCTATTCCTTTAGCCTTAAGGAGCCTACCGACACTTAGAGAGATCCTAGATTCTATCAAAAGAGAATGACCCTAAAGTTATGGCATACCCTAAGACAATGGAGACAAAAAGAAAAGAAGTTCTCACATATAAGAAGCTTGTCCCCAAATCTAAAAGGTATATCTTAACTTGAAAGGTTCATAAGACCATAGTCTAATTGCTATCATAAGCCCAAATCAAAAGCTCTTTTATTTTTTTGAAAAAGAGGACTTTGGGCCTAAGATAACAAGTATGCTATGGACTTAGCATCCAAGATCCTACAAAGTCTATATGGATTTCCCTAATCTTGGGTCTCTTTGTTGTATGCCTAGGCCCAAAATAATGAGAACTTTATGGACCTTGAAAGGAATGCTACAATATATTCTAACTAAACGGCTACTTCAAAAAAAATGATGATGATAATGAAATGAAAAGAGAAGAGCCCAAATGTGATGAATATATTGTAAGGCCATGTTTGAGACAAATGGTTGAAAATCTATAAGTACATTCTAATGAAAACCCATGAGAGTAAGATGAGAGCATTGTTGTAAATGGACCAAAGCCTAATGAAACAAGAGGCAATGTCCATGAGAGGAAATGGAGTGACTTTGTAATTAGGCCTTCATTAAAATGGACTTAAAGACTTTCTAAGAACATCTAAAAAAGAACCTTTTTAATTGGGACATGGACTTAATAAAAATGGGACTTGTTTTCAGGCACCATTGCACCACCAAAGTCAAGTAAACACATCCCCACTCCAATTTGGATTCGAGAAAAGAAAACAAGACATTTGGTCAAGATTGAGGGCACACATCAAGAAGAAGAATTCCAAGTAAGGGAATCTTCTCAACCAATAATGATTGCTCCAATTAGTGATGAAATTGCACAAAAGATATTCAAGGCAATGGAAGAACAAAGTGACGCTCTCAAAAAGGTGGGGAGTCGCCTCACAAAGCTAGAAGAGGCCAAGTTGAAGAAACCCCCACGTGTACAGGTTCTCGACAAGGAAGAAGTGGAAAATTAGGATGAAAGGGACAAAGCCGATTATGAAAGGAACAAGCAATTTGAAAAACTCACAGCGGAAACCATTGCCATGAGAGAGAAGATGGAGAAAATGCAACTAGCCTTTTGCAAGACCCAATGGATGGATGATTGTCTCTATAACATGGGGGGCATAAGCTCCAAGACTCCATTGCACTACCTCCAAAGTTCAAGATTTCTAATGTAGAAAAATTCGATGGAACTGGAGATCCAAAGCAACATGTTTGGAGGTACCTAAGCATTGCTGAAATGAAGGGGTTGGATGAGAAGCAAATTTTGCATGCATTTCCTCTCTCACTCATGGAAGGTGCATCAAGGTGGTATTATAGTTTAGATCCTAGCAAGACAAAGGTGTCGAATGAGTTAGTGGAGTTGTTTGTGGACAAATTCATCTTCAATATGATGATTGATGTGACTCTAAGAGATTTGAAGACTACTAAGCAAGGAGTAGGGGAAACATTTTCCGAATATATGACGAGGTGGAAAGGAAAGGTCTAGGACGGTTAATAGGCTAAATGAGAAAAGTCAAATCAACATGATTACCAAGAATTTGCTTCCAGCATATAATAGTAGACTTTTGTCATCGCCTATTAGTTCTTTTGGAGAGTTGTGTGATTGCGGAACTAGGATAGAGAATGCCATCAACAATGGAAAATTGGAGAAAGGTGAGAGCAAACCTCTAATCAAGAAAACATATGGAGGAGGAGCAACTACCTCTAAAGCTCCCAATCCCATGAATGTGAGCGCCATCATACCTTAACAAACCGTAGCCTACCCAAGCTTCACAAAGAAAGCTTGCCAAGAATTTTTCGACCTAGGAATTAACCTTACCCAAGCATATGAGAATTTATCTTCCAAAGGATTCATCAAGCCTTTAGATCCCACAACTATGCCTAATTTCGTACCTCCTACTTGGAACCTTAATGAGTATTGTCACTTCCATCAGAAATTTGGCCATAAAACCAACAATTTCTTTCGCCTCAAACACGAGATACAAGACCTCATAGACAGTGGACCCCTCCCAAATCCTAATATCATCACCAAGCTTAGCATTAGGAAGAACCCTTTGCCTGATTATCATAGAACTCCTCCTCCATTCGCACTTGTTTGGGCATACAGAAATTGAGACACATCCTATCCCATGGTTAGTTGGAAACTTGACTTTGAGATAGTATGTTGAAGTAGTAGCTTTCAAACGGTTGAGAGTTGGTCGTCCTAGAATGACATTGTAAGACGATGGGTAATCAACTATGAGAAAGTCAATATCTTTGGTTACCTGTATAGGATAGGTTCCAATTGTGACGGATAGGGAAATAATCCCTTTTGGATAAACTCGGTCTCCACTAAAACTGGCCAAGGGAGATTCGAAAGGATGAAGTCTTTTCAAGTTGAGCTTCATTTGTTGGAAGGCCGTTATATACATGATGTCTATCGAGCTCCTGTTGTCGACCAACACTCGACAAGTGTTATATCCCTCTATTGCAAGCATAATCACTAATTAGTCGTCATAAGGCTGTTTCAATCCTGTGGCATCGTGTTCCAAAAACACAATATCCTTTGCTCCAGTCCTTCTACACTTTGTCATTGGGTGTCTTGCATAAACACTATTAACTTGTCTTTGGTGGGCTCTTCATAAAGATTTGAATGATCCTTTAGTGACTGGTCCTTTAGTAATCATTCTTATTTCACCAACAGTATCCCTGGCATTTTCTTGCTCGTCGATCATCTTTTCTTATGTCAGCCTACTTGGGCTTTTCTTCCGTCCGATGATGATGATGATCCTTCTACAAAAACTTCTGTAATTTCCCTTTCTGTATCAATTCTTCGATTTGCCCCTTCAGATCTTTACACTCTTTAGTAGTAAGGTCGTGATCTTTGTGGAACTAGCAATACAACTTTTGATCTCATCTGTTTGGCAGTGAAGTTAAAGGCTTTGGCCACTTCAAGCTTGGATCGTCATTGATCTGCAGCAAAACTTTTTCCACAGACGTATTTAGAGGGGTGAAATTTACCATTTTCTTCAAGAGGTTCGAGCCTCCTTTTTCGTTCTTCTGATTAAGGGAGGAATCATTCTTCTCTTTCTTTTTGTGTCAAGGCTCATCAGTGTCGTCTATCTTTTGCTTGCCATCCATCCCCTTTGCTGTCAACGTTTCATTTCCATTCATATATTTTTGAGCTTTGAACAGGAGATCTGTCATTGTTACTGGTGGAGTCTTGGCCAAGGAGAAGATAAAATCTTTAGTCGTCAAACCAGCCTGGAAGGCTGTCAATTGGACTTGATCATTCGTTTCATCTACTTCCAGGATTGCTCAGTTGAAACATTTCACATAAGCCCTTAGAGTTTCTCCTTACTATTTCACTGTCAGCAAATGTGAAGTTGGCCTTTTATGCCTTTCAGGCCCGATGACATGACAAACAAACGAATCACTTAACTTATTGAAGTTTACTATTAAGGATGATTCTAGCTTGCTGAACCAAACCTAAATGGCTCCTTTAAGAGTTGTTGGGAGTGATCTTGCACATCACTTCATCAGGTGTCTTCTGAAGGTTCAGCAATGTCTTGAAAGACTTTATGTGATTTAACTGGTCTGTATGCCCGTCATAAGATTCCAATTGAGGAAGCCTAAACTTTTGTGGGAGTGGGCATTCAAGGACTTCTCTATTGAATGGTGAATCATTTCTTTTGATCATCCCATCTAAGTATTTGGTCGACTTCCCTTTCAGAGCATTCTTCATCTCATCCATTTCCTTCCTCGTGTCTTTCAAAAGCTCGTCATTGTTACAATTGGGTTGTTCTGTCCGCCTAGAACTAGGCTGCTCTATTCACCTAGAATTAGACCGCTCTGTTTGCTTGGAACTTTCTTCTCTATTATTGGTTGGGGTGCTATAACCCTCGTCGTCGTCATTGTTTCGATTACACTGGCAAGGATGAGGCATGTTGCTATTCTCATGGGAGATGCGCTGCCTCAACTCCTCATTTGGCTTGGTCAATTCTTTAACACTTGTTGCTAGTGTTTGAATCTACTGGGTCATCAGCATTGGATCAAGTGGGCCTGCTTAACTTGGATCCATTACGTCGTTTGAATGGTAGAGTTATGAAAATTTGTATTATTCAGATCTACATTTCCCACAGACGGCACCAAACTGATGAAGCAAAAAATGGTCGTCAGTTGATGACCTCATTAGAACTTATGACGAGGTAACGTTCCCTGTAAAATGAGAGTGAAAGACACCAGAGTGGCGTTAGTTAACAGTTCTCCAATGACAAAGTCAATAGAGTTCTTAATATCTTTCAGAGAATCAGAATGTAATTCTTGTGTTTGAGTTTGTGTACCTTTCTCCTAGTGCTTGGTGGCTAATTTATAGCCTTTGTATAGATGTTGGGAAGCTCATTATGAGCGTAACTGATGGCAGCCTCTTAATGGCTTTCTTGGCTGTCTTTTGTAACATATGTCTAAGTTTAAATGAGGCTAAACTAGCTCATGGTTAGGCATTTCTGACCGTTGGAGCTTGTTGGTTATGAATCCATTAATGACCGCACCATAAATGCTGTATGGTCATCCTCTCATGGACAACCCTATGGATTGGATGCTTGTCATCTCTTATGACGACCATATAGATTCAATGCTCATCTCAAGCTTATGATGGGCCTATGATTTAGTACTCGTCACCTTTCTCTTTCTTTTCCCCAAAACTTTTTGGGTACTTACCGCCATTGTTGAAGCTTCAAAGATGCTGTCAAACCATAAGGTTGTTTTGCCATTTCATCTTTTTCTTTTTCTCTATCTCTATCTCTCGCTCTCTCTGTGTTTTTGTCATTCTTGTATTTTTACAAGTCTGGTCTTCTTTCAGATGGACTACTTGACTATCTTGGTTGTTACAGATGTAGATGGACGACTAGCTTAACCCCCTAAGAGCATCAGCAGTGGGACTTACAAATGTCATATGCCACTAGTATTTAGCATCTAAGCCTTAAAAGCCCCCAACAGCCGGACTTGCAAAATCATCCCATTGTAAAAAAATTTACAATCTTGCTATAGTACCATCTTATATGTAAGATGGTACTGTAGCAGTATTGTATAATAAAAATTAATTTTTTATTTGTCTGATGCTTCTTCTCTCTCCTCTCTCTCTCTCATTTCATTTCACTTTCTCTCTCCAATTTCTCTCTACTTCGTTCTACTCTCTACTCTTCAAACCCGAAACCCATACAATCTTAGCACTTCCTTCCTCTCTATCTCATATCAATTTGCTATGGATTCTGGTGGGTTTGTTATGGATTCCGATGGGGTTGATATGGATTTGTGGGTTTTTGTGTTGATTTAGGCATGAGGGTTATAGGTTGATTTGGGCATGGTGGTGGGTTGGGAGCGGTTGATGGTGGGTTTGGATCGGCGAGCTGGGTTTGGATTGGTGGGCAGGGTTTGGATTGGCGTGAGGGTTGGGTTTGGATCGGCGTAAGGGCTGGGTTTGCTGGTGATTTTTTTTTAATGGGTTTGCTGGTGATGGCTCCAATGGCTTCAATGGGTTTGAATCGGAGCTCCGATGGCTTCGATAGTGATTTTTTTTGAATGGGTTGATCATTGGGTTTTATGGGTTTTATTTTATTTTATTTTATGTAGTTTTGGTTTTGGTTTGATGATGGTGGTGTTGCTTTAGGGTGGTGGCATTGTTTGATGGTGGTTTAACGGTGGTGGCGTTAAGCCCATGAGAGACCTTGCTGGTTGTTTTTTTTTTTTTTTTTCTTCTTATCTGTTCTTGCGCTAGAGGTTGTGGGAAAGAGACGAAAAGGAAAAGAGAGAGAGAAATAGTAAAAAAAATAATAATAAAAAAGGATATTTAAATAAATTGGGGAAAAAAGTAGAGTTTTAGAATGTTAGGTGTATTAAAAAATGATATGATATAATTGATAAAGTAACTTTTTGGGATAGTAAAATAGGATGTGATAACATTTCCCGTTTTAGATGCTCTAAACACTTGGCTGTCAGACATCCTATTCTATATATTATACTCATTGCTTGCAAGCCGTCAACCACCTTTTTCTTAGGTTGTCTTGGGCTTGTATTTGAATTTAATCCATTTTTTAATGAGTGGACAAACCAACGTACGCCACTCCTCTAGCTTTTGTAATTTTTAATTTTTAATTTTTTACCTTTCTCTTAGGTTGTCTTGGGCTTGTATTTGAATTTAATCCATTTTTTAATGAGCGGATAATCTAGGGCCCGTCTGGTACATGTGTTTAAAAATTGAAAATTGTTGTTTAAAAACTTTTGTGGAAATATGTGTCAGTAAAAAAGTGTGTGAAAATACGTGAAATGTTGTTTAAAAACTGAAAATTGTTGTTTAGAAACATTCACCAAACACCCCCTAATGTCCGACACTCCTCTAGCTTTTGTAATTTTTTTTCTTTTTTAAAATTTTATAAATGCCTGACTATTTAAATGGATTTGGCCCATTTGGGCATTAAAAAAACAAATTATTGGGTAATCAAATCTACCTATATCTTTCTTCTATATAAAAATGAAGAGTTGAGCTTCTTCTTTTTTGACAAAACGACATTCAAAACGTTAAAACGGCATGAGTGGGTTGTTTGCTCTAGACGTGTTTATCGTAGAGAGAGTCGGAATTGTTTGCTTTAGACGTGTCAACAGACAACAGAGTCTTCGCATTCTAACGGTAATTACATTTTTATCCTTAAAACTTTCTTACCATGCACTTAAAAGTTTGGCGGCAGTTTGGTCTTTTGCTTTCTTTTGCCATTGACTGTTCTACCGATAGAAAGAGAGAGAGAGAGAGAGAGGAAGAAAAGAAGGACAACCCTTTCTAAATAACTAAAATTTGCTAAGAATTTTGTTAGTTGCCCGGTTAGGAAAGAATATATAATACTAATATCTCTAGTTTTTAAAACTCGAGATCCAAATAAAAATAAACTCGTTTTTAGGGTTTTTCATTTGCTGATCTGGACAAAGTTGTCCACAAAGATAGCGAGTTTTAAAAACTTGCTTTATGAACTCGAGTTTTTAAAACTCGCCTTCCGTTTAATATTAAGACCCATTTTTGACTGCCTAACACTCTCATTCTCTCAGACTCCACTCTCTCACTCTAAAATTTCAAACTCACTCACTCAGTACCAAATCAGCTACCCTGTGCTCTCAGTCTCCACGGGCTCTCTTTTGCTTCGTTCTTCCTTTCTTCGTTCTTCATCTCGCGTTCTTCGTTCTTCCTTTCTTCGTTCTTCATCTCGCTTGCAGGTAAGAGTTCTCCATTCCTCTTTTGCTGAATTTATTTTATAGATTTGGGTTTTTTGCATGGTGGGTTACACATTGTTGCTGCTGTTGTTTTTGTTTCTGGGTTGTGGATTTACTTGGGTTTTCAGTTGCTTTTGATACATGCCCATTTGGGTTTTGTTTAAAATTTCTCATCGCTCATCCATATTTTGTTTGTCACTCTCTCTCTGCTCTTAATTCGTATTTTCATCATATTTAATTGCTTTCAATATTTCGGTTTCTTTTCTTCTTTTTTGAGTAAAGAAAATTTTATTCATAGTCTTTAAGAATGAGTCACCCAAGTATACAGTAGGGGATCAAAACAATCAAATACATAAATTACAAAGCATCCATCAAATCATAGACCCAAAGATAGGAGAAGATGGGTTTTGGGATAGTTGAGGAATGGGAGACGGGAACAAAAATAGGATTTTTTTTTTTTTTTTTGAAAAGCATTGAAGAAATGTTTGGGGGAGTTTAGAAAGATTCATAGGTTGAGATTCAATGGAAAAACAGGTGACTTTCTGATTAAATAAAATTCATTGCTTGATTTGAGTACAGGTTGCGGCAAGTGGTTTGATATGTACTATTTATTGTGTGGCCTCACTTTATTAGGCCCGCAACACTTTGATAGCTCATCAGACACAGGAAAAGAAAGTTAAAATTTTGAAGATCTAAAGAGTTCAAAGTTAAAATTCTGATTGAATGTTGGGTGAAGTTGATTTTTAGGCATGGGGAAGAGAAAGTGAAAAGGGTTAAAATTTTTAGGTGGGTGAAGCTGGAAATCTCTAGATTCTTGGGTGGTAGTATTTTTGGGCAGTGTCAAAGACCCAAATTCATGTTTTCCAGGAATTTAGTGAACTTGTCTTTTTGAAACCCAGGTTTTATTTCAACTTTAAAAATGAAAAATTCCAATCTAATGCTTTAAAGACATGTTTTAGGAGTTCTGGACCCGTCATGGTTTGCCTTCTTCATCAATTGACTTTGTGAATTTCCTCATTAAGTGTATCTGAAGCTGGTGTTCTTCCCCGGCATTGTGTTCACAGTGTTTTAATTTTTCACAGCGTTTTAACACTTGCATTAATGCCTTTCTGTTTTTTTGATCAAACCTTTTTCTCTTTAGTCTTTATTACTTCACTTCTCAAAAAACAAAACCAAATCTTGTTTTGGGGTGTTCTTCTTGCAAGCTACTTTAAGTAATAGTGGCTCCATTATGTCACCCACCTTACTTTGATGTATATAAAGTAGAATACCAACACTTGTGTGGAGATCCCTTAAAAGTTAAAACCCAATTTTTTTTTTTTTTTTGATAAGCTATTAAAACTCAATTGTATAATAGCCCCAATTAGGTCTTCTGTTCCTTTAAAGCGGCTAGTATGATTTTTTTTTTTTTTTTTTTTGGTGGGGAGGGGAGAATGGTCTAAATTTTTGGGAACTGTTTATGTTTTTTGCTTCGTAGTTTGTGGTAGCTTTTTTCGTGCAATTTACATGGGAAAGTGATTCTTTAAGAATGTGGGTGCCAGTTACTTTGGTTTGTAGTACTTATCATAGGGAAGCTAATCATCTTGAATTGAACTACATTTTGAAATGCAGCCTTATTCTTAGTGGATGCAAATAGATAATAGTTGCAATAAAAACTATAAAGTTTGTTTAAGATTTATATGCTTCCTTCTTCATTCATTGACTCATTTGATGTAGTGTTATTGGTGTGCCATAAACTGTGTTCCTTTCTGTATATAGAAACATAATATTGTAGGTTCAACAACCATAAAAAAGCAATAAAAAATTCATTCTTTTCTGTGTACACACACACACACACGCATATATATTACCACTAGTTTTATTATGATTCTCTTGTTCTCAATTTATTTTCCTAAGCATGTGGTATTGTTGATTGGGTTTGATTTAGATTTTTTTGTCTATGCAATAGATGCTTAAGTTTTTGCAGTTCAGTTTCTTAAGTTATATGGGTGTGATTAAAAATGTGCAGCTTGGAATTATTGATGATAATTTATTTTGGGAATCATTATAAGTTTAACTCCGGTGTATCACCGTATTTTGGACATGAAACTTCCTTTGCAAATTGTCTATGTGGTTGAGTTTTGGCTTTTACTTATGTTTTTTATTTCTCTTTTGGATTTATTATTCCCTAGATTCATGAGTACAAGTACTAAAAGTGTCATTCTCTTTGATCATAAGACTCATATGTACTATGACACAATGGAATATCCTATGTTCCCTTCCTTTATATTTTGAATTAAGATTCTGCATGTTGGGAAAGTTTGAGCAAAGAAATTTAATTTGGATTATCTAAGTCCTGGAATTTGGATGTATCATTTCTATTTTCTGTTCTTCTTTATGGTTTCATCACTTTCATGGGTGTCAAATGACATGATTTTAATTTGATTTCTGACTATGTGGGCATTGATTTTGCATCTAAGAGTTTTAGTTGCCTCCTTCAATGACTTGAAGAATGTGTAAAAGGGTGGTTAAGCTTTCATAATAATAATAATAACTTTTTTTAGCCCATTTTCTCAAAATTGGAATTTTGATGCTAAGAAAGGTTATATTTTTTGCTGTACACGGAGGTATATATATGTTTATCCCTGCTGTTCTCTTATTCTTTCAATTGAAAGCGTTAGGAATTTGCATCTAGAGTGTCATCTTGATTTGTATCCTTTGTTCATATTTGGTAGTGCTATCCTCTCTTATTTTATTTATTTAATTAAATAATAAAAATTTTTATTTATTTACTTAATTAATTAAATATGTAGCACTCTTTGCAGTATGGAGCCTCAGATTGATGAGGAGCCACAGATCTTGGGGCCTGGTCCTAGTGATGGGTCATTGTTGATGCGACAACGACATCATCGATCAGAGGACATTTGGAATGGCGAGGTGAAATATCTAGTTCTAACAACTGCTTTAATTTTTACGTTATCTTTGACTTGTAGTTAGCAAGTTCTTTCAAAGTTGTATTTATAGTTCTAACAACTGCTATAATTTTTATTGATTTTGCAGGACCCGGGCCCACTTATGTGCCGTGGTCGCACTAAGGAGATGCAAAAGGTTCAAATGCGAGATAATCGGGTGATTGACATTATCAAGTTGCTAAGGCTTGAAGGATTGTTTAGGGCCCCTTCCAGAGAGATAGATAATTGCCTCATAACGGCCCTAGTTGAGCAATGGCGGCCGGAGACTCATACGTTCTATCTTCCACACGGTGAGATGTCAATCACCCTACAAGATGTGGAGGTCATTTTCGGACTTCCAATAGACGGTGAGGTCTTGGTTGGGCCGACTGCTGTGTTAGATGGAACTTGGAGCAATGTTTGCAGGGAGTTTCTTGGTTTTACTCTGGCAAATGACAACAAAACTTTGGTGGGGCAAAGAATTCTGATCAGCCTCCTTGTTGAGGCTGTTGCAACGCCACTGCCTGATGATGCAACGGAAATTCAGATACACAAGTATGCCCAGTGCTATATTTTAGCGCTACTAGGGGATAAGCTTTTTATGGACAAATCGGGAGATAGGGTGCATCTGATGTTTTTGGAGCAACTGCGGAACCTGAATGATCTGCCGCAGTATAGCTGGGGCAGTGGTTGCCTGGCCTGGTTGTACAGAGAGTTGTGACGAGCAAGCGAGAAAGGGGCATCGCAGATTGGTGGGGCGTGCACCTTGGTCTAGTATTGGGCATGGGCAAGGTTGCCATTCTTGTGCCCGAGGATAGAGCCCCCACCTGGATGTGATTACGGCCCGTGGCCATATGCTCCACTTGCCTTTAAGTAAGTATTTTTTTTTATATTTAGTGTGTTATGCAATGTACTCTTCTTAGTAACTAAGTAGCTACTTATCTTATGTTATTCGCTCGTAACTGTAGGTGGGTGCGGGTGCCAGGCTCGAAGAGTAGGCCCTCCGGGATGGCCTTGGTCTACTATCGTGAGCAATTAGTTACAATGCAGCCGAACCAGGTAATAATATTCAAAAGTTCTGTTCGATTATGTTAATTTTCCTTAAGAATATGATTGCTTCATACTTTAACATATCTTCTGTTTTAATTTTTGTTTTTCCTTGTATCTATGTATTCTCCCTTGTTTCATATTTTAAGATGCTATGATAATTGTTTTTTGTTTCTATTGTAGATTGTGTGGCAGCCATACGAGGCACATTTCATCCATCTTCCCGACTTCTGCGTTGCAGGGAGGGGTACGTGGACAGTAAGGGTACCGCTTGTGTGTTTTTGCATAGTGGAGACACACCACCCGGACCGTGTCCTTCGACAGTTTGGGTTGGCGCAAGGGCGGCCTGACCATGTTGTGTACAATGAAAGGCTACATAGAATAGACTTGCGTAGGAAGGTGGACAAGAATTGGAGGCAGGAGCATGAACCGTATATCATTTCATGGAATAGCAGAGAACAACGACTTTGCCATGCACCTCCTCAGACTGGTGAGATGGACCGCGATCATGACTATTACCAATGGTATCGTCCGGTCACTGTAAAGTATGTCGACCGCAACAGCGCTAGATTACATCAGATGGTAATGTGTTCTAATTATATTTTATTGCTTGCTTTGTTTTTTATTTAGTACATGTACGAACGTAGAATCAATTGATTTCTTCTGTCAACAAATTTGGTTTGATCTGACTGACATCCAATTAAAAAGATTTTCTGTTGCATGACTCATAATAAAACTTTATGTTCTTAGTTTAGATGAGTATTAAGTAGAGTAATAAGTACTATATTATGCATTTTATAATTGTTACATAAATGTGAAAAATTTTGATTGTACTAGTTCTTTCTTTGTTTCAGATTGAAAGCCATTTAGTGTTGTTGAATTGGCTTCCAGCAGGCAGCCGAGAACACAACCATGTTCGGCGCATCCTATATAATGTGGCTAGGCTTGGTGGTGATCCTGCAACCACTGGGCAAGCAAGTGCAGCACCCGTAACTACTGCAGCCCCAAGCACAAGTGCAGCACCCGTAACTACACCGACCCGCGGTCGGCGTGATACAGCATGCCCAAGCACAAGTGCAGCTAGGGGCCGTGGTCGGCCTGCTACAGTAAGCCCAAGCACAAGTGCAGCGAGGGGCCGTGGTCGGCCTGCTACAGTAAGCCCGAGCACAAGTGCAGCTAGGGGCCGTGGTCGGCCAGCTACAGCAAGCCCAAGCACAAGTGCAGCGAGGGGCCGTGGTCGGCCTGCTACAGTAAGCCCGAGCACAAGTGCAGCTAGGGGCCGTGGTCGGTGTGCAACAACCCCTCGGATTGTAAGTAGTCCTGAGATACATGCTCCCACCCCGCATGTATCTCCCCAGCCTGAGGTCTCTCTATCCATCCCAGTTGCATCTCCTCAGTCTGAGGTCCCTTCATCCATGGTAGATGTATCTCCTCAGGCTGAGGTCCCTTCACCCACCCCACCTTCGCAGCCCAGTCCCTTGACCCCTCCTATGCACCCTGAGACACCCTTATACCCACCCACTAGCTCCAGTGCACTCACTTTGCCCATGGACCCACCCCGTACTGAACCCATGACAATGATCCCCACTCCTGGCCTGCACATAGAGCATCATTACCCACAGACCTATTCCTCATCCGACCCTCTAGGACCTCCAGTTGGGATTGACATGCTACAGCCAGATATTGATGTACCGGACGAGCATCCCCCTCATTAGCCGTCACCCCCACGAGGTAGACCGCAACGTGCTAGAAGAGCACCCACTTGTGGGACAGGTGGACACAAAATAGGACACAAAGGCAGCTCTATGGTACGATAACATTAATTACG
Source organism: Quercus ilex subsp. ballota (assembly GCA_032727855.1). Taxonomy (NCBI): domain Eukaryota; kingdom Viridiplantae; phylum Streptophyta; class Magnoliopsida; order Fagales; family Fagaceae; genus Quercus; species Quercus ilex. The sequence continues at coordinate 4,710,620 of CM064917.1, read as the reverse complement.
ATGTTTATGCCTATTTTGCAATATGCTATTTACTCTTATCATTACACCAAATATTGATTGTATGCACCTAATGTCATTGCAGCACGATGATGAGCCTAAGGCTGATGCCCCGCAGCCTCCTCCCCCGCCCAAACATTACACGAGGGTTAAAAAATGCAAAATTGGTGAACCTTGAAAGAGAGGTTTGTTAAAGATGCATGCAGCAAATTACTTTGTGTTATGGATGGTGCATGTGAGATATATGTCATAGTAAATTCTCAAATGTCATAGTTTTTGTATGTTGAATTCAATTGGTTTTTGAGAAATATGATGGATTTTGAGTCTTGAAAATTTATCTTTTTTGTAGTTTTATTAACTATGTGTGTAGTTTGGGTTTATGGATTTCAAAATCTAAGTTATATCATACTTTTAAACCCATATAATGTGATTGAAGTTGCAATATTTTGACTTTTTTTTTGTGTTGTTGTTGAGCGCGTCTACTGCAGTTAGCACTCAGATTTTTCCTTTATTTTATGTGGAGTTGTCCAATTCAAAACTGCCACTGATTAGGCTTTAGAATTACTAAGTCCTGCTTTAGTAATCTTGTTCTCTACACATGATTGGATATGTCAAATGATTGAAATTAAAGCTAAAAAACTCTTACTTTTGTAGGATATTTGAAATCTTGGGACAACTCTATCGATCTTGTTAATGTCCTCAAGCATGAGATTCGTGATGGACAATTAAGCTTCAGAGGCAAAAGGGTACTCGAGGTAATTGAGTCAACGAGATTTTACTTGCTACTTCATGCTTCAATTTATTACTTTCAATCCTTTCCGATCTCATTTTGATGTTATGAAGCTTGTTGATTCTATCAATTACTATTTTTTCTTGGGTTTTTCTTTAGATAATATTCAACACTAATAGGGAAAATTGAAGTATTCCTTTGGGGGTATTCTTTGAGGGGAAGATATATATTTTGCAGGGATTGTCTTTCTCAAGAGACAACCTGTAGATAAAAAGTCCCTACAAAATATAGAAGGATATAGTGATGCTTAATTTAGGCTGGGCTTGTCCTATTCAGCTTAAAAATCATTACACACGGTGCCTATTATGGCACATCCTCTGGCCCACTCACATTTTACAGTGAGGTCTTGGGTTCAATCCTGTGTGAGTGTGACTTTGTGAGTCGTGTATTTACCTATGAATTTTTTTTTTTGTTCTTTGGTTTTAAATCAAGATATTATGTTCCTGTGTCTTATGGTTTGATCCTCAGCCCATGTCGTTTCTGTTTCCAGGGTCACAGTGCTGGTCTATTTAATTTGGGAAACACCTGTTACATGAACTCCACAGTACAATGTCTGCATTCTGTTCCAGAGTTGAAGTCATCTTTGATCCAGTGAGTTCTCTTCTTCAGTTAATCAACTTTAATTGTTTCAGAATTTGTTTTGTGATTGTTGTTTTTATGGTTAGTGTGCATGGCCTCTTTTGCTACTAAGATGTATCAGTTTGTAAACTTTCATTGGGTATTCACATTCTGGAAGAAGCAACGATGTGGATCAGACTTCTCATATGTTGACCATAGCGACACGTGATTTATTTAATGAGCTTGATAAAAGTGTCAAGCCTGTGGCTCCAATGCAATTTTGGATGGTTTGTTCTCTGATTTAACTCTTCCATTTAATGTTGCACCTGTTTTAGTCATGGGATTTTGCAGAAAAATCTTGAGCATTAATCAGAAATATTTTGAATGGCATATTTTTATTAAAAAGATAAAGGTAGCACATACATTCACTGCTATATATCTGATCCCAAGGCTTCATCCTTAAGAAGATTGCACTTTGCCCACTGAAAAATTTAGTTAATGCTTGGATTCAAAATGAAGAAGGATGATTTCCTTGATTTTTCACGTGATATAAATTCTTGTTCTATAGGTTCTAAAATTGTCTCAGTCCATGCTTGCTTTGTACTATTCTATTGCTTAAATGTCCCTACCTACTTGACCCTCCTAGGATTTCTCTGCCTTGAAGGGAGGATGGGTTTTGACCGCCCCATCCCTTGGGTTTGGTTTAATATATGTATAAATTATTTATATATTTATTCATATCCTATTTACTTATAGCTTATCTGGCACAGTGTCATTCCGCCATCTCCATTTTGGTAGTCCCCAAATTTCAGTTAGCATTGCAATTAGTAACTAACATAGAAAAAACATAAATGATTGAAAATGATACTGCCAACAGACTTTAATCAAGAAACTCAATAACTATAACATTTGGTAATTTGTAGTTTCTGGTAGCTTATTTGCTAAATATGAGACAAAATATATAGTTTTTGGAAGCTTTTATAAATGTGTAACAAAAAGATACATGTAAGCTAATTTTTTGAAAAGGCCAGTTCTGGTTTTTTTATTTTTTTTTAAATTTATTTTAAATAAAGTTGAGACAAAATGGAATTGTCTCTAAAATGTTTTTGGCCTTTACATAAAAGTTTTCCATCTATTTCTTTTAGCTTATCACTAAAAATGGTAATTGTTTTATAGATTTCACCATTGCATTATAAAATAATACTGGACATTTTAAAGTTGATACCCCATTAGTCTTTTCTTCTTTTGGGCTTGAACTCCAGGTTTTCTACTATTAATGAGGGTCATTGCTGCGACATTCTGTGTGACTCTGGCTGCATCAATGGCTGCACGCTTGGGGTCAACACCCATGGCTGCATTTCAAGTTTGCTTGCAGGTTTGGTTGACAACATCACTTCTTGCTGATGGGTTGGCTGTTGCTGGGCAGGTTAGAAATGATTTCTTTGTTGACCACTGGAACATTACTTTATATATGTATATATTCTCAAAGACTGGATGAAGTATTGTGCCATAAAGGCCTAAAGAGATAAAGATAACTAAAGCAATTTAGATTACCATCTCCAACGTATAATTTTTCTTGTGTTCCGCATTAAAGTACTTACATAAAGCTAAACAAGATTGTAGTAGTTCTGCAATTTTGTGAGATTGCTTTTCCCAAATCTCCTGGACCTGAATTCATAATTGTCAGATTTGCTTTCTTAATACCTTTAAAATAATTCCCTTTGTACCATAATACTTATCTACTTGATTTCATGTTAGTAAAAGCGGAGTGAACATAAGAAAGATGATGAAGAACACCTCAACTCTGAAGTTGAAAATTCCAAAGGGTTGAATATCTTCTTTGCCATCTTAATAGTTCTAGTATACTATTTATCAAAAAAAAAAAAAAAAAAAAAAGAAGGTTCAAGTATACTGCTAATGTTGCTTATCTTTTTGTTTAATGTCCCTGTTACCCTGTAGATAATTTTTCAACCACTATATGTACATTGGTTTTGTATATCTTTTAGTCATGTATTTGTCATGATACCATTTTGTATTTGTCTTTGTAGAATGATTTCTATCTTGAGATTGAATTTGTTAAATTTTATTTAATTGGTGCCTTTGAATATTGAAGTTGAGTATGTGGAACTGCTTGATACTTAGATAATGCCTATGGTATATTAAATGAACGTGTTGCTGAAGAAAGCAAGGCATTTATCGAGCTGCAAAATTCGGTAGTGCAGCCTGCTGAAGAGCACTCTGGAAATTCGCTTAATGGTGGGAGTATTGCTGTGACATTGAATGGCAGTACACAGACATCCAAGGATGTCACTCCTGCTGCACTAGTCACTCAACCACTTAGGTTAGTAACTTAGTATTCTATAACATATGATAAAAGTGCCCAGGCCAGCAGCTCTTATTTATTTTCTTTTCTCAAACTGTTATAACCATTTGAACGAGGTTCACATGTCTAATTTCATGAACACTAAATCATGCTATTTATAATTTCTATTTAGTTTCTTCATTATGTAAGCGACACTTCTACTTAATTATTTCAATCCATTAATTTATTCTTGAAATTTTGGCATATGTTGTGAAGAATCTAGAGATGCTTATTAGATGAATTGTTCTTTATTATGAACAGCAACAACCACAATTAAGCCTTAGTCCCAAAATTTTGTGGTTGGATATGGATTCTCAACAGACTAGTCATGGTTGGCCACATGTATTCTAATCCTTCATTCTATTCTATCTAAAATCATATTTTCTATTACTTTCTTAATTCACATATCCTTTTTTACTCATTTTATTAATTTAAAAAAAAAAAAAAATTCCTCTACCTTTTTTCATTCTCCGTTGAACTTAACCAGACCATCATAAGCAAATTTCCCTCGTCTTTTCTCATGAAAAACACTTGATTTATAAAATTTAATTCCTCAATAATCCGTCTTCTATGATTACCAGAGCCCTTTTAAATAGGCTTTCAAGGAGTAAATTAATAAGAAAAATAATCCAAGTACAAAACATAATCTCACATAATCCTCAACAAGATTAAAGTCAAGTTCAAAAAGAAATTTAGTTCAAAATGCAAAAATAAAATATGGAAGAAAATTTGAAATGATTTTGCTCCTTGCATCACAATTTGGTTGTAGTATTCCAAACAGTTTGTCTCTTATGATCACATTGTCCATTTGCCAACTAACATCAAATCGGTTATATGCCAGTGAAAAAAAGTGAACGTAATGTTTCATTCAACTTCAGTGGATTTTCTATTTTTCTTGCTTATTTGTGTTCTTTGGCTGGTTATGGGTTTTAATTTTGTCTTTAACAGAATTTTTTCTTTAACAGAATTTCACTACCATGGTTGTATTATACAATTTAGCTGGGATAACATCTTATGTGTTTTTTTGTTTTTTTTTTTTTATCAATTAAATCAGAGTTGAAGAATCACATAAAGGTGGTTCCTCTAGCCGCTTATTGTCAAGCTTAAATGCTGGTGAGGCAAATATTTCTGACTAGCTATGTATGATTTATTAAATAATTAATTCAATTACATCATGATATTTGATTCTTTGCTTTGTTTTCTTATACTTCAGAAGTGGAATCTGGGGTCCGTTCTAGTAGCTCAAGTTCGGCTGCTAACAAGAAGGCATCTAACATGGCCCAAGTTAAGGATGGCCCTGGTGTCGTTAAAGTGGAAGGTGAGACAAATATATTATCTACAGATTGCAAATGGTTGGTGGTAGTTATCATTTTTTTTTCTTTTTATTTTTGCTCTTGTTTTCCTTTTTGTTAATATATATTTTCTATTAATCCGAGAGTGAACCTCCTTAAAATTGGGGATAATTTTGCCAACTAACCACCTCTCTCTCTCTTAAAAACACACACACACACTCCAGTGCAATTACATAATTCCCTTGTAGTTTGGGGGTGGTTTCAAATTAAACTCTTAAATTTTAAAATGTTTCAATTAAAAAAAAAGAAAAAGAAAAAAGCAAGCAAAGAGAAGTTATGAAATCTTACAATGATAGTGTTGCAAATACATAATTTTTGTCACAGAGAGAGAAGAGAGGGAGAGAGTTGCACTCAAGGAAGATGAATGTTCCTTGATATATTAGATCCACTCAAGGAAGATGAATGTTCACCCAGATGTAAATTTTGAAGAATTGGCCCGTTCCACTGATGATTTCAATGGGGCACAACTAAAAGCTGTTTGTGTGGAAGCAGGCATGGTAGCCCTTCGTCGCGATGCTACTGAGGTGTGCATTCTCCAGGATTTCTGCAACTTGTTGCAAATCTAACAAATTGTTTTAATTTGGGCCTTGCATGAGAACAAGTATTAATCACAGTGTTGGTTTTGTCAATTTCAGGTGAACCACGAGGACTTTAATGAAGGTATCATTTAGGTACATGCAAAGAAGAAATCAAGCTTGAATTATTATGCCTAGATTCTGTTCAATTTCACGGTTCAGATCACGCAAAGGCAGGACTTCTAAAATGGTATTATGTGCCCTAAATTTCAATGAAGTCAAGCTGAGTTTACGGCTTCATCACAGAAGTAAAACCTCTGTATTGTGTAATCTTGCGGACTAAACCATAAATCATTAATTTAATCTTGCGTATTAGTTTCTTTTGCTCTTTCCTACATACGGATTGCAAATGTGAAGACTGTACATTCTTGTCTCGTGTTTTGGGTTAAAGATTATTCCCCTTTTAAGATTCAACCCCTTCATAGCTTATATTATCAAAAGAAATAGGACGGTAATTGGCTCATGCCTTGACATTGACAACCATTGAAGCTCTCCCACGCCAAAAAAAAAAAAAAAGGGTAAATTCCACAGACCTACCCTGAGGCTTGTGAAAATACCAGATAGGTCCAAAACATTGTAAAATCTACCAATTTGGTCCTCAAAAGACAACTTTGGTCCTTATGTAGCTTCTAAGTTACCTGTGGTTGCGATTGGTGGTATTGGTGCTTCAAATGCAAGTTCTATGATGGAAATTGGTGTGCTGAATCTGAAAGGAGTTGCTGTTGTCTCAGCTCTTTCTGATAGGGAATGTATTCTTACAGAGACTAGGAAGTTGCGTGCGATTCTAACAGAGTCACTGTCAATGCAGAGAACATATTGAAGCTAGTTTGGATCATGAGTTCTATAATCACTTGTTACTTGAAATTTATGCTTACATTTTCCACCTCCATGAAATTTTTCAAAATTTTGTTTTCTTAGCTATGATCAAAAGCAAAATGAATGACTTTGTTGTTGCTGCATTTTGTAATAGTTCATTTTCCTTACCCCTTTTGCCTTCCCCCCATCCCCAAAATAAGATATATACCAAAAAAAAAAAAAAAAAAACCTTTCAAGAAAGCAGGAAAATGTATGATCCTGTAGCTAATGCACTTAGTCATAACTTTTGAAGGTTGAGGAATCGGTTGAACAATCTTACAGTTATTACTCTGGATATAATGGAAGTGACAAAGATCCTCAGGTACACTTAAGTTCATCTTGTGTTACATATCTCTCTCAACGTTTCTTTTATTTATGTTTTGAAATTGCATGACTTAAGAGTTGAACGAGTTATTGAGTTATCCCTTTCTGAGTTATTTTCCAGAATTTTGGGGCATATGTCTTCCGCCCAAATGGCACATTTCCCATAAAGCCTGAAGGACAGGTGTGTGATACCTTTGCTTCACAGATGCAGCAATTGCTTGGAAATGCAATTCAAGAGAAGGACCTGGAACCACCTAGATCTATCATGGAGGTCCGTTCAATTCTTTGCAAGGATGCTCCGAATCACAAGGACAACACATTTTACTATTGAGCCTTTCAGTAAATATGACGGGGGGAAGAGGCATGTCTTACCAAAAAGCAAGGGTTGCTGCTGTCAGTGTGGCACATGGATACCTTATGCATCTATAGAGGCGTTCTGTGGCCCTGGCATTAAAATTCTGAGAAGGAACGCGGGTCTTTAGTATATAGAAGAGGATCCGAATTTATGTAATTGAAATGGTCTGACACCACAAATACTTTTTTCGTACTTAACATGTGATATAGTAGCCTCTATGAGTTGTGCATAAAAACAGAAGATAAGTAATAGAAATATCGAAATTTTCTTGTGGTTGGTTGTATTTATATTGCAGTGAGATTATTGTGTTTTCTAGGTTTTCTTTTCCTAACACTCTAATTCTTTTTTGAATTGTAATGGCTTGGGATTGAGATAATATTAAAGGACGTTATTTTAGTTGGGTAACATATGGCTTTTCAACCACAAGTTGCAAATCAAATTTGATGCCAACCATTGGTAAGGTTTAAACCTAACCTGCGACTAAAGATCGGGCTACTGGGGGTTTTTTTTTATTTCAAAAGTATTGAAAGTTTGGAGCCAAGTAAAAAAAAAAAAAAATTTCCCCAGTGGAACTCGAGTTTATAAAACTCGAGTTCCATTGGGAAAAACTATAAACTCGAGTTCCGTTGAGAAATTTTTTTTTTTAGTTTGGGCAACTCCCCTGTTCAGGCAGAAGGGGTTGCCCTGTTTCCCCTGTTTTTCCCAGTGGAACTCGAGTTTTATAAACTCGAGTTCCACTGGGGAAATTTTTTTTTTTTTTTTTTCGTTTGGGCAACTCCCCTGTTCAGGCAGAAGGGGTTGCCCTGTTTCCCCTGTTTTTCCCAATAGAACTCGAGTTTTATAAACTCGAGTTCCACTGGGGAAATTTTTTTTTTTTTAGTTTGGGCAACTCCCCTGTTCAGGCAGAAGGGGTTGCCCTGTTTCCCCTGTTTTTCCCAGTGGAACTCCAGTTTTATAAACTCGAGTTCCACTGGGGAAATTTTTTTTTTTTTTAGTTTGGGCAACTCCTTGAGAGGCAGAGAAGTTGAGAATGTAAATGCACAACCATTACATCAAAAGGCGTTCTCGCACCAAGCTATAGAAACTGTTACACTCTATTCATAAATATAGTTTTACAATGCAAATACATTTGCATCACAACAAAAAGGCAATCTCAATATATCAACATTCTAAACATGCGCAACCATCCTTAATTTGCAATTCTAACCGTACTACTCAAATCACAATCTTCATAGAGGTACATTGGGTAGAGAATTATAAGTACATTCAACAAAAACCAAAAAGTTAAATGTGCCAATACAACGTAGTCACTTTTCCTAAGATCAGCAGTTCGCATAACAAAAACGGCGTCCATGGAAGCATGCCTGCAAAACGTAGACTAATCATGTTAGGAGAGAAGTAGTAAAAACAGTAGTTACTGGTAGAATGAACAACAATTATATTTAACCAATGCATAATATTTTTCCATCTACCTACCTACTGTGGAACATTACTGCTTGTGGAAGCGCCACGGGACTGCGGACATTTTCTACGGTTATGCCCGGAAGCATGACACAATCCACATGTTTGCTTGGGTTGACTCTCTATCAAATCTGCATCCTCCCTCCGCCACCTCGAGCCTCGATCCTTATTCCTAACTCCATCCATCTCATTCCTTATTCTTGACTTCACTGGTCGACCTTTGGCCCGCAACAATGCTGGATTAGGCAACCACTTTGGCCCCATGGGATCCCTCCATAATGATTATGACTTGGGAATCACAAATGCATGTTGATAAGTGTTAAGGGCATTGTCCAAACCATAACATGGGTGAATATATGCGGTCGAATCAATATTCAAATAGTCACATACTCTAATTGCATGTGAACACGGGATCCCTATGTTTTGCCATTTCCCACAACTGCATGTTCTTTCCCGTATCCGAACTTCATAACTGTGGTTTCCCCCTCCTGCGCTACACGTGAATGAAGTAATTATCTGATATATCATCTGTTCACTGTTAAATGGCTTGAGATAATGTTTCTCAGATTTAAGCTTATTTCCTTCCCACTTGTCAAAGGCATATTGACTCCATTTCTTACCCTCTGACAGGCGATTGAGGTATTCTTTGTGTCGGTTGTGGAAATATTCAACAAGTTTCGACCAAGTGAACTCAACCAACGCGGCAATAGGAAGGCCCCGTGCACCTTTAAGTACACCATTGAAGCACTCTGATATATTGGTTGTCATTGCCCCAAAACGTCTTCCACCATCATGTGATTGGGTCCACATATCCACAGACTCGCTGATTAGGTATGTGTATGGAAGATAATCTTGATTCTTTTCCTTCCCATTCTTCCCCGTCACCTTCTTCTTATTCCGAATGGCCTCCATTTCCACTTGCTTAATGGACTCCATTATGGTATCAAATTTAACTACCTGAGTAGCATATCCTGCTTTCAAGCAAGCTGACTTTAGAGTCGAGTTCTGAAAATGTGTGTTGAAGTTGCTAGCAACATGTCGAAGGCAATATCTATGAAATACCCGTGTTCTTCCATCATCCCCTCTAGGCCAGTTTGCAATGGCATTTTTGATACCGAGATGTCGGTCAGAAATTATGCAAATGCCGTCGTCGGGTATCACGTGGCCAATTGTATCTCTGAGGCATTGTAAAAACCACCTCCAACTGGACCCTGACTCACAATCCACAACAGCAAAGGCAAGAGGGAATACCTTGTTGTTAGCGTCGGTTGCCATTGCAACCAACAACTTTCCCTGATATTTACCATACAGATGGGTCCCATCAATACTGATAACTGGCTTGCAATATTTGAATCCATCAATGCTTGGACCGAAAGACCAAAACACATAATTCAATAATACGGTGTCATCTTCATCGGTGGATATCGTACGATAGAACACTTGGGTAGTCGGATCCATATCAATATATGCCATAAGCAACTTTTGCAACCTCTGGTAAGACTCTTCCCAATTCCCAAACAGCTTCCCAATCGCCTTTTGTTTCACATCCCATACCTTGTAGTAAGAAGGCTTATGGCCCTCATATTTCGACTCTATCATAGATCTGAGATGCTTAATTGGGGTAGTGTGATCCTCACTTAACTTCTTAAGGATGTCTGATGCAATAAAGTTACAATTCATCATTCTACCATCATTTCGCACCCCAGTCCGTATACATGTGTGAGGACCCTTGTACACGGTGACCATCCATAGTCTCTGGAGATTGGGCTTCACGACTGCGCAGACATACCACTTGCATGACTCATCCACACATTTTGCACAAAGTTTTGTCGTCATCGACCTACTGATCATATACTGTTTGTTTTCCTTGAGGGCACAAATTGTTAATACACGCTGCACCTCCACTTTATTGGCAAAAGTCAAGCCTTTGTACAAATTCATCCCCTCTCTCCAAGTAGACACAAATGGTATCTCCATATGTGAAGGATCAACCATATTTTCCCAAGTATTTGCAGAAAATGACAAAGCAGGAGGTGCGTAGCTAGGGATTGTGTCCGTATTGTTTTGGACACTAAGAACATTGTCTGCATTAGGTTCACTATCGTCCAATGTCTCATTATCATCAATGTCCCTCTCAAAGTCCCTAAAGTCCCCTCTCTCAATCCTGTCTTCAATCTCATCTTCATCGACAAAATCTTCATCGTCAATGGCAGTACTCCCATCAACATAGTCGTCATCATCATCGTCATCCTCATACTCATCATCATTCTCATCCTCATCCTCATCATCATCATCATCATCATCAGCATGAACATTATCATGCTCTACATGTGTAAAATACTCATATTGAGCATCTGGAACTGTAACCTGTAAACTTGTTTGTGTTTGTTGGATTTTGTCGATACCAACTTCTGCACGCGGCTTCAACTGTATGTACAACTCAATGTTAGTTACTTCAGGTATTCTCTCCAACTTGTCAAACATGATCTTCACATGTTTGTCTGTTTCTATCGCCATGTACTTGTAATTAATTCGGTGCCTCAGGATTTCATTTGGCATACGATAAGTAATTTCTATGTTGTGCACAGCAGGATTCTCACACAACTCTTCCATAACCATCATCTTCAATTCGTCAAGGGTCTTGAACCTACGATCAATTTGGGTATAATAGCTCTTTATACCTGGCCCTTCAAATGGCAATCCCTTGTTCGCATTGGCATTCTTCAGGGGACCACCGTGGTATAAGATTATATCAATTTCAGGCATTGTGAACCTGTTAAAGTCAAGTTACCATGTTAGTTAAATCACATAGTCGTAAACTGGGGGAAAAAAAAGTAATGTGATCTTAAGGCAGAACATATTCAAGCCAGAATTTTCATAGGTAATTACTAGTTTTATAGCCATTATGTAACTTGTGGTACCCATGGTTCTAAGTTTGGCTTCAGAACAAAATTTGAAACATATCTAGTGGAGCAACCCCAAAAAATAAAAGGTAAGGAAAATATATATATATATATATATATATTTAAAGAATACATAGAACAATATGAGAGACTTTACAAAGATGATGTAGCATTAACAAAACATATTAAATTCACAAAACCAAAGTATTCCATATCCTTAAGGCTTAAATGTCATTACCAGATACCAAATTGTTTCCAAAATGACCAATTCTTATCCTTTTATTTTTATTTTTATAATGATCAATTCCTTATACAGCCATGTATTGTATAGGTCAGTGCATTTTAAGAATTACTTTCAGGCATTTGATTATGATACCCATTCATTCACTACCCATTTCATACCCAAAATAATGATGAACAAAGTCAAAAAAAACGTGTAAGATCATGCTAAAAATAAAAGCCTAGAAATGATGAATACAATTTTGTTAACAAAATGGGCAAATAAATACTCAAAAAATTAACACTGACAAAACAAAGTTCTAATTCACAATATTGGAAAATTAACTAAGTTATGTCAACTATCTACAAAATAAATAGTCAAACTCTTTAACCCACACCCATAGACAACTAATACCCAACTACAATGACAATCAAATTATGCAAACCCTTACCTGAGATATGAATTTGTTGAGAGGAAAGAGCAGTGAAAGAGGCAGTGTGGTGAGTGAGAGTGAGAGGCAATGTGGTGTGAGAGTTATGGGTGAGTGAGAGTTAGTGAGGCTGAGAGACTTAGTGAGGCTGAGAGACTTAGTGAGGATGCTCTGTTTTTGTGGGTGAGAAGGCTGTGTAGTGAGCGTGTTATATGGCTAAGTGTTAAATTTTTTTACGGGCTCAGCGTGTAATTTTTTTTTGCCCAGTGGAACTCGAGTCTATAAGACTCGAGTTCCTTGAAATTTCACTGTATATCTGTTTTTAATATTTCCAGTAAAACTCGAGTCTTTAAGACTCGAGTTTTGTAAATCACATCTCGAGTCTTAAAAACTCGAGATCTAAGTGGACAAAATTAAGTCCAGCTCACCAACTGGTCCGCGACGCGGTGGAGTGCGATTGAAAACAGCATCTCGAGTTTCTAAAACTCGAGATGCTACTTTCCATTATACTTTCAACCGATGCTTAACTAACTATATACAACTATATTACACAGGTATTCTGCACATTTCCTCGAAAAGAAGAGCCAACGACAAGCGAAGATCAGGTGAGAATTTGCGTGTGGCAGTGGTGATGAGTACATAGTTGGTGAGCTTCTTAGATAGAGAGAAATCTGAGTTGATGAGGGGAAGGCATGACTAAATGCATGGGAGCAGAGGCTATTTCACCTAATCGGCATGGGTTTCTTGGAGATTGATGAGAGTGAGAAGTAGAGGAGCAGATGATAAAATGTTGTAGATGTGTGATTTTGGTGTTTTGGCTGTCCACAAATAACAGGCATTCTCTATCTAAATTTCTCTATGGTTTAATTTTTCTCTTCTTTTCTTTTCATACTAATTTTGCAAATCTGGTATGTTTGATGAAATGCTTGCCTTATAGTCTGGCTGATAATTTTTTATGTGTTAGTTGGGATCGAACGAGCTTGATAATATTTGTGGTTTCATTGGGTTTGCTTCTCTAACCGATTTGATCTAATTGTTGCTGCAGTAGTAATGTAGTATCAGTATCACTGTCACATAGAGTTTGAAAGTGGATATTTAGACTGATTTCTTTGCATTATTAGCTACAGACTTTTCTGTTCAGTGTCAAAGACTTGAAAGATCCATATGGGTATCGGTCAAACGCTCCATTTTGAGTTCTGTTGCTACTAAAGTTGCCTCTTTTGAAGGTAGACTTCTTTCCCTTTTATATAAGCAATAGCTCACTGCTACAAAGCAAGAATACCCATTTTCAGAAATTGCAATATTTACTTAGATAAGGTGAAGAGGATTCCCTTGGCCACGGAATGGTGCATATCCAATTTTATTTTATTTTATTTTTTTAAATGATAATAAATTTGTTTCGTAGTGTCATTGTTGTTTCTTGAGAAAACCATGTATCTAGATGCTGACTACATTCAAGAGAAAGTGTGTTTTTACTAAACTCCTTTATTTTTCACTATGAGCAATTCTGGGGATTCAATGTTTAAGAGACTTCTTACTATTAATGAGTTATAATTCTCAAGAGTTTTCAATTCACGAAGAGCCATTCAAATTTTAAATCAATTGCAAATTGGATTAACATTATTTTGAATTTCTATAAATTGTACTACAAATACAATTTAGTGAATTCAATTTGGCAAATCGCTAAACCAGTTTTTATTTTTTATTTTTTTCTAGAGCTGTATGAATTCTTTCCCTCTTTGTTTTGTTTAAGAATATAGGACCTTTGTGTTTAAAAAAAAAAAAGGAGTCTAATTTTGTGATGGATTTTCTTTTCCATGGTGTGTTGTTGGGTGTATACCGCTATCGATATGGAAATTTATTGGGATCAATTTTGCGAGTGCTCTCTCAACTTAATTGCTTTTGCTAGCTTGATATATTTGGTTCTTTAAATCATCTTTGGTATTTTGGATTAAATTTGAGATTTGGGTTTAGATTTGTGTTTTTTTCCTTTGTTATAACCAACCCCCCCCCCCCCCCTTTTTTTTTTTTTTTTGCATTGTCACTTATGATTAAAGTTATACGTCTTTCTTTAGTTTTAGTTTATTTGATTGGATTTGAATCTAAGAATTATGTGATGGAGAGGCGGTCTATGAATGTGATGTTGATGACAACAATGGGCATGAAGATCAGTAGGTCACGCTGTTGGTCATGTTACAACTTTGGGCTTGTTTTAGAACTATAATTCTTAATATTTTGGGTTTCGAGTTCAAATTTCTTATTTAGGTTTTTTTTTTCCTCTGAGTGTCCTGTCAGTTTGGTTGTAGAGAATTAACGTATTCAGTTTTCTTATATTTGAATAATTATGGTACAAATGTTTTGAGTAAAAGATATATATTTAGTATGATTGAGTTCAAGATTTTTGTATATAGAAGTTTATAATTACATTTATTTCTATATGACAATAAAAACTTTTATTTTTGGGTATAATGAAATAATTTCATGTGGTATAGATCAATGGCTACTTCTGGTGCTTTGCTTTCACCTACAATCTCTTTATTTCTATTGATTGGTATTAATTCTTAAGCAACATAAGTCTTAGGATAGAATTTTTGCCATAGAGGCATTTTTTTTTTAATCTTTGGTAAATACAAAAGTGGCTCTAACATATATTTGTTCTTTTCTATGCGGTTTATAATTCTTCTGTTTATTTGTCTAAAAGTCTGTATTCTTTTTTTTTTTTTGCATTGCTACAGATGATGAATTAAATTTAGAGTTTAAGATGACTAGAGGATGGTCCTTAAATCACTTTGTGACATGAAGATAAACCATCATATCATTATCAAATTTTAAGTTATCTTTATATACTACATTTCCAACGCAAATGAATTAGCTTGGTTACTTGTTTAGTTTTGATATTCTTCTTGAAAAATTACTTATAGTTGTTTTATATATTTTTTTTGAAATGCAGTGGTCGAACATTATGTCTGGATAGAGATATAATAGCATGCTCTCATTTGAAAATGCAAATTATGGATTTTAGATTTTTCTTTTAGCAATTGCTTAATAGAATAGCTTTGCTGAAACAATGTCTAATATTCATTTCCCTTTCTCAATGTCTTCAAATAACTTAGTTATCTTCTATTAGCTTCTAATTAAAGTCAGTTATGATAAAATCATAATGTTGTTTACTATGAACCTTTTTTTATAATTTTTTCACGTGTATTGCATGTGCCTCAAAACTAGCATATATATGCGTGAGTGTGTTTGACAAAAAAACCTCAAAAGAATTAGACGTCATGTGTAAAGAAATGATGGGCTGAGCTTGTATTTTGTTTGTGGGATATGAGCATATTTACATTTTTATCCTTAAACAGTTATATATGGACTAAAGAGTGTGGGGGTATATGGTCTTTTGACTTATTTTGTTTTCTATTAACTTGCTTATTTTGGGAGATAAAAAGTGTATAAATTGATAATTGCTTCTCCTTCATCTACATCTACAACTATCCATTCATTCTAAAGCTTGAAGGCACCAACTCCCCCTTTCTTTCTCTAATTTTATAGCTCACGAAAAGATAGGTTTGAATCAATTATACCAAATCAGTTAGCTTAATTCTCTCTTTGATTATTACTTGAGCCTATTACAAAATTGACTAGGTATTTCCCAATCTAAGGCTAAGCTAGGCTGAAGGCTCCTTTTCTTTTGCTCCCTTCTTCTCCTGTTCTTTCTCCCTCTTCTTCCTCTTCAGTTGTGACACTTTGGCCACTTCTTCTTCGGTCCCCACGTCCAGCGCCTCAGTTGGAGGTGGTAGTTCTTTTTCTTGTTCTTTGCCCTTGGTTGGAGTGGAAGAGGGAATGGAGACAAGTTGGTCTGAGGAGGTGGGGGGAGCAGGGCTTAGATCTGTTGAAGGCTGTGGGGGAGTGGGCGCCAAACACAAGGCTGGGGGGTGGTAAACCTTATCAAGAGCCCTGAGCTCTGATTCGGTACTGACCCCAGCTGCGTTCAGAGCTTGGCCCTACACCTCTAGGTAGAAGGCCTAAGCGACATCCCTGAGTTGGGTAGTAAGACTCTCAGCTGTCTTAGTCATGCCCGCAGCATAGGCTGACTGCTCGGCCTTGGACATCTCAGCCTCTTTGGCCTCCAGCTTCTTCTTTGTCTGCATGAGCTCCACCACCGTCAAAGCCATCTTATTCTCAGCCCTTTTCTGGGCCTCCAAGGCTTCAGCAGCTTGTTTTTCAAAACTTTTAAGGCTAGACTCGGCGTTCTTCTAAGCCTTCTCCACCTTGGTCAGCTGGACAAGAGTTTCTTTGTGCTTTTTGTCCGCCTCCACATGGGGTTTTTCAACAGCCTTCAATTTATTCTCTGCCTCTCTAGTCACGTCCAGGGAATGATCCACCCATTCCTCAGCCATAAAGGCAGCTTGAACAGACTACAAAAAAAAAGAACGTAAGTGTTAAGTTAAACTTCTACAAGTTAATATTGTAAACTAAGGAAAGTGGTCATGCACCTTGGCTAAGTCCTATTTTAAGGCTAGGAAGACTTCACGCTTCCTAAATGACCTTAGCTCGGCCATATCCTCTGGCATGCATAGAGCCTTCTCCAGGCACTCGGCCACCAGGCTTGAGCTTCCCTTTTGGAGATCCCTCAAGTTAGCATCGTCCAGCACCGAGTTGCCAGAACTGAGGGTGAAGAGGGGCCTCCAGATGGAAGGTTTCTTGGGCTGATCTCCCCCAAACTCCTTGGAAGTCCCAGTAGAAGACTTCTTTTGGGGCCCTCTCCCTGTCCGAGATTCTTTGGCAGGGGGCTGATGGGAGGATTGGGAGACCTCCCCCTCTTCGGCACAGTCAGTGCCCTTGCCTCCTTGGGCCCTCTTCCGTTTCTTTTCAGTGGCTTCCACGGAAGAGGTGCGTGAGGGGGTGGGAGTAGGTGGCCGGGTCACTACTAGCACGGTTGGGGAGGAACCCGCAGCATGGGTAGTAAGCAGGGCGAGTAGATCAGGGGTTTTCTCTTCAAATCCCATGCCTTCTGGGATGTTTGTGGCCTCTTGGTTGGCGCTGACTTGTGCAGGTTTTAGACATTTGAGTGAGGTGCGGGGAGTGTCTTCGAGGTCTTCTTGTTGATAGAAGACCTCGAAGTCCTTGTTAGTGACTTCTTGGTGGGCAGGCTCAGGTGTGGACTCCTTAGCTTCGTCGTCCGATGGGATTGGTGGTTCTTGGGAGTAGAGGAGCCTGGTAGCTAAGGGGGATGGAAGTTAGGCGTCCTGAGTTCCTTCTGGAGGAGGTTCGGACTGCAGGAATCCTGGGATGGCTACGTCAATTAAAGCCAAGTGGGGGTCCCTGGCTTTGATGACGTTCTTCGGACTTTGAAAACGTTTGGTGGAGGGCTTGTATCCAAGAATGACGTGAGTTGCTCGAAGTTGGCCGTCCCTGTGTAGGAAGATCTCCGCCCTGAGGATTCAATTCAAGTCCTAGAAACTCACCAAGTGTTTGGTTGGGGCGGTATGGTATTCGTCTGCCAAGTAAAACAAGAGGAGTTATGAGTAAAAAAAAAAAAAAAAGGAGAAAGAAAGAAAACTTTCTTACTAATAAAGCCAAGTAAAATCCTATGTGTGACTCCAGTCCTTGGGAACCCTACCTGGTTCCTCTTCCTGGGTGGGACAATGCATTCCATCGTGCCAGTCTCCTAAGACGATGAGAAAGTCCTTATCCATACCTTTGCTTGAGTCAGGTAGGCAGGAGATTAATCTAACGGCAGGGACCCTACACTTGATGTAGTATTTGGTCTTTTCCCTTTTTTGGCAGTTGTACATCCAATTTACGTCGGGCCATGTAAGGCTGGTCCCCATTTTCCTATTTAGCATATCTACACACTTAAGGACCCTAAAGACGTTTGGGGAGCATTGGGTGGGGGTCAGCCTATAGTTTATTAGATAATCCCTAATAACCCTTCCCATGGGAAGTTTCATCCCGCCTTCAATGAAGGCGATCATAGGAATGACTATGGATTCGGGGGCTCTGTTCAAGACCAGCCACTCACCGTATTCACAGTGCCGGATTTCAACATCATCGGGAATCCTATATTGTGCTCTAAAGACTGCCCTAGTCTCGGGAGTGTCCACTAACTTAGCGTATCTACCCATGGAGTTTTATGTTGTGAAATATTAAGCTTATGTAAAAATGGAAACAAGAGAATCAACACACCTATGAGTAAAAGGAAAGATGCTCCTCAGGAGGTTGCTTCAACTCAAATCGCCAGAATGTAAAAATGAGCCTCAGCCAACCCCAAGTTCTCCTTTCATAGGAGTAAAAAATGGGCAGTAAATTTCCCGCCCATAAATGAGGGGAGATAGGAACCATTGGATCCTCATCGAGCCGTAGAACGTGGGAGACAAGCAGCCGCTTGATACCATAAATGTGAAATCGTGGATTCTGAAGCGTCGGTAGCGTGCTGGAGACAGGTGAAAGGATGTTAACAGGCGGGAATACATGGGGCACGTGCATAATTTACCTATGTGATTAAAACTTCGCTTTTGTCTCAGAGACAATAGCAAACGTTTTAGGGGGCTGTTGTGGGTGCTCGAGAACCGAGGATGGATCTGAAGAGTTGCAATGTAAATGTGAGAATGTCTCGGTCCATAGACCCGAGGAGGAAGGCCGCTCGAGGAGAGGAAGAGATGAGTCAAAGTACTTTGAGGCATTCCAAGTGGGAAGAAGAATTTGAAGAGAGAGAATCAATGGTCATAAGGGAAATTTCTAGTTTGGAATAGCCAGTTGCCTCCGCATTAAATGGTGGGCAACAACTTTATCAGCTGCATTGATGAGGAAGTGACCTGAACAGTGTAAATCACAGCTAAGCAGCCTTCTTCCACCACCTTCTTCAGATGTAAAAAATGACGTGTCATGAGAGGAGGGATGTTAGGTGAGGATGGATGGTTGAGATATGATAAAGGGAGGAGTATATAAGGAAAGGAAGGTGGGCAGAGAGAGGGATCTAGACACAAGGATCAAGAGACAAAGAAGAAACAAGAACATTTAGAGAAAAGAGAGTGAACAGTAATAACTCCTATGTAATTGTGGCCTCCCCGAACTAGCTTGTAAAGATAAATTGGTTCACTTATCTAATACGAACGGCCTTTTCTTCCTTGTTTTTGTCCTCGGGCGAAGCCCCCCTTTGGTTGTCTAGTTCCCTCTCTTACAAATTCTTTGTTTTGAGCCACGGTTGAACTGATCCAGCCACTATTCTAAGTGGGCTTGGGCCGTCAGACTCTTTGGTTGTTGTTGTTGTTGTTTTTATTATTATTATTTTATTATTGTTTTTTATTATTTATTTATTTATTTATGTTTTGTGTTTTTCAGCACTTTCTTGCCGATTTTCCCTAACAGCCATAGGTAATCTCTCTTTCTAAATTTCCAATTTGATTCACCCTTTTAAAAAATTTTAGGTCCTTGTATGTGAAAATATTTTGCATGTGCCATTTTTTGGTTTAATATGGATGTGTTAGATTGAGTGGTTTCTTCAAAATCAACAACTGTAGTTATAGAAGAGCTCCGAAGTTCAAACTCTTAAATTACTTTGCAACAAGACCTCTACATCTGCAAGGATTACTCCCTCTAATGAAGCCATCTATAGGCTTTGTTCTCTTTTAGGTATTTCTCAAATTTTTTTCTTTTCTTCTAATTACGTTATATATATATATATATATATATATACACACATGTGTGTGTGTAAACACATATAGATTTGCAACAGTGCAAGCGAAGAATTTTTTTTTTAAACCAAATTTTTGTTTACAACGTTTGGCTGAATTATGGATGGGGTACACTGCACAATGTACACATCCACATGAACTTCTTGTGAATTTGCTATTTTTCAATTGTGAAATTAAAAAAATGAGATGCTTCTTTGATTTTGTAAATCAATTCTAGGAGGTGTTTGTTGTACATGGAAGAAAGCTTATAACTTAAAAGAGGCATGGGCTAATACTCCATTATGTTAGTGTAGAGTAAATTGATTAACTTGCACAAATTATATCATTAGCATATAGAGAGATGACAGCTATAACGATTTTTAAACCAATTTGTAAATTAGGCTTGACCTCAGTGATAATGCAAGAGACCTCCTCAAAAATCTTCATTTTTTTCAATCATTCCAAGCTTCTCTTTGGGAAATTGTTCATGACTTTCTTCTAAAGTATTGCAGGTATTTGGGCTGGATTATGATGGATACTTTCTAATTTCATGAAAACACTTTTGTTTGTTGTAATTTGTTTGAAATTTGGGATTATGATCTCCTTTTTATTCTCTTTAGTTTTTACAAGTTGCTACATCCTTTTGTTGTTGTTGTTTGCAGCCTAGACCTTGCATTTAGGATTTTAAGTCTATGCTTCATTATAAAATCAATTTTGTTTGATTATTCACCATAAGGGAAGATTAATTAACATTTTACTTAAATTCTTAATTTTTATTAGGCTTTCCTCTAGAATTTTAATGAACATGACAAGCATGGGCATTGCCTGTGCCGCAAATACTAGTATCATTTAAAATAACATTATCACAATTGTCTGTTTGCATGAGGTCTCTCTCTCTCTCTCTCTCTCTCTCTCTCTCTCTCTCTCTCTCTCTCTCTCTCTCTCTCGTTTATTCATTTAATTTAACGTATTTATAATATTTTTGAAACTTTGCTGTTTATAGGTATTGTTGTACTTTTGCCTAATTTATTTTTTAAAGTAAAAGAAGCCTAGAAAAATAAGCTCTTTCAAATACATATTAATAAAATGTATATGCTCATTGTGTTCTAATAACATAATTTTGGGAATCTAAATCTTGTGTCCCACTCTCTCAGTTACCACTTTTTGTCTTTTTCTTATTTCACTTACCTAAAATAATTAAAAAATATCCCACATTCCTGCAGCAGCACCGGCCTCCACTGGTACCAGTCATCGACACTATCAGTGCTAGTCAGTTGTGGAGGTGGCGACATGTCCGTGAGCCCATGACTGGCGTTGATGGTGTCGGTGACTGGTGCCGGCAGAGGTCGGTGGTGGTACTGGAATGTGTGGGATCTTTTATTTTCATTTTAGGCAAGTGAAATAAGAGAAAGGCAAAACGATAAGATAAGGAATTAATTAAATAGGTGGAGATATGACATGTTCTTATTTGCAGAGCATAAGGTGATATAAAGGGAGTGTGACAGAAGATTTAGATTCATCTTTTTGGTTGTCAAGATTCTTGTAAATCAGTAACTTAGTATATCATCCTCAATTATGAAAATCAGGATTCTTCTCAATTATCAAATTATTTATATATAAAAAAAATCATTTTAGTTATAACTGCTGAGCGGCTTCAATTTATAAGCTCTTGGGCGGTGATAGTTTCACATCACCTATTGCACTTTGACTGTACATTCTCCTAAAGCCATTAAATAATCTCCTGTCAGCTATCTTAATTCCACCTAATTATTCTTCTTATTATTCATGAATAACCTAATCTTGCAAACAAACACACAAGCATTTCAGCCGCTAAATTCCTTCTCCCCCTTCATACCAAAAAAGCTTCCATCTCCCCAAGAATTTTGCCTCTTAAAATGCCAACATAGAAAATGAACTATTATGGTAAGTGGGAAGCGTTCAATAGATATTACAACTCACTTTCGATATTAACTAATAAGATACGAAATTGCAATTCTGTTTTACTGCAATGACCGGTATGGTGCTTAGAAATATTCAAAGAGTTAAGAGTTTTCACATAGAAACTTCCATGATTTTGCAATGAAAAAAGCATATGGCACTTGAAAAATTCAAAGACTTATTGGCCACACCGAAAGCTAGCCACCTTTAAAGGCTCCTCTTGCTTGCATTCACCCTCTTCCAAATTTGTCATTCACTTTCTTGAGTTATATTGACAACCTCTTTACGATTTTCTTTCTCCTCCTTTCAGATCTTTGCAACAGTTTGCTCATAAATCCCGATGGCTGGTGTGATTAGCAAAGGAGCCACATCTTCCTCTTTCATCCACCAACCCAAGAACTTTGATGTCTTCTTGAATTTCAGATCTCAAGATAACTGCTATGGTTTTATTAGCCATTTGTATGAGGCTTTGCGTTTGAGGGGTATCCACACCTTCATTGATGATAAGCTCCCAAGGGGAGAAAAAATCTCTGTAGAGCTTCTCAAAACCATTGAGAACTCAATGATGTCAATAATCATATTTTTTGAAAACTATGCATCCTCCATTTGGTGTTTGGATGAGCTTGCCAAGATTGTTGAGTGTAAGAAGAATGACCAGTTGGTGCGACCAATTTTTTACAAGGTGTACCCATCAGAACTACGTAACCAAAATGGAAAGTTTGGGAAAACTCTAGCTAAACATGAAAAAAACATTCAAGACTACAAGAAAGTACAAAGACGGAAAAACGCTCTCCAGGAAGCAGCGAATATGCCTGGTTGGCATTACAAGCATAGGTATGTATTCAGTGACAATTCCTATACCCTTTATGAGTTTTTGTGGTTTGTTATGACCACTAATTTTTGGTCAAATTATGAATCTACTTGTTTTTTCTTTCATATCTTCTTCTATAGAAGTTAGCTCATGGTAGAAATATTTTTTTGAGAATTTGTAGAAAGAAGAATTTAAATGTACATATTATTCATTTATTTATTTATTTTGGTTGAAAAACTTCCTCAATAATTTATTTCTAGTATTAAAAAATGCGGTTTTAGTAAGTTTCAGTTACCATCTAACTAGATTTTCCATGCAACTTCATGTTAAAAGTATAGTTATCATAATTGTACCAAACTGATGAATTGTACAAAATTCTTGATTGGTATGAAGGAAACTATCAGATTTTCAAAAATAAAAGTAAAAAAACAAATCAATTAGACCATGTAAAACCATCAGGTTTTTTAGAAATATACTGAACCACACGATTTTATTCGAACCGTTTGGTTTTTAATGTTTAAGTCATCTTGATCAATTCAAAATTTCCTATTTTATAGTCATTTTCATATATAAGCATGTATTAAATTCTATATAAATAAATTTTCTAAGCAATAATATTCTATGAATTTCAATCTATGTTATACCTACATGTTTATGTACTAATCAAATACCATTGCATTTTATTTATTTATTTGTATCTTCACTTTTATGTAGTTTTTAATTTATTCTTATTTAAAATAAATTAATTATATGTCTAACAGTTGAGCTAGTGACACAGTTATTGAACCAATGAACCACCATACCACTCCCTTGATGGTTTAATGCTTGATATGTTTGGATAACTATGCCTAAAGGCCTAAAACTACTTTCCTAAAAAAAAAGTGTTAACTTAATGATAGTTATAGATTTATAAATTAATACATGCCACTTTAATTGTCAATATTTCAAATTTAATGCATGCTCCAAATATCTTAAATATGGTGTATCTTCATATTTTTATTTTCTAGTCTAACTTGTTATATTTTTTTAATGTTATGCGAATCACAGTAAAAGCGAGTTCAAATTTATCCATAGAATTGTTGAAGAGATCTCAAATTCTAAATTAAATTGCATGCCATTATCTGTTGCTTGATACACAGTTGGAATAAATTATCGTGTAAAGACCATTCTTTCAGATATTAAGTCAAATGATGCTCACATGGTAGGTATCTATCATATATGGCCCTACTGGAATAGGTAAGACAACAATTGCAAAAATTATTTTTAATAGAGTTTGTGATCATTTTGATGGATTTTTTATCTAGAAGATTTTAGAGAAAAATCAAGGACAAATGATGGTGTAATTGAACTACAAGAGAAACTTCTTTTTGAGATCTTAAGGGATAAAAATTTAAAGGTGAGTAATAAATCTAGAGGAATCAATATGATAAAGGAAAAATTTATTTTGAAGAGGATTCTTCTAGTTCTAGATGATGTGGATAATGGGTCCAAATAGAAAATTTGCTCGGAGGATGTGATTGGTTTGCTTCCGGAAGAAAAATCATTATAACAACAAGAGACAAACACTTGGTAGTTGCTTCTAGAAAATGTTTTTCAACGTACGAGGTTAAGGATTTAGATCAAGATGAAGCTCTTGAACTCTTTAGTATGCATGCCTTCCAAAGCAAAAAACCCAAAAAAGGTTATTAGGAACTTGCAAATCAAGTTATACAATATACCATGGGACTTCCTTTAGCTCTAGTAATAATGGTTGATTTTGTTGACTGGTGCATCATGTGTCATTGCTGTGGTGAGACAGTGGATCATTTGCTGTTATATTATGGAAAAGCTTATCGGCTGTAGTGCTTTGTCTTTAGGATGTTTGGGATTTCATGGGTCTCCTCACGTTTGGTGCCAGATTTTCTATTTAGTTGGTGGAATTGGTTGGGGAAGCATTCATCTTACATTTGGAACTTAGTTTCGTTGTGTTTGATGTGGTGTATTTGGAAGGAACGCAATCGGTGGACATTTGAAGATTTGGATAGATCTAAGGACCAAATGCGTGCTCTCTTTTCTAGTTCCCTATTTGATTGGGCTAAGGCTTGGGGACTCACATCTAGTGACTCTCTTCCTCTATTCCTTAGCTCTCTTTCTTTGTAATTAATGTCTTTTTATGTTTTTTTCTTCCATCTTTTTTGTACTTTTGTTATGCTGGTGCTAATTTGCAGCTAGCAGATTTTTTGAGTATATTTTTTCTTACCTATCAAAAAAAAAAAATAATGGGTGTTGATTTTTGTGGAAGAACTAAACCTGGATGGAAAAGTGCAATAGATAAGTATGAAAGAATTTCTAACAAAGAAATTCATAAAGTACTCGAAATAAGTTATGAAGGATTAGATGAAACTGAAAAAGATATTTTCATTGATATTGCATGCTTCTTTAAGGGGATTTCCGAAGAAGTATGTCGTTGATATATTGGATTCATTTAAATCCAATTTATG
The DNA here is from genome assembly GCA_032727855.1 of Quercus ilex subsp. ballota. Lineage (NCBI taxonomy): Eukaryota > Viridiplantae > Streptophyta > Magnoliopsida > Fagales > Fagaceae > Quercus > Quercus ilex. The sequence goes on along the minus strand of CM064917.1, from coordinate 4,685,539 downwards.
GAATTCAAAAACTTGTTGATAAGTGTCTAATAAGTGTTGATCAATATGACAGATTATCAATGCATGACTTTCTACAACAAATGGGTAAGGACATCGTTAGATGAGAATCGCCACAACTACCTAGAGAGCGTAGTAGGCTATGGTGTTATGAGGATGTTCTCGATGTACTAGTTGAAAATATGGTATGCATCATTTTAATTCATTTTTCAAATGGCATATATAGTGAATTTGTTTTTTTCCATTTAAATGTGGAAGAAATTGAAGTTTATTAAGTTTGGTTTTTGTTTAAATTTACCGTCATTATACTTTTTATTGTGTAGTGTAATTCACTTGATGCTTTGTCTAATTAGGGGTCGAAAAAGATTCGAGGTATAATGATATGCTCACCTGAATCAACAAAGATTCAATGAGAGCCTAAATGTCTTTAAAAAATGAAAAATCTGAAGTTCCTTATGGTTAGTAATGTAGGGATTTATGGAGATCTTGAATATCTTCCCAACGGATTAAGGTTGTTTGATTGGCGTAGATTTCCTTTATCTTCCTTACCATCCAATTTTCATCCTCAAAAACTCGTTATACTTAACATGCCAGAAAGTCGGGTTATATTGTACAAGCTTCTTGAGGTATAATTTTTATTTATTTATAAATTATTATTACTTCATTAATGATGAAACTATAATGTAGCATTTGTTGAAGTTATTTTTTTATTTTTTATTTCTTCTACATAGGACACATTGCAAAAGCTTGACACATGAATTTTCAATCTTGTCAATATGTGAGGGATTTCACAATTCACTTCAATACCAATAAGTTTGGTCTGCAATCGAATGTTATAAAAGATTTGTGCCCCTCATCCTTCACCAATTGGTCGTTGGATGGATCGATAAAGCACACGGTCCGACACAATATATTAGGGAATTACTTGACTTATCAATCGCCTCCCCAAACATAAAGCAATTGAATCTCCGTGAATGTATGAAATTAGTCAGGTTCATGACTCTAATGGACATCTTGATAAGCTTGAAAGTTGGGACCTCACGGGTTGCGTTGATCTCCAAATTATTCCAAGCTGCATCACAATGAAATCACTTAAATTTTTAATTCTTTATGAGTGCAAAAGGGTTGATTGGTTCCCTGATATTCCAGAAGAAATGGAAAATTTAAAGTTTCTTAGTCTAGCATACGTTGTCATTAGAGTGCTTCCTTCATCATTCGGGAATCTCGTTGGGATTGAGCAATTAGATATAGGTTCCTATTTCTATTCATGTCATCTTCCAAGTAGCATCTATAAATTGCAATATCTTCGCAAACTCGCACTTCATGGCCAATTTCCAAAGGATGTGGAGATTGGTAGACAAGCATCATGCAATTCTTTTGGTGGCTTTTCAAAATATAGTTTTCTGATGTTGAATTTTCTAAAAAATTTGACTTTTTGTTTCCACCACTTAGAGAAATGTTTATTATTAGGGAGTGAAAATTTGAACTTCCAAGATGGCATTTTTAGATTGAATGGTTTAAATTTTCTTCTAATTGAGGGTTGCAAGTTTCTTAAGAAAATTCCAAAGCTTCCAGAAAGTATAAGATCTATGAATGTATCAAAATGCATCTCGTTGAATTCACAATCCCTAAGAAAATTATTCCTTCAGGTACCCCTCTCTCTTAAAGTTATAAAAAAAAAAACAAATTTGGATACCTTTCCAAAAACTTTATTATATTTGGTAAACCTCCAATTTCTCAAATTTCCTAATTGCATGTAGTTTGGAAGAAATTTAGGGCTTCAACCAGATATGAAATGTTTAAATGTGAAAGGCAACATATTTATGGATTCGCATTCACGTCAGATTGATTACTCTTCCCAGCTCCCCCTTTTCAAGTTCTTCCTAATTGAAAAAGAGTTACGTCCAACTCTAGATTCATATCTGATTGATTTTGGAGAGAGATAATATTATAGTACTAGAAAAGAAGATTCCAAAGTGGTTCAACCATCAAAGAATTGAAAGTTCCATATCATTCTAGGTTGGTCCACAGTTTCCAACATTTGCCTTTTGTATTGCTTTTCATCTAGTTCCAAAGACGGACAATTATGCTAATAATGATAAATGCGGTTTTCTTCATGATGATATAATCAGTTGGGTTTGTGTCGTCAATATTTTCATCAATGGTCATAAGCGACCTTTCATGCGGCAGCCAATCTTTTAGTGTCCAAGGTATCATTATTTGTGGTTTTATGGTGTATCTCATAGCCAATTACAACAGAAATTTGGAGACTTGATGCAAGTTGATTGGAATCATGTTGAGGTTTCATGTAAAATCTCTCACTGGACAAGTGAATTTGGAAATTTTGCTCCTGTCATTGCAAGGATGGGGGCGCACGTGGAATGCATTTGTCGTCCTTAAAATTCCATTATCATCCATAATGACTCTCAAAATGCTGATGACAACTTTGCAACTTTGACAACACCGAGCTCGCACCTTTTCTACTGCCTATCTCCACTCTCGCACCTTTACTATTGCCTGTCTCCACTTTTGATGTTTCACATATAAATCATGTGAGTCTTAGCGGACTCAGATGCAGGAGATCCTCAACCTCCTCTAATCCCTGATGACGCTTGCTATCTTTCCTTGACATCTGATTTACGGCTTCCAATGGATATTGCTAATGGGATTGACTTAAGTTTGGGTTTTCTAACTTTGGGTATCGACTCAACTGATGGTGATGGGTTTGATTTAGGTTCTTCAATGGCCCATCCCTCCCTAAAAAATGGTGCCATCTTCAATCCATAGCAACCGTTAAAGAAACTGAGAATCTCTGAATCAAATTTTAAAGAAACATGCCCAAGTAATGTTATTCCATTGAAACTGTTTTCCTTTGCATCATCTTTGTTCGATGTCTTTTATGTTGTAAAATACCGGGGTATGTCTCCCACTTTTGCTTTGTTTGATTTGCATCCGGCAGTATTTGTCACTTCCCATTCTCTTTCTCTTAATTCACAGGCTCAACCATGTGGGTACTAATTCAATTTGAGAGGACATTAATGCAAAGAAAAAGCGGAATTGATGGTCATTTGATTTGTTGTTGAATTCACATTTCTTGTAATGGTACAATAGTTTTTAAAATTACTTGAGGAAAAAGCATTAAATTTATCTTTTTAATGGACTAGTAAAGTCAAAATGGCCTACAATTTTTTAGACTTACAGAGTTCAACATCTAACTAGCCAAGTCAAGAGATTACTTGTACTGATTAGAATTATTGATCATTAGTTGAGCGTATTTGTTATGGGGTGTTGAAGGGGCTCACTAGTATTAGTTCTGGAATAGATAGCTTGAGTGAATGTTGTTGGAAAGTTAAGGTTTGATTGATGGAATGGTCTTGGTGCCATTGATTTTCAGCTAGAAGACTGTTCAAACACAATGCACTGAAAGTTGTTTTAGAGTTAAAGCAATTGTACAGCAGTGTCAGGTCCGCAGGATGGCAGAATTAAGCATATAACTAGGATTGACTTAAAATCTCAGGAATAGATTTTGTCCCTTAAAAAAATAGAAAAATAATGGTTTTTTATTCTATTTGAATAGTTCATGATTTTAGTTGTCTTAAATGCAGCTGAATTGGATGATTGTGATAAAAGATGGGTTTGAATAAGCTTGGGCAATTGAGAACTTAATACGATGATCACCTGCCTAGACCTTTGTATAGTAGAAAGCCATTTCCCAATGCTGATTTCCCTCCAGTTTGTGTGAAATGGACCAGTAGTTAATTTTATCTTGGTTGCACCTGCAGAAATGGACCAGTAGTTGGCTCCACTTGGATATTTAAATAAGCATGCAATAGTGCTTCTATGTAGTGAGAAATCTTATTCGTGGATCGGCTTTTTTGCTAGTTGGACATGCTTTTAGTACATTCCCGCTGAAGATGTTTGCCTTATAACTCATGGCTGCACCCTTTCTTTGTTTTCACACTTGCAGTCTCTATACTAACAATTTTTTTACCTCTGTTTTGATGTAAATTCTTTTTTCTTATGCCAACCTGCTGCCCAGTTTTTTCTATTATAGGAATTTATACAGTCTTCTCACTCTTGCCTTTAAATGTAGAGGTCCTTTGCCTTGGAAGGCTGAAGATTGAGTTTATTGTTTTTTATTTATTTATAAAGCTCTAAGGGACAATTTTACTGGCTTGGTCCAATCAAAGAAACAAAAAAAGGGGGGGGGGGGGGGGGGGTGGGGGGGGGGGTGGGGCAAGCATTTGTGCAGTTGGTGATTCTTCTTCAATTCATTCTATACTTATGCTTTTACTTCTTACTGATTTAATTTTTGAGAAATTCAAAAAGTTCAGTTTAACACATGTATAAAGAAGTATCTAAATTACATACGAGATGATATATGTTATGGTTATGTTAAGGACTGATGTATGATTGTATATGATGAAATTTGTTGGAGGGGCATCAGATTATGTCTGGGTCATCTGTTTGCTACACACTTGTTTATTTATCAATTATTCTAATAAAGACAGATTTCTTGAAGGAAACAGTATGTTTTGTAAGCTCAACTGTAACAAACTGCAAAGAAGTAACAAAGACAAGCAATATTCCAACAGATCAAAAAGATAAGAAAAACATAAAATAAATTGGCAGTGTTTGGGGTACGTTCTTGCAATACAGAAGTCATCCGAGAAATTGTGCTTCTAGACAAAGGATGGCATTTAGTGATAATTTTGGAATGAATTGAAAAAAGAAAGCATACTTCACATAATTTTGCAAAATTTAGATCCCCATGACTAAAACTTGGTTAAAAATCCAATTCTTTAGATGTTTCAATTTCAATACCCTATGCCATTAATTACTTTAGACCATAATCCCTGTTTCCAGTTAGACCAGAAATGTTGTTTGATCTTCTTCTGCCTCCATTGTTTAAGACTTGATTATGTGGTTGAGGGAAGTTGGTTAATAGTGTTGTATTGGAGTCTAATAAGGGGTTTGGTGTGGGTAATGCTGTATGTGGGAGAGCAATTCATAACTAGGTAGTTGGTTGTTATTCTTTATTGATCCCGATTTTGTTAAGTACAAATTGGAGTCTATCACCTTACGTGAATTTTAATTAAGTTTGGTTTAAGATTGTTAGTCTATTTTGTTAGAGGTTGCCTTTTGAGATTCGTAGGCTCCTAGATTTGTTAGACCTAGATTATTTAACCATCTAGGTTGCATATCCTTTTTAACAGGGAAAAGAGGGGGGGGGGGGGGGGGGGGAGGGAATATTCCCCAGAAGTCTTTGGTTCGACGCCTATCTGAGACATTTTGTGATTTACTTGATGCCTGCTCCATGGGGGTATGTAGGCATCTGGGGTTTGCCTCACTAGGGTGGTCCCATTGGCCCATACCTTGAGAAGGTTCCTTGTCATCAAAAATAAAAAAATAAATTCTGGTTGAGAAGCGTTTTCATTGAAATTTATGGTAGCTTGGGTCTCAATTTGAATATAATTTTTGTTTCATGTATAGTATAAGGGGATGTATGATTTTTTTAATCCTTCTTGTTGTTTATAGAGCTCCAGTTTGTGATTGAGGAGATTTTAGTGGTTTTTTATTTCAAATTTCGTGTAAAGAGAATTTATGTTGAAAGAAAGGAATTAGTATTGAAAATTTTCATACATGTGCTACTTTCCTTGATGGTAAGAATTGCTAGTGAAAATTTTCATGCAAGTACGAGATTGATTATTTATGTTGAAGGAAAGGAATTATTCTTGAAAATTTTCATTAAGTGTTACTATTTTCCTTGATGGAAAGGAATTGCTATTGAAAGTTTTCATAAAAGTACGAGATTCGAGATTTGGTGTTGTATGGCAGTTGATTTTTCTGCTTTAATTTGCAATACCAACTAGTTTTTGGGAGGCATTTGGAATGCTTGGGATGTTTCAGTAGAAAAGTTGTTTGGGCGAGTGATGCAAGGGTCTTATTTTGGGATTAAAACATGTTTCCAGATATGTTTACGCTCTCAATTTACATGTCAAATTTTTGTGTCAATCAGATATTTTTTATTATATGAACTTATATTTTATACATAATTTTAAGGCGTAAATACACTTTTGGTCCCTACATTTTGGGTCATTTCTCGATTTGGTCCCTAAATTGATTTTGCTCCTAGGTCAGTCCCTAAAATCAGAAAATCAATTCTATTTTGGTCCCTACCGTCAATCCCCTAACAGAAAAATCCTACGTGGCTAACAGAGGGCACAAGTGGCATGTTAAATGCTGACGTGGCTAATAATTTAATAATAAAAATACCACGTCAGCATCTATGTCAGCATTTAAATTAATAAAAAATGCCAAGTCAGAACAAATTAAAAATTAACATTAATCTAATTAAAATATTAAAGAAAACAATTAAAAACAAATATCTGAATTGTTAAAAGTTATTAAATTAGGGCAAATTTTGCCAAACAACACATTTCCGGAAAAAAAATAGATGAATGGCATGCGCTCAAACTTAATTAGTAAGTTAGACTGTTTTTGAAAGTCGAGTTTGGCAAACTCGACTTTGTGCTGGAATATGAGCACTATAGTGGCGTTTTTTAAGTGCCTATAGCAGCGTTTATAGAAAACGCCACTATAGGGTACCTATAGTGGCGTTTTTGAAAACGTCACTAAAAAAAACGCCACTATAGCGTCCATTTTCCAGCCCAAAGTCAAGTTTGTCAAACTCGACTTTCAAAAACAGTCTAACTTACCAATTAAGTTTGAGCGCATGCCATTCGTCTATTTTTTTTCCGGAAATGTGCAGTTTGGCAAATTTTGCCTTAAATTAGTATCAGTTTCTAAATTTAACAATAATAATTTATCAGTTTTAATCAAATAAAAAAGAGGAAAAACAAAATTAAAAATAAAATCAATTAAGATCTGTGTTCATCTTGATCATGAACATGTAAGAACAAAACCCAGAATATTCAAACACAAGAATAAAAGAATAGAAACCCACACACAATAGCCAACTTTTTGTAGATCTGTGTTCATCCAATAACCCATAAAAAGAATATTCAAACACAAGAACAAGAAGAACAAAAGAATGTTAAGATGTGGCTTCGCCGTGGTGACTGACCTGGGCTTCACAACACTCACAAACCCACTGCCTGAGGCTTCACAACACCCACTACCTGAGGTTTTGCCGTTAGAAACAATCTGGGCTTCGCCGTGAGGACCGATTTGGGCTTTGCACCTAAGGCTTCGCCGTGAGGACCGTGGGGACCATCACTACAACATAACACACAGATCCTTCGCAACCACCACCACCACCTGTTTGGGGTTTCACAGCAACACAACACAACCACAAATCCATAACCCACAAATCCAAACCAACCCACCACCCCAAACCGATCCTTCGCAACCACCACCACCACCGGTCTTGGGTTTCACTGCAGCACAACACACCCATAAATCCACAACCCACGAATCCAAACCGACCCACCACCCCAAACCGATCCTTCGCAACCACCACCACCACCGGTCTCGGGTTTCACTGCAGCACAACACACCCATAAATCCACAACCCACGAATCCAAATCGACCCACCACCCCAAACCGATCCTTCGCAACCACCACCACCACCGGTCTTGGGTTTCACTGCAGCACAACACACCCATAAATCCACAACCCACGAATCCAAACCGACCCACCACCCCAAATCGATCCTTCGCCTCCATTGATCCATAAAACTCCATGGTCGAGCTTGAGAACTTAATCCACAAAACCCCATTTCAAAGCATTCGATCGGCTAGAAGAGTTTATCAAAAAAAAAAAAAAAAAGAATTAGCTGGGGGAGAAAGATCAAAGAGAGGGAGAATGTGAATCGGCAGAGAGATCAAAAAGTTAGTATTTGTTTTTAATTGTTTTTTTTAATATTTTAATTAGATTAATGTTAATTTTTAATTTGTTCTGATCTGGCATTTTTTATTAATTTAAATGCTGACATGGATGCTGACGTGGTATTTTTATTATTAAATTATTAGCCACGTCAGCATTTAACATGCCACTTGTGCCCTCTGTTAGCCACGTAGGATTTTTCTATTAGGGGGTTGACGGTAGGGACCAAAATAGAATTGATTTTCTGATTTTAGGGACTGACCTAGGAGCAAAATCAATTTAAGGACCAAATCGAGAAATGACCCAAAATATAGGGACCAAAAGTGTATTTACGCCTAATTTTAAACTACAAAAACTTGTAATTTAAACAATTTATTGATGACATAGTTATTGATCTTTAATTTTCTAGAAATTTTACAATCATAGAAGATATAAGAAGAAGATGTAATCCAATTGTGGATTTATCAAAATTCATCTCTAATAAAAAGATATTGAGCAAGGTTGTTGTAGTTTAAGGCTACAACTAATTTTGTAGCTAAACTTTGTCCTTCAATTAATAGATTTCCAACTAGCTTCTTTAGCATTAGAGAGATTTAAATATTTAAGTATCCTATAGCCCTCGTGTTTTTCGGTTAAGAAAATTCTCAAAACAACAATTTCAAGAGCAGCAAGAGGCATTCTTATTATGTTTTGGGTAGGAAAGGGAATTGAGATTTCACACTTCATTATAGATGATCCCATCTCTTCTATTGGAGACATATACAACTGAGATAAGGTAACTTATTAGTTTTCTGCTTCTTTGCTTAGAGACATTTCTGGATTAAAAATGAATATGGGTTCAAGTCCATTGATTTAAGTAGAAGATGAATTGGCAGAGGTTCTAGGCTGTAGGGGTGTCCACGGGTCGGTCCGGGTCGGGTTTGTGCCCAACCCGAGACCGACCCGCCAGACTCGGGTGGAGAATGTTCTGACCCGCCGCCGACCGGCGAGGGAGTCGGATCGGAGTGGTCGGTTTTGCACCGGAAACACGGTCGGTTCGGTTGAAACCGTTCACGGTGGAAAATCCGGCCAAAATAGTTGATTTCAGGCCAAAATGCGCTAGATCCAGCGGAGATCTCACCGGATCTGATGAGATCTCGCTAGATCCGGTGAGATTTCCACCAGATCTGGCTGAGATCTCACTAGATTCGGTGATATCTTCTGAAATCCGACCCAAATCTCATAAAAATCTAAGGTATTCTGACCAAAAAATCGCCAGAAAATTCGTATTTCGCCGGATTTTGGTAAGGCTCCGGTCGGGTCGATTGAAGCGGGTTTTAAAGGAGAGAACCCGCCATCCGACCCGCCAGACTCGGTTTCTGGGCTTTGCAACCCGTCGCCGACCACCGGAGCTCACGGATCGGTCGCGGGTGGGTCGATTCCGGTCGGGTCTGGTCGGTTGGATCGGGTCCGGGTCTGGTTGGACACCCCTACTAGGCTGTAAGGTAGGTTCACTTTGCTTGCCAAATTAACTGTGGATGCTGGTAAGATATTGATTTTAGGCAGCTTGGAATTTGGTGATTGAACAAATGTGGACAAGTAAGGTTTGAAGAAATTGGATTTGTCAAAAGGGACATGATCGCTCTTTTAGGAGTACTCTTTGGACTCTTAACAACTAATTTTCTCTCTTCAGTGTGCTGATCCATGTGGCTCATATGTAAGATAAATTGAAGAGCACTTTCTATTTTGGTGTTTGATTTCATTTTTACATACAATTTGATTTTTATGTCTGTGTAATGCGCAACTATATGTAAATAAATTGAAATTATATCAATAATTTGTGAGTTTCTTGAACACTTGTATTTTAATTTATTTTTTCTTTTCAAGAATCCAATTCAATAGTTACAATAATGAGGTTGGGGGGATTTGAATCTTCGAAGTCTCTGTTGAAAACACTAAAAAATGTTAATTGAGTTACGAGACTTGGCACTTAACATTTTAATAAAATTTTACCTAAAATTGAACTCTAAAACATCTGTGTTGAAGGTATTAAAAAGTACAAGTTGAGTTACAAAATTCTTGACCAAAATTTGTAACTTTGTGAATTCATTATAATTAAAATATGGATTGAAGTACACTCTCGGCTTTTAAAGTTTGGGATTGTTTTCGTTTTGGCCTTTCATGTTTGATTTTGTTTTCATATTGGCATTGTCTTCCATTTTTTATTGTAACTAGTCGAAGGGCCCACTCGATGCGCGGATAATTTTGAAAGCTGCTATCTAAGAAAGTTTCAATTCTATATATAGTTATTTTTTGAAATAAAATTCTCTCATATAGTTAAATGATAGAATGTATTTGAAAAAAATCTGCAAGTGATATTCAAGGCCTTAAGATGAAGCTGGTAGAATGCATGCAAGACACATAACAATGAGAGTTCCGTTAAATATTTTGATAATTTGGAAGTAAAATCTCATCATATCCCTCCATTTTCTTCTTTCTTTGAAGTAAACATTTGTGCTAGTCTTAGTTGCCTACTAATAAAACTTGACATCCATGAATCATCTACCACCTTATCTTTCAAAACACATTCTCCAATTTTTCAACAATCAATCAAAACATTCCATGATCTATAATTCCCAATTCAAGAAAAATCTATTGAACTAAGTTTGAAGATCAGTCTCAAGCTCCATTAGCATAAGAGTAGGAACCATGACTCTACCACATGTATTAGGAATCCTATAGTTCACTCAAGACTTCTATCAAACTGCTTGTGCACATGGAAGTATATAAGATTTTTCTATTGCATTTTTGCATCAAAATAAGATTGCAAAATTAGTGAAGAAAAAAAAAAAGATAACTGTAAATGACAACAAAAATAATCTTAAATATTATGAAAACGATAGAGAAAGTACCTTTTTTTTTTTTTTTTTTTTTTTTTTTTCAGTTAAAAGAATTGCAATTGATGGCTATATCAATAAACCTGCCCCTTAGGGAGATTTAAACAAATACAATATAATGGTTTCTCATGGTATGGTCATGCTTCTAATTTGTCAAAAGGCAATTCACAAAAAGTTTCAAATGAACTAAAGCTTGTGAGTTGAAACAGATGTCAAACAGATGTCTATATTTTCTTGTGAAAGTGAATCGCATATGTGCTATAGATGGTAAGCTGTCAACGAAGGGATCAGAACTCTTCAAATTGGGAAGAGCAATAGGTGTAACATTGTATCTGCAGGGAATCCCAAAAGGTAAGAAGTAGATAATGGACAAAACCTTAAATGATGACCAAGAAGAAGAGAATAAGGAAAAATGGGGGAAGAATGAAGACCAACAGTTAGTTTTCATTAAGTGCTTTAGGAGAAAAGTGCAAAAATGGTGAATTTAATGCCTATGAAAAACTATTTTTATAGAGCGCCACATGGCAGAACCTCGTGCTCTCCTGCATGAGGTCTCTGCTCTTATATATATATATATATTGATGATTGATTGATTGATGATTGATGATATTGATTGATTGATTGATTGATTTGGATACAAGTGACGTATTTTGATTGACGACACTTAAGTGGCACTTAATAGTCAAATTACCACCAGAGATTAATAGCAAAGCCAATGTGAAACTGTAATGTTATTAACAGAAATGAATGACATGAACAATATGAAAATAAGATCAAACATGAATGGTCGAAATGAAAATTTTGAAATGTAATTGAGCTAAAATGAAAACAACCAAAAACTTTGAGGATGAAAAGTGTACTTCAGTGTAAAATTTAAAATTTAACTAATGGAGAATTTCAAGTTTTAGAGGGAGAGATGAGGAGGGGAGGAAGATGAGTCCAAGGCAATTTAGTTGGGGATGAGGTCAGAAAGTCTGTGTAATGGGCCTATAAAGCTCTTTCCTCATAGCCAGGTTCTTTCTGTATAAAGCTCTTTCCTTTTAAATATGTTCAGAAAATATGGTTTTGGTGACTGAGATAAGAAAATATGAGGTTTGTTCTTGCTCCTTTTGGTATTTGAAACTTTGGATGCCATTTTGAATTTCTATTATGAATTCTTATCTAGCAATGCCTCTGGATGGAAGGTTCATTCATCATATGTGTGTGCACACGTGAAATTTAGGATTGTATGTCCCTATCTTTGCCTAGATAATTTTGAGTTTTAAGGCCAATGAGCCATAGCTCATCTGGTTACTTCTTCTCCCGCAATAATTGATTGGAGGGTCAGGTCGTGGTTCAAGATCCATTACCAATACAGAAAAAAAAAAAAAAACAAACAAACAAAAATTTTGTGTAGGCTTTTGAATATGTTCAGAAAATACGGTTTTGATGACTAAGATCAGAAAATTCTCTAAGATTATGACCTTTGCTGGCCTTCAAATAATTGGCAGAGGCTCTCCTTTATTGTGGTTTTACCTAATTTTTATTTTTTACATTCGCCTGCTTATTTCCTTTGTATACTTCCCGTGTACGTACTAGGGTTGCGCCTTTTGTGCTTTTTCATTAATGGATTTTTATTACTTATAAATAAAGAATTAGAGGATGCAGTTTTCCATTTGCACTTTGGAGTAGTTGTCATATTTTACTCTAAAAATTGCTTTTTTGCTGATTTAGCTTTAACTAAATGCTTTTTATAATGTATTGACATCATAGTTCTCATTTGTATTTCAGCTATGATGAACTTGGAGTCCAAAAAATTGTACCTGATACCACATTTATCAAAAGATGGAGTCACAAAATCGAAGCAGTTGTTATAACACATGGCCATGAAGATCACATTGGTGCGTTGCCTTGGGTAAAGTTTCCTTCCGATTATTCATCTTAAAAGATAAAGGAAAATTCCTTCTGCTTCTTGGAAATGATTTTTTGACTGAATACTGATGGATCTAGTACTTGGTTTTTTTATCTTGTTAAGTCTATTAAGCCTTGGTAATTGGGCATAAGGCCAAATTGTCCCTCATGTTTTACCATTGATGAATTTGGAGGGACACTGTGTTGGCACTTACATCTGGTGAAAGGGGAGAAATTGGTGCCTTGGCTGATGGCTTGCAGTTGTAGGGCATCTAATGGGCTTCAACAAAGACTTTTGATAACAATTAAACAATCTTCATTGTTTAATTTTAGGACCCAGATCCATTGCCATTGGCTAGTTGGGATGGAATTATCATCAAACCTTAAGGATAAATTTGGCATTGTGCATTTTTTAAGTGATGTCTCCTTTGTCATTGTTAACCACACTCCTTATTTCTACCATAGCAAAGCTGTGTGCGTTCATTTAATCTTTTTATGTAACACTCTGTTTATTATTTTCCATTGAGATAATCTCAGATTATTAAACGAAGGAAAGTAAGAAGAGATACTCAGCCCTATCTCTCTCTTGTATTATTGCCACAAAAGAATTCCTGAAGTAAATATTACCATAATGTGATGATTTACTTTTAAAATTATTACTTTTTTGTATTTAGTTATTGTTTCAAGTTGCCTAACTTTTATCGTTTTCATTTTCTTTCTAATGCAGGATAGAAGCCTTAATGACTTTGATACCTATTTTGTTGTAGGATCTTTAGGAATTCAAAACTAAGTTAGGGTTCTTGATGAGATCTTGAAGGGTTTTTGATAGGGTTTGATGTTTAAGGGTTTAGGTAGGGTTTGGTAATAAAAAGGTTGGATCTTGAATTAAACAGTGAATAGAACAAGAAATAAAGAAAGATAAACCCTAGGCAATCACAACTGGGAAGGAGACCTCAAAGCTTCAAATAAGCTGTTGGAATTTTATTGAATTTAATTTCTCTATATCTCTCTTTTATTGATTACATGAAGACTATTTTGTTGGGTAAATTATTTTATGAAGCATCCTCTCATAATCAGGTAATTACCAAACCACCCCTATTTTAGTTGAGTAACTTGTTGCTCAAAATCTTCTATTATTATTTATCAAGTTTGCTTCTGGTTCTGCCAAATTGCAGTAGAAAATTGTGTTGAAACTTGACTTCCAATTCTTGATATTCATGTTTTTAGTTGGAATGTTAACTCAATCTATTTAGCATGCACATGTGTATGTTTTTCATTTTTGAGAGAGAGAGAGAGAGAGAGAGAAGAAGAAGAAGAAGAAGAAGAAGAAATCATTTAATATTCAAGAGCTTCTTGGTCTAATACATTTCTGGACTCTCTCTCTCTCTCTCTCTCTAAACTTTTGGATTGAAGTTTTAAGCCTGCTCTTTGTGTTTCTGCTGTTTCAAAGTTTTCACTAGGTTTAATGCTGTATAAACAGGTAATTCCAGCTTTGGATTCTCGTACACCAATATTTGCATCTTCCTTTACAATGGAGGTACTTTTCATGGGATTTAATTTCATATAAATATAAACACACACACACAAACATAAATTTTATGAATGAAAACTTGATCTGTAAACCAATAATGATTTTCCTGTAAGTTATTTATAAGTCACTGTGTTTCCGAAGCCTTTTCTTCTTGTATCCTTGGGTTGTGTAAATATTTGTTTCTGTTCATCCTAATACAGGAAGGTAATACTTTTTATTTTTCAACAGCTTATTAAAAAGCGTTTAAAGGAGAACGGGATTTTTGTTCCTTCTAGACTTAGGGTATTAAGAACACGGAGGAAGTTTGTGGATGGGCCATTTGAAATAGAGTCTATCAGGGTTACCCATTCCATTCCTTATTGTTGTGGATTAGTTCTTCGCTGCGCTGATGGTACGATTCTTCATACTGGGGATTGGAAGGTAAACCTAACTTATATATGCTTTTTCCTCTTCTTTACTTTAATTCTCAAGGTGTATGAGAGTTTACGTTCACAGATTGATGAAACACCATTGGATGGTAAAGTTTTTGATCGCGAAGCTTTAGAGGAACTTTCAAAAGGAGTAACATTGGTAAGTCACTTGGATCTTTTTATTATATTTGTTGTTATTTTTATGTTGATACAGTGCATATAAAAGGAAATTCATCAGGTTTGACTTTGGGGGAGAGGTATGGGTTCACGAGTTGGGCGGTTAAGGTGCAATATAACCATAAAATTTGCGTAGTGGAAATGAGAATATTAAGATGGATAAGTGGGAATACACAAAAGGAAAAGATTAAAAATGTGGACATCCGTTTAAAGATAGCGGTAGCTCCTCTTGATGAAAAGATGAGGGAAAGTTGTTTGAGATGGTTTGGTCATGTTCAGAGGAGAGCGAATAATGAACTAGTAAGAAAGAGTGAGTTGATCTATGTTGAGGAACAGAAATAGGTAGAGGAAAGCCAAAAATAACATTGGTAGAAGTAAAAAATAAAGATAAAATTAGGAAAATAACAGAGGGCATGACTTCAAATGGGATAGAATGGAGAAAAATAATTAATGTGGCCAACCCAATATAATCTATCAAGGATCCATAGCCAACCCCAAATTTTGGGACTAAGGCTTTGTTGTTGTTGTTGTCTAGGTTCACGAGGGCCAAACCACCAAGATATGAGCTCCATGTGTTAGTTGCCTTATGACCCAATTGCATCAGTCCCCTTTTGTGAGGGCTAGTTCCAGGGGTTTAATCCCCTTATTTACCCTTAGAAAAACAGGCTCCACCTTTTTGTTCTACTAGTAAAATCATCAGGAGGTGTTCATGTTGTCAATGCTATTGACAAGTAATATTTTCTAATCCTGATATAATGTTATTGGCTGAATCTTTGATTGTGATTTTTAGGAAGCTCAAGAGTTTCCCTTCCATTAATGAAATTCCTTATCCAAAACCAGAAAAAAGAGAAAGAAAAATGCTAGTACCTTATTTGGATTATATGAGACTTGTCTGGCTGCCTTCTATATGGAGAGGAGTTTTTCACAAACATAGGGTTTTTGTGTGGGTCTAGAAATTGTACTCAAATGTTTCAAAATTTCTCTCTTCTTTTGCAATCTTGCGGTTGAAAGGTTTAGACTGGCATCTGATGCCTTGTATATCTTGTTTTTGCTCTGTCCTTAGTGTTTATGCCTTTGTTTTTGTTAGTCTTCTCTGTTTGATTAAGCCATGTTCTCTTTGTAGGATTTTGTCTATATATTGAATTAATGTGGAAGTAACTAAAATGCCATTTCAATTTACAGCTTCATTTAAATTATCCACAGAGAATAGAAGCAAATGAAAAATGAGCAATTAATGCACATGACTTTGCAGATGATGACTCAACAAATATTCTCTCACCTGGAAGGACAATTAGCGAATCTGTAGTGGCAAATTCATTGTTGAGGCGTATTTCAGAAGCTAAAGGAAGGGTAATTACAACTCAGTTTGCATCAAATATACACTGCCTTGGAAGTGTGAAAGCTGCCGCTGATTTAACTGGCAGAAAATTGGTATGTTCTCCCCAGCTCCTCTAGTTTCATGCAGTTGTACTTTTCTTTGTTATAATACTCTGCACCCTTGTATTTTCAAGATAGAATGTGTCTTAGAAGTTGTGATATAATGATTTGTGATAGGTATTTGTTGGCATGTCCTTAAGGACATATCTGGATGCAGCTTGGAAGGATGGAAAGGTTCCAATTGATCCGTCAACTCTGGTCAAATAACATGTATAAGATTTCTTCTATCCCTTAGCATGTTTTCTTTTACTTGTGGCTACACAGTTCTCAAGTTTGGAAGTTTTTATGTGGTGTGACACTTAAAGGGAAGAAAAATTAAGAGCTCAATCCACTTTATGTTAGAGTTGTGAAAAAATTGGCTTCCAGCCACTGCTATATTTGGCTGGACAGAATTAATCTAAATTTATCTCAACTAAAAACTGAATCCCAATGAAGTGTGGTTGTTTATGTGAATTCTTTGCCATTTAATTGCATCAGGGGCTTAATTGCTGAGGTTTTGCATAAACATTTTGATCAAATATGAACTACTCTTGTTAGTGTCAATGTAGTAACTTATAGCTTTTTGACGCAGAGAGAGTGGGAAATGACGTGTTTGTCACAGAGTGACTGTCTTTTTATTCTATAAGTTTACATTTTTATCCTTAAAACTTTGCATCCACCTAAAAGTTTGTCGGCAGTTTGGTCATTTGCATTTTTTTGCCATTGACTTTTCTACCAATAGAAAGAGATGGAGAAAGCGTATGAGAAAAAAATAAAAGAGGGGAGAGACCACAACAACCGAAGATCTAGGATTACCGTCGGCATGGGTTTCTTGGAGATTGAGAGTGAGAAATAGAGGAGCAGGTGATAAAGGGTTCTTTATGTTGAGAGAGGTGTTATTTTGATGTTTTGGCTCTCCACACATAACAGGCATGTTCTCTCTAAATTTCTCTTTGGTTTGATTTTTTTTTTCTTCTTTTTATTATGATTTCGCAAATCCAGTAGTGAGTCTTTGACATGTTTGATGAAATGCTTACCTTATAGTTTTTGTGTGTGTGTGTGTGTGTGTTATATGGGATCGAACGAGCTTGATAATATTTGTGGTTTCATTGGGTTTGCTTCTCTAACCCATTTGATCTAATTGTTGCTGAAGTAGTAATGTAGTATGTCACTTAGATTTTAAAGTGATATTTAGACAGATTTCTTTGCATTATCATCTTCAGACTATTCTGTTCAGCGTCGAAGACTTGAAAGATCCATATGGGTATCGGTCAAAGGGGTGGCTCCATATGCATTTCAGGACTCCCAAAAAAAAAAAAAAAAAATTATACTTGAAAAAAAATATTTATATGCATAATTATTTTTAAAACTAACATGATTTGTCTAAATATTGAACTGACTTGAGAATCCCAAGAATTTGGGTTCAACAAAAATAGAGTAATGTAATGTCTACAACAATTTCATAACAAATCTTAAATGGTAAGTTGTTACTATTTTTCAATTGGGTTCACCAGTGACATCACATTTCTTTTTATCTATCAATAAAAGCTTGTCATCTAGGATTTGTAATGAAATTGTTGTGGATGTAACATTTCTCACAAATTGTCTTAGTCTCCCAAATATAGTCCTTTAACCCTTTAAACAAAAAAAATAAAACCCAAATAATAACAATAAAAATTAGCCTAAATAATAACAAAAATAACCCAAACAACAACAACAAGATTAGGCTAAACAACAAAAAATTTACAAAAGATTCAACAAAAAAATAAAAACCCAAATAACAATAATAAAAATTAACCTAAATAACAGTGAAAATAGCTAGCCCAAACAACAAGATTTGGTCAAATAACAACAAATGAACAAAAGATTCAACCAAAAGTTCATTCAAAAATAAAAATAAATAAAAATCTTAATTATTCAGATTCATAACTTGTTCAACCTATAACATTAAAAATAATTCATAATTTCAATTTTCCTAAAAAAAAGATACTAAGAGAGATACTGTAGCCATGAGTTCTCCTCCGTGGTGCCGATAGCTCTACTCTCAGCTTTTCAATCCCAAGAGCTTTGCTCTCCCTAGTGGCATGACTTGCAGTCGCAGTGACTATCATTTGTTACTCTCTGCCTTTCTGTCTCACTTTCTCCATTTTTCTCATCTCAATCATCATTTTAGACTCTATCACTTTATTTTATTATTATATTTTTGATGAGTTGACTCTTATCACTTTTTAACTCTCATCTCAACATCATCAGTACTCGCTTTATCTTTCATTAGTCACTTTTTGCCTCTTTATTTTGTTAGTAGAAGGAAATTGTAAAACTTTATGTGTTTGTGTCTTTTTATATATTTTTTATGTTGATATATTCAAGCTTTCTTTTTTACCACCCTAAAGAAAATTCCTAGAGTCACCAGTCAAACTCTCCATTTTGAGTTCTGTTGCTACTAAAGTTGCCTCTGTTGAAGGTAGACTTCTTTACCTTTTACATTAGCCTAGGCTGAAGCTCACTGCTACTAGGGATGGAGCCAGGACTAGGACTTGGAGTTAGGGGGTGGCTTTGACCTCTGGCTCTTCTTAGCCGCCAAGGGTTTTTTTTCTTTTTTGTTTATTTGAGTTTTTGATGCGTGCGTCTGGGTAAAGACAATTATTTTGTTTAAAACTTTTAAAAGAGCCGGGTGTTTTTTTTTTCTTGAGTAAAATTGGTTAATTGGGTTTAATAGCTTTGCTATTGGTAATTTTTCTTCTTGTGCTAATTTTTTTGGGCTTGTATATTTTGTTTTAGATTTATTAAATTTTTTAATGGCCTTTAAAATGAGGAAAATGCTAGAGCTATAAAATTTTTTACAAATTGCTGATATGATGATTGGTTATTGGTAAGTAAAAAAGTGATATATTATCGGTGGATCAAATGCGAACCAATAAGAATTTGTACCTTAATAGTTTGTAAAAATGTTGTAGATATGTTTTTGGTTGTAACTTGGAACATTACTCCAAAAAGAATTAATGATATTGTTAAGGAGGCAAAATGTAATTTTATAGAACAAAATTGCTAAAATTAGTACAAATATATACTAATATTCTTTTTTCAAAAAAAAAAAAAAATTAGAGGGGGGCATTGCCCCCTATAGTTAATGTATGCCTTCATCCCTGACTACTACAAAGAAAGAAAAGCCATTTTCAGAAATTGCAGTACGTACTTAGATAAGGTGAAGAGGATCCCTCGGCCTTGGAATGCTGCATATCCAAATTTTTTTATATAAAAAAAAAAATAATAATTTGTTTCATAGTGTCATCATTGTTTCTTGAGAAAAAGATGTATCTAGATGTTGACTGCTTCAGGCAAGGGAAAGTGTATTTTTACTAAACTCCTTTGTTTCACTATGAGCAATGCTAGGGATTCAATTGCTTAGAGACTTCTTACTATTAATGAATTGTAATTAACAGAGTTTTCAATTCACGAAGAGCCACCCAAACTTTAAATCAATTGCGAATTGGATTAACAAGATTTTGAATTTCTATCAATTCTATTACAGATACAATTTAGTCAATTCAATTTGGCAAACCACTATACCAGTTTTTATTTGTTTTTCTAGAGCTATATGAATTATTTTCCTCTTTGTTTTGTTTAAGAATTTAGGGCCTTCGTGACTTATTAAAAAAAAAAATTAGGGCCTTTGTATTAAAAAAAGAGTCTAATTTTGTGATTGATAACTCTTTTTTTAGGGGGAAATTACACTTTACCACCCTAAACTATACCCCATAATACGCTTTGCACCGTAAATTTTTTAAATGCACATTTTTGCGCCCTAAACTATGACCTTTATTACACTTTGCACTCCAAAGTTAAGTTTGCTGCTAACTTAGATGGAAATTCAAAGTTTAGGATGCAAAACATAAACAAGACTATTTGTAGAGTATAAATTCTCCTTTGTTTTTAAGGAATTAAGAATGGGGACAATTAAGTCTTTTCATGTGGTGCCATATTTTTTCCAAGTTAACAACAAACTTGATGTTAGAATGCATAGTGTAATGAGGACCATAGTTTTAGGGTACAAAACATGCATTTGAAAAGTTTAAGGTACTAAGTGTAACCAAGGATATAGTTTAGAGTGGTAAAATTTAATTTTCTTTATGTTTTTTTCCTTGATGTGTTGTTGGGTGTATTCTGCTATCAATAGGGAAATTTATTGGGATCAAGTTTGCAAGTGTTCTCTCAACTTAATTGCTTTTGCATATTCATGCATATTGTAGTGTTTTTAATATACTTTTTCTTACCTATATAAAAAAATAAAAAATAAGGATTGGGTACATTGCACATCACATGAACTTCTTGTGAATTTGCTAGTTTTCAATTGTGAAATTAAAAAATTGGGATGCTTTTTTGATTTGGAAATCAATTCTAGGAGTTATTTGTTGTACATGTAAGAAAGCTCCTAACATAAAAGTGGTTGAGTTATTAGAAGAGGCATGGGCTAATACTCCATTATGTTAGTGTAGAGTAAATTGATTAACTTGCACAAACTATATCATTAGCATGTGGAGAGATGACAGCTATAATGATGTTTAAATCAATTTGTCAGTTAGGCTTGACCTCAGTGATAATGCATGGGACCACCTCAAAACTCTTCATTTTTTTTTTTCAATCATTGCAAGCTTCTCTATGGGAAATTGCTCATGACTTTCTTTTAAAGTATTGCATGTATTTGGGCTGGATTATGATGGATACTTTCTAATTTCATGAAAACACTGTTGTTTGTTGTAATTTGTTTGAATATTTGGGTTATGATGTCTTTTTTATTCTCTATAGTTTTTACAAGTTGCTACATCCTTTTTTGCCATTGTTTGCAGCCTAGACTTGCATTTAGGATTTTAAGTGTCAATTATTTCACCCAATTTGTTGCATGCTTCATTATAAAACTAACCTTTTTTTTTTGGATAGGTAATAAGACTTTTATTGAGAAAAAATTGAACATCATGTTCATGATGGTGAACACTTTGAACAAGAAAACAAATACAAAAAGATTAAGAGCTAAAAGAAATAGAAACTAAAAAATCAGATACAACAGTACAGTTCGTACACCCCCAAACACGAGCCCAAAGAAACAGAGTACGAAAAAGGAGACATTTTAGATGTTCATTATAAAACTAACATTTTACTTCAATTCTTAATTTTTATTTGGCTTTCCTCTAGAATTTTAATGAACATGACAAGCATGGGCATTGCCTGTGCTGCAGAAACTAGTATTATTAAAAATAACGTTATCACAATTTTCTGTTTGCAGGAGGTTTTTTTTTTTTTTTTCCTCCAGTTTATTGATTTTATTTAACTTATACTTTGCTGTTTATCCGTGTTGTTGTACTTTTGCCTAATTTATTTTTAAAGTAAAATAAGCAGAGAAAAATAAACTCGTTCAAATACATATATTTTTTTTGATAAGTAACGAAAATTTTATTAAGAAACGAAAAACAGCCAACCCGAGTACATTGGGAATGTACTATGGGGGCATAAATCAATAACCAAGATTACAACGATCAAGTAAAACAGGAAGGGAAGAACAGGAAAAATGACAAAAGACAACACTCCACTCAAGTAGAGTGTGTAAAAAAAAAAAGACTTAATCTCTAACATAGAGCATTCACATCCCTCAAAACTTCTAGCATTCCTTTCGCGCCAAATACACCATAACAAGCAATGAGGCACCATTCTCCACAACTCTATATTTCTATGATGTCCAAACTTACCTTGCCAAGACTCAAACAACTCAATAACCTTCTGAGGCATAACCTAATGAATTCCAAACAAACAAAACACCAACGACCACAACTCACAAGCAATGGGGCAGTGAAGAAGATGATCCACTGACTCCCCACAACTCTTACACATATAGCACCAATCAAGAACTAGCACAGGTCGTTTGTGAAGGTTATCTGTTGTTAAAATCTTACTTAAAGAAGCAGACCAAGAAAAGAAAGCTACCCTTGGAGGAACCTTCGATTTCCAAATCATCTTCCAAGGAAAGGATAAGATGGTTGGAGGGTAGAAAGAAATATAGAAGCCTCTAACCTCAAAACCTCTACTCCTTGTTGGCTTCCAACACACCCGATCTGGACCCAATCCCCGTACCGTCGAAGAGTAGACCATATCCATAAATAGATCAAAGGATTCTTGTTCCCAATCTTGAGGAGGACGACGAAATTTAGCATCCCAATGAATCCTCCCACCCGACCAACACATAATCTCCGCTACTGAAGAGTCCTTTGTTCTACTAATACAATACAGTTCCGGAAAAGCCTCTTGGAGAGTACAATCTCCACACCACACATGCTTCCAAAACTTCACTCTAGTACCATCCCCCACATCATACAGAAGAAGTTTAGAAAAACTCATCCAACCACTCCTAATATGTCTCCACAAACTAACACCATAAGCACTGGTCACCTTTTTCGTGCACCAACCACCCCAATCATTCCCATATTTCACCTCAATAACCCTCCTCTATAAAGCATCGGTCTCCATGCCATACCTCTATAACCATTTTCCTAACAATGCAGAATTAAAACTCCTCAATCATCTAATACCCAAACCTCCAACCTGCAGTGGCTTACAAACCTGAGCCCAACTGACTAAGTGAAATTTAGAGTCACCATTAATACCGCTCCACAGAAAATCTCGTTGTAACTTCTCCATACGATTTGCCACCTTCCCAGGTAAAGGCAGAAGGGAAAGGAAGTATGTAGGTAAGGAGGAAAGAGTACTTTTAATAAGAGTTACCTTACCCCCCTTAGATAGATACAACCTCTTCCACCCTGCTAATCTCCTTTCCATCTTCTCCAAAATAGGATTCCAAATGGACAACTCCTTAAATTTAGCTCCTAACAGTAACCCCAAATATCTCAATGGAAGAGAGGATTGCCTACAACCCAACATTCCCACCAGATCATCCGTATTGTGCACCACCCCTATAGGAACCAACTCCGATTTCCCCAAGTTTATCCTTAAACCTGAGACCTCCTCAAATCTAGCCAAAATAGCTCTCAAACAAGCTATTTGCGTAGGATCAGCATCACAAAAAATAAGAGTGTCATCAGCAAATAAAAGATGAGACACCATCACTGAGTTACCCGCCGTATTACCTACAGAGAAGCCTGAGAACTGACTAGTAGTAGCAGCCACATCCAACATACGACTCAAGCCCTCCATAACAATATCAAATAACAACGGAGACAAGGGGTCCCCTTGTCGAATTCCCCTAGAACTACCAAAAAAATCAGAAGGACTACCATTGATCAGAATGGAGAATTTCACAGTGGAGATGCAATACATTATCCATTTTCGCCATTTCTCTGAAAACCCACAGCGCTGAGCATATACATTAAGAAACCCCAACTCACATGGTCATAAGCCTTCTCCACATCCAACTTACACAACATTCCTGGAACACTTGACTTCAATCTACTATTAATATATTCTGAAGCAATTAAAAAAAAGTCCAAAATCTGTCTACCTTTCACAAATGCATTCTGAGAATTTGAAATAAGCCCATGAGCCACCCTTCTAAGATGATTGGCCAACACCTTAGAGATAATCTTATAAATCCCACGAACTAAGCTAATAGGCCGAAAATCCTTGATCTCCACAGCATCTACCTTTTTGGGAATAAGAGCAAGGAAAGAAGCATTAAGACTCTTCTCAAACATAGCCTGAGTATGAAAATTTTGAAATACTGCCATAATTTCAGCCTTCAAAATACACCAGCAAGACTGAAAAAATGCCATAGAAAAGCCATCCGGACCAGGAGCCTTATCACCCTTAAAATCACTAATCACCCCAAACACCTCTTCCTTATCAAATGGCCTATCTAGCCAAAGTGCATCTTCCTCTGAGATACAAGAGAACTCCACATCATCTAATAAAGGTCTATGAGCCATAGTTTCAGCATATAGCTGCCTATAAAAATGAGAAATACAACCTACTATAGCCTCTGGATCTGAAGACAATTCTCCATCCACCATAAGCCTATCAATGGAATTAAATCTTCTGTGAGAGTTAGCTATACGATGAAAGAATCTGGTATTCCTGTCCCCTTCTCTAATACAAAGTACTCCAGACTTCTGCCTCCAACAGATTTCCTCCATCAATGTCACTTTTTCTAATTCACCTCGAACTCTCTCCAACTCCAGCCTTTCCTCCTCCAATAAAGCTCCACTATCCGCAATCATCTCCAAATCACTAAGATCTTGCCACAATTTTCTCACCCGATCTTCAACATTTCCAAAAACCTCCACATTCCATTGCTTCAAATCATTTTTCAAGAGCTTCAATTTATTGGCCAAAACAAAACTCGGAGCTCCTAACACATTATAAGATTCCCACCAAGATCGCACCCTCTCCACAAAACCTTCATCTTTAAGCCACATGTTCTCAAACCTAAACGGCCTCCTACCTCTCTAAAAGGAACCACCCTTAAGAAGAATCGGGAAGTGATCAGATAACAGCCTAGGCAAACGTTGTTGAGAGACAAATGGAAACTTATCCTCCCAATCTGCAGAAAACAAAAATCTGTCCAGCCTAGCCTTCGAAACAACTTCACGAGTATTAGACCAAGTGAAAGTGCCCCCTTGGAGCGGAATATCAATGAGGCCTTGCTCAGAAATAAAACTGGAAAACTCTCGCATAGTAGCATTAAAAGAGGTAGAACCAGAACGCTCGGAAGGAAACCTTACAACATTAAAATCACCACCCACACACCACGGAACATTCCACTAGCTGTTCAAACCACATAATTCCTCCCATAAAAACCTTCTGTCTCTCATAGAATTAGGACCATAAACTCCAGTAAACGCCCAGACAAACTGATCTGACACACTTTTAAATCTACAAGAAACCGAAAATCGCCCCACAGCTTCCTCCACTTTATTGACAACCCGTGTATCCCACATCATAAGCACCCCTCCAGAAGCTCCACAAGAGCCTAGATAAGACCAATCAACATGTTGACCCCTCCACAAACTACGAATCACAGCTCTAGTTATCAACTCCATTTTAGTTTCTTGAAGACAAATAACATCTGGCCCCCATCTCCTAACCATATTACGAACCTGAAGCCTTTTATCCCTATCATTCAGCCCTCTAACATTCCAAGAAATAATCTTCAAATTCATTGATGAACTACCACAGCCCGCTCCTTACTTACATTCCTTGATTTCGTTGAACCAACCTCGACATTCATAGATGTCAATAAATTTTTCAACTCCCGCTGACCTTTCTGCCCCGACTTGCCATGCTTCATATGATCATCTATTGTCTTAAGCTTTTTATTCTTTTTCCTGGCCTCTATAGCTATCAGCAATCCCGTAATCTACTCCTCAAAACCTTCCAAAGAAGTGCCCATTGATTTTCTAAAAGCCTTAATCCGATTTGTTACCCATTGCGATAAATTATTACCCTCAACCGACTCCGTACACCCAACCCCCAATTCAGAACTACACTCCAACTCCAAAGGAACTTCTGTGGCCAAAGGTACCACAACTAAAGGCTTGCCACTAGACTCCCAAGTCATCAACCTCTCATCAAAATCCTACATCTCCTCCTCTGCCTCATTAACAATAGACAAAGAATCCACTAACCCAACACAGTCTTCTTCCCAACAAACCATCTGACCGTCATTGATAAAAGAATCATTACTTGTTACATTCTTTACATCAGTGACTGAACAATCCGACACACTCTCTGGAAATCGATATAGAGATAGCGGGATCACAATTTGTCGACCATCCCGCAATTGTAACATCCACTCTTTAGAATTACCCCATGATTTGTCCAAGTCAGTGACCAATTCCCTAATAGTGGGAGAAGAATCCACTTCACAATCAGAGACCTCATGCACCATCTCCCTTACCTCCGGACCCACTAATTCATCATCCTCATCCTTCATCACTGCCGGAGATAACGACTTCTCCACCAGTTTTACTATCGGGTCCCCTGAAGACACCACCGTCAACTCCACTGGCTCCAACGAAGAACAAAACGGAGCTACATTTGGTGAACCCAGCTCGCATGCAACTTGGGTCACTTCCGATGGCACTATCGGCAAAGTGGGGGACTGGGTAACCCATCTCGGGCTCACCTGGACAGACCCACTCCCGCTAGGAATTTCCGACGAAGGACAAAACGGAGCTACGTTTGGTGAACCCAGCTCGCATGCAACTTGGGTCACTTCCGATGGCACTATCGGCAAAGTGGGGGACTGGGTAGCCCATCTCGGACTCACCTGGACAGACCCACTCCCGCTAGGAATTTCCGGTGCCGATACGGAAGGATTTGAGCCCAGTGTGACCATCGGAGCCATCGCCGGCCTCCTTGGTGGTAGAGAATGAAGCACCAAGCTCGCAGGGACCACCGTCGCACTCTCACCATTCGAGACTGAACTCAGGTCTGAAGTGCTTGACTCTAACACTCCATCCTCAATAGATAGACACGTAGTACTTGGGCTGGGCTTAATTTGGGTTTGCTTAGAGCAATCCCCTGCCTCAAAGATAAAAGGCCTATTCAACAGCGGGCCTGAGTAACTTTTGACACTTCCAAATCCAGGTGCATGGGCTTCAGAAAGCCCAGTGTCCATTCCCTTAAAAACACCCTGGGCAGAATTGACCTCATGTGCCACCCACTTCCCAGTTTGCTTATCACCCCTATAATGTTGCCAAAACACCCGCCTCTTTCCACATTCATTTACTTCCACAATCAAACCTTTCCCCAACCAGCTAGACCTCCTAATTTGACGCTCCCTACCAGCACCAACATCATTCAAATTCAAATTATGCAATCTGAATTTATTTTGTTCCGGGATTTTCTCCTTAGACTTAGCAACTCCATTAATATCACGGTGTCTCCCCTCCACACCACCCACGGCAATCGGTATAGCTGTATTTGCCGGAACTTCAAGAGCCACCACCTGATTCCTAGCTTCGTCTCTCAGAGGCGGCGTTGTGTTCTCCACTACTTGAATCTCCTCTATCTCTCTAATGGAGGGCTGATGCAACTGCTTCCTTACTTGCAGAGGCGCTTTTACCGTATCAACAAAGGACCGAGAAGGGTGAATCACTGAACCCAACTCAGCCTTGTATGGTAAAGCTTTTGGACCACCCATCACATAATGAGAAGGTTCCAACATCCTCCTTAATTCAATTCCAAAGACCTTCCAACCTTCTTGTGCCTTGCCTGCAGGAATAATGATCGATCTTCTCATCCCGCCAACTTTTAATTCTGTTACTAACAAATATTGGCCAAACGAGTTAGAACCCCGTTGCACTGTGTATGCGGTGTCGCCTTCCCTGAGCGTAAAGAAGTGTTTGGGGTTAACCCCAATCACCATATGTTCCAAGCTTTGCATTAACCAACGTGCTGCATTCCTATCCATAAAAATTGATTGCATGAAATACTTCCCCCGTTCAAAAATCTTAAGGGAGAAAAAGTTCCCCCCTTCCTCAACCACCAATTGAAACAACTTCGATTCAATAAAAAAACTACGAAATCCACCCATATCGATCCAAAACAGAAAGTAAAAGTTAACCGGGAACAATATTTGTGACTAATTTGAGGTAGCCGGGCCTCTCTAATTCTTCCTGGTTTTTTCGTTCAAATACATATTAATAAGATGTATATGCTCATTGTGTTCTAATAGCATCTTTTTGAGAATCCAAATATTTTGTCCCACTCTCTCTATACCACATTATGTTCCACAAATAATAACATGCCAAATGTCCTCTTATTTAATTAATTCCTTATTTTATGCCTTTTTCTTATTTCACTTGCCTAAAATAATTAAAAAATATCCCACACATTCAAGCAGCACCACCGACCTCCGCTGGCACCAGTCACTGACGCCATCAGCACCAGTCAGTTGTGGAGGTGGCGGCACGGCTGTGAGCCCATGACTGGCGCTGATGGTGTCACTGACTGGTGTCAGCAGAGGTCTGTGGTGGTACTGGAATGTGTGGAATCTTTTATTTTTATTTTAGGTAAGTGAAATAAGAAAAAGGAATAAGATAAGGAATTAATTAAATAGGTGGATATATGGCATGTTCTTATTTGTGGAACATAATGGGGTATAGAGGAGTGGGACCAATATTTGGATTCATCTTTTTGATTGTTAATAGCCTTGTAAATCAGTAACATAGTATATTATCCTTAATTATGAAAACTAGGATTCCTCTCAATTACCAAATTATTAAAAAAAAAAATCATTTTAGTTATAAGTGCTGAGTGGCTCCAATTTTAAAAGCTTTTGGGCGGTGATAGTTTCACATCACCCATTGCACATTGACCGTACATTCTCCTAAAGCCATTAAATAATCTCCCAGTCAGCTATCCCAATTCCACCTAACTATTCTTCTTATTATTCATGAATAACCTAATCTTGTAAACAAACACAAGCATTTCATTTCAATATTGAATAATAAGATACAAAATTACAATTCCGCTTGACCACAATTACTGGTATGGTGCTTAGAAATATTAAAGGAGTTACAGGTTTGACACACAAACTTCCATGATATTGCAATGAAAAAAGCATCAATATGGCACTTGAAAGTTTAAAGACTTACTGGTCACACCGAAAGCAAGCCACCTTTAAAGGCTCCTCTTGCCTGCATTCACTATCTTCCAAATTTGTCATTCACTTTCTGTGTTATGTTGACAACCCCTTAAAATGTTTTTTTTTTGGTCCTCCTTTTAGATCTTTACAACAGTTTGCTCATAAATCCCAATGGCTCTTGTGATCAGCAAAGGGGCCTCATCTTCCTCTTTCACTCACCAACCCAAGAACTTTGATGTCTTCTTGAGTTTCAGAGGTCAAGATGCTCGCCATGGTTTTATTAGCCATTTGTATGAGGCTTTGCGTTTGAAGGGTATTCACACCTTCATTGATGATAAGCCAAGTGGAGAAGAAATTTCCGAAGAGCTTCTCAAAACCATTGAGAACTCAATGATGTCAATAATCGTATTTTCTAAAAACTATGCATCTTCCACTTGGTGTTTGGATGAGCTTGCCAAGATTGTTGAGTGTAAGAAGAATGACCAGATGGTGCGACCAGTTTTTTACAAGGTGGACCTATCAAAACTACGTAACCAAAATGGAAAGTTTAGGAAAGCTCTAGCGAAACATGAAAAAAACATTAAGGACAAAAAGAAAGTACAAAGATGGAAAAACGCTCTCCATGAAGCAACTAATATGTCCGGTTGGCATTACAAGCATAGGTATGTATTCAGTGAGAATTCTTGTACTTTTTATGAGTTTTAGTGGTTTGTTATGACCCTAATATTTTACCAAATTATGATTCTACCTTTTTTTTTTTCCATATCTTCTTCCATAGAAGTTGGCTTGCAATGGTAGAAATTATTTTTTGAGAATTGGTAGAAAGAATAATTTAAATGTAGATTACCTTACCAATTAAATAGGAGTTTCGCCGGCATATTATTCATTTTAATTATTTTTTTGAAAAACTTACTCAATAATTTATTTCTAGTATTAAAAAAATGGGTTTTAGTAAGTTTCAGTTATCACCTAACTAGATTTTCCATGCAAATTCATGTTAAAAGTATAGTTATCATAATTGTACCAAGCTGACGATTGATTCATCAAACTGGTGAATTGTACGAAATTCTGGATTGGTATGAAGGAAACTATTAGATTTTATTTATATATAAAAAAAAAAAAAAAAACGATTAAACCATGAAAAACTACCAAATTTTTGAGAAAAATACCAAACCGCATGATTTTATTCGAACGGTTTGGCTTTTAATGTTTAAGTCATCTTGATCAATTCAAAATGTCCTATTTTATAGTCATTTTTATATATGAGCATATATTAAATTATATATTTAAATAGATTTTCTAAACAATAATATTCTATTAATTTCAATCTATGTTATACCTACATGTTTATGTACTAATTGAATACCATTGCATTTTTATTTATTTATTGTAACTTCACCTTTTTTTTTTTTTTTTTTTGGTGTGTGTTTATTAATTTATTCTTATTTAAGATAAATTAATTATTTGTCTTAATAGTTGAGCCAGTGACACAATTGTTGAACTAATGAACCACCATACCACTCCCTTAATGGTTTAATGCTTAATATGTTTGGATAACTACACCTAAAGGCCTAAAAATACTTTCCTAACTAAAAAAAGAAGTGCTAACTTAATTAAAGTTATATATTTGTAAATTAATACATGCCACTTACTATAATTTTCAATATTTCAAATTTAATGCACGCACCAAACATCTTAAATATGGTTTATCTTCATATTTCTATCTTCTAATCTAACTCATTATATTTTTTAATGTTATGTGAATGATAGTAGCAGCAAGTTCAAATTTATCCAAGGAATTGTTGAAGAGATCTCAAATTCTAAATTAAATTGCACGCCGTTATTTGTTGCTCAATATCCTGTTGGAATAAATTATCGAGTAAAGAGCATTCTTTCAGATATTGAATCAAATGATGCTCACATGATAGGGATCTATGGCCCTAGTGGAATAGGTAAGACAACAATCGCAAAAGCCATTTTTAATAGAATTTGTGATCGTTTTGATGGATTTTGTTATCTAGAAAATTTTAGAGAAAAATCGGGGACAAATGATGGTGTAATTGAACTACAAGAGACCCTTCTTTTCGAGATCTTAAGGGATAAAAATTTAAAGGTGGGTAACAAATCTAGAGGGATCAATATGATAAAGGAAAGACTTTTTTTTAGGAGGATTCTTTTAGTTCTTGATGATGTGGATAAATGGGTCCAGATAGAAAATTTGCTTGGAAGTTGTGATTGGTTTGCTGCTGGAAGCAAAATCATTATAACAACAAGAGACAAACACTTGATAGCTTCTCTTGGAAAATGTTTTTCAACGTACAAGGTTAAGGAACTAGATGAAGCTCATGAACTCTTTAGTATGCATGCCTTTCAAAGCAACAAACCTAAAAAAGATTATTTGAAACTTGCAAACCAAATTATACAATATGCCAAGGGAGTTCCATTAGCTCTAGTAATAATGGGTGCTGATTTGTGTGGAAGAACTAAACCTGAATGGAAAAGTGCAATAGATAAATATGAAAGAATTCCTAACAAAGAAATTCAAAAAGTACTTGAAGTAAGTTATGAAGGATTGGATGAAGTTGAACAAAATATTTTCCTTGATACTGCATGTTTCTTTAAGGCATTTTTGAAGATGTATGTCATGGATATATTGGATTCTTGCTATTTAAATCCAAATTATGGAATTCAAAAACTTATGGATAAGTGCCTAATAAGGGTTGATCAATATGGCAAATTGTTGATGCATGACTTCCTACAAAAAATGGGTAAGGACATTGTTCGACGGGAATAACCACAACTACCTGGAGAGTGTAGCAGGCTATGGCGTTATGAGGATGTTCTTAATGTACTAATTGAAAATACGGTATACATCATTTTATTTCATTTTTCAAATGGCATATGTAGTGATTATTTTTTCCATTTAAGTGTGGAAGAAAATTTAAGTTTATTAAGTTTGGTTTTTGTTAAAATTTTCTGTCATTATACTTATTATTGTGCAGTGTGATTCACTTAATGCTTTGTCTAATTAGGGGTCGGAAAAAATTCAAGGAATAATGATATGCTCACCTGAATCATCAAATATTCAGTTAGAGCCTAAATGTCTTGAGAAGATGAAAAATCTCAAGTTCCTTATGGTTAGTAATGTAGACATTTGTAGAGATCTTGAATATCTTCCCAACGGATTAAGGGTGCTTGATTGTCGTGGATTTCCTTTATCTTCCTTACCATCCAATTTTTGTCCTAAAAAACTCACCATACTTAAGATGCCAGAAAGTCGGGTTATAATGTACAAGATTCTTGAGGTATAATTTTTATTTATTTATTTATAAATTATTATTACTTCATTAATGGTTAAACTATGATTTAACATTTGTTGAAGTTATTTCTGATTTTTTTTCTACAGAGGATACAGTGTAGAAGCTTGACACACATGAATTTCCAATCCTGTCAATATATTAGGGAATTACCTGACTTATTGATTGCCACCCCAAACATAAAGCAATTGAATCTCAGTGAATGTATAAAATTAGTGAAGGTTCATGACTCTGTTGGATGTCTTGATAAGCTTGAAAGCTGGGACCTCACAGGTTGCGTTGAACTTCAAATTCTTCCAAGCTGCATCATGATGAAATCTCTTAAATTTTTAATTCTTTATGAGTGCAAAAGGGTTGAGTCATTCCCTAATATTCCAGAAGAAATGGAAAATTTAAAGTTTTTAAGTTTGGCATACACTGCCATTAGAGTGCTTCCTTCATCATTTGGAAATCTCATTGGGATTGAACGATTAGATATAGGTTCTTATTTCTATTCGTGTCATCTTCCAACTAGCATCTATAAATTGCAATGTCTTCGCAAACTCGTTCTTCATGGCAGTGTCCAATTTCCAAAGGACATGCAGATTGGTAGACAAGAACTATGCAATTCTTATGGTGGCTTTTCAAAATATGGTTTTTTGATGTTGAATTTTCTAAAAAAATTGACTTGTTTCCACCTCTCAGAGAAATGTTTATTATTAGGGAGTGAAAATTTGAGCTTCCAAGATGGCATTATGAGATTCAATGGTTTAGATTTTCTTCTAATTGAGGATTCCAAGTTCCTTAAGAAAATTCCAAAGCTTCCAGAAAGTATTAGATCTGTGTATGCACCAAATTGCATCTCGATGAATTTACAATCATTAAGAAAATTATTCCTTCAGGTACCTCTCTCTCTCTTAAAGTTATAAAAAAACAATTTGGATACCTTTCCAGATACTTTACTAGATTTTGTAAACTTCCAATTTCTCAAATTTCCTAATTGCATGCAGTTTGGAAGAAATTTAGGGCTTCCACCAAATATGAAATGTTCAGGTGTGAAAGGCAGCGTATTAGTGGATTCGCATTTACATCAGATTGATTACTCTTCCCAGCTCCCCCTCTCCAAGTTCTTCTTCCTAATTGAAGAAGATTTACGTCCAACTCTAGATGCGTATTTGATTGATTTTGGAAAAAGATATAATATTATAGTACCAGAAAAGAAGATTCCAAAGTGGTTTAACCATCAAAGCATTGAAAGTTCCATATCATTCTGGGTTGGTCCAAAATTTCCAACATTTGCCTTTTGTATTGCTTTTCATCTAGTTCCGTTGAAGGACAGTTATGCTAATAATGATAAGTGTAGTTCTCTTTGTGATGATATAATCAGTTGGATTTGTGTTGTCAACATTTTCACCAATGGTCATAAGCGACCTTTCATGCGGCAGCCGATCTTTCAGTGTTTGAAGTGTGATCATTTGTGGTTTTATGGTTTGCCTCATAGCCAATTACAGCAGAAATTTGGAGACTTGATGCAAGGTGATCGGAATCATGTTGAAGTTTCATGTAAAATCTCTCACTGGACAAGTGAATTTGGAAATTTTTCTCCTGTCATTGGAAGGATGGGGGCACATGTGGAATGCATTTGTCCTTCTCAAAATTCCATTATCATCCCTGACAACTCTCAAAATGCTGATGAAAACTCCGACAGTGCAACATGCACCTTTCTTTACTCCTCCATTCTCCACTTCCAGCGGTTCACATGAATCATGTGTCTTAATAGACTCAGACATAGGAGAACCTCAACCTCCTCTAATCCCTGATGACACTAGCTGTCTTTCCTGACATCTGATTCAAGACTTCCAATGGATATAGCTAATGGGTTTGACTTAAGTTTGGGTTTTCTAAATTTGGGCATGGACTCAATTGATGGTGATGGGTTTGATTTGGGTTCTTCTTCAATGCCCATCCCTCCATAAAAAATGATGCCATCTTCAATCCATAGCCATCATTAAAGAAATTGAGAATCTCTTAATCAAATTTTAAAGAAATCTGCCCAGGTACTATTATTCCATTGAAACTGTTTTCCTTTGCATCATCTTCGTTTGATTTCTTTTACATTGTAAAATGCCAGACTTTGTCTCCCTCTTTTGCTTTGTTTAATTTGCATCTTTGATGGTATTTGTCACTTCCCATTCACTTTCGCCAAATTCACAAGCTCATTCATACAGGTACTAATTCAATTTGAGAGGACATTAATGCAAAATAAAAGCAGAATTGATTGTCATTAGATTTTTTGTTGAATTCAATGTCTTGTAATGGTACAAGAGTTTTCAAAATTACTTGAGAAAAAAGTATTAAATTTATCTAGTTAATAGACTGGTAAAGTCAAAAGGCCTACGCTGTTTTAGACTCACAAAGATCAACATCTAACTGGACTGGCCATAGTCAAGAGATTACTTGTACTGATTAGAATTATTGGTCATTAGTTGAGCGTATTTGTTATGGGGTGTTGAAGGGGCTCATTGGTATTAGTTCTGGAATAGATAGCTTGAGTGAATGTTGTTGGAAAGTTAAGGTTTGATTGATGGAATGGTCATGTTGCCATTGATTTTTAGCTAGAGGATTCTGTCCAAACACACTGCATTGAAAGTTTTTTGAGAGTTAAAACAATTTTCCAAAGTGGTCAGGTCTGCAGGATTTGGCAGAACTAAGCAGCTAACCAGGAGTGACTTAAAATCTCAGGAATAAAATTTGTTCTCTCAAAAAATAGAAAAATAATGGTTTTTATTCTATTTGAATAGTTCATGTTTTTAATTGTCTTAAATGCAGTTGAATTGGATGATTGTGATAAAAGATGGGTTTCAATAAGCTTGGAAATTGAGAACTTAATGCTACGATCACCTGCCTAGACCTTTGCATGGTGGAAAGCCATTTCCCAATGCTGATTTCCCTCCAGTTTGTGTGAAATGGACCAGTTGTTAATTTTATCTTGGTTATACTTACAGAAATGGACCAGTAGTTGGCTCCACTCGGATATTTAAATAAGCATGCAATGACACTTCTATGCAGTGAGAAATCTTATGCATGGATCAGCTTTTTTGCTAGTGGACATGTTTTTGATACATTCCTGCTGAAGATGTTTGTCTCATAACTCATGGCTGCACCCTTTCTTTGCATTCAAACTTTGCAGTCTCTTAACTAACAATTTTTTTAGTTTACAATATTGTTTCCTCTGTTTTGATGTAAATTATTTTTTCTTATGCTAACCTGCTGCCCAAAGTTTTCTATTATAGGCATTTATATGATCTTCTCACCCTTCCCTTTAAATGTAGAAGTCCTTTGCCGTGGAAGGCCAAGGACTTGAAATAAGTTTATTGTTTTTTATTTTTTATAAAGGTCTAAGGGACAATTTTATTGGCTTGATCCAGTCAAAGAAACCAAAAGGGCGGGGGGGGGGGGGGGGGGGGGGGGGGAGTATTTGTGCAGTTGGTGATTCTTCTTCTATTCATTCAATACTTTTCCACTTCTTATGATTTGATTTCTGAGAAATTCAAAAGTTTTCAGTTTAGCATATTTATAAAGAAGTATCTAAATTACATACGAGAAGATATATGTTTTGGTTATTTTAAGGACTAATGTATGATTATATATGATGAAATTTGTTGGAGTGGCATCAGATTATACCAGGTCATCTGTTTGCTACTCACTTGTTTATTTATCAACCATCCTAATAAAGACAAATTCTTGAGCGAAACATAGTATATTTGTAAGCTCAACTGTAACAAACAGCAAAGAAGCAAATGTACTGCTTTATTTTTGTTACTTATGGTTTCTAGCATAAAGAGAAGGAATTATCCAACAGATCAAGAAGGGAAAAAAACATAAAATAAATTGGCAATGCTTGGGGTATGTTCTTGCAATACATAGGTCGTCCGAGGAAATGTGCTTGTAGACAAAGGATGGCATTTAGTGACAATATTGGAATGACCTGAAAAAAGAAAGCATCCATCACATAATATTGCAAAATTTAGAAGCCCATGACTAAAACCTGATTAAAAATCCATTTCTTTCAATGTTTCAATTTCAATTCCCTATGCCATTAATTACTTGTTAGACCATAATTGTTCTTTTATCTTCGATCTTCTCCTGCCTCACTTGTTTAAGACTTGATTATGTGGTTGAGAGAAGGAGGTTGATGGTGATATATTGGAGTAGGTGTTGTATGGTGGTTGATTTTTCCCCTTTAATTTGCAATACCAACCAGTTTCTGGGATGCATTCGGAATGCTTGGGATGTTTCAGACTCAGTACAAAATTTATTTGGGTGAGTGATGTAAGTGATTTAAGGGTCTTATTTTGGGAATAAAACGTGAGGAGGAGTCTCTTTTCCAGATATGTTTTCTAGTGTTGGGAATAAGACTAAAAGGACTGCAATATCAGCCAGGAATTTGTGTTATTGGGAATTAGAGCACAATGGTAGCTAGTAATATGAGATTGTTGAGAAGAGTAATGCAGTGTTACTTGAGATATGCATGTTGTTTTGGATTTGCAGTCTGTCTTAAGCTTGTGTCTCCACTGACGTTCTCAGATTCAGCTAATAGATTTCCAACCAGCTTCTTTAGCATTATAGAGATTTAACTATTTAAGTATGGGGGATCCTATAGCACTCTTGTGTTTTTTGGTTATGAAAATTCTGAAAAGAACGATTTCAAGAGTAGCAAGAGGCATTCTTATTATGTTTTAGGTAGGAAAGAGAATCTAGATTTCACACTTCATTATAGATGATCCCATCTCTTCTATTGGAGATATATACTACTGAGCTAAGGTAACTTAGCTTTGTTTGTTTCGATATAAAATATTTTCAGAAAAATATTTTCCAATTTTACGGCGTTTGTTTTGTAGTAAAATATTTGGTCAAAAGTAAAATATTTTCAGTCAACCAAATCAACTAAGCAAATTTATGTAAAGTATTTTACACTTAAAATTTTGGTAAAACATTTTACATTTGCTCACTCCCTTGCACCCCGATACTTATCACTCTTTTCACTCCCACAGTCACTTTACACTCAAACTCTCCCAGATCAGATTTCTCTCCAAGGTCTGAGGCACCACCGGCCAGCTCTAGCTTCCGCTGGCGCCGCCCATCTCCGGCGAAACCCAAGTACTTTTATATCTTTTTAGTAGATTTCTCCTTTTCTTTTCATTTTTCTTCATCTCCCTTTCTCTGGTTTTTCTTAGGTTCGATTTCTACTCCTTGCTGGAAAAACTCCGAAGTTTCAGGTTTTATTTTTGATGAATTATAATTTTTACACATATTTGATTTCTTATCATTTTTCATATGGGTTTTTCCGTGTTGATTTGGTTGTGTGAGATTTATTCATTTTTTTTTATGATTTTGACATTGGTTGTATGATATGAGTTAGTGTTTATGATTTTCAGATCTGGGTTTTTTTTGGGGGGTTTTATTTATGTGTGGCATTATGATATTTTTGTGATGAAATTATTGTATACTAGTTTATAATGGGTACATGAGTTAAATCAAAATTAGTTAGTTCTTTTGGATTCAAGAAGTTATGTTATACAGAAGAAGTTTCCCCAAAATATCTGAATAGAGCAAAGCTTGCTGTGCCACATATATTAATTGACAAACTTAGCCACTGTCCTCCACATAGGCAAAGTAAGAAGTCCCTTATAAAGGTAGTTATTTATACTGCTGTACTGGTGGGTTATGGGAAGCCTGAGAACAGGAAAGTTGGGATTAAAATCACCTGATATCTTTGGCAAAAACCCATCTGATCAGCCGTCTAAGTCCAAATTCTCGCTCGTGTGTTGATTCTCTCATTCACTGATATTAGCAACTGACTACACATCTGAACTGTTAAGACGTCCCATGACATGCATTTAATTAAAACATATGAGATATTGTGGAATGCAATAACAGAAAAATGATTTTCATGTGTGCTTCCATTCTGTATTAAGAATATGGGTATGATAATAGTGTAAGGAGTGTTACTACAGTTGGGGTGATCTAGCTAATCACAATCCAGAATGAGAATTCATAAAACATTTTATAACATTTACGAACAATGTTTCCAAAACTTCAGTTGGAGATTAAATTTCAGCATATATAGGAAATAGAGGTGTGAAAGTCTTCATTATGAAGAGGTCGCCAACCAGGTTTTCCTATGTTTTATTTTATGTTATGCAAACGATTGTAACATGCAATCTGACTAAAAGAATACAAATGCATCTTCTTCATTGTGCCTCTGCTTTTTGGTTGTGTGGTTGGCTTTTACTGTTTAGTTTTAGTTTTGTGTGGCTAAAGAAAAGTTAAAAAACCCCCGTTATCTTGGTTTTGTTATGTAGATGGATAACCAAAAAATCCAAGCAAGGTATGATATTTCATTTTGGTTTAACTGAAGCGAGGTATGATATTTCATTTACATCTGAACTACCTGTGATTATTCTTCATTTGGACATTCTATGACTATTAGAGTGAGAGAGATTATTATAATTTTTAATTCGGTGCAGATATTTTACCGTCCTTTTCGGTGTGTCAAGAAATATTTGGATCTGCTCTCAGGTTATATTTTGCCCCTACTTTTATTTGCAGTTATTCTCTGATGCAGCTCTTTTATGAGTTTATTTGAATTGTATTCTCTTTTGTTGTTCAGCTGATATGGGACTGAGCTCTTGGACTGCCACTAGAGAGGCCAAAAAGTGTTACAATGGAATGGCTTGAAAATTATTGCAAGAAAGCAGCTTGATCTTGAAAATTGGAGTGTGCATCAATTACTCTGTAATAATGTCTTTAACAAAATTGGGTTTTGCAACACACATGCAGGGATATCCCTGCAATTACGAGGTCTGATGGTTTTGTCAAATTACAACAGGAACTATTAGCCTTTTTTAGAAATTTGAGTAACCATTTTTCAAAGCTTGAGTTAGAACGTGATTTGATTTGAGTTTGTATGGTACATTATTTAAGTGAAACTAGTAGACAAATTACCGTCTATCAATAAAAGGTATAGAATCCTATCCAAAAAATAATAATAATAATAAGAGGTATAGAAAAATGATAACCGCCAACAGGATTTGACTGTAGACTATAGCAATGGGATGTTTTAGTGGGAATTTGATTACAGGATTTGATTGTAAACTATAGCAATGGGATGTTTTAAATTTTTACTGGTGTTTTTTTTTTTTTTTTTTTTTTTTTTTTTTTTTTTTTTTTTTTTTATGTGCTAAACATTGGAAAATATTTTACACAGCATATTCATGTACACTGCAAAACTTTGTAAAATAAAAATATTTTTTGCAAATATTTTACATGTAACATATTTTTACCTTAGCAAGTGCGTTGGTTTAAGCAGAAGATGAATTGGCAGTGGTTCTAGGCTGTAAGGTAGGTTCGCTTCTTTGCCACATTAACTTTGTGGATGCTGGTAGGACATCGATTTTAGGCAGCTTAGAATTCTTTTGATTGAACAAATGTGGACACTGGACGATTAAGGTTTGAAGAAGTTGGATTTGTCAAGAGGGACATGATCGCTCTTTAAGGAGTACTCTTTGGATTCTTAACCACTAATTTTCTGTCTCTTCGGTATGCTGATCCATGTGGATTTTTGTTTGATTTCCATTTTACACATAGTTTGATTTTTGTCTGCAATGCACAACTATGTGTATATAAATTGAAATTACATTCTCTTAAAAAATCAAAACTATATCCATAATTTGTGAGTTTCTTGAGCAATTTTTTTTTTTTTTTTTTCCTAGAGAATCTAATTCAATAGTTACAAATTAAATCTTAGATGTCTGTTGAAAACACCAAAAAGTGTCAATTGAGTTGCATAAGGCAAAATTTGCCAAACAATGCAATTTTCAAAATTTTTAAGCCGGATAGCACGCGTTCAAACTTATTTTGTTAGTTAGACTCTTTTTAGAAGTCGATTTTATCAAACTCGACTTCTAGGCAAAATCAACCTCGCGGCCCCCAAGTAAAAGTCTGATGTGGATTAAAAAAAAAGGAAAAAAAGCCACTTGGAAGTCGAGTTTCACAAACTCGACTTCCATTGAAAGTCGAGTATGCTGAACTCGACTTCTAGGTGCAGTAAAACTTTTACTAGTCTGCGTAAAACCTGGAAAGTCGAGTTTAGTGTACTCGGCTTCTACTGAAAGTCGAGTACAGCATACTCGACTTCCAGTAAATGTCACCCACCTGCCCAACTAACTCAATTATGCAACACGGTAAAAATTTATTTAAATGGAACTCGAGTTTGTTAAACTCGGGTTCCAATAAATAATACAACCACCCCAATCATCTCAAATTTATACACTCAACTCTCACTTCTCACAGCTCTCTCCCACGCCAAAACTCTCCCTTTCACACAAAAGCTTTTCTTCTTCTTCTACAAATCACATTGATCATTCCACAAATTAAAGCTTTTCTTCTTCTTCAATTTGTAGGTAAATATTCAAACCTTTTTTAATTTTTAAAAATTTTTTTTTTTTGGGTTAGACCTGGATATATACTCACTTTTACATTTGGTAGATATATATATATATATATATATATACACATACCACTTTTATATTGTTGATGAGTAATGTGTTATTATTATCATTATTATTATTATTATTATTGTTTTTTGTATTTGTTATTTGTGCTTTGTAATGGGTTGTTATTTGATATGCAATGGGTTTTTCTTTGTAATGTGTTATGTATAATGCGAATGAATGGATAACATATTATTTATTTGCAAGGTATTGTAATGTGTAATGGTTTGTTAGTTGTAAGGTGTAACGAATGTTAATTTTTTAAGGTTAGCAACCATGTAAAAATTTGTTTGAGTTTAAAAATTCGAATTTTTGCTTGGAGAAATAAAATTTCAATTGATTATAATTGTTTGGTGGACTATGTTATCTTTATATTTGCCTTGAGGCAATATTTTGTAGTTCATATCAAATAAAGGTGTTATATTCGTCACTAACTTTTAGTAAACTTATTTGACTTATAGGCTTGTAATGAGTTCGATTGATTTTTATCTATATTATGGTGGGGAGCCCTGCAGTGATGTGACTTATGGAGTGACATATGAAGGGCCTGGTAAAAAATTAAAGATTATTCAGCTAAAAAAACGGCGGGAGATCAATTTGAAGAAGTTGAAAAAGAAAATTATGAAAGAGCTGGATTTGGACCGTCGGTTGCATGACATAAAAATTATATATCATGCTCCTCATGCAATGTTCAATGATTGTATTGTCTTCATGCCTATTGAAATAAAAGGAGACAAGCATGTTCAGATTATGTTTGATAGGATAAACTCTACGCCCCAGTTAAAAGCTGCCAAGTTGTATATAAGTGTGGAGCCTTGTATAGAAGTTGGCGTTGAAGATGTGCAACAAACAACTTTAGAGGGTGGTGGCGGGGAAGAATTCCATCCATTACATATAGATAGTTATCTGACTCTTACCCCGTGCACCACAGTTGGGGGTTATACACCACCATGCCAAGAGACACCAACTCCAATGGAGGTTTGCGGATCTAGTTATCAACAAGAATGTATTCAATCTCTAAGGAGGGAAGATGAAGACGAAGATGATGTTGATCATGGTAGAGATGAGTATGAAGAGATGATTGGGAGAGATGACTTTCACATGAATACTATAAACTATGAAAATGTTGACAATGTCATGGATGATCATGATGATGATGCTATAGAGTTTCAAGATGATATAGGCGATGGTATAGGTGTGCAGCTTGCAGTCCCTACATATGAAGCTCATGGCCTGTCATTCCATGCAAACACTTGGGATAATATGGTTGATCCTTCAAATGTTGAGATACCATTTTCATCAAGTTGGGTGCAGGGAATGAATTTTAGCAAAGGGTTGATTTTCCCTAATAAAGAGGCTGTGAGACAGGCATTAATAGTTTATTCTATGAACAACAACAAGAATTATATAACTGAGCGGTCCAACCAACAAAGATTGTGTGTGAAGTGCGCAAATGAGTCATGTGCATGGAAAGTTCGAGCATTCTCGCAACGTAAGCTTAATGGGTTATGGGCCATCACAGTATGCGGCGGTCCTCACACTTGTCCGTCAGTTGGGGTGAACAAAGATGGCAGAATGATGGATTCCAATTTTCTTGCCAAAGAACTTCATACATATGTACTTGTAGATCACACCACCAAAATAAAGGATCTCCAAAATCTTATGAAGGAAAGGTTTAACCACGATATATCGTACTACAAGATATGAGATGCGAAACAAAAGGCTATTGCAAACATACACGGGAATTGGGAAGAGTTGTATCAAAAGTTGCAGAAGTTGTTGTTGGCATA
This sequence comes from Quercus ilex subsp. ballota, assembly GCA_032727855.1. Taxonomy (NCBI): domain Eukaryota; kingdom Viridiplantae; phylum Streptophyta; class Magnoliopsida; order Fagales; family Fagaceae; genus Quercus; species Quercus ilex. Next base: position 4,643,161 of record CM064917.1, on the reverse strand, counting down.
TAATGATAGCGATCTGGGTACACAAGAGTCTTTTCGGTTGATCAATGGGAACATACCGAATACTATTATATTCAAGTATGTGTTCTAGGCTTTCGCTCCTTCCATTGCTGGATTCGCACATTGTAGGCCAGTAATTAGTATTGATGGAACTCATCTTTATGGAAAATACAAAGGAAAGTTGTTGATTGCAATGGCTACCGATGCTAATAATGAGATTTTCCGCTTGCCTTTGCAATTGTAAATGATGAGACGAGGGCCTGTTGGGGATGGTTTTTATCTTGCCTGCGGACTGCGATACGGGATGTGGTACCCGATTCCGGCATTTGCATAATATCAGACCGACATAGAGGTATAATATCATCCATTGCACAGTGGCCTAATGATTATGTTCCAGTATATCATAGATATTGCATTAGACATGTGGCCAGCAACTTCAACACTCAATTTAATGACAAATTCTTAAAGTCTTTGGCCTTGAAAGCAGGATACGAGCATCAAGATCGCAAACTTGAAAAAATATTGGATTGCCTTAAGGAAGCTGAACTCAAATTCAGCAAGGATCCCAATCCCAATATAGCAAAAAAGAAGCCATACTCCTATCTAATGAAGGAGGGTCTAGAGATGTGGACACTATTACATGATGGTGGATGCCGTTATGGGGCAATGACTACCAATATGTCTGAGTGTTTCAATGGAGTTCTAAAAGGTGCACGTGGACTACCCATATCTGCATTGGTTGACTACATTTGGTGCAAACTTGTCGCCTATTTCAATGATCGGTGCACTAAAATATTGGGTGATATTGAACATGGTCAGAAGTTCAGCAAGCATGCCATGGAGAAATATGAAGCAAATTACAAAAAAGGGACAAGACACTATGTGAGGCCATTTAACCAGCAGGACGGTGTATATCAGGTTTGCACGTCGCATAATCCACATAGATCTGATGGGGGAGACCATAGTCATGAAGTAAGGTTGCTGGAGAACACATGTACTTGTGGCAAATGGGAAATCTATAAGATCCCTTGTTCACATGTGATTGCAGTTTGTATCAGGGAACATATCAATGCAATGAGGTATATTGACCCATGTTATACTTTACAACAACGACTTGCCACTTATTCACATGAGTTTCGTGTGCCCAAGGATAAGTCATTATGGCGGGAGGTTGCCGGCCCAAAGTTGTACCCTGACCCTAAAATGTTGCTAGACAAAGGTCGACCTATGTCAACAAGAATAAGAAATGAGATGGATTGGAGGGAGAGTCAACCCGAGCCGAAATGTGGAGTGTGTCATGAAGAGGGCCATAACCGCAGGAGATGTCCGAATGTGATTCGCGCATCAACAAGCAGCCATGTTCCGAACTAGGTAAGCAATGCATGCAATTTTGTGATTCTCTTTCAGGGGATTTTTTTTTTTTTTTTTTTTTTTTTTTTTTTTTGGGATATACTGATTAGAAGTCGGCAGTGGTTTGAATTGTTAGTTAACAGTCTTTATAAAGAGTATAGCATCTATCATCATCGTTTGAATATGCTATAATTGTTAGTTTATATATATATACATATATATATATATATATATATATGCAACTAGCGTGTGTTTGTGTTTAGTACTTTACTATAGCTACTCCCTAAGTTTGTGACATGGCCTTCTCTTGAAATACCACATGTAGGCATGTTTTTGTATTCCAACCATTTGCGGATATTCACAGCCATTCTTGTTTCAGGAATGATGATTTTATTAGAAATTTGATTCCATATGCTGGGCAGCAGGAGCCAGTTAGCCACAGGAGCATTGGACTTCCCAAGAGGTGTTTGAGAGTGTTGTTGTTATTACTCAATTTTTTGCATGACATTTGCCTACTGTGATTCTATCTTTTAATGCTCATTTAGAAATTCATCCTACTTTTATATGATTACCTTGGTGTCTTATATTTATGACATTTGTCTCAAGATTGCATTCAGTTTATGTTTACTTTTTTAGTTAGTATCATACGGTTGGTTTTTCTTCCAATTATACCAGTTAGCCACGGTTTTTCTATGTTTCCATCAAATCAAAAGATAAAAGAATACAATCAGTGAATCAGATTTAGGCCTTTCTTTTATGTATTTATTTTATTCCTTTTTGCGTGTCTCCAGCTTTGAAAAATTCCATCTCAACCTAATGAGATAATAGATAGAATAATGCAATTACTTCTGTAACTTTGCTTCTTGACTTTGATAGACATATATGGGACATTATTTGCTCACCTGGTCATGAAAGCAATTGGTGGATTAATGCAAGATTTTGCCAGTGATGGAGAAAATATCTTCACATCACATTCAACAATAATTTCAAAATTTTACAGCACAGGTTCACCACTATTTAGTTTCTCACTTGCATTACTGTTTGCACATCACAGGTTCACCACTTTTTAGCTTCTGTAATTGGCATCACATTCTGCTCACAGGTTCACAATAATTTCACATCACATTCTGACTTTCTGTAATTGGCGGAGATGTTTGTTTTCACTGGCACAGGTTCACCATTTTTTAGCTGCTCACTTGCATTACTGTTTGCACACCTTTTGTTTTAAAAGAATTCACAAGTTTTCAAAGCAATTTGAAAACATTAATCAACCACTACTTTCCTTTTCAATTAAATAAGTGGAGTAGTGTACTCATATTTAACACCTAGGGATATAAGGGTTTATTTATTTATTTTATTTATTTTTTATTTTTAACTCTGGACCGCCTCTATTTGGTTTAGCTTCCGTTCTGCTGTCCCCCTCAACTCTCCATGTCATCCTCTTCATCTCTGACTTCTCTTGGTTTGTTGATAAGCTCATTTCCTTCACCTCCTTTTCTGAAAGTTCAAAAACTAATAATCACATTGAGATTTTACACCCTCACCAACACCAAAAAGTGTATAAGAACTACATATTTGACGTAGCAACATGGAAGGAAATTATGCAAAATTATGACCATAGATTTCCAGTTACAACACAATAAACATTGAGAACATTAAACTCCATTGAAGGGGGCAACACTCTTAATGTTTTACACTCTGCAAATGCAGGAAACTCAAAAATAAATAAATAAATAAATAAAAATAAAAATAAAAAGAAAGAAAGAGAAGGGGGTGTTAAGGAAGAAGAAGAGAGGATTTTACTGTGAAAAGATGTTACTACAATGATATTCTAGAGATATAATTTTGAGGAACTGAAATTCATTGGCTAACTTCTTAAAAGGAAACTTAGCATAAAACTGGACAAATGTGTTATTTGGAAGCTATGATCAGCCAGCCAAGAGGACTAGAATATAACAGTTTATATTTGTTGCATGATTTGCATGCCAGAGAGAACCAAGAACAGATCTGTATCCATAGAGAGTACATTATCTAGGACTTCAATTTATTTTAAAAAATCAAAAAACTTTTCACAGGATTGAGGTCAAGCCTACAAATATGCATAAATCAATGAAAATCTTCAAGAGTTAGGATTTAAATTTTCCTACCTAGTTTCTAACGCATGTTTATTATTTAATTATATTCACATGTCACCGGTGAGTGGTTGCACATTTGGCAAGCATGAGTGACAATGGCAAAAGAAGGCTTATTGATCTTGCAACAATATTGGGAGGGCCACTAGGCCGGAAAATATATGCACCAAAGCTTGTAAGAGAGACAATATGACTATCATATCACTGAATCCAGTCATAATTACTTCCAAACCTGCATAAATATTGCATACCTGGGGATCGGCATCACCTGGGCTTGAAGCATACCAGAGATAACTCTGTTGTGTTGGTACATCGACCTGGCCACGACAATCATTTAAAGACAATTTTCAGTTTAACTAAAATAGTCTCTGAAGCATCTCTAGTAGTAGAATGAAACTCCTTCACCTCATTTGACACGTCAAATACTCCATTACTCCATCCTGAATCTTCTTGTAAATGGTAGCAGCTGTTTTTATGAATGCCTACATAAAAAATTATTTACTTCTTAAAACTGAGAAAGGTAACGGCAAAAAACCAAACCTCAATTCACATATATGGTTGAAGAATCTGAGGATTTTATTACAAGGCACTTTCCAACATATCAGAAATATTTATTCTTACCTCCTCAACATTCTGAGCACTTTCCACCATATTTATTCCTTTTTGCGTGTCTCCAGCTTTGAAAAATTCCATCTCAACCTAATGAGATAATAGACAGTTCCAAAACAAAAAATCTCCTGAGTCTTAACCTAAACTACCTAATTCCAGATTAAATACAAGAAGAAAACAGAAAAACAAAGCAACCACAGTGCTCAATTTCACATGAAAAAATTCTGCTGCATCAAAATTCTGCTACATTAAAAAAATTCTGCTACATCAAAATCTGCTGCATTGAAAAAATTCTGCTGCATTAAATAAAACTCAGTAATACAAATAAAATTTGCTGCATTAAATAAAACTCAATAATACAAATAAAATCTGCTGCATTGAAAAAATGCTGCAGCATCAATCACATTTCTGCTGCAAATTTCTTCAAATATAAATTCTGCTGCATTGATTAAACATATATAATGTTATCATCTGCCAAAAGTAAAGACAATCAGTTTTGTCTTTAAGCCACATGCATAGAGGTTTACAACCAAAACCTAACTATTGGTCCACCACACATCAGAGATGCACATCTTCCAACCAAACAGTGGGAAACAGTTACATAAACTGTGGCACTTGACCAATTTAAATACCAATTACATAAACTATGGGAACCATAACAAAAACAAAAAATAGATGATCTGCTTCATTTACTACTTTTGGTGCCCTTGTTGGCCTTCTTGCCCTTTCCACCAAGTGGTTGAGTGGTTGCAAACAGAAGAACCATAAACCATCAAGAAAATGTTACAGATATATGTTTATTTCACCAACAAAAATGAACTTTTATTTTATCAGTCACCAAATAGGCACTCAAGTGTCCAACAGCCACTTTACCAAGTATATATGAATGTGTATCATTAATCATATTAGGCTGCACCCTCCCCGCGTTTACTTCTTTTCTGGTTGCGTCTAGTGTATTGCTTGGTGGGAACATGCTCTGTTACCTGCTCATAATGTTATATTTTTAAGTTTTTACAAACAAACAAATTCATGCACAAAGCAACCCAAAAAATATATGAAATTAAAATCAAAGTAAAGCACTTGGAATACCAGGTGGGAACCTGTGCCGCATCTCCTTGGTTGGATGGTGCGAGTCGATTTCCTCATGGGTGCAGCATGAGTGTTTGCATCTTGTGGGTGCTCAGCTTGGTCACATTGCCCCTGCTCAACGTCACTGTCATGTGGATGCGTGGCTTGTGGAACATGTATCAAGGTAGAGGAGGTAGGAGGTGATTGTGTATGGACATGAGCTCAACGTGGGGTGTTTGAAGGCTAGGGGTGGGTATAACTGTCTGGGGGGAGCTATAGGACGGGGCCATGGGTGAGTTGTGGTCAACGGTGGTGGGGTGTTGGGAGAACTCAAATTCAACATGGGTAAACCGCAAGGGAGATCCGGTGTAAATGGGAGGGATGGGTGGCATGGGAGGCCCGATTGTGTCCTGAGGGGTGGACACGGGTGGAACAGGGGTCCCAGTGGCCAGAGGAGGGGTGGGGGCAGGTTGATGACGTGTCACTAGAGCAGCTGAGCTTGTACTGGGCCCTACATCTGGTATTTCAGTCTGGTTTGCTACTTCGGCATTGGTTGGCACATCGATACGATCAACCTCATCCACATCCTCAAGGGCCTTCTTAATGAACTTGTATTCGTAAGATTCTTCATTGAACTAGTTGAGGACAGCCAGTTGGGTTGCAAGCTGTCATTAAATCAATGGCATTATTAAGTATGACACATACATAACGTCAAACACAACATGCAAAACAAAATATGTTTATGCACATTACCAAAATTTCCATCTTAGCGCTAGCGTGGTCTATATACAGTCGAGTGATCCTACGATACCACACCATATATGGATGATGACGTGACATCACCTCCTCCATCCTGAGTGCATTACAAACGTACTCGTCACGATCATTCCACCTCTGAATATGGACTGCATGTTCCACCGACCAATTTTTATCTACCTTGCCCCTCGCATCTATTTTGTGCAAATCGCGATTGGTATTAGCATCTCTGGGTTGTTCCTGCTTTAGCCTAAACTATCGTAGGACACGATCGGGTAGGTGGAACTCTACAAGCCAAAAACATATAAGTGGAACGGTCGACCTCCACACGTCACTTCCCTCCATGCGAAAACTAGGAGGAAGGTGGCTCAAGTCATTTCCATATGGCTCTCACTTAACCTACAAAAGCCACCAAGTAAAGCAACCACATTCAGAAATTTTCCATAATTTGCATAACAAGTAGCACAATAGTGGGCAATGAAAATACAAGTATTATACCTAGTCGGGCCGTGTCGTGGCAATTTGATTGCGATATACGGAAAGCACGTGCATGGGAGCATTCTTTGTACTCATCGCCCCTGCCCACCTACAAGCAGGTAATATCGCATGGTCATTAGTCGTTTACATATAAAAATGTGGCATAATACATGATAGCACACTAATTATGCAATATATACTTACTTCATAGCAAGAGGAATTGGTGGCAATGGTGGACCATAAACACCCTCGGGTTGGGGCACCATCTGAGGGGACATATGTGGGAACTTGACATATATCTACAATTGGACCAAAATCAATGGTCCGCCAATCTACTTTGCCTTCTTGTCGCTTGCATTGCACAGCTGTCTATACAACCATGATAAGGCTGCACTACCCCAACTATACTTGCGTGGATTACGAAGGTCTCACATGAACTCTAACCACATGAGATGGACCCTATCTCCAGACTTGTCAAGAAATACCATATCCCCTAGTAGGGCTAGTATATAGCAGCGAGCGTATTGATGAACTTGAATCTCATTGGCATCCGGAGGCAGTGGTTGTCTGATTCTTTCGACAAGTGCGGGTATCAAAATCCTTTGACCTTTTAGCACAGTTTGAGCGTCATTTGGAATTTGAATTCCAAGCATTTCAGCACACACAGTTGTCCAAGTTCTTTTAGTGGGCCTAACCATTGCCTCACCCTCGATGGGCAACCCCATGATAACTTTCATATCTTGCAATGTGATCGTCATCTCACCATGTGGTAGGTGGAATGTATGGGTCTCTGGGTGCCATCGCTCTACAAATGCAGTGATCAATGCATGGTCAAGTTGTATGGATGGGACCAAGTACAGACCCTCTAGACCAAGCAACCTCACAATGGCAAGGACACAATCATCTACCATAGGAACTTGAAGTGCCAATTCTTCATGGCGACTTTGACAATCCAGTGTGCCAGGAGGATCCTACAAATATTATAACAATAGATAAAAATCTCATGCAAATATTTAGTATTTATGGCTAATTAGAGTTGTGACATGAATGCATACTACAAGAAAACTCATGCAATTACTTGTCCCCCAGGGTTCCACAGTAACTCAGATCGATGTTTAACTTGTTCTGTCAATACACTAGGATCAATGGGTCCAGGATCTATCGTCATGCTGCAAAAAGTTTGTGTCATATCAGCTATAAATAATAGGTTTGTGTAATGTGCAATATTGGTTAGTGACATTGAATAGAGAGATTAAATGTGCAATATTGGTTAGTATCATACCAAAATTATACTATCCTTTCATAAGTAATAAAAATTCTAAACTAAACAAACAAAAATTAGTACAATAGGGTGTGAGTATTACATCCTTCCAAGAGAAATTTGTACAATAGGGTGTGCCAGAAATTAGTTCAAACCCAGTTGGCTTGCTAGTTAATCTCCACTTCTCAACAGAAACTCCTTTCAGATCTTTTTTGTATTATGCCAAACCAAAATCTGCTAGGTGTGGGTAAAGGTTTTTGCCAAGCTGCATTTTTCAGAAACATATACATTAGTTAACCACCTTCAAGTAAAAAGAGACATTTTGATACTGAATTTAGAAAATAAAATTACCAACTGAAAACAAGATCAAGAACTTAAGAAAGATATTTACAAGAATATTTGCTGGTTTCACATCCCTATGTACAATCCCAAGGTTATGGAGATATTGCAAAGCCTTTGCTGGAGAAAGGAAATAAGGGGAAAGGAAAAACATTGAGAGATCGTCCAACTGAGCCCTTTAGAAAACTTAATTTGACAATAAACTAAACATAAAGTTTTATGTAGAACAATGAATTTATAAAAACATTTAATTGATGAGTGTGCACTACAATATCACATTACTCTGGAGTTATCAACAACACCTGTTTATACTTGTATGCTACCTAGAACAAGGGTGTCACTGTTTGGATGCACATGAGCACACAACGTGATAAAGTACATGATACTTTATTTTTATTGGTAAATGATGATGACAAAGAGAATATGTGATGAGATCACCACTTAGTAGTAATAGACCATGTGACCTAAGTCAATCTTATTTTGCGATAGGTATGCCCCAAGTCAACCTTTAATAGTAATTCAAAAAATCCACAAAAGACTTCATTCTGATGCAACTAAATAAATTTCACAAAGAGGTAAACTGCTGGACTAAATGTGGAATTCTAAGAAGCACTAAGAGCAATAAGCACTATAAGTTGTTGAGAGACATTAAACTTCACAGAACATTGATTTTATAAAAGTCCAAATCATCTAGTGCAAACCAAAGCAGGCCATGAATGCTTCAAAGAAACTCCATTTGCGAACAAAATGCTTCAAAGAGTTTTGGGGAGCTATGGTTCCAACAGAAAGTGTGATGGAGGAAAAGTATGGCCTGAGGCCTAGCATCGTGTAGGTAAAGGAAAGACCATTTTCCACTGGCTGGTTAACTGGCATCTGGGCCTTTGTGCCTAATATATAGTCATAGGGTCACATATGATGCTGGAAGCAGCTTAAATGCAAATGTAGCTGGTGTCATATCAAATGAAAAACTGGGTTTAGTTGCATGCATAACTTACCAATCAAAAAAAAAAAAAAAAAACCTGGGTACAGCCACAAGTTAGATCAGTTGAGCTAGTTCGTAAAAAAAAAAAAAAAAAAAAGTCAGCTACTCACAATCAGTTCATTAATGAAGATTGTGTTTCTAGGCTGCATATAAGATAGGAAAATACACAACTGCAGAAACCTGGGAAACTATCAGGCAAAAGCTACTTCTTGTTGACCAGTGGAACATTGTTTGATTTCCAAAAGCTATTCCAAAGTTTGCTTTTAAAAGCTGCTTCACTGTTAAGAACGGGTTACTAACAAGGGACAGATTAGCCTAATAGGGTTACTCTGGAGATATATTATGTTTGTCGTCAAACTAAGCAATGCACAGAATTTTCTTGAAACAATAATAAGTAAAATCTACTTCTGCACTTCTCTTTAATTATTGCTGCAAATGTAACATGTTCACCAAACTTCATTTTTCAATTTCATTTTCATGTAGTCCTTGCTATAATTTCTGCTTTACTTTCTTCTGATATCCAATAAATACTTCTATTATTATTCACAAATTACAAGCCACTGACAAAAAAAATACTCTGATCAACCTATACCAAATTCACATAAATCATTGAACCACTGTAAGGAACAACTCGAGCATGTATGATAAAGGGTTTTTTTTTCATAAGGAAACAATTTAAGCAGAAACCAAAAAAGAGACAACCCTATAAAACTCTCAAGAAATTATTTTTCATTATGGAGTATTGTCTAGTATAATGAATTATATTAGTATATGTATATTAATAATATTATTTTCTAAATCATGAACAAAAGTTAGACAAATTTCATATGCACCTTTCGGTAAAGGTTAGCTCTGAAGGTCATAAAATTATTGAGCAATTACCTGCTAGCTTCAGCAACAGGAGCAATGCCCGAAACAAAAAAAAAAAAAAAAAAAAATGATGGAGAGAGAACGAACAAATAAAGAGAAAGAAAAACAAACAAATGAAACCCAAATCTCCAAATCACTAAACCTAAAAAGCAAATCAAAACCATTTCAATTCAGCCAATAAATAAAGACAAAGAAATCGCATTAGAGAGACAGAGAGAGAACGAACCTGCCGGTTGAGTCGGAAAATGATGGACGGAGAGGGACACCGGAGAGAGAGAGAAGGTTATCGAAGAGAAGGAACGGCGTAGGAGAGAGAGTGAACTTGATTATAGGAAACTTGGATTCCCCTTTTTAACCCCCATGAAATTTTTTTAACCTAACCTGGAAGTCAAGTATAGTATACTTGGCTTTCAATAGAAGTTGAGTTCAATATACTTGACTTCCAGGTGGCTTTTTTTTCATTTGTTTAATCCACGTCAGACTATATGTTTGCCGGCAGGGTGGTTGATTTTGCCTGAAGGGTGGTTGATTTTGCCTGGAAGTCGAGTTTGATAAAATCGACTTCCAAAAAGAGTCTAACTAACAAAATAAGTTTGAATGCATGCTATCCGGTTTAAAAATTTCGAAAATTGCACTGTTTGGCAAATTTTGCCATTGCATGACCTTGGCACTTGACACTTTAAGAAAATTTTACCTAAAATTGAACTCTAAAACATCTGTGTTGTTGGTATTAGAAAGTACAAGTTGAGTTACAATGCTCTTGATAAAAAAATTACAACTTTGTGAATTCATTGTAATTAAAATTTAGACTAAATTACACTTTTTGGCTCTTTAAGTTTATGATTGTTTTTATTTTGGCCCTCATGTTTGGTTTTGTGTATTTTGATGGATGACACTTATGTGATACTTAATACCACCAAAGATTAACAGCAAAGCCAATGTGAAACTGTCAAATTATTAATAGAAATGCATGACATGACCAATATGAAAACAAGATTCAAACATTAATGGTTAAAATGAAAATTTTGAAATGTAATTAGGGCAAAATGAAAACAACTACAAACTTTAAGGACCAAAAATGTACTTTAGTATAAAATTATACTAAAATTTAATTAATGGAGAATTTCGAGTTTTTAGTGGGAGAGATGAGGAGGGGAGGAAGATGAGTCCAAGGCAATGTAGTTGGGGTGAGTTCAGAAAGTCTGTGTAATGGGCCTATAAAGCTCTTTCCTCTCGTATCAAAAAAAAAAAAAAAAAAAAAAAACCTCTTTCCTCATAGCCAGGCTCTTCTGTATAAATTATAATGCTCTTTCCTTTTGAATATGTTCAGAAAAGATGGTTTTGATGACTAAGATCAGAAAATTCTCTAGGATTATGGCCTTGCTGGCCCTCAAATAATTGGCAGGGGCTCTTCTTGTCTGTTTTGTTAATGATGGCAGCACCCTCCCATCATCTCTGGACAGTTAATTATCAGATATTTTTGTGAACAGGAGAGCAAGAATGGGAAGGAAAGTATGGAGAGCTGGCCTTTATTTGAAGGCATGAGTAAAATTTTGTTTAATTAAAAAGATTTTTGCTTTGAGCAGGAGACCAAGAATGGGAAGAAAAGCAAGAACAGCTGGCCATATTTTGCGGACATGAATAGAAATTTGTCTGATCTTGATGTAACGGCAGCAAAATGATGGGCAGAGAAGGAAACTCTTTTTGCCAATTTTTTAGAAGACTTATCAGCAAGATGGATGTTCTTTTAAAATTAGGACAGCTCTGATCACAATAAAGATCCATCAGCAACATAATAATTGTATTATGGATTTATGGCGTGGAAGGTCTCCAATGATGTGGAAGAATTGAGCAATAATAGGTGAAGTAGTTTTGTAGGACACAAAGCCTATGTAAATCAATGAAATGAATAGCTGAGAAAGGGAGGGTAACCCAAAGAGAGAAAATTTTGAATTTTGTTATATTTTGCCGAAAATGTATCCCTAAACATTGCTCTGTTTTGATGTTTGTGGATACATTATAACTGCATCATAGTTAATGGTGAAAGTACAATTTCCCCAAAAGTCTTTGTCATTGTTTAGTTAAATAGATACATTATGGGTAGTATTAGCGCATTTATGTGATAGCACTTAGTTTTAGATGGATTCAATCTCATTCTTTTTTGCTTCTTAGTAAAATTTTCTTCTACACTTGGTATTCGAAAAACCACAAACTTTAAAAATGGCAAGCTTGAATGTAACAATTTGAATAATTCTTTAGTGAAAATAACTATAATAGAAAGAAAAGACTCGAAAGGATATTACCAACAAAAATAGAATTGATTTCAATATCTAATTGAGAAATAGAATTAGTTTCAATATCTAATTGAGAGTTTAAAATTAGCCACACAATAAATATAGAGAAAATAAATTGGCAGTGAGAGAACCTCACATCAAGCACAACATTGGCAGTAAAATTCTGGCATTTTATGTTTTGATTTGAGAATATAATTCATTCATGCTGATTTAGCCCCTACATATACAGCATTTTATGTTTTGTTTGGATCATTAACTTGATATCCAGTGCAACATAGGGAATAATCAAAATCTAGTTTGAAATCCTTTAAAAAGAATGTATATTGAGATACCCATTGATGATCCTCTAGCATCATATATATCTCAAAATATTTCTCTTTAAGTGGTTGAATTCAATTAAACACATTCTCCCTTCATGTTCGACAATGTTATTAATTCCGTTTTGGACTCCGTTTCGGTTTGTTCAGTGGAACGAAATATTTCAGTACCGAATTATTTCAGCGTACTGTTTTAAGGTGTTTCAGATTCCTAAACAATATATATATATATATATATATAAAACCTAAAAGTATCAATTCAAAAAAATGGAATATAAATATAAAATAATGAATTTAATTTAATTTAATTATGTAAAATAATTATTTTAATTTTCATTATTCATTCATTATATATATATATATATATATAACCTAAAAGTATCCATTTAAAAAAGTGGAATATAGATATAAAATAATGAATTTAATTTAATTATATAAAATAATTATTTTAATTTTCATTATTCATTCATTATATATGATGGGATAGCAAAAATCACATCTATGGTTCATCCAAATATGTCGTCCATGGTCAACTATTAGCCAAACAGTCAGTCCATCTCTGATTCGTCCAGATAGGTCGTCCTGCAATACTGATCAATTGAATAAACTTCAAGGAATCAGATGAGAAGGGTCGTCCATGTGCAAAGCACATGGACGATCACACAAGTTGGGCAAAGAGTCGTCCATAGGCATTGCACATGGACGACCACACAACACTTAGCAAATTCTGGAGCGGTTAATCGACCCGTGTTCATCGCCGCCAATTCCTCCCAAGTATGTAACTTCCAGCGACGGTTATGATTTCTATAACCGTTGAGGAAGTTATGTCTGGATTCCAAAAATATGGGGGAAGTTATTGAGCCAATAACCGCCCCAAAGTACCCTATATAAGGACCGGTCTGAACCATGCAAAGGTATGAAAAAACTCTGAGACTTACTCCCAAAAGGTTGGAACTCCATTTGAGAGAAGATACTAACTTTGCCATCGGAGGATATTTGGCCGGTCCACCCCGGTCACCCTTTGATTGTTTTCTCTTTTTACAGGCCTCCGCTAACGCTGTAGTCCACCGAAACTGAAGTGTTCAACTAACTGATTTCTTCCATCATCAGTTGGCGCCGTCTGTGGGAAGCGTAAATTGTTTTACGATTTGGCTTTTTGGAAAAAAAGGTTGAATGGTTCGGACTAGGTCGAGGGCTACAAGCCCAGGCCATCAGGGAAGCAGGGACGCTTCAAGCAACCCTCATCGCGATCGCCAATCAGCGCCTGTCATGCAGTCGCCTTCCATCCAACACATGCAATCCATGGCGGCCACTATGGCGGAGTTAACTCGCCAGAATCAAGAGTTGACTAGGGAAATGGAGAGGCAGCGCCGTGAAGGACATGCTGAGAGACAATCCCAAAGTCAAGAAGACAGAGGGGGAAATGTTGAGCCCAGACTCAATCAAGAGGCACTACTTCGCGAAGGGTGCCACATTTGGAGAAAGAAATGGATCAGATGAGAAAGGTTATAGACGAGATGAAGGAGAACATGAGAAGGGCAAATCCCGTTGAGGATTTGGTTCACCGAACAGATTCCCCTTTCACGGCTTCCATCAATGGGCATCCTTTGCCGCTGAAGTTCAAAATGCCTTCCCTGGATTCATATGATGGAGCGTGTGATCTTTTTGATCATATTGCTACTTTCAAGATCACAATGCATCTCCAAGGGGTTCCCGGCCAGATTATGTGCAGAGCCTTCCCTACTACCCTTAAGGGACCAGCGCGAGTATGGTTCAGCAAAATACCCCCGAATTCTGTAAGTTCTTTCGAGGAGTTAAGCAAATTATTTGTCAATAATTTCATTGGGGGACAGAGACACAAACGTTACTCGTCCAGTTTGCTGACCATAGAGCAAGGAGAGAATGAAAGCCTGCGTTCCTTCATCACGCGCTTCAACAGGGAAGCCCTGACAGTAGACGAGGTGGACGACAAGCTACTATTGGCAGCCTTCCACAATGGGGTTAACTCAGACTTATTCATTCACAAGTTGTATGAAAAAGAGCCCTAATCCATGGCTGAACTCGTCCATTCAGCCCAAAACTTTATGAATGCAGAAAACGTCATCATAGCTAAGAAGAGGAAGAGAGCTGAGAGAATGGAAGTCAACCCCCCGCGTCACTCTGATCAAGGGCCTCGTCTAAAGAAGGGACGAACAGAAGATAAGAAGGATCGAGACAGGGATAACAGGAAGGCAGGCCCATTAGCAAGGAATCAGAATTACACACCCTTGAATGCCCCACTCGATCAAGTGCTCATGCAAATCAAGGATGATCCTTCCTTGAAGTGGCCAGAGAAGATGAAGGGAGATCTTAACAAGCGCAATAAGAATAAATATTGTCGCTTCCATAGGAATCATGGGCATGACACGGACGAGTGTTATGACTTGAAGCAGCAGATTGAGAATCTCATTAGACAAGGAAAGTTGAGGCATTTCGTTGGAAGGGATCATAAAGATGAAAAATTGAAAGCAAAAATGGAAGAGTCATCACGGCCCCTACTCGGAGAAATAAGGGTTATCATTGGAAGGACTTTTGAAGGACAATCCTCTAGATCAAAGAAGACGTATCTTAAAGTGGTGCAAAATGTCCAACTCTCTGGACGATCCCCAAGGGCGAGGGGGACGGACGAGCCAACCATTTCTTTCACAGATGAAGAAGCTGAAAGAATTCATCATCCACATGACGATGCAATTGTCATTACCCTACTCATAGCAGATTACAAAACTAGGAGGGTGTTGGTGGATAATGGAAGTTCAGCGGATATATTGTATTATCCTGCCTTCCAGGAGATGAAGCTTGGACGAGATCAGCTTCGTCCAGCATGCTCACCACTGATAGGATTTGGAGGAATGAAAGTGCAGCCCGTAGGTACCATTACCTTGCCTATAGTAGTAGGGTCATACCCGCAGCAGATAACTAAGGAAGTAAATTTCCTTGTGGTGGATTGTTCATCCTCATACAATGCCATCATTGGAAGACCAACCTTGAACAGTTGGAAGGCGGTGACATCTACCTACCATCTATCAGTCAAATTCCCTACGGAGTGCGGAATTGGACAAGCACAAGGAGATCAGTTGGCAGCCAGAGAGTGTTATCTAGCCATGTTGGCTACGGACGAGCAGATGCAGACTATGAGTATAGAAGAAAGAAAAATTTTTGCAGAACCGATTGAAGTATTGGAAGATGTTTTATTACAAGAAAATGATCCTGAGAAATTCACCAGAATTGGAACAAGTATGAAGGAGAAGGCGAAAGAGGACCTCGTCCAGTTTCTAAAGAAGAATGCCGATGTTTTTGCATGGAGTCATGACGACATGCCTGGCATTGATCCAAGTGTAATCACTCATCGACTGAAGGAAGGTACCCATTGATAGAGAAGTTAGCCTTCGCACTAATAACAGCTTTTAGGAAGTTAAGACACTACTTCCAAGGTCATGTCATCAATGTCATGATGGATCATCCACTCAAGAAGGCAATGAATAAACTTGAAGCTGCAGGACGACTAATTCAATGGGCAGTTGAGCTCGGTGAGTTTGATATTCGGTACCAACCGAGGAATGCAATAAAAGCTCAAGCCCTGGTAGATTTCATTGTAGAGTTCACTCCAAGTTATAAGGACTTGGATGACAAAGAAGACAATAAAAAATGGATAGTCCATGTAGATGGATCATCTACACTGTATGCAGGAGGCATAGGAGTGGTTTTACAATCACCAGAAGGAGATAAATTGAATCACAAGGTTCGCTTGCAGTATCAAACAACTAACAATGAAGCAGAGTATGAAGCCCTTCTTAAAGGGTTGGAGTTAGCTAAATCTGTGGAGGCAGACTCGATACTCGTCTTGGGAGATTCTCAGTTGGTCATAGGCCAAGTAAATGGGATGTGTGAAGCCAAGGAAGACAGAATGAAGAAATATTTGAAGAAAGTGGTACACCTTGCGAAGAAATTCAAAAAAGTTAATTTTGTTCAAATCCCGAGGGAAGAGAACATAGAAGCAGATACTCTAGCGAAGGAAGCCTCCTCTAATGAAGCAATGAAGTTTGATGAAATACAATACATGCTAAGCATAGACCTCCCAGAGATATTGCAGATAGAAGGCGAGGAGAATTGGATGGCCCCAATAATATCATACTTGAGGGACGGAAGGCTTCCAGAGGGGAAGGACGAAGCCAGGAAGCTCAGAGTTAAGTCAGCTAGATACGTCCTTATGGATGAAGTGTTGTACAAAAGAGGTTTTTCACAGCCATACCTGAGGTGTTTAGCTCCAGACGAGGCGAATTACATGCTGAGAGAAGTTCATGAAGGAGCATGTGGAAACCACTCAGGAGCTAGATCACTCATCCACAAGGTCATCCGTGCAGGGTACTACTGGCCAACCGTCCAAGCAGATGCTAAGGCATATGTTAAAGTATGTGACCAATGTCAACGTTTCAGTAATATTCCTAGACAGCCTTTAGAATACCTCACCCCAATGATGGCCCCTTGGCCTTTTGCACAGTGGGGGGTTTGGATATTTTGGGCCCCTTTCCAACTAGAACCAGATAGATGAAGTTCTTGGTGGTGGGGATAGATTATTTCACTAAATGGGTGGAAGTTGAACCCTTAGTGAAAATTACACAACCAAATGTCAAAAACTTCGTCTGGAAGAGTATTGTATGCAGATTTAGAGTACCAAGAGTACTAGTAGCTGACAATGGACGACAGTTTAACCACCCCCTTCAGAGAATTCTGTGAACAGCTTGGAATCAAGAATCATTATTCCTCACCCTCCCACCCACAGGCTAACGGACAAGCAGAAGTAGCAAACCGATCCTTGTTGAAAATCATCAAGACTCGGCTTGAAGGGGCAAAGGGAGTATGGCCAGATGAATTACCAGGTGTTTTGTGGGCTTACAGAACAACAGCAAGGACTCCCACAAGAGAGACTCCTTTCAAACTAGCTTATGGGAGCGAAGTAGTCATACCTGCAGAAGTGCATATGGCCAGCCATAGGGTGATGAAGTATCAAGATGAGGAAAACAACGAACAACTTCATCTTAACCTCGATCTCATAGACGAGGTAAGAATGGACGCGGAGCAAAGAACAGCAAGGTACAAAAATCTCATGGCAAAGCAGCATGATGCTATGGTGAAACCCAGATGCTTCAGCATTGGGGATCTTGTCCTTAAAAGGGTTTCGTTGGCCACCAAAAACCCGGCCCATGGGAAGCTGGGACCAAACTGGGAAGGACCTTACAGAGTTATCAACTCCAAGAGACAAGGATCCTACTATTTGGAAGCCCTGGATGGACGAAAGTTAGAGCACCCGTGGAATGTTGAACACCTAAGGAGATACTATCAATGAAGGGTGATCATGGACGAGCCCTGACATGGACGAGACCCTTGGACGTTTGAAGTAATGCTTAATATTATTTTCCAGTATTTGCTTATTACTATTGTGTTTTAAGTGTATAAGTATTTTATGCTGCTCATGGACGATGTTATGTTGTATTATGTGTTTTTAATTCCCTAAAAGCACAAGCTCTTAAGCATGTGCCATGATTGTGGACGAATGATTACATAGTATGGATTTCTGAATATATATATGATGTGTTTTAAATATATGTATGATTGTATGGGAATCCTTCATTTTCTATGATTCAAAATGATCCACGGAAGGCGAAAAGCCAAAGATGAGTAAAATCCTTGGACGCAAGGAAGTATCGTCTAAAAGCTTTCCTTTAGATAAGGATAAAGCAAGAAAAATAAACAAGGTATGTCCGTCTAAGCTCAAGACGAGACAAACCTGAAGTGTAATCATCTACACCATGGACGAACAATGTGCGTGTTAAAACACCACAAGCCCATAGACGAATCTAACCAACTTAACAATCCAGCCCATGGACGAGCATTTGTTGGGAAAATTTTATTAAGGACGAGTAAATAATCGTCCTACATTTGAGCAACAAATTAAATCTGGCAAAAAGACATCATTCATGGACGAACTTTACTTAAAAATGAACATCTCATGATGTTATACAGGAAGGGATTCGTCCATATCTTCAAGACGAGATAAAAACTCCATAAAAGGGAAAATCCCACAACCACAAAAATGGTATGGACGATATAAATGAAATTTGTTCACAAAGCTTAAGGAATATTCAAACACAATGAACAATGAAAAGGAAAAGCATTCATACATTCATAAAATTCAAAGGGTAGACGACCACCGTCCAAAAACCCTTAAAAGAGTAATGAATGCTTGTTCATAAAACTTGTCCGTAAACGTGGACGAGGAAATTGTACTTGAATGAATTCTAGAAATAAGCAAAAGCCCAAAACACTGGGCACCTTCAAATAAAATTAAAGTATAAAAACTTTCTAAAGGGAAGATGAAATCACTTGGGTTGACCACTGGCAACGTTCTTTGGATCGTCTTGTGACACCTCGTTATTAGCGTCGTCCACCACATTGACGTCCTCAGAACTCGTCGCTAGCATGGAACTCTCTGCAGCAAGGGGAAGCTTGAAGGAGTCAAAGTTTAAGTCAGGGAATTACGTCCTTGGCATCAGCACGGAAGTCCTCATACCCAGCAGCATAATGGCTGTCTAGATGATTCTTGTATTGATCAGATTTCTTAAAAGCTGATATGGCTTCCTCACGTGCTTTCTCCAAGGACGAAGGAAACCCTGAGACTTGTCCCTCCAAGTGAGTGATGCGAGTATCCTTCTCAATGACATCTGCTTTAAGTTCATCAACCTCGTCCTTTAACTTCGTCTCACATGCTAGCAAACGTTTGACTTCATCAGTCAGCCTAATCACCTCCCCCTTTTTCAACAAAATTTCGTTATTCAGCTCCTTAGCCTTCTCTTTTGCCGTTTTGGCCTCCTCAACAAGTTCCTTGGCCTGGCACGTCACTGTATAAAACTTTGACATAGCCTGTGCATGGACGAATGAGAGTTAGAGATTCTATATTAAAAAAAAAAAAAAAAAAAAAAAGCACACAAGGACGAATTAAGGTCCTACCTTAAAGAGATCATGGATGCCAGAACGTTCAAATTCCTTCACTGACATGTTGTAACATTGGTTAACTTCATTGTCAGTGATGATTCCTTTGAACGTCCTCCATGCATACCCCTCGTCCAACACCAAGTTAGAGGGACGATCTGATTGCTCTGACGGATGAAGCTTTCGAGGAGTCTTAGTTGGAGGGCGAGTAGGATCAGTCTGAACAGGATGAATTATCTGGACGGGCTCCACGTGGGTAGGAGGGTCGTCCAGATTCACCGTCGGAGGAGTAAATTTAGGGACCTTGGGAAGAGATGAAGTCTGAGCGGTTTTTGGTTTTTTAGAACCTCGACGACTAGGAAGGTCGTCTAGGTCCACAACATTTGAAATTTTCTTGGACTTTCTCTTCCTAATCTGGGCGGCAGCCTTCTAGACGACTGGAGGCACATGAGCATCCTCGTCCCCACTGGTTACTGTTTTTTCCCTATTTTCTCTCATTGTAAGTATTCCTACAGCGAAGGAAAAAAAAATAGATAAATAAAAATAAGAAAATAAAATAAAAAATAATAGAGAAGGAAATGGAGTAGAGATGGACGATACTTACTTCTACGAGTAGTTTCTTCGTGGCCTAGGTTCTCAGCAGTTGGTTCTGGACCAAAACCCCACGTAGCCAAACTGCTGAAAGTTACTAAATCGTGGAATGTCCTTCTAGGGAAGGCACGCACTTGGTCAATTCGATCCAAGTAAGACCTGTCCACACGTGGACGAATAATAGCTGCACCAATAAAAGAAAGGTGGTTAGACGATTGAAAGATAGAAAAAGTGTAAGGAATAAAATAAATAACATGAAAAGAAAACATACCCTCAGGACGAAGGCGACCTATGGGGCTGGTAAAAGGAGGGAAGGGGGCATTACTAACATCTGTTGGGTCCCCAGCCCAGTTTCCAGAAATAATAAAAAATTCTTGTTTCCAGAGCCTATCAGACGAGCTACGGCCCTTTATTAAGCTATAGTGAGACCCTCTGGACGAGAACTGGTAAAAACCAGCTGACTGTTTTATTTTTGAGGGCGTATAACAGTAGAGGAACTCGTCCACTGTTATAGGACAGTCCCCTTCTAGTGCCTCACGCCATAACACTTGCATGGCAACTATCATCCTACAACCATTGGGATTAAGTTGGTTAGGACCAATACCTAACCTATGAAGAAGACCTCTACAAAATGAATTTAGGGGAAACCTAAGACCAGCTAAGAGATAAGACGAGTATACTTCCAAACCAGAAGAAGGAGAACAACACCACTCTCCTTCCCTGGGCAGACGAGGTTCAAACTCCCTAGGGATTTGGTATCTATCTACTAATGTTTTTAACTTAGGGGCATCTAGGGTGGACGCTACCTCAGGTGCACAGCTGTATATTATGTTTTCCTCTTCCTCCTCCTTGTCCTGAGGAGGGCAAGGTGATGCCCTGGACGAGCTAGCCCCAGTTCCAGAGGCCGTCCTTCGTTGCATTTCCTGAAATTCTTCTAAGGAAATGCCAGGAACTCTGGACGAATAATGCTCGTCCGAGGAACTACTGCTATAACTAGTGCTACCCTCACCACTCTCATAACTCCCAGACGAGACGTCCTGATACTCGTCTATTTCTCTCTCTGTACTACTGGACGAAGACATAACTAAAATAAAGATCAAGACGAAAACCTAAAAGGAAGAGGAAGTACTTGACAGAACTAGGACGAATGCTAGACGAGAATCTTGGACGAGATAGCAGAAAGAAGTTTATGAGAAAGGTGGAGGGCAAGAAAGAGGATGTGCCTATTTATAGGGCTTAGGAGTAGGGTCAGCGAAGCGACACCATCCACTAAGAAAACGACACGTGGCAATCGCGTGGGAAAATGTAATCGATTTAATCGCTCAACGAATTAAATCACGACACGTGGCTACATAAAGGGAATTAAATCCCTATAATATCCCTGGACGACACCCTAGACAAGGGGGCAACTGATGGGATAGCAAAAATCACATCTATGGTTCGTCCAAATATGTCGTCCATGGTCAACTGTTAGCCAAACAGTCAGTCTATCTCTGATTCGTCCAGATAGGTCGTCCTGCAATACTGATCAATTGAATAGACTTCAAGGAATCAGATGAGAAGGGTCGTCCATATGCAAAGCACATGGACGATCACACAAGTTGGGCAAAGAGTCGTCCATAGGCATTGCACATGGACGACCACACAACACTTAGCAAATTCTGGAGCGGTTAATCGACCCGTGTTCATCGCCGCCAATTCCTCCCAAGTATGTAACTTCCAGCGGCGGTTATGATTTCTATAACCGTTGAGGAAGTTATGTCCGGATTCCAAAAATCTGGGGGAAGTTATTGAGCCAATAACCGCCCCAAAGTACCCTATATAAGGACCGGTCTAAACCATGCAAAGGTATGAAAAAACTCTGAGACTTACTCCCAAAAGGTTGGAACTCCATTTGAGAGAAGATACTAACTTTGCCATCGGAGGGTATTTGGCCGGTCCACCCTGGTCACCCTTTGATTGTTTTCTCTTTTTACAGGCCTCCACTAAAGCCGTAGTCCACCGAAGCCGAAGTGTTCAACTAACTGATTTCTTCCATCATCAATATATATATATATATATATATAACCTAAAAGTATCCATTCAAAAAAGTGAAATATAGATATAAAATAATGAATTTAATTTAATTATATAAAACAATTATTTTAATTTTCATTATTCATTCATTTTCTCTAACCGACCCCATCACTCCATATCTTTTGATTCATTTCTTTATTTT
Source organism: Quercus ilex subsp. ballota (assembly GCA_032727855.1). Taxonomy (NCBI): domain Eukaryota; kingdom Viridiplantae; phylum Streptophyta; class Magnoliopsida; order Fagales; family Fagaceae; genus Quercus; species Quercus ilex. Next base: position 4,620,874 of record CM064917.1, on the reverse strand, counting down.
GCTTTCTTCTATTTCACGTGTTTTGGTCTTCTCTTCCCCATTTTCATCTTTCACTTAGGTCCAATCTATCACCAAATCCCAATATTCCCACATCCCAAACCTCATCACAACCGTACTATCCTATTCAAAAAGTCTGATACTCTTATCTTCTTGTTATACTCTAATTCTCTCATCTTGTCTCTCTTATCTCCTCTCTCTCTCTCTCTCTCTCTCTCTCTCTCTCTCTCTCTCTCTCTCTCTCATCTTTGTTCAGCTCCAAGGATGCCTCTTCTGGTCTACTACTCCGTAAATTTCTTGACATTCATCTCATCTTATCTTTTAATTTCTGTTCTCATTGTTAGCATCATCTTCATCTTCTTCATCTTCTTCTTCTTCTTTTCTTTTTTTTCCACTGAGGCTCATCTTTTGCTATTGAACATGTACTGGCCGAATCTTGCATTTCGGCCGGATTTCACCGAAACAAACCGGAATGCCCAAAACATACCGAAAGAGGCCAAAATTTTATCCGAGGTGGAACAGGGGTGTGCCATTCTGGTTTGCATACCGGTACGAAATTTTCATTTTCCGGCCATTCGGCTGGAATGGTACGAAATTAATAATATTCTTCTAACAAGGAGGGCAAAAATTTATCATAAAATCCATACAATTTTCCACCAACTAACAGCAGGTTTCTTTTATCTAATTTGATCCCAAACACTTGAGAAAGAAATAATTCCTGATTTTGAAGGGATCCATACAACTTTGTCATCATTCAATGCATAAATGAAGGTACTCATAAACTCTCCGGCCCACATAAGAATTGTCACATGTAAGAGTTGCTCCGATTGCCGTATACACTGGACTTGCATCAGGTCAGGATCCCAGCAAAGGCAAATCATTCCCAATTGATTAAATTAGTACTTGTGCACAAAATTTCAACCAAGAACTATAGCATTCTGGATTCTTTGAGCATTCATTTCTCCAACCTTCGTTTCTAGTAAACACACTATAGATACATTCCTTTTATTAATTAACCTCTTCACTGCTTCTTGTTTTAAGGGGATCATTTAGGCCCCTAACATTCCAGACAAGTACTTTCGTAACTGTCCAGTGTCAAGGGTTATGAGATCAAACCCTTTTGCTAGCTCAGCTCTAGCTTTACCCCCTAGGCCTTTTTGGACATAAAACTTTCTTCTTTAATTTTGAACGCTTAAATTGAACTAATAGTTACGGCAACTCCACCTCTTGGCAAAAATAAGTGAGTGTCACATGGATTGAGTTACATCAGAAGATAGAAATGCTTGCAAAAACAGAGTATGCAAGGAATTAAAAGACAAAAAAAAAAAAAGAAAAAAAGAAAAAAAAGAAAAAAAAGAAGAAGAAGAACGCCTAGGATAGATGATCAACTTAAAGATTCAAACTAAACCTTTGTATTTGTATAATGTTCAACATAGCGTGCAAGGAATTAAAAGACATAAAAAACAACGCCTAGGATAGATGATGAACTTAGAGGTTCAAACTAAACCTTTGTATTTGTATAATTTCCAACATTATATTTTCGGTGGTGCATACGCTCAGCGGCTGGTGCACCCTGTCGCCAATGCCAGCATTCAAGAGCACTTTTCACATCAGCTCCAAGCAAACCTGTCTCCACGTTTTTCTTCCCACTGGTCATCAGCTGCCAATGAAGAAGACAAATTACAAGTTGCAAATGCATTGACCCAGTCAGGGATAGAATCGGGATTCAAATTTGGGGGGCCGAAGTATAAACCAAAGTTAGATTAAGATTTGGTGCCGTGGTGATTTTTCAATTTTATTTGAAGAATTTTCAAAAATTGGGACACTAATAATAGAGTTTGGAAATGTTTGAACATCAACATCAGCTTGCGAATTATTTATATTTTTTCTTTTGAAAAAAAATCAAACATTGCAATTAATTTTCTCATAATTTACAATTACAAATCAAATAAATGTTGATTATTCTATATTAAATAGTTCTATTGTGTCATAAATTAGTCTAAAAAAAGCCAAACAAATCACACAAGTCACAATAAAATTACTGATGATAATTTATTGGATTAATCAACAAACAAACATTAAAGAAGAAAAAAAAAAAACACATTGTCAATTATTAAACTAAAAAAAACACATTATCAATTATTAATGTTTATTATGTTGGGTGCACGGTCCTTATGAAGTCCAAGCCACAGTTTAATATTTCTCACATAAACTAGATTGTTGAAAAAGTGTTGAAAAGTCCAATTTCTATTATTTTATTAAGGAAAAATTATACTTTACCATCATAAACTATACAAATGGTTACACTTTGCACCATAAACTATTCGAACGCACGTTTTGCACCCTAAATTATAACATTTGTTATACTTTGCACTCTAATGTTAATTTTACTGTTATGTAGGAAGGAAATTTATGGCACATGACTTGCATGTGAGTTTTGCTTAAGTGACACAATGTTAAAAGAGCAAAAACCCCTTTTCCCAATCAATTAAAAACAAAATTTTATTTTTATTATTTTTACTCATCTCTCTCTTGCGCGGCAGCTCCTCTCTCCAAATCAAAATCTGTGTAACCCTAAATCTCCAAAGCAAAATCATCAATGGCTCCACCATTGCAACAAAATCTCTAAGTCCCCAAATCAAAATTTGTTCAAAGTTCTGAACAAATGTAGTACCTTACCACCATGGAGCTTTTCTTTCTTACTTTTTTGAATAAGTAGCAGCAAAGTGACGCCCATTTTCTATCTAAATCCTTAATTGCCAGAAAAAGGTAAATTCTATGTTGTAATATAGCAGGTAAATGAAAAAGATTTTATTTGATGGACATAAAACACAGATTAAATAGTTTACTTTAAAACAAATTCTTGAAGAGAATTGAATAGTCATAATATAATATCTTTAGAGATTACAATACAACGACTTAAACTTCTCTAAAATTTAACTTTTGATTGCCCGTAAGAAAAACATAGGATTTTATTTTTATTATTTTTATTTTTTATTTTTTTAAGAAAAACATAGGATTTAATACCAAGAACTTGTGCGGACGTAATTCGCTTTTTGGGTCCTTTGTCAGCATCTTCCCGTTTAGATCTATTGCACTCTTTGAAATCAATGGCCATGGTTCACTTACAAAGTCAATTTCTCCTCGCAGTATGGCTATGAACAAATTTTGATTTGGGAACTTGGGGATTTCGTCCCGGTGGTGGAGCTGCTATGCACGATAGAGAGAGATGGTAAAAAAAAAATATATATATATATATATATTTTTTTTTTATATTAGGAAAAGGGGTTTTTGGTCTTTTAATGTTGTGCCATTAAGTAAAACTCACGTGAGTCACATGCTATGATTTCCATCCAACGTAACAGTAAAATTAACATCAGGATGCAAAATGTAACAAGAGTTATAGTTTAGGATGTAAAATATGCATTAGAATAGTTTAGGGTGTAAAGTGTAATTTAGAGTATAATTTAGGGTGATGAAGTGCAATTTTCATTTTTATTAAAAGATGTGTGCGTGTAACTTAAGTTGAAGTAGAAAAAAAAAAAATGATAAAGGAAAAACAAAGAGACACACTAGTTCCATAAAAAAATAAAAAAACACACGGGCCCACCCACCACTGACTGTGAGAGAGGGGAGACAACGCAGATTGAGAAATAAACTCAGATCAGTGAAGATAAATCAACTGAGAAGAGAAGACCATACCTTAGCCAATTCAACTCATGTGTGAGTGTGAAAAGTAAACCAGGTTAAGAACTTGCAACAGTGAGCTTAGTGACTGGTTTGTGGATCTGATGTCAAAGGTAGTAAGGAATGGAGGAAGAATGAGAGCAGCGAGACTAAGAGAGAGAAATTAAATGGGTAGAGTTGAGAATTTCTTATTGTTTTGTTTTTGTCTAGACTGGATTTATGATTTATTTTAGTAGTTAATTTTGGTTTGTATAAAGGTTATTAATGTTGTTTTTGGGGAAATTTCTTTTGTTTAAACTAGAGGATTTTCTAGTTATTGGATCAATATCCAACGGACAAAAGGTTGGAGCAGATTTTTATTTTATTTTATTTTTTGGTTTTCATGGGTTAATATGTAAATATTTTGGAGGAGAGGGGCCAAAATATATATTTTGGGGTAAATTTTTATTTTTCTTGTTAGATATATATACTATTCTATATTTTTTTCAAAATCTGGAGGGCCATGGCCCCCGTTATCCCCAACGTAGGTCCTTCTCTGGACCCAGTTAAAAATAAAATTACATATATAAAATTAAAACTTCAAATCTAAGACGAGATTCATTCACTTGTGAAGATAGTGAAAGATATGCAAGAATATGACTACTCTATTGACGTTCCTCTTTTGAACACAATTCCCTATTGGACAAAGAAGAATTCACGTGGAAGTAGAGCTATAGGAGAGACCAAAACACCAACTAATATGATGGGTCCATCATAATTGTAATTGTTAGGTTCTAAGAATTAGGAACTAATGTATTAGAACTTCATTTTATAATGTTGTCAAACCATGATTAAAACGTTTTAGTCTTGTTTAGACTTGCTCAAAGTATATGTTTTTTATGTAAAGTTAGAATCGAGTTGCTGCAAGATTTACTATGTAAATCTGTCTGGCTCGATCGATCGAGAATTAGACTTGACCGATTGAAAGTTGTGTAGATTGTTTTTTCTGCAGAATTTCCAACTCAACCCAAGCCTGTTTGACGTATAGGGTTTTTTATGTTTTACTCTAAGTATAAAAGGGAAAACCCTAGCCACGTTTTGAGTTTGCTCTTTGTGTTGTGTGTGTGAATTTTTGGTGAGATCTAGAGGTGTTTGCCTTCACACATACTTAGGGGTTCCAAGATTCAAGATTATGTCAAGAACTTGGTGATCATTCAGTTGTAGATTCAAGAGCTTAAAAATACACAAGCAGGAGTGCTTGTACTTGCTGGGAATCCAAGAAAGAAGTAGTTCGTGGACTCGGAGCTATCACGAGGTCGTGGAAGTAAGTTTCCTACTCAAGGTAGCAATAGGATGTTAGTGGTCTAAGTCGCTATTGTGTAAACTTCAATTCTTTCATAGTGGATTCAGGTTTACCTTGAGAATAGTTAGGTTAAATCATTCCCAGGTTTTTTACCGGTTTGGTTTTCCTAGGTCATCATATCTTTGTGTTCTTTATTTTCCGTACTTTACATTAATATGATATATTTGTGTTAACCTAGATCTGATAATTTGACTAAGTAATCACTTGGCTAATTAACTAGGTTAATCTGATTGTGTTTTAAGGGGTCTAAAAACAAACAGTAATAAACTTTGATTCAAGGTTTAAGATTATTTATTGCTTTATACCTGTACCTGGAGAAATTATAAGGTCCTCATGGTGGACAAGTGACGTGGTTTATCATTCCACTAAAAGACTCACACCTGTTTAAAATTGCTGAGTTAGAATTTTTTTTTAAACAGAAATTAATTACTGACTCAGCAATTTTAAATAAGTGAGAGTCTTTTAGTGGAATGGTGGACAAGCGACATGGTCCACTAGAGGACGGTATAATTTCTCCTGTAGCTGGGTCTTTTTGAAGAATCTGAAGTAAGGTTCCTTTCTCGGCCTACCGGAATTCCGGGGAGAGTCGGTTGTCAAAGGCGTGCTGTAAATGCAACCCATCTGTGTGGCAAATCGGATATTTTTAGTTAAAATGAGTGGTATTTCTGTTTAAGTGGTGGCGTGGGGGTTCTTTTGAGAGAGAGAGAGAGAGAGAGAGAGAGTTGAAAAAAATGAGAAGAGTAAGGCAGAGCAAAGCAATCCAAGAAAGCCCATAGATGTCTCACTAAGAACCTGTTTGGGATATGATGTGAGCTTCAGTTTATTTGAGTTTTTAGCTTCTTTTTTGTATTAGTCATGGGTTCATTGCACTTTTTGGTACTATTTATGAGTCTTATTATACTATTCAGTTAACTTTTAACTTTTTTTTTTCTATACTTTCAACAAAAAGTTTTCAATTTCAGCTAAATAAACTGTTCCAAAATGGACCAAATTTCACGTTCCACCAATGAAATAATCAAGGCTGGCTCAACATCTTTGGGGGCCTAAGGTGAAAATTTTAAGCGGGCTTTTTTATATTTAAATATTAATTAAATAATATTTATTGAATTTTTTTATTTAAAATCTATTTTTCTTTCTTTTAGAGATGAAAAATTACTAATTAAGTTTTTTTTTTCCAATTAATAATATGGCTAATTCACTTAATTTTAGTAGACCTTAAATAAGATTTTTTAATTGGTATGATAACTTATAATAAAGTAAAAGAGACTATTCATGTTATAGTGGGTGGGTTAGTGTCTTAGAGCATTAGCATCAGTCTTTATAAATTTTTCTGTCTATATTAGCATTAAAACCTACTTTTTCAATTTTACACAATCACCTCTCAAAAACACTCCCATCAGTTAATCTATTTTACAATCTATTGTATTTAAATATTAATATTTCTTCAAATTTTTTTATCCTTATCTTTCTATCTCTTTACCTTTAGTTATGCTGGAACCACAACTTGTGGAAAAACTTGTGCCACAACTCGCCCATGTGACGAGTTGTGAGTGGTAGAGGGGTGATGTAGGGTCCATGTAGGGACATCATTCCACCACTCATAACTTGCCACATGGACGAGTTGTGGAACAAGTTGTGCCACAAGTTGTGACACCAATATAACTCATTTACTTTTACTTTATCCTTTCATCTCCCAAATCAAACCATCTGGAACCTTCCACCCTTTCTCTCTCTCTCTCAGATTATCCCTCCACCACAAGCATCGGTCTCCGTTGACCCACAAGCGCCGATCTTTGTTGCCAGCACCACCAATCCACCAGCATTAAAACCCATTCCCCTTGACCCAAAAGCACTGATCATCATCACCAACTAGCACCAATCCACAAGTGTATCAAGTTCACAACAGTGCTCTCTCTCTCTCTCTCTCTATTGGTTTGTATGTGTGGGTGTGTTTGTGTTTCTGTGTTGGATTGTTTGTATTAGAGGAAGAAGAAGATGATGAGTGCAGAGTAGAAGTTTGAGTTGGTTTTGCAAACAAAGAAGAGAGAGAAAAAAAAGGAGCAAATTTGTGAAATTAATAAAATATTAGGATGCAAAGACCAATAACCATGTACATTTACATGGTTACTGTAGCAAAAATGGAAATCTATTGTGATTTAGAAGGACTGATGTAGGGTGTTTTTGAAGAATAATGTGTAAAATTGACTACTTTTTGTATTATGCAAGGATGGGTGTGATTGCACTTCGGGAAGTTAGTTTTAGCGTGTGGGGCCGTGGGTCATGTGGTTGTGTGTGCTAATATGCTATGGGCAATGTGCTACAACTATTAGCAATGCGTATGGGGCCCTTTTTTTTTTTTTTTTCCTTTTTAATCTTTTGTAATTTAGGATACAATGGGGGTATTTTTAATGCATTTTATTGACCAATAAAATGATTTAAATTTTTTTTAATTAAAATATACAGGTAAATATTATATATATATATATATATATAAGTGGGGGCTTTCTTTTATTTGGAAGCCTTTAGTGATTGCATCAATTGCTTCTATACTTTAGCTGGCCCTGGAAATAATGACACGTCTATTTTTTTTTTTTTTTTCTTACAAACCTGTGGCTGATTGCTGTAGGGAGGGAGGAGAGAACCAAAACAAATGAAACACACGAGTTAGCAGCAGTAAGAGACATTTTGAAGAAAAGTTTATTGAAGTAAATCAATATCAATATATATATATATATATATATATATATAAGCAAAGATGCGGGAGTGCATGAGGTCATGCAATGTGGCGCTCTAATTTTGCATCTAGCTTTTTTTTACCTCTTTTCATTAAGTTTTTTTTTACTATTACCCAAAATATCATATTAACTTATTTTTACTGTTATCTCATTAATTGACTAAGTTTACACCACAACTTTCTGTTTTCTTCATGTCTTTTAGCATACCCACCGTTTTAGTATTAAAAACAAAAGCACAAAAAAAATTAAGGACTAATATAATTAACCCAATAGGGTACTAGGGAGAGATATAGAGACACAAAAATATTTTTGATTGTTAAATGAAACGCACTGTTTCACAATTACCAAAATAAAAAATTTGAGATTGACAAAGCATTTGTAAGAGAGAGAAAGAAAGGAATCTGAGGGGCCACTACCATCGTCATGCTAACTGGCCTCCCACCACCATCAAGCTAGCGAAACCTCTACAGGGTTTTTTTTTTGGTTAATTCTTGCCATGAACTCATTACTAACAAAATTCTATAACAATTATGCTATAATATATGTATAACATTCTCAAAACCATTAGTAGAATGTGATGTTTATAAGAATTGTAGCAAAAGTGCATTACCTGAACTATGCTAATCTTATTTAAATGGTTAAAAATTAACTCTTTTTATTGAGGTCATAGTCCTAGAGACAAAAGTCCAAGGTTAAGTTCTTTTGTTTTTGTACAGTTAAATTGCCAGTGGTGGAGCGTAATGCTCTAAGGGCCCGTTTGGATTGAGAGGGAAAGGAGGGGGAATGGAAGAGAGTAGAGTAGAGTAGAATTGGTTGAAAATAGGCTAATTTTGGGCCAATCTACTCTACTCCCCTTACCTCCCATTCAATCCAAACGGACTATAAAACAGAGATTTTATACGAGAGTGCATGAGGTCATGTCATGTGGCGCTCTAATTTTGCATTTAGTATTTTTTTACCTTTTCTCATTAAGTTTTTTTACTATTACCCAAAATATCACATTAACTTATTTTACACTTACCTTATTAATTGACTAAGCTTGCACCACACCTTCCTCTTTTCTTCATGTCTTTTAGGCTTTAGCATACCCACCATTTTAGTATTAAAAACAAAAGCACAAAAAAAATTAAGGACTAATATAACTAACCCAATAAGGTACTAGGGAGAGATAGCGAGACACAAAAATATTTTTGATTGTTAAATGAAACGCACTATTTCACAATTACCAAAAAAAAAAAAAAATTTGAGATTGACAAAACATTTGTAAAAGAGAGAAAGAAAGGAATCTGAGGGGCCACCACTATCATCATGCTGGCTAGCCTCCCACCACCACCATGCTGGTTGGCCTCCCACCCCCATCAAGCTGGCGAAACCTCTATGAGTATTTTTTTTTTTTGTTAACTCTTACCATGAACTCATTACTAACAAAATCTATAACAATTATGCTATAATATATGTATAACATTAAAATTACGCAAAAGTCCAAGGTTAAATTCTTTTGTTCTTGTACAGATAAATTGCAAGTGGTGGAATGTAATGCTCTAAGGGCCCATTTGGATTGAGAGGGGAAGGGGGGAGGGGGGGAGTGGAGGAGAATAGAGTAAAGTTGACTGAAAATAGGCTAAATTTGGGCCAAATCTACTCTACTCCCCCTCCCTCCCCCTCAATCCAAACAGACCATAAAACATTGAAAGATAATCACAAGCAGCATATGCAATTAGTGCTTTCCTAAGTCCAACACATTCTTTCTTCTATTTTTGCCCAATCAAAATTAGTGCTTCCCCTATTTAACTTCAAGTGAGTTAGTGCTTCCTTTTATTTTATTGTAGTCATTCATAATTTACAGAGCTAAAGATAAAAATTATGTTAATGGAAATAAAAAAGTAGAGACCTCCTGCGAGAGTTCATGAGGTCTTGCCAAATGGTGCTCTAATTTTACATTTAACATTTTTTTACCTCTTTTTATTAAGTATTTTTTACTGTTACCCAAAAGTTTACATTAATTTATATTTTACTATTATCGCATTAATCTCCCATTGATTGTCTTAGCCTTCTTTTTTTTTTTTTTTTGAGAATACTAAGTATTTTAACACACACACACACATAAGGGGAGAGGGGAGAAGGTTATTGATTGTCTTAGCTTATACCACATATTTCTCTCTTCTTCATGTCTTTTAGCATACCCACCATTTTAGTATTAAAAGCAGAAGGAAAAAAAAAAATTAAGGACTAACACTAATAATTAATAGATAAGGCATTAGGGAGAAAGAGAAACACGAAAATGTTGTGGATAGTTAAATGAAACTCATTGTTTCACTATTACCAAAATAAAAGACCTGAGTTTAACAAAACATTTGTAAGAGAGAGAAAGAGGAATTTGAGGGGCTGCCACCTCTTTCATATTGGCCTCCCCCCACCATCAAACCGCCTAAATCTCTGAGTAATTTTTTTTACCGTAGTTTTAAATCATTTATATGACACACGCATATGCACTTGCTTACACCATCTCTTAATGTCACATTATTGATGAGTGGAAGACAACAAGAGAGTTGAAATATTTTCATTTCATGGTAAGCAATTTGTAAACACAACACAGATTAGTTGATTTTCATGGTCCTGTTACGCTTTTGTATTTATTTTTGGTTTCATGATTTAAAAAGAAAAATTAAACTTACATTGAGAAGGCTACAAATGTGCCAAGCTACTAAACTAATTTTTAATATCTCAAAATATATATGTTTCTTTACTCAAATTTAGATTTTTTTTTTTTTCATTTTAATATATGTATAACATTTTCCAAAATGTCTTACATAAAATATTATAAAATTATCCGTGCATCGCACAGTAAACTTACTTGTTAACGTTAACGAAAGAGACCTTAGCTACTTAAAAAAAAAAAAAAAAAAAAGACTCGTGTGTTATTATTTCATTGGCAGTACATGAATTGGGACAGGTTTGGTAAGACAAAGGAAGCCGCAATCCATTTTGACACCTTTCCCATTTGACATGGGATATCCACTCTTCGGCCCACCGACTCAAAGTTTTTTAATTTTAATTTTTTTTATAGAGTTTCAACTTATGGAGTGGGTTTTTGATTTTTGCTCTTGGTGTAGCCGTGTAGGTGGGATTAAACACTAGGTTTCTTATTCAGTTATTAAAATTTTTACTAGTTGAGCTAACTGGAACCCACAAACTCAAAATTGAAAACAAAATTTTAACATAAAATTTTTAAAGTAATTATAAGCACAAATTATTTTACAATATCTTTACAAATTATTGATGCGGTAAGTTTTTACTGGTCCTTATTTGAACATAACATTCCCTAATTACTTCTTGAAAAAGGAGGTTTTGGTGTAGATTCATCGACCTCACACGACTTGACGGCAATAGGTAATATCATGTGTACCACCGGGGTCTTGTTGGGGCAAGCAATTCAAGGACTCCTACCATCAAACCACACCCATGGTGTATTTGGACTTACCATTAACATCAAATTTTCATTTACTAATAATCACTCATCACATCAATGGTTTGTAAAATATTCTGTGGCATGCTTTAATCTTGCGAAGGCATAACCCCTTTTGTGACATTATTCAACTTGACTTACCAAAATCTCTTCAAGATGAGTATGAAGGCTTCTTGAATTGCAGGGTTATGTGTGCAATTTTTTTGTTTCACACATTTGAAATTTATATAAATACTAATCTTGCTTAATAATCAATTGAGTTTGAACTGTTATATCATTTTGCGTATACAATGTAGTGATGATTTTAAGAACTATGCCAACCTTTGTTTCCAAACCTTTAATGATCAATTAAACATTGGACAACAATCAATGAGTCAAAGTTGGAAGGAATGAATGACAGTAGGAAGGACTCAATTGTGATCTTACTTCTTAGTCATCTGACTTTTAGCTTGTTCCTTGATGAGTTTGATTGTTATGTTTTGCATGGTTCATTGCTTTTGGTGTTTCAAGAAAAATTATTGAGGATTTGTCATCCTCTCTTTCAGTTAATAGTTAATTTTCTAGATTCGGTTTATGTTTTAATCTTGGAGTACACCGGTTTTATGGGTGATAGAGATCCATTTTCTTTAATAAATTATTTGCGCTCCAGCCTTGCAGGATGTAGGAGGTTTTCAAAAAACAAAAATGACAATGATTTTATTTTGCAACAAAGCAGAGATGATAATGGTTGTCTTATTTTTCAAAAAAGCTATGGACAGTCTCATCATAGCACATAGCATCCATGTAAGTTGCATCTATGCTTGCATAATGCAAAGACGGAATTCCAACCTCAAGGCTATAAGTGAAAGAGGTTAATGTTGCACTATTTCCTGGGCTTTCAGCATTAGATCAAATGACAACATTATGCTAGTAGTGATTTGATGGATGAACAAAAAGCTTACAAATTTGTATGAAATGACTTAGAAATGAGTACACTCATTGAGATGCCCAGAAGTAAAGTAAACAAATTTACTCATTGAGATGCTTCAAAATATGCCTGTTTTGTGTTTGCACATGCACTCAGGTATGGGTACGCAATCGCATCTCTATCCCTCCTGTTAGCTCTCATCTCAGGCTACCCCTGAGATTTGCTGTGCAGTTTCCTCATGATGCTTCTGAATTCTGCAACAGAAATGGAGGTATCATCAAAAAAAAGGAAGTATGGATCGCTTGTTTGGCTTTAAATATTTCCTATGCCCGACATAGGCATGATGACCCTGTTAAGTCAAAAATGCAATACAGAAAGAATGAGATAAACTAACACAGATTTAGCAGTTGCACCACAGACATAAATATTATTTTGACATCATGTCAGACGTCTAGTTGCCACTAATCAGATAGCTCTTGTCTGGTTTATATCCAGATGCCTATCCAGATTGATGATTTGTGGGATGAAGTTACATAACAACAATATAAAATGGAAAATTTGCATTTAGCAATTATCACTTCAATCAAACTATATTGTACTGTCTTTAGCAATTATCATTCCATCAACCTAGATTGTACAATCTTTTTGTTTTCTGCAATAAGGGGCTGAAGTTATAATTGGAAACTACTATTTAATCAGGGTTTCCATGAGCTGACACTAATAGGACTTCTTCATTGAAGTAGCTAGTATTAGAAGTCTTGGTCACTTACTAGCATTGCTCATCCCATATTTCCGGCATGGCAAGGTACAAAGACATCGTTGTTCAGGGAGACAATGTAGTCAATGGCAGCCAGAGCTGGGGACTTGTTAATGTACTATGAAAATGCACTGGGTGGGGTGGCACAAAGTGACTTGGCCTAAAGAGGAGGGTGGTCTTGGTATCCATTCAGCTAAAGAAAAGGAATCTAGCTTTCTTATCCAAACTGAATTGGAGATTTAATACAGAAAAATATGCTTTGTGGTCCCAAGTGCTCTAAAAGAAATATATGACTCCCAGGAGGATCAATTCAAGGAATGAGAATTCTCTCCCTAGCTCTCGGATTTGGAAAGCAATGAAGAAAGGGATGGAAAGTTTCTCTAAAGGGACCCGGTGGAGTCTTGGTCGTGATAGCGGCCTCAAATTTTGGACAGACTCTTGGACATCTAATGAACCTTTGAGATCAATTATTCATGGCCCACTAACTAGGGGGGGAAGCTGAACTCAGTATTGGAAACATTGCTACAGAAAATGGCTGGGATTGAGGAAGAATCTCATTGGGGTTACCTATCAAGGTTCGTATGGAGATCCAAGCAATGCCGCATGCTCGCATAGCAAATGAGGAGGATTGCCTTATATGGACTGCAACATCCAATGGAGAATTCAATCTCAACAGTGATTACCTTCTGGCATGTGAACAGAAAGATCCCATAAATTCATTTAACGGCAAGTGGATTTGGAAGCTAAATGTCCTCTCGAGGATACAATCTTTCATCTGGTTGTGCTTTCACAAGAGCATAGCAACAAAGGAATGCCTTGCTTCTCGAGGAATCCATGTGGATACAAGTTACCCGATATGCCACCAAGCATCTGAGTCTATCCTGCACACTCTAAGGGACTGTACCTTAGCTACCAGCTGCTGGCAAAATCTTGGTGGAGATGATATTGGTATGGATTTCTTCACTCTCGAACTGCGGAATTGGCTTAAATAATACTGTAGCTTGAGCTCAGTTTGTGGAACCAATTAGATCACTTGGAGCACTATATTTGCCTTTGGGATTTGGACCTTATGGCAGCATAGGAATAGAGTGGTTTTTCAAAACCAATTTCCAAATTAGTTTATTCACAAGGAAATCATGCAGAGAGCGTCTGAATTTGTGTATTGTGCTCAAACTATATCTGCCAGTAGGCCCCGTGTGGAAAGGAGAATCAGATGGGAGAAGCCAAGTAAGGGGTGGTACAAATTGAACACTGATGGATCCTCCTTAGGAAACCCGGGTGCTGCTAGAGGAGGGGAGTTATCATGGATGCTTCTGGTGCTTGGATCCGAGCCTTCCCCAGGAATATAGAATCAACTACCAGCTTTCTTGCCGAGTTATGGGCATTAAGAGATGGACTTATTATGAGTAAAAATTTGCAGATAAATGCGATTGAAGTAGAGCTAGATGCTTGTGTAGTTACTGATTTGATGAATCAAACTGGAGGTATTAATGCTGTAAATGTTAGGATATGTGCCCTTAAATCCTATTGTATGGTGGTATGTATAACATTATGTATGACATTATGTTGTGATTAATAAAGTCGTTTTATTATTATTAACATAATGGTAACATGAATATTTGGACATTATCATATAGTTCATGAGATGCATTATATGTGATTTATGTAATTTAGTCACAGAAGATATAAATCACAAGTTTTTTGTAAATTCAGAATTTCAATTCGTAGTTGGTGATGAAATTGGGCATTTCATCTGCGAAGACTATAACATATCAACAAAGATGATTTGTCTTGATCATGGAAGTGGAGACTTCTAGTTGGTATGTTGATATGTTTTAAGAGTTAAGACATATTGAATTGGACCGCTGTGACATTTATTATTCTCTTAACGACTGTCAAATGAATAATAAATCTTACAACTTCTATTTACATCAACTCTTAATCCTGAGAGAATAATGAACCTGATCATGAAGTGTAAGTTACTTTGATATATCAAGAGTGAGATCTAAAGTCACGATCAAAGCCTCAGTATGTTGGGCAGCCACATTTAGTGTTGAGGAACACATATTCTCAAGATGGAATTTATAGTCTCTTAACGGAGATATAAAATATTCCCTTAAGATAAGTTTAATGAGTTTTGTTATTCAGAGTATTAGGCCTAACCATTTTAGTAAGGAGTTACTAAAATATATATTTATAAAATTAGATTTCATAAATATATGTTGAATAATTTAAAAGATTAAACCGAGTACTCAAAAATTAAGACGCAGTAATCTTCAAAGTGGTAGTCAATATTTATGACTTTGTATTACTACAAATATTTTATGAAGGGGTTACATGTACAATAAAGTCTTGGGATATAATTTATTAATAAAGCCTAAAATGCAATTATATTTATATAGTGGTATTAAATATAATTAATGGTAACTTTGGACTTGTCAATAATTGACAGAAAAGCCTAAGGCCCATTGGAGCTAGAGTCATTTGTTCCATTTTGGTCTCACTCCAAGCCACATACTTAAGTCCAATTAGAATGACTCAAAAAGCTAGCCCAATTAGATAATAAGTTAGATATAAGAGGAGAAACATACAGAATTTTATGAGACACAATTGTGAAATGAAATGGTGTGTATGTGAGTGTATGCCACTCTCTTATTCTCCCTTTGAACTGATTAAGAGACTACACTTCTTGGGCGTTAGTGGAATTTGAGTAAAGATTAAAAGTGTTTTCAAGTACTACTAATCTTTGGTTTTGAATTTCACCATACTAAGGTACGCTCTCTTGTTCTTAAATTATGAAATTTACATAGTACATGTTATTAATTGCGAATGAAGTAGAACCGTTAATTTTCCGCTGCGTATGTTTTGTATTAGATACAAACCATGTTTTTCCAACAGTAAACTCCTCTCTTGTGGCTGATTGCAGGCTTCTCATTGGATGTTTTTCTTTCGGACCTTTATGGCCACAACTTTACCAAGCTTTGTCCTGCCCCTAATGTTTCTGTTTCTTAGTTGAATGAAGTTATCCATTTTACCAACAAAAAAAAAAAAAAAAGTTCTTCATTTTGTGCCAACTTCTCCTTTGTCACAACATTTGGAATTCTGCCACAAGTGGCTGCAAAACATTGTTTCTCCCAAATGGCTCCCCCCTACAACGTATACCTGTGCACTTCCGGGTGCTCCTAGAGCCTTTAGGAGTCTGCAATAACACCACATTCAAAATTCTCTCCAGTTATAGTCTTAAAAATCTTTATCAAGGATTATACATATGCAGTTCAGAGTTTCTGATATACCTCGCCATTTCTAATGCATTTATTGGGCATAGTCCAGCAAGACGTCGTTAGATGTAGGTCATGTTTAACCTTCATGTCAGGTATTCGGGTTGAGACTCCCAAACCTTGTTGATGATGTCATCATATTCTGTGCCTAAACCATTGAGACATCCAGTTCTGACCCACACATCCTTCTCAAGCCAGAGATGGAGGGCAATGGAAGGGCCTTCAATCCACATTCTCCTTGCAAACCGATTTCCAAGCTTCCTAATTGGTGCTGCATATCTTAATGCGTGAAAGGCTACCTGCAATATGAAGATGCAATGGGACATAATTACGTTATAGAATTACACTGATGATTGTTTGATATGAATTTAATGGAGATTGATTTCCAATGTTCCTTACATTGAAGCTTTGGAAATCAATCTTTCAACACCAGACCACCATCTTCATTCAGCTACATGAACCATTAAATTTGAAAAGTATGAGGCGAAAATGATTTGTCTCTCTGTGAGACTCAAATGTATTTCAAGGGAAACTCAGATATGAATGACTCTTAGAGCCACTAGAACAACTAGCACACATGCACGCACACATATCTAATAGATTGTTCTTAAAGAAAAATAAAATATCATAACGAGTGCATCTTCAATTCTGAATTCGCATTCTACCTACTAATCCTTCGCTGGTGAAATTTCGTTGATTTAATACAATGTTAAGAAGTTATAAGTGTAAAATATATGTTTTTTAAAAAAAAATTGTTTTCCAGTCCTAACCTCATCTTAGCAGCTAAATCATGATAAAATGCAGCAGATGGAATTTTTTACATCAATCCTAAAAACCCAAGCAAGAAGCTGAGAATGGAAAAACCCAAGAATGTGAAGGAAAATAAGAGAGAGAGAGAGAGAGAGAGAAGGGTGAGAGGTAAATTTTGGGTGTACAAAGCTTGTGGTTTCTTGGACTTTTCTTTGGGGAGTTGACAAGGGAAGCCACCGGAGAAAGTGAAAGCAAGCAACGAAAGAAGAGAGATGGTACGGCCACAACATTTTTACAATATTTTCACAATAAAATTTTTTTACAACATTTTCACAACAAATTATAAGAGGTTGATTGTTACTGTAATGGGTTCTTAGTTATGAAGGAGTTCTTCATGTTTCTTGCAGTGGCCATGAAAAAAGTGGGCTTTGTGTTCTCTGCTACCAGAGAAATTCTTTCATGAACCATATTTGAAAGTTTCCACTAATAATAGTAGTAACAAAACCATATTTGAACTTTAAAATTACTTGCCAGCCCCCCCTAATATTTTGAGAAAAAATTCAAAATAGATTATTCCCTTTCAAAATTCCATTTGGTCTCTTTCAAATTTGGTTCGAAAAAATCTAAAAAAGAAAGGGTCCGGTTAATATGTGCCTTAAGGACACACATTAACAAATTCATTTTTGAAAAAGTTTTATTGGGAATTGAAAAAATTGTCAAATTTTTTTTAATTTTCGATAAATTTTTTCCAAAATTAGTTTCCTATTGCGTGCCCTTAAGGCACACATTAGTAAAATCCAAAAAGAAATAACACCCTCCCATTCCTTGGCAACAAAGCCTCTCCAAATTCCATATATATTTAAAAAAAAAAAAAAAAACCTAAATGCTTAGGACTCTATATTCCTCCAAATACCAAAAAAAGAAAAAAAAAAAAAGAAAAAGAAAAAAAAATCCTTATTGTTACAGCTAATAGTTGTTGCTTACTCAAAAACAAAAACCTAATCTTTTGTCAAAAAAAAAAAAAAACAAAAAACAAAAACTGAAAATAGATCCTCCTTACGGCGCGGTTGCTGCTTGGCTTAAAACCCCAATTCATTGTGTGAGCCTCATGTTATTCTCTCAGCTCTAGTCAAATGGAAACCCACAACAGAGATGGCTGGTGACTCTAGCATCAGCCCAACTCTAGCGGTACCTCTCTCTCTCTCTCTCTCTCTATGACTGTGCTGCCAGTGGGTATGTTTAGAGTCTTTAGATCTGGCGATATTATCTAAGTTTACCGACTTCTGGTGTTAAGGTTTAACTTTTGTAGCTTCTAGATTTTTTATTATTATTAAAATCGGTAAAATGGGTTACAACAAGTTTGCACTGAGCTTTTTTTCCACTGATTTGTTTTTTGGTTAGGTTTAACCATGGTTTTAAAAACTGGTACGGTGAAAGAACCAGAAAAGGGACTGGTTATCGGTTTTTTGGTCCGATCGGGGTCCAACCGATGGTTGAACCGGTGACGTCATAAATAATTTAATTAATAATTATAAAAATAAATAAATAATTTTATAATTGATCATTTTAACTAAAAAATTAAACAATAGTAAAACATTAAACTTTGGCTTACCAACTTTTAGACACCACTGAACACAATTCAACCAAAAAAAAAAACATATACAAACACCCATAGCCTACAAGCCCACTATAAAATATTTTAGTTATTTTCTAACTTTTCAAATAACAAAAAGTAAGTCACCATTGGTAATAATATCATTGCCCACTTATATTTTTTCCCCCTCCACATATTCTTGATTCTACACGTTAATATCCCAAGATTCCCAACCACCACACATTTTGAAATCACATCCACACGTTTTGGAGGTACAACAGCCAATAATAGTTCCATCACACTTTTTGCTTTTCATAATTTCATCTCTTTCTTCAATACTCTCTCTCTCTCTCTCTCTCTCTCTCTCTCTCTCGTGAATATGTGCAGTGCAAGAGGCAAGAGCAGCAAAAAATAAGCCTCAACTAAAGCAGACAGGCAAGACGCAAGAGTAGCAAAAAAATAAGCCTCAACTGAAGCAGACAGATTATTACAAATCTGCTTATCTTTGGGCTTCTTTGGTTCTTTCTCAACACAATATAATAAATCTGATTTTTTTTTTTTACTTTCATTTGAGCAAAGGTAAGTAAAGTAAATCTGGTGTTTTTGGTTCACTGTGGCTTGTGGGTGTCTTAGGCTTCACCACTTCATACTTGAGAGAGAGCATTTTCAAAATCAAAATATCTCTCTTTAAATCTGAAACAAGATCTCTCTTTTTAATTTTTTAAAATTTTTTTTTTTTTTTGGGTTAACAGCTGAAGTATTTAGGAAGAAATGCTAAAACCGGTTTAACCGCACTGATTTCCGGTTATGCTGGTTGAACCGACGATTTACACTGTTCATCCGGTTTTTCTTTCATTTTTGGTTTTTACTAGTAACCGGACCGAATTGAGGTCCGGTTCCCAGTTGAACCGATCGGTCCGGTCCAGTTTTTAAAACATAGGGTTTAACACATTTTACCTTTTTATTTTTCTATGGAGCACTAACATTGGGAATGAAAAAAAAAAAAAAAAAAAAACTTATTTTGTATTTTTAAACATTATTTTATCTATTTTACTAATTTATTTTTCAACTCACCCTACATCCTAATTTTTATTTCTACATACAATCTAATAAAATAATATAAACTACCTAATAAAACAATAAAAAGTATTTTTCTCTCTCTCTTTCCACCCACTATTTTTTTCTGGCGTAAATGCACTTTTAGTCCTTATCTTTTGACTTTTTTCCATTTTAGTTTATATATTTTATTTTTACCACTTTTAGTTCCTAAACCAATTAATGCAGGACATTTAAGTCCTTGAAGCACCATTCCATCAGCCAACTAACGGGGAAATTGACATGGGCATTAAAATAACTAGTCGCTAACCCGTGCGATGCACGGGATTGTTTTAAATCAAATGTTAACATGTTCAGGTTTAAACATTTCTCTAATTTCAATTATTGAAAGCTAAATTGACTCTAATATAAGATGAAACATGCAATTATGATGAAACTATCAAAATATTACACAAAATCATTAAAAATGAGACAAATACAAATATTATGAAGTAATATATTACAATAATCATAATGTGCTCTTACATTTGGTTTAATAAGTATTACAAAAGAGGAACTCATGGATGTCCATCACCGGAATTGTTCTTTGCCTTTTGGCTTCACCAAAGTAAAACACACAAACACAAATAGCTTTAGCATAAGCCAAATTGATGAATCCAGTAAAATTACAGTAGAAGCAGAAAAGAAAATAAGTGAACCATTTTCAACTTCTTTGTAATTCTCTTGAAGCCTTTTTCTTGCTGAAGCCAGTTTTTCAGAGTCAACATCCTTTTGTTGTTGTTCTCTCTGTCTCTGCAAAATCCCAATGAAGTGATTCAAATTTAGTTAAATAACATTCACAATCCGTTTGGTTGGCAAGAAATTAAAAATATCTCAAACTTCATACTATTAGGGAGCTTCATGGGAAAACTTACACCTCCCATTCAATTGAGCTAAACTAAACTATTTGATGCAATTGAGTTTAGTTTCTCATATTTTGGAAACAATTCCTTCAAAAACTAATTTTCTTACTCCAAATGATAATCAACCAAACATTGGAGCTAGAGACTCTTAATTTGGTATTTCATACATTTTGATGTGCCAAGGCAGATACAGGGTGCTGCTCTAGGAGGAGGAGCTTCTTTCTAAGGAATAACTTTCGGCTTTTGGCTCGGATTCTGAATTATTCTTATTTGACCCAGAACTCCCATCTGTGCAAGCAAGTTGGATCATTCAAACTCCAAACAAAAACACACTCACACAAAGCTCAAAAGTTGAACTTGGAATCTGATTCTACTACTCACTGTGTGGATTTGGAGAGTAAGCAAAATCAGGAACCTACAAAAGAACAGAATATTAGAAACCTCTAAAAAAAAACCCATTTTCCAACAGTTTTTTTCTCCCAGACAAAGCAAATTAGTTGGCTCAAAAATCACAAATATAAAGAACAAAACTTAGATACAGTTCCTTAAATGCTATACGTTACATTCCCCAATTAATTGTCCTTCAAAATATAACAATGTTTGAACTGCAATGATAAATGCAGTTAAGTGTTTGAATTTAATTGGGAAACCGTACAACACCTAAACAAATTGTTCCTACAAAAAATAAAAGTTTTCTTCAACCTGGTGATAACTATTTTGAGTAACTTTCTGCTGAGGTGAGTCTCCATCAGCCGCCAACAACAACAATTACCAATTTTAACTTGCTTTCTATAATGCAATCTGCACTCAGTTACTTACTCAAGAGAAACTGAAATTAAATTCATTCCAAATAGTACAAACAGTGTTACCCATTAAAGCAGAGGATGTGTGTTCCCCAGGTTGATTCAACTTCACCCATTCATCCACAAAATCCTTCCACTTCCTAACAACACAAACAAAAATAAACGAATTCAGCAAAAAACCCCTTTATTCTTCACATCTCATTATCCAATGACTTAAAAAGTATACCAGTACGAATTGTGCTAAGGTGGAAAATGGTATTATCTTTTGCCATATATAAATACAACATGACCTAAGACCTTAAAAGCTTATATGAAACATGTTTAAATTGTACTATATGGTTTTATTCAAACATTAAGAATACAAAAGCCACAAATCTAGATATTTATAGCATTTGTTTCAAGTTTATGCCAAACCAAAACTAAAGGCATGCGTGAGTGCAGTTCACAAGGCTTTGTGGCTTGGTAGTGTTGTCAAAATTTGTGCAGTCTTCCAAACAAAAAAACAATCCAAAAGGGGGGGGGGGGGGGGGGGGGGAAAGTCAAAATCTGTGTGGTCTTCCAAACTAAAAAACAACCCTAAATAAATAAATAAAGATGTAGATAATATGTAAAAAGATGGGTGTTTAATAATGAAAATTAAAAGGGTGCGAGTTAAAAGGGAAAAAACCTTGGGGGTGCCTACTATATTTGCCATTTATTTTTAAAAAGTCACAAATTCTGGCCAATAACAAATAAAAGTAGAAAACTTCTAAAAAATTCATTCAAGCATTGCAGAATGTAGGGATGTGTGATTAAATAATGCATATATATTTGTATGTTTCAAGAAGTTGCAAGGGTACCAAAAAAAGTAAAAAATAGTGATGCCAATATCACATTGCATAACTTATTATCTATAGAACTACCAATATAGCAAAATAGAACTCTGTTGCTCAGCTTTTGATGTTAACAATGTAGTGAGAAAACAGATTTTTCTTTTATTTTATTTTATTTTTAAATAGGAGTTGCGTTGTTCACATTCGAATGAGTCAGTTCTTGTTGCATCCATACCATTGTTATCTTGTCTTTCCAATTCTGCAATTCTTTACTTTCATCATAATTCCAAGTGCCTTCCACCATTCCAAATCTTCTTGTGCAAGCCTGCAACTACAATGGACTGTAAGCACTTTAGGGTAGTTATAGGCTTATAGCTCGGTGTCTTACTGCTCTGACTCTAATATCCTTTAGTCCCAACATCAACAAATTTATGTTAATATTTAGAAAACAAACAAAAAAACAAAAAGAAAAGAAAGATATAATGCTTGTAGGCAAATGCAATGTTGTTTCCAAACATTTCAAGGGTTTTGACTAATTGCTCATACTCATACTCTTTCATCTCCACCTCTACCCCTACTTTTTCCACCACCCTTACACCTTTAAAAAAAAAAAAAAAACCCAATGATGTCGTTTAATGCAATCTCTTTTTTTTTTTGATAGGAAATGCAATCTCTTTTAAATTAGATAATTGACATAATAAAAAACGATGAAAAATATCATAACTTAGTGAAAAAAAATCAAACATTTGGAAATTTAGACTCAGACTCTCACTCACCAGGGGCAACGATAGTTGCAATAAGAGGCACAATCAAATTTGTTACGTTTCAGTTCAGTGTGTACCGCCATCACTAAGCACTATCTTTGTGAAAAACTCAAATTATGAGTCTGATTTTGAGGCTAACCCAATAATAGTCTAATCGAATTGTTTTGGGTACCTAAGAACACCAAAAAAAAATTCAATAATTATCATATTAACCATGATCACAGTTCCTCTAACAACACTATATCCTTAAATTTCACAACTTTTGACACCCATTACTCACAGCCAATTCCAACATGGAATTGGCAAAATACTTCTACAATATCAAAGTAAAATACCTTTTTTTTTTTCCAACAAATCAAGTCTCTTTCTTTTACAAAAAAGAAATGTAATGGCAGCGGGCTTTCCACCAATCTCAACATCAAAATAAACTTTATGGGCCAACGTGAAACAAATATATGAGCCAAAGATGGTAAATTTGTTAAATAATTTAAATGGAGGAATTTAAAAAATCAAAGAAAAACAACCATCAATACCCTGCAAAAATAACCCTAACTAAAAAAGCAAAGGCTTTACAAATCAATGTCAAGCATCTGTTCTTCCTAAATCAAAACCAATCAGACCACAATACCAAAACCTAAATCATATTTCCCAAAAAAAAAAAAAAGAGAGAAATATTTCCTCTGTTTTCATCATTAAATAGACTGCCTTTCCTCTGTTTGGTTTCAATTGAAAATCTTAAATTCAGAGAAAACAGAAAGAGGAAAGCAAGCGTACCTGGGCATTGGCTATGGAGTTTGAGTTGCATAATACAAGAAAACCAAAAGATGCAGTGGCGGCGATCCGTGGTGGCGGCGGCAGCAGTGGGAGAATCTGAGTTTTGGGTTTTGATTTTGGGGGAAGGAAAGGGTGAGTTTTAGGTTTAGGGGAAGGTGTGAGAAGAGAAGAGAGATTTTGCAGAGTATCAGTTTTAGGTTTAGGTTTTGAAGAAGTAACTAGTTTTGTAACGCGTATTTGGTGGGGGAAATAATGAGATTTAATTTTTATTTTTAAATTAATAATGCCGACGTGAGTAAATGGGTTAGAAAAAAAAAAAATCAAAACATATAAATTATATTAAAAAAAAATAAATGTTGATGTGAAAAATTGTGGGAGCTTCAAAAGTTTCAGTTTTATATATATATATATATATATATAGATAATAAAATTTTTAACCTTCTTATTTTTTAAAAAAGAAAAGAAAAGATTTTCAATTAATTTTGTTTCTCTTTTTTTGGGAAGAACATGAAGAATCTAGAACATGTGTTCTTCTCATTAATCATGTTCTCTATTTTCTTCCCAGCAAACCTTGCCTAGAAATTTAAAAAATCAATATATTTTATTTTCTCTTTTCTTATATTTCCTTAGCAACAAAACCCATAAAATCAGTTAGATTTACAAACACAAAGAGATTGGGTTTGCTGGGTTGAGAAGAAAGAGATCGGGCTTAAGAATTTATGGGTTTGAAGGATAATGTGGATCTGGCAATGAGATGCATCATGGCAATCAGATTTCTCTCCACAACCCAGCCCACCCTCAACCGTTCTCTCCCAGTCATCACTGGTTCCACCGTCTTCATCACCACCCATCACTGGCTCCCTTCACCGTTGCCACCCATCACTAGCTCCATGTCATCGGCGCCACCACCAGTTCTCAAGTTCTCTTGGCGCCACTGTCAATCTTGTTCCTTCTTCAATATTATTTAGCTGGGTTTCTAAAGGTTGGGTTATGGTGGGACTTGCTTTTAGTGGGTTGGAGGTGGATCTGGTGATCAAGATTGTACAGTTTTTGGTTGATGGATTTTAGGTCTCAGTTGTTTGATCTGGTGGC
This sequence comes from Quercus ilex subsp. ballota, assembly GCA_032727855.1. Classification (NCBI taxonomy): domain Eukaryota; kingdom Viridiplantae; phylum Streptophyta; class Magnoliopsida; order Fagales; family Fagaceae; genus Quercus; species Quercus ilex. Next base: position 4,596,158 of record CM064917.1, on the reverse strand, counting down.
TTGATAGACGGCGCGGGTGGGATTGTTTTTCATGGGTCTTAATCTTTCTTTTTAGTGGTAGATTTCAATTGTTTCTATTCTTTTGCTTGGGTTTGATCTTCATGTTCTTTGATTTAGTGGTGGTGATTTGGGTTTTTGTTGTTGTTGTTGTTGTTGTTGTTGTGTGTGTGTGTGTGTTTGTTTGCCAAGAAAAATTATGGGTTTGAAGGCTAAGGTTTGCTTTACTAGGGATATGGGTTTGGGGTTTGGTTAGGATCTGGGTTTAGGGTTTGTTTTTTGCTGGAGATTGATTCTAGGGAAGAACACAATCAACATGAACATGTTCTTCTGAAAAAAATAATGAAAAGAAAAAAAAAAAAAAAAGACAAGAAAGACATTTAATTAATTTATTTTGTTTTGATGTGTTTGGTTATAAAGAAAGTGCAAGAAAGGAAAAGAAAATGATAAGAAAATAAGGATTAATTTGGTAAGAATATGAATCATATATGGGGAAGAACATAAAGAACATGAATATGTTCTTCTAAAAAAAAAAGGATTGGAATAAAAAAAATTCATTTTAATTAAAACAAAGTAAAATTTTTGTTTGAAAGAAAATAATTTTTTTTGTTTGTTTTTTTTTATTTTTTTATTTAAAATTGAGTAATTAAATTTTTTAAATTTTGGCATTTAAAAAATGTCAAATAATTTTTTTAATAATATTTTAATGCCCACGTTAGTTTTCTTGTTAGTTGGCTGGCGGAATGGTGCTTCAAGGACTTAAATGTCCCGCGTTAATTGGTTTATGGACTAAAAGTGGTAAAAATAAAATGTAGGGACTAAAATGGAAAAATGTCAAAATGTAGGGACTAAAAGTGCATTTACGCCTTTTTTTCTCTTCACACACAACCATTAGATTATATATTATTATTTTTTCTTTACAACCTATAAATAGTAAGGTTGTATATATGCAACCTTACTATTCATAGGTTGCATATTTTTTTAAGTATATAAACCTGGATGGAGTGGGTTTTTGCTATCTTGGATTGTAAAATAGTAAATAGGAGTATTTACACACCCAATACTAGTGCTTTGAAGCACTAAAGTAAGTTCATTGCCTTCACACACAAAAAAGTTATTATATTTTATTTATATTCCAAATTTGATCATATCGATTGGCTTATATTATTATATTCGAATACTAGCCGGTGTAATTGTTAAAGAGAGCTATTTAGTTCTACAATTTTCTTTAAGACTACATAACTAGACTATAAAATTTTATTTAGATTTTATAATTGGAGTAGACATATTCATATATGAAGAAAAAAAAGTGTTCAAAATTTGAAGGTTATCACTCTTTCATATATTTCAAATGCTGAAATTTCAGATGTTGAAACCCCTAAAAAGACTCAAAGTTGTGAAAAACAATTATTAATAATTTTAGTAGCATAAAAGAAGATAAGGTAACTTTGTTGAGTTAAAGTTAATTTATGAAATAAAACACTGATTTTACTTTTTAATCATGAATTTTTTTTTCAACCTAAGAACTTTATTATAATTAGCTTGGCCTCCCTAAGAAAAGTTCTTGGCTCCACCACTTCATGAAAACAAATGAAACCTATGTGAAAACTGGGAGTGATTGTGGGACTACAATCTAAGCCTAACTATGAATCTTTGGTTCTTGAACTAGAGGTTAAAATCTACCCATGGTGTTATGGAAAAATAGCAGTGGAACTGCACTGAAGATACATAAATAAAGAAAAATGGCAAAGGGTGTTTTGGTCGTATAAGGAAACCAACAGGTTTTTTTTTTTTTTTTTTTTTTTTTTTTTTTTTTTTTTTTTTTTTTGGCGTTAAAATATGAATTCATTAAAACTAAAGATCAAAGTTCAGATCAAGACCATGCCTGATCGAGTACATGCCAGATAAATCAAAATCCAAACTATTCCTAACGTCCACAGGCGGACAATCAAAAGAAATAAAGGTGGTTTCTTGTTCAGCGCCCATCCTAGCAAGAGCATCCGTGCAATGATTTGCTTGGCAATAACAATGCTTAATTTGAACCTGACCAAGCCTCGACATGAGCTGCTTGTAGTCGTCCAAAATAGAAGATACAACATTATTCTCATAGTTTGCATTGTGAAAAATATCAACAATCACTTTAGCATCTAGTTCAACTACAAGAGCAGAAATATTTAAGTTGCTGCATAGAGTAAGCCCATCCCTCAGTCCCCATAGCTCAGCCACGAAACTACTAGTGATCCCGATCCTCCTAGAAAAGCTGGCCACCCAGTTGCCATATAAGCACAAAATTTATCACAACTTGTTAATGCCTTAACTTTTTTTCTTTTTGAGTAAAACTTTTTATTAGATTGCGTATCACTTTCAAAATCACCCACCGTTTAAGTACATGGCATAATTGTATAAAAAAATTTAAAAAAAATATTTCAGAAGACTAATTGCAATAAAAATCTTTAAATATATTAAGGGTAAACTACGTATTTAGTTCTTATCCTTTACACTATATTTTAATTTGGTCCCTAACCTTTCAATTGCGTCAATTTAGTCCCTAACTTTTTAGTGCCGTGTCAATTTAGTCCCTACTATTATCTCTGGGATGAAAATTATTGACATGCCAAACATTTAAAATAAAAAATTAGTTTCCTTTGATGTGACAATAAACTAATTTTCTTCAGCAATTTTCATTCAAGAGATAATGATAGGGACTAAATTAACATGACACTAAAAGATTAGGAACTAAATTGATACAATTGAAAAGTTAGAGATCAAATTGAAATATGATGTAAAGGATAATAACCAAATATGTAGTTTACCCATATATTAATTAGAATAAAAATAAAAGCAAACTTTTATTTATTTGATTGACATCTAACTAGAATTTTATTTCAAACGTTTCCAACAGATATTCAAAGTTCAAATCCATCATCCATGTTGTCATAAATTTCATTTAAAAAAATTATCCTTTTTAAAAAAAAAATTAATAATTATATCTTACAACTTGCCTCATCACATGTGCTTTACATGTGCGATGAGACTCTTTTTTATTTTATTTATTTATTTTGGGTTTAGTGTTATAATCTTTAAAAGTGAGATAGAAATAGAGTTCTAATTCTTAGGATCTTTCTCTAAGTGATTTTTTTTTTCTAATTAATTTTTTTTAAGAAAGAGGTAAGATAACGTGGAATAATCTTTAGTGTCCTAATAATTTAGATTAGAGAAGAGAAAGGAAAAAACCTAAAACTTAGGACATTTAAAAAAAGAAAGTAAATTACTCTTTTAATCAGTTTGTGTTTTTAAATTTAAAATTTATTTAACTAAGAGATAGAGGTATTTTAGAGAGTTGAAGAATTTGTGTGAAGATATTTTAGTACGCAAAATAATGAAACTCAAATAGTGAATCATGTTATTAGTAGTATAGATAGATACTAAACATAAAGTGACAAGTTTTTTTTTTTTGGATAAAAAAGTGACTAGTAGTTGGCTGTTATACAAATACTTCTCTTCAAAAGGGAAGAGGTTCGATCCCTTGTAGTAACAAGCCCGATCATAAAGATAGGCACGTGACAATGGCCATACGCTTATAAAGTTTTTATCCTACAAGTGTGCAAGGCCTTCTAAACAATTAAAAACTACCCTCAAAGAAAATTTCAACAATAAATCCAAAAATATCCTCAATAATGCAATTGTCAAAAGATCTCCAAAGTAGCAATAGATACAACAATCCAAACCCCATGACTGTTGTAGATACTGCATTTTGTACCCCTTACGACTCGGGCTCCCGTTCTCCAATGATGCTATAACTCTAAGGCCCAAGACCAGTTTAAAGCCCAATCAGATATTAAAATGATTTGAGGAGTGTTAAAGTGGAAAATATAACCTTTTAAATTAGCAAAAATCTATTTTTGGAAAATTAAATGACCAGAGTGACCCTCAGCTTGCATACATGAGTCATGGCCTGCGTATGCAAGCTGAAGCATATGTACGCAGGCACATTCTTGCGTACGCAACTAGTGTTTCAGAAGTATAAGAAATGCAAGTTTTGTACAATAATGGCTGAGGTTTGGAACGAATCCCACATTGTCTTGGAGCCGTTCCAAATCTTTTTTCTTTTTCTTTTTTTAACTATAAAAAGCCTTACATGGTACATATTCAAAACACATAGAAATCCCACGGGAAAAACCTAAGATTCACTAGAAAATAGTGAATCAAAAGGGAGTTTTTCATAAAACACCCTCAAGTCATTTTTATTTGATTGAGACATTTTTTGTCCCGAATCCTTTGAGTTTAAGATTGCTAATCACTATTTTATTGAATTGTGATATATTTGACTGAGGAGAATGGTCAAAAATCAAGCCTATGAGCTTTTTCTTTAAGGTGTTCTTTTAAACTTTTCCTTTTCTTTTCTGCCTTTAATCTTTATTTTAATCTGTGTTTTGTTTAGTTTATGTTTTCACATGTTTGTTTAGGATAGTTTTAGGTTTTCTTTATGTCTTTAAGCATGTTAAGTTGTAGATTTTACATTTTATGTTTTGTTTGGCTTCTGTTATATTTCTGTGTAAATTAGGTTTTTCTGGGTAAGGATCTGCATACGCATGATCTAGCCTACGCATGCAAGCTGAACTCATGTGTAGGCAGACCTGTTCTAGCGTGCGTGATGCTATTACCCAGAAACCCTAATTTTTGTTTGTTTTGTTTCTACACTCACATGTGTATTTTGTGTAGCCTCCTTTTCACATGTTTCAAGCTCCATAACTATTTGTTTACCTTTTAACATGTTTGTTTGTTATCACATGTCTAGATTAGGGTTTCTTAGCTTAAATGTCATTCATTTACATGTTCATGCATTGATGCCATAGGTGTTGTACTGCTAAGAGGTAAGTAAAGGGTAAGTCATGCATTAGCAATGTCCATGCATTTGTGTTAGGGTTTTACTTTGATGATATGATGGAACATGCTTCAATGTATGATTAGGGTTTGTAATATGTTTTCCTTGCTATGATGATATGCCTTGTTGCCATGTGTAAGTTGCTGCCTTGTTTTAGGTGTATGATAGGGTTTTCATATGTTAGATGAATGCTAGGGTTTCTTTAATATGTTTGGCTCATTTTTGTTTGGGTTGATAGATAAGTATGTTTTGTTTGGGATGAAAGATGTCATGTTGTATGCATAGATGTATGTTAATATGTGTGTGTGAGTGATGCAAGTGTTGAAAGTGCTTTTAATGAGGTTAAGGTATAAGACACAATGATGGGAGGCCAACCTTAGGGTTGGGCAATTTGGCTGCCTAACACCTTCCCAAGAACGTACCTAAACTCCGAACCCAAACTTTGGTAGTAAGATCAAAGGTCCTTCCTTGAAAGGATGCTATATTCATGGTTCCTAGACCATATAACTAGGTGGCGACTCCATTCCGTTGTGCCCACAACCATTAAACAAAAGGTATACTAATTATTACAAGGTCATCTTATTTCAAAAATTCATAATCTCCTTTCATGCGTACACCCTCAACAAAAATCCCAAAACTTGCTATTCTTCATAATCTAAAACTGGAGGAGAAAAAGGAGGGGAGGGGGTGAGTTGACAACTCATCGAGTAACCAAAGTCCTAAGAAGTCGGATCAAGCAAATAGAATAGTAAAGTAGTAAATTGTACATTGGTCAAATATTTTACTTCTAAAAATATATCATAGATTGATTAGAATATAATCAGTTTTTCATATATCAAAAGCTATAATTTACAATGGGTTCAAAAAACATAAGAAGTTTCATGGACTTAAAGCAATTCAAATACTTAAACAAAATTCATATTCTTAACAATCTTTTATGACTATGGTCACGCTATATCTCCGTGACTGGGCATCAGATTCAGATGAAACTAATTTCGTGTTAATGTATATCCCCCATTAGCTAGGTCCGGAAACACGATAGGTTCGTAATGCCCCAGATGAAACTAGTTTCAGTACCAATGAATAACCCCCATTTGTTGGGTATTAGAGATCAAAACATAGTCAAATTGTCCAAAATCATAGTTCAAATAATGTAGATCTAACTCAAAATAAATATATAAAATAATGTATATAGTAACCAAATACATTTATGATGATTTTTTATTCTTTACTTTAAATCAATGTAGCTAAAACAATTGAAATAAAATTGTAACACTTGTAAACCAATATTCAGTAGCTAAAATATAGTGATATAAGAAAAATAAAACCAATTACGAGAAAAGTTACTTACCTCAACTAGCACACCACAAAAGAACTTCTCCCTAGAGCACTAGCATCAGGGGTGCCAAATGCCAAATATTTGGCATTTGGCACACCAAACACCGAAAAACATCTCACATGAGATGTTCTAAATGCCAAAATATTTGGCATGAGTGAACAACGGAATCTCAAATTGAAGAATAGAAGATGTGATGTATGGTGAATTGTAAAATTGTGTGTTAAACTAATAAAGTAGTCTTTTTGATGTGTTAAAATGACATATTTTTAGAACGTCTGATGTTGATGCTTAATCCTTCCTCTAAAATCCTTATATATCACCTAAAATAATTTTTAGGTACTATTTACTAAACAATCAAATAATTCAAGAAAAACTTGTGATGGTTACAGCCAGAAGAGAAGCTTTCTAAATAAGCTATGATTTTTTTTTTCACTGCCATCTCAAACCCAAAATCCATATATTCATAAATACATTTTCTTTATTTTTCTACCACCACTATTCTTAAGATTAAAGAATTATAGAAGAAACGTCAAAGCCAAAACTCATAGCCGTAAATTGAACCATAGTCCCTTTTTGTCCCTTATAGCCTTAGACTTTTGATGGCCTCATCACCGTAGACTTAGAGCCTATACTAGTAGAACAATGAATCAGTAGTAACCCAAGTCCAAAAATTAGTGCACTGTTCCTTAAAGAAAAACGTGAGCCTAAAAGAATCTTGCACAAAAAAAATCGGTAGTTTCTATAACAATTAAACGCAACAGTGGACATCATAGAGGATATTGTGAAGATTTAAGTCTGGTTTTAAAAACCGGACTGGATCAGCCAGTTTAATCGGTCCGACCGCAAATCGATATGTGTATCAGTTAGGGCTGTCCAAGCAAACCGGCCACTCAATGGAACTAACTACCGGTGGCCCGATCCGATCCCTTTGTTGGTTGGCTATGGGTCTAGTCACTTAGAAACTAACTCCGATGGGTTGAGTGGTGGGTGTCCTCCACCAGAACCTAAGCTACCCAACCCGATCGGAAAACCACCTCAAAAACCCTCGAATCTAACGGATTCTACCCAAATCCGGTGACTTTTAGACACTTCGCCTCTCAGATCCGGCCACATTTGGCCTTTCTCTTCTTAGATCTACTCAGTTTCGGTGATGTTTGCTTAGATTTACTCAGATCCAGTGGTGTTTGGCATAGATTTGCTCAAATCCAACAATTTGTGGTGTGGATTCAGCGACATTTGGCTTAAATTTGGCAAGGTTTAGCTCAGATCTATTCAAAATCCATCCAAATCTTTATCTCCTCTACTCAGATCCGGCGAAGATCTACCACCACCATTGCACCATCGATTCAATTGAACCGACTGATCCTCTACTAGGATTTGATCCGACTCGACTGATGGTGGTTGTCGGCCAATTACGGGTCTTCACTCCTTCCACCTGATCTAAGCATGTCGAATGACGGGTTGATCTCAAACCTGATTTGCATGACCCGTGGACAGCCCTAATATTGATTCGGTTATCATGGAAAATCGAAAATATGAAAAAACTGAGAATAAACCGAAAATCTTGGTTCAACCAAGAAACTCGAGAACCAGAATAGTCAAACCATTTTCCAGGGGTTCTCTAACTTAGAAACAAAATTGCTTTAAAAAAAATTACCAAGCCAGCATCGTCGACCACCTCAATAAAAATTAGCATATTGGTGAAGAAAAGCAAGGAAAACAGAAAATAGAGAGAGAGAGAGAGAGTTTGATCTGAATAGAGAAGAAATTCTATTAAACCTTGCTTGAATGAATAGTATAGATATAGTGAGATATTTATACTTAATTAACTAAGGGATTAAGCTTAACTGATCCCTGAAAATATGGAAATGCTTAATAACCTTTTAACTACAATTCCTGCGTAAACTAACGAACTAAACTAGCTGATATACTAACAGTAATAACATAAAGCCTGAAGCGGCATCGTTTAGATGCGTAACACAAGCCTTGTGTGTTTTGCATCAGTTCAACCATGAGTTTGCTTTGAAATAACAAGAACAGAGGAGCAAGCAACAGTTTGGTAAAAATATTTGCAAAATTATCCTTACCTAAGACGAAATGTACACACAAATCACGGCGAAGCACCTTTTCACATAATGGTAATCAACTTCTATGTGCTTGGTTCTGGAATAAAAAATTGGATTTGAAGCTAAAGCTATAGTAAAGACATTGTCACACCAAAGAACAAGGATACAAGAAAGAAATAAGCGAAGCTCCTTAAACAATATGCAAAGCTAGGCTAGCTCAATAGCAGTAGTAGCCAATGCCCTATACTCAGCCTCAATTGAAGAACATGAGACAGTAGGCTGTTTCTTGGAGGACCAAGAGATAGGATTAGAGCCAAGAAAGACCAATAGAGCAGTGGTGGAATGAATATTTGTGGGATCTCTAGCCCAATCAGCATTAGTGAAAGCTGAAAGAGTTAATGGGTCTGGAGAGAAATGAATACCATGATGAAGAGTACCCCTAGCATAGCGTAGAACTCACTTAGCAGCTTCAAGATGAGTAGTGGTAGGCTGATTCATGAATTGGCACAATTAATGGACACTGAAAGCCAAATCAGGCCATGTGAATGTCAAGTATTGCAGAGCAACCACCATACTTCTATTCTCAGTAGGATCTGATAGAGTGACACCATCATGAGGAAGAAGTCTGACAAATGGACAACAAGGGGTTTTAGTGGCTTAGCATTCTACATATGAAAACAATGAAGAATATATGAGGCATACTTTGTCTATGTCAAGGTCAGACCATACTTTGTAGAGGTGATTTGAATGCCAAGGAAATAATTAAGAGCACCAGGATCCTTGATTTCAAAGGTATGGCTAAGAGCACTAAAAAGATTCGAAATCTGAGTTGGGTTATTACTAGTGAAGATAATATCATCAACATAAAGTAACAAGTAAATGATAGTTGCCAAGGATTGGAACACAAATAAAGAAGAATTAGCCACAGAAGCCACAAAACCCAAGTGTACTAACTGGGAAGTGAATCCCTTAAACCATGCTCGAGGAGCTTGCTTCAACCCATAAAGGGATTTTTGCAATTTGCAGACATGAGTAGGATGGGAAGGATTAACATAGCCTGGAGGTTGGTCATGTAAACTTCTTCTTTAAGAAAACCATGAAGGAAAGTGTGAGAGACCTCGAAAAGTGCCCCTTAAAAAAAGAGATTCGGGTCCCCAGCGGAGTTGCCATTGTGAGAGACCTCGGAAAGTGCCTCTCAATAAAGAGAGATTTTTGGAGTGCTTTTTAGGGTACCTCTCTTTTTGGGTAAGTGGTGTGGAGTTGCCACTTATTTTTTATACAAAAAAAGTAAGAAAAAATAAATTCATGACTGAATTGTTCTCTTCATTGATTGAATAAAAAAAAATTACATATTTGAAAAATTGAAAGATTACATGGCTTTGGGTCCTAGTTACAAACTACCAAAATAATTACATGCCTTTTTGTCCTAGTTACATTCTACCCAAAATAAAAAATAAAGACAAGACTAGATCTGCTTATCCAAAGACCTAAATCTAGAGGCTAGGTTACAGAATGGGAAAGTGTTAAGCACCCATTTTGCCCAGACAGAGTATGGTCTTCTAGACTCTTGTGACCAATGTACCTTTTTATGCATGTTATGAATGATATGTTGAACATGTGAAAAAAACCAAATCACACACATTTATTTATGAATAAAGTCTCTTCTTTTGAAAAAAAAAAAATCAGATTTGTTTTGGTTGGTTAAAAAAATTGATTTTTGATTTGTCAAAATATTAGATCTATTTTGTAGTATGTAGAAAAGAGTGGTTTTTGGAGACAAAAATTCAGATTTGTGTTTATTACATAAAATAAAGTCTTTTTGATTTGAAAAATATCAGATCTATTTTTAAGTACTAAAAAAAATGGTTTTTTTTTTTTTTTGGTTTGTAAAAGATCAGATCTGTTTTGTGATGTTTAAAAAAAAAGGTTTTTGATAATAGGAAAACCAGATCTGTCTTTATATGTTTTAAAAAAATGAAAAAGATTGTTTAAGAAGAGTGTTTCACTCATAACTTAAATTTATGCAATCATGAATTAAACAAAACAAACACAAACACAATCATGTTTATTCTTTTCTTTATTTCAAAAATCTGCATATGTTAAAGAAAAATCAGATCTGTATCTAAGAAAGATACAAATCAGTTTTTATTTTGAGAAAAATTCAGATATGCATCTCATAAAGATGCAAATCCATTTTTGTTTGAAGAAAAATTCAGATCTACATCTAAGAAAGATGCAGATCTGTTTTAATTTGAAGAAAATTCAGATCTACATCTAATAAAGATGCAGATCTGTTTTATTTTAAGAAAAAATTCAGATCTACATCTAATAAAGATGGAAATATGTTTTTATTTTAAGAAAAAGTCAAATCTACATCTAATAAAGATGCAGATTTGTTTTTATTTTAAGAAAAAGAATTTGTTCACATGCAGATTATTGACATTCAAGAAAGATTAGAATAATCACACAACAAACAATCATGCTTTAAACAAAACAATGATGAATCATTCATGTTATGGATAAAAACATTCATCAACATAAAAAGAAGCATAAAAAAGATAGGGTGATTGAAAACAACCTCTTGCATGAGCACTCCTTGTTCTTGAGAGGATGTCTTAGGGTTCAAAGAAACTTATTCAGTTATCTTTGAAACCTAAAAACCCTATTTTAAGTAGCAAATATTAGAGAGGATCAGCAAATATCTACGGATGGGATAGCAAAAATCACATCTATGGTTCGTCCAAATATGTCGTCCATGATCAACTGTTAGCCAAATAGCCAGTCCATCTCTGATTCGTCCAGATAGGTCGTCCTGCAATATTGATCAATTGGATAGACTTCAAGGAATAAGATGAGAAGGGTTGTCCATGTGCAAAGCACATGGACGATCACACAAGTTGGGCAAAGAGTCGTCCATAGGCATTGCACATGGATGACCACACAACACTTAGCAAATTCTGGAGCGGTTAATCGACCCGTGTTCATTGCCGCCAATTCCTCCCAAGTATGTAACTTCCAGCGGCGGTTATGATTTCTATAACCGTTGAGGAAGTTATGTCCGGATTCCAAAAATCTGGGGGAAATTATTGAGCCAATAACCGCCCCAAAGTACCCTATATAAGGACCGATCTAAACCATGCAAAGGTATGAAAAAACTCTGAGACTTACTCCCAAAAGGTTGGAACTCCATTTGAGAGAAGATACTAACTTTGCCATCGGAGGGTATTTGGCCGGTCCACCCCGATCACCCTTTGATTGTTTTCTCTTTTTACAGGCCTCTGCTAACGTCGTAGTCCACCGAAGCCGAAGTGTTCAATTAACTGATTTCTTCCATCATCAGTTGGCGTCGTCTGTGGGAAGCATAAATTGTTTTACGATTTGGCTTTCTGGAAAAAAAAGGTTGAATGGTTCGGACTAGGTCGAGGGCTACAAGCCTAGGTCATCAGGGAAGTAGAGACGCTTCAAGCAACCCCCATCGCGATCGCTAATCAGCGCCTGTCATGCAGTCGCCTTCCATCCAACACATGCAATCCATGGCGGCCGCTATGGCGGAGTTAACTCGCCAGAATCAAGAGTTGACTAGGGAAATGGAGAGGCAGCGCCGTGAAGGACATGTTGAGAGACAATCCCAAAGTCAAGAAGACAGAGGGGGAAATGTTGAGCCCGAGACTCAATCAAGAGGCACTACTTCGCGAAGGGTGCCACATTTGGAGAAAGAAATGGATCAGATGAGGAAGGTTATGGATGAGATGAAGGAGAACATAAGAAGGGCAAATCCTATTGAGGATTTGGATCACCGAACAGATTCCCCTTTCACGGCTTCCATTAATGGGCATCCCTTGCCGCCGAAGTTCAAAATGCCTTCCCTGGATTCATGATGGAGTGCGTGATCCTTTTGATCATATTGCTACTTTCAAGACCACAATGCATCTCCAAGGGGTTCCAGACGAGATTATGTGTAGAGCCTTCCCTACCACCCTTAAGGGACCAGCGCGAGTATGGTTCAGGAAAATACCCCCGAATTCTGTAAATTCTTTCGAGGAGTCAAGCAAATTATTTGTCAATAATTTCATTGGGGGACAGAGACACAAACGTTCCTCGTCCAGTTTGCTGACCATAGAGCAAGGAGAGAATGAAAGCCTACGTTCCTTCATCACGCGCTTCAACAGGGAAGCCCTGACAGTAGACGAGGTGGACGACAAGCTACTATTGGCAGCCTTCCACAATGGGGTTAACTCAGACTTATTCATTAACAAGTTGTATGAAAAAGAGCCCCAATCCATGGTTGAACTTGTCCATTCAGCCCAAAACTTTATGAATGCAGAAGACGCCATCATAGCTAAGAAGAGGAAGAGAGCTGAGAGAATGGAAGTCAACCCCCCGCGTCACTCTGATCAAGGGCCTCGTCCAAAGAAGGGACGAACGGAAGATAAGAAGGATCGAGATAGGGATAACAGGAAGGTAGGCCCATCAGCAAGGAATCAGAATTACACACCCTTGAATGCCCCACTCGATCAAGTGCTCATGCAAATCAAGGATGATCCTTCCTTGAAGTGGCCAGAGAAGATGAAGGGAGATCCTAACAAGCGCAATAAGAATAAATATTGTCGCTTCCATAGGGATCATGGGCATGACACGGACGAGTGTTATGACTTGAAGTAGCAGATTGAGAATCTCATTAGACAAGGAAAGTTGAGGCATTTCGTTGGAAGGGATCATAAAGATGAAAAATTGAAAGCAAAAATGGAAGAGTCATCACGACCCCCACTCGGAGAAATAAGGGTTATCATTGGAGGGACTTTTGAAGGACAATCCTCTAGATCAAAGAAGACGTATCTTAAAGTGGTGCAAAATGTCCAACTCTCTAGATGATCCCCAAGGACGAGGGGGACGGACAAGCCAACCATTTCTTTCACAGATGAAGAAGCTAAAAGAATTCATCATCCACATGACGATGCAATTGTCATTACCCTACTCATAGCAGATTACAGAAGTAGGAGGGTGTTGGTGGATAATGGAAGTTCAGCGGATATATTGTATTATCCTGCCTTCTAGCAGATGAAGCTTGGACGAGATCAGCTTCGTCCAGCATGCTCACCACTGATAGGATTTGGAGGAATGAAAGTGCAGCCCGTAGGTACCATTACCTTGCCTGTAGTAGTAGGGTCATACCCGCAGCAGATAATTAAGGAAGTAAATTTCCTTCTGGTGGATTGTTCATCCTCATACAATGCCATCATTGGAAGACCAACCTTGAACAGTTGGAAGGCGGTAACATCTACCTACCATCTATCAGTCAAATTCCCTACGGAGTGCAGAATTGGACAAGCACAAGGAGATCAGTTGGCAGCCAAAGAGTGTTATCTAGCCATGTTGGCTATGGATGAGCAGATGCAGACTATGAGTATAGAAGAAAGAAAAATTGTTGCAGAACCAACTGAAGTATTGGAAGATGTTTTATTACAAGAAAATGATCCTGAGAAATTCACCAGAATTGGAACAAGTATGAAGGAGAAGGCGAAAGAGGACCTCGTCCAGTTTCTAAAGAAGAATGCCGATGTTTTTGCATGGAGTCATGACGACATGCCTGGCATTGATCCAAGTGTAATCACTCATCGACTGAACATGTCCCCCTCTTCTAAGACCATTCGTCAAAAGAAGAGGGTGTTCGCCCCTGAACAAGAGAAGGCTATCAAGGAAGAGGTTCAAAAATTAACCACAGCACAATTCATCCGAGAAGTCTATTACCCAGATTGGTTGGCAAATGTAGTGATGGTGAAGAAAGCAAATGGCAAGTGGAGGATGTGCGTTGACTTCACTGACTTGAACAAGGCTTGCCCTAAGGATAGTTATCCTTTGCCCCGCATTGATCAACTAGTTGATTCCACAGCTGGCCATCAAATGTTGAGTTTCATGGACACCTTCTTAGGATATAATCAGATAAAGATGGACGAGGTAGACCAGGAAAAGACATCTTTTATTACCAGTCAAGGTTTGTTTTGTTACAAGGTGATGCCCTTCGGTCTGAAGAACGCAAGGGCAACTTATCAAAGGTTGGTGAACCACATGTTTCGTCCACAAATAGGACGAAATGTGGAAGTGTACGTGGACGACATGCTTGTGAAGAGCTTAGACGAGGGAAGCCACTTGGACGATCTTCAGGAAACCTTTGAAACACTTAGGTGATACAAGATGAAGTTGAACCCAAGTAAATGTGCATTCGGAGTATCGTCAGGAAAGTTTCTAGGATTCATGGTTTCAGAGAGAGGAATTGAGGCAAATCCAGACAAGATCCAAGCCATATTGAACATGGAGCCATCGAAGAACATCAAGGAAGTCCAATCCCTAACTGGACGAGTTGCAGCTCTGAACAGGTTTGTCTTAAAAGCCACTGACAAGTGTTTACCATTTTTCAAAATTCTCAGGAAGGCATTTGAATGGACGAACGAGTGTCAAAGGGCCTTCCAGGACCTAAAGTACTATCTTACCACGGCCCCATTGCTAAGTCCGTCCGTGCTAGGAGAAGAACTATATTTATACTTAGTAGTGTCCTCACATGCCGTGAGTTCAGCGTTGATCAGGGAGGAAGAAAATGTGCAGAAGCCTGTGTATTACACTAGCCGGGCACTAAGAGGGGCAGAAGGAAGGTACCCATTGATAGAGAAGTTAGCCTTCGCACTAATAACAGCTTCTAGGAAGTTAAGACACTACTTCCAAGGTCATGTCATCAATGTCATGGCGGATCATCCACTCAAGAAGGCAATGAATAAACTTGAAGCTGCAGGACGACTAATTCAATGGGCAGTTGAGCTCGGTGAGTTTGATATTCGATACCAACTGAGGAATGCAATAAAAGCTCAAGCCCTGGCAGATTTCATTGCAGAGTTCACTCCAAGTTATGAGGACTTGGATGACAAAGAAGACAATAAAAAATGGGTCGTCCATGTCGACGGATCATCTACACTGTATGCAGGAGGTATAGGAGTGGTTTTGCAATCACCAGAAGGAGATAAATTGAATCACAAGGTTCGCTTGCAGTATCAAACAACTAACAATGAAGCAGAGTATGAAGCCCTTCTTAAAGGGTTGGAGTTAGCTAAACCTGTGGAGGCAGACTCGATACTCGTCTTGGGAGATTCTCAGTTGGTCATAGGCCAAGTAAATGGGATGTGTGAAGCCAAGGAAGACAGAATGAAGAAATATTTGAAGAAAGTGGTACACCTTGCGAAGAAATTCAAAAAAGTTAATTTTGTTCAAATCCCGAGGGAAGAGAACATAGAAGCAGATACTCTAGAGAAGGAAGCCTCCTCTAATGAAGCAATGAAGTTTGATGAAATACAATACATGCCAAGCATAGACCTCCCAAAGATATTGCAGATAGAAGGCGAGGAGAATTGGATGACCCCAATAATATCATACCTGAGGGACTGAAGGCTTCCAGAGGGGAAGGACGAAGCCAGGAAGCTCAGAGTTAAGTCAGTTAGATACGTCCTTGTGGATGAAGTGTTGTACAAAAGAGGTTTTTCACAGCCATACCTGAGGTGTTTAGCTCCAGACGAGGCGAATTACATGCTGAGAGAAGTTCATGAAAGAGCATGTGGAAACCACTCAGGAGCTAGATCACTCGTCCACAAGGTTATCCGTGCAGGGTACTACTGGCCAACCGTCCAAGCTGATGCTAAGGCATATGTTAAGGTATGTGACCAATGTCAACGTTTCAGTAATATTCCTAGACAGCCTTCAGAATACCTCACCCCAATGATGGCCCCTTGGCCTTTTGCACAGTGGGGTTTGGATATTTTGGGCCCCTTTCCAACTGGAACCAGACAGATGAAGTTCTTGGTGGTGGGGATAGATTATTTCACTAAATGGGTGGAAGCTGAACCCTTAGTGAAAATTACACAACAAAATGTCAAAAACTTCGTTTGGAAGAGCATTGTATGCAGATTTTGAGTACCAAGAGTACTAGTATCTGACAATGGACGACAGTTTGGCAACACCCCCTTCAGAGAATTCTGTGAACAGCTTGGAATCAAGAATCATTATTCCTCACCCTCCCACCCACAGGCTAACGGACAAGCAGAAGTAGCAAACCGATCCTTGTTGAAAATCATCAAGACTCGGCTTGAAGGGGCAAAGGGAGTATGGTTGGATGAATTACCAGGTGTTTTGTGGGCTTACAGAACAACAGCAAGGACTCCCACAGGAGAGACTCCTTTCAAACTGGCTTATGGGAGCGAAGCAGTCATACCTGCAGAAGTGCATATGGCCAGCCATAGGGTGATGAAGTATCAAGATGAGGAAAACAACGAACAGCTTCGTCTTAACCTCGATCTCATAGACGAGGTAAGAATGGACGCGGAGCAAAGAACAGTAAGGTACAAAAATCTCATGGAAAAGCAGCATGATGCTATGGTGAAACCCATGCGCTTCAGCATTAGGGATCTCGTCCTTAAAAGGGTTTCGTTGGTCACCAAAAACCCAGCCCATGGGAAGCTGGGACCAAACTGGGAAGGACCTTACAGAGTTATCAACTCCAAGAGACAAGGATCCTACTATTTGGAAGCCCTAGATGGATGAAAGTTAGAGCACCCGTGGAATGTTGAACACCTAAGGAGATACTATCAATGAAGGGTGATCATGGACGAGCCCTGACATGGACGAGACCCTTGGACGTTTGAAGTAATGCTTAATATTATTTTCCAGTATTTGCTTATTACTATTGTGTATTAAATGTATAAGTATTTTATGCTGCTCATGGACGATGTTATGTTGTATTATGTGTTTTTAATTCCCTAAAAGCACAAGCTCTTAAGCATGTGCCATGATTGTGGACGAATGATTACATAGTATGGATTTCTGAATATATATATATATATATATATATATGATGTGTTTTAAATATATGTATGATTGTATAGGAATCCTTCATTTTCTATGATTCAAAATGATCCACGGAAGGCGAAAAGCCAAAGACGAGTAAAATCCTTGGATGCAAGGAAGTATCGTCTAAAAGCTTTCCTTTAGATAAGGATAAAGCAAGAAAAATAAACAAGGTATGTCCGTCTAAGCTCAAGACGAGACAAACCTGAAGTGTAATCGTCTACACCATGGACGAACAATGTGCGTGTTAAAACACCACAAGCCCATAGACGAATCTAACCAACTTAACAATCCAGCCCATGGACGAGCATTTGTTGGGAAAATTTTATTAAGGACGAGTAAATAATCGTCCTACATTTGAGCAACAAATTAAATCTGGCAAAAAGACATCATTCATGGACAAACTTTACTTGAAAATGAACATCTCATGATGTTATACAGGAAGGGATTCATCCATATCTTCAAGACGAGATAAAACCTCCATAAAAGGGAAAATCCCACAACCACAAAAATGGTATGGACGATATAAATGAAATTTGTTCACAAAGCTTAAGGAATATTCAAACACAATGAACAATGAAAAGGAAAAGCATTCATACATTCATAAAATTCAAAGGGTAGACGACCACCATCCAAAAACCCTTAAAAGAGTAATGAGTGCTTATTCATAAAACTCGTCCATAAAACTTGGACGAAGAAATTGTACTTGAATAAATTCTAGAAGAAATAAGCAAAAGCCCAAAACACTGGGCACCTCCAAATAAAATTAAAATGTAAACTTTCTAAATGAAAGATGAAATCACTTGGATTGACCACTAGAAGCATTCTTTGGATCGTCTTGTGTCACCTCGTTATTAGCGTCGTCCACCACATTGACGTCCTCCGAACTCGTCGCTAGCAAGGAACTCTCTGTAGCAAGAGGAAGCTTGAAGGAGTCAAAGTTTAGATCAGGGAAGGCTTCTTTGGCATCAGCACGGAAGTCCTCATAGCCGGCAGCATAGTGACTGTCTAGACGATTCTTAAGCTCGTCAGACTTCTTGAAGGCTAAAATGGCTTCCTCGCGTGCTTTCTCCAAGGACGAAGCAAACCCTGAAATTTCTCCCTCCAAGTAAGCAATGCGAGTGTCCTTCTCAACACCGTCTGCTTTGCGTTCTTCCACCTCTTCCTTTAACTTCGTCTCACATGCTAGCAAACGGTTGACTTCATTAGTCAGCCTAATCACCTCCCCATTTTTCAACAAAATTTCGTTATTCAGCTCCTTAGCCTTCTCTTTTGCCGTCTTGGCCTCCTAAGCAAGTTCCTTGGCCTGAAACGTTGCTGTATAAAACTTTGACATAGCCTGTGCATGGACGAATGAGAGTTAGAGATTCTATATAAAAAAAATAAATAAATAAAAAAGGAGCACACAAGGACGAATTAAGGTCCTACCTTAAAGAGGTCATGGACGCCAGAACGTTCAAATTCCTTCACTGACATGTTGTAACATTGGTTAAGTTCATTGTCAGTGACGATTCCTTTGAACGTCCTCCATGCATACCCCTCGTCCAACACCAAGTTAGAGGGACGATCTGATTGCTCTGACGGATGAAGCTTTCGAGGAGTCTTAGCTGGAGGGGGAGTAGGATCAGTCTGAACAGGATGAATTATCTGGACGGGCTCCACGTTTGTAGGAGGGTCGTCCAGATTCACCGTCGGAGGAGTAAATTTAGGGACCTTGGGAAGAGATGAAGTCTGAGCGGTTTTGGGTTTTTTAGAACCTCGACGAGTAGGAAGGTCGTCCAAGTCCACAGCATTTGAAATTTTCTTGGACTTTCTCTTCCTAGGCTGGACGACAGCCTTCTGGACGACTGGAGGCACAGGAGCATCCTCGTCCCCACTGGTTACTGTTTTTCCCTATTTTCTCTCATTGTAAGTATTCCTACAGCGAAAGAAATAAAAAAAAATAAAAATAAGAAAATAAAATAAAAAATAATAGAGAAGGAAATGGAGTAGAGATGGATGATACTTACTTCTACGAGTAGTTTCTTCGTGGCCTAGGTTCTCAGCAATTGGTTCTGGACCAAGACCCCACGTAGCCAAACTGCTGAAAGTTACTAAATCGTGGAAAGTCCTTCTAGGGAAGGCACGCACTTGGTCAATTCGATCCAAGTAAGACTTGTCCACACGTGGACGAATAACAGCTGCACCAATAAAAGAAAGGTGGTTAGACGATTGAAAGATAGAAAAAGTGTAAGGAATAAAATAAATAACATGAAAAGAAAACATACCCTCAGGACGAAGGCAACCTATGGGGCTGGTAAAAGGAGGGAAGGGGGCATTACTAACATCTGTTGGGTCCCCAGCCCAGTTTCCAGAAATAATAAAAAATTCTTGTTTCCAGAGCCTATCAGACGAGCTACGACCCTTTATTAAGCTATAGTGAGACCCTCTGGACGAGAACTGGTAAAAACCAGCTGACTGTTTTATTTCTGAGGGCTTATAACAGTAGAGGAACTCGTCCACTGTTATAGGACAGTCCCTTTCCAGTGCCTCACGCCATAACACTTGCATGGCAACTATCGTCCTCCAACCATTGGGATTAAGTTGGTTAGGACCAATACCTAACCTATGAAGAAGACCTCTACAAAATGAATTTAGGGGAAACCTAAGACCAGCTAAGAGATAAGATGAGTATACTCCCAAACCAGAAGAAGGAGAACAACACCACTCTCCTTCCCTGGGTAGACGAGGTTCAAACTCCCTAGGAATTTGGTATCTATCTACTAATGTTTTTAACTTAGGGGCGTCTAGGGTGGACACTACCTCAGGTGCACAGCTGTATACGATGTTTTCCTCTTCCTCCTCCTCGTCTTGAGAAGGGCTAGGTGATGCTCTGGACGAGCTAGCCCCAGTTCCAGAGGCCGTCCTACGTTGCATTTCCTGAAATTCTTCTAAGGAAATGCCAGGAACTCCGAACGAATAATGCTCGTCCGAGGAACTACTGCTATAACTAGTGCTACCCTCACCACTCTCATAACTCCCAGATGAGACGTCCTGATACTCGTCTATTTCTCTCTTTGTACTACTGGACGAAGACATAACTAAAATAAAGATCAAGACGAAAACCTAAAAGGAAGAGGAAGTACCTGACAGAACTAGGACAAATGCTAGACGAGAATCTTGGACGAGATAGCAGAAGGAAGTTTATGAGAAAGGTGGAGGGCAAGAAAGAGAATGTGCCTATTTATAGGGCCCAGGAGTAGGGTCAGCGAAGCGACACCATCCACTAAGAAAATGACACGTGGCAATCGCGTGGGAAAATGTAATTGATTTAATCGCTCAACGAATTAAATCACGACACGTGGCTACATAAAGGGAATTAAATCCCTATAATATCCCTGGACGACACCCTGGACAAGGGGGCAACTGATGGGATAGCAAAAATCACATCTATGATTCGTCCAAATATGTCGTCCATGATCAACTGTTAGCCAAACAGCCAGTCTATCTCTAATTCGTCCAGATAGGTCGTCCTGCAATATTGATCAATTGGATAAACTTCAAGGAATCAGATGAGAAGGGTCGTCCATGTGCAAAGCACATGGACGATCACACAAGTTGGGCAAAGAGTCGTCCATAGGCATTGCACATGGACGACCACACAACACTTAGCAAATTCTGGAGCGGTTAATCGACCTGTGTTCATCGCCGCCAATTCCTCCCAAGTATGTAACTTCCAGTGGCGGTTATGATTTCTATAACCATTGAGGAAGTTATGTCCGGATTCCAAAAATCTGGGGGAAGTTATTGAGCCAATAACCGCCCCAAAGTACCCTATATAAGGACCGGTCTGAACCATGCAAAGGTATGAAAAAACTCTGAGACTTACTCCCAAAAGGTTGGAACTCCATTTGAGAGAAGATACTAACTTTGCCATCGGAGGGTATTTGGCCAGTCCACCCCGGTCACCCTTTGATTGTTTTCTCTTTTTACAGGCCTCCGCTAACACCGTAGTCCACCGAAGCCAAAGTGTTCAATTAACTGATTTCTTTCATCATCATCTACAATTTGAGAGCCTCAAAACGTGTGCCTCTTAGAGCATAGAAAAAAGGTGCTGAATTATGAGATCTAGTCTCTATTTATAGAGGCCAGAAAACTCTAAAAAATAGCCATGAAGTGTAGAATGCGAATTGGGAATCATCCTTCTGCGAAAAGATTGAAAAGGTTGTGTCTTATCGTCACCCGAAGGGTGTTGGGCCAAAGCCCAAAAGCGGCCAATTTGGCACTTTTAAAGTGTTGTTTGGCACTCCAAAAGTGCCAAATGGTACTCTTGGATGCCGAACGCATTTTCGTGTTCGGGTGCATTTTGGAGTCTCCTTCTAGGGTTTTTTGATCCGGTCCTTGCACCTAGACGTGTTTTCATCCTTTGTTTATGATTTTTTTTTTAATCTCTTTTCTAGATAATTCAGGCTTTTTAAGAACAATTATCTTGTAGATAAATTCCCTAAAATAAATCTTGATAAAGTTCAGATTATCCACAATTTTATTGTTATCCAATCATCCATTTTATTCCTATGCATGCATCCCTATTTTAGACACTAATTATCAACCAATCACAAAATTATTTAATTAATTTTAATTGTTTAACCAATCAGAATTAATTTAAATTAATCATGTGTGGTCGATTCTACCTAGACACAATGCATGTTGACCGTGCAAACTTGATCATGTGATATCTTTCGATCCAATGGTCCAATTTCGAAACCGGACACACCATTGTGACCGTTAAAACCTCAAGCTCATTTTTATGGTATGCAATGAATGAATCTATGCATGTAATGCAAGAATAAATTGATGCATGTAATGCAATCATGATTTTTTGGGATACGTGGATGGTCATTCTCCTTAATTAAATCATGGGTGCAAAATTAAGTGTCTACAAAATGCCCCTTATTGACAGATCTTGAAAAGTGAATGTCAATGTAAAACAAAGGCACTGATTTTAGCAACCATGATTTAATTGAGGTTGAATTTTCAAAGATTACCTAGCCTTTGAACCTAAAACCTTGGAACATAGAACTAGTGCCTTATCTTTTGACAAAAATGAAAATGCTGGTCTTAGCTAATAGTTGATGACTTTAGAAATGATTCTTGACAAATGGGATGACCAAGAAACTTTTCAATCCTAATCTTGAAAATGGAATTGTCTTGTGACCAAAGGACTTCTCTACCTCAATCTTGACGAAATGTATCCAAAGGGCAAAAGGGCTTCTTTACCTTGAAACTGGAGCTATCTATGACCCAATGGCTTTTCTACGTTGATCTGGAGTTTGTTGGTGTGTCAATCAAAGGTCTTCTCTACTTTAATCTGGACTTGTTGGAATGGTGGTCAAAGGTCTTCTCTACTTTAATCTGGAATTGCTGGAATAGCGATCAATGGTCTTCTCTACCTTAATTTGGACTTGTTGAAATGGCTGTCAAAGGTCTTCTCTACTTCAATCTGGAATTGCTGGAATGGTAATCAAAGGTCTTTTCTACCTCGATCTGGAAATGTTGAAATGTCAATCTAGGGCTTCTCTACCTCAATTTGGAATTTGATCTCAATTTGGACTGTTGAAACATCAATCCAGGGCTTCTCTACCTCAATCTAGAAATGTTGAAATGTCGATCCAGGGCTTCTCTACCTCGATCAGGAACTATTGAAATGTCAATCCAGGGCTTCTCTACCTCGAACTGGAAATGTGCCTGCAAAAAGTCTTTAAATTATGAGAGCATTATGATTCCATTGTTTTTGAGATGTGTGATCTTCATTTGTTCCTTCTTGACTTGAACTTTATCAAGAAAATTTTGATTGACAAAAGATTTTATTTTTGAGAAACATTTGATTTTTGAAACTTGGAAGTTTTGAAATTTTCATTTCAAATGTTGAGACCTTGAAACTTTGAAGATTTTGAATTGAAATTTGTAAATTGAAATCTGAAATTTTGAGATTTAGGATTTTGAAAATTAAGGCTTGAAATTTTGATCATGAAATCTGGGTATGAATTTTTTTCTTGAAATTTTGAAAATTTGAAGATTTGAGTTTTTTTTTTTTTTTTTTTTTTTTTTTTTTCATTGGCATTAAGAATGTGATTTTTTCACTTGGGAATGAAAATTTTGAATTGAAAATTTGGAGTTTGAAAGATACTTGAAGACTTTGATTTTTTTTTTTTTGGGTTGTCTGAGTCAACTCAGTTTGACTGAGTTGAATTAGCTTTTGGCTCAGTTTTAAGTGTGGGGGCCAAAATTTTGGCCCCCTACTTCCTTGTCTCTCTCCCTTTTCTTTTTTGCTTCATCTTTCATCAACCTCTCTTCCTCCATTAACACTATTCAACTTCTTTTTCCCCTTGATTTTTCTTCTTCATCTCACAATTTCTTCTCACAAAAACACTTTTCTAAGCTTCTTAACCTTCCCTCATCCATCTCCATCAATATTTCTTTAGATTCTTGTGTTTTTGAGCATTTTCACCACACACCCTTTTTTGGTGAAACCCATTTGTAAAACCCATTTTTCTTTGCATCAAGATGGCTTCTTCCTCCAAGGGATCCTCTTTTCTTGCTTTTCATGGTAAGAAATATGATCCAACTTTTGATTGGCATGATGAGGATGGACTTCTTCAAGACCCTAGGAACCATGCCCCATATTGTCATGTAGACACCAAGGTGAGTTTTTCTTTGGTTGGAAAAATGTTGTTGCATGTTTCATTGAAAGTTTCATGGTGAGATATTGTCATTTTGTTATTGCGATTTGGGGCATTGTGTGATTGATCATGTTGTAAAATGTTGGCTTTGGAGCATTCTTGAAGTGTTTTTTTTTTTTTTTTTTTTTTATCATGGTGTAATTTGGACAATGTTGGTGGCTTATGGAATTTTGACAATGTGGGTAATTGTGATGTTGTTGGATGAATTTTGGGAGTATTGGCATTGTGAAAAATTTGTGTTGTAGGCTTGGATGAATATGTTCATGATGCATGTAGGGAAAAGTTTGTTGGCATGTGTAAACTTTGTTTCATGGATATGGCAAAAAAAAATTGTGAGTAAATTTGTGGGTATGAAATTTTGACTTACGGAAAGATTTTGTTGGGTATGTGAGGTTGGTTCTTGGAAAATTTATGTAGTTATGATTTTGGCTATGTGAGAATTTATTTGTGTATAGGCATGAACTTGTGGGGATTTTTTATGGCTATCTTGGAAGTGTAGGAATTTTTTCACATGGCTATAAAAAATTTGGTAGTTGTATATGGATATGTGAAAATTTTTGATTGTGGTGAAATTTTGGTGGGGCATTGGATTTTTTTGTTGTGGTGGGGCATTGGTTGTGAGAATTTTTTTTTGTGATGTGGGTTTGGTCATGGAATTTTGTTGGACATGTGGTTTGTTGGTCATGGAAATTTTTTGGACATGTGAGTTTTTTTGGTCATGGAATTTTTTTTTTGGACATGTGAGTTTTTGGTCATGGGAATTTATGAGCTGAACTTTTGTGTTGCAGAGCCTCAAGAGTCAAGGCAATCTCCAAATGTTAAAAAGTGCATGGGCAGCATTGTCTCCTAGCATCAAAAACATCATCAACGAAGTAGGCTTTGGCACTTTCTTCAAAGTTTTGTTAAATCATGAGACACATGAATACAAAAATCTTCAGTTACTTCTCGCCTTAGCAGAGTGCTTTTGGGACACTACATGTACCTTCCATTTTCCAGGCATTAAGGAGGTAATGTTGACATCTTATGACTTCTCTGTTATTACCGGTCTGAGGTTGGGTGGTGAAAGAATTCTTGTCAATGATTCCCTTACTTCAGCTGAACTCAAGAAACTTCTAGGTGTAGTGCCTTCTAGAATGAAGAGTAACAATATCCCTTTGTCTTGGCTATGTGAGAATATTCCCCATTGTGAGACTGTGGCAAAAGGTGCTCGCATGTTCATGCTTCTTTTTATTGGGATTTTCTTGTGTCCAGATCTAGGTAGTATTGTGAATCTGCGCTACTTGGGGAGCTTGAGAAAAATTGAACAAATCCGGAATTATGACTGGGGTGGCATGGCTTATGCTACTCTGCTGCATTTCATGACCCAATTCTCTAGGTGGAGTCTTTCAAGCTTGGGTGGGGCTCCATTTGTATGGCAGGTAAGGTTTGGGATTTTTCTGGCTATGTGTAGGTTTTGGGAAATTGATTTGGGCTATGTATGGGTTTGGAAAATTATTTTGGCTATGTGGTAATGGTGTTGTGAATTTTTCAGGTCTGGATGTATGAATATTTCGGAGTTGGTCCTGAAATCTGGGAGGAAGTTGCTAGCATTCTTCCTAGATTTCTCCGTTGGTTGCCCAAACATCGCTTGTCTACACCTTCTAGGTGTTCTTTGGAAATTTGGCATTTGGTGAGACCACTGATGGTGTGAGTTCTTTCTCCCTTTTTCTTTTAAGTCTTTGGTCCTTGGTTATGGCTTGGTCGTTTCTCATTCTGGGCTCTTCTGGAATTTTTTAGATGAATTTAAATCCTTGGGCTGGATGTGAGGGATATGCAGAGTGTGAGCAGGCTTTAGAGCTGAATGGCTGACAGGTATTGTTTGAGTGTGGACATGGAAGGTATTGTTTGAGTGTGGACATGGAAGGTATTGGTATCTTGGTGACAAAGTGTTGCCCCAAGTTGAACATGAGTATCCTCCTACCACAATTCCAACTCCTCCTTGTCTTACTGTTCGGTTGGCTGATCTTCTGACTAATAAAGAGATTGCTCGGGCCTGTGATGGCTATAAGTTTGCAGGAGTACTGGGGACTTATTCTGAATTTATTCGACTTCATTTGCAAGGTTGCTTGGTTGGCAGGACGGTACTTCTCTTCTCTCCTAATCATCAAATTCTTTATCTTGCAAATTCCTTTTCCACATTTTTGCTTGGTAACAAAACTTGTATGTTGGATATTTAGCCTCCTGCTTCTAAAGGAGAGGAAGAGGAAGTGATTCCTTCTTCTCACCATGCTAGTGGCTCTTCTAGTTCTTTCATGGAGACTTATCCCCATTTTCTGGCATGATAGTATGATGTGATGAATCCTGATGGAACTTATAATTCCATGTCTCTGACTAGGCCAGAGCATGTACCAAATGTTCTTTGGCCCAATCCGGTAAGTTCTTGAATTTTCAGTTCTTTCTCCTTATTTCTTCTTAGCTTGATGAGGGGCTCTTAATTTGATGGCTCTTAATTTGGCAAATTTGTGCTTTAGGTTGATATGGATCTTGTGGAGGAAAGCATGCGGATGATTGGAGGCTTGCCATCGTTGGCTCGTAGTCAATCTTCCCAATATGTGCTCAATAATTCGGACTGGGTATGCCATGTTGCTTTCCGAATATCTCTTGCTTAAGCTTTGCTTGACGGTGGAATTAACGCTTGATTCTGCTGACTTTTCAGGCACATAGAATGGAAACTACTAATGCTGCCAGAAGAACTTTAGAGGAAAGGATCAGGACCCTTGAACTTGAAAATTATTAGTACAATCCTCGCTTTTTCTCAAGTCAAGAAGGAAATACTGAAGTTGGTTCCTCTAGAGGTGGATCAAGGAGATCCTCGCGCAGGCGGACTCGGAGTCCTAATGATGTATGACTTGTATTTTTATTTTTCCTGCAAAAGAAAAGGAAGTATTCCTTAGACAATCTTGTATTATATTCCATGTTTAGCTCTTTATCCTTGGCATCACCTTGGATCATGTGGAAACTTTAACTAAGATAAGTTTAGAATTCACTTGATGAGATCTTGTAGTATCAACTCAAACTTATCTTGATTAGCCCTGATGGGATCTTCACTTGCTTGAATAAGGCAGAGCTGAATGCCCATAGTTTAAAATGAATGCATGATTTTTGGAAATCTTGGTGATGAATTTTGTTTTTTAAAATGATGATGGAGCGTTGTTCTTTGAAGATAAATGAGACATGGGCGAATGCACCTAGTTTAAAAAAGAATGCATGCTTTTTATAAATCTCAATGATGATCTTTTTTTTTTTGGGAAAAAAATTGATGGTGGTCCCTTACCATGGCTGACTCCTTATGATTTTCCAATGCATGTTTCGTGTTTTCGCGTTTTTTGAAAAAATTTACTTCGTTTGTGATCATGAAACCCTCTCCTAGTCAATTACAAACTCTCTGAAACCTATTTCAAACCTGATTAGGAATCAATGTAGCTTATATAAAGGAATTCTCCTTTGATGATTCTCTGCATAAAGGTTAGCAAAACACAATCTTCATAAGCAAAAAGTCATCCATGGCTAGCAATCAAAATTTCTTTCATTCAACAATTCATGATATCAACAGATGGGTTCATAGCTTTGATTTCAGTATCAAAACCAATTTTACAGCCTTCAAACTAGAGGGAATTAAGGCTCTGAGGAACGTCAAAATCAAGTGGGACTTCCTTCGTGCTGCTGTGAAATTTTGGGATCCTGAAGATCATGTGTTTCAGTTTAACACTGCTGAAATCTGTCTGACAATTGAAGAATATTTTAGCTATCCTGGGCTATAATCCAAGCAGAAAATCTGTAGCAATTTCTTGCGATCCCAGGAATAAGGAATCTTTGTCTAATGCTATCAGTTTTCCTACTTTCATTACTGATAGTATGATTGAAGGCCATATGGTGAATCTTCATGCAATTATCTCTCGGCTAATTGACAAACGCACCTATGGAGTGACCGACAATATGCAGAAAAAATTCGGTTTGGCCTTATGCATTGTGGGAAATTTTTTTCTTTGCTCTGGAAGACGTGGTTTTGTGGATGCTCGAGCCATAAGTGTTGTGACTCAAATCAAGGATGGTGATAATCCTGTTTCTTTGATCTTGGCAGAAACACTTCTCGGACTAGATGCTGTATTTCATGGTGGTGAAACTCAAAACTTCTTAGAGAGTCCTTTGACTTTGCAGATATGGCTAATGGAGCGACTGGACATGATTGCCAAGCCTATAACTAGTAATTATGGGCCTAGCAGTTTTCTTAGCAAGTCTGTAATCAAAACTGAGTGCCAGACTGAGAGTGACTAGGTGAAGTTCTTGGACAAGAAATCCAATACTTCAATTCAATGGGATTGCTATTGGTGGAAGTGCCCACCCCCTCTACTGTAGTCTCCAGGATCAGATCACATATTCCTTATTGGGTTGTAGAGGGCAACTTTCTACAAGGGAGATAGACTCTTGAGGCAATTCAAATATGAGCAAGGAATGCCTGGTGGCAACAAAAAAAGACCTTTCTCTCCTATGGACACAAATCCTACTCCTGTAAAGAAGATGCTATTAGGTTTGGAGATGGTTGACCTAGTGGACCAATCTTTTGTCAAGGTTCTCTTTCACAAAATGACTACAGAATACTCTAACTGGTTGATAGGCAAGATTGTTGACAAGGAAGCTAAGAGAGTTGCTATGAGAGAACAGTTTCTCCTAGACAACCGGGAAAGAACTGATGAAGACAACTATGAATTGAAAAGAAGGGACAGGAATGATGAAGCTCTTATTACAGAAGAAATCAATGATCAATAGAAAAAGAAAAGACAGAAGACAATGTGACCTTCTTATTTCTTGTCTTTGAATATGTTTATTTAGAATGTCGATGTAAAAACTCTTATGTTTAGGAATTATTTAGGATTTGCAAGTTAAGGGTTCTGTTTAAGGTGTAGTCTTTCGGGATTTGGTTTTTTATGGTTTGGCTTAGGGTTTGGGTTCTTGTAATTTGTTTTTTTTTTTATTTTTTATGGTTAAGGTGTGGATTTCTGGATTTTGTGTAATGATATGGTTTAATGGAATGGTTGAATTTTTGGTTAATGGGCAAATGGTGGGTTTTGGGAAATTGTGATCGAACCAATGCATGGTTGCTTACATACCCCCTTTGTAGAAGGATCAAGTCATCATGTAGCTCATTGATGATGATTTTTTATTTGCCTTAACTTTTGCCTAGGTCGCCTTTCGGGTTTTCAACCTAGCAGGCTCTCTCACTTTTTTTTTTTTTTTTTTTAATTTTTTTTTTAAACTCTCCTTTTGCATAGATTTTCATTTTGGGTTTTCAACCTACCTTTTCTTTGTTTTTCTTTTTTGTTGCTCTAACTTTTGGCTAGACTGCCCTTTCGGGTTTTCAGCCTAGCGAGCTTCTTCTTTTTTTTAGTCAAACCTAGGAAAGGAAATAACATAATTTACAACCACTTCAGACGTGGTACTTCTTCAGTTGGTCCATGTTGGTTGGCTCAGTGAAAGGGTTTGCATCTAAATCCATCAATCTTATTGCTCTCCTAGAGTATATCTACTTGATAATGTATGGGCCTGCCCAATTTTGCTTGAACTTTTCGTTTGCATCTTGAACCGGGGCTCGGATTTCTTTCAATACTAAATCCCCCAACTTCAAATATCCGGTTCTCACTTTCTTGTCAAAAGCTTTCCTAAGCCTCCTCTGGTAACCTTGAATATGATACAAGACCTTAAGTCTTTTCTCATCTAGCATGCATAGTTGATCATATCTGCTTTGTAACCAATCTGCTTCAGGAATTTCACTCTCCAATACTGTCCTTAGTGAACAGACACCCATCTCAATAGGAAGGACTACTTCCATTCCATACACCAATGAATATTGAGTGGCTCCTGTGGAAGATCGAATCGATGTTCTATACCATTAGAGCGCATAGGCAATTGTAGGTGTCAATCCATGTAGTTCTTTGTGCTTTTTTTCACGATTCGCCCTATATTTTTGTTAGCAGCCTCAACTGCTCCATTGGTTTGAGGATGATAAGGTGAAGACTTATGGTGCTAAATGTTGAACTATCGTAGTAGCTTCTCTGTTTCTCCCTTAAAGTGCAACCCATTGTCAGAGATGATTTCATGTGGTACTCCATATCTGCAGATGATATTGGTTTGAATGAACTAAGCAACTTTCTTTGAATTCAGGACCTTGTATGAAGCAGCTTCTATCCATTTAGTAAAGTAGTCAATGGCTACAAGTATGAATTCATGGCCATTGGTTGCTGTTGGGTGGATCTTCCTAATGATGTCTACTCCCCATGTAGAGAATGGCCAAGGCAATGTCATAGTATGCAATGGCATGGGTGGCATATGCTTCAGATCTCCATGGACTTGGCATTGATGGCATTTTCGAACATGAGCCGCATAGTCGGCTTCCATAGTAGTCCAATAATATCCTTGCCTCATTATCTTCCTTAACAGCATGTGTGCATTCATATGTGGCCCAAACTTGACTCATGAACCTCTTCAATTATTTGTTGTGCTTCCTTGGCGGTTACACAAAGGAGATGAATTCCATCATATGATCTTCTGTAAATCCTTTCACCACAAATAATGTAATTAGTAGACAACCTCCAGATGGTAATTGATCATTCTTGTCTACAGATGGTGGGTATGTCCCATCCTTTAGGTATTGTAGGATGTCTGAATACCATTCACCTTCCGCATTCTTTTCCTCATCTTCTTCTATTGTTATGCAGTAGGCTGGTTCTTTTTGTTGCAGCACTATCAGTCTAGATTCATATGCTTTTGGCCTATCCATCATGAATGCCATGGTTGCTAAAGCATTTGCAATTTGATTTTGCATCGTTGGCAGATATTGATATCGGATCTTGCTAAATTTTTATGCCCACTTTTGAAGACATTCATGATAAGGCGCAAGCCTTTCTTCTTTGATCTTCCATTTATTCTGAATTTGAGAGATTATCAGAGTTGAGTCTCCATATACCTCCAACTCCTTCACTCCTAGGCCTAAGGCTGCTTGTAGGCCTATAATGCAAGCTTCAAATTTTGTGGCATTATTGGTGGCAGGAGTTGAGTCTGCCAAAAAATGGAACGTATGCCCCTTTTGGAGAAATCAAGAGAACTCCGATTCCACTTCCATTTTGATTTGTTGCTCCATCAAAATACATCTTCCATGATTCTATCTCGATCCCCATGATGTCTTCATTCGAAAAGTCTCCTTGAATCTCTTCGACTTCTTCTAGTGAACAATGGGCTAAGTGATCAGCAATTGCTCTCCCTTTCACAGATTTCTAAGTCACATATTTAATATCAAATTCTGACAAAAGCAAGACCCATTTAGCAGTCTTCCCATCTTGCACAGGTTTTTCCATTAGTTACTTCAAAGGATCCATTCTTGCAATCAACAGAACCTTGTAAGCAAGCATATAATGTCTAAGTTTACGGGTTACCCATACAAGCACTACACATGTCTTCTCTAATGGTGAGTACTTTTCTTCATAAGGCAACATCTTCTTGCTGATGTAGTAAATTGTATTCTCCTTTCTAGTCTCCTCTAGGTTTTAAGGAAGTAAAGCCCTCATTGCTGTATCTGTAGTGGTGAAATACAACAACAATGGCTTTTTGGGTACCGATGGGACAAGTATTGGCGGTTTCATCAAATAACTCTTGATCTTCTCAAAGGCTTCTTGGCATTGTTCATTCCACACTGTAGGGACTTCCTTCTTTAGCATTCTGAAGATTGGTTCACATGTCATGGTGAGTTGAGCTATGAACCTGCTGATGTACTGTATTCTTCCCAAAAATCTTCGAATCTCCTTTTTAGTTCTTGGAGGCTTCATCTCTACTATTGCCTTGATTTTGTCAGGATCAACTTCTATTGCCCTTTAGCTTACCATAAACCCTAACAATTTTCCGAATGTGACTCCGAAAGTACACTTCTTTGGATTCAACCGTAACTTGTAGAACCGGATTATTTCAAAGAACTTCCTTAAAGCTGGTATGTGCCCTTCACAGTCTTTGGACTTCACTATCATGTCATCAACATAAACTTCTACTTCTTTGTGGATCAAATCATGCAACAAGGTAGTGGCTGGATGTTGGTAAGTTACACCAGCATTTTTAAGGCTAAATGACATGACCTGTAGCAATATGTCCCCCATGGAGTGATAAAGGAGGTTTTCTCCATGTCTTTTGGAGCCATCTTAATCTGATTGTATCCTAAAATTCCATCCATAAACGAGAGCAAAGCATGCCTTGTTGTGTTGTCAACCAGGATGTCAATGTGAGGCAAAGGAAAATCATATTTTGGGCTGGCCTTGTTCAGATCTCGAAAATCTACACACATTCTGATCTTCCCATCTTTCTTTGGTACTGGAACCACATTAGCTAGCCATTTTGGATAGTTGACCACCCTCAGGAATCCGGCATTATACTATTTCTCTACTTCTTCCTTGATCTTGAGAGTCCATTCTGGCTTCATTCTTCTCAACTTCTATTTGACTGGCTTCATGGTTAGATCTGTTGGAATGCAATGTTGTATTATATTGGTATCAATCCCAGGCATGTCTTCATATGACCAAGCAAAGACCTCCTTGAACTTTGTCAGCAGTGCCACTAATGCATCTTTCTCTGAAGTGGTTAGTGTATTGCCCACTTGGATTATTTTGGGCTCATCATCAGTTCCCAGGTTAACGGGTTAGGTTTCTTCTTTTATGGGTTCTAAGTATCCATGTTTTAATTCCCTATTATTAAGAGTTTCTTTACCAATTTCAGAAATAAAAACATTCAAAGCCAGCAAATAAGCAGAATTAGAAATAATATTAAAAGGAAAAGAGTTTTTAACAAATTCTACAGACTCAGCTGGAAGACTATCATAGACAGACTTAACAGGAACAACAATATTAGCAAAACTAGACTCAATAGGAATTGAAACAATGTTCCTAGTAGGGGAAACTGGTTCATCGGTCTTGATCCTCTTAGCAAAAGTAACTAACTTGATGGTCTTGATCTTCCTCACAGAGTTCTCCATAGGGTGGGCGGCTCCCTCCCATGCCCAATTCTTCAACTCGGTCTTGGCTTCCACGATGGCATGTGACTCCCAGTATGCTCCTTCTTCCCTCAGCATCAGTATCGCGGGATCTATATCCATGTAATATGTAGCTCCTTTTTCAATCTCCATGTCTATGGGCTTGTCGGTCACAAAAGTATCCAAGTGCTCTATGCTATCCATCCATTCATCAAACAGGTCATGCTTGCCTCTGTTGCCTAAATCAGAGGGTTGAGGGAGATGCTCTGGCTCACCTCTTTCTTTTCTCTCATCACTATATTCAACATTTTCAAGTGTCATGATTCTGAGATGGACCATTAGTTTTTGGTCTAGTGCTGCCAACCTTGCGTCTATGTCATCCTCCTCTTCAATATGTGGGGTTGGTGAACTTGGTTCTGAATCATAGTACGACCCCAATTCTGGAACTTCTCTTCCATGCTTATCATACCTAAGGCCAGACCTTGAGCTAACATTAGTGATATCACTCCAATCTAAAAGGTGCCCACAGGGATATTCATCATGATACATTTGATTAGCTTATGCATTCTCTTCCTTTGCATTCTCCAACACATTTATCAATTTGTATTGATCATTATCAGTGTTGCTCCACCTGTTAGCTTCGGTATTGTCTTCAATGTCTTCATCATAATAGTCCACATCACTATCATATTCCTCATAGAGTAGGTCTGCATCTTCATCTTCTCTATCACTAGGGGGTTCACCCGAATCATCACCATTGTACGGGCTATCATAACTTCTACTATTGTTATCATCACTATCAGTGCTGTTGTCATCATCATCATCATGTCCACTATCATTGCTGCTACTATCACTACTACTATCACTCTTGTCATTGCTTTCATCCTCATCATCACTAGGGGCTGCTCCCCATTCCTCTTTTTCATTATTGGCTCTTAGTTCATACGAGCTCTTCTATGCATGCTGGCAAGCTTCCCAGTATTCTTCCTCTTCTATGTTGTAAATAGGATCCCCAAGAAGTGTAGTCATGGTATCAGGATCCATGTAATCAACCTAATCAGTAGGAACCCAAGTTGTATCTTCATTCTTCAATTTTGGAACCTTGTTGTGGCAATCAAGTAGTATCTCAAATCCAGGTACCATTGTCTCTGTCAAAGGATCATATCTTGGTTCAGGGAATCCCCAATATCATTGACTTTCCCCAGCTTTTACAAACTTCCCATTAAATATAGGGGGTGTAGGGCTTAAAAGGTTCTAGAGGACAAGGAAGTCATTTCGCTTTGGCTTTGGCTTGAGCCATCTTTCTCACTTCCATCTCTAGCAAATCATCATCAATAGGCTTATAGCCTAGCCCAAAAGGTGGTGTGGCAGTAGGAATCATCAGGTCCTAAACGGTAGGCTTCTTCACAGTTCTCCCCAAATTCATCCCCGGAAGGTAGTTCATTCTCCTCATCATTGCTACCACATTGTTGTTACCATAAGGAGCAAAGTCCATTGGGATCTTCTCCACTTCTTCTTCTCTCTTTTTAAAGCTAGGCCTCTCGATCTTAAAGCAATCCAAGGTCAATGGCTCTTTCTCAGAATTAATACCATAAACAAGTTTAGGCACAGTCAAAGTGTCCCCATAGATGGTCAAAATAGCTCCTTCATATGGAAACCGAACCTTTTGATATAGAGAAGAAGGTACGGAGTCTGTGTCATGGATCTAGGGCCGCCTAAGGAGCATATTGAAGCATGAGGCTATATTAAGGACTTGAAAATCCACCTTCTTAACCGTCGGTCATATGGTAAGCTCTAATGTTATGGTTCCTAAGACCTCTCCTCTACTATTGTCGTAAGCCCTCACATGTTGATCAGTAGGCACAAAGTCTTCAATGCTAAGACCCAGGCAGCTTGCAGTCATCAAAGGACACATGTTCAAAGCACTTCCATCATCTACCAAAACCATCAGTAGCCTCTTCCCCATGGCATCTACAGTGATATGCAATGGGTCGTTGTGATGCTTCCCCTTTTTGGTCAGATCCTTGTCAGAATAGGAAATGGTGAGTTCCCTATTAATGGACCCAATCATAGCATTCGGGTCCTAGGAGGTTGTGGTTGTAGGGACTTGGATTTGGTTGAGCAAGTCTACTAGGTTTTGTCGGTGTCTGTATGGGACCATGAGTAAACCCCATAAGGATATATTGGCTTATGTCTTCTATAGTTGCTTGAAAACTTTCATCTTCTTCAGCAAGCATTTGTTGTGTAGATCTGTTCAAAGCTTCCACTGGGTTGTCAGTCTCTAAATGTAGTGGTTTGAAGTGTCTCCCCTCCTTGTGATGTAGGCAATTTTAGTTGGATCATTGGGGTCAGTGTCTTAGGGTTTGAGGTGTCTCCCCCCATTTGTGGGTGTTTGGTTATTTTCTTGGGGTTTGAAGTGTCTCCCCCCATTTATGGGTGTTTGGCTATTTTCTTGGGGTTTAAAGTGTTTCCCCCCATTTGTGGATGTTTGGCTATTCTCTTGGGGTTTGAAGTGTCTTCCCCCATTTGTGGATATTTAGTTGTTTTTGGGTTCTGCTACTTCATTCTATATGTCATATCTCGTGGTGGTGGTAAATGTCCTATCCATTAATTCTTCCCATGTCATCATGAAGCATTCGAATAGATCATAGATCAAGTTAGATGGGTCTTCCTTATTTTCTTCTTTAGTCATTAAGCAATTAATCCTTGGTCCTTTCCCAAAATTGTGATTGGGCAAGGGATTATTAATGATGCTAGGCCTTGTAGGCGGTGCAATCACCTTGTTATCTATTAGGTCTTGGATTGCATAACGAAGGGTGAAGCAACGGTCAGTTTCGTGACCAGGACCTTGGTTGTAAGCACATCTTTTATCCACTTTAAACCTTAAGGGTAAAGGGTTTGGAATTGGTCTTGGGTCTAAGGGCTTCAGTAACCTTTTTGCTTTTAGCTTGTCATACACTTGGCTCATGGGCATGTACAACTCATGAAATTCTCTCTTAGGTTTGGGCCTTTGTGGTACTTGCACAGGTGCAATAGGTGCAATCAATTGATAAGGATCATTTTTATGGATGTTAGAAATTTCTACAGGCTTAGAATTAGATCCTACATTCTTTTTAAACATTGGTGGGTCATTAGTCTTTATAGTACCATTGTTTATAGCATCCTTAATTCGGGTTCCAGCAGCAATTAAAGCTTTAAAATTGGGAAAATATTATGCAAACAAATATTTGTGGTAGCTTTTCTTCCTCGCTCGGCCTACTTATCATTTGTGCGGCCTTGTCCCTCCACTTGGTAATGAAAGTAGAGAAGGATTCTTTTGGCTCTTGCTTGGTAGTCTCGAGGTCTCTTCTTGTGATGTCCACTTCCATATTGTACTTGTATTGTTTATGAAACTCTCGGCAGATGTCCTCCCAACTTGCTCTTGCATCATCAAGGTTGACGAACCACCTAAGATCGGCTCCGGTCAGTGTGTTTTGGAACATCTGAACAAGTACTTCCTTGGTCGTGCCTAAGGGTTGCATAGCCCTCATATACATCTTCAAATGGGACTTCGAGCAGCCGGTCCCATCAAACTTGTCCAAGGTTGGATTCTTGAACTTGGGAGGTAGCCTTGCATTAGGGAAAAGTGAGAGGGTATCATAGTCCATAAGTTGCTCCATCTTACAAGCTTTTCTAATCATCTCCTCCATTTTATTCATCCTCTCGTTGATCTTCTTCTCATTATCTTCAGCTGGTGGATCACAATTAGGTCTTGTCCCCCTCTTAATTATTCTTCGAATTCTGAAATTGTTGCATCATATGGTTCATGTCTTCCCTCAGCTGAATCTGACTAGCTACCATAGTGTTAAGTAGCTCTTGGGTGTTCATGGGCTCCTTGGTGTTTGGGTGTTCTCCCTTTTTAGCCATAGTATTGGAAGCTTTGGGCTTCTTGTGGCTTGAACTATCTTGGAGGTCGAAGATGGGGTTGAGATGTTGCAGCCGTGGAGCTTCTTCTACGCTTGAAGGCCTCAATATTGTGATGGGAGTGACGGGCTTGGAACTGGAGCTAGTGGCTTGAGTGTCGGGCTTAGGTTCTCTTTGTATCCTTCCTTCAGATCTTGACCAAATTCTCCTCTAATGACAGGCTTGGTTGGGTTAATCAAATTTGAGACCCTATCCACATCCATAAATCAACCAAAATAAACACATATAACATGCAATGCAATTTTTAACCAGGACTGGCCTAAGGATAGGTTCTAAGTCATTACGTTGTAGGGTGGATTTGTTGTTTCATTATTTCCCATAGCTAGGATGTTACACCTCCCAACTTGTAATGTAATGAACATTGTGCTAGTCCGAATGGCATGGTTTGTCCTTTGCAGTCAACAGGAAATGATCTAGTGACTTTTGGCTATGAGTTGGTGAGTTCGCCATTAGGTACCCGAATCTAATGAAGACTGGCGATCCATGGTTACTACCACCACAAATTGTTGAAAAGGGGTGCATACATTGTTGTTTGGATGACACACACTATGACAGTTAGGGAAAGATTTAACAAACAATACAAACAAAAAATTTCATACACCAAAATATCATACAACATCCCATCAAATATAAATAAACAAACAAACAACAATATCATGCAAGACCATGTGTTAGGACATATGTGGTTCACATGTTAAGAACATATGTCATGCTTTTATGTAATTGGCTAATCCTTTGACAAAATGCACTTTACTTGTAATTGGGTAGATCTAGGATGTGTTGAAATACTTCAAGAAACCATGTTTCAAGATCAAGTGTTGAAGCCTTCAAGTCTGTCCAAGATTCAAGCTGAAAAGTGCCTGTTATTAAATCTCGACAGCTAGCATCTATCGAGACCTATAGAGCTGTTCAGCCCCATGGCTCGACAGTAGCTCGATAGATAGGGTATCTGTCGAGGTTTATGAAAAACAAAATTTCAATTATGTTTTGACTCTAATCCGTGTTTATGTGTTTAGGCCTTCTTTTCTCCTAACCCTAGACATATAAAACGATTGTTTTAAAGGCCGTCAAAGAGTACACAAGTTGCATAAGCATTGAGCAAAGTTTGTTCAAGCAATTTGTGACCGGAGAAAAAGTCTTGCCCTAGTTCATCTCTTCTGAAGAAGTTGCTGTGTATGTGCACCTTTGGGTTTTGTGACCAAGCATCTTCTTGATCTTCATTGTGGATGAACTGAAGAACTTTGCAGCCAACAACTCTTTCTAGTTGGTGATTAAAGTTGCGTACTGGGATCCGCGCATTGGTTAGTCATGTACTTGGGAGTCGTGCATCAAAAGGGAAAATTGTCACTACAGAACAAGTCCAATTAGGTATTGGGGTAAGGGTTCAACTGTAGGTTGGTAAGGTACTTGGGATTCCTTTACTTGTAACCGCTTGTTGTGATAATAGTGGAATTTCGGAAGTGGTGACCTGAAAATCACTCGGTGGGGTTTTTGCCGTCAAGTTTTTCCTATTTGTAAACAAATCACCGCGTTATTTATTTTCCGCTGCATAATTAGTTTATTGGTGATTTGTTTGTGCTACTACGTGTTTACATGTTAATTTGATTAATTAATAACTTGGCTAATTAATCAATTAATTTAAATCACAAAGGGTCAACTCGTTTTTGGCCTATCAAGTGGTATCAGAGCAGGCACACTCTGATTAGGTTTAATCTTTGCTGTGTTGATCCATTGACCCCTGTTGTCATGGCTGTAATTGGCTTGAAGAGATCTTTGTTTTCAAATACATCTTGTTTTTCTAATCACTATTTGTTTGAATGTCTCAGAAAATACAAGTCTAAAAGCTATTTGAATTCTTTTATGATGACTATTGGAAAAGATCTCAGATTGGCTAAGAAGAAACTAGACTGTCTTAGAATGAAAATGTGCAAAGGAGTTCGTCTAAGAAGAGTGAAAGTTAAAGGCTTAGCTCATAAAAGGCAGTTAAGAGAAAGCACCATTCCCACTGATTTGTCATCTAAGCACGAAGTGTGTGTGTTTTATGATGAAGTCCGCATTTAAAGTAATGGACACATGTTTGTGGTACCTTGACAGTGGTTGCTCAAGACACATGACTGGAGACCGATCTCTCTTCAAGGTTTTCGAGTCTAAGAAAAGTGGCAATGTCACTTTTGATGATAGGAGCAAGTCACAGATTAAAGGGAAGGGAATCATTTCTCTACCTGGACTGCCAGACATTGCAAATGTTCTTTATGCAGAAGGTCTAAGGGTGAACCTGTTGAGCATAAGTCAGATATGTGATCAAGACTTCATGGTACTATTCTCAAAAGGAACAAAATTCGTGGAATGTGGTGCATAATCAAAGATGCTTTCAACATATCCCAAACCAGATTTATCGGAAGGATACTTTTGAACATTCAGCATGTGATCAAGTTTAGAACTAGCAGATCTAGCAACAGATAAATCATGTTCCAAAGTTCTAATTTTATCAAGTAAAAGCATGTTCTCAGATTTAACATTATTCAAAAGCTCATTAGCATCAAACAGTTTAACAAGCAAATTTTTCTTTTCAAGCTCAAGAGAATCAATTTTCTTTAGGCCAAGCTCAACTTTCATAGCATCCTTTGCAGCAACTTTGCAAAGTTTGTTGTAGGCCTCTTGAAGATCTGCATCTTCAGAGAGTTCCCCATCAGAAGGGTTCTCCTCAGCAGATATGCTTTTATTGACTATAGCAATAGCCGTGAAAGCAATGAAGTTTCCATCCTCGTCACCACCGAACTCATCATCAGAAACCTCATTATCACTAAGGGTTATAGCCATAGCTTTACCCTTAGTCCTTAAGAATGTAGGACATTCAGATTTCACATGACCATACCCTTGACAGCCAAAACACTGAGGACCCAAAGAGTTATTTGAAGATTGACCAACTTTTTCTTTAGGTTTTTCAAAGTTATTAACCTTAGTGGGATCATTCTTCCTAAAATTTCTAGGTTCAGCAGTGTAAGTACCTCTTGCCTTTCTATTGGTATTCCTAAGAAAGTTCTTAAAGTTTTTGGCAAGATAGGCAATCTCTGTAGCAGAGAGCTCATCATCAAATCCACCACCATCAACATCATCAACTGACTTAAGAGCCATTGATTTGGATTTGTTCACTTTAGGTAGGTCAGACTCATAGGACTGAAGAGATCCTACAAGCTCATCAACAGGGATGGAGTCCACATCCTTGCTTTCAGTGATGGCAGTCACTTTGGGTCTAAAGTCTTCAGTTAAAGATCTAAGTATCTTCCTAACAATTTTAGGTTGATCATAGATTTCACCCAAATTAAAAGCAGAATTGACAATATCATTTAATTTAGCATAGAATTCATCAAAAGATTCATCATCAGACATTCTAATGCTTTCAAATCTAGAAGTCAGTTGTTGCAGATTATTGATCTTAACTGCCTTTGTGCCTTCATGCACAGTTTGGAGGATTTTCCAAGCAATATGAGCAACCTCAACATTAGAGATCCTCTTAAATTCCTCCATAGAAACAGCATTGAAGATGGCATTCATAGCTTTGCTATTGAAGCCTGCTGCTTCTTTTTCAGAAGTTTACCACTCACTCACAGGAGTAGTGGGCTTCTCCCATCCGTATTCAACGGAATTCCAAACCCTTTCATCAATGGATTTCAGGAATGCTTTCATCCTTACATTCCAATAAGCATAGTTGTTCCCATCAAAGTGAGGAGGAACAAACAGAGAGTGTCCATGCTCCATGACAACAGGGGTCAAGGATCAGCTCAGAGATAAAAAATCTCAAATAAAAGAGCTACCTGCTCTGATACCACTTGATGGAAATTTAGACCCCTTAAACAACCAGATTGCGTAGCCTAGATTAATTAGCCAAGTTGTTACTTAGTCAAATTATGCAATTCTAGGTTAAAGCAATCAAACAATCATATCAAAATAATAAAGCAGCGGAATAATAAAAGACACAGTGATATGATCACCTAGGAAACCACACAGTAAAAACCTGGGGAGGATTTGACCCACCGATTCTCAAGGCAAACCAGAATTCACTATGAAAGAATTGAAGTTCTTACAAAAGGACTACAAGCTCCCTGCTCAACTTCCTAATGCTACCCACCAGTAGAACTTACTGACACGACCACGTGCAAACTCCGAATCCACGGACTCCTTCTTTCTTGAATTCCTCAATCAGCTACAAGCTCCCCGCTTGTTTTTCTTTTAAGTTCAAATGGTTGCAACTCTAATGATCTTCAAGATGTTGAAATCATCTCTACCTTGAAAACCCTAAGTTTTGTGTAAAGGAAGGCTCCTCAAATATCTCACACGAGATTCACACAAAACAGCAATGTATAAGCAACAAAACAATATGGACAACCTTCAAAAACGTGGCTAGGGTTTAGTTTATATACCTAGGGTAAAAAACATAAAACCCTAAACGTTTAATGAAGTAGGGCTGAGTTGGAAATTCTGCTAAAAAATCAACCTAAGCGATTTTCGATCGATCGAGTCTATTCTTCGATCAATCGAGCCAGGCCGAAAGTCCCAAGTACTTCTGCAGCCACTCGATTCCAACTTTACAATAATAAACCAACTTTGAGCAAGCCTAAACAAACTAAATACATTGTTTTGATCATGGTTTGCCAACATTACAAATTAGAGTTCTAAATACATAAAATCCTAAGACCTTAGAACCTAACAAAGACCCCAATTGCAACTGACAGCAATAGCCAAGACTAACCTGACAATAGCAAGTTTAATGACAAGGCTAAAAGTTTCAATGTAATTTATGCCAACCTGTTGATGAAAGCCCTTAGCTACCAGTCGAGCCTTATATCTGGCAATAGATCCATCAGGATTTAATTTCAATTTGTAAACCCATTTACACCCTACCAGATTCACTGATGGAGGAGGAGGAACCAAGACTCATGTTTTCTGCTTTTGGAAGGCATTGAACTCAGCATCCATGGCCTCACACCACTTAGGAAACTTAGAGGCAATTTTGTAAGATGGTGGTTCAGTCAAAACGTAATCCATAACAGCTTTGTAACATAGTTTAGGCTTGGTAATACCATTTTTAGATCTGGTCTACATGGGATGAACATTAGTGACTGTAGACACCGTATTTTGTACCCCTTATGACTCGAGCCCCCATTCCCCAATGATGCTCGAACTCTATGGTCCAAGGCCAGTTTAAAGCCTAATCAGATATCAAATTGACTTGAGGAATGTTAAAATGGAAAATGTAACCTTTTTAATGTGAAAAAAATCTATTTTTGGAAATAAATTGACCAAAGTAACCCTCGGCCTGCGCACGTGAGCCACTGCATCCGTACGCAGACATGATCCTGGGCACGTAGCGAGGGTTTTAGAAATATAAGAAATGAAAGTTTTTTGCAATAATGGCTGAGGTTTGGAATGAAACCTACATCGTCTGGGAGCCGCTCCAAACCCTATCTTTTCTACTATAAAAAGTCTTAGATGGTACATTTTCAAAACACACAAAAATCCTACGAGAAAAACCTAAAATTCACTAGAAAATAGTGAATCAAAAGGGAGTTTTTCACAAAACACCCTCAACTCCTTTTTATTTGATTAGGACCTTTTCTAGCCCTAATCTTTTGAGTTTAAGATTATTAATCACTTTTCATTGAATTGTGATATATTTGACTGAAGGGAACGGTCAAAAATCAAGCCTAGGAGCTTTTCCTTTAAGGTACTCTTTTAAACTTTCCTTTTTCTTTTCTGCTTTAATTCTTGTTTTAATCTTTTTCTTTTTTTAGTTTACATTTATATATGTTTGTTTAGGTTAGTCTTAGGTTTTCCTTATGTTTTTAAGCATGCTAGGTTGTTAGATTTTATGTTTTTGGTTGTTGCTCAGTTTCTGTGTTAATTAAGGTTTCTGGGTAAGGATCTGCATACGCATGATCTAGCTTGCATAGGTAAGCTGAACTCATGCGTACACAGACCTGTTCTAGCGTGTGTGATGCCGTTACCCAGAAAACTCTAATTTTTGTTTATTTTGTTTCTGTCTTCATATGGTTGTCTACATAGCCTCTTTTTCACATGTTTTAAGTCTCATTAAATATTTACTCACCTTGTTAACATGCTTGTTTGTTATCACATGTTAGAATTAGAGTTTGTTTATTTTTTTTCCTTGTTTTGATGACATGCCATTCATTTACATGCTCATGCATTGATGCCATAGGTGCTGTGTTGCTAAGAGGTGAGTGAAGGGTAAGTCATGCATTAACAATGATCATGCATTTATGTTAAGTCTTCTTAGATGTTCGATTAGGGTTTCTAATATTTTAATGTTTCTTTTTGTTTTGATATGTTTTGTATGATGATATGTTTGCTGTCATGTTTGGGATTGCTACCTTGTTTAGATGGATGCTAGGGTTTTCTTTTGTGTGTTTGGCTCTCTTTTGTTTGGATAGATGGATAAGTACGTTTTGTTTGGGATGAAAGATGCCATGTTGTTTGTTAGATGCATGTTAGTGTGTGTGTGAGTCTAGAATACAAGTGCTTAGATAGTTTTTAATAAGGCTAAGACATAGGACACAACGATGGGAGGCCAACCTTAGGGTTGGGTGATCTTGTGTACCTAACACCTTCC
The DNA here is from genome assembly GCA_032727855.1 of Quercus ilex subsp. ballota. Taxonomy (NCBI): domain Eukaryota; kingdom Viridiplantae; phylum Streptophyta; class Magnoliopsida; order Fagales; family Fagaceae; genus Quercus; species Quercus ilex. The sequence continues at coordinate 4,552,635 of CM064917.1, read as the reverse complement.
CAAGAGTGTACCTAAACACCAAACCCAAACTCTGGTAGTAAGATCAAAAGTCCTTCCTCGAAAGGACGTTATATTCATGGTTCCTAGACCATATAACTAGGTGGCAACTCCGACACGTTCCGTTGTGTCCACAACCCCTTACGACTCGGGTCCCCATTCCCTAATGATGCTAAAATTTTAAGATTCAAGATTGGTTTAGAGCCCAATCAGATTACAAATTGACTTGAGAGGTGTTAAAATGGAAAATAAAGGCTAAAGAAAACCCTCGGCTTGCGTACGTAGGCATGAACCTGCGTACGCAACTTTTAAGCCTGCATACGCAAGCACAAGCCTGCGCACGCAAGTAGGGTTTCATAAACATATGAAAGGCAAGTTTTCTACATTAATGTTGAGGTTTAGAAAAAATCCTACATCGTCTGGGAGCCATTCCAAACCCCCATTTTTACAATATAAATAGCCATACATAGTACATTTTCAAGACACATAGAAAATCCTAAGAGAAAACCTAAGATTCACTACCAAAAGTGAATCAAATAAGGAGTTTTTCACAAAAAATCCTCAAGTCAATTTTATTTGGTTAGGGCCTTTTCTGGCCTTGATCTTCGAATTTAAAGATTACTAATCACATTTTTATTGATTTGTGAATAGATTTGACTAAGGGGAATGGTCAAAATCAAGCTTACAAAGCTTCTTGTTTGAGGTATTAAGTTCTAAACTTTTCTTTTTCATTTATTCCTTTTTATTTCATTTTAATCTATGTTTTTGCTTTGTTTTTTCTTTATTATGTTTGTTTAGATTAGGTTTATGCTTTCCTTATATTTTTAATTATGTTAGGTGTTGTGAAATTTTAAAGTACTCGCAAGTGTACAAACCATACTGAAGTATAGTTTGACAAGAACGAGGTTGAACCCATAGGAACTTGAATGAACGCAAGAAAATTAATCAAATCTTAACCAAATTAATCCTAATCTAGTTTAATTAAAAATTGGCCGTTTGAAATTAAATATACTAAGCAAATAATTAAACTAAGAAAAGATATAATATAAAGTAGTAAAAGAGATGTAAACAATCAAGAGAAAGGAATTAAAGTTTTTGAATCAGCCTTGTTAATTCATATCAGCATATATTTATGATCATTAATTTTTTCCAACCACTACATGATAATCTAGAAATCAATCTTGCTACCATGGAAAATATTCTCATTAAAATCCTTGTTTTAAAATTCAAAAGTATGTTCTTCTTCGCTTCTTAAGTATAAAATCAAATCATCAATTGTATCCGTAGCCAAACAAATCACAAGAGATATCTAATTTTAAAATCAAGAAATACTAAACCAAGCATTCAATTAATTAAGAAAAATCCTAAACCATGAGAAAAACATGATTGAACTCATATCTAGAATCTCATCTTAATCAATTGATATGAAGAAAAAACAATTTAAATTATTAGAGAACAACTATTGTGGGAAAAATCAAATCACATAAATATTACTGATAATCCTTAACAAAGTTTCATCCTCAACCCTAATTATAAATTTAGCTATTCATAGTAATTGAAAGAAAACACAAAAATAAAATACTAAACATTAAACTAAACAAATAAAATAAAACTAACTGTCATGGAAGAAAACCAAAGAGGTAGCCGCACTCTCTATGTTCAACCCCCAGCCCTAGCACTAGCCTCCTCTGAATTTTTCCCTAAAGAGTCTTTAAATAGGTCAAGAAATCCTATTACAAATTGAATTCCTGTTTAGAGAAAATCCCAGATTTTTAAGCTTTACTTAACTGACAATTTTGGCCCATTTAACTTCAGAATTTGGACTTTTGGTAAACTACAAAGTTGTAGCCCTTTAAGTTAACTTTCTAGCCCAACTTGAATAATCTCGATTGGATATCTGACCCGAAAGTTATGCCAAAAATAGTAACTGATGTGCAAGCTAGAATCCTAATCTGAATTGGACTTGGATTTGGTGCAAATTTCCTTTGATTCCTTTCTCCAATTGGACTCATATTTAATTGGGTTGGCCTTCTTTAACTTCATCATGACCCTGTAAAAGTAAAGTCCATTAGCTTTCTTCGTACAAATCCACTTATTTAATTCCATTCTCCTACAAAGACAAATTCACGCAATAAAATTCAATTAAGCAAAAAATTGATTATTCAGCATTATTCCAAAACCAAATATAAAATGCATGAATTAATTCAAAATAAGTATGATAATGTTTTCTAATAATGATATAAATATGCAAAATTAAGCTATTATCAATGCACATCATTAGGTTGTTAGGTTAATTGTTTTAAATGTTTTTCAACATTTCTGCTTCTGGGTTAGGGTTTAGGGTGTGTCTACGTACACAGGCTCGAAGTATACGTACACATACAACTGGCCTGCATACACAGGCCTATGTATGCGCACTCATACTCGTGCCCAAAAACTCTAAATCTGAGTTTTTTTGCTTCCTTCGCTTTGTTTATTATACATAATATGTCTCTGTTTTATTCACTTTTTTATGCTTTTAAGCCTCTGTTTCTCTACTGATATGTTTGTTTGTCTTCAATATGCTAGATTAGGATTTCCTTTATTTTCTTGCTTTAATACTGTTAGGGACATTTTTATATAATTGGCTAATCCTTTGATAAAACGCATTTTACTTGTAATTAGGTAGATCTAGGATGTGTTTAGTACTTCAAGAAACAAGTGTTCAAGTTAAGTATTGAAGCCATGCAAGTTTGACCAAGAAACAAGTGAAGGAAGTGTTGTTCGTTAAAGCTCGACAGAAGTCTCGATAGAATCCTTTCTATCGAGATTTAATGTTAAAGCTCGACAGAAGCTCGACACAAGCTATATCTATCGAGAATTACAAAACCAGATTTTTTAGATCTGATTACACGCATACTCCTATGTATTTGTGTAGGGTTTCTTTTCTCACAACCCTAGACATATATAAGGATTATTTTACGGGCCATCACAAGGTGATGCAGAGATAATTCATGCAGAAATTGCTCTAGTTCATTATTCTCTCTGTAGAAGCTATTGCGTCTTTACGCCAAGGGTTTTATGACCAAAGAGCTTCCTGATCTTTATTGTTGATGAATTGAAGAACTTTGCAGCCAGCATCTTCTTCAAGTTGGTGGAGTTAGTCATGTACTGGGATCTGTGCATCATTGGTTAGTCATTTACTAGGATTCGTGCATTGAACGGAGAGATTGCTGCTACAATACAAGTCCAATTGGGTATTGGGGTAAGGGTTCAACTGTAGGTTGGTATTTCAGGATAGGCCAAAGGGTTTGGTAAGATTCTTTATACTTGTAACCGCTTGTGATTGATAGTAGTGAATTCTTGGGAGTGGTGACCTTAAATTCACCCGGTAGAGTTTTGCCTCGATGGTTTTCTCCATTCGTAAACAAATCACCTGTGTCAAATTTATTTTTCACTGCATTTAGTATAATTGGTGATTTGTTTATGCCACCACGTCATTGCATGTAATTTGATTAATTAATTAACTTGGGTAATTAATTAATTTGCAGAGGGGTAAATTCATTTTAACCCAACAAGTGATATCAGAGCGGGCACACTCTGATTAGGTTTAATCCTTGCTTTGTGATCCATTGACCCTTGTTTGTCATGGATAGAGAACAATCTTTTATTATACCTCATTTATTTGATGGCATTAACTATGCGTACTGAAAAGTATGCATGAGGGCTTTCTTGTAGTCTTTAGATGAGAAGGTCTGGCAAGCTGTGGAAATTGGCTGGGTGAAGCCAAAGGAAGCGCTGGCTAATTGAGATGAAGCCAAGATCAAAGTGGCAAACTTCAACAGCAGAGCATTAAATGCCCTATTCAGTGAGGTGGCCAATGAGGAGTTCAAGAAAATATCCTCAATTGAAACTGCTAAGGCAGTGTGGACCATTCTTCAAACTACCTATGAAGGAACTAAAGTCGTCAAGGATTCTAAGCTCTAAAGGCTTACTACAAGTTTTGAAGAGATTAAGATGGAGGAGGATGAGTCATTTGATGAGTTTTATGCCAAGCTGAAGGACATAGTCAACTTAGCCTTCAATCTTGGCGAACAGATTCCCGAACCCAAGATTGTAAGAAAGGTGCTAAGATCTCTACCTAAGAGATTCCATGCCAAGATCACTACCAATGAAGAATCAAAGGACATGACAAAATTCCTTTAACAGAGTTGATTGGCAACTTGCAAACCTATGAACTGAGTTTGACTAGACTTAGGAAAGGAAGCAAAAGTAAGAGCATGGCACTGAAGGCCAAAAGTAATGAGACTGATGAGTCTTCAGACGATGAAGATTCCAAGATGAAGTCCTACATCATTAGGCAATTCAAGAAGTTCATGAAGAATGCCAATGTGAAAGGTTTTGATAAGGACAGCGAGCAATCCAGTTCTTCACAATTCAAAAGCCAAGACAGAAGGAAGAAGGATGCCAAGGATGGCGGTCAGTACACTGGTCCCTCCAAACCAAAGTGCTTCGAATGTCATGGGTTTGGACACAAGAAACAAGAATGTCCAACATATCTCAAGTCGATTGGGAAAAGCAAGGCTCTTATTGTCTTTAATAGGATTAAGACATAAGACACAGTGAGAGGAAGCCAGCCTTAAGGTTGGGTGGTTTTGGGTGCTTAACACATTCCTAAGACCATACCTTAACTCTGAACCCATATTTCTGGTAGTAAGATCAAATGTTCCTTCCTTGAAAGGACGCTATATTCATGGTTCCTAGGCCATTGCAAAACTAGGTGGCGACTTCACATTTCGTTGTGTCCACAATGACAAGTTGGGCAACAGGTTTAGATGAACTAGTGATAGGGGCACATGCAGCAACAGAACTAGATGATGTATTCCCCACACAGCCACTTGCGTGTGGCTTATCACTTGCACAGTTTCCTTGTTGAAGGAAACAACAACAATATGTGATACACCAACGTGATATGCACAATATCTTTATCAAAGTGTAACTAATACAGTAGCGTGGGGCTCTTATATTTGTGTGTAACTGAAACAAGGATAGTGTTCTAGTGTAACTAACACACTAACATCAACATCGGGCTTTAATATTTTATTATTATTATCTATACTATTATTTAAGGGGCTTCCTCTGTTTGAATTCCTCAATTTTGATGCCCAAAATATCCTCAAATTTACCAGTTTGTAAAGCTTAAATAGTAGGGTTAGACATGTAAAATTATCAATTTAAAAAGTCCTAAATTTTAGATAAGTTTGAAAAAACATTACCTAACACACGTTTCTAATATTTAAAAAAAAAAAAAAAAAAAAAAAAAAAAACAACAGCAACAACTAATGAAATACCCTTAATTTAATAAACTTATCTTTATCTCTAAATCATAAGAAATGGTTTAAAATCTTAAATTGATAAAAATTGAAAACAAAAAACCTAATGAAAAAAGCCACGTTGTATCAAAAAAAAAAAATTATCTACCATGTTTCTATTTTGAAAAAAAAAAAAAAACCCCTACGTTTTGTAGAAAAATAACTACCCTAGCCGCCTTTTTTTTTTTCCAAATTCAAAAAAAAAAAAAAAAAAACGTTTGAATTCCACATTTTACTCCTAACAAATTGCTTGAATTCCACTCTCCCATGTTTTACTCCTAAGAAACTGCTTTACTATCAAATTTAAAAATTTTAACGTCTCTTTAACTTCTTTTGCTTATCCAGTTTTTATTTTATTTTATTTAAGTTTCATGCTATATCCTCCTTCCTTTTCATCTTCTTCTTCTGTAAATATCAAAAAAAAAAAAAAAAAAAAAAAAAAAAGAAAACCAAATAGAATATTACTGCACTGGAATAACAAAATACTTGATTACTTGACTTCCAAGATTATCCGGATAAGTATATAAGCAAATATTCTTCTTTTACTTATCATGTTTTTTAGTTTTCTATTTCTTACATTCAATTGCTGCTTTAAAATATTGTATTTGTTTTTGCTCTCAACGTGTCTTCTTTTGAGTTCCATTAATTGTTATCCAATTTTTAATGCCCTAGGTTGCAACCATTGTCATATAGAATCTAAGGTGAGTAGGGTTGCTTTTTTATTTATGCTGTAATAAATTTATTTTAGAATTTTTTTGAACAAAAATTTAAATGGATTTAATCTCAATTGCAAGCCAGGCAAGACTGCGTGTGGTGCTGTTAGCAAACCGTGGAACCCAATATGCAAAGCATTCCTCAAAATCCCATTAATTCTTAATGGAACTCAATTGATGGTTGTGCCACTTGATCATTTCTTTGCTTGCACAATTTATTTGGTTTTATTTCGGATTGAACATTTGCATCTTAGGCCTCTACTCTACAACACCATTTTGTGCTTTGTGTGGAGCCCATTGGTCTTACCATTTTTTTTTTCTTGCAGATGTTATGTACATGTGCAAAGAACATGAGGATATTAGCAAGATGGGAGAACAATTGGCTGCCCTGGCTTTGGATCTAAGAGAGATGTATTTTTTTTCAAGTAAATATTATGTATTGTAAGTAGCTGACTTTTTTTTACCATTTATTCATCTTATTGAGAAACTATCTTTTGATTATGGACTTAGTAGAGGGCACAAACAAATTTTCGAAATCATAATGTTTACATTTTACTAACTGAATGGCATATACTGTTTTGTTTGATTATTTTCTTTCTTTCATTTTAGAATTCTTTTCATTTTTTATGTTGCATTGAATTCTTGATTTTTTATTTTTTATATTATTCACTTTTTTATTTTTTATTTTTTATTTTTTGTCATTTGATAGTGCAAGTTAGCTAGGAGTGATATAGATAATTCTGAGTATATTTTAGGAACCATTAAATTTGATTATCCAAACATTTTAGTAGGGAGATCGTGAAAAAGAAAAATATAAGGCGGATCAAAATTTTGGTAACAAATAAATTTTATGAAGCTTTTTAAAACCAAAAAAAAAAATTCCAAACAAAATGACTACAAACATATCAAAAGGCAAAACATTTTAGGTGGGTTTGTGGGAGATATGTAACAATAGTATAGGAAACCCACACATATTGTAGGAGAGAGGTTTCATGAGAATCTCTCATAAGATAATTTTCCTCTTTTCTTATTTATTCATTACATATAACCTTACAAAATTTATTAGCAAAAAAATAAATAATTAATTAACAAAAAATAGAAAAGTCTTTAAACATAACAGGATAACTGCAAATGTTGTTGTAAAACATTTGGAAGGCTTAATAAAAGATGTTGAATCATAATCTTCTTTGTCATACACTATCATATATATATGGTTTATGGATGAAATTTTTAGAAAACTTGAGAGAGATAAAAGAATTAGGGTTAAACCAAGTATTTTTTTTTTTTAAATCAACTTTAATGAACAAATCTAACTCCCTACAAAATAGGACAACTTTGATTTAAATTTTGATGAGATCATTTTTTCTGAAAATCCTATTAAAATTGTTCAGGATAAAGATACATATCTAACTCCCTACAAAATAGGACAACTTTCTATTCGTTTTCAAAGCAAACTCACCTCACGTTTATATTTTTTTTATTTTTTAAAACTTCCCTTTCCTTACTCACGTTTAAAATCATTCAGTCACCACCAACATTTCAAAATTACAATTAAAAAAAAAAAGAAAAAAAAAAGAGAGTTAACGTGATACATAAAAATAAAAAATAAAAGAGAGAGAGAGAGAGAGAGAGAGTTAACGTGATATAAAAAAAAAAAAGGAGAGAGAGTTAACGTGATATTAAAAAAAAAAAAAAAACTTTCTTGAGGTCTAATACCTATAATAATTCTTGTAAAGTCTCTCACCCGATCTTATCTAATATTCCATTCCAATGACTCCTTAATGCAATCCAAAAAATTTGTGCGTATGTGAACCTGAAAGAGATAAAAGAATTAGGGTTAAACCAAGTATTTTTTTTTTAAAAAAAAAAAAAACTTTAATCAACAAACCAAAGTTAGCGTGCATGTTATTAAAGATAATAGCATAAGTTTGTTAGAGTTTGTGTTTGATTTAAATTTTGATGAGATCATTTTTCCTAAAAATCCTATTAAAGATAATGGGTGGAAGTTAAAAGTTGTGTTTGTGAGAATTTGTAGGCAGATTTTTTTTAAAGCGATAGTTCATCGTAGTTTATCTTATCCAATTGTTAACTTCTTCTTTTTTTGCTAGGAAAAAAAAATATATATATATATATATATATTTTATAAAAAATTTGCTACGAATATTGGTGCTTAGTTAAGGAATAAGAAAGAATTTTGAACAATTGAATTTTTTTTAATAAAAATAAAAGATAATGATTAGAAGTTAAGAGTAAAGCTTCAATTGAAATCAGGAAAAAAAAATTGAATTTAAATAGGAGAACGTGTACCTGGGATTTGAAGAGGTATGCTAAATTTTAGGAAGATGGATGAACATGGGATTTGATTTTTTTTTTTTTTATTTAGTTATTTAATTTAGGATATGTATAGGATATGTAAAAAGTGTGTGGAATATATCTAAATAGAGATAATGTATGCAAATTTTTAGGAAAAAAAATATGTGTCAAACTTTTGAAATTTGTTAAACCGTTTAGTGATAAAAATTTGTAGTCAATTTCATTTTGGCAATTAGGGAAAAAAAAAAAAAAGACTACGTTTACGGGAGAAAATAAAACAGTTTTATATTTATTTATTTCTTAAAAAAAAGAAGAAGTTGTATTAGTACTTGACTACTAACGTGAGAGTGAAATGTGGTGGTGGGAGAAAAAATTGTTTTTTTTTCTTTTTTTAATTTAGCTAAAAATTAGGAGTTTTTAAATTACTAATTTTACATGTCTAACCGTATTATTTAAGCTATACAAACAGATGAATTTAAGGGTATTTTGGGTATAAAAATTGAGGAATCCAAACAGGAAAAACCTCTTAAATAGTAGTATAGATACATATCTAACTCCCTACAAAATAGGACAACTTTCTGTTAGTTTTCAAAGCAAACTCACTTCACTTTCCTTACTCACGTTTAAAATTATTCAATCACCACCAAAATTTCAAAATTACATTTTTTTTTTTAAAAGAAAAAGAAAAAGAAAAAAGAGAGAGAGAGTTAACGTGATATAAAAAGAAAAAAGAAAAAAGAAAAGAGAGAGAGAGTTAACTTGATATATATATATATATATATATAATAAAATAAATAAATAAAAAAGAGAGAGAGAGAGAGTTAACGTGATATTAATAAATAAATAAATAAATAAAACTTTCTTGAGGTTTAATACCTATAATAATTCTTGTAAAGTCTCTCACCCGATCTTATCTAATATTCCATTCCAATAACTCCTCAATGCAATCCAAAAAATTTGTGCGTACATGAGATCGTGAGGAGTTAGTAAAGCAAGCAAAGAACAAGATCCGACAATTTGGTGATCTGTTCCACCAAATGACTTTGAACCCTAAAAGAATTAGGGTTAAACCAAGTGTTTTTTGGCAATCTTTTGGGCCATTGTTTTTGGCAATGTAATTTAAGGCTATGTAATTTAATTTTGGAAGCAATGTAAGGGGATGTGTTTTACGGTTACCTATAATTTTCAAATTTTGTCTTAGCATGTTGTATGAAATTACCAATAGGGCTTATAGTGGAGCCTATGCACAATGCGTTGTGCACAAAGATGTATGGACATATGTTATATGTATGATTTAATATGTGGATGGCGTGATGTTTTATTCTTCACAAAATTTTATTTAAAAATCAATTAGATGTGTTATTCCAATTTACGTAGTGAGAGATGATTATAAGCTTAGCGAAATTTTCGATCTTACTATGTAGAAAGGAATATCATGGTCTAGTTGGATTTTTTTTTTTTTAAATAAAATTTAAAAATATATGTGCTAATGTCAACTTGTGTAATGAATGTAGTGAACATGGCCACTAAGAATGTAGTTGCTGATCTAACTAAGGGAGAGAAACTAGATGGAACCAACTATGATATGTGGCATAGAAAAATTCAATATCTGCTTAATGAACAAGAGGTCCTTGAAACCCTAACCAATGTGATGATGCAACCTGAAAATGGGAATACTGCCCAACATTGCCGTGACTTAGAGGCTTATGAGTCTTGGGTTAAGAAAGATCGTTGTGCACGCTTCACTATGCTGAGTAGCATGCACAATGATCTTATTGGGGAGTTTGAGAATGACCCAAATGCCCAAGAGATGTGGAACCAGCTTAAGATTGCCTATGGAGGGACTTCAGCAACTAGGTTGCGATCTCTTACTTTGAAGTTTGAGCAATATGTTATGGATTCAAAGCATAGCATAGCTGAACATCTAAGGACAATGTCTGCATTGATCCGTGACCTAAAGGCTGCTGGCAATAATCTCTCTGATGAACAACAAGTCACAGCAGTGATACGTTCACTGCCTGAACCTACTTAGGGGCAAATGAAGCTTGTTTTGACACATAGTGAGAATAATAAGACTTTTGCTGGTATTTCTCGTCATCTCGAGCTTGAGGCAAAGCGCATGGGGGCGCACCAAAACACCCTCCTTGTCGCCCAATCTGCGCAGGGGAAGGCATTCAGGCCTAAACGCAAAGGACAAGGGAGGAATGCCAAAGGAGCTGGTAACCTTGGGCCTAAAGAAGGCAAGATAGCAAAGTGCCAAAAGGGCAAGCATGTTAAGAAGGACAAGGCAAAAATCAAGTGCTACAACTATGGTAAGAAGGGTCACTTCGCTCGTGAATGCACTGAGCCGAAGAAGGTATCCATTCTTAACAACTCTGCTATTACTTATGTTTGTACACATGTTTTTGTTGCTCATACTATTCTTGGGTGGATTGTAGATTCAGGAGCAACCAAACATATAGCCAGAGATAGAGTTGGGTGTGTGGATTACAAAAAGATACCAACAGGCACGCAGTACGTTATTTTGGGTAACGAAACTCAAGAAGAAGTCATAGGAGTTGGAACCTACAAACTCAATGCGTACAAATAAACTTCTTAATGATTTAGAGGCATTACTCTTGCAACATGGAAAGCATATTACAGAGTATGATTTCCCGATTTCAACTGGAGAATGTGAGAACTAAGTATATCTCCTCTCTTAATTTAATCTTTAATTTACTTTTTGTTAAAGGAAATGCTCTTGGAAAGATCCTAAAATTTAGTAACTACACATCCTTTTTTTTTTTTTTCCCCCTTTTTGTGCTGTTGATGTTGTTCTTTTTTTTAAATTTTATATATGGTAGTTATCATTTTTTGTCTAATCCTAAATGTAGTTTTTTAATCCTAAAATTTAGCCATTTACTACATATCAATAACAGAAGTAAATAAAAGCTTAAATTTTAAATTTTATGGCAGGAGATACACGTTATTTTTGGTGTTTTTTTTAATAAAAAAAAATTAATAACATTTATCAATTTTTGTTTAATCCAAAAATTTAGCTTTTTAGTCCTGAAAGTGAGCCACTTAGGGTCCGTTTGAATACAGCTGAAAACTGAAAAACACTATAACAAAATAATTTTTAAATGTGTGAATAGTATCGTGAGACCCATTTTTAATGAAAAAGTTGCTAAAAAGTGAAATTTGTGGGTCCGTGAACAGTAAAATTGATGCTGAAAAGTCAATCTTTGCGGCTACTGTTCATGAACAGTAGCCGCTACAGTGCTGCTACAGTAAAATTTGTCTCTAAAAAGCTGGAAACGCGTGAAAAAAAAAAAAAAAAAGGAAGCTGAAAAAACGCAGACGTCAAACATGAGTAGGAAACGTGCAAGCCAAACGAGCACTTACTACACATCTATAACAAAAGTTAAAAAGAGTTTAATATATCAACAACATCAACAACCTTTAAAACTGAGAAAAATGTATGTAACATTTTTTATGGAGTAGTAAATTAATACTTATGGAAAAAAATTTAAATTGAATTTGACATAGAATTATACAAATGATAAATATAGTTTTTGTTACAAAAGGAATTTTTAGTTTGCTAGACACAGACAAATACACGGGTGAAATTATGATTTATATGAGACTTTTTTTTTTTTTAATATAAAAAACAAACAAAGATTCTAGTCCAACACGGTATGCCATTCCACACCAATCATATAAATCACGTCCCAAGAATCAACGGTTTGAAATGCCTTAGTGTAAAGTGGCAAAAACTTAAAAATTTAGGAGTGATAGTAAATCTTTATATAGAAAATTTTAGGCCAGATGGGTTAATAAAGTGGGTAGGAATTCAAGCTCAGCTAATTCAAATTTTATTGCAGGAGATATACGTTATATTTTTGCTGTTGTTGATTTTTTTTAAAAAAATTAATAACATTTATCAATTTTTGTTTAATCCAAAAATTTAGTTTTTTAGTCCTAAAAGTTAGCCACTTACTACACATCCATAATAAAAGTTAAAAAGAGTTTAAATTTCAAATATATCAACAACATCAACAATCTTTAAAACTGAGAAAAAAGTACGTAACATTTTTTATGGAGTAGTAAATTAATACTTATATATTAAGTTTTGACAATTTATTGATAACTCATACCAATATCAGTTAGTTTAAATTTAAACTTACTTATCAGATAACCCATGTGGACGATCCATGGGCCATGGTTTATGGGTTGGATCAAAACCAGCCCAATTTCTAACAATATTAAAAAAAAAATCAAATTAAATAAAGATGATTTTGAGATAAGACTAATTACAATAAAAATCTATAAATATATTAATTAGAATAAAAATTAAAACTAAAATTTAATTAATTTATTGGAATGTGCTAAATTGCTAACTGGAATTTTCAAATGTTTTTAAGAATAAATAACTGTATCTTACAATACTAAACATGAAGTGATTAGTAGTCTAGGCTGAAACATGATATATTCTTGGTTAGAAAATGCCAGGGGCGGAGCTACGTTGTCCCTTAGGGGGGCCATGGCCCCCCCAAAATTTTGATTTCTTCTACTGTTAGGCTATGAGTCTGATAGCAAAAAATAAGTAAAAGGCTATGGCCTCCTAGAAAATAATGATCAGCCCCCCCAATTCTTTCTAGGATCTCTACTTAGTCCAATAGATAACCCAAAGTCCTCAAATAAACTACTTGTTAGCTCTCCCAATTGTCCAAATGATTTGTTGACAATCCAAATATCCAATAGACAATAATCCACACCCTCAAAGTATCATCTTTTACCACTCATTTTCAAACAAAAGTTTACTCTCTTTTTTCATCATTCTCAATCTCAAGAAGCCACCAACGGGATTGTCAAAGAAAATAGAAGTAATCACTGCTACTTTTTCTCCTGCTGATACAAGCCTACACTGCCTCATGTTTCTTTACTCTCACTGTTGATTGCTCTAAACACATTAACTCTCTTCTCAGTTCCAGCTTCTTCTTGTGTCTCAGTATTTCAGGTTTGTTTGTTTCTTCAACATCATATGGGCATTTAGATTTATGCTTTTTATATATGTATGATAATGGTCATTTAGTTTTATGAATATGCTTTATTAAGTTGTTCAATTTTTTGTATTGCTATATGATGATATATTATCTCTTTCCATATCATCATTTTTTTTTTTAATTTGAAATTAGGAGCTAAATAATTCATTAAAAAATAAGAAAATTTTCAGTATTATGGATAATGATGGTTTGATGGTGCTTAAAATAATAGTATGCAAATTTTTGTATATGTGTATGGTAAAATAGACTGCCTTTTGTACTTCCATTAATATTTAAGAATATGACAATATATCAAAGTAAATAATTTTTTATTTATAAACTTATGAATTATGATATTCCTATCAATATTGCAATTTGGCCCCCCAAGTACGAATTCCTGGCTACGCCCCTGGAAGATGCGAACCAAAATTGCACATTAGGCCTCTCACCGACCTCTCTCCCATCACGTCACAGATTGAGCACACACCCTAAGATCCCGCAATTCGAAGCCCCTTGAGAAATGCCAGTTTCACCAAAACTTGCCCCACACCTCACAGTCACCGCGTGGAGAGTTGTGAGTGGTGAAGAAGTTGTGAAACTCAGGGAAACTAGCATTTCTTTCTCACAGCCTTCTTGCATTGCTGGCTAGCTTAACTCAATTCCCAGGACCAACCAAAGCCAAAGGTGCAAAGTTAACTGCAGCTATCATGGGTTGTATTGTAGGTGGGCATTCGAAGACTGAATCTCAACCCTCCAACGGAGGCAGTAGAAAGAAGCCGCCAAAGGAAGCAGGCCTCAGATTCTTAGTAAACTTCGAAAATCAAACTTTGGGTAAGTTAAGTATAAAGCTATAAATCTTGATCTTGAATTAAAGTCCAATACATTTAGCTTTGTATTTAGATGAAGTAAACAAAGAGTAGCAATAATTATTCCCAGCCAGAGCTTCTCAATAAGTTGCCTTCTCTAGTTGCTTGCTACCCAAACATTCCCAATCAGACGAATCTTTAGAAGATTGCTTCGTATTAGTACCTCCATGGAAGCAGAGAATCAGAGAAAACTGAGAGGAAAATTAAGAATGCGTAAAACTGAATTTCATTCTCATTCAACATAATGATTACAATGACTCTGTTCTCTTTATATATTGGAATCATCTAGAGTAGGCACTTTTGTTTTGCATTGCTTTCTGCAGGATTGTTATAAATATATATATATAAAGAAAGTATTGCTTCCTGAATATAAAACAATGTATGATTAGAAAGGCAGAGTGTCGGAGTAAATTCGACACCATCCCATTAGGAAAAGCTATGCTATCACGGACAAAGTTTTTCTTTCTGGCCATTAAAAAAACAGTGTAGAAAACAATATGGTATATGGGAATGTAACTTAGACTGCTCAATTAATTAATAAAGTCAACAAATCCAGTACTTTAAAAAATAATTTTTTTTTTAAAAAAAAAACCGAGAAAAGTTCAGAGATAATTTAAAGCAGTGTTCAATTTCAACACTTCAACCTTAAAAATTAATAGATTTTGAGAATTTTAAAATAGAATCTTAACCTTAATTCTTAAATTCATATTACCACTGACAAAAACACAATAGGGCGCACGTGCTCCATTTTTTTTCAGCTAAGTACGTAACCAAATCGGATATCACAAGTGCCCATGAAGTCAATATTCAGTATTAAGAAGTTGATTTTTTTTTAATAGAAGAAATTAATCATGTTTTTTTATATATTATAAATAAAGGTATCTAGACCTCTTTAAGTATCTGATTATTGCTTCAGGTGCATGCAGCCCCTTCCTTCCACATATATTAGGTTATTACATAGAGGAATCTCTCGAAGATGGCCCTAAAATGCTAGTAAGAAATTTTGAACCCAAGATCTTATGAATTTTATGGGAGACTCAACAAAAATTCCATTTGTGGGGTTGCGTATGTTGCTGCACAACCCATAATTTTCAATTGAATTTTGGAAGGTGACAATACATTGGTAGAGTTATTCTTCATCCCAGTGTGCTGTCCATTACATTAAAGCGCTTAAAGCAGAGAATTGATAATTTGAGATTTCTGCATCTATATGTCCGTACTTATGTACACACACATAAAGTCCCTAGTGCTTTGAGTTATATAAGCTTAATAGTTTTACATCGAACATAAGATTTTCAATAAGTAATTCAAATCACATCATTCAATATACTTGACCTTGGTTGCTCCAAAACCACAGTTCTTAGGAGCTTGGCTGGTTACTCCAGCAGTTTAAACATTCAGCCAATGTATGACAATAATGGTACAATTGCATCATACTAAAATAATTTTGATGTAGTTGTTTCTGGGGTTACTGCCACTAGAACTATCTACCAAACTGTACCTAATTTCAACTACATATTCTAACATTTCCACACACAATTTCGTAATTCTCTTTGGAACTTAGAATTTGAGATGGGTGCATAGTATCATTGCTCTGGAATATTTTTGTTCTATATCCTCATGGTGGGATTGTGACAGGCTAATTTCGTAAACTCTGGCACTGGCGGTGGTTTTTATTGTGATCTTTTTTCCTCCCATCATACATGATCCATGTAGGTGAAGGTAACGAACTTGTAAGACTACTACCCGAGGAAGACTCCATAGCTTCAAGTTCTAGCTTAGCAGAGAGGCCTTTCTCCAATTCTGAGGATTCGTAATTCTCTTTCTCCATAGCTTCAGATGATTTCTGGAAAGCATACATTACATCATCGTCACCTGTTGATGAAGTGGCAAAAGCTAACAATGGTTTCATTCCACAATCAAAACATGTCTCAATGGTTGAGAAGGACAGTGTTGAAAGTGGTAAAGATGAATCCTCAAAGCTGCCAAATTCTTCCAAGCCTGTAAAACAAAATAAATGGAAACCTGAGGAGGTTAAGAAGCTAATTGATTTGCGTGGGGAGTTGCATAGCAAATTCCAAGCAGTGAAGGGAAGAATGGCCCTTTGGGAACAGATATCTGGATTCTGGAAGCTTCTTGTCTGATGGGATCAATCGATGTCCAGGACAATGCAAATCTCTATGGACATCTCTAATTCTGAAATATGAGGTTTTTTCTTGCTCCTTTTGGTTATTTGAAACTTTGGATGCCATTTTGAATTTCTATTATGAATTCTTATCTAGCAATGCCTCTGGATGGAAGGTACATTCATCATATGTGTGTGCACACGTGATATTTAGGATTGTATGTCCCTATCTTTGCCTACATAATTTTGAGTTTTAAAGCCAATGAGCCAGAGCTCATCTGGTACCTTCTTCTCCCACAACAATTGGTTGTAGCGTCATGGTTCAAGATCTACTAGGTGCGTAACTTACCAATACAGAAAAAAAAAAAACAAACAAACAAAAAAACAAAAAAAGTTTTTTAGATTTTTGAATATGTTCAGAAAATATGGTTTTGATGACTAAGATCAGAAAACTCTCTAGGATTATGACCTTTGCAGGGCCTCAAATAATTGGCAAGCGCTCACCCTGTCTGTTTTGTTAATGATGGCAACACCCTCCCATCCTCTCGTGACAGTTAAGTAACAACGATATTTTTGTGAACAGGAGAGCAAGAATGGGTAGGAAAGCATGGAGAGCTGGCCTTTTTTTGAGGACGAGTAAAATTTTGTCTAATTAAAAAGATTTTTGTTTTGAGCAGGAGACCAAGAATGGGAAGAAAAGCAAGAGCTGGCCATATTTTGAGGACATGAATAGAATTTTGTCTGATCTTGATGTAATGGCAGCAAAATGATGGGCAGAGAAGGAATCTCTTTTTACCAATTTTTTAGAAGACCTCTCAACAAGATGGATCTTCTATTAAAATTTGGACAGCTCTGACCACTATGATGATAATCAGCAACATAAAAATTGTATTATGGATTTATGGCGTGGAAGGTGAAGGTCTCCAGTGATGTGGAAGAATTGAGCAACAATAGGTGAAGTAGATTTGTAGGACACAGAGACTGTAAATCAATCAAATGAATAGCTGAGAAAAGGAAGGGTGACCCAAAGAGAGAAAATTTTGAATAATGTATCCCTACACATTGCTCTGTTTTCATGTTTAGGGATACATTGTAACTGCATCATAATTAATGGTGAAAGTACAATTTTCCCAAAAATCTTTATCATTTTTTAGTTAAGATACATTATGGGTAGTATTAACACATTTATGTGATAACACTTAGTTTTAAATGGATTTAATCTCATCCTTTTTTGCTTCATAGTAAAATTTTCTTCTACACTTGTATTCAAAAAACCACAAACCTAAAAAAATGGCCAGTTTGAAGTTGAATGTAACAATTTGAATAATTCTTTAGTGAAAATAACTATAATAAAAAAGATTCGAAAGGATATTACCAACAAAAATAGAAATGGTTTCAATATATAATTGAGAGTTTAAAATTAGCCAAACAACTAATATAGAGAATAAATTAGCAGTGAGAAGACTTCACATCAAGCACAATAGCTCCAACCTCCAGGCAATCTCTGGGCAATTGGTAGTGTGATTCTCACATTTTTTGTTTTGACCTGAGAATATAATTCATTCATGCTGATTTAGCCCCTACATATACGACTTACACTTCCCTTGTAAGGAAAATTCTTTATATGGAAATTTGGATCATCAACTTTGAAGAGTTTCTTAGGGCAAAGCCACCTCCCCCCACACCATACAAGCACTTAATACTTATGAAATGACCATTGTACTAATAGTGCGTAATGATAAATATAGAGAAATTAAAACCTTTCCAATTGTAGGTAAAACTAGCCTTACTTATTTTGAGTTAAGAGTTGGCCCCCTAAAACACGTCAATCATAATATTCCCCGCACACTAAATTCCAACTGTGCAATCATAAAAATTAATTTTGTATTGTCTTTTTCATTCTTCTCTAAAACATGATGGCCACATCAATATATATATATATATATATATATTGACCATATCCCATATTCTTTACTGGTTTACTTTTACCACTTTTTAGTCATAATTTCTTAGTTTTTAGCTGTTCAATTTTTCTGAAAGGATAAAGTTGAGGTGTAGTACATTAGATTGCCCGATTAAACTCATTTATATTGAATTTAATTGTCCTTAAAAATAATAATATTGTTTGTATTTTATTGATCACGTTATTAATAATAACAAATAAGTTATCCATGCGATGCACAGATAATGTTGTAATGTTTTATATAAGATAATTTTGGAGAATTTTGTATACATAGTATAGCATAATTGTTATAGAACTTTATTAGTAATAAATTCTTCATAAAAAGCAATAGTTATTAACTGCATGCACAAATTTATTACAATTATTCAATTGAAGTAATGAGGCAAAAAATAACTTTGGAGGAATATTATAAAATAAAAATTGAAATAAAATGTGTCTTTCCCTTTCTCCTTAATTCTAAAACAAAATACACATCCTAAACACCCATAGTCAATCACATCATTTACAAAACCCACAAATCCACAACATCTGACCTTAACATCAAAATCGTAATTGCCGTTGTCACTCAATATAAAATGCAAAAATGCAAGCCCTCCTTCCATGGTTTGTAGCCAACTCATACAGGTTAGGATTAGATGAAACAATAATGTTAGAGCTAGGTAAGTGTCATTGAAAAATTGAAGGTAAACGACATCGCCTTTTGTTTTTGTATATTTGACATGAAGAGCTATAGGTAGGTATATATAAAGGGGTAGAAGTGCAAGAAGCGAAAATAGTGAATTAAAATGCAAAAAATTGTGTATGTATGAGGGATGAAATGTCTTGAAACATTGAACCAAAAGATACAAAGAATATTTAATTTTCAATTAAAAAAGTCTTGAAACATTGAATCAAAAAGTCAATATTTAGTTTGTTCTTATCTCCAATGTGGCGCTTGAGAATATTTCAATTTTCTTTACATAGAATACGCCACTTAACAGAACTTCATGCTTTCCCACGTGAGGTAATAATTCAACAAAGTCTGCAAAGGGTAAGTTCAAGCATGAAGCTAATATGTAATCAGGCACAAAAACTACTGTAGCATGAAACATTAAAAACAGAAAGCAGGCAGCATCTATAGTTCATCACTACCAGCGTAGACAGCAGAATACTTATAATGAAGTCATCTCAACCACTACTAACACAGTTCATCAGTTACTACAAACTACTGTTTTATCTCCTCCAAACTCACTGGCTATCTCTCCTCATAAAATAAATATTTTAAAAATAATAGTCATGGATTGCCATCAAAGAGAGCACGAGTCTAATTTCATGTTCTAATCAATTGTATTCCAAACATACCAATCTAAAACTGAAGAACCCTGAATTCTTGTACAGTGGAAACACAATTAGGGGGAATGTTCCAAGCCACAAAACAGGGGACTACAAAACATATAACGGGAGAATTTATTGATCCTACTATTGTGTCCAAGGCTACTTTAATGAAGCAACAATCAGTTTTGGAAGTTAAGATTGCAGATGGGTCCATGATAAGAAGTGAGGGAATCTATCATGGGGTAACGATAAAAATGCAAGGGCATGTGTTCCAAGTTGATTTATATTCTCTAGCTATGGATGGTTATGATGTGGTCAATGGGATTTCCAGAACCTTATTATGAGATTTCTATATGAAGGGCAACAGATTCTACTAAGAGTGGTGCAATCAAAAGGGCCTAGCTTCCAAGAAGGGGATGAATTCTTCAAGAACTCTCCTAAGAAAGGTCTGGTACTCCAAGTCATGATGCTGGATTCACCTCAAGATCAACCTCAAACCAATTCAGCCTTGAAAGAGTTGTTGAAACAATTTAACTCTGTGTTTAACACTCCAAAAGAATTACCACCAAGCAGCGAGCTTGAGCACCAAATAGTGCTCAAAGAGGGCACTCAACCTATTAATGTCAGACCTTATAGATATCCTTTTTATCAAAAGAATGAAATAGAGAAAATTGTGAAAGCCTTGCTGGAGATGGGCAATAAGGCCTAGTAAGAGTCCATCTTCTTCACCTGTGCTCTTGGTCAGAAAGGCAGATGGTTCTTGGAGGATGTGCATCGATTACAGAGCTCTGAACAAGGAAACAATGAAAGATAAGTTTCCTATTCCTGTTGTAGATGAACTTTTAGATGAGCTATGTGGTGCTAAAATTTTTTCTAAGTTAGATTTAAGGTCTGGCTATCATCAAATTAGAATGAAAGAATTGGATATTCATAAGACAGCATTTAGAACACATAAGGGTCGTTATGAATTCTTAGTAATGCCCTTTGGACTCACCAATGCCCCCATCCACCTTTCAAGGTTTAATGAATGCAGTTTTTAGACCATTTCTAAGAAAATTTGTCTTGGTATTTTTTTACGACATCTTGGTTTATAGTACTTGTTTCGAAGCCCATCTACTGCATCTTCAACAGGTACTAGAAGTTTTTGCAATAAAATCAACTCTATGCAAGTTTATTAAGGGTTATGGCCAACTAGCTAGTCCTTTGACTGACCTCTTACGAAAGGATGCTTTTCATTGGGATGCAGCTACTCAATATTCCTTTGATCAACTTAAGGCAGCAGTGGCTAGTCCCCCAGTTCTAGCCTTACCTGATTTTTCAAAAACATTTCATATAGAATGTGATGCTAGTGGTCATGGTTTGGGAGCTGTCTTCATGCAAGAAGGTAGACCTATAGCTTATCATAGTTAAGCTTTGAAAGGCAAGAATATTCATTTATCTACTTATGAAAAAGAGCTCCTAGCTCTAGTAGTGGCTGTAAAAAAATGGAGGCCTTACTTATTGGGCAAACCCTCCCTCATTAAAACTGATCAACAGTCCTTGAAGTTCTTATTAGATCAGAAAGTTGCACTCCAGCTCAACAGAAATGGATAGCTAAGCTAATGGGATACATCTTCCAAGTTGAGTATAAAAAGGGGAGGGATAATAAAGTAGCTGATGCTTTATCTAGAAAAGAAGATCCACCTCAAACAGCCATGTTTTTACTTTCCTTCCCACAATTGTCCTGGTTAGGTGAATTACAATAGTCCTATGCTACTGATCCAGATCTCAACAAGATCATTCAAGGCATCCAAAATGGGAATTCTAGTTTCCAAGCTTATTCTTACAATGGCAATGTCTTAGCGTATAAGGACAGAGTGGTTCTAGGCCAAAATTCTCCTTTAAAGTCCAGGGTACTGCATTATATTCATGATAAGCCCTTTGCTGGTCATTCAGGATTTGAGATAACCTATCAAAGAGCTAGGAGAGAGTTCTTTTGGAAGGGAATGAAAAAAGACATTAAGAAGCATGTGAAGGAATGTGACACATGTCAGCGACAAAAGGTAGAGAACTTGGCTCCCATGGGACTCTTGCAACCACTGCCTATTCCTGAGCAACCTTGGATAGATATTTCTATGGATTTTATTGAAGGTTTGCCCAAGTCTCATCACTTTGATGTCATTTTTGTTGTGGTGGATAGACTTACTAAATATGCTCATTTCATTCCCCTTTCTCACTCATATACTGCTGCCAAAGTAGCTTCCTTATTCTTGCAACATGTCATCAAACTCCATGGAATACCCAAATCAATTGTCAGTGATAGGGATCCCACATTCACTGACCATTTTTGGGCTGAACTCTTCAAGTTACAGGGTACTACCTTGGCCTTGTCCTCAGCTTATCACCCACAAACTGATGGACAAACTGAGGTGAGAGCCTAGAACACTATCTTCGATGCTATGCAGGGGAACGTCCCAAACAGTGGTCCTCTTGTTTGGCTTTGGCTGAGTTTTGGTATAATACTAATTTCCACACTTCTACCAAAACCAGCCCCTTTGAAGCTCTTTATGGCTATTCTCCTCCAACATTACTGCAGTATATACCTGGTACCTTAAGGCTAGAAGCAGTTGATGTCCACCGAAAGTCCAGAACAGCAGCATTGGCTTTACTTAAACACAACCTGGTTGCAGCTCAAGAGAGAATCAAATCTCAAGCTAACAAGCATAGAACTGATAGAGAGTTCCAAGTGGGAGATTGGGTATTCTTCCAACTCCTCCCATATAGACAGAAATCCTTGGCTACTAGGACTAATCTCAAGCTCTCTCCAAGATTCTATGGGCCATTCCATATTCTCCAAAGGATTGGCCAGGGTGCTTATAAGCTGAATTTGCCCTCTGCTTCAAGACTTCATCCTGTTTTTCATGTTTCTTGTTTGAAACCTAAGTTGGGAGCTCAAGTTAAACCTATACCAACGCTACCTCCAGTGGATGCTAAGGGTGTTCTTTGCCCTGAACCAGAAGCTATTCTCCAGAGAAGAATGAAGAAAATTCACAATCGAACTATCACTGAGGTCTTGGTTTACTGGCAAGACACTCCTATTGAAGATGCAACTTGGGAGCTTCTGCATAATCTCTAGCAGCAATATCCCCACCTTGTGGGCAAGGTGCTTTAAGAGGAGAGGTATTTGTAATGAAGCTCAACTTCAGGGAATTTGAGTATTAAATCAGGTGTAGCAAATTACAAATAGCAGAGCATAAGGATGCAAGTGGTTTGTGTCCACTAATAGAGTATTAGTTAATTAGTAGTGGGGTTAATTGTACAGCTGGACTATTGGGCAATTAGTTACTAAATCTGGCTTCCTTTTGGCAGTTGTAAAGGTGAGCCTAGCTTAAATACTTGTGATGGACCTTTTAGAGAACAACCAGAAATAAGACTACAATTTGTTTCCTCTTCTTCTCCGTGTTTCCTCTCTTTTCCCTCTCTACGTTCTTGGAGGGTGACTCCCTCAAACCAGTCAACATTCTTCTTCACCTTCTCCATTAATTCCCTTTCAATTTCTGTTCTACTGCATTAGTTTACTGCACTATTACCAGAAGGTTCGCTGCAATGTGCGGTGAGGCTAGTTATATATATACAAAATTGACCAATTATTTCCGATTACCTATCAAGGTGAGAGAAGCTAACGTACATAAAACCTTAACATACTGAGCACCAAGGGAAAGTAAGAAGAGCTTAGACTTTAAAACCTAGGAAAAAAAGTACGACTTGATCATAAGTTGAATGCCAAAAACAAAACCTTTAAAAGAAAACAGATACAATTATTGTCACTATAAAAAAGCATGTTGATAAGATTTGGGGAGGGGGGGTGGGATGATTTCAATGCCTTTATGTGAATTCTGGGATGCTTAAGGGATCAAAGAAAAATTGAGGGGGAGAAGATGAGTAGAGTGATCATGTGGCTATATAATTATTTTTAGTAGTGCCACATTGAGAATTTAATGGAGAGATGACAAATTTAAGAAACCAAAAAGTTATAGGAGAGAGAGAAGGATGAAGAGAAAGATGAAATTTTCTACCTTTAAGAATAACAAACAGGTTTTTGGTTTGATACTTCAATGGATCATTAATGCTGTTTATTCTAAAATTGAAATACACCACTTAGGCACTTATTATGTGTTTTATTTATTTTTTTATATTTCATTATTATTTTTTATAATTTTGGCGCTGCACATTAATTGGCACTTTTTGAAATTTATATAGACTTAGACTACAACCAAAATGATGTCCTTTTGATTGAAGGAAGTTAAGAGGTATATGCCACAATGACGTGGTTTTGATTAGAGCAATTTAAGAAAATATCTTGCATTCACATGTCTATTTTAGGGAGAGTAAAATTGTTAGCAAAAAGTATTTAAAAAGTTAAGAAATTAATCAACCCTTTTAGTTATTAGGATTGTTTTCAATAAATTTAAAACTACTAGTCATGGATTGCCATCAAAGAGAGCACAAGTCTAATTTCAAATTCTAAATCAATTGTATTCCAAATATACCAATCTAAAACTGAAGAAGCCTGATTACTTGTACAGTGGAAACACAATTAAGGGGAATGTTCCAAGCTACAAAACAGGGGACTACAAAACATGTAACAGGATACATACCTTAGCCAGGGGGCTATGACTTATGTGCCTAAGCCATCTCTCTATCACTCTGCAAAACTGCTGGAATAACTGCATCTCAAGGGCAAATCCTTAGGGTTACAAACATAGAGGCTAGTCAAAGTAAAATCTTAAACAGTGCATAAAAAAATCTTGCAATAAACCTCTCTTGTCAAATATTAAGTCATGATAGCTGGCGCGCCATCAATACAATAACACTAACATGAAAAAGAATGACCAACAATAGCAAATATTAACTGATATTGACTTCTCTAACCAGAAAATCTCTTGGGCTATATACCAAACAAGAATATTGAAGAAACAAGTATTCCAAAACAACCTCACCTTGATTGATACAAAACTTAGGTACACTGCCACCTTTACTAATAGTTGCAACGGTATGGCCAAAGAGCTTGCTTATTCTAGCTGCCAACTGTCAAAAAAACTCAAGTTAATTGCAAACTTATACAAAGAACATTTATATATAAAGATGCAGATTATCAGTCTAGTGACAAAACTTGTAGTGATATATCTCCTTATTTCAAGCTTGCTCTGCACAAGATTTATTGCATTATACCTGGAGTTGGGTTTTTCTTAAGAATCTGCCGCAAGGTCCAAATTTTGGCTTCCCAGCACTTAGTGGTCCACAATGGCCGGTGGAGGATTTCCGGGGAGATTCAGTTGTGGAAGGCTTGCTGCAAATGCAACTCATGATGTTAGTAACAACTTGGAGGTTTCTGCAGTTAGTTGGCGCCTTGGCAATTCTTAAGAGAAATAGAGAGATTTTGATTTTAAGGGCCCAACAATCAACCAATAAAGAGGAATGATAGGGACATACCAATTTCCACACCCATATTAACACACTGCTTATGTATTAAATCTTGATTGAATATAGCACTTTCACAATGGTCCACCACATGTACTTGAAGATGGTGAAATCCAATCAAGACTTGACACACAAGCAAGGTGTGAATTTGGATGTGGAAATAGGTGCGTCCCTAGCATTATCCTTCCTTTTTCTCACTCGTGATCTGATGTTTCTCTTCCTCTGTTAGAAACCCTAAAGGCTTATAGATAATCATTGTTGTAATGTTGCATTTAATTAGTTAGTTAGTTGTAGGATTGCAACAAGTTGAGCCAAGTTAGTTACAAGTTGTTAGTTGGTTATTTGGCTAAGCAACTTGTATAAATACTTGTAATCTATGGCATTTTGGATATTGAAGAATAAACTAATTTCTCTCTCTCTCTATGGAGGTTGACTACCTCAAATTAAGTCAATTTTCCCACCATTCCCATACACTCCCCTACAATTCCTATCCAATCCCATTAGGAACCATTAGGTTCCTAACATTTGGCATCAGAGCTATCGATCTTGAGACGGGTGAAGGTGTTTTCAAGGGGAGGGAAATATTAGGAATATGAAATAATTGTTATAATCCCTTTAGTTAGGTAGTTGATTGAGATTAGGATGAGTTAATTAGGATTTGAGCACATGTAGCTCATTTAACACATGGCTTAATTCATAGGGCACATGTTGAATTAACTAACCAATTATCTTGAGCCATATGGGCCAATAACATTAGAGCTAGTCTCCTATAAATACATGATTGTAATTCAACATTAGATATCAATGGAAGAATAAACCAATTTCTTAGTGCATCTCTCTCTCTCTCTCTCTCTCTCTCTCTCTCTCTCTCTCTCTCTCTCTGTGTGGAGGGTGACTACCTCAAATTAAGTCAATTTCCCTACAATTTCCATCAATCCCCCTACAATTCACACCCTTCCCCATTAGGAACCTTCCTAACATCTTCTCTCTCTCTCCTCTTTCTTTCTCTATTTCAAGAATCAATCTGATTACTTATGGCAAAAGAAGAATTTATATTGGAGAGACTAAAGACCAACTAATATGAGGGTTGCTTAGATGGTTTTAAAAATCAGATCAGACAAAGAATGGAAAAGGACTAGTTCTAGATTATTTTTTCTAAAAGGGATGGTCAAACCAATGATGTCATTAATAATTTTAAAATTATAAAAATAAATAAAATATATGTTTAATGATATATACAAACAAACCAAATATAAAATACACACTTCACTTTTATCATTTTTCTTTCTTTCACTGAAAAGTATACTTGTAGAAAAGGTGTGAAAAAAGTGAGGTTTCCTGTACATGAAAGCTCTAGCCATTTGTATATATAAAAGCTAAAAAGACACAGACATATTTATTTGTTTCATTATTCTATTTTATATTCTTTTCCCGAAGCCCACCAGACCATCAATTAACTATTTGTCCTTGTCTTCCACAACTCAACACCAATGAAAAAAAATGTGCCCAAAGCTAAGGAAAACATTGAAAATTCAAGATGCCTGTGTTGTGTCAGTGGGTTTCATTCCACCCAGGACGAAGTGGGCTCGCCGATCTGCTCAGTTCTTCGAGCACGGCGTGAAGCTGATAAGAAGACTCACAGATATCTACAAGATATTCTATGCTGTGACAGATAGCTACAAGACTCACAGATATCTACAAGACTCTACAAGAAGACTCAAATATCTACAAGATATTTAATAAGGAAGAGGTTCTACAATCTACAGTGATGCTCTTCAAGATCAGGAAAAACCGGTTCAACCAACCGGTCCGATCCGATCCTATTTATAAAATCATTAACTACTCCTCTTTGTTACTTCATTTTCATCTAATTGTATTGAAGTTAATTTCACCCAAAATAAAATAATAAACTTTGAAGATACTGTGAGATCCATAGATCTTTTGAAGCCTATACTAGTTGGGACCTTATTTACGTGGGCTAAAATTTGGGGTTTTACACCATATATTTCCATTTCCGAATTTCTTCTTTCTATTCGTATCTCTTCCTGAGGTACTTGTATTTGTTTTAAGGTCTAAGTGTTCACAACATGACGTACTTTTTATGAAATAAATCTTTGATTACCTATCAAAAAAAATAATAAATAAAAATAAAAACTTTGATTCAGGGTTTAAGAGTTATTGCTTTTACCTGCAGTAGGGTTTCGAAGGACTGAAGCTAGATTCCTTTCTCGGCGTATGACCAATTGGAGAGCCGGTCTCCGAAGGCTTGCCGCAAATGCATCCCATCCGTCACCGAAGGTAGTGGCAAATCCAAGATTTTGAGTAAAATTTAGTGTTATTTGTGAAAAATGAAAAGAGTGCCTTTTATTTTTGTTGAGAGTGGCAGTATGGCATTTCTTTTTATTGAGACAGATTTGGTCCAAGTCCGACCAGTCCCGGCTCATATAATTTGTGCAAGCAGTAATGTTTTTCTTCTTTTTTGGCTGAGTAAAGCAGTTACGTTTCCCGAAGCTTGTTGAGTCGGTGGATGGCCAGATTGAATTCAAAGGGTGACAATTTGGGTCGGGTTTGGGTAAAACCTGAATTTTCCGGTTTGGGTATGGGTATTACCCAAACCTGATCTATATTTTAAATAAATAAATTTTAGAAAAAAAAAAAAAAAATGTGGGGGGACAAACCAGCTGCCAGCTACAGTGGTTTAAATGAGTAGCACTTTAACTTTAGGAGCATAAGAACAATTGTATCAGTTGATGCAAAATTATGCAAAATAGAAAAATGTGCTCATTTTACACATTTTGAGCAAAAAAATCTATATCAGTGGGTATAAAATTGTGCATTTATGTACAATTGCTACAGTAACTGTGCATATATGCACGATTACTGTAGCTCGTATATTTGATATTTTATTTTTTTTCTCTCTCCTACCTTTGACTCTTATCTCAACTCTCTTTTTCTCATTTCATCACATCTCTCTCTTTCTCTCATCTCAACTCTCTGAGCCTCTCCAATCCAACAATTTGATGAGTGTATGTTGTTCGCCAGAAATCTGAAGATTTCCACTGACAAAGACGAGCATGCCACCAAAGGGGCTAGAGGGCTGGCAATCGACAGTGGTTATGTGGTGCTTACATTACTGGAAGGGGAGGGAGGTGAGCTTAACGACGATGTTGGGTGAGCCCTGTATCTTCTGCCCCTCGAAGGTCAGCATCAAACCTTCCTAGTACAGGTTTACTAGAGCAAATCGATTCGAATCAAAAGTCGAGTAGTAGTGCTCGACAAACGCCTTCGACACTTTGTTTGGGTTCATTTTTTTTTTCGATCTTCTCTCAAGTCTCTCTCTCACCTTTGCTTTGCGGCTCTCTCTCTCTCTCTCTCACAAAAGTGTGTGACATTTACCGTTCGGATCTATGGCTTTTGGGTTTTGATCAGATCTATGGGTTTTGGGTTTTGATCCATTTTTTATTATTTGTTTGATTAGTGGGTTTTGGGATTTCATATGGCTAGGTTGAATGGGTTGATGATGGTGGTTACTTGATGATGGTGGCTGATGATGGTGGCTATGTGATTGTGTTGGGTCTGTGAGAGAGATGATAGTGTTAAAGAAATGAATATTTTATTTGAATAAATGTGTATAATAGACAAACTGATATGGGTGTTTTGTAAAAATGGGAATGTAAAATAGAAAAAGTAGGTTTTAGATGTATAAAATGAAAAAAAAAAATTGCATCAACTGATTCAGTTGCTCTAAGTATTGGTGGTGCTAAAAGGTTAAATTACTATTTTTAGCACCATAAACTCCCATTAGAGCACTAATATTGAGGGGTGTACACCCCTCAATTACTATTTTACGATCTAATTCCTTATAATCGCACTCCATCCCAGTTGCTAAACCTAAAAATTTTTCCCAACACGCTACAGTAAGGTTGCATATTAACGCCTATTTCTCTCTCCTCTTCTCTGACTTTCCCCTTCTCTCATTTCCCTTTTTGGAGAAAGTTTCTCTGCAATTTGAATTGGAGGAAGTCTCTCCAAACTGTGACGTGTCATTATCAGAGAATGACACCTGTCCCATTCCACTAAGACTCAAATTCAAGAGATAACTGCTATTAACTCAAACGTTAGCCACTCTCCCGATCAAATTTTTCGCCTTTCAGAGCAACCAAACAGACCACACAATAGCCATTTTGTGGTTCATCTGACAAACTCAAAAGCTTATTAAACAAAAATTCTAACAAAGAACCAAAGGGCAAAGAGAACTCCAAACAAAACAAAAATTCAATACATCAAAATTCAAAAAATTGTTAATGTATAAAAATCAGCAAAAACATTTTCAATTTTGAGGAGTCAAACTAAAGAAGTAGAATAAATTAGTGCACTTTGTTTTTGAAAAGATTGTTGTTTTTGTTATTTTTTGTGGTTTCAGAAATGGAGGCTTTGGGTGGAGGCCTTAGCAGGATCTGGAACTCAAACCATCCCTTCAGAAAAAGACCCAAAAAACCTGATTCCAAATCCAAATCCTCCAATTCCGCAGCTGCAACTGGCAAAGCCAGTTACCGGTTTCCATTGAAGCAAGCCATCACGACTGGCTTGCTCGCTCTCACTGACAACACCATCGCTCAGCTCAGGGAGCGATGGACTAAGCGAGAGCCTTTGAACTCTGATTCTAATGCTCTCACTGAAGTCAGTGGAAACTCAAACCTGCTCCTTTTTCTTTGTTTCCCCCCTTTTTTTTTGTTATGTTGTGTTTGGTTGCTGAGAAAATGAGGGGAAAAGAAAGTGTGAAGTTTGCAACTTTTGAGAGTTATGTGTTTGTTGTCCTCTGTTTGGGTGCCAATGGAAGTGTTTATTTGAAAGTAGAAATAATTAACAATTTTCTGAATTTTGATGTATTGAATTTTTGTTTCGTTTGGAGTTCTCTTGCCCTTTTGGTTCTCTGTTGGAATTTTTGTTTAATAAGCTTTTGAGTCTGTCAGATGAACCACAAAATGGCTATTGTGTGGTTTGTTTGGTTGCTCTGAAAGGTGAAAAATTTGAACAGGAGAGTGGCTAACGTTTGAGCTAACAGAAGTTATCTCTTGAATTTGAGTCTTAGTGGGGTGGGACAGGTGTCACTCTTTGATAATGACATGTCACAGTTTGAAGAGACTTCCTTCAATTCAGATTGCAGAGAAACTTTCTCCTTTCTTTTTTCCCTTTCTTTCTCTCCTCCTACTCCTCTCCGTTTCACTTCTCCATATCTATCTCTTCTCTCTCTATTTCTCTTTTCTCCATTTCCCACTCTTCTCTCTCTATTTCTCTATTATTTTTTCCTCATCTCAACCTCCCTTTCTTCGAATCGATGATTGTTGGTTCAGTGGTGGCATTTCAGTGGTCGTGGTCATGGCTTGCCGTGCACGGGTTCAGATCGTCATGGGTGGGTTCAGATTGGCACAGGTGGGTTCAAATCGTCGTGGGCTAGCGTGTGGTCGTTGATGCTCGTGGGTGGCCGTGTTTTGCTTGTCGTGGGCCGCTGCGAGTCTTAGGTTTGGTGGTTGTGGCAAAAAATGGACCTGATTTGGTTTTGTTTTTTTTTTTGTTTTTTGTTTTTTTTATTTTTTTATTTGGGTTTGTGGGTATGGATTTGTCAGTGGTGGATGTTGATGGTGGTAATGGTGGTGGTAGCAACAACAAATGGTTTGCGTTTTGATTTTGTTTGGGTATTTTGAGTTTCAGTTTGGGTATTTTGAGTTTTAGTATAGGTCTTGGATTTTGTTTGAGTTTAGGTTTGACTCTCGGTGGTGGTGCTAAGTTGATCGGCGGTGGGTTTTTGGTGGTGGTTTGTGGTTGTTGGTATGGGTGATTGTGGTGGTTGTTGGTGGTGGTTTCAGTTTTGATTGGTTGTGTTGGTGACTGAGTTTAGGTGGTTGGCTTGATCTGGTTTGGGTTTAGGGATGATGAAAAAATGAGACAGAGAGAGAAAAGAGACAATGGAGAGGAGAGAGAGAGAGAGAGAGGGAAGTTTTATATTTAATTTATTAGGAAGTATATATTATTTTATTGTAATGTATGTAAAAATAGAAACTGGGATGTTGGGTGAGTTGTAAATGAAATGGTAAAATAGATAAAGTAGGTTTTGAAGTTATAAAATAGATCTTTTTTGGAATCCCGGATTGGAATACTCTTAGTGCTTAACATTAGTAGAGCCAAAGGTAAATTTTTTTGGCTCCTTGCTACAATAGTAAACAGCCAAGAGTAGCTGTTTACTATAGCAAGAAGGCATAAAAAAATCATTGTTTATTCTTTTCCCTTTCTTCTATCATTAAAAAAAAAAATTTCTCCTTTTCTTTCTTCTCTCTCTCTCTCTCTCTCTCCTTTCTTCTTTTTTTTCTCTCTCTCAAGTGCCTCCCTCATCTCCCTCTCGTGGGTGGGATCGTGGTGGTGAGTAGATCAGTCTTAAGGGTGGCTGGGTTCGTCAGTGTCAGTGAGCTATGGTGTGGTTGGTTCATCGGCTGTGGTGTGGTGTGGGCTGTAGTGTGGTGTGGTGTGGTTGGTTTAAGGGCTGGGTGCCTTGCTTGGTTGCTTTTTTTTTTTTTTTTTTGTCTTTTTTATCTTTTTTTTTTTTCTTGCTATGGGTTGTGGTAGTGGTGGTGGTTTGTGGTTGTGTGGGTAGATCGATGTTGACACCTCATATTGCAACACGCATTTAACTTCACCTGGAGGGTAAAATGATAATTTTGCCTTAAAAATATGCATCTTGATTCTGGTCATTAGATCCTTAATCTCATTTCACCAAAATGATCTTGATGTTGTAATGATCTAATCGACTGGTCATAAGCCCTAATTGGACCACCGGATTGAAAGTTATCATCAAATCAAGTTTTAATGGCTGAGATGCACTATCACAAATTGAGTCCGACTATATGTGATTATGAAAAATTGATTTCAATTGGTTATAAGTATAATCAATTTGAGATCAATGATGTGTCATAATTTGATTGGTTAGAACTACATTTTATGGTAGGGTTGCACATATCTAATTAACTAGATAGTTAAACATTAATTATTCAATGAGTAATTTGTGCAATTATCTTTTAATTAGCGTAAATTTAGAACTAATTAAGTCTAAAATGGGAGTGATTGGAGTCTATTAATATTAATTGGAAACTAATTTGGAACCTATTAATGCTAATTGTGCTAAAATTGTTTTCTAACAAATGACCTCTGCTCACTATTTCGTTGATATCTCTCAGAATATTTTGAATCTATGAATGAAGTTAATTTTTCCAAAAACTAGACATCCAAGGCTTCAATTTGAGCACAAGAACAAGACAATTCTGATCAAAATTGAGTAAGATATGATTTTTTGAAGTTGGCTCTACAGACTGTTACAATAGCTACGGGAAAACCGAATTTTGCTTTTTCCTCACTCCCACCAATCTCTACATTTAATGTCCCCGATTTCCCTAAAGACTAAAATAAGTCTTAGGTTCATGATTCTTTGTCAACCCTCATTAAATGATATTTCATTCATATTTTCTTCACCGCTACTATATAAACCCCCCCTCTCCTCCATTCTAAGACACAAAAACCCTCTCTCTTCTCCTCTTTTGAGTTTTAGGAAAGTTGAATAGTCTTGTCATATCTTAGTCTTCTTGAGACTCAAGGTATTGAGTGAGACTTACTATTCCTCTCATAACTCTTCTTTTCTTTCATCTTTAGAACCCCCCTCAAGAGCCTCCTCCTTCACCATATGGATCTTGCATGAAGGTATAATCCATTTCCCTAATTATTTTTTTGTGTTGACATAATGAGAGTTTAAGATTAAAGCATGATAGTAATCATTTAAATTCCCTTAAATATGTTTGAATGTTCTTAATTGTTCTTATATGTTCTTCATATGTTCTTGGTTGTTCATCACATGTTCATGCATAACACTAATTTTAATCTTAAATTCACATAGAAAATATGAAAAACATATTTGTTTAATAATTCTTTCAAATTCTTGAATCTAGAATATCACCATCCACACACATTCACTAGAATTTATTTTTCAATCCAAATGAAATGCTTAATAAATGGAATTAGAGTTTATCACATGCATACACAATGAATTCAACATGCAAATTGATGAATAACATATTGGATAATATGATATAAATGGTAGCCATCATAGTCTAGAAGACCAGTTTCACTGGGCAAGGTGGGTGCCTAACACCTTCCCACCTTGTAACATAGCCTCCAAACTTAAATCAAGGGTTGATAGACCAATGTTTATCATTGTAATTTTCAATTTTTAAATTGTAACTAGGAAACAAAGTTATGTATTTTATCTTAGATTGTATCTAGGACCAAAACCATGTAATTTTCCTATGATCAATGTAAATTCAATTGAAAATTAATAAAATGAGGAATTTTTCAATTTTGGTTTTCTTATTTATCCCAATAATTAAATAAGTGGCGACTCCATTGTAAAACCCTTAATCTAAAGAAGAAAATATAACTAATCGAACCACCATTTTGAGACGTAATAACATGATTTCACCCATTCACGTGGGTTTGGCCCAACACCCTAAAAAAGAGGGCTGGGGGCACTGTCTCTCACAATCGGGTTGCTTGGTTTTTTTTTTTTTTTTTTTCCCTTTTATGGGCTGTGGTGGTGGTGGTGGTGGTGGCAGCTATGGTTGTGGTTATGGTTGTGTGGGTAGATCAGGCTGCTTGGTTGTGCCTTTTTTTTTTTTTTTTTTTTTTCCTGTTATGGACTGTGGTGGTTGTGGTGGTGGTTGGGGTGTGGTTGTGGTTGGTGGTTGGATCTTGAAGTTTACGGTGGAAGTTTTAATTATTATTCTAATGAGTTCTTTGTATTATTTTAATCAAATAGCTAAAAATATAGATTCATTAATGTTAAGTATATTGTAAAGAGAAGAGGTAAAACAGATAAAGTGACTTTTGTAGGTGCTAAATAGTCAAATTTTTAGCTCCACCAATGTAGATGCTCTAATATGCATAATGTGGGCCTATGTCTTACCCAAAAAAATATTATTCGGTTGAAAATATGTACCTATTATAAGATGAGAAATTCACAGCATTATAACAAATCTTAAGCGGTAGGTAGTTACAGGTTGTTATTAATGAGATAAAAAAATAATTTAAGTGGTAAGTTCAAATTAGAACCAATAACAACTAACCATCTATAATTTATATTTATATTTATAGGATAGGTTCAAGTTACACCTGGTGTAACTCTAAGTAATGTTACATCACTCAATATTTTTTAATTGGATGCAAATTTTAACAAATCTACCGTTAGATTACATTATCTTCGTATATTCTCCATGCTTGCAAAATTTCAAGGTGATTAAAAATTAATAGCCATGTCATCAATCAATTTTTTAAATTCAAATTTTTGTAGTTTAAAATGATGCATAAAAGAAGAGTTTATGGATCAAATGGTAAATAACATCCAATTGAGATGAAAATTGACATGATTGTTAAGAACATATAGAACATGTAATTCAATGGTGAGATTTTCAAAATATGAATTCTATAACAAGTTATTTGATGATGTAACATTGCTTAAAATTACATCAGGTGTAACTTGAACCCAACCCTATATTTATATGTGTACTATAAAACTGAAGTTTTTGACTAATATTTGACTTTTTTTGACTTTATTAGGAGTTGCCACGTAGGATTTAGAGCTCCCACATTTTTCCTCATCAACTATATTTAAAAAATAAATAAATAAACTAATTCTAACTCGAAATTTCCTACAACTATAACCCTCTTAAAATCAAAAACTCAAAACACAAAAACACAAAAACTAAGGCCCTATTTGGTTTATACCTCACCCATATCTCATAATTCATATCTCAATTCTCATAACTCACAACTCACAACTAACAACTCACAACTCACAACTCATTACTCATTCTCATAACTCAATTTGAAGTCCTATTTGGCACCCAGTATCTCATTAGTTTTTGGTTTGTAAAAAGAAAAATATCACTCAATTGGTGGGACCCTGGTACAGTACCCTTCCTCTCTAGTAGTCCAAATAATTTTGTCTTTGGTTCTTTTCATCTGAGTTTTCATAGGAATTTTATTAAAGCAATATCCATATGCACAATCATCACCCAAGTCTACAAATTCCTTTGAATTTGAAGTTGTTCCCTTCGTCTTGCAAATGAGAAGTACTTAAGTAAAAGGTGATCAAGTGCAAAGATGGCTCCAATTTTGACAGACCAAAAAAACTGGAGGTGTAATGATAAAATAAAATAAAATAAACAAAAGAAAATGGAGGTCTAAACTGGAGGTAGAAACTAGAGGGAGATGTAAACATAAAACCCAAACAACTTCACATCAAGAACCCAGTAACAAAGAGATGGAGGGTATATCCAGTGAAGATGAAGAGGAATGAGATTGTGTTTACTAGGAGCAGCTGGGCCTTGTATCGAACTGGGGTGGCGGAGTTGATGAAGCGGCAAAGCTAAAGATGTTCAGAGGAGCAGACCTAAAGAGAAGAAGAAAGAAAGAAAAAAGAAAGAAAAGAAGAAACAGAGTAGCAGACGTGAAGAGAAGAAGAAAGAAAGAAAGAAAAAGAACAAAAAGAAAAGAAAAGAAAGAGAGCTGGTGATTAGACAAGACACTAAGCAGTGGGTCCCATTTATTGAATGAAATTACAATATTGCCACAAAACTCATATTTTATAAATTGAAAACAAGCTTTTATTGTTTCCGAATTTGTTAACCCATATCTCAAAAAACTCAGTTTTGTTAACTAAGTGAACTGACCCAAAATCATCCAAACAATGTTCATGCCCGTGGCTCCACGGGTTTTGGGATATGAGTTAACAAAACACAGTTTTGTTAACTCAGTTCACCAAAATCCAAACAAAACCTAAGGGGTTGTTTGGATTTAGTGTTTTCCATCACCCATCACTTTGTTTTCATCACCCATAACTCAAAACTAGTGGGTCCCACGGTTGTTTGGTTTGTTTGGATTTGTTTTCAGTTTTTGTTTCCATTACTCAATTCTCTGATTTTTGAGTGATGAGTTATGGAAATTAAAAACAAATTTTATGTGTTTTTGAGTTATGGAAACTGAGCTATGATGGCATTTTGGTAAATACACACATATTTGAAGGACTCACAATTAGAGAGTAGTCAAATCCGATCTGGTCTTTTTCTTCTTCTTTTTTTTTTCCCCTTTCACACTGGGTCTGGTCTTCTTCTTTTTTTTCTTTTTTTTTTTTTCTTCTTTTCTTTCCTTTTCACATTGGGTTTCTGGGTTTGGTTTTTTTTTTCTTTTTCTTTTTTTCTTTCATGCTGGGTCTGGGCTTGGTTTCTTTATTCTTCTCTTTTTCTTTTTTTCTTTTTTCTTCTTCTTTTCTTTCCTTTTCACATTTGGTTTCTGGGTTTGGTTTCTTTTTTTCTTTTTTCCATTCCTTGTCACTGGGTTCAGTGTGTTTGGGAATTGGGGGTTGAAGGAAAAAAAGAAAAAA
Organism: Quercus ilex subsp. ballota; assembly: GCA_032727855.1. NCBI lineage: Eukaryota > Viridiplantae > Streptophyta > Magnoliopsida > Fagales > Fagaceae > Quercus > Quercus ilex. Next base: position 4,516,030 of record CM064917.1, on the reverse strand, counting down.
AGAAAAGAAATAAGAAGTAAAAGTTGCACCAAGTCAATCTGTGGGTCCCACAAAAAGTAAAATTTTTTGAGTTATCAAAATTGGAAACAAATGCCAAAAATGCAACCTTAGGAAGTTGATGTATTTCAGTGATAAATGATGAGTTATAGAGTGATGAGTGAGGAGTGATGAGTGATGAAAATTGAGTGAGGAGTGATGAGTGATGGTTTTTTAAAAACCAAATAGCCCCTAATTCTCCCCAACGTCTCTCTTCTCTACCCTTCTCTTTCCCAAAATGTAAAATCAAAACCCAGCTCTGAAAATCAATGCAAAATCATAAGAAAATTTTGTATAGTACCACTATAAGTCTACATGTTTGTGAGATAGATGAAGATCAAAAAGTAGAAAAGGTGGGATAAATCTTTATTCTATGTAGCCATTGATGCTTAATAGTTCATAGATTTGCAGACAAAACTCTTAGTTGAAAGTTGAAACGGTGAAGGAATGAAGTAGGAGAAACCAGAGTACAAAGGGGAGAGTAAAGTTAAAAAGGAGGAAGATGAAGAAGAAATTAGGTGGGGTAGGCCACCTGCTCCTAAGACCAAGCACTAGGTCCCTCCTCCTCAAGGTATGTACAAGGTCAATATAGGCGCTGTCGTGTTCAAGGAACAGGGCTACTGCGAAATTGGGGTGGTTATTAGAAACGACCAAGGGCAATTGATGGGCGCAATATGCAAGAGAGTAGACTTCCCTCTGGGGGCCTTAGAAGCAGAAGCTAAAGCCGTTGAGGCAGGAATTCTCCTAGCCTGGGACCTGGGGCTGAAGGATATAGTTGTGGAAGGGGACTCTCAACTAGTTATACAAGCCTTAAAGGGTTCCACACCTCTTGCCCTCCCTATTCTAAAGATAGTAGAAGGCTTGAAGCAATGTCTACTGAACTTTAGCTCTTGGATGGTCGCACATACTAGAAGAAATAACAATGCAATTGCTCATTTGCTAGCTAGGACTGCAAAGAATGTAACATATAGTGTAATATGAGGTTTTTATTTTTCAAAATAACATTGATTTTCAAACAATTTTGTTAGTTAGCACGTTTTCAAAACTATTTAGGAAACTAACATCTTGAGTGTAATAAACTCGATTTTGGAATGCTAAACTCGAGTCCATCAGACTCGTTTTTTGTCAAATTGAAATCAAGCCTTACAAACTTGATTTCAATATACTTACTCAACAAAACCAAAAACAACGAAGAACATAAACAACGAAGAATGTTGAAGAAACAACAAAATCAACAAACCCACAACGAAACCAAAAACCTAAGCAAACCCACCGCAAAATCAACAAACCCAAGCAAACCCACAACAAAATCAACAAACCCAAGCACCTGATCAATGCTTTGATTGTGGCTCAGATGCTTACTCGGAACTCAGAAATCAAGCTACCGTTAGATTCTTCTTCTTCTTCTTCTTTGTTCTTCTTCTTCTTCACTTAGTCTGATTCTTCTAGGTATTTCTTTTTTAAATTTTTTTGATCGTGGGGTTCCTCTTCTTCGGTCAGATCCTCCATCTTCTCTGTCAGATCCTCCATCTTCTCTGTCAGATTCTTCATCTTCTTCACTTGGTCAGATTTTTCTTTTTGCAATACTAAACCTGAGCTTTATAGGCTTGATTTTGAGGTCGTTAAAGCTTCAAATCGAGTTCATTATACTTGATTTAGCACTCCAAAATCGAGTCTGATAATCTTGAGTTGTTAGATAGCAAAATAGTTTAAAAAATGTGCTAACTAACAAAATAGTTTGGCTTTTAGTGTTATTTTCGAAAAAAAAAAAAAAAAAAAAAAAAAAAAAAACCCTGTAATATGGGTCAAGGACACCCCATAATTGAATTCCAAATCTTGAATGATGTAATTTCAATGGACCCCAGTCCACATTAATGAAATCCGATCAAAGTTTACAATAATAAAAAAAAAAAGGTTGGGTAAGTGGGATTGGGATTGGGGAATGAGAATATCAGTGTTAAAATTTGTGGACCTGGGAGTGCCACGTTTTGAGTCTTAAAATTAATAATTAGTTTTTTTTTTTTTTTTTTTTTTTAAAGTATTAGATTTTTCCTACATACTATTCAACGTTTTCCAAATATTCAAATTGCAAACTTAAAATTTTTTTTTTGGTTGAAATTAACATTTTTTTTTTTTACCATGGAAACAAGTGCTTTTGTTTTTTTTATTATTATTGTACTATTATATTATTGTTTTTATTATTATCTTCTTCTTTTTTAGAATACTAAGTATTTTTAACACATACGCAGAAAAATGGAAGAAGGTTTTTTAAAAAGACTTACTAGTTTTTATTATTATCTAAATACATAGAATTTGGTGATAATATATGAGTACATCCATTGTTTTATTTTCGTTTCCCACGGGCAAAACAGAAACGTTATTGGCTTCCTTTGACTGGAAACATGTGGAGGAGATTAAAAAAAAAAAAGGTAAATAAATAAAAATAAAAAACCTAAAAGGTAGAGAGAATAAGTAGACAAGAATAAAATAAGGTAAAAAAAAAGCGTTGGTAGGTTAATTAAAGTAAAAAATATATAAGTGAGTTTCGGTTAATTTAACTGGTAAAGTTTTCGATGGTTGAATAAGATATTTAGGGTTCAAGCTCTGCCTATACAAAAAACCGATTGATATCTTGATATGCCGATAAAGAGTTATCATTAAGAGCAGATGTCATAGATTGAAACTCTCTTAAAAAAAGTAAATAAATAAATAAATAAATAAAAATATATATATATATATATATATATATAAATGATGCTAAAGATACAACAAATTTCACCACTTAACCTCTAAAAATTAATGTTAACAATCATAATTCTTTGAAAAATATTAGTACTATTTTTAAAAATCTTTTAAGTAGTTTTTTCGTGATTTGCGTGGGATAACGATTAGTTTGTTGTAAAAGTATTGTGAAAATATTATAAGCACGAGTTAGTGACTAGTTTGTTGTAAAAGTGGTGTAAAAATATTATAAACATAACACATTCTTTTTAGAGAGGTGCTATGTTCATAACATTTTCACAACAAATCATAAGTAGTTAGTTGTTATTGGTTTAAATTTGAACCCTAACACTAAGATTACTTTTTTGCCCCAATAATAACAACCAACCATTTAAGATTTGTTGTAAAAATATTGTGAAAATGTTGTGAACATATCAATTGTGAAATAGCTTCTTACATGCTCCTGGAGAAGTGGTTACAAAGACAACTACGCCTTTTGTAGTTTGTTTTTGGGGGGCTGCTTTTGTTTCTACTATTTGGGTAGGGCTGCAGTTTGAGATCAAACTCAGCAGAAAATTAATTAGTTCCATGGTCAAGCAAGCATGCATATTCTGGTAATTTTGATCAATGTACTGTGCACTTTATTTTTTTAATTAGCATTTCTCTTCCTTACCAAATTTTAATAATTCCCATTATGTCAGACTCTGAGACCTTGAATTTGCACAAGTATTTGTTTTTATTTTGTTTTAATGGGGTTTGGAACATGAATCTTAATTAGAACCCCAACAAAGATTTCATCTTTTGAAGCCAAGGGCTTTGAAGAATTTGGATTCATTGTGTATTGTGTATTGTAGGGACATTGAAAATAATCCCCAAGGAACACACCTTGGAAACCTTTTACAGTCGCCCACCTCTGAATCTAAATCCTAGAAAATAGTGGGAAAAAGCACTCTACAATGGGAAGCTCAAGCAATAGATTTCATTGACCATTATAACACTGCAAACACTATTACAATCTAAGCTTTATTGGTTGCGGGAAGTTCTAACTTATGTTCCCGTGGTGTTATACACGTTATTTCTCTTTCTCTCTTTCTAAGATAGGTTTCCTCCTTTTTTCTTTGTTTTTCCAACCTCCCCCTCTTTCTGGCCTCCTTCACCCCTTACATCTTCCCCCTTTTTTATTACCCTTACAGCTATTTCACTTACACCCAAAGTAGCAGGGATATTTTCCTTACTTTATTGATTTCCTCACCTTGTTATCTTGTAACTCACATGGCCTAGGGGGTGACGTGTACTGTTTAGGCTATCTTACGTGCCATTAATGCGGCAGAGGTTAGGTAAGAACCCCTTCATTAATGCGGAGGCAAAGATCTTCCTCCTTCTTGCACCTTCTAGGACCTTCCCATGGTCACTAGCATCTTCCAGAAGTCATGTGTTGACGATTTGTGCTCCATGTCTCAAGCAAGCTACTAATCTATCTTTCCCGCAAGAATGGACTACCCATGGTACTTAACCTCGTCCTTGCTGCTTAGGACGAACCAGCTTTAAGCCCATCGCACAAAGGCCAAGCCCAATTACTTTGCCGCGGTCCAACAACTCCTTGGGCTTTAGGTTTGTGGAGGGATGGTTCCACTTCCCACAATTATTATTATTATTTTAAAAGTATGCCCAAAATTTTGTTATTTAAAAATTTTTAAAAATAAGTAAATAAATAAACTTGAAAAATCAGGTTCGGGTCAAGTATGGGTATCCATGGTAAAAAAATCAAGTAGGAATTGGGTATGGGTTGTTAATACCATATTTTGTTTGACCTCAGTAAGCGTGCCAAAATGCAATTTCAAGCCCTAAAAAGTGAGAATCGTGCTCCCAAAAATAAGAAAATAGGGTACTACATGAAAAAAAAAAAAAAAAAAAAAATCCTATTTACCTTGACCTGATGATGGAACAAACCATCCAAGATTTTACAAAATTCAAACTTAACATTTATGGCAAAGTTTGACCAACGTTGACTAAACCCTGATTGGGATTGGTCAAAGCGTTGGATTTTTTATATGACCGTCCAATTGAGGTAAATTTTTAACCATATTAAATATCATGAAATTCCCTTCAAAATAACAGTTCATGAACCAAAATTGGAGTTAAAAAAAAATGAAATATCAAGAAAATACAAAAACCTTAATTAAATGTATTATTTTTCAAGTAAAGGGGTTGTTTCGGGGGGTGTTTTTGCATAATAAAATGTACCAATCCAGCTATAGCTAGTGCGAACTGCTTGGATCATATTGAAGTATAATGAATTAGCTACCTTTCATAAAAGGGCTCGACGATATCTTCTCTAGATTGGGATAAATGAATTTTTCAAGAATAGTGTTATTAAATTTCCTACACTGCATCACCTTCCTTCCAGACTCGATATATCAACAACCGTAACTTCAAATCATACAATGTCAGAACCTATAGAAACAAGACATCCAAACCTTTCTAGAGTCACCAAATTTGAAGAAATCTGAACTCTTGAAAACCTCCAAACAGCAACCCACAAATAGGGTAAAAAAAAAGGAAAAATCAGAAAATTGGAAAGGAAGAATGGAGAAGCTTCTAGAAGAATGAGGAGTGGCAGCTGGCATTACAGCTGGTGCACACCATGGTGTGAGCTAGCTGCCCCTCATTTTCCCCTATAAATATCTCTCCCCTCCTCTTGGAAATATCACCAACAATCATGCATAAAAATCACAAAAAATCTTCTCTCTCTCTCTCTCTCTCTCTCTCTCTCTTGAATTTCTTTAGATTTAGTTTTTTTTTTTTGGAAAACCCCTCCTAAACCTGAGAAACTCCAGCCCTTTTCCACCATTTTTATATTCTTAGTTTAGCTTGGTGAGTTTTGTAACAAAGATATGGGCTAGCTTTGTTCATAACTACACCATTCTCTCTCTCTGTGAGTGTAAAATACATCATTTTATATATTGAAATGCTTTTACTTTTTATTTTTTATGTTGTTCATCTACTCTTTTTTGCTCGTTACATATTGTTTTATATCTCTCTATTTGTGTATTTATTGTTTATGCTCTTTGCTCTTTAAAGCCCTCTCTATACTTGTAAAAAATGTTTTCTATCATTTTTTTTCTTTGTTGTCTTCACTCTTTAAATTCCTTGGGTTTAAAAAGAGAAAACAAGCAAACATCTTTGATAAATCCTCATCTTCCTAACTAGAAGGCTCATGGAGGAGTATCCTAGTGCATGGCCAACCTTAGTGGGAAGATGGTGATTTACCATAGATGGGTTTCTCTTAAATGGGTTCTAAAGCTTGTTCCTAAGCACAATATGAGTATGCTTCTGAGAAAATTGTAGAGGTCCCCATGAATCCCTTTTCCCAACATGGATGAGAATCCATAAGCTTGAATGTGACAAGATTTAAGGTTTATATAGGAGAAATTTCTTAAAAAAATAATTTTAAATCAACTCTTTTACGTTATGTCTTGCTCTTAAATTCCTTTAAATACAAGCTTTTACCTAATGTCTTGCTCTTTTACTTTATGCCTTGTTCTTAAATTCTTTTGAATTCAAGCTTTTACTTTATGTCTTGCTCTTAAATTCTTTTAAATTCAATCTATTACATTATGTCTTATTTTAAATTCCTTTAAATTTTTGTCTTTACATTCAAGTCTTTAAATATTGTTCTCCTTTAATTTATTCACTTTACCTTTGAGCTTGCTTTATTTTCCATATTCCCTTTCTTATGTGTAAAAGGGTTTAAGGGGTTGCTAGTTCTCTAGCTAGCACCATAAACCCTAGATTACCAAATAGCAATAGCTTGGGTAAGCAAACCTCTAAAAAATAATGTGAATTTAAAATATTAAAAAAAAAAAAAAAAGGCTCCAATGTTCATCCATTTTTCTTAAAATGTATCTTTTTCAAAAGATAGCCTCTCTTTGATTTCTTAAAAAAAAAAGGCCTTCCAAAGTGGCATTTTTCAAACCCTCCATTTTCAAAACCTTATTTGGTTCTTCTTCTTTACATAAAAAATGAACAAAAACCATGGAAATCCTTTTCTCAAAAATCATTTTTTTTTTTTAAATAGTTTTGATTTATGTTTTGGTTATCTTTTTAAAGAATATGGAAACTTTCTTTTGAACAAAAAAACAAAGTGATTTTAAACTTCAGTCTAAAACTTTTCCCCTTTTAAATGTAAGTGTTCTACCTTAAAAAGATAAAAACTATGGATTCTTTGCTCCAAACCCTTTTTTTAAGAAAGCTCATGAAAACCATTTTCTTAGAATCAAACTTTTTTTTAGATGTTAAATTAAGGTTTCAAAACACCTTTTTCCAAACAAATTTGTTTCCCCCTTTTCCAAATGATTTTTGAGCTTAAATCACAATTTTACAAAAACTCTTTTTCTTTACCATTTCAAAACATAAAACTTGAATTCTTTAGAAAGATGAACAAAAACCATTGTTTTTCATCAAAGCCATAAAATTCATTTTCTTCGAAAAACAACACTTTTTGCAGAAATATCTTCAGTTTTAATTTGGGTCTCTAAAAATTCTTTCCCTAATCAAGTTTGGATTCTTTTTTATGAAAATATTTCCCTTTTAAAAAGCAAACCCTTTTTTCTAAATGGTTTAAAATCAAGTTTTGGGTATGTTTTCTTTAAAAAGTTTGAGGATTCATTCTCTTAAAAAGAAAGAGGGTCTTTCTCAAAGGTAAGATTTAAGGTATTTTTTTATATGCTTTGTTTTAAACACTTTGGAATTGCATTCTTTTTTTAGGTATGTGTCTATGGCATGGTTTTAAAAACCAAACTGAGAGTAAAACCATTTTTGCCCCCAGTTCAACCCAGTTTTGGCTAGTTTTCTCCAGTTTTAGGTGTTTTTACCAAACTAGACTGGTGCCTGATTTCCCATTGAACCGGTCGGATTGTCCGGTTTTTAAAATCATGGTCTATGGTTCATTTTTATTGAACCAATAGACACCAATCAAGCTAACATATTCCCCCCCCCCCCCCCCCCCCCCACCCAACCCCCTTTTCATCTTAATAAAACACCTCTAGTTAAAAAATTCAAAACCTTTCAAATTTCAAATATTAAAAAATTAATTTTTTTCCTATTTGAATTCAAATACTCTCAATTCTTGTTGTAATATCTTAATATCCTAACAATTCTTGTAGTTCCATCCCTTCAATTAGTAGTTAGTTACACATATTGGCCCTTTAGTTAGATAGTTGAGATAATGATGAGTCATTTAGTAATTGAACACATGTAGCTCATTTAACACATGACTTAATTCATAGAGCACATGTTAAATTAACTAGCCAATTATTTTAAGCCACGTGGGCTAATGGAATTAGAGCTAATCTCTTATAAATACATTATTATAATTCAATATTAGATATCTATGAAGAATAAACCAATTGTTTAGTGCATCTTTGTCTCAATGTTTCTCTATGTAGGAAGACTACCTTGAATTAAGTCAATTTTTCTATAATTCCTATCCATCCCCATTAAGAACCACTGGGTTCCTAACAAGTGGTATCAGAGCCGTTGATCTTGAGATGACCAAATCCATTGCAACTCATTAAGCTTTCATAGAATTTTATTTCAAAGGTGGAGATCCTTTTTGGGTGGCTTGTCAAGCTCTATGAATTCTTTGCTCTAGAAAACACACCACCACATCGCATGGTTTCCATTGCCTCTTATTACATAGGAGAATCGTGAGAATGGTTCCAAGATGCGGAGGCATTGGATTTATGCACAAATAGGGCGCAATTCATATGCACCCTACAAGATCGGTTTTCGAGCACCAATCCTTGATGCATCAATGGAGACTACTATCTAAGAATCTAAGATGCAAGAGCCTGTGAATTTCATACTGGAAGACCAAGAACCAATTCTTGATGCACCAGTGGAAGCTCTCACTCAAGAGTCCACAATTCAAGAATCGATAATCCAAGTGTTAGTGATCCAAGAATCAAATATGCAAGAGCTAACAATTCTAATGGTTTTAGAATCAAATGAGGTTTTGAGGATCCAAGAACATTCCAAGGTCCAAAGAACCAATGAGACCTTGAAGATTGAAGAACCATTAAAGGCTCAAGAATTTGAGCGAAGTTTGAAAATCTACAAAGAAGGAACCTTCATGTATACGAGACTGCTTGTCAAAGAGAAGTGCATGAATATGGTGATCAAAATGTCTCTAAGGTATTGGTCCATTGGAAGATCTCCTTTGATGAAGATATCAACCACAACAATACCTTTGTGGACAAAGTGTTTTAAAGGGGAGGAAAATGTTAGGAATCTCACCTTTGTTGTAATATCTTAATATCCTAACAATTCTTGTAGTTCCATCCCTTCAATTAGTAGTTAGTTACACATATTGGCCCTTTAGTTAGTTAGTTAGTTGAGATAATGATGAGTTAGTTAGGAATTGAGCACATGTAGCTCATTTAACACATGACTTAATTCATAGAGCACATGTTAAATTAATTAACTAATTATCTTAAGCCATGTTGGCCATTGGCATTAGAGCTAGTCTCCTATAATTACATGATTGTAATTCAACATTAGATATCAATGAAGAATAGACCAATTGCTTAGTGCATCTCTTTCTTAATATTTCTCTATGGAGGGTGACTACTTCGAATTAAGTCAATTTTCGTACAATTCTTATCCATCCCCATTAGGAACCACCGGGTCCCTAACACTCAACTACTCCAAAAAAATAAAAATATCTCAATTACATTCGTTTCTTTAAAGAAAATGGGGAAAGAACATTCTATCAAAATTAAGCATGTTTTTATTTTATTTTATTTTATAATCTCAAACAAATGGATAAACTTCAAAGTCCTTGGTCATACGTTTTTAAATTTAAAATGTATTGATAAACTTCAAAATCCTTGGTTATAGATAAACTTCTCTTTCACTACATATAGGCAATTCAAATTGAACCAGTTTCCTCCATGCATTGCTCTCACTAAGTCACGTTCAAATGATTACACAACCTTAATTCACAATATACAAAAAGACGGGAAAAAAACTGAACCTTCTACAAAATATCCCTTCCTAAAAAATTGATAGAAAAAAGAAATCAACAAAAGACCATAAATTTGTAGGAGAGATGCTCAACATAGAGTTTGCAAATCAATTTTTTTGTGTGTGGATAGGTATAGCTTTGCAAATCAATTGAAGGCATGTTAGTAACACTAACAGAAAATAGACAAAGAACAAAGGTTCTCTCTTTATCTCACACTACTTTTCTAGCAAACCAAACACAAACAAGTTTGTTCATATATTGCTATTGTTTGAGTCTCTATGATTATTTGCTTCAATTTTTATTTACGTACAAATTTTTTGGCCTCAGATGTTCATCCTAAATTGCTAATTTCTCATCATTGGAAATTCTTTGATTGGTGAGCCTTTAAAATTTATGACATTAGAAGAGATGAATGAATAGAAAATTATGACACTAAACCCACTAAAAATAAAATAAAAGAAGAGTTTCATTCCACACGCAAAAGCGCAGCTAATATTTTATAATGTATTTGTCATTGTCTTTTTTATTTTTCTATTAATCTTTTTATCTCAAAAATAGTTACAATAGTGTATTAAATATTCTCTTTTATTTTTGTCTTTGTGATTTGTCTTTTAACCCTTTTGTCTCAAAAATAATTAAATATTCAACTCATACACATGCATGGTTGCGCTCCCCCCCCCCCCCCCCCCCCCCCCCAACTAAAACGGAGCTATCAATTTAATATTTTGTCGCCCCCACCATTAACAAATAACAAACAGTCAAACACTATAATAATAACACCCTATTATTTATGCTCTACTCTCTGACTCTCTCTTTATAATTTAAACTTTAATCTCACAACTTTTTTTTTTTTGATTAAGAGGAGATAATATATAAAGAATTAACTGGCCACGAAGACCATAGTAGCGGCTACAAGCCTACAATAATACAGTCCGTTAATATCCAAATTCTACAGAGGGGGAATAAAAAAAAACCAAATCTTACCGCATGGAGCATCCATTTCTAGCCAAAAGGTCGGCACATTTGTTCACTTCCCTAAACATGTGAGCCACCCTGACTTGGGGAAGCTAGCTAGAAAAGACCTGCAGTCATACAAAAGAGAGGAATAAGCTCAAATAGGATTATTATCAGAGTTGATTAGATCCACAATCACTTTGGCATCGAGCTCAACTTCTAACTGATGGAATCCCAGTTGAATGGCTAAACTTAGGCCATCTCTGAATGCCCATAGCTCAAAAATAATACTGGTGGTAAATCCAATCAATCTCAAAAATCCTTTAACCCACTTTCCTTGGCTGTCTTTGATGATACCTCCACCCTCGACCTTCCCTGGATTCCCAAGAGACATCATCAGTATTAAGCTTATGCCACCCCACCGATGGATTGGTCCATCTGACTGGGATAGCAACTTTTGAGGATATCTATTTGGATTTGCTCACACAGTAGAAATATTCCAAGGCTTGGCTAAGACAGATTTTATGGAGATTGGGGTTGGGGATGGCATTCTCAAAAACAATCTTATTTCTATTCTTCCAAAGGGACCAAATGGCAAAAAGGAAGAGGGTGCTCTAATGGAGGTAGTATATTCTGTACCCGGCATATATGCCGGGTACCTCACAAGGGGGCGGGACCTACACACTGTGGGGCCCGCCCCTCTGTGAGGTACCCGGCATATATGCCGGGTACAAGATATAAAAATTGGCTCTAATGAGTGGAGGACTTATGCCTAACAGTACTCAAGCAATTGGTCTTTAGCCAATTCTCTAAATTTCCAGCAAAAGAACTAATGAGTGAAGGGGGGGGGGGGGGGGGGGGGTGGGGGGGGGGGGACTCCAACTTCCTCCAGAAGACACGAGCCAATTCACAATCTCTAAGGAGGTGTCAATGGTCTCATCTCGACATTTACGTATGGTCAAACTCTATCGCAGTTGGTGCCCCTTGAATCTCACAACTACTCACATATTTCATTCTCATCTCACTACTCACATTTGCATAAAAATGCCAAAAAAAAAAAAAAAAAGGTCTATGAGACAGACTCATAACCTTAAAATCAATGAAATCACAATCATAAACCAAACAAAAAAAAAGAACACAATCACAAGTCACAACCATATCACACTATCATATGAGGAGAGAAAAAAAATATCATAGCAGATAAGTTCATAAGAAGACTAGTAGTTAAGTTTTTGAGAGAGAAAGAGAAGTTCTTGAAGTCTTGAAGATAGAGGGTGGGCTGGGCAGCAGTCGGTGTTGGGAATATTACACAAAGTAATGATGGAAAAACAAGTTTAACACAAAAGAATAACAGAAAAATAGATAACTTGGAGGCACAAAATTGTTATCCTTAAACAATGTTTGCCCCCACACTCTTGTTGCTAAAGGGTTATCACAAACTTGTCCACATGATAGAACCAAGTTGTTGGGTTCTACAGATAGCAATTCTAGAGAATAACTACAGGATTTCTTGTATTTCTTAGAAACTAAATTTTTGGAGAGAAAAGAAAAAAGTGGTTATCAAATGAATATAAATCACTATTTATATTTCCAAATGATTATAACCCTTTAATAGGTACCTTTTGGTCAAAAGACACTTTTGATAAATATCCAATATGAAAGGTTATGTCTTTTTAATAGACACTTTTTCATCAAAAGGTACTTTTAATATATATTCAATATGAAAGATTATGTCCTTTCAATAGACACATTTTCATATATATATATATATATATATATATGTATATATGTATGTATGTATGTATATCATTATTACAACCTATCTTGTATATACCTATATATATACAACAATATCCCACTAGGTTGTAATAATATATGTCTCACTTGACTGATATTCTATCACGTATAATGGAAGGTGTCTTTCAATTTAAACCTCCCTTTAGTGTAATTGCTCAAGAAATCAACAGAGTTAATGGTGGCTTGGTGTTTAAGCCAAAACTCTTATGTATTGAAATCGGAAACAACACACACATAAGAAAATCCACAATACATTTAGAAATCCATTGTTGTTAGCACTATTATGGCCTTGTGTTCTTCCTGGTTTAGTGAACATTTACAAGAAAAAACCCTTTACTCTTGCTAGAAACGGCACCACTTCTATGTTTACAAAGGTGAAGTTCCTTCTTATGTCCCTGTTACACAGACATTTGTACTTTATGAACTTCATTAAGAGTGTAAAACTCATCCTCAATTACATCGTAATAGTCTACACTAATCCATCCTGAATGAGACACAAAATTAATGCTCTTACTAACGTATCAATAGTTTTTTGTTACCCTTCAAACCTCTTTAGATTAAATCAACTCGAGATTTGGTTCTCACTATTGGTGATTCTCTTAATAGAAGGGTTTTAATTCCATTCCAATGGATGTTATCCCAATCGTATCTCGAGACACTACTTTGGTTAAAAGGTCTGCCAAATTATTATTTGACCTTACATAGAAAATTGAAATGGCACTAGCTTCAATTAATTGTCTTATGTAATAATGTGTTAGACCTATATGTCTAGACTTACCATTATACATTTTATTGTACGCTCTGCCCAAGGTGGCTTCACTATCTCAGTACACTGAAATAGCTGGTATTGGTTGTGGCCACAACTCTATATCTAACAACATATTTCTTAGCCATTCTACTTCCTTGCCTATTGCCGCCAAGACTATAAATTTTGATTCCAAGGTGGAGTGAGAAAAACATGTTTGTTTCTTTGATGCCCAAGAGATGGCACCCCCACCAAGAGTGTATATCCAACAAGACGTGGATTTGTTATCACTCACACTAGTAATCTAACTAGCATCCGAATAACCTTCTAACACAGCTGGAAATTCGGAATAAAAGAGTCTCAAACTTATGGTTTTATTTAAATAACCAAGAACTCTACCAATTGCTTTCCAGTGATCTACACTTGGATTACTTGTAAATCTAGAAAGTTTGCCCACTGAAAATGACATGTCTGGTCTTGTACAATGCATAGCATACATCGTGCTACCAATAGCACTAACATACTTGAGCTGTGCTATTTCTCTTCCAGTGTTTTCATCCAATTTTATGCTCCGATTGAAAGGTGTATTTGCTTCTTTTATATTAAGATTTTCAAAACTTTAAAACACTTTCTCAACATAATGAGATTGACGCGGTGTAAATCCCTCACTATGTCTGGTCTTGTACAATGCATAGCATACATCGTCCTACCAATATCACTAGCATACTTAAGCTGTGCTATTTATCTTCCAGTGTTTTCACCCAATTTTATGCTCCGATTGAAAGGTGTATTTGCTTCCTTTATATTAAGATGCTCAAAACTTTAAAGCACTTTCTCAACATAATGAGATTGACGCGGTGCAAATCCCTCACTATGTCTTTTAATTTTGATTCCCAAAATAGTATCTACTTCATTTAAATCTTTCATTTGAAACATAAAAGAAAGATTCTTTTTAGCTTCACATACACCTTTCATATTTGTACCAAATATGAACATATCATCCACATAAAGGCATACAATGACTCCATATTCCTTTGTAAATTTGGAATACATATATTTGTTAGCACCATTGTGCACAAAGCCATCTGTTAAGGACATATTTTGTGTAATTGGCATATCCTTTGACAAAACGCACTTTACTTGTATTTGCGTAAATGTAAGTAGGTTCAAGATGATCATTACAAGTTGTTAAATTGAAGACATGAAGACTACTCAAGAACTGCTCAAGAAAAGTGCAAATTTGTAGGTCTCGATACCTGCTCGATAGAATCTAGATCTGTTGAGGTTCATTAAATCTCGACAGCTGGTCGATCGATCGAGCTTACGGATTTTCAGATTATAGCCACAATGTTTTTATTCTAAAAGGCTATTTGTTTATGGGTTTGTATAATCCTTATTGGACTAGGAAAATCCAAGGTTTGTGTAAACCTATTTGGAATAGGAGAGCCCATTAAGCTCCTATTTAAAGGAGGTGGGAAAAAGAAAAACCTAACCCTAGAGAGCTTCATAAGGTTTTCTTTTTGAAACCCTAGCCTCCTCCTACAGAAGAAAGAGTTCTTGCTGCATTTCTTGTACGCCTTTGGGTTTTGTGACTAAGCAAAGTCTCTTGCACCAACATTGAAGATCTTATTGGTGTTTCTATGTGAAGCTGCTACAAATCAACTACAACAATCAAAGGGTTGCTGTGGAGTTAGTCACGTACTGGGATTCGTGCAAAGGAGTAAGCCGCGTACTAGGATCCGCGCATCAAATTGGTTAGTCACGTACTTGGGAGCCGTGCATCAAAAGGGGGAACTGTCACTACAGATCAAGTCCAATTGGGTATTGGGGTAAGGGTTCAACTGTAGGTTGATAAGATACTTGGAATTCCTTTACATGTAACCGCTTGATTTGATAATAGTGGAGTTTCAGGAGTGGTGACCTGAAAATCACCCGGTGGGGTTTTTGCCGCAAGAGTTTTCCCCATTCGTAAACAATCACCGTGTCATTTAATTTCCGTTGCATATTTAGTTGTTTGGTGATTTGTTTGTGCTTCCACGCAATTGCATGTTAAATTAATTAATTAATAACTTGGCTAATTAATTAATTAGTTTAATCACAAGGGGTCATTCAGTTTGTGGCCTATCAAGTGGTATCAGAGCAGGCACACTCTGATTAGGTTTAATCTTTGTTGTGTTGATCCATTGACCCTTGTTGTCATGGAAACTCTTGATTGTTTTGATTTGCATGATCTTATGTTGAATGATGATGATGATATTCAAGATGCCTATTGCAAGCTTTATAATTTTTGTATGGAATCTCTTGAATATTCTACAAAATTAAAAGCTAAATTTAAAAAGGTCAAGTTTGAAAAAGATGATTTGATTGCAAAATTGGATGAAGCAAATAATTTGAATGAGAATTTTAAAAATTAAATTTCATCTCAGGTGGATAAAATTAAGAGTTTGGAAGAGCAACTAGTTGAATTTAAAACTGAAGTTAAAAAATTAACTAGTGCCAAACTTGTTGTTGAGCCTAACTCAAAAGAAAAAGATTTTTATGTTCCCCCATTTAAAAGGAATAACGAAGAGTTAAAGGCTAATATTGCTAGGATAGACAATGGTAAAAATTCTGATGTTAACGGTGAAGTTTCTAAACCTATGTCTAAAACTCCTCCTAAGTTGAATAAAAATTCTGAATTTGTCCCCACTTGTCATCATTGTCATATTGTTGGTCATATTTGGCCAAATTATCCTAAGTTGTCAACCTTTAAGGTTAGACCTCCTTCTAGGAAGCCGAGTAGCTCTAAAACTACTCATGTTTGTTACCATTGTGGTGATTCTAGTCACACTCGCCCTAATTGTTTCAAGTTGTTTCCTCATAAGCGAGTGTCCAATAGGTCTCATCCTTTGTCTAAAGGCTCTGTACCTATTCTTGGTAAGTTATTAAAAACTTTGAGCTTTTTGACTCAATTTCAGGGGAATTCTTATTCCTCAATGTCCTTTAGTAATCATACTAGGACACGTGCATTTTCATCTTCACGGCCAAAGACTCGTGCTATGTGGGTGATAAAGGATCCTAAGACTTAATTGTCTTTTCTGTTTGTCCTCTGCTTTAATTCTTTCTATCTAAAGTAAGACTTTCTTTGCTTGATTTCTTATCTGCTTTTGAAATCATGTTTTCATGCATAAGCATCTTTCTTTCATGCTTTCATGTTTGTTTAACATGTTTTTGTTTGTTTATTTTCAGTTTTGTTTATTTTGTTTTTGATATAAAATATATATATATATATATATATATATATATTGAAAAATTAGAAAAATACAAAAACAGTGTGTGTTTTGTGTACTTTGGTATTTATATACCTTGGATGGCCATTGAAACAAAGTTTTTAAACTTTGTATCATTTGTAGCTTAGATGAGCATCTCTATGCACAACTAAGCAAGTGAGCTTTGTGGCTCTTGTTTGTGATGAGTAAGATTAAGTTATCTCTTAAAACTTAACACTCATATCACTCTTTTTGACGGGTAGGACAAGAAAATCCTAAGAGAAAGGCATAAATGACCATCTCACCACTGTTGCCCGCCAATCATAATATGACACCTGTATGCTTCGGCATAGCAAAAGTGCAGTGTCATAGACACTTGTATGCTTCGGCATAGCAAAAGTGCAGTGTCAAAGACATCCGTATGCTACGGCATAGCAAAAGTGCAATGTCTATGCTTAACATGTTGGGTATTTCTTTTCTCTCTTTTTATGCCCATGCATGATATGCTTAAAAGAAAATAAAAAGCAAAAAGATTAAAATGCTTTAAATATGATTGCAAGCGTGTTTTCTAGGAGATGTGGGAGTCATAGGATGTACCTCAAAGGTGATAGTCCCCATCAAACAGTTATGATTGTATGTAAGTTAAAGTTATTTTCTCATATCTCAGATCGTCATAACATGTATACACATATGCAATCTTGCGATATTTTTCACACATAACACGCAATATTCTTTGCTACTTTTGATATATGTGCAGGTACAATGTGATTTGGCCCTCACAAGTGTTTACATGTGCTAATGTATGCTCACTAAACTGTCTTGACTTGTTTTTGAAATATAAAATTGGTTAGACTTGTTTAGTGTGTGTGTGTGTTTTGGGATCTATGTGCCTAACATTTTTCTTGTTTTTCACATGTTTTGCATCCTTCTATTATCTTGTCATCCATAGCATCTTGTTTTATTACATTTATGCATTTATATGGATTTCTTTGTGCCCCCTTGATCATCTTTGATCATTTTTATGTTTCTCGGGTGAAGCTTTCTAATATTTTGTACCCTTTGTCAATCATGACAAAAAGGGGGAGAAATTGTGGAATGTGGTTTCTTTTTATAAGATTCTACATGTTAGGGGGAGAAATACATTCCTTTGTAAGGGGGGAGATGTGTTTCATCTTGTTAGGGGGAGTGCTTACTTCCTTCTTCTTGTACTTTGGGTCTTGTGATCATTGTTTACATACATTGTGCTTATCTTTGATATTTATATGCTGATGTATGTCTTTTTTCACCTACCTCTACATGTGTTGTTTCTTTTCTATCTTTATACACATGTTTCTTATTACTTGTATGCAATCTATTTATTTCTGTTTCACACAAGATGCCTTGATGAGTTTTGTTTAACAGAAATACAGGTTATCAAAGTCTACTTGCCATAAACTCTCTTCTTGCAAAGTTTTTCAAGAATTTTTGTTAGGATAGATTTTATTGTATTCAACAAGTGAATATGAGTTGAGTGATTTATGACTTCTCTCATATCTCATTTGTTTGTTATGGTTTTATCACAGATTGCCAAAGGGGGAGATTGTTAAGGACATATTTTGTGTAATTGGCATATCCTTTGACAAAACGCACTTTACTTGTATTTGTGTAAATGTAAGTAGGTTTAAGATGATCATTACAAGTTGTTAAATTGAAGATATGAAGACTACTCAAGAACTGCTCAAGAAAAGTGCAAATTTGTAGGTATCGATACCTGCTCGATAGAATCTAGATCTGTCGAGGTTCATTAAATCTCAACAGCTGGTCGATCGATCGAGCTTACGGATTTTCAGATTATAGCCACAATGTTTTTATTCTAAAAGGCTATTTGTTTATGGGTTTGTATAATCCTTATTGGACAAGGAAAACCCAAGGTTTGTGTAAACCTATTTGGAATAGGAGAGCCCATTAAGCTCCTATTTAAAGGAGGTGGGAAAAAGAAAAACCTAACCCTAGAGAGCTTCATAAGGTTTTCTTTTTGAAACCCTAGCCTCCTCCTACAGAAGAAAGAGTTCTTGCTGCGTTTCTTGTACGCCTTTGGGTTTTGTGACTAAGCAAAGTCTCTTGCACCAATATTGAAGATCTTATTGGTGTTTCTATGTGAAGCTGTTGCAAATCAACTACAACAATCAAAGGGTTGTTGTGGAGTTAGTCACGTACTGGGATTCGTGCAAAGGAGTAAGCCGCGTACTAGGATCCGCACATCAAATTGGTTAGTCACGTACTTGGGAGCCATGCATCAAAAGGGAGAACTGTCACTACAGATCAAGTCCAGTTGGGTATTGGGGTAAGGGTTCAACTATAAGTTGGTAAGGTACTTGGGATTCCTTTACTTGTAACCGCTTGATTTGATAATAGTGGAGTTTCGGGAGTGGTGACCTGAAAATCACCCGGTGGGGTTTTTGCCGCAAGGGTTTTCCCCATTCGTAAACAAATCACCGTGTCATTTAATTTCTGCTGCATATTTAGTTGTTTGGTGATTTGTTTGTGCTTCCACGCAATTGCATGTTAAATTAATTAATTAATAACTTGGCTAATTAATTAATTGGTTTAATCACAAGGGGCCATTTAGTTTGTGGTTTAATCACAAGGGGTCATTCAGTTTGTGGCCTATCACCATCTAACAAAATTGCTGAGTCAAATTTCTCATGCTATTGTTTTGGAGCTTGTTTCAAGTCATACATGGACTTGACTAATTTGCAAACTTTCTTTTCATTTCTAGGAAATACAAAACTCTCAAGTTGTTCCATGTAAACTTCCTCATTAAGATCACCATTTAGGAAAGATGTATTATCATCCATTTGATGTACAACTAACTTGTATATGGATGCAAGTGCTAACAACACACGAATAGACGTGATCCTAGCTACCGGTGCATAGGTATCAAAGTAGTCTATTCCTTTGTTTAAAGCCTTTTGTCACTAATCTTACTTTCAGATTTGTATTTATCCATTAGTATTATATTTTCTTCTAAATACCTATTTACAACCAATTGGTTTTGAACCAGTAGGTAGATCCACTAGGACCCAAGTATTATTGAATAATATTGAGTCATTCTCATCATTCACAGCTTCTTTTCAAAAAGCTGAGTCTTTAGAAGTCATAGCTTCCTCAAATATTTTAGGATCATTCTGTTAGGAATATGAAATAATTGTTGTAACAATTGTTGTAATCCCTTTACTTAGTTGAGCTAAGGATTAGTTAGTTAGGATTTGAGCACATGTAACTCATTTAACACATGGTTTAATTCATAGGGCACATGTTGAATTAATTAGTCAATTATCTTAAACCATGTGGGCCAATGAGATTAGAGCTAATCTCCTATAAATACATGATTGTAATTTAATATTAGATATTGTATGAAGAATAAACCAATTTGTTAGTACATTAATGCATCTCTCTCTCTCTCTCTTAATCTCTCTATTTCTCTTTGGAGGGTGACTACCTCGAATTAAGTCAATTTCCCTACAACTTCCATCAAGTTCCTTACAATTCATACCCATTCACATTAGGAACCTCTAGGTTCCTAACAAATCTGTGTTAAACACAGTGGGTATTTTATTTAGGACCACTTGTCTATTACCTTCAACAAGGAACAATTGAGCTTGATAAGAAATGAAATTTGGACCAAAGTCCTTTACTTTTCTTATCCTTTAACTGTTTCTTTGTTCACTTGGTAAACCACTTTCAATCCTTTTAATACCACCCAAAGTAGTATTAGGATTAGAGTCACCTTGTTGAGTTTGAGTAGGTATCAAGGCATTCATGGAATCTTTACTGAATTTATTCTCAATAAATTCAACATCTCTTAATTCCACCACTATATTAGAGTTTAAGTCTAATAACCTATATGCTTTTGAATTTTCAGCATAACCCACAAAAACACTTTTCATAGCTCTTGGTCCCAATTTCGTTCTTCTTGTATCAACCACTCTATAAAAGGCTAAACACCTACACACTTTGATATAATCAAGGTTTGATTTCCTTTCATTGCATAACTCATATGGAAATACTTTAATCTTCTTGGAAGGTACTTTATTGTGCACATGACATATTGTAAGCAATGCCTCTTCCCATAAATTAAAAGGAAGCTCTACACTCAAATCATTGTATTTACCATGTTTACAAGAATCCTATTTTTTCTTTTAGCCATACCATTTTTTTAGGGTGTATAAAGGGCTGAATTTTGGTATATTATGCCATGTTCCTCACAAAATGTGGAAAATTCATTAGATAAATATTCACCACCTCTATCATTTCGTAGGATCTTTATTTTTCTAACCTTTTGATGTTCTACTTCATTTTTATAACGTTTGAACATATCAAAGGATTCATCTTTATTTCTCATTAAATACACATAAGTAAATTTAGAGAAATCATCAATAAATGTAATGAAGTATCTTTTACCTCCTCTAGTTAATACACCATTCAATTCACCTACAACAGAATGTACAAGTTCAAGTATAAAAGAATTTCTATCTGACTTACAAAAAGGTTTCTTTGTCATCTTTACTTGAATACAAATCTCATATTTCTTTTCATCATCATGCTTATATGAAATCATACTATGCTTTAACATAAATTTCAAGTATTTGAAATTTAAATGTCATAATCAACAATATAAGCACAACTAGAAACTTCTTTAGTAATAATACTTAGTTTGTACATGCCATCAATAGCATATCTCTTTTCTACAAATACCTAATTCTTGGACAAGATTAACTTGTCCGATTTATAAGTACAACTTTTACACCACTCTTACATAACAAATTAGCAGATACAAGATTCTTCTTGATATCGGGTACATGAAAAACTTTGGTCAAGATCAACATCTTGCTAGAACTCATTTTCACTTCAACAGTGTCATTTCCAAGAACATTTACTTTATTGTGGTTGCCCATCGGCACTTCTTGTTCTATAGAAGACTCCTCATAAGTCTTGAATTGTTCTTTGTTGTTACACCCGAATCGAACCACCAATCAAAAAGATTTGTAATTACAGCCATATGAACTTCAGTGATCCTATCAATATGTATGCCACTTAACATAGCGACAATGTCCTCAATGACATTTGTTTCCTTGGCATTATCTTCTTCATCCTCTTTCTTGTTCTTTAAGAGTTTACATTCGTGAATGTAATGACCTTTCTTTCCACAATGGAAAAAAGTTTGGTTCTTCTTGTCCTTGTTGGGATTCTTGGAGTTGTTCTTCTTGAAACCACTCCCACTTTTGTTTACTTTCAAGTGCTTGTTGGTCTTGCTTGAACTCCCATTTTGAACATTGTTCACATTCACTTTAGAGTCGGTATTAGTCCCATCTCTAATCTAACTTTCCTCTTCAATTCGAAGATGTTGTTCGAATTATTCTAAAGTGAGATCTTCCAACATATGCAGAAGCTTCTTCCTAAAATTATTCCAACTTGGTGGGAGTTTTGCAATAATTGCACCCACTTGGAATGATTCAGGAATATTGATTGACAAATTATGGAGTTTATTGACCAAAATCTGTAATTCATGCACTTGATCCAAAACCGGGATATTATCAAGCATTTTATAATCAAAATACTTTTGAATAATAAACTTATTCGTACCTGTCTTCTCAGTTTTGTACTTTGCCTCCAAAGCATTCCAAATCTCCTTTGGTGACTTCATTGATGTATAGAGATCATACAGACAATCCGAAAGAGTATTGAGAATGTGTCTTCTGCAAATCAGTTCATCTTCCTCCCGTTTCTTTCTTTGTGCATTTTATATCATCAATGTCTTCATCACTTGTAGTAGGAAAAGACATCAAATTTGGGTCCAAGACATAGAAAAGTTTCAGTGCAGTAAGTAAGAATTTCATCTTGTCTTTCCATCGAGAGAAATTGGTTCCATCAAAGTGATCCAATTACACCAATTCATGATTCAACATCTTCAATGTTGAAACATCACTTGTTCCTTCCATTGTAGGAAATATTGTATAAGATTGTTGGGAATATTACACAAAGTAATGATGGAAGAACAAGTTTAACACAAAAGAAGAATAGAAAAATAGATAACTTGAAGACACAAAATTGTTATCCTTAAACAATATTTGCCCCGACACTCTTATTGCTAAAGAGTTATTGCAAACTTGTCCCTAGGATACAACCAAATTGTTGGGTTCTACAGATAGTAATTCTGGAAAATAACCACATGATTTCTTGTGTTTCTTAGAAACTAACTTTTGGGAGAGAAAAGAAAAAAGTGGTTATCAAATGAATATAAATCACTATTTATACTCAAATAATTATAACCCTTCAATAGGTACCTTTTCATTTAATAGGTACCTTTTGGTCAAAAGACATTTTTGATATATATCAAATATGAAAGATTATGTCCTTTCAATAGACACATTTTCATATATATATATACACACACACATCATTATTCCAACCTATTCTTATATATACCTATATATATACAACAGCCGTTGTTAAGGAAGGATGCATTTCTCTCTTTCTCTCTCTCTCTCAATTTAATTCCTATTTCTGTGTTGAATTAACGTGGTGAATTTCGGCTAAAATAGTGGTTTGTTTGGGCTGGGTTGTTATTTGTAAAAATGGCTGAAGATTGTTGTTTGGGCTGGGTTTTTTTTTGGACTGATAATTATTGTTGTGACTTGTGAGGACTGGGTTTTGATCTTGTTTGGGTTTAATGTTATTATTTGGGCTGGGTTAAGATTTTAGTTTTGGAGGGGGCGTTTTTTTTGGTAATATCAGAGGGCCAGGCCCCCTTGGGCCCATATGTGGGTACGTCCATGTTAATGTGATCTTTTATATTGTTACCGGTATATCAAACTTTCCTTATAAAACGTTGTATTCTAACGTTAACAATTTAATTTCCTATTAAAAAAAATTACTACTGATTTGATGAGTCAAACAGTAAAAGGAAAGAAGTTATGTCTAACGTTAATGCCAATAAACATGGTTTGAATGGCACTTTTGCTTTTCTATATATAGGCCAATGGCACAAAAAAAAAAAAAAAAAAAAAAAAAAAAAAAAAAAAGAGGGCTAAAGTGTAAACTATACCTTTATGTGGCGTTTGGTACGGGGTAATATTTTAGGATTCCTAGGAATGTTTGAAAATTCTCATGTTTGGTTGTAAATCACGCCAGAGAATCAGATGTCAGGGGAATTTGGATTCCCCCTTTAAACCCTCTCAGTAGGAATATAGATTCTCTTTAAAATAGGTAGATATCTAGATTCCTAAGCTCAAAGGAAATTGTATTTTTTATAAATTGAAAATTTTAACCCTTTTTTCTTATCATTTAAGCAATTAAGATAAAATATAAAATAAATCATCAATATCTTTTCCCTTATCTTTATCTTTTCCTGCCAAAATAACATAAACAAGATAGACAACTTTGTTGATATACTTTTGTTGTTGTGTGTGTGTTGCCCAAAAAATTATTAATAGTTTATATTTTGTTTTTCATTACTTATTTAGAGGAAGATTTTTTTTAAAGAGTTGGTAGTTCACATTCAAATTTAAGGATATAATGGGAAAAATAAATAATTCATTTAAGATTTTTGGGAATAAACCAAACATTATCATATCACATTCCTAAGAATCTTAAGAGATTCTCAATGAAATCAAACATAAAAATAGCTACATTCCTAGGCATCCAAATCGCAAGAAATCATATTCCTAAGAATCTGGATGCTAGGAGGAATGTGGATTCTCGCATACCAAATGCCACATTAAAGTTTGGGGGTCTTGGAATTTCAAACTATGAAATTTAAGAATTTGAATTTTACACTAAAGTTATATGTTGCTTGAAACGTAACCCCTTTGTCCATTTTTTTTGAATGTGTCCATTAAGTACTACATCAATTTGACACCTATTTTTTGTTGATCCAATCATATTGTGACACAGATTTTATTATTACATGTAATTAAAAAATCATTAGAATACTTAAAATTAATTTTGTAAAACTAAAAATTACATAATTAGAAACAAAAAACAAAAATATTTTTTCTTTACACTATTTCTTCCCCAAAAAAAATCAAGATTTTCTTAAACATTCTTGATACATGACACAAGCTTAATCTCAAGGTTTGTTCCGCAACTAGGGGTGTTCTGATGTCGAAATTTCTTCACTGCCTTATGAGAATAAGATGGTGATTGATAAGGAAGAGTTTAAATTGATTTCAGGGACACTGAATTTTGGTGGTTCAATGTAGGGCTATAAATGAGCTGAACTTTGTCAAGTAGTAATTGTTCAAGCTCGGCTTGACAACAAAACTAGATTGTTCAAGCTTGGCTTGAGCTTTAATCAAACTTACAAATACGTTTAAGCTTGAGCTCGTTATAAAGTATAAAAACTTGAGCTCGGCTTGAGTCATTAATCAAGCTAAACTCGAGCTCAATTTCATGTTTTTGAGCTTAAGATCCAACACAAGTATATTATCTAGTTCATATCAAGCTTATTACCTAGCCTATTTGGATTGGATGAGTGGTCTCAACTCTTAATTAATTAAATTCTTAAAAAGCTATGAGTTTATTTGTCAAGTTCGTACCAATCTTATCACCAAACCTATAAATAAGCATAGAATTAACTTGCTTTGTATCTAACCCTAATGTTCACAAGCTTATTAATGATTTTTTTTTTTTACTCGTCTCGGCTCATTTATTAAACAAGCCAAAAACTAAAGTTTAAGCTTGGTTTGTTTATAAATAAATAAACATGAACATGCTTTTTATTGAGCTAAGCCCAAGCTATTTATGAACAACTTGGTTTATTTACCACCCTAGTTCAATGCGTACACTACTCATGTTCTTATTATAGGTTTATAGCTCCCAAGAATAATGTGACTTATTATTATAACAAGGGGCACACGGAGAGGAACAACAAGAGAAGACATCATAATTGATAACGATTCAAGGGATTGATGTTTGTATCAGTTATCTAGGTTCCATGTCTGATGACTAGGTGTTGGAGAAGTTTGCTTTGAGTCAGAGAGGGAATATGGGGCTTTTGAAGGATGTTTGGATTGTTGGGAATTCTGGGTATCCATTGATGGATTGGGTTTTGGTTCCTTACAAGTTCGAAAGCGAAAGTGATAGAAGAGCTCACCCTTGTAGAATCTTGGCGTATGCACACTGTGTAAAATCTCAAGCTCAAGAACAGGAACATGTTAGGTTTGGTTTTTTTATTTTTTATTTTTTGTTAGGAAATTTAGACCCCGGTTGATAGAATTAACAAGTTTTTAAACCCAAGTTGTTAATTAGATTTATTATTAATAAAACTTGTTAAAACAAACAAACATTAATATCATGTCAAAATCATGCAGTGGAAAAAATAAATAAGACAAGATATGATGACCCAGGAAAACCAATGAAACCAACTAGTTTCACAATAAAAAACCTAGGGGGAAACCTTCTCGAAAAGCAATCCACTATAGTTAAAAGAAGTTTCAGATCTAGTACAAAACATTTGTCCCTAGACTCTATAATCCCCGTAGATGAACTTACAGCAGAAACCTTCTACCGCTTCAGAACCTCTGAACTCTTCAGTATATGAATGCCACCCTTTAATGATGCACGAATCCCAGTACGTGACTAACCAATTGCGCGGATCCCAGTACGCGACTTCAAACACCAACTAGAAGAAGATTGTTGGCTGCAAAGTTCTTCACTTCATCAACAATGAAGATCAAGAAGCACTTGATTACAAAACCCTAAGGCGCAAAGACGCAGTAGCTTTTTTCAGAGAGAATAAGGCATCGGTCACCTTTTGCATATGTTCTCCTTGTATTCTCTTATGTGACAGCCTCTAAAATAAGCCTTATATAGGTCTAGGGTTGTGAGAAAAGAAACCCTACACAAATACAAAAGCCTGGCCCAAAAATCAGATCTGAAAATTTGAATTCCCGTAACCTCGATAGATAGCAGGTGTCGAGGAGGTGTCGAGATTTAAACCTCGATAGATAGCTAGGTGTCGAGGAGCTATCAAGAAGGTGCTGAAGGGACAGGAGCTTTCTCGATCGATCCACCAGCTGTCGAGAAGGTGTCGAGATTGCAATAAGAAAACACCTTAAGATCTCGATAGATAGCCAGCTGTCGAGAGGTGTCGAGAAACTGTCGAGCTATCTGTCCAGCTTTATTGAACACATTTTCTTCACTTGTTTCTTGATCCAATCTTCATGACTTTAATACTAGACTTGAACAACATGTTCCTTGAAGTATTAAACACATCCTAGATTTACCCAATTACAAGTAAAGTGCGTTTTGTCAAAGGATTAGCCAATTACATAAAATATGTCCTTAACAATCTCCCCCTTTGGCAATTCGTGGCAAAACAACAACAAACAAATGAACATATGAGAGAAGTCATAAATCACTCAACTCATATTCACTTGTTGAATATAATAAAATCTATCCTAATACAAACTCTTGAAAAATTTTGCAAGAAGAGAGTTTATGACAAGTAGACTTTGACAACCTGTATTTCTGAAACACTTTAAACAAAACTCATCAAGGCATCTTGTGTGAAACAGAAATAATAGATTGCATACAAGTAAAGAAACACGTGTATAAAGATAGAGAAGAAACAACACATGTAAAGGTAGGTGAAGAAGACATACATCATCATATCATATAACAAAGGTAAGCACAATGTATGTAAACATGGTCACAAGACCCAAGATACAAGAAGAAGCAAGTAAACACTCCCCCTAACAAGATGAAACACATCTCCCCCTTACAAAGGAATGTATTTCTCCCCCTAACTTGTAGAATCTTAAAGAAAGAAACCACAAAGTCTCCACAATTTCTCCCCCTTTTTGTCATGATTGACAAAGGGTATAAGAAGCTAGAAAGCTTCACCCGAGAAACATAAAGATGATCAAGGATAATTAAGGGGGTACAAAAAAAAATCCATATAAATGCATGAATGTAATGAAACAAGATGCTATGGATGACTAAATATGTCAAAAACAAATTTCTCAACAAGAAAAATGTTAAGCACATAGATCCCAAAACACACACACGCATTAAACAAGTCTAACCAATTTTATATTTCAAAAACGAGTTAAGACAGTTTAGTGAGCATACATTAGCACATGTAAACACTTGTGATGGCCAAATCACATTGTACCTGTACATGTATTAAGAGTAGTAAAGAATATTGCGTGTTGTGTGTGAAGAAACATTGCAAGATTGCATAAGTGTATACATGTTATGACGATCTGAGATATGAGAAAATCACTTTAACTCACACACAATCATAACTGTTTGATGGAAACTATCACCTTCGAGGTACATCCTATAACTCCCACATCTCCTAGAAAACACGCTTGCAATCATATTTAAAGCATTTTAATCTTTTTGCTTTTTATTTTCTTTTAAGCATATCATGCATGGGCATAAAAAGAGAGAAAAGAAATACCCAACATGTTAAGCATAAACATTGCACTTTTGCTATGCCGAAGCATACGGATGTCTTTGACACTGCACTTTTGCTATGCCGAAGCATACAGGTGTCTATGACACTGCACTTTTGCTATGCCGAAGCATACAGGTGTCTATGACACTGCACTTTTGCTATGCCGAAGCATACAGGTGTAATAATATAATTGGCGGGCAGCAGTGGTGAGATGGTCATTTATGCCTTTCTCTTAGGATTTTCTAGTCCTACCTATCAAAAAGAGTGATATGAGTGTTAAGTTTTAAGAGATAACTTAATCTTACTCATCACAAACAAGAGGCACAAAGCTCACTTGCTTAGTTGTGCATAGAGATGCTCATCTAAGCTACAAAAGATACAAAGTTTAGAAAACTTTGTTTCAATGGCCATCCAAGGTACACAAGTACCAATGTACACAAAACACATACTGTTTTTGTATTTTTATGATTTTTCCTTTTTATTTTGAAAACCAACAAAATAAAGACTAAACAACCAAATAAAAACAGACAAACAACATGATAACATAAAGAAAGATGTATATGCATGAAAACATGATAGAAATATGCAGATGCATGAAAGCATGATTTCAAAAACAGATAAGAAATCAAGCAAAGAAAGTCCTACTTTAGATAGAAAGAATCAAAGTAGAGGACAAACAGAAAAGACAATTAAGTCTTAGGCTCCTTTCTCACCCACACAGCACGAGTTTTTGGCCGTGAAAATGAAAAGGCACGTGTCCTAGTATGTTTACTAAAGGACATAGAAGAATTAGAATTCTCCTGAAATTGAGTTAAAAAGCTTAAAACTTTTAATAACTCTCCAAACAAAGGTGTAGGTCCTTGAGAGGAAACCTGTCACCGTTTGGACAATTGCTTATGAGAGTACAACTTAAAGCAATTAGGACGAATGTGTCCAGCAACACCACAATGGTGACAAACATGAGCAGTTTTAGAGCTACTCAGCTTCCTAGAAGGAGGTCTAACCTTAGAGGTTGACAGAGACCTCAACTTAGGACAATTTGGCCTAATATGACCAACAATATGACAATGATGACAAATGGGGACAAATTCAGATTTATCATTCAACCTAGGAGGAGTTTTAGACATAGGTTTAGAAACTTCAGCATTAACATCAGATTGTTTACCTTTGTCTATCCTAGCAATATTGGCTTTCAACTCTTGATTATTCCTTCTAAATGGAGGAATATAAAAATCCTTTTCTTTTGAGTTAGGCTCAACAACAAGTTTGGCACTAGTTAAATTTTCAACTTTAGTTTTAGATTCAACTAGTTGCTCTTCCAAACTTTTAATTTTGTCCACCTGAGATGAAATTTGATTTTTAAAATTCTCATTCAAATTATTAGGTTCATCCAATTTTGCAATCAAATCATCTTTTTCAAGCTTTACCTTTTTAAATTTAGCTTTCAATTTTGTAGTACATTCAAGAGATTTCATACAAAAATTATAAAGCTTGCAATAGGCATCTTGAATATCATCATCATCATTCAACACAAGATCATTCAAATCAATACAATCAAGAGATTCCATGACAACGGGGGTCAAGGATCACACTCAGGAAATTAATCCAATCAGAGTGAACCTACTCTGATACCACTTGTGGGGAAATTTAGACCCCGGTTGATAGAATTAACAAGTTTTTAAACCCAAGATGTTAATTAGATTTATTATTAATAAAACTTGTTAAAACAAACAAACATCAATATTATGTCAAAATCATGCAACGGAAAAAATAAATAAGACAAGATATGATGACGCAGGAAAACCAATGAAACCAACCAGTTTCACAGTAAAAAACCTGGGGGGAAACCTTCCCGAAAAGCAATCCACTATAGTTAAGAGAAGTTTTAGATCTAGTACAAAACATTTGTCTCTAGACTCTACAATCCCCGTAGATGAACTCACAACAGAAACCTTCTACCGCTTCAGAACCTCTAAACTATTCAATATATGAATGCCACCCTTTGATGATGCACGAATCCCAGTACATGACTAATCAATTGTGCGGATCCCAGTACGCGACTTCAAACACCAACTAGAAGAAGATTGTTGGCTGCAAAGTTCTTCACTTCATCAACAATGAAGATCAAGAAGCACTTGGTTACAAAACCCTAAGGCGCAAAGATCTCGATAGATAGCCAGCTGTCGAGAGGTGTCGAGAAGCTGTCGAGCTATCTGTCCGCAGGTGTCAAGCTATCTGTCCAGCTTTATTAAACACCTTTTCTTCACTTGTTTCTTGGTCCAATCTTCATGGCTTTAATACTAGACTTGAACAACATGTTTCTTGATGTATTAAACACATCCTAGATCTACCCAATTACAAGTAAAGTGTGTTTTGTCAAAGGATTAGCCAATTACATAAAATATGTCTTTAACATTTTTATTTATTTTTATACTTTTTATGAATAATAAATCTTTATAAACAAATAAAAGCTAAAACTACAACAACTACGAGCTTCATCCCTCACTACATAAACAAAACAAAAAAGAACCAAAAAATATTACTAGACATCTACCATTTCGCTAAAGAATGAGCTGCCATATTGGCTTTTCTATGGAGCCAAGGCCTAAAAGACATAAATATTAGATAGCATAGCAAGATGGTACTGCATCTCAGAAACTCTGGATTTGATCCTTCACGGGTGGGGGCTTTTTGGGGGGGGGGGGGGGGGGTGTTGGTTATGCCTTGGATCAAGAAGAGCCTCCTGGAAAATCTTGAAGTCAATCTATGCTCTCAACTTCAAACTTAACTGATGTTGCAGAAGGTTGAAGAAAGCACACACAATACTCTCTTTGATGGACAGAAACTAAACTGTTAGTTTTTGAGTTATAAACCTCGAGTCCACGAGGGGTACCCTGAATCCACAAGGAGATAAACTGGAATCCACCAGGGAAAAGTTTGAGAAAAAAACTTTGTAATTTTATTGATAGTAATCTGAAAGCTAAATTGCCTTTGAAGGCTACAATGTGTTTAAATAGTAAATACAAAACCTAGAACAACTAGAAACCCTAAGGCGCTACAAACGCATATAAAACCCTAATTTGACTAAACAATATTAAAAGCACCTAAAAAGAAGGAAATAAATAACCTAAACCGGAAATTACAAAAATTACACAAAAATACTAAAATTAAATATTTACAAAAATTAGATATTAAACCGTGTCCTACATCAGACCCCTCTACTTGAAACAAACTTGTCCTCGAGTCCATCTTTGAAATCTGAAATCTTCCACTCCAAATAAACAAATACTTTGAATTCTCGAGCCCCTTAGTCTTCTTCCCATACTTGCAACTCATCAATGGGATAAACAAATCAACTTGAATTTCTTTTTCCTTGGTCTTCATGGAATCATGGAGATTTACCAAAATAAGAACTAATAATTGAATCAAATCTATCAACTCCAATAAAATCAATAAACTTTGGTGTATCGCTTACCACCAAAATAAAAGGATCTTGATATTGACAATCAGCTGATTCAATTTTGTCGAACTCCTTGACAATTTCCTCTTCAATTGTCTTTGCTATTTCGATTTCTAGATATTTCTCTCTAATAAGGTCTTCATCAATCTCTTCTACAATTTTTATTTCAGTTTTTTCTTCTATAATAAGGATTTCATTAATTTCCTCGGAAATCTCTATATTTTCTTCTTTGACTTCTACATATTCTTCAAGAAAAGTATTTTCTTCAACATGCAATTCCTCCCTTATTGGTGGAATATATGGCTCTTCAAAATAATTCAAGTATGAACTTCTTGGGCAATAATAATATTGTATCGTATACGACAAGATTTCTTCACAATCCAAAGGATAAAATTTGGTAGCAAGCATCTTTTTCATCCTTGGCCATGAACAAATTTTGTCTTTATCTAATCGGATTCTATCAGATTATACTTTTTCCCACCAACATAAGGCATACTTACTAAGTTTGTACAAAGCAAGTCCAACTTTTCTCTCATAACAAATATTCTCATAATCAAATAAATCTTCTAGATCAAGTAACCAGTCAAGAAAATCTTCTTTTAAAAAATAAACATTAAAACTTGCAATTTTTTTTATAAGGCCTATATGAAATTTGCTTACCAATAGGTTGCCCATGAATTAAGTCTCCGCTACAGTTATCCCTATTATTTCCATTCTTCAACGGTGCCATCCTAGCATAGATATTTGTGAGTGCTTGTTATACGTCATGCAATATTCACTAATTTATTCGTTGTTGTGGTGGTGGTTACTATTTTGTTGGTTAGTAATCAGACCAGTGTAAGTCAAGGCTCTGATATCAATTGATGTCGCAGAAGGCTGAAGAAATCACATACGATACTCTCTTTGATAGACAAAAACTAAATTGTTAGTTTTTGGGTAGTAAACCTCAAGTCTATGAGGAGTTCCATGAATTCACAAGGAGATAAACTGGAATCCACCAGAGAAAAACTAGGGTAACCTGAAACCCTAAGGCGGCTACAAAAGCATATAAAACCCTAATTTGACTAAACAACAATAAAAAATATCTAAAAAGAAGGAAATAAATAACCTAAGCCTAAAATAACAAAAATTACATAAAAGTACTAAAATTAAATATTTACAAAAATTAGATATTAAACCGTGTTCTACATCATTAGCGGCCAACAACAAAGCCCATTGTTAGGGTAGATTTGTTTTACATATAATTTTATTTAAGTACCACCTATTTATTTTCAAACACCACTAATAATTAACTGGACTTTCCCAAATATTTTTGCTCTAGTATTATGTTAACTACATATATTTCATATCTTATTATTTAAATTTGGTCATGATATAAACTATCACAAAAAGTCCCAAAAACTCATTTTTTATCCAATTTTATTATCATTATTTAGCTAAGCCCAAAACCAGCCCTATGAGCCCAATACATACATCCCATTCTATTTAAAGTCCAAGAATACTTATGCTTAGCAATATTTGAAAAGCCCATGATTCAAGTCCATGACAAAACAATTTTATCAATGGAATTCAAATCCATGATCAAAGCCTATGATTTAAACCCATGGCAATTTATTTATTAAAAGCCTAATTCTCGCGGCAGTATCGAAAACCCAATTCTCATTGGCAATATCAAAAGCCCAGTTCTCACTGGTAATATCAAAATATTAAAAGCCCAGTTCTCACTGGCAATATCAAAAGCCCAATTCTCATTGGCAACATCAAAAGCCCAATTCTCATTGGCAACATCAAAAGCTCAGTTCTCACTAGCAATAACAAAAAGCCCAATTCTCATTCGCAACATCAAAAACCCAGTTTTCACTTGCAATATCAAAATCCCAATTCATATTGGCAATATTAAAAGCCCAATCTAACTACTTGGCACTATTTTATCAAAAGCCCAAGGATATTAATACTTGGCAAAATACTATATTATAAGCAATTCACTTAAAAGTCCAATGATGGATAATGTTTTAATTTCTTAAACATTACTATGATATTACAAGCCCATGGAATCCATGGAAATTATCTATTCTCAAAACCATGGCAGTCATCTTATAAAAGCCCATGGAAAGTTATGATTATTTATCTTAAACTTATGACATTTATTTATTTCATATTATAAACTCATGGTCACTATTTATCTTATATCACAACATTCATAATATTTATTTCCAAAACTCATGATAATTATTTATCCTACAAGCCCATTACGATTATCTATAGAAAAACTCATGAGAATATCACATTATTCTGTTATAGTGGTTGTTACCATATTTTATTTGAAACCCATGGATATTGCCTATATTTAAAACCCATGGTAAATATTATTCTCAAGAAATATTGGAGGTTATTATTTAAAAGCGCCAAAGAAATTATCATTTACAAAATAATCTATGGCAAAAATTATGAGAAACTATTCAAATTGTTATTTAAAGCCCATGGAAATTAATACCCAAAACTTATCATAAATATTTATTAAAGCTCATGAATACATTTCATTTTTACTAACAACTAAAGTCCATGTGGAATAAAAATCCATGGCAATATATAGTAGCTTTGTTCTTTTTGTAGGGCACACAATGAGAAAGCAAAAGGTTAGGCCCAAGTGGAGAGAACCACCAAGTCATAGGCCCACCAAAGTACTCAGCTCTCATGGCCAAGCCCAACATGAAGTCTTAGCCAAAACAGCTCATGTGTGCAAACTGACCCAACTGGAGAACTCTATTCAGTTTTGCCTTTTGCTGAAGGTCACCTCAAGAAGCAACTAAGCTCCCAAACCAAATTAGGAGCTTGCCACCTGTCCCACTGCCAACTCTGATGGAACGATATCAAAGGCTGACACCTAAAGATTAATGGGCAATAAATACCCTTCTTCCCTAAGTTTTGGTCACAACTCAAGGAAGCCATAACCAAGACCTCCAAGTTCATGAAATCCTCAACTAAATAGTTTATTTTATTACTAAAAATGTATGTAATTGATTCATGAACCAAGACTATGAATCCTAAAGGGGAAAATTTGGGAACATGTGGTTTGGAGGGCATAAAGGGATCTCTAGTGGAACTCTCTGAAATGGACTTAAACTTTGACACCTAGCTTAAGGTGTTGAATCCTGCTTCCTAGGTTCCAAATCTCAGTTGTAGCACTAGGATTCCTTCTTAATACCTGCCTTAATCCCATTGGCTAAACACAATATCATAAAGTTTAGCATTTAATGCAAGATTACCCCAAATACTCACCATGTGTCATATTACCCAAAGAAGCAAAGTAGCCCCAAAAGCAAATCTCCCATTTATGGCCAAATCCTAGGATAATTAAGTCTGCTATTCTACCCCCTGCTCAGTCCTACGTTTTTGGACTTTTGCTAATTAATACCTCCCTAAACTCCACTATAAAAGGACAAGTACACCAGCCCACTAGACACACCAACTCCTCTAAAATTTCTAATTTTCTTGTCCCTTTGCTTGTGGTTCAACTCTCCCTAAGCTCATAAATCATTCCCCTTAGCCCACACTCACTTAGCTTTAGATATTCCTTTTTTTTTTTTTTTTTTTTTGCATATTCACAGCCCATAAATGCTTCTTAATTAGTCATAAACAACTCTTTGCCCATTAAAGCCTTAGCCTTAGCATTAACTCTATCATACCATCACAAGCTTAAATACCCACTCACTCAAAATAGCCTACACTACCCCATTCATGCCCCACATTATATTCCCCAAGAATCTTAATTCAACATTTGCTGCACTGAGTTGGAATCTTTCTCCCCTTTCATTCCACCCTATTTTTTTTCTCTTTTACATGTAATTATGAAGCATTTGATCCTTGTTTATAGCTATTATAATGAAGGTCATAATGTTTTGGACACTATGGAAGTTTTTCCCTTATGTTGACTTAATAATAATGAGGAAAATATATGATTTTTATCATGTAAACACATTTATTAATCTGTCAGACGTCTATTGCTGGAGGTTTGTCATATTCATTGCTAGACAATTTTTCCTCTTGTGTACTTGTTATAATGGGCCCACTTTTATATTAACCAACTATGGAGGAAATGCATAATTTTTGCTATGCAAATACAATTATTGATTTTCCAAACATCTATCGTTGGACGTTTCTCTTGCTTACCGCTAGACTATTATTTAAGCACTTGTGGTGGGTCATCCTTTGCATTAGCTTTTCTTTGTAGGAGGTATTTTTGCTGTCTTATTATAATCTTTTTTGGATGCAACCTAGACCTTGAACAAAATGGATCTTTCACACTTCACTGATATCCTTTGGGCCATGTTCCAAGCCTAAAGAGCTTCCCAATTTTGGAAGATAAGTTAACACTGCTTAAGGGGAGTTTCTCAAAATAAACTTGATTCCTCAACTTCCAAACTCCATCATAAAGTATTGCTCCAAATAACAAAAAAAATCATTTATGTAGTCAAGACTCATACAATCCACACACAGGGGTTGGGGGGGTGGGGGGGTGGGGGCTCATCCAAGGCAGAGGAAAAGTGAAACTAACCTCACTCCCCATTGACTATTGAACCATAAAATCTTGGCCATCAGGCATAGAGCAAAAAGATGGATCGAGGACTCGCCTTCTGCCTTACAAACGGTACATAGTACATCTCCAATATAAAAAACAATCTTGCTAAATTGCCTTTGGTGGGCAGGCATTCAACTACAATTCTCCAAATTAGCATTTTATACCTTTCATGAAGATTAGTGATGTGCATGAAATATATAAAATAAAGTATTCCTATAAATTGTCTTTGTTTTATAGGTTATAAAGGTTTTGCATGCTAAGAGCACTAGTGTCATGCCCCAAACCCGATACCCAGATTTGTGACCATGATCGGCATGCTAATATCAAGTTTAAACCTGATATTAACAAGAACCAACTTAACTTTTTACCAAAAGCTTTTACAAAACTTCTCTTTTTCTTATCATTCTTGTTTCTTTACTTAAATAATATAACCTTTCACTTGACATTCAGAGCATCTACACTGTACTCGAAAAATAATATAATCCACCAGTTACTCAGATTCTGAATCTCACATAATACATCTCTTAATACTGTAAAGTACACAACTTTCTTTAGATCCTCAAATACACAATACTACAAAACTAAACATCGAATTGCTAATTTGGGATCTATACTTTTAAAACTAAAACCAGCTCCTTCCAAAACTCGACTAAGGCTCCCTCTGCTCCAAATTAAAACCTGTTGACTGAAAGAGTGGAAGGGGTGAGCTACACAGCTCAGTAAAGGTAAGATATATGCGAATTTAATAAGGATGCATGTAAATCAATTTATTTCATTTTATAAATATTCAGATAGGAGAACATCTTTTCATGCATAGTATTTTATACTATGTATAATAATAACTTATATGCGCTTCGTAGGAAAATAATTGTTCTCCCTTTTTCTTATAAGAATAATATTACCAAAACCTTTCGGATTTAATTTCTTTCATTTCTTACAAAGTCACCATATATGTATTCTCATTACAAAATGATTATTTTAACTTAAATAAGATAATCAGTAACTTTGTCTTAAACTGGAAACATCTTAAAAAGTAATAAAACTTCCCTTTATAAACTTCCTCTCGTAAAAATGTTATAACTTTCATAATCGTAAAACTTAACGTTTCATAAAAAAAACAGATATCTGATAACTTCTTAACATAAACTTGTACTTTCATCAGAAACTTTATCTTTATAGCACAACAGAATTTCAGAAACTTTTATCTTTAATGAACAACTTTCTTTTCATCAGAAACTTCTTATTTTCACGAGAGCTTTTACTTTTCACAATGCATTTAAACAAAATACTGCTCTCATGATTAATAACATAACATAGCTGTTCATAAATAACTTGTTGGTTAGTCCATATTTGATAAGTCTGTATAAAGAAGGCCTCATCACATTTGGGTGACCTCGTGTGCATGATATTGTTGTCTTTGGAAGGCCTTATGGCACATCCCCTCAAGGTTTTATTCCTCCCCGCCGTTCGTACACATTGGGGAGAAGGTCTTGTTCAGATTAGAGTTATGGGCAACCCCATTTCCTCTACTTTAAATGGCCTAGAGTTATGGGCAGCCCCATTTCCTCTACTTTAAATGGCCAAACAGATAACATTTTTCCATGGAAAGCTAGTAATTAACCCCTACTAGCCGAGTTTAGATCACCAGAGGACATAACCCGAAAACATTTCATACATTCCATCATACTGAAATTTCTTATTTTGCATAAGATTTCATAATAATAGCATTTCCATTTTTCTTTAAACATCATGTTCGTGGAATCAGTAATAGCATCAATATGCTTAAATCATATACATAAGTTTTCGAAACTTCACGAACATACCTTTGTCAGAATAATGATTATATGTCATATTTCTAATAAAAAAACCTTTTAATGCATAATTTACTTTAAAATAACCTCATGACTTACCAAATACCCATATAACTTATCCCTTACCTGAAAGTAGAGGAACCGAGAGCCTACAGTCGAAGGAGCTTAAACTTGGGGAACTGGTAACACCTAAACCAAATATCAAAGCTTATTACTTACTATCAATTAATTCCTTATCATAAACTTACACATTCATCTCAAAGCCTATCTCTTAAAAACAAGGAAGTCCTAATCCCACCTTAAAGAGGTTCCCACAAACATATAATGCACACATCAACAAATAATGTACCAA
This sequence comes from Quercus ilex subsp. ballota, assembly GCA_032727855.1. Taxonomy (NCBI): domain Eukaryota; kingdom Viridiplantae; phylum Streptophyta; class Magnoliopsida; order Fagales; family Fagaceae; genus Quercus; species Quercus ilex. Next base: position 4,477,854 of record CM064917.1, on the reverse strand, counting down.
CCTAAAGAAATGCCATCATTCTCATATTTATCTCATAATTCTAGAAGAGCCAGCTTCATTTCAGAGGGTACTTTGAGCTTAGGACAATAATGCATGCATAAATATACACTGTTTTAAGCATTGTCATGTAACCATATACACTCTTAAGGAAACATACAGCATGTTCAACAAAACAGTTTCATAAATACAACCGTCGAAAGGTTTAGAACCCCTCCTTTAAAGTACTAAAACTTGAACCAAGGTATACAAATTTTAGCTGTGATCCAGACATACCAAATGATGAGCATAATAAATTATACCTCAAATCATTCACCCTAACTTTAGAATTAAATCCTCAAAGTTAGGCATGTCCCTTACTGTTCACTATTTTATTCCAGTAGCATATGCCTCATTTGTAAAATACAAACGGGCTATCAAAACACATTAAATCTTCATGAAATTATACAAAGCAACTCCCCTGTATGTCTATTATAAACCATAAAAATTTCGGAGTCAAAGAATAAACCCATGATTTACTAAAAATCACACAAGACAGCATACTCAAATCTGTCCTGACAGAATTTCTTGCAACTTAAAAATTAAACCATTATTTTTATGTTCATCCAAATTATGTGAGACCACTTCCATAACAACCATGTGTGTCTTAGAATTCATAAAAAATACTCCTAGCATCCTAATTCACAGAATATGATTTAATACATATTTTTCTTGTTGTAAACATCAAATCTGTCACAGAGACAGCTTCAGTACATATTCTTACAAAATCATCAACAAATAGCAATAGGCCTTAATTTCATTTGGGTATTTTTATACCTATAATAAACATACTAAAATATGTTATTAAACATTCAATAAACCATAATATCATCAAACCTTCAAATCACTAAAACAGAATCATAATTCAGCCTATAAAATGAGGATAGAGGTTAAAGAAATAGAAATAAACAAATGAAGTTTTGATTACTTACCCCCTACAATTTGAAGCTGAAATTTTAGTGTTAACCCTTTAATTTCTTCTTTAGAGAGGGATATTTTGTTTTGGTGAGAGAGGGAGGGCTGCCATGTAAAAAGGGGAGAAGAAAGAAACAAAGAACAAGGAAAAGAGTAGGGAAAGAGGGCTGGACTTTCTGGTCTGATGCAGCCAAGAAATAGGATAAGCAGAAGACTTTTGGGGCAGCAAAAAGAGGATAAGAGATGGGGACTTTGGGTGGAATACGTGTACCGCTAGGGAAAGAAAAATCACACCCACTTTCCACTTTCTTGCATTCACACTCACACTTTTCTACAAAAATAATTTCTTGCATTCACACTCACACTTTTCTACAAAAATAATATCACTTTGCATATATATATATCCTTACCTTTATAAATTTATATCCATCACATTAAAAGAGCATATATGTTCTATGATATCACAATATCAAAGCTTCATGCACTTAAAAGTAATTAAGATAATGACATGCATATAAACCCATAAAATTAATTATGCAATTAGGTTGGAGTGTTACAACTAGCATCAAGTGTACTAAATGCTAAATTTTTAGCATTTAGAACACCAAACACTAAAAAATGTGTTGCATGAAACGTTCTAAATGCCATTTTTTTACAATATGCTATATTGTCATTCTAATAGTAGAATAGCACCATAACCATGTTCTAAAAAAAATTATTTTTTATTTGCCCCTCATATATTTTTTATTCTCTCTCTCTAATCCCCTTTTTATCTCTTCCTTCTCCTCTTTGCCTCCCTCACATATCAAACCCATGCCTAAAGCTATTTATTTATTTATTTTATCATTTTTTATCACACATTATCTCTCTCCTCTCATGCACATGTTCTCTCTCTTCCTCTCTCCTTCTCACTCTCAACCATGCCACTGCCTCTCCATGTCGTTGACATCATACATTGTCCACCATGCCACCTTGCACTGGCTCTCTCTATCTCAATCAACTCCACCTGTTCGCGCCGTCATATTCCTCTCAAATTGGCATTGATCAGTTTGCGAGAGGACGATTGAAGCTGTCGAAGATAGGTTGTTCCCATGGTTATTGTGGTGGTAGATTTTTGGGTTGTTGTTATGGGGTTTTTTTTTTTTGGGTGTGTGGTCATGTGCTGAATTTTATGAGTTGTAGTGGGCTGAATTCAATGGGTTGCGGTGGTTATGGGTACTGTGGATGCCCCAAAAAGTCTTACTCATGAGGACTCTTTTTTGGTTTATCGCACATTGGGTCCTTGGTCAGTGGCGGCTCCAGGATTATTTTTTAGGGGGTTCAATAAGAAACATAAAGTATACAAAATTTTAAACAAAAGATAAATTAAATATATCGACATCACAAAAAAAAAAAAAAAAAAAAAACTTTAATACATAAATTTTACAATTGTCTTCTTCGATTTTTCGTATTTTGAAATTATTGCATGATATTTTCATTATCAATCCTACCAGCTACATATGTTTTAATATACATAGTCAAGCAATCATTCATCCACTAATTTCTCATTTGATTAAATTATTTAAAATTTCTTAAGATTTACATGAGCTTTTTCTAAGGTTTAAGATTAGCAAATTCTATTTTTGTTGTTGGGCTAATTAAATTTTTTCCCAAATTTTAGATCAAATTGATTTGTTATTGAGATTTTTCTTTGTGTTTAAAAAGGTCAAGATATTGTTAAGATGCTTATATTTAAGTTTATTTCAGTTGGGTTTAAGGTTAGGATGTTCAAATTTTTATTTCAAGTTTCAAAATAGGAAAAATAAAATAAAAAATATTATAATCATTTTTTTTTTTGGTTCAATTCAGGGGGTTCATTTGAACCCCCTGGGCTCCAAGTGGAGCCGCCTCTGTCCTTGGTGATGTGACTCTTTGTGTGCATGTGTTTCTAGAGTGAGGTGTGAGTGTGTGTGTGTCTCTCTCTCTCTTTCTTATTTTATGTTTTGGAGTCGCCACCAATCATTGGTTTTGTATTTGGCATGATTGGCTACCTATTTGTCTAATTTTTTTTTTAATTACCTAATTAACTAAAACTAATTAAGTGGTTATTAATTGATTAAGGTAAACCAAAGTCTCAAACCAAAAATTTTGGATTGGAGAAGGTGTTAGGCATCCCACACTATCTATCCAAAGGATATTACCTCATTTTAATTATAATTCAAATGTTAACTTTTTAATGAAAAAAAAAAAAATAGATACTTGGCATTTGTTTTTTTTTTTTTTTTAAGATTTTTGTACAAAATATATATATATATATATATATATATAGACACACTCACATGTGAGTATTTATTTAGGTATAGCATAACGTGTGAATATTTATTTCAAAGAATTATTTACAAACAAAGCTTGTTAAATTATATGTACATAACATGTGAGAATTACTACGTTGCAAAAATAATAAATATAAACGTGATTATTATTTATTACCTATTTAGCATGTGAATATGTACAACATAAAATAAAAGAGGGGGAATGAAAGATGTCACTTTTTAACAATTTATCCTCCATTCTCTCAACATAATGAATCAAAACATTAGTGCAAAATGGGAGGGGGGAATATGTTAGCTTGATTGGTGTCTATTGGTTCAATGGAAATGAACCATGGATACATATCTCTAAAAGAGTGCAATTCCAAATATTCAAAATAATGCACATGAATGAAAATCTTGAAAACTTACCATTAAAAAGATGAGCAATTTCTTTTACGAAAACTCATGACTTTGGAAAAAGTTTATTTAGAAACTAAGGTTTACATATTTTTATAAAAAGAACTTCTCTTTATTTTACATGAAGGAAAATGGTTTTCTTTGGTGAGAAAGTGTTGATTTTAAGGAAAATGAATTTGAAAAATAAAAGCATTTTTTACAAGAAAATGGTTGGCTCTTTTGAGAAAATGGGTTCTATGGTTTCATTGAAAACCAAGGTTTTTCTTCATTTTTTAGGATAGAAAGGATTTGGTGAAAGTTTTTAAACATTAAAAACCAATTTATTTTAGGAACAAGGTTCCCATGGTTTTATTGATAATCATGGTTTTTTATCTCATTTTCAAAGAGGGATGAACTTTGTGTTTTTATAAAAAGATAACAAAAAAGTTTCCAAGAAAACAAAGTTCAAGTTTGAAAATCATTTGTAAAGAAGATTAAAGCAAAGAAAGCAACAAATTATTTGGAAGAAGGTTTTTGAAACACCAGAAAAGGATTGATTTAGAGAAAATGTTTTACATGGGTTTTCTTTGGAAAAAGGGAGCTTTGGGTTTAAAAATTCATGGTTTTTATTCATTCTTGAAAAACATAATGTAAGAGGGTTGTTTTAAGAAGAATATTTTTTAAGGAATTTTCTCTTAAATAAGTCTTAAACCTTATCACATCCAAACTTATGGATTCTTTTCCATGTTGGGAAATGGGAGTCTTGGAGACTTTTACCATTTCCTGGAAGCATTTTCATATTGTACTCAGGGACAAGTTTAAGACCCATTTAAAAGAAACTCAAAAAGGGGTTTCCATATTTTTTAAAAGAAGATACCAAAACTTTTTTAGGTTTCAAATCATTTTAAAAGAAAGAGAAAGAAAAAGGGTTTTGAAAAAAAAAAAGACTTGAAAAATGCCCATTTAGAAGGCTTTTATGGATTTAAAAGGAAACATTATATTGAAAACATTCATTTTTTTTTTTCAAGAAAAGGGGATAGCCATTGGAACCATTTTTATCTTTTGGAAAACACATTTTTTAGAGGTTTGTTTACCCAAGCTTTTTTACTATATGATAATCTAGGATTTATGGTGCTAGCTAGAAAGCTAGTACCCTCAAACCCTATATCACATGAGAAAGGGGATGGAAGATAAAGCAAGTTTAAAGTGCATAAATTAAAAGAGCATAATAATTAAAAACTTGAATGTAAAGGAATTTAAAGACAAGACATAATGTAAAAAATTGAATTGAAAGACAATAAAATAATGTAAAAACTTGAATTTAAAGGAATTTAAAGGCAAGCCAATAATGTAAATGAGTTGATTAGAAATTATTTTTAAAGAAATTTTTACTAAATAAGCTCTAATATTGTCACATCCAAGCTTATGGGTTCTTTTCCATTTTGAGAAATGGGAGTCTTGGAGACTTCCACCAATTTCTAGGAAACATACTCATATTGTGCTTAGGAACAATGTTTAGAACTCATTTAAGAGAAACCCATCTATGGTAAGTCACCATCTTGCCACTAAGGTTGGTCTCACACGAGAAATAATTCTCTGCATACCTTCTAGTTAGAAAGATGAGGATTTATCAAAGATGTTGAGTTGTTTTCTTCTTTTAAGCCCGGGGGATTTAAAGAGAGAAGACAACAAAAGAAAAAAATGATAGAAAACAATTTTTTACAAGTCAAGGGAAAGCTTTCAATAAAGAGCATAGACAATAAATAGAGAGATATAGAACAATATGTAAAGAACAAGAGAGTTGATGAATAATATAAAAAAGGAGGGCATTTCATATAATGATGTATTTACAAGGAAAGAAGGAAAGAAAATGGTATAACTTTAAACAAAGCTAATCCATTTTTATTACATAGCTTACCAAGCTTACCTAAGAGCTTTGCAGGTATGAAAATGGTGGAAAAAGGGGCTGGAGTTTCTATTTAGAGATGGGTTTCCTAAGGAAAAAGAGAAAGAAACTAAGGCTAGAGAGATTTCTAAGAGAAAGAGAGAGAGAGAAGAGAGAGTTTTAGGGATTTTTATGCCTATTTGTTGTGTTATTTGTGTGTAATTTCTCAAGAGAAGGGGATATTTATAGAAGGCTAAGAGGTGGGGTGAGGTGTTGCATGCAACACTTCTTACCCAGCCGCACAAAGCAATGTGCGGTTGAGTGAGGTATTGCATGCAACACCTCATTCAAAAATGCCTTGATGCCCACACTTTCCTTTTTCATCTTTTTTCCCTTTCTAGTCCAATTTTAGTGCTGATTTTGGAGGCCTTCTCAAGCTCATATTTCTTCAAACTTGGTGTCCCTAAAAAGGTCTAGATGTTTAGTTTCCATAGATCCTGACCTTGCTTAATTTGGAGTTAGGGTTGTCAAGATATTGTGTCTGGAAGGAAGGTGACACAGTGAAAGAAATTTAGTAGCACTATTTTGCAAAATTCATTTCTCCCAGTCTATGGCAAATATCGCCAAGCCATTTTTATGGAAAGTAGATAACATATCATACTTCAATGCTCTATCTAGTTCAGGAAAATTGCTCCAATTGTTGCTGAATTGGTATAGTTTTTTTTTTTTGTTTTTGTTTTTGTTTTTGTTTTTTTTTTTGGTGTGAAAACACCCATAAAACAGCTCTTTTTGACCTAAAAATAAATACAATTAATCAGGATTTTGGTATTTCCTTGATATCTCATTTGTTTTAACTCCCATTTTGGCTCGTGAACTGTCACTTTGAAGGTAATTTCATAATCTTCAAGATGGTCCACAATTTTCCTCAATTGGATAGTTAGATAAAAAAGTCAACATTTTGACCATTCTAGATTAAGGATTAGGTTAGCGTTGGATCAAATTTTGCCAGAAAAGACAAGTTTGATTTTGGATTTTTTGTTTTGTCATCCAATTAGGGTAAATAGGATTGTTTCAAATTGTTCCCAACTTTTGGTTTTTGAAATTATGGTTTTCACCATTTTTTGAGATTTAAATCACTGTTTTGACTCATTAATCGGGCCGAACAAAATATGGTATTGACAGGTACAACGGCTGGAAGTGGCTGGGTTAATTTTGGGTTGTGGTTACAGTGGTTGGTTGATTATGGGTGGTGGTGGTGGAATGCGGGTGGTTTTGTGCTATGGATTTATTTATTTTTGTTTTTATAATGTAAGAGATCTGTAAGGTAATTTTAATGTGTTGTATATATGATTTTAATGTGTTGTGTGGAATGATAGAATATGTGATGTAAGGTGTACCATTAAATACGGTTAGGACATATGTGATTCACTTGTTAGGAACATATGTCACTATTTTTATTTAATTGACTAATCTTTTGACAAAACGCGTTTTACTTGTATTTGGGTAGATCTAGGATAAGTTTAATACTTCAAGAAATTGTGTTTCAAGATGAAGTGTTGAAGCCATGCAAGTCTGTTTAAAATTCAAGTTTGAAAAGTGCCTGTCATTAAAGCTCGACAGCTAGCCATCTATTGAGCTTTAAGAGCTGTTCCAGCCTCGTGGCTCGACAGTTGCTTGATTGCTGCTCGACAGATGGCTATCTATCGAGGTTTATGAAAAACAGAATTTCAGATTTGTTTTAACTCTAATCCGTGATTATGTGTTTGAGATTTCTTTTCTCACAACCCTAGACATATAAAAGGATTATTTTAAGGGCCGTCAAAGAGGACAAAAGTTGCACAAGTGTTGAGCAAAGTTTGTTCAAGCATATTGTGACCGGAGACAAAGTTTTGCCCTAGTTCATCATTTTTGTGAAGAAGTTGTAATGTTTGTGCACCGCAGAGTTTTGTAACCAAGCATCTTCTTGATCTTCATCGTCTGGATGAATTGAAGAACTTTGCAGCCAACAACATTCTCTAGTTGGTGATTGAAGTCGTGTACTGGGATCCGCGCAATTGGTTAGTCACGTACTGGGAGCTGTGCATCAAAAGGAGAAATTGTCACTACAGAACAAGTCTAATTGGTTATTGGGATAAGGGTTCAACTATAGGTTGATATAAGGTACTGGGATTCCTTTACTTGTAACCTGTTAGGTTCTAAAGATTTAGGATTTTATGTATTTAGAACTCTAATGTGTAATATTGGCAAACCATGATCAAAACAATATGTTTAGTCTTGTTTAGGCTTGCTCAAAGTTGTTTAATTATTGTAAAGTTGGAATCGAGAGGCTGCAGATGCATTGGTGCATTTTGGCTTGGCTCGATCGATTGAAGGATAGACTCGATCGATCGAAAGTCAGCCAGATTGCGTTTTCTGCAGAATTTTTCAACTCAGCCCTAACTCATTAAATGTTTAGGGTTTTATGTTTTCGCCCTAGGTATATAAGGCAAAACCCTAGCCACGTTTTTAGAGTCGCTCCTGTTGTATTGTTGCTCATACTTTTTTGTTTTGTGTAAATCTCTTATGAGATTTAGAGAAGCTTTCCTTTACACAAAGCTTAGGTTTTTCAAGCGGGGAGCTTGTAAGTCCTTTTGTATGAACTTTGATTCTTTCATAGTGGATTCAGGTTTGCCTTGATGATAGGTGGGTCAAATCCTCCCCAGGTTTTTACCGTGTGGTTTCCTGGGTGATCATATCATTGTGTTCTTTATTATTCCGCTGCTTTATATTTTTGATATGATTGTATGTTTGTGATAACCTAGAATTGCGTAATTTGACTAAGTTAATCACTTGGCTAATTAACTAGGTTAATCTGGTTGGTTTAAGGGATCTAAATTTCTATCAAGTGGTATCAGAGCGAGTAGCTTTTCTTGTTTGAGATTTTTTGATCTCTGAGCTGATCGTTGACCCCTGTTGTCATGGAACACGGTCACTCTCTTGTTGTTCCTCCTCACTTTGATGGGAATAACTATACTTATTGGAAAGTAAAGATGAAAGAATTCCTGAAATCTATTGATGAAAGAGTTTGGAATTCCGTTGAGTACGGATGGGAGAAGCCCACTACTCCTGTGAGTGAGTGGCTAACTTCTCAAAAAGAAGCAGCTGGGTTCAATAGCAAAGCTATGAATGTCATATTTAGTGCTGTTTCCATAGAGGAATTTAAGAGAATCTCTAATGTTGAGGTTGCTCATACTGCTTGGAAAATCCTCCAGACTGTGCATGAAGGCACAAAGGCAGTTAAGATAAACAAACTGCAGCAATATTTTCTAGGTTTGAGAGCATTAGGATGTCTGATGATGAATCCTTTGATGAATTTTATGCCAAACTTAATGACATTGTTAATTCTGCTTTTAATTTGAGTGAAATCTATGATCAACCTAAAATTGTTAGGAAGATTCTTAGATCTTTAACTGAATACTTTAAACCCAAAGTAACTGCCATTACTGAGAGCAAGGATGTGGACTCCATCCCTGTTGATGAGCTTGTAGGATCTCTTCAGTCCTATGAGTCTAACCTACCCAAAGCAAACAAATCCAAATCAATGGCTCTTAAGTCTGTTGATGATGTTGAGGCTGGTGGATTTGATGATGAGCTCTCTGCTACAGAGATAGCTTAGCTTGTCAAGAATTTTAGAAACTTTATGAGGTATACTAACAGAAGGGCAAGAAATACAAACACTGCTGAACCTAGAAACTTTAGGAAGAATGATCCCACTAAGGTTAATAACTTTGAAAAACCTAGAGAAAGAGTTGGTCAATCTTCAAACAATTCTTTGGGTGCTCAGTGTTTTGGTTGTCAAGGGTATGGTCATGTTAAATCTGAATGTCCTACATTTTTGTGGAATAAGGGTAAAGCTATGGCTGTAACCCTTAGTGATAATGAGGTTTCTGATGATGAGTCTGGATCTGACGAGGATGGAAACTTCATTGCTTTCACTGCTACAGCTGTAGTCAATGAAAGCATGTCTGTTGAGGAGAACCCTTCTGATAGGGAACTCTTTAAGGATGTAGATCTTCAAGAGGCCTATAATAAACTTTGCAAAGTTGCTGTAAAGGATGCTATAAATGTTGAACTTGGCCTGAAGAAAATTGATTCTCTTGAGCTTGAAAAGAAGAATTTGCTTGTTAAACTTTTTGATGCTAATGATCTTTTGAACCATGTGAAATCTAAGAACATGCTTTTTCTTGATAAAGTTAAAACTTTGGAATATGATTTATCTATTGCTAGATCTACTAGTTCTAATCTTGATCAAATGTTGAATGTTCAAAATTATCCTTCTGATAAATCTGGGTTAGGTTATGTTGAAAGCATCGCTGTGTCTGCTCCTAATTCCACAAACTTTGTTCCTTCATCTTCTTCTGAACCTTCTGTGAGTGAGGTTGTGAGTGAAATTGTCAAACCACCTGTGAGTGAGGTTGTCAAACCTGTAGAAGTTTCACCCCCTAGGAAGATTAGGGTTGATCTAGGAGAGACTAAACCTAAGGAATCTACCATTTCTAAGGACAAGATGCATGGTAAACCTACTTGGGTTTGTCATTATTGTGGAAAGTCTGGACACATTCATCTTAACTGTTACAAGCTTCAAGCTGCTAAGAGAGCAAACAAACTAAAAGTGTCTGTGCCTCAAGCACAAGATCCTATGGCATTTATTGGTGAATTGGTAAAGGCGTTGAACCTTTATTCCAATCCTGGAGTTGGAAATCACTCGAATGTGAATAGGAACTCCAATGCTCGTGGTGCATCTAAAAGGTTTTGGATGCAAAAGACTCCGCCTAATTGAGTCTTTATGACATGGTCCTTGTGCTTCATTGCTCATTCCTTTGTGACCATTGTTCTTTGGTTTTTTGTGTTTTTTTCTGTTTCTAGGATTTGCATTGCGTATCATCCATGCATTTCATTCTAGGATTTATTTGTTTTCTCTTTTAGATAATAATTAAAAAAAAAAAAAAGGAGAAGAGCAAATTGTGTTGGGCACTATTTTTCTTGGTCCTTGAAAACAAGGTTGGTCAATTTATTTACACATAACATGTCTTATGTACCTTGTTTTAGCTTTGATGAGCTTATTTATTGCACTTTACTAGTTGAAGTTTTGTAGTACATGTTGTGTGGGAAAGATGTTTATGGTGTTTATCACTTTGTCTTAATCTTGAAGTCACATGTTATTTGACTGTCGGACTTGATCCTTTTGAGAAAGGCATAAATAACCATCTCACCACTGTTCACTAGTCAATCATGAACACCTTAGTGCATATCATAAGATTTTGTGCTCGAGAAAGTGTAGCACATGCACAAAAAGAACATAAAGTGTAGCCTCTGTTAATTGCTTAATGCTTAAAATTGGTGTGTACTATTAGGCTTGATGCCAATTTACATAATTAAAACTGGTGTGTACTATTAGGCTTGAAGCCAAATTTCATCTCATAATGGGGCAAAATTCAAGAAACTTACATGATTGCAAGCTTATGTTCTAGGAGATGTGAGAGTTATATGATGTAACTCTTTAGGTGATAGTCTCTTTTGAATTCTATGTGGTGGATTTTGTAGACTTTGTGATTGATTGCTATTCACGTATCACCTCACATGTATCTCAAGCTTTTTCTAGTTACACACACTACACAAGTTACTCTTTGCTAAACTTTGTATATGTTATTGTGTGTGTTTTTGGTTTGACCAACCAAGTTTGAAAATATCTTGAGTTTTATGCAAAACATTTTTTTTGCTCGAGAATTTAAAGGAAGAATGATTGAATTTTTCTTTGGAGAAACTGGGATTATCACTTGGGTTTTTGAAAAAGTATTCCATCTCATACTCATGCATTTTGTTTCAACAATTTTAATGCTTTGAGGAGTTGTTTTCAAAATTTGGTTTGAGTTTTTCAAAACTGGAATTTTTTTTCAAAATGCTGTGAGCCGCTGCCTGTTTCGATCGATCCAACTTGTTTTTCGATCGATCGAAATTTTCTTAAAATTCTTTTAGAAATCTCGGATTGATTCGATCGATCGAATGTAATTTTCAATCAATCGAATATCATGGAAAAGGTTTTTAAAATATCAAACTTTGAATAGTTTAAAACACTTTTTCAAACTTTTCAAACCTTTTTCTTCTCTCTCCGAATCGGCAAGGCACTACAGCGAATTTTTTGTCGTTTTCTCCAAAATTTTTTGCAAGGTTTCTCTCTCCTTGAGTTGGTATGACTATCTTACCCTTGCTTTTGAGTTTATTTTCACTTTTCATGCATTTTATTTTGGGTTTTTCGAACCTAAGGAATTTGGGGTTTTTGATGATTCAATCCGTATTTTATGCAATTGATCAATGGGTTTTTGTGGGGACTTGATATAATCATGATCTATGTTGATTAATTTGATCAATTTGAGGTTTTGTGAAAAATTAAAATTTCTAGGGTTTGAAATTGATCCGAATTGGAGATTTTGTTCAATTGGGTTTAATTGATGAAATTGGCTTGTTGTTTTGATGAAATTGGTCATTTTAATCTGTTTTCAACCTTGTGTACTGATTAATTCATCAATTTGTTTCAAAACATTCAAGTGGTTTTTCAAATTTTTAGGGTTTTTGGTAGAAATTCTATGCTTAAGCCAATTTTGTGTAATTGAACTTAATTTGAACTTTGTTTACTGCATTAGTTCATGCATCACAACATTGTTATTGTTCATGCATCATATAGATTTTTGTTCTATATTTTTTGTGTGTTAACTTGCAGTCTGTCATTGGTTTTGTTTTATTTTGTTCTTTTGGTTTTCTCTTTGTGTTTTTGTCCTTTCCTTAGCACTATGCCTAGGAAGACTAGGGCTCGTAGGACTGTTTCCTCACCTTCTCCACCCCCTCTTTCTTTTGACCGTGAGAAGTTTCCGAGTGAGAAAAACCAAGATATTTTTGAGAAGCTGAACCTTAGGAGAAAGATTTGGGCTGAGCGTTTGGTTCTATTAGATGAACTTGATCCTGCCATTAAGGCAAACTTTGAGCGTCAGGGCTGGTTACCCTTGGTGGATATTTCTGATCCTCCTCTACCTTCTGCCTTGATTAAAGAGTTCTTTTCGAACATCTCTATCCGCATCTATGATTCCAACACTTTGGTAAAGAGTTGGATACGACGCGTCGAGTACTCCATTACTCCCAAGGTAGTGGCTGATGCTCTAGGGATACCTTTGGTCCAGAATCCTGTCTACCCTTATGATGAGTCTCCTTTGTTGAGTGATGTCATGTCTTACATCACTGGGTCATCTATCCAGTGGGGTTCTGATCCTAGGATCACCTCTGCTGAGCTTTCTGGGTTGCACTATCTCTTCTTTAGGATAGCCTTTCATTCTATCTGGCCCATATCTCATGTTCATACCATTCCTCTTGAGCGGTGTGTATTTTTGTATGCTCTTGTGACTGATGCTCCTATCAGTTTTCCTCATCTGTTTCTTCGTTCTTTGAACAAAGTTTATAGGAGCTCATCTTCTTCTCATGCCCTTGTTCATCCTATTTTCATTCATAGGATTTTGCTTTATCTTGATCTTAGTGATTTCCCTTCCTCTGAGCCCGTTCATGTGATTGCTCCCATAGGTGCGTCTTTTCTTAGACAAAGGGCCACTCATCTTAAAGCTGGCTCTAAACACCCTAGGTCTGAGCCTTCTAGTAGCGCACCTCCTCCTTCTTCTTCTACAGGTCCTGCTGGTGAGGATGTTCTTGATCCTGTTGGTGATGCTGCTGTTGTTCCTCCACCTCCTTCAGACGACTTTGATGTTCGTCGTACCTTGGAGACTGTCATGACCATTCAGGCAACTCATGGTCAGATTTTGGTGGACTTACTTGATGAGATTCGTGCTCTGCGAGCCGACTTGGCGCATCTTCATTCACCCTCACCACCTCCTTTTGATGATGGCTAGTGATTGCCCTTTGGCATTCCGTCATAAAAAGGGGGAGTAGAGTTTTGACTTGTAGAGGGGTTTTTGTTGTTAGGGGGAGTATATTTTGTTGTTTTGAGGAGCTTGTGGAGTTTTTAGATTGTATCTAGGTGCTTCACTTTGTATATCATTTTTGGGGCTATTCATGTTAAGGGGAGTAATATTGTTTTTGATATACATGATATATACTTGATTCTTGTTGCTTTGTGATTCATTACTTATTGATTTATATTTATGAGTTGTTCATTGATATATGTCTTTATTATGTGTTGTGGGAATCTTACAAGAATGTTATACCTGTTGTTTTACTCTTTTCTGTCACACATGCGTTTATGCGTTTGTTGAGTGTTTCAGGAATATATAGGTTGATTCAATTGAGCTGCTGTCTACACTTGCAACTGATGGATAATAGTTAGGATTGAATTTGAGAGTATGAGCATTACTTTTGTAAAGGACTTTTTACTTGTAAACTTTGAGCTTTTAATTTGTGTTTTGTCACGGATTACCAAAATGGGAGTTTGTTAGGTTCTAAAGATTTAGGATTTTATGTATTTAGAACTCTAATGTGTAATATTGGCAAACCATGATCAAAACAATATGTTTAGTCTTGTTTAGGCTTGCTCAAAGTTGTTTAATTATTGTAAAGTTGGAATCGAGAGGCTGCAGATGCATTGGTGCATTTCGGCCTGGCTCGATTGATCGAAGGATAGACTCAATCGATCGAAAGTCGGCCAGATTACGTTTTCTGCAGAATTTTCCAACTCAGCCCTAACTCATTAAACGTTTAGGGTTTTATGTTTTTGCCCTAAGTATATAAGGCAAAACCCTAGCCACGTTTTTAGAGTCACTCCTGTTGTATTGTTGCTCATACTTTTCTATTTTGTGTAAATCTCTTATGAGATCTAGAGGAGCTTTCCTTTACACAAAGCTTAGGTTTTTCAAGGTAGAGATTACTTCAACATCTTGATGATCAACTCGGTTACTGTCATTGGAGCTTAAAGAATAACAAGCGTGGGTGCTTGTAACTGATTGGAGAATCCAAGAAAGAAGGAGTCCGTGGATTCGAAACTTGCACGTGGTCGTGTCAGTAAGTTCTACTGGTGGGTAGCGTTAGGAAGTCAAGCGGGGAGCTTGTAAGTCCTTTTGTATGAACTTCGATTCTTTCATAGTGGATTTAGGTTTGCCTTGATGATAGGTGGGTTAAATCCTCCCCAGGTTTTTACCGTGTGGTTTCCTGGGTGATCATATCATTGTGTTCTTTATTATTCCGCTGCTTTATATTTTTGATATGATTGTATGTTTGTGATAACCTAGAATTGCATAATTTGATTAAGTTAATCACTTGGCTAATTAACTAGGTTAATCTGGTTGGTTTAAGGGGTCTAAATTTCTAACATAACCGCTTGTTGTGATAATAATGGAATTTCAGGAGTGGTGACCTTAAAATCACCCAATGGGGTTTTTGCTGTGTTGGTTTTCCTCATTCGTAAACAAATCACCGTGTCAATTTATTTTCTGCTACATACTTAGTTTAATTGGTGATTTGTTTGTGCTACCACGCGTTTGCATGTTAATTTGATTAATTAATTAAACTTGGCTAATTAATCAATTAAATCATCACAAGGGGTCAATTCGTTTTTGGCCTATCAAATACTATATTAAAATGTAAAAAGTAGGTGTTTATGTGTTAAAATGACATTTGGGATAGCAGTGATATTTGGGATAGCAGAGCGAATACTAATGCTCTAATAGGCTTTATTTGAGATGGAATGATAGTAAATTAAGTCAAGCCAATTTGAGAGATCCAGCCTAGGTGTGAATGCCGTGAAGTGAAGCAAGCAAAAAGAAAAGAGAAGAATAAAAAATTAAAATCATAGTCCAGGAGAATGACTTACACAAGCACGGGCTGTGCAAGTCCAACTAGGGATGAAGAAAAGAAAAAGAAAAAAAGAAAAGAAAAAGAAGAGCGAGTCAGCGAGGCCAATTGTTAATCTTACGTGGTGAAGAAAAGTAAAGAAAGAAGAAAATAAAAGCTTGTTTTCGTGGGAGATGTACAGATGGGCTTGATTGCATTTTGCATGTGCGTAGGATTCTTACTTTTAGGCCAGTTGGGGTTTTAAAAATAAGGCTTTATGCGCATGTATAAATAAATGGCTAAGGAGGGCTGGAACGCAGGAAAGAAAATAGGAGCAATAGGTAGTGTCGCTTGGGGCTTCCTCTATGGCTTTTCATTCAACTAGTCGCTAATAAGTGCAATGCATGGGAAAACTATTGATTATGAAAAAAAATCCAATAATGAATGAAGAATTTAAGCTATTACTTAAAAAAAAAAAAAAAAAAAAAAAAAAAAGGAACAATGAATGAAGAGTTTAAGTTATCGCCTATGCAATTTTTTTTGTGCATTACAGTTAGACTTTAGACAATAATAATATGGTTATTACTTCTACTAATTTTGGACTGAAATAAGTTTTTTTTTTTTTTTTTTCCTGAATTGAAATAAAGTTATTTATTTACTATTTTTTTTATGTCAGAATTTTTTTATTGTTATTGTTAAGTTAAAATATTTAAAAATGATTATCTAATTATTTATTTAAAAGAAATATTTTTTTTAGAATGATGTAACGGTAGTTTTGTAAATAAAAAGGCATATGATGGCATTGTAAAGGAAGCACCTTTCTAGAAACTTCCTTTCTACCCCTCCCAAGTGTCATAAATGTCATCTTTTTTTTTTTTTTCTTTTTCTTTTTCTTTTTTGAGTAATGCTACGGATACAAACTAATTTATAATATTTTTATAAACTGCTGATGTGACTTTAGTAATTTTCAAATAAATATTGATAAACATAAATATGATGTTAGTGGTGGACCTATATTAGAACTAATAAGAATTTGCCACATCAATAGTTTGTAAAATTTTTGTAAAATAGTTTGTGACTATAGCATTACTCTTATTTTTTTAACTCTTTTCATTCCTCTTCTAAGACTACTCAAGCGTCTGCAAATCTATAACACTCCTCATTCGTCTCATCTTCTGCGCTCAACTTTTTTCTTTTTTTCTTTTTTTAAATTAAAAAAATTGGTTTTCTTTTCTAACGTCCGCACCATCAAATCCAAAAGAAGCTACTCAATGAAAACACATTCTTTATTTAGCTCAAAAATTCATATTTTGTTCGGAATGATGAAATTCCAACTAGAACCAATGGAGTCAATACCGTATCAGAGACCGTTTCGGTTTAACTATGAAAACGATATATTTCGGTACTAGTTAATACCGGTGTACCATCTCAGGATTACCACTAATATAATAATAATAATAATAATAATTTTTATTAACATTTAAAACAAATAAATTTAATAGCCTTTAAATAATTATTGGGTCAATCTGTACAATTATGTTGTATACCATAAACATCTTCGTTAACTCAATCCCAATCCCTTTTTATTATAAAAAAGATAAAAGCCCAATCCCTTTGTGTTAAAAAAATAAAAGCCCAATCCCTTTTTCCAATCCATTTTTTTTTCTATTTTATTTTTCCTCCAAAGTCTTGTCTAGTCAACTTTATCTTTTTGTTTGTTTACTTACTTTTTATTACTATCTCATTTCTCTTTAATTCCCATCCACACATTTTCAAATTGAATCTTATCTTAAGATCCACTACACAGTAGCCCACGTTGTCCTTCAGTACTTGTCCCTCACAAATCTGCTTCTCTCATTCTCTCTCTAGTCTCTCACACATACTTTTCTCATCAAAAGATTTAAAACTAACCCATAATCACCAGTGGCGGCTCTAAGATTTTTTTCTAGGGGGGTCAATAAGAAGATACATCGTAGGTAAAATATAATCTTACGGTTTACACAATTTCCTTATTACAAATTTGTCTATAGTACATACTAGTAGTAGAATAAAAAATAAATTAGAGGTTCAATTGACATATTTTTTTCTTAATATAATGAACATGTTAATTATGTTAAGTAAAATTTAATTATTACTACTTAAAATACTTTTATTTATTAGTTTAGGACAACTATATGTTCACATTGTACTTTCAATGCAAGATTTACATTGCAGACAATTATACTGTACACGTTTGTTTAGAATCAATGTAAGATTTACATTATAGATAATGATACTACACACATTTGCAAAAAATATACAATATTGTACACATTTGTTTAGAAACAATGTAAATATACAAGGTAAACTATGTATTTTTTATTAGTTTATTTCAAATTTGTTAAGATCTAAATGGTTTTTATTTATTTAAGACAACTATATGTTCAACTTTGTACTTTCAATGCAAGATTTACATTGCAGACAATTATACTGTACACGTTTGTTTAGAATCAATGTAAGATTTACATTATAGATAATGATACTATACACATTTGCAAAAAATATACAATATTGTACACATTTGTTTAGAAACAATGTAAATATACAACGTAAACTATGTATTTTTTATTAGTTTATTTCAAATTTGTTAAGATCTAAATGGTTTTTATTTATTTAAGATTTAAGATAAAAAAAAAAATTACTTTTGTTGTTGGGCTTACTATTTCTCCCAAATTTAGATAAAATTGGTTTATTGTTAGGCCTTTTTTTTGTGTTTAAAAAGATCAAAACATTATTAAGAGAATCATAATTAAACTTATTTCAAGTGGGTTTTAAAAAATTTAGGGTCAAAGTGTTCAAATTTTTATTTTAGGAGGGTAAAATAACAATAAAAAATTATATATATATATATATATATATATAAAATTAAAAAAAATTATCTCAGGGGGTTCATTTGAACCCCCTGAACTATGCATGGTGCCGCCCATGATAATCACTCTTAGATCTATTTCTCTCTTTCCCTCACAGATCAGTTTCTCTCTCGCAAGTTGCTTCTCCTCACTCAAACGTTGCACCGGCTGGTCTGGCCACCTTGTGCTTGAGCTACATTGCCACTACCATGCCTCCTATCTTTTTTTTTTTTTTTTTTTTTTTTTTTTTTTTCAAGTTGTAGAGGAATTACATTCTGGACTGAAACGCATTTTTCGGCCGAAATGACCAAAATTCGCCGGAAAGGCCGGTACAAACTGGAATAGTCCGGTATTTAAAACGAAACGAAATAAGGGTCTACCGATACCGGATTGTTCACCGGTACGAAAAATTATTTCTATACCGGCCAATACGAAACGGTATTGACTTCCTTGGCCGGAATGCCAGTACTGGCTGACTTTTGGAACAGAATAGAATAGTGGGGTTACCTATACTGGAACGAAAAATTCCGACTGGAACAGAACAATATTTAAAACATTGATCCTGTACTGTGTTTGAAGATACTTATGGAATAAGGAGGAAGATGACGAAGAGGAGATGGGATTATTTTGGTTTTTTTTTTTGGAGAAACTTTTGGTTTGGGTTTGTGATCATGTTTACTATTTTGGATTGTGCTGTGCTTGTGATATAGAGGAAGATGGGAGGAGAAAGAGTTGATCAGGTTTTTATAAGGAAGGAGAAGGAGTATCGGGGAGAAATAGTTATTAAAATCAGAATTTTTGTTTTATAATGCTAATGTTTTAAAAATAATGATGACATGGAAAATTGTGGGAGTTTCAAAAAATTCGGTTATATATATATGTGTGTGTGTGTGTGTGTGTGTGTGGATAATATTATAATAGCACTTTGAATTCTCTTTTTCATTCTAGTTTTATTTTATTTGCTTTAGTCCAATGTTCAATATTTATTTTTGTGTTTTATTTCAATAAATATGAGTAGCTAAATTTTCAATTAAGGTCAAGGATAAAACCTTGTTAAGAATTATTAGTATTATTTATGAGATTTATGGTCCGTTTAGAATGAGGGAGCGGGAGGGGAAGTAGAGTAGAGTCCAGTAGAATTAGCCCAAAATTGACCTATTTTCAGCAAACTTTACTTTACTCCCTCCTTCCCCCCTCAATCCAAACAGTTCCTTAATTTTTCCCATAGCAGTTGTTCTCTAATAATTTAAATTGTTCTCGATTTATCTCAATTGACTAAAATAGGATTCTTAATATGAGTTCTTCATTTTTTTCTCATAATTTTGGATTTATCTTAATTAATTGAATGCTTGATTTATAATTGTTATATTTTAAAATTAGATGTCTCTTGTGATTTGTTTGTCAATTTATACAATCGATGATTTGATTTTATACTTAGTGTCCGTTTGAGAACAACTTATTTAGCTGAAATTGAAAACTTTTTACTGAAAGTACTGTAAATAAAGCTAAAAGCTAGCTGAAATAGTACAGTAAGACCTATGAATAGTAGCAAAAATAAGCTAAATAGTAAAAAAAACTTCATTTTTCAGCTAATGCCAAATGCAACCTTAGGAAATGAAGAAGAGTATGCTTTAGATTTTTAGGATAGGAATTTTAAAGAGAATATTTTCCATGATAGTAAGATTGATTTCTAGATTATCATGTAGTAATTGAGAATATTTTTCGTCTTATTAGAGGTTTCAAGGGTATTTTGGTTATTCTAGTGGTTTCAATAGTATTTTGGTCATTTTATAGATTTCGAGGTATATTTATCATTTTAGAGGTTTCAATGAATTTTTGCTCATTCTAGAGGCTTAGCGATTATTTTAGTAATTTTTTTAGGTTTAGAGGCATTTTGGTCATTTTAGAGGTTTGGGGTATTTTCATCATTTTAGAGGTTTCAATGTATTTTTGGTCATTTTTTTGAGGCTTTGGGAGTATTTTGGTCATTTTAGAGGTTTTAGAGGTACTTTGGTCATTTTAGAAGTTTCAAGGGTATTTTAATCATTTTAGAGGTTTTGAGGGTATTTTAGTCATTTTAGAGATTTTGGTGGTATTTTGGTCATTTTAATGGTTTTGGCAGTATTGTGGTCATTTTGGAGGGTTTTTTGGGAGGGGAGGAGAGAGGGTATTTTGGCCATTTTAGTGGTTTTGGGATTATTTTAGAGGTTTCTTGGTATTTCTAGTCATTTTCATAAGAAAAATAAAATTTATTAGTATGGGCAATTTTGTCAATTCCATAAATTATTATATCCCCACCAATAAGTAATGTGATATTACTCTCATTTAAAAAAGTGATGTGATTAAGTAATCTTATCTCTCAAAAAAAAAGACATACCGTAATCTTATAAAAAATCGAATGAATCAAACATCTTAATATAGTATGCATCATGTCAAAGTTACAATATAGCCAATCAAACACCCTGTTAGTGGCCTATTGCTGGTTGGTTCATGGCCAAGAATTTGATTGGGGAAATGTTGTAGTAAGTGACTGAAAGGGAATCTATAGGAAAGTAGAAAACTTTACTTAAAAAAATATATTATACTTGACTAGGTGGTAGACTAAGATAGCTACTTTCCCAGAAAATTTAAAAAGAGGTGGGCCTCTTTTTGAATTACATAGGATTTAATGGAAGATTGATATATACATATACATACATATATATATATATATATATATAGATATGTATGTATGTATATACACACATACAAGATATAATTTTTACACTAACCTAATCTAAGTGTATATGTGTATGAAACTCCCTCGTGAAGACTTGAACTCTAGCTCTTACCCTCCACATCCTACAAGCATTTATACTTATAGAGTGACCATCACACCAAATGTGTTCGGTGGCATGAAAAATTGATATTTACTTCTACACTAAAATACTATTTTTTGGGTAATAATTAATATATAGTAGTCAATTTGATTTCGTCATTTTTAATTTGTAGTCAATTTTGTCCCTTTTGCCAATACATACTTGGCAAATGATTAAAAAAAAGATTAATTTTTTTTTCCTCAATTCTTCCTAACCTTTTGGTTGCCAAGAAAATGAAGGGAAAAAATTAGATAGCTCCAACAAAGTCCATCTAATTCCAACCCCAAAAAAGAATCAAAACAATATTTATGAGGAAGCGATTTCGTTGTTCTTCAAGTTCAATAACTCTCTCTCTCTCTCTCCTTGATATAAATCAAGTTACTTGCTAGCGATGAAGTGATTCAGCATATATCCATAGTAATACGATCAGTCTGGTATCATAACCTCGAATCCGAGTTTATATCAGAAAATTTCCCTCCATGTTTCGTAGTAAGATGAACAAGTTGGACCTGCACCAACTTCTGACATGGCCTGTAATTGCTTGGGCTCAAGGCCAGCTCAACAACTTTTGGGGCCTTAGGCGAAAATTTTAAGTGGAGCCTTTTTATAATTAAATATTAATCAAATAATATATATATTATTAACAAATTTATACATAGATTCTTTTGGAGATTCAATTTGTTTTTCAATTTTTCGCTTTTTTAGAAGTTTTTCATATCTGGATAAATATTTTCTAGTAGACATTTATAATGAGAAAATATCTATAGATAAATAAAAACACAATTTATAATTAAAAATGATAATTTAACTAAAAATAAAATTTAAAGTATAGAACAATAGAACCTGGTTATTGCAATTTTTCTAAAGCCGTGACCACTTTAAAGTCTAAACTTGCATAAATAAAAATTAATTTAATACATGGTTTAATAAATTAGTGTCACTATAATAGAAATGAGTTGATATGATACACATCAAATTATTAATTGGTATAATAATTTATAATAATAGATAAAATGTCAGATAAAAAAAAAAGGTGAGAAACCGTGTAAGTTATTATTGTGGGCTGTATTCTTATATAAAAAAAGTGAGAAACCGTCCAGTCTGTACTCCACTACTCCTATCATCCTAACAAAAAATGTGTCCTATCAATTATCATAGGAGAAAAGGGTCCAAAGAGGGGCAGAAAAGCTATCATAGCAAAAAACGTGTCCCATGATGGGACTCTCATCAAACAATTGTGTAGTGAAAGTGTGAAACAAACTAAAAATATATATAATTTAAGTTAAATAAATAGAAGACTCTGAGTCTTCATTTTTGGAAAGACAAAGAGAAAGAGGGGAAGAACTGAAGAAGAATACCTCTGGTGATTGGTAGACTGTTACGCTGGAATCAACAAAGAAAAATTTCAGGCTAGACTGACTGACTGAGTTTATGGAAAAAGATCAAAAATCAAGATGAAGATGAAGAAAAGAAAGGTAAGACCGTAAGAATATAGATGGAGAGGCACTGAGGCAGAGAGATAGAGAGATGAGAGGTTTTTCTTTTGTTTTTTGAATTTATAATTTCTATTTTAGCATATTTCAAGACAATTACGGAGTATTATTAATGAATTTGTCTAGTATTAATTTTAATTTTAGCATATTTCAAGAATGAGTTAATAAATTTGTCTCCTAAAATTTAATTTTGTTAGCGAAGTTTGACTATTTTTGTTTTTTCTCTTTTTAATCTTTCGCATTTTAGGATACAATGAGACTTTTTAAATGCATTCTATTGACCAATAAAAGTGCTTAATTTTTTTAAATTAAAATATATAGATAAATATTATATATATATATATATATATAATTTTTTTTTACAAGTGGGGGCCTTAGACATTGCATCAATTGCATCACTTATTAAGCCGGCCCTGCTTGGACTCTGTGGAATGCACTACATAACAAGTTTTATTTCCACCATCTTCAGTTACAACCAAAGGTTTTTTTTAAAGGAGCTACTGGCCTCTTAGCAGAATACCAGCATCTCATTGCGGCTCAAAAGAAATCTTACTTGAAGCTATGCTGCCTTATTATTCTGTTGTTTCGCTATTTTTGGTGTCTCTGCTTGTCTTTGTCTGAATGTGCTCAGACCCCTTTGTATTCTTCTATTCTTTCATTTTAATATAATTTTCTATCTTTTCACTCAAAAATAAAAATAAAAAAAATAAAAAAACTGATCACAATTGTCTATTTGCGTGAGGGTTTTTTTTCCCTCCAGTTTATTCATTTTATTTAACTTATTTATCATTAAAAAAAAAAAAACTTTGCTGTTTATAGATATTGTTTGTACTTTTGCCTAATTTATTTTTAAAGTAAAATAAGCCTAGAAAAATAAACTCTTTCAAATACATATTAATAAGATGTATATGATCGTTGTGTTCTAATAACATCTTTTTGTGCAATGATTCCTCAGTTATCAAATTATTAAAAAAGAATCATTTTAATCGGCTCCACTTTCAAAAGCTTTTGGGCGGTGATAGTTTCATCACCTATTCCACATAAATTGTTACACTCCTCCAACAGGCTAAAAAAAAAAGCCATTAAAGAATCTCCAGTCAGCTATCTCAATTCCACCTAACTATTCTTCTTATTATTCATGAATAACCTAATCTTGTAAACACATTAGCATTTCGGCTACTAAATTCCTTTGGTTCTCAAAAAAAAGCTATCCATTTGGATACGGATGAAAACCCAGCATTTTGTGTTTCACGTTTTGTTTTTTTTGTTTTTTTTTTTTGTTGAGAAGAGCGTCACAAGTGGGATTATGCACTGTTCAGTGAGTCCCGTGCACTGTTCATGGGACCCACAAACATCTTTTTTTCAACAAAAATTTTATTAAAAATGGGTTCCACTGTACTATTCACATATTTAAAAATTATTTTACTACAGTGTTTTCAATTTTCATCAAAATAAGTGATATCTATTTTCCCTATCAAAATGCCAACACAGAAAATGATTTTTTATGGTAGGTGGGAAGTTTACAACTCACTTTCGATATGGACTAATAAGATACAATTCCGTTTGACAGCATATGACTGGTATGGTGCTTAGAAAAATTTAAAGAATAAAAGGTTTTGCATAGAAACTTCCATGATATACAATAAAAAATGCATCAATATGGCACTTAAAAGTCTAAAGACTTACTGGTCACCTAAAGCAAGCCAACTTCAAAGTCTTCTCTTGCTTGCATACACCTTCTTCCAAATTTGTGATTCACTTTCCTAACAACCCTTTCATAGTTTTCTTTCTTCTCCCTTCAAATCTTTACAACAATCTACTCATAAATCCTTATGGCTCTTGTGATTAGCAAAGGAGTCTCATCTTCCTCTTTCACCCACCAACCCAAGAACTTTGATGTCTTCTTGAGTTTTAGAGGTAAAGATACCCGGCATGGTTTTATTAGCCATTTGTATGAGGCTTTGCGTTCAAGGGGTATCCACACCTTCATCGATGATAAGCTCCCAAGGGGAGAAAAAATTTCTGCAGAGCTTCTCAAAACCATTGAGAATTCAACAATGTCAATAATTATATTTTCTGAAAACTATGCATCCTCCACTTGGTGTTTGGATGAGCTTACCAAGATTATTGAGTGTAAGAAGAATAACCAATTGGTGCGACCAGTTTTTTACAAGGTGAGTCCATCAGAAATACGTAACCACAATGGAAAGTTTGGGAAAGTTCTAGCTAAACATGAAAAAAACATTAAGGATAACAAGAAAGTACAAAGATGGAGAGACGCTCTCCAAGAAGCAGCCACTATATCGGGTTGGCATTATGAACATAGGTATGTATTCAAGGGTGGCTCCATATGTTGTTTAGGGGGTTCATTTGAAGCCCTTGCTTGAATATATATATATATATATAATATTTTTACTAGTTTAATTGCTCTTAAAGATTTATTTGCACACCTTGATTACAAATCAACTCAGCCTAAAACTAAACTACAACACAGATCTCTCTCTCTCTCTCTCTCTCTCTCTCTCTCTCTCTATATATATATATATATATATATATAAATGATCTAATCTCTGATCTCATTCTTATGAATCTTATCTCTTTTCTCTTTTCTATTTGACTATGTCAGTATCTCCAACTCTAATAGTAAAGAGTGGGTGTTTGTGAGTCATGAGTATCTCTTTATTATAATTTTATATTTTATGTGTGTGAGTGTGTGTTTGATATTGATTGCATGTATTATTTTTATTTTTTATTTGTTATAATGTTATTTGTGTTAGTTGTGATGTGTGTGAATGTGTGTGTGTATAAAATAATTAGGAAATACAGATGATTTATTACATATGTGTGTGCATTGTTAGCATGTTATAATAACTTTTTGTTATATAGTTAGTGATTCAAGAAAAAAAAAGTAAAGTTTTTTTTTTTTTTTGAGAGTAAAGTTAGTGATTGTTCAAGCGTTTGATTAGTATATTATTTATGCATGGATGAGTGTGTTTGTGTGAGTCAATAATTAATATAGTACGAGTCGGTTGAGTTTTGTCATTTAGTTTAAAATATTTTTATAAAAACAATAACAAATAGATAATGACAACTACAAAAAAATATAAATTTTATACAAATTTAACGAAAGAAAATGGTTACACATACCCACATTGATAATAGATAATAAAAACCGGTAATGAACTATTAGGGGTGGCTCCACATATAGTATATGTTTGGATCCTGATGAAACGCCAGCGTCTGCGTCTGTGTCTAGCGTTTCGTTCTTTTTTTTTTTTTTTTTTTTTTTTTTTGATGCACATGTTTCAACTTTTAGGAAACAAAGTGCACTGTTCACGCGTTCACGCACTGTTCACGAGACCCACAACCACTTTATTCAGAAAAAAAAAATTAAAAATGGGTCCCATGGTACTATTTACACATTTAAAAATTATTTTGCTATAGTGTTTTCAATTTTTAGTAAAATAAGCTGTATCCAAACATACTAATAGTCATGAAAAAAAATATTATTATGTAAGAAATTTAAAAAATTTAAGATTTTTTTTATCCTTAAAAAAAATTTGTGACCACCCTAAATTGTTTTAGGCAAACATAATTAAACTTTGGACAAACTTTGACAACAAATTTGACTTAGACTAAGGCTATAACTCCATTCAATATATATATATATATATATATATATATATTTTTTTTATTGGATGTGAATTTTGACAAATCCACCATTTAATTACATTTTTTTCTTATATCTTCCATACTTGAAAAATTCTAAGAAGTGAAAAATCAATAATTATGTCATCAATCAAATGTTTAAATTTTGAGTTTTTGTAGTGTAAGATTATACATAAAAAATAAGTTTATAAATCAAATAGTAAATCACATCCGATTGGAATGAAATTTGACACGTGTTTTAAAAATATAGAGATCATGCAATTTAATGATTAGATTTTCAAAATATGTAGCAATGTTAATTTGTATAGTGATAGTCGTAGCCTTAGACTATAACTAAATTTTTAGACAAAATTTATCCTTAAACTTTGGTTCCCTTAACAATATATTGGGTCCTTACAACAAAAAGAAAAATTCCTAGAAAAATTATATTTAACTAACATTTTGAAAGAGATATAGCTTGCAACATTGATAATGTGACTAATATGGTATTATGTAATGATTTCAAAATAAGAAAATTCATCGAAAGAAATCGTAAGATTTTATGTGTTTGCATGTGTTTTCTTTGTCAATATATGTTCTTTTTTTATTAGATTTTGTATAATTAAAGTTTCTTAATAACCACCCTCAAAAAAATTCCTGGAGCCGCTATTGTTAACTAGTATGTAATAATTTCAAAATATAAAAACTTGTAAAAGGAAATTGTAAAACTTCATGTTATTTGCATGTGTATGCGTGTTTTTTGGTGTCAATAACTCGATATACTTAATTTATAGTTTAATTAAAAAATTTTAATATAAGTTTTTTAATAACGTCTGAAAAAAAATCTTAGTGCTGCTACTTTATGTATTTTCATTGACAATTCTTGTACTTTTAATGAGTTTGTGATTTTTATGACCACTAATTTTTAATTATGAAACTACTTTTTTCTTCTTTGTATCTTCTACTATAGAAGTTATCTCGCAATG
This sequence comes from Quercus ilex subsp. ballota, assembly GCA_032727855.1. NCBI lineage: Eukaryota > Viridiplantae > Streptophyta > Magnoliopsida > Fagales > Fagaceae > Quercus > Quercus ilex. The sequence continues at coordinate 4,450,657 of CM064917.1, read as the reverse complement.
GTGGAAAGATTATTATTATTATTATTATTATTATTATTATTATTTTATAATGGGTGGAAATAAGAATTTAAGGGTACATTACCTTACCAATTAAATTGGAGTTCCGCTCACATATTATTCATTTAAAATGCTTTTGAAAACTTAATAATTTATTTTTAGTATTAAAAGTAGGTTTTAGTAATTTTTAGTTATCTTCATGTTAAAAGTATAGTAATCAAAATTGTACCAAATGATTGTACCATCGTAAGAAATTTTGGATTGGCATGAAGGAAACTATCAGATTAAAAAAAAAAATCGATTAAACTATGAAAAACCACCAGGTTTTTTAGGAAAATACAGAATCACACAATTTTATTCCAACCATTTTGGTTTTTAATGTTTAAGTCATTTTGATCAATTCAAATGTCCTATTATTTAGTCATTTATTTATATAAGCATATATTAAATTCTATATTTAAATAAAATTTTAAACAATAATATTCTATTAATATCAATCTATGTTTTATCTACATATTTTTGTACTAATTGAATACCATTGCTTTTTTTTTTTTCTTTTTTTCTTTTTTTGGTTTATAATACCTTTGCCTTTTTTGTATTTTTTAATTTATTCTTATATAAAATAAATTAATTATTTGTCCAATGATTGAGCAAGTGCCAGTAATACAATTGCTGAACCAATGAACCACCATACCACTCCCTTGACAGTTTAATGCTTAATATGTTTAGAGAACTACTCCTTAAAGTAGGAGTTTGTGTAAATCGATTCGAATAGCTGAAATTAACTGGCATCAATGCAATCGCACTGAAAAACGGACTGACCGATGAAGTTGAACTCAACGAGCAGAGACCGGGGCTCGCTTCGACGCTGATGTAGTGAAGTAGTCGTAGGTGAAATATCGAAATCAATGCAAAACCAAGCCGACCAATGTCGTTCTCTCTCTCTCTCTCTCTCTCTCTCTCTCTCTCTATATATATATATATCAACAAATCCCTCTCTCCCCCTCTTTTATTTCACTCAATATTCATAACATACCTCTCTCTCTCTCTCTCCCCAACATAATCCCTAAAGACCCAAACCCTAGCTAGTATCTACCACTACTTCCGGCTGTCAATCCAATGAAATCTACCACTATTTCTTCAACCCATTTAGATCTCCAATCTTCCGCTCAGTGGTTGGTTCCTCCTCAATCTCTAGTCATATCTCATATCTCTAACCTTGTTTAATTTGATTTTTTGTGTGGGATTTGATGTATAGATCTTAGCTTCTAATTTGTTGTGGGCTTTGATATATGGGTTTTGATTTTGTGAGTTTATGAGTTGTAGTGGATATTTAGTATGAAATTTTCAAATAGAAAGAACTGCCCGCCCTAATGGAAAAAAATCACACTGCCACAGGTCGGAGAACTAACCTTAGGTGGTCTACAACGATGTTGGTTATGAGGAAACCGATCCCATTAGTTCGATGAAAAAATTAGGCAACAACCAAACCAATTGAACCAACACCCCTAACTGAAAAAGAAAAAAATAAAAATAAAAACCTGCTAACATAATGATAGTTATAGATTTATATATTAGTACATGTCGCTTACTTTAATTGTCAATATTTCAAATTTAACGCACACACAGAACATCCTAAATATGGTTTATCTTCATATTTCTATTTTCGAGTCTAACTCATTATATTTTTTAATGTTGTGTGAATGACAGTTGTAGTGAGTTCAAATTTATTCAAAGAATTGTCGAAGAGGTCTCAAATTCTAAATTAAATTGCACGCCATTATCTGTTGCTCGATACCCTGTTGGAATAAATTGTCGCATAAAGACCATTCTTTCAGATATTGAATCAAATGACGCTCACATTATAGGGATCTATGGCCCTGGTGGAATAGGTAAGACAACAATCGCAAAAGCTATTTTTAACAAAATTTGTGATCATTTTGATGGATGTTGTTATCTAGAAAATTTTAGAGAAAAATCGGGGACAAATGATGGTGTAATCGAACTACAAGAGAAACTTCTTTTTGAGATCTTAAGGGATAAAAATTTAAAGGTGGGCAACAAAGATAGAGGGATCAGTATGATAAAGAAAAGACTTTCTTTTATGAAGATTCTTTTAGTTCTTGATGATGTGGATAAATCGGTCCAGATTGAAAATTTGCTTGGAGGATGTGATTGGTTTGTTTCTGGAAGCAAAATCATTATAACAACAAGAGACAAACACTTAGTAGCTACTCTTGGAAAATGTTTTTCAACATATGAGGTTAAGGAATTAGATCAAGATGAAGCTCTTGAACTCTTTAGTATGCATGCCTTCCAAAGCAACAAACCCAAAAAAGATTATTTGGAACTTGCAATCCAAGTTATACAATATACGAAGGGACTTCCATTAGCTCTAGTAATAATGGGTGCTGATTTGTGTGGAAGAACTAAACCTGAATGGAAAAGTGCAATAGATAAGTATAAAAGAATTCCCAACAAAGAAATTCAAAAGGTACTCGAAATAAGTTATGAAGAATTGGATGAGACTGAACAAGATATTTTCCTTGATATTGCATGTTTCTTTAAGGGATTACCAAAGAAGTATGTCATGGATATACTGGATTCTTGCGATTTAAATCCAATTTATGGAATTCAAAAACTCATTGATAAGTGTCTAATAAGTGTTGATCAATATGACAAATTGTCAATGAATGACTTTCTACAACAAATGGGTAAGGACATTGTTCGACGGGAATCACCACAACTACCTAGAGAGCGTAGTAGGCTATGGAGTTATGAGGATGTTCTTGATGTACTATCTGAAAATACGGTATGCATCATTTTAATTCATTTTTCAAATGGCATATGTAATGATTGTTTTTTCTTCCATTTAAGAGTGGAAGAAAATTTAAGTTATTTAATTTTTGTTTAAATTTACTGTCACTATAATTCCTATTGTGTAGTGTGATTCACTTAATACTTTGTCTAATTAGGGGTCGGAAAAAATTCGAGGCATAATGATATGCTCACCTGAGTCATCAAAGATTCAATTAGAACCTAAATGTCTTGAAAAGATGAAAAATCTCAAGTTCCTTATGGTTAGTAATGTAGATATTTGTGGAGATCTTAAATATCTTCCCAACGGATTAAGAGTGCTTGATTGGCGTGGATTTCCTTTATCTTCCTTACCATTCAATTTTCATCCTCAAAAACTCACTGTACTTAACATGCCAGAAAGTCGGGTGATATTGTACAAGCTTCTCGAGGTATAATTTTTATTTATTTATTTATAAATGATTATACCTCATCAATTATTTAAAATATATTTTAACATTTGTTGAAGATATTTTTTTATTTTTTTATTTTTCTACAGAGGATACAATGCAAAAGCTTGACACATGTGAATTTCCAATCATGTCAATACATTAGGGAATTGCCCGACTTATCATTTGCCACCCCAAACATAAAGCAATTGAATCTCTGTGAATGTATAAAATTAGTCAAGGTTCATGACTCTAATGGATGTCTTGAAAAGCTTGAAAGTTGGGACCTCACGGGGTGCGTTGAACTTCAAATTCTTCCAAGCTGCATCATGATGACATCTCTTAAATTTTTAATTCTTTATGAGTGCAAAACAGTTGAGAGGTTCCCTGATATTCCACAAGAAATGGAAAATTTAAAGTTTCTAAGTTTGGCATACACTGCCATTAGAGAGCTTCCTTCATCATTTGGGAATCTCATTGGGATTGAGCGATTGGATATAGGTTCCTATTTCTGTTCATGTCATCTTCCAAGTAGCATCTATAAATTGCAATATCTTCGCAAACTCATTCTTCATGGCAATGTCCAATTTCCAATGGACGTGGAGAGTGGTAGACAAGCGCTATGCAACTCTTATGGTGGCTTTTCAAAATATCTAATGTCGAATTTTTTTAAATATTTGACTTCTTGTTTCTACATGCCAGAGAAATGTTTATTATCAGAGAGTGAAAATTTGAACCTCCGAGATGGCATTATGAGATTCAATGGATTAAATTTTCTTCTAATTGAGAATTCTAAGTTCCTTAAGAAAATTCCCAAGCTTCCAGAAAGTATAAGATCTGTTTATGTATCAAACTGCATCTCGTTGAATTCACAATCATTAAGAAAATTATTCCTTCAGGTACCTCTCTCTCTCTTAAAGTTATAAAGAAAAAATTTTGGTTACCTTTCCAAATACATACTTTACTAGATTTGGTGAACTTCCAATTTCTCTAATTCCCTAATTGCATGCAGTTCAGAAGAAATTTAAGGCTTCCACCAAATATGAAATGTTCATGTGTGAAAGGCAACCTATTAGTTCATTCGCATTCACATCAGATTGATTACTCTTCCCAACTCTCCCTCTCCAAGTTCTTCCTAATTGAAGAAGAGTTACGTCCAACTCTAGATGCATACCTGATTGATTTTGGAGAGAGATATAATATTATAGTACCAGAAAAGAAGATTCCAAAGTGGTTCAACCATCAAAGCATTGAAAGTTCCATATCATTCTGGGTTGGTCCAGAATTTCCAACATTTGCCTTTTGTATTGCTTTTCATCTAGTTCCGTTGAAGGACAGTTATGCCAGTAGCTCTCGTTGTAATGATATAATCAGTTGGGTTTGTGTTGTCAACATTTCCATCAATGGTCAAAAGCAACCTTTCATGCGGCAACCAATCTTTCAATATCTGAAGTGTGATCATTTGTGGTTTTACGGTGTACCTCATAGCCAATTACAGCAGAAATTTGGAGGCTTAATGCGAGTTGATCAAAATCATGTTGAGGTTTCATGTAAAATCTCTCATTGGACAAGCGAATTCGGAAATTTTGCTCCTGTCATTGCAAGGATGGGGGCACATGTGGAATGCATTCATCCTCCTCAAAATTCCATTATCATCCATAACAACTCTCAAAATGTTGATGACAACTCTGACAACACTGAGTTCACACCTTTACTACCTCCTGTCTTGACTTCCGTTGGTTCACATGTGAGTCTCAACGGACTTAGACGCAGGAGAACCTCAACCTCCTCTAACCCCTGATGCCACTAGGTGTCTTTCCTTGACATCTTATTCAAGGCTTCCAATGGATAAAGCTAATGGGTTTGACTTAATTTTGGGTTTTCTAAATTTGGGTATCAACTCAACCGCTGGTGATGTGTTTGATTTGGGTTCTTCTTCAATGGCCCATCCCTCCATAAAAAATGACGCTAGCTTCAATCCATAGTCACCATTATAGAAACTGAGAATCTCTTAATCAAAGTTTGAAAGAATATGCCCAGGTACAATTATCCCATTGAAACTGTCTTCCTTTGCATCATCTTCGTTCTATTTCTTTTACGTTGTAAAATGCTAGAGTATGTCTCCCTCTTTTGCTTTGTTTGATTTGCATCTTTGGCGGTATTTGTCACTTCCCATTCTCTAAATTCACAGGCTCATTCATACGGGTACTAATTCAATTTGAGAGAACATTAACATAAAGAAAAAGCAGAGTTGATGGTCATTTGATTTGTTATTGAATTCAATTTCTTGTAATGGTACAAGAGTTGTACTTGAGAAAAATGCTTTAAATTTATCTAGTTAATGAAGGAGTATAGTCAAAAGGCCTACACATTTTTAGACTCACAAAGATCAACATCTAATTGGCCATAGTCAAGAGATTACTTGCATTGATTAGAATTATTGGTCATTAGTTGAGTGTATTTGTTACCAGGTGTTGAAGGGCTCACTGGTATTAGTTCGGAAATAGATAGCTTGAGTGAGGGCTGTTTGGTTGTGGCAATTATTGGAGGGAAGAAAATTTTGGTAGCAAAAAGTGGGGAGAAAATGGAAGTAGGGTGTTTGGTTAAGGGGGAAATAGGGAGAAAATGGTAGGGCCATGAGTTTTTTCCCTCGACTCATCAAAAATCAATCTTCCCAAATTAGAGAGAAAATATGAGTGATTTTGCTTGAACCATCTTATGTACTTTCTTACCCTCAATTTTGATGGTATCTCTCTTTGATTTTTTCCCCCCTGCTACTAGCCTATCAATGCTATGCTCTTTTTTGTTTTTTTTTTTTTTTTTTTTTTTTTTTTTTTTTAAATATTGACTTCGTTTCCTATTTCTTTTTTTTTTCCTTGCTTGTTCGTCATAAAATCAATGATGCTATTTTTTTTTATTGTATTATAAAATATAATAACAAAGAAAAATAAAACAATATAATATGTATAATGTGTTCATTTTTATAAGATGTAATTTTATTAATTTTAATTGATAATAAGTAATATTTTCCTTCCTATCAAAAAAAAAAAAGAAGTAATATTTTCCTTATTTAATGTAATAAGGACATACGAGTAAATCTATATATCTATATCTATATAATAACTAATAGCTGAAACGTTTGACTTTTTGTTGACTGCTTCTTATTACGCCACGTGGTTACATAAATTACTAACACATATATGATTAAAAACACAAACAATTGTATCTTTTCAATTAAACGTTCACCTTAAAAAAAAAAAAAATTGTCTATTATTACAAACTAGTCACTAACCCGTGCTATACACGGAAACCTACCTATTTGTGAGGTAGACTAAAATAATTTTATAAAATCTTAAATTGATTAAAAAACTACACCATTGCATGATTTGCTCTTGTATGACTTCAATTTGTGTTACAATTTGATTAAGAAGCCATTGCTTGAATGTGCAATGGCTTACAAAAAATTTGTTAGACAATTTTAGATACTGCAAAAAAATAACTCAAAAATTCAGATATTAAAACTTCTGAAAGACCAAAATATACTAAAGAATTAGATGATTCACGACTTAGAAATTATTGAAATAAAACAAAATATATTTGATTAAACAATAGAGAAATATAAAAGAAAGATGGGTTACATTCAAAAAAATAATTTCAATTATTGCAAGCTTTTTTATCTTGTAAAAAATGGCTAAAAAGAGTTTGGTGGTTTATGTAAGAAAATTACTTTTTAAAAAATACATGAAAAACCATAATATATATATATATATATATATATTTACAAAGTAGAGGAGAAGAAAATAATATAAGAAGAGCTCATACCTCTACTAGACTTTAAAAAATAATTTGGGGTTTGCATTGCTTTTATAATGTTCATGATTAACCTCACAAAGTTTGAGTTTAAGTTGGACTTGTTAGAAAGATAGAGTCTCACTCCTTGTTAAGTTTGGACTAAACAAAAATAATTTTTTTTTTTTTAAAACGATAATGATGCCTACCAAGCATCTTAATTACTACGTTGTTGTATAAGAAGTTGCAGTAAAATTCTTCTATTATCCAAAGAAGTTGAACTTTATCAATAGTTGATGATTTTTATATTTATCCAAATAAAGCCACGTTTAGGATAATCTTAATATAGGATTTATTCAAGTTTTTTTTTTTTTAATCAACGTTTTGAGTCTAAGTTTAAGTTAGACTTGTTAGAGAGATAGAATTTCACTCCTCTTAAGTTTGGACTAAACAAAAATAATTTTGTTTTAAAAAAATGATAATGATGAGTTTGAGTTTAAGTTGGACTTGTTAAAGAGATAGAGTTTCACTCCTTGTTAAGTTTGGACTAAACAAAAATAATTTTATTTTAAAAAAATGACGAGTTTAAGTTTAAGTTGGACTTGTTAGAGAGATAGAGTTTCACTCCTTGCTAAGTTTGGACTAAACAAAAATAATTTATTTAAATAAAATGATAATTTTATTTAAATATTGTGTTAACATGGAAAATTGTGGGAGTTTCAGAAACTTCGATTTTATATATATACTTGTAAGTTGCCTGTGCGATACACGGATAATTTTGTAATATTTTATGTAAGACAGTTTTGGATAATGTTGTATGATGATGCCGAAAAATCACCAGTGAGCCACACAGCCTTTGCACGCTCGAAACAATACCTACACAACAAAAAGAGAAGACCTAACAGAGAGTACTGGTGTGGCGCCAAATACCCTCCGAAGGTCAAGTTAGAATTTCTCACAATTCTAGAGTGCCAGAGCTGGGGTGAATTATGCGTACTTGTTTTTTGAGGGTCTTTGAGTTTTTATAGTAGTGTAGAGCCAAACTCCTATGCTTGCGTAACAAGTCTTTTCCTTATAAGGAAGATCTCCATTAATGTGAGTATATTCCAGAATCCCCCTCGTGTTAGAATTCTATTCATATTGGGACTCTCTGGACTAGGGTTAATTGTGAGACACAAGTTGTTTCTATTTAGGGTTTCTTGGAGACCATATAATGACCAATTGAGTGCCACGTGGCCCTTTGAATCGTCCACCCTATGTCCATTCACATAGGATCCATTCACTATTAGCTCATTTGTCTAGCACTGTCAAGTCCATCTAAGTGGATCCGTCACCTCCACTTTTCTCCCTCTTCAGTTGCCCCCTCACCCCATGGGTCCGTGATCTCTGAGTGGAAGGACCCGTGGGGTGATGGTTCAATCTAGCCTTTTGAGGAACACCCCTAGCCTTAACAAGTTTTCCTAAGATCATTAATGAAAGCTCGAAAATGTGTTGAAAACACAAGAGCAATTTAGACCCCCAATTAAAATTACGGCTTGGTTGATTTTACACTAACTTAATACTAAGTGCGAAATAGTGCAAACCCAAGCGTATAAGCAATTCAACTACTCTAATCCATATTTAAAGCAACACAGCAGTAAAAATGAAATGAACAAGAGTAGGGAAGAGAGATGCAAACACAGAAAACACCAAGACGTATTTTCGAAGAGGAAACCGAAGAACTCGGCGAAAAACCTCTCCGCCGCCCTCCAAGCGGAAATCGATCCACTAGACAATCAGTTGGGATACATGAGTTAGCAAGAGACCCTCCAAGCCTAATCTACCCGATGTACCTAAGCCCTCCAAGCTTCTACTCCAACAAGGCTTCTCGGAACCGTGTCTTGTCCTAGTTCTCCGGATCCCGCAACAAGCTCCATGTTGCATCTGCCATCCTTGACTTCTTCCAATGCTTCCCAACAACTCCAAAACACTCTCTACACTCTGAATAGGTGTGGGTTGTGTTTGGGTACAAATCTCCTCTCAAGGTATGATAATGGGAGAGGGATGGAGAAGAGGCTACAATGATTTCTCACTAAGGTGGAGTAGCTCTCTCTCAAAAGATGGGTGTGTGTGTTGTAGAAAACCTATCTAGGGTTTTTCTCTCTGAATAGCCTCTAATACATTTGTGGGTAATGAGGGTATATATAGTATGGGTGAAGGGTAAGAAAGTCACTCTTAAAAAAACTTCCAGGCAGAATGTTTCGCGACTATCTCGCGGGAAGGCCTTACCCGCGAGACACTCGCGAAAACGACAGCCTGGCACGACTCTTCAGCTTCCAGTCATGTGCTTCTCACATGGCTCTTTCGCGGCTTAGCTTCCAGCGACACACCCGCGAGATCCACTAATCTTCAATAAAGCTTGAGTCTTCACCAACTTGATACTAAACCCAATACAATTAAATCCCACAAAATACAAGGAAATAAAATAAAGTAATTACAACACATTTTGTCATGGAATAAAGCCAATATAAAACATAGTTGTAAATCACAACTTTACAATTAATAATGAAGGACACATGGCGTTTACTGAATGGTCACTCACTCGGATCGAAGCATCCCTTCGTCTTCCGTGCCGTTCCCTCTATATAAACCAAACTCTCCTCTAATTTCATTACTTTCTACTGAAATCTACGATCAGAGCGCACCCGTCATCATTGTCAAATGATCATACCGTTCAACTGTTGCACCCGTTATCAATGCCTTTTTACTGTCCAACTTCAATCTGGTAAGCATTCTTTTCCCTTTACTTAAAAACTTTTATACACTTTTTAATTTTCTATACTTTGTACTATCGTCATCCATTATAGACCCGTCAGAGTCTTAGGATTAACCATCATGTGTAGGTCATGTCTAGTGCGTCGAGTAACCAGTCATTTGTCCGCGACGGGGCGGGCTACGATGAAGTGTACCCGTCAGGTCATAAAGACCCTGACAATCCAAGTGAAGATAGGAGTCCGTCAGCCAGTTCTCCTTCCTCAAGAGATGAGGGTTTGGGGATGGAAAGGCCAGAGGATGATGACTTTGTAGATGATGCTGAGCCCCCAATTTGATTCATCATAGGTCCTAATGGACTCAGGGAGTTCATCATGTTACCCATATGGATGGTCAATGACTTTACCTCTACAATTAAGGAATCTCACTTTAAAACACTTAGGGAGAAGTACCAAATACCCGTCAACGTACCCCTTCATCTACCCTACATGTCAGAAAGGTGTTACTACGAAGGCGTTGAGGGCGTCGGGGTCTATGAGTAGATGCTGAAGGCAGGGCTCAGATTCCCCCTCAGTTTACTTCACCGTCAACTCCTTTAGTATCTAGGTTTGGCCGTCACCCAGATCTCCCCAAATGCCTGAAGGGTCTTCCTCGGCGTGGAGGTTTTGTATGGGTTCATGTCTGACGGAGCATGGACACTGTTACCGTCCATGGAGTGGGAAAGGGTTTTATGAAGGGTCCATCTACTACCCAAGAGAAGCCACCCGTCCTCCTCCGTGAGGATTCTAAATATGCTTTGGAGAAACTTTCGTCCATCATAACATTCGACGACTATGAGGACTTAAGTAACCATGCTACAGAAGCCATGGGGGAGACAGGGCTCTTTTGTATTGCTCAGGTAAGTCATGTTCGTCCACACACCATCCTTCCCATCCATTTACCTCCATCACAAACCACCTTTGTTTTCAGGCAATGGTGATGATGAAAGGGTTGATGGGACGGTGCCTAAACCACGAGACGGCGCTGGATCATGTAAGGGCGAGGGCCAACGAGACGGAGGACGAGCTGAACGGTCTTAAGGCTTGGAAAGTTGGCATGGAGAAAAAATTAAATATGTCAGAGAAGGTCAGGAAAGAACTTAAGGAACATATGGATACCATGAGAAAGGTCCTAGAGGATAAAGAGAAAGAGACCAAGGATGCCAAGGACCAACTCCGTTAGGAAAAGGAGGCAGCGATCTGTGAATATCGCGATTCTGACGCCCTCCTAGAGGAGCTCGGGATCTCCTATGCGGACGGCTTCGATGACGTTGTCCGTTAGGCCAAGAAAGCTTATCCTGACCTTGACTTTTCTCTGCTCAACACTGATGCCCAAGCCCAAGCCACTGCTCAGCCCGTCGCCTCTGAGAGTACGGAGGATCTGTTTGCTGATGATGCAGCTCTTGGCGATAGAGAGTCAGCTCTTGTTCAAAGCCAAGCTCAGCCCGTCGAGGGTGATGCCCGTCAACCTAAGAATGTTGTTCAAGAGAATGTTGAAAACACCCCCCTTCCTCAGTAATTTTTTTTTTTTTTTTTTTTTTTTTAAGAATGGAATTGTAATTATTTGGGGAACAACCTTTTAACTTATCCATCATGCATGCAAAACATTTCCCTTTTAAGGGTTTTAAGTAATATTTACTTATTCTATTGTCTGTTTACTTTTATGACTTTAAACATGTAGTTAGTGATTAAACAAAAACCATCTTTAGATGGATCCGTCCTCTGATGAATGTGTAGTGTCAATTTTAACTTTACATTGAACTCGTCTACTATAGGGATCTTATAATTATCCTCTTCAAGGGGGCCCATTCACTTGCGGACTAGTAAGGAACATTCAACTTTAAGTTGGGTCTGTTCTTTAGGATGAGTCCATCCACTTAGGGACTAGTAACATTAATCCAAATTATGTTGAATCTGTCCACAATATGGACTAGTTATCATCTTTTTTAGGATGAGTCCGTCCACTTGTGGACTGGCAACATTAATCCAACCATAAGTTGGATCCGTCCACTATATGGGCTTTATTTTAAATTTTGAAATGAAGTCTATCCACTTTGTGGATCTTACAATTTAAATCCATCCACTTTCTATGCTTATCTGCTGGCTTTATAGTTTTATTCATGATTATAATGGGTCCGTTCTGTTTGAACCCGTCCACTATGTGTGCTTTGAAACCGTCGGTTCTGACTTGTATGCTCCCGGATGGATTCGTCCATTACAGGGACTATGATTTTTATTCTTCATGGTTGAATCCGTCTGATTTAAGGACTTAAATAATAACTTCGTCCTTTTTAAGAACTTCAGAATATTTCATCCTCCTAGGATGAACCGTCCACGAGGATTTCAGTTATTCTATCCTTCACGGACAGATCTATCCACTTTATGGACTTGAATGATAACTTGTCCTTTTTATGGACTTCAGAACATCTCATCCTCCTAGGATGAACTGTCCACAAGGGTTTATTCCATCCTTCACGAATGGATCCGTCCAGTTTGCAGGCTTGATAAAATTTCGTAGAACAATCACTAGTCATATCTGAATACTCCTCTTATTATATAGTCATTCATTCGTAGGATAGTAATTCTCCAAGGAGAAGCTTAAAAAGAAACTTAAAAATTATTGTAGCAAAAATAAATTGTCTAAATAATGAACTGAAAAACTGGAAAATGCAGCAAAAATTATCTAAAAGTAAACTAAAGGTCTGGTGGATCTTGCTCTCCACATCGTCATCTCTACTGGTAGTACTTCCGTAGGTGCTCAGCGTTCCATGGATATTTCAATTCTCGCCCGTCTAGAGTCTCAAGGTGGAAGGTGCCTTTCCTTTGCCATGATGTAACTCTGTAGGGTCCTTCCCAATTGGGGCCGAGCTTTCCTTGGGTAGGATCTTTAGCGGTGCCCATTACCTTCCTCAAAACAAGGTCTCTGACCTGGAAGTCTTTGTGTCTGACTTTGGAGTTGTAGTGCTTCGCCATGAGTTTCTGGTATCGTGCTAACCTTTGCTCAGCTGTTACCTGGACCTCGTCCACCAGGTCAAGTTGCAGGCGTATAGCTTCATCATTCTTGTTCTTGTCATAATTCTCCACCCAGTAGCTTGTGAGCCCTACTTTTGCTGGGATGACTGTCTTGCTTCCGTATGCTAGTCGAAATGGTGTCTCCCCCATAGGTGTCCTTGTTGTAGTCCGGTATGCCCATAAAACACTTGGTAGTTCGTTTGGCCATATGCCCTTTGCCCCCTCGAGCCAAGTCTTGATGATGTTAAGCAAGGATCGGTTCGTAACTTCAACCTATCCATTGGCTTATGGGTGGGCAGGTGACGAGTAGTGGTTCTTGACTCCTAATTCCTTGGACGGTTGTCTGATGACGTTGTCGAATCTCTGGCACTTGTCGCAAACTTTGACATAAGTTTACGCATCCTTCTGCATAGTAGGCCAATAGTATCCAGCTCGAATCAGCTTGTTCACCAATGATTATGCCCCCGATTGGCTTCTGCAGATCCCCTCATGGACCTCTCTCATGACATAATCTGCCTTCTCGAGGCCCAAACACCTTAGGTACGGGCGGGAGAAACATCTTTTATATAAGATGTCTTTTATTAGAACAAACTGCGATGCTTGGACCTTCAATTTTCTAGTGGTGTCCTTCCCGTCCAGTAGCATGCCGTTCCTTAGGTAGGAGACTAATGGCATGGTCCAGTTGCTTTCAGAACCTATCTCATGCACACTTGTAACCTTATCTATGAGTGAAGAGATTTGGACGAAGGATAGTACCTGGTCGGGGACGAGCATGTATTCTGCTAAAGCGGCCTTAGCTACTCAATCGGCACACTCGTTCTCCTCCCTTAAGATTTGGATGAATTTGATTTGGAGACTGCCAATTTGACCCTTCTTCTCCTCAAGGTACTTCTTCATCCTTTTGTTCTTGCATTTGTAGTTGCCATTAATCTGACTGGTTATGACTTGGGAGTCACAGTATACGACCATGTTTTCAGCTCCTGCCGCTTTCGAGAGGTTCAATCCTGCCACTAAAGCTTCGTATTCTGCTTCATTATTGGTCGTAGGAAAGTCCAGGTGGATCATGCACTCGATCTTATCTCCCTCCGGGGTGTGGAGTACCACACCGGCCCCTCCTGCTTGCTTATTTGAAGATTCGTCCGTATGGATGCTCCACTGTGGAACCACTTTTGACCCCTGGCCTTCTATGAGAGTGAATTCGACGATGAAGTCAGCCACCACTTGTCCCTTTATAGCTGTACATGGACGGTACCGTATATCAAACTCACTCAACTCGACTGCCCACAACGCCATCTATCCCGTAGCTTCAGGGCTACTCATGGCTCTTCTCAAAGGCTTATCCGTTAAAACAACAATAGTATGTGCTTGGAAATATGGCTTGAGTTTTCGTGCCGTGGTCACCAATGCGAACGCCAGCTTTCCATCTGGAGGTACCTTTCTTCTACTCCTTGAAACCCTCGACTTGTAAAGTAAATAGGTCTCTGCAACCCATCCTCTTCTCTTACCAAAGCCGCGCTGACAGTGGCTTACAAGACGGCTAAGTATAGATAGAGCTCTTCCCTTAGCTTGGATGGGTTGAGTAATGGAGGAGACGAAAGATACAACTTTAGATTTTCGAACGCCTGCTGGTACTTGTCCATCCACTCAAACAATCTCTTCAATACGCAGAAGAAGGGTAGGCATTTATCTGTCGCCCTTGAGATGAACCTGTTTAGTGCTGCTATCTTGCCATTCAGGCTTTACACCTCCTTGACCGTCTTCATTGGGGCTAGCTCCACTATAGCCTGTATTTTCTCTGGATTGACCTCGATACCCCTTTGGGATACCATGAATCCTAGGAATTTCCCCGCAGTAACCCTGAACACACATTTATTCAGATTTAATTTCATGTTGTACGCCCGAAAGGTGTCAAAGGTTTCTTGGAGGTCACTCAAGTGTTCGTCTTCTCGTAAGCTTTTCACTAGCATGTCGTCCACATAAACTTGCACATTCCACCCTATCTGGTGTGCAAACATCTTGTTCATTAATCTCTGGTACGTTGCCCCTGCGTTCTTGAGTCCGAACAGCATCACTTTGTAGTAGAAAAGTCCTTGGCTGGTAACAAAAGAAGTCATCTCTTGATCAGCCTCGTCCATTTTGATCTGGTTGTACCCTGAAAACGCATCCATGAAGCTCAAAAGCTGATGCCTCGCAGTCGAGTCTACCAAAGTATCTATCCGTGGGAGCGGGTAACTATCCTTCGGGCAGGCTCTATTGAGGTCCGTGAAATCTACGCACATCCTCCACTTTCCATTGGCCTTTTTTACCATAACCATGTTTGCCAACCAGTCAAGGTAGTACACTTCTCGAATGAAATCTGCTTCTAGTAATTTCCGAACCTTCTTAGTTATAGCTTTGTCTCGTTCCTGAGCGAATACTCGCTTTTTTTGTTGGACGGGAGAGGATGAGGGCGACACATTCAATCTATGAACTGTGACTGAGGGGTTAATCCTTGGCATGTCCTCATGACTCCAGGCGAATACGTCCTGATTTTCCCTTAGAAACATCGTGAGTGCTTGACATACCGGCTGACTAGCCAATTTACCCACTCTAGTCGTCCGCTTGGGCCTTAAGTCATCAAGGGTCATTTCCTCTAGTTCTTCCACCGGCTCTGCTGTTGTTCATTGTTCTTTTATGAACATGGTCTGTTGGTGATCATCCATCTCAAGCATGGCAATGTAGCATTCACGCGCTGCCACTTAATCCCTTCTTACTTCTCCTACCTCGTATTCGGTGGGAAACTTGATCATCAAATGGTAGATTTATGTTACAACCTTCCACGAATTCAAAGTAAGACGTCCCAATATGGCGTTGTACGCGAACGAGCAGTCAACGACTAGGAAGGTCACATCCTTCATGATCTGCTGAAGGTAGTCTCCGGCCATCACTGGTAGTGTGACCGTACCTAGTGGATACGCCCTTGTTCCTCCAAATCCTATGAGTGGGGAGTTGGTTGGGATCAATCGTTCTCTCTCTATTCTCATCTACTGATAGGTTGGATAATACAAGATATCAGCGAAACTCCCGTTGTCTACCAGCACCTTGTAGGTGTTATAGTCTCCTACCCATATACTGACTGCGAGTGCATCATCATGTGGGTGGTGGAGACGTCGGGCATCTTCCTCCGTGAAACCAATTACGGGATTGTCGACCCACGCCATCTTTGGGATATACCCTATTAGTTGAATATTCTAAACCATCTGTAGGTATGTCTTTCATGCCTTCTTAGAGGAACTAGAAGTATTGCCCCCTATGATCATCCTTATGTCTGCCAAGGGTGGCCTGGGTCACTCGTTTTCTCTCTGGGCTGGTGCTCCTTGGTTTTGTTATGTTCCTTCTTTGCCAATGAATTTTTGTAGTTTCCCTTGCCTAATGAGGGCTTCTAGCTGCTGCTTCAAGTCATAGCATTTAGATGTGTCGTGACTGTGATCTCGGTGGAAACGGCAATATTTATCCCTGGATCTCTTGCTGGGATCACCCTTCAATTTGCCGGGGAATGTCAAGGCTCTTTCGTCTTTGATCTACATCAAGACTTGATCAATCGGGGTAATCAAGGGGGATGAATTTTGTGAACCTCCCTATCGAGGGTTTGGATCATCGATCATCTCTTTTATCTCCCGTTCTTGCCATCTTTCAGCCCCTATCTTACCGGGCTTCCTTATATATCTCTCTCTTCTTGGGTTTCTCCTCACGGGCCAGCAGTGCATCTTCAGCATTCATGTACTTTGTGGCCCTATAAAGCACATCCAACATGGTTTTCGGGCCATTCTTGTATAAGGAGAATAGAAACTTACCCTTTCGTAGCCCATTCGTGAAGGCTGCCACGAGTATCTTGTCATCGACTTCGTCAATCAAGAGTGCTTCCTTGTTGAAGCAGGCTATATAAGACCTCAGCGTCTCATCCTCCCGTTGCCTAATGCTCATTAAGCATGCGGTTGAATTCTTATATCTATGTCCCTCGATGAAGTGTGAAGCGAACTGGGCGCTTAGGTCCTTGAAAGTACTGATGGAGTTGGGCGTTAACCTGTTGAACCAAATTTTTGCGGGGCCCCTTAGTATGGTAAGGAATGCCCTACACATGATCTCGTCTGCCACTCCTTGAAGGTGCATCAGGGTTTTGAAGGATTCCAAGTGATCTAAAGGGTCCTTGGCTCCCTCGTAGCTTTCTATCTGCGGCATGCGAAACTTCTGTGGTAGGGGGAAGGAGTTGACGAACGTGGTAAATGGTGAATCAGTTCGATGGACCAAATTGTCAAGGTCGCTGGACACTCTCCCTCTGAAAACGTTCATCATAAAGCCCATCTGTTCTTTCATCATCTGCATCTTTACAACAATGTGGGGTGGAGCCATATCAGTGATGGATGGACAGCTCATGTCTTGTCGTTCTGGTCTACTGGGGGCGTTACTACCTTTCGGCCCTTCTTGGTCTCTTCATTCAGCACTGGTACCTTCTTGGTCTTCCTCTTGTGTACCCATCACTGCGTTCTTCTGCCGTAGCTGTTCCTCTAGGTCTTGGTTCTGTTTGGTGAGACGTTCCATTGCTGCTGTGAGGGTTTGGACCTGCCTCTCCAGGGCAGTGGGTCGCGGCTCGTCTCCTTGAACACTGTTGGTGGTCACCATCGAGTGAGTAAGTACCATGCAACTCTTTGTCCGGGAAGCGTTTGTATGGCTTACAAGTCGCAATCGTTCCCATAGATGGGGCCAACTGATGATGCCGAAAAATCACCAGTGAGCCACACAGCCTTTGCATGCTCGAAACAATACCTGCACAACAAAAAGAGAAGACCTAACAGAGAGCACCGGTGTGGCGCCAGCCAAATACCATCCGAAGGTCAAGTTAGAACTTCTCACAACTCTAGAGTGCTAGAGCTAGGGTAAATTATGCATACCTGTTTTCTGACTCTTTGGGTTTTTATAGTAGTGTAGAGCCAAACTCCTATGCTTGCGTAACAAGTCTTTTCCTTATAGGGAAGATCTCCATTAATGTGAGTATATTCCATAATCCTCCTCGTGTTAGAATTCTATTCATATTGGGACTCTGTGGACTAAGGTTAATCGTGAGACGCAAGTTGTTTCTATCTAGGGTTTCTTGGAGACCACATAATGGCCAGTTGAGTGCCACGTGGTCTTTTGATCTATCCACCCTATGTCCATTCGCATAGGATCTGTTCACTATTAGCCCATTTGTCTAGCACTGTCAAGTCCATCTAAGTGGATCCATCACCTCCAATTTTCTCCCTTTTCATTGTATATATATCATAAAGAAAAAAGTAAACTAAATTAGAGTAAAGAAATATATACATTTTGAGATATTAAAAATTAGTTTAGTAGCTTCACTGCATATTTATAACCTTCTTAAGGTAAGATCAATTTTTTTAAATAAATAAAAAAATCATGAAACCAAAAAATAAATGCAAAAGAGTAACGGGACCATGAAAATTAACTAATTTGTGTTGTGTTCACATATTTCATACCATGAAATAAAAGTATGCCCAACTCTCTGACCATCTTCCACTCATCAATAGTGCAACATTAAGACATGGTGTGGGCAAGTTTGTATGCATGTGCCTTATGATGATTTAAAATTAAATCATGGTAGAATATGACTTTACATTGAGCACCAAATATTCTATCTACTTATATACCCAAAACAAAAATTATCCAACCAAATTACCTAAACCTAAATCACATTTTAGCCCCTAATTTAAAAAGAAAAAAGAAAAAAAAAATACCCATAGGGGTTTCGGCGTCTTGATGGTGGTGGGAGGCTAGTATAACGAAGGTGGTGACCCCTCAAATTCCTCTCTCTCTCAAATGTTTTGTTAGTCTCAGGTCTTTTATTTTGGTAATATATAGTGAAATAGTGCATTTTATTTAATAATCCACAACATTTTTGTGTCTCTCTATCTCTCTCCAGGGTCTTATCTGATTAGTTATTATTATTAATCCTTACTTATTTATTTTGTGTTTTTTTTTTAAATATTAAAAAGTGGGTATGCTAAAACACATGAAGAGTAGATAAATGTGAGGTGTAAATTTAGGAAATTAATGAGACATTAATGAAATAACAGTAAAATAAATTAATGTGAACTTTTGGGTAACAGTAAAAAAAAACTTAACGAAAGAGGTAAAAAAATGCTAAATACAAGATTAGAGCGCCACTTGGCGGGACCTCATGCACTCCCGCATTAGGTCTCTGCTTTTATATATACTATTCGCTAACCCGTGCAATGCATGGGAAGGTTCTTAGAAATACTAAAATTTTCCAATTAAGGAGTGGTCAATTCAGTGAGAAAATGAATGTCACTATTAACGTTTTTGGAGGGTTAAGAGAAATTTAGTTAAGATAAATGGACCTTTTCGCTATGGATTTTAAGGAATAAGTCACACAAATGGTTAATAACAAAAATAATATTCAAAAGAATACACATAATTCATTAGAATGTAAAGGATTTGAGTTGGTCAACCAAGGTGTGTGTGTGTGTGTGTGTAGTGATCTCGTCTCATATTTCTTAGTCTATAGATAAAATTCTGAAGTTAAGAAACTAGACTCTTTGTTGTTGTAATTTTCAATTTAAGCATATGAAAA
Source organism: Quercus ilex subsp. ballota (assembly GCA_032727855.1). NCBI lineage: Eukaryota > Viridiplantae > Streptophyta > Magnoliopsida > Fagales > Fagaceae > Quercus > Quercus ilex. The sequence goes on along the minus strand of CM064917.1, from coordinate 4,431,197 downwards.
ATAATATGATGTTTAAACATTGGTTATTGCGTACACAACAAAAAAGTATAAAATTTCAAATCAAAATATTACATATCACATCTAAAAGAAACACTAACAAAAAGTAAAAATATCAGACATGCACTAATAACAAAATTTTATAATATTCGAAGAGTTTTGCAAATCAACTTAACAAAATCTTATTAAATTGGTCAGGGGCAGCTTCACTAGCTATATTTTGTCAATATAAATAACCTTCTTCATAAGACTTTTGCTTAAATTATCATACTAAATATGAGAAAACAGGTGCAAGCATATTGTTGTTGACTTTACATTGTATCCCAAAGAGTTCCTTTTGGATTGCTTTGTTCTTCTCTCTGGCTTTACAGCTAAAGCTCCCCCATCATAACGTTGTTGACTCTACATTGTATCCCGAAGAGTTTCTCTTGGATTGCTTTGTTCTTCTCTCTCGCTTTACAGCTAAAGCTCCCCCATCATAACGTTGTTGACTCTACACTGTATCCCAAAGAGTTTCTCTTGGATTGCTTCGTTCTACTCTCTGGCTTTACAGCTAAAGCTCCCCCATCATAACGTTCATGCCTTGCAAAACTTTACGAACAAAAGCAGAATAATTCCACCTTTGTTTATCTCTCAATAATTAAGATAGATAGCTAACTTACACATTTCCAGAATTTTCATTTTCTACTTTTGCAGCCCCCAAAAAAAGTTGTCTTGATATTATCAAAACCTTGCCTGCCATTAGTATTAAAATTCTTAGTATATACACCATTAGCATAGATACAAGTTAATTCAAAAGTAGCCTTGTTTTAAAAAGGCCATAAAGCTCAAATATCACCAGCAACCAAATAAATGAAATCATTGCTCAGTACTAACAGTAAAATTCTCATTAATCTAGTGCAATATAGAACAAATGTAGATTTTATAAAAATATCCTATAATACATATACAATATATCTTACTCCCATATTCATGTGCTAAATGGTTTTGCTTTAATATATAACATAATAAGGATTTGTGTCAATACTAATATGCTACAAACCTAATGTAGATTTTGCTCTCATATATTTTGTGCCTTTAGTGACAAAATTCACAAAAGTCCAATCCAATAGTTTAGACTATTATTTCCATGTTTTGAAAAACAGTACTTGATATTTATTGAAAAAGGAATGAAATAAAAATATAATTAAAAATCACAAAATGAAGAACCAAAAATCAAGAACATAGAGGGAGATTGTTGGAAGCAGAATTAACAAACCTAGCATGAATTGCGAAGAGTAAATTGGTAAGATTTTAGACTCGTTTAGAAAGAAAGCAACTCTAAAAGTTGAAGCTCGCCGAGCTCTCTTGCATTGTTTTTGTACATCCTAAGGTAGGGATACTAAGAGTTACTAGATGAGCAACTAATAGACCAAACAAATCGGCCCGTATATCAATCATCAATAACACACCCAAAATGAAAAAAATCTAAATAGATTAAAATGGAAGATGGCAAAAGAACTTAACAGTTTATTTATAACTGCCGAAAATGTTATAGGATTTCCAAAACTGCTAAAGTTTGTCAAAGTTAAAAAAATTTATATACCTAATGGAAACTCTTGGTTCTTCGTATCAAACACTTATAAAATTAATCTATTCAGTTTAGGCAAAGAAATGTTAATGAACAGCCCACATTGAATTATGTATTTGTATGATTCTAATTCATAAAGTCTATAACTTATCTAAAATTTTTCAATCCAGTCAAAGAATTAAACAAAGACGTAAAAAATCAGGGAAAGATTATAGGCACCGGTTGGGCACATCCTCAAAAGCATAGACAATTGAGAGAGAAATCATCACTTCTGAATCAAGCTCAATCCTTAACAATGAAAATATCATGAGACCTAAGATGTAAACCTTTTTTTTTTCCTTTAGTCCCAATGTCAACAAATCTATATTAAATATTTAAAAACAAACAAAACAAACAAAAAGAAAAGAAAGATATAATACTCGTTTCCAAACTTTTCAAGGGCTTTAGGTAATTGCTCATACTTATACTCCATCTCCACCTCTACCCCTACTTTCTCCACCACTCCTACACCTTCTAAAATACCAAAATAACCTAACTCAGATTCTACTCACCAAGGGCAGCGATAGTAGCAGCAAGAGACATAATCAAATTGTTATGTTTTGGTTCAATGTGTAATGCCATCACTGAGCACTATCTTTGTGAAAAATTCAAATCATGAATTTGAGTTCGAGGATAATCCAATAATAGCCTAAACAAACAGTTTTGTGTATCTAAAAACAATAAGCAAAAATATTCAACCATTAATAGAACAATTAAAAACCAGAAAAGACAAATTTCTTTCAAACTAAATAATCAGCCTTTTGGAATTGCAGTAGATGAAAAAGTAACAGGAAAAGCCTTCTAGAAACTAATTATAAATCAAAACCTTAATTAAAACCAAATCCATCCCATAAGAAAACAGTAATTAACTACCACTAACACCCATAAATCTATAAAATATTTAGAACCTTATTTTTAAGCTTTGATTAAATGAACACAATTTGAAAACCAATGTGCCAAATTGGATCCAAAAACCACAAATTCAAATTGTAACTTATCTGACCTTAAATTACAGAGACATTTTGTGCAGTCCAGGCATGTAATTGTTCATTAACATAACTGCATCTTGTGCAGTCTAGGCATCATAAAATTACACAACTCACATCTTATGATGTTTGCGAAGACATGAGAAATACAAAAGAAGTTGATCGAAAACGCTTAACCCCCAACTATCAAAAGAATGAAAATTAGAAAATCTTAAGCTAAACTATTGTATTTCAATCAAATGAATGCAATAGTAATAATTATAAAGAAAGAGAGGTAAACATTGGGTTATTGTTAGAACAGAACCTTGTCTTGTAGGTAAACTTATCAAATGCATGTGATAGCAATATACACATGAACTATTCATCATATCCAAATCCCATTGATGTAAAGTTGTTTTGTTTCACCAAGCTAATTTCTTCTTTATCAACTGTTTTCGTTATATATTTTTTGTAACAAACTTTTATCTATAATGAAAACATACAAACTTTTAAAATACCAAGACAAAGGGAAAGGTACAATGGAATAAAAAAGTGAAGATAAAGACTTTAGATAAAATAAGACAGACATTAGTTATCTTATGATTGGCACACCTTGGAGGATCATTGTGATTAAAAAAGAAATAAATGCTTTTGTTTAAGATGTTTGCCTCAGAACTCATTACTAGACCCTTTCTTTGGTGGATATTGGTGATATCATGGTGCAATTTGTATTATGCTTATATTGAGCATGCTGTGGGTAGAAATAAATTTGTTATCCAAAATATCTATTCATTTCTTTATTGTTACTAATATTATTCTAGAAAGTATGCTTCAAACATGGATGGAACTCTTTCTCACAAGAATTCGATATATTTTGAAGAAAAATAGCCTTTTACCTTCCATAGCCTTAGGGTGTTATCTTTAGAAGCAGCAACCACAATGATACCTTCAACACCTGTACATAGAGAACAACTTTAAAATTGATAGTGTAAAGAAGTAAAGTCACTGAAACATTTACCATTTGAAAGAAATAGATATTGGCAAACAAAGAATAGATGAAAAAAATATCTTCAAAAAGCTAAGTAGGATTAAAAAATGAAAATTATTACTAAATTGCTTCAGACATACAAAGTTCTTAAACAATTTAAGCCATATATGTCCCAAGTTCAAGTGAAACAATTATTTTTGGCATTTTTGGGAAGTAACAATGGGGAATGAAATACCCTTTCTTTATCTCAGATTTAGGCTTCTTATAAACTTCATTTTCCTCTTTTTCTAACAAAGACAACACCACCTTAACAAAAAATAGTTCCCATGAATCAAAATTCCTAAGAATATCTAAATATCCCCATAAGCAGAGCACTCAACAATAGGAGTATAGGACTGCTATATTAATAGGAAATACTTTCCTCAAAGTGAAAGATTATTTGAAAAAATTCAGTGAACCCTTCACATTGAAGTTAAGATTCAAAATAACTTTCAGTAAGGACGGAAAGTTTTCTATTAGATTTTTTACCTTGTACTTCCTAAGTGATGGAAAGTTTGGTTTAGGCATTTTTACAAACACTTTGGGGAGAAAATAACACAGTCACCAACCAAAATCTTCAACTTGTAGTACAACTTTAAACAAAATACAAATGTATAAATAGTTACTAAGTATTTAACATCTAACCACTGTAATTTATCACACACACACAATGAAGTATACAAAAAAATTCCAATACCAAGAGCAATATAAACAAAGAGAAAGTAAGAAAACACAGAAAGGACACTCACAATGTGGTTCATGGGGGCGTGAGAGTTGAAAAGTCTTACTGTATAGCCTGCTAGGGACAATGACCAATATTGAAAGCCAAATTGAGAGTATGCAAACTTATGCAAGTTTTGTGGCCTGCGATTGATAAATCCTTCACCAGTAACTTTGTTTTGTATTCATAACACTCTCAGCTTTGTGACTCAACCGAGGAGAACAAACCACCATCTAAAAAATACAAATAATTTAGTACAGAAAATTAAAACAAAAAGGAAGGAAAAACCCACATTAAACAGAGGCCCAAGAAGGCTAGTAAATAAATAAAATTTACTAAAATTAACAACAATTTATAGTACAATAACATATTACCAGTAAATTTTATTTATTTCAATCAACCTAAACAAATACAGAGCAATAAAATTATGGTATATAACACCAATAACCTAGAGGTCAAAGGTCAATTCGTGTTTTGTGTTTTTCAAGGAAAAGATGGAGAGGTTGAGAGAGAGTTGAAGAAGAAGTAGATATCTTCGATTTTGCACGGGTTAAACCTTAATCAAAACCAATTATCCAAATACCTAAATTAAAGAAAATCAAACCAATAATCCAAATACCTAAATCTAAGATAACAAAAATTAAATCATATACAACACCAATTTTCTTGTTTAAAAATACTTGCACTGGTAGCGGCTTTGGCGATATATGACGGTGGTGGGAGGCTGGCACTTTCTACCATTGAAGGAGTGAGAGAGTGCCCATGGGCTATGGTTTAAGGGTTTTGAGAATTGAGAGAGGCAGAGAGAACGGTAAAAAAGAATAAAAGGTTTAAAAATACCTGCACTGGTAGCGGCTTTTGTAGTATATGACGGTGGTGGGAGGTTGGCACTTTCTGCCACTGAAGGAGTGAGAGAGCGCCCATGGGCTATGGTTTAGGGATTTTAAGAATTGAGAAAGACAGAGAGAACGGCAAAGAAGAAGAAAGGGTTTATGATTTATCGGGAGGGAGTACTTTATCGGGTTGTGAAGTTAAAAACTTAAAAGGAAAAAAATTTAATTTATATGTAAACTGTGAAGGAGAAAAGACATAATTGTTCGGTTCTATGCATCAAGTAGTAAAATAATAATAAAAATTATATGCAAACTTAGAACCAATAAAAAAAATCAGCAGGCATTAAATGTTTATACAATGATCAACCTAACAACATTTTCAACACACAAAAAAAGAAAAGAAAAAGAAAACAGATTATGAGAATATCAGAAACCTTAACAGATCATACCAAACCTAAGCCTAACTTAAAATAACTTCAATCACAATATATATACACATCAATCATTGTAGAAGTATAATTTATTGGAACCTAATAGTGGTCTTTAATAAAAATTTCAGTGAAAATTAATATTGATTGCGGTATTTGCACTGTGCATTTGTTTTGAGGGTTTTTAGGAAAAGAAATCAGTCTTGATTTGATTATATTAGAGACTCTAGATTGTGGAAAGATTCCACTTCATCTGTGGAGAGAAAGAAATTGAATGATTTAATTCCAAAATAGACGAATTGAAAAAAATATATTACCGAAAAAATTAAAAAAAGAATAGTCACATATTAAAACCTGATTTCCTTAGCCCTAATTTCTGAATCTAAATCTAGAACCAAATTGAAAAAATTGAAAACAAATAACAGATCTAATTTACCTAAAAAAATCAAAGAAATAATAGAACCCATCGGAGGCATTGTTTGTGGCAGAGGGGACTTTTTTCGTTCTTAACACCGAAGTCGGTATCATCTTCCTTCTAATGCTTCTTTCTTTGGAAAAATCAAAATGATGAATGAACTTTGATCTTAGTGAGAGAAACAGAGAGGCGTTCTCTTCCTCAATCTCAATTCCTGTGCAGCTTACTGTATCTATGTCTCTCTCTATCTCTGTCTCTTTATTTCTATGTATCTGTCTCTCTCTATGAAATCAAAAAGTTTCAAAACACGATTTATCTCTCTATTTCTTATGCCTAATCGATACAGTGTTTACTGTTCTACCTCTTTCTCTGTTTCTTTCTCCGTGTCACGGGCCTCATCCTCTCTCTATTTCATCACCTCTCTCTTTCTCTGCTTCTTTCTCCGTGTCCTCATCGCCTCTCTCTATTTCATCGTCTCTCTCTTTTTCTATTTCCATGTAAATTTAATTTTAGCTGGTTCTTTATTTTTATTTTTGATAGAAAGACTAAAACTTTGTTTATGAAGATAAAGAAACAAATACATCATGGACAAGAGTTTATTCTGAAAAATAAGGACACTCTTCAATCCAAGCAGAGAAATCATCCAAGCCAAGAGATTGTTTTGCCAATAAATGAGCAAGCCTATTGCCTTGCCGTTTAATATGAGAGAAAGACACTTTCCTAAACTCATTACATTCAACTATCATCCCATATATCATACTAGAAACAGTTGATGGAGCATTCGAAACTTGCTTTAGAGCTTGTACAATAATCAATGAGTCCTCTTCTAAAACCAAGTCTCTAATTCCCACCTCCTTAGCAAAGATAAAACCAGCTTCAAATGCCTTTGTTTCAGCTTCAATAATCCCTAATGGAGATTGAAATTTCTTGCTTAAACCTGCAATGAACTTTCCTTCATCGTCTCAAATAATAACACCTGCACCTACAACCTTTTGAGCCGTAAACCTTGCAACATCCACATTAACTTTATAAGAAGGATAATTAGATAGAGACCAAGCTACTTCCAAATGAGTTGGCAGATTTGATGAAGAAGTTCTGTTTGCAAACCAATATTTATCTAGGTAGTTCTTACACTAGTCAACCAACTTCAGACTTGCCTTCCTCAACTTCCCATGAATCACATCATTCCTATTAGACCATAGAGCCCATACAATAGTTATAGCTAGACCAACATCTTCCATACTCCAATCTGCTTCCAAGATGATATACCATAAAAAATAAATAAATAAAAACTCCTAAAAGGGACCACTGATAAAGAACTAAGAAAAGGTGAATGAGCCCAAGTGTCTCTAGCCTTTGAACACTCCCAAAACATATAATAAAAAGATTCTGCATATATCCCACGCTCCTCACAACTGCTGTCTATCAAAATTTTCCTTGCTATTAAATTAGCCTTAGTTAGCAAGATGTCTCTATTAGGACATATGTGGAACATGTTATGAACATATGTCATTTAGTATTGACTAATCCTTTGACAAAACGCACTTTACTTGAAATTAGGTAGATCTAGAATATGTTTAATACTTCAAGGAACAAGAGTTCAAGTCCAAATATTGAAGCCATGCAAATATGTCCAAGAATCAAGTGAAGAAGTGTTGTTTATTAAAGCTCGATAGATAGCTCGACAAATGTATCTATTGAGATTTGATATTTGAAGCTCGACATAAAGCTCGACAGATGTGTCTATCGATAATTACGAAATTCAAATTTCCAGATCTGTTTTTCGTGCATATCCAAGCTATGTGTTTAGGTTTTCTTTTCTCACAACCCTAGACATATATAAGGATTATTTTAAGGGCCGTCTAACTTGATGCAAAGGTTTTATTCATACATATTGTGACCATAGACAATCTACTCTAGTTCATCTTTCTCTTGAAGAAGCTGTTGTGTTTGTACGCCTTAGGTTTTGTAACCAAGAATCTTCTTGATCTTCATTGTGTGGATGAACTGAAGAACTTTGCAGCCAACATCCTTCTCAAGTTGTTGTGTTAGTCACATACTGGGATCTGTGCATCGATTGGTTAGTCACATACCTAGAGGTGTGCATCGAAAGGAGAGATTGTCACTACATTACAAGTCCAATTGTGTATTGGGGTAAGGGTTCAACTGTTGGTTGGTATAAGGTATTGAGATTCCTTTACTTGTAACCGCTTGTTTTGATAATAGTGGATTCTCGGGAATGGTGACCTTAAATTCACCCGGTGGGGTTTTGCCTCGGTGGTTTTCCCCATTCGTAAACAAATCACCCTTTGAAAGTTCAAATAGCGTTGAAAACACTATGAACGTTTAGACCCCCAAACAACAAATTACCAATTCAAGCTTTATATCAAACAATGTATGTGCGGAAAATGATAACAAGCTTATAACAGAATTGATAAACAATCTAAATCATAAATAATCACAATCACAGTAGTAATTAAATGGTAAAGATAAAGGGAAGAGAGATGCAAACACAAGGACAACACACGATGTGTTATCGAAGAGGAAACCGAAGCCCTCGGCATAAAACCTCTCCGCCGCCCTCCAAGCGGTCAATAATCCACTAGAAAATGTAGTTGGGATACATGAACAGCAATAGACCCTCCAAGCCTAATCTACCCAGGTACCTAAGCCCTCCAAGCTTCTTGCTCCAACGACGTTGCGCCGAACCTTTTTCTTCTCTAGCTTACCGGATTCTGCTATAAACCATAGCATCAACCAATAACCATTGGTCCCTTCCAAACTGCTTCCCTTAGCACCAAAAGACCTTCTCACAAACGTGGGTATGGTGAGAAAAGGATTTGGTCAAGAACCTCTTAAGGATGTATCAATGAAGAGGAAGAGAGTAGAGGAATTTGAAGAGTCTCTTAGGTGAAGATTGTGGATGAATCAATCTTGTTTTTCTCTAGGGTTTCTCTCTCAAAATTCTCTCTAGAAGCTCTCTACATTTTGGGGGTTTAAGGGGTATTTATACTAGGGTGAGATAGGAATGCGAAGAGTCGGGTTTTTCAAAACAAAGTTGGTTGGCAGCTTGGCCTCGTGACTTGGCTGAGTCGCAAGTTCAAGCCGTGAGCTAACAAAATGGTCAGGCTGGACTTTTTATCCTGTAGTGCTCCAGCTGGCACGACTATTCATCTTCTCGCACGCTTCACTTGTGTACTGAATTTGGCGGCTTGCCAGTCGCGAGTCACTCGCGAGTCCCAACCGCGAAGCCCTACATTCTTGCACTTTCTTGAGCATTTCTTCACACTCTCTCACTCACTACCCTTACATGAATCCCACCTAAATACAGGGTTTCTAAGTGCTGAAATACAAGCAAATTGGCACAGAATAAAGCCAACAAGATGGTTGATTAAATTCAACCTTACAATCTCCCCATTTAACTATTTCGTGACAAAACCCTACAACAAACTCTAGACTTAACGCGTGAGTTGGGAACAGTTGGAAAACTCACTTACACCTAACTCTAGAATCCGTGAAGCTCTTGAACCATAAGACCAAAAAATCTCCTGAAACACAATAACACAATAAGTTCATTGTATGCAGAAAACTTGTAATGCATATGGAGCAAGCACAATGCGATCAAGCAACAATGGGATAAAACAATAAACCATGGCTTAACCAAAACAGCAATCACTATATACTAGTGATTATAATGCTTATTCATTCAAGGAATGAACATCCGGACATGCAAGCTAATAAGCTTATTTGCAAAGTATCATTTGCATGTCCAACACTTAACCAATGCACAAAACATATGTGCATCTAGGAACATGATCCTACAAGGGCACAAGAGTGAGAGTACTTAAAGAAAATGCATAACATTTAGCTAAAAGTACAATGCAACAAAGCATAAAGGCTGCATAAGCATGGTACAAACCATAAAAGCCTACAAAAGCAACAGGTACAAAACAAAAAATATTTTAAATAAACTAAAAATGCTTAAAGTTTCTCCCCTTCAAAAGTTTCTCCCCTTCAAAATGATGAGAAGCTGCGATGTACTTGGAACACATATACCTGTAACCTGAAACACTTGCACAAAACACATTAGACCCTCACGGTAAAGCAAGTCATAAAAAGGACAAGTATAATGTAACAAGTAAATTACGATCAAGTAATCATGATGTGAAACATGTGAGCAACTTGATCACACACCAAACACCAAAAAAAAGTTTTCTTATTAGCTCAATGTCTTCTCCCCCTTGGTATATGCATCTCCCTTATGGAATATCTCTTCCCCTACAAATGTGCACGAGAAACAGAATTTTTCTCCCTAAGAATGTGCTTAAGGGTCATATAGAAATGACAAAAACTCTCTGGTATACTCTCTAAAGTATACTCTCTAGTATACTTTAGAGAGTATATCGGAGAGTTTTTGCCACAAGGGGCCAACATCCAGAGCAAATCAACAAAAGGAACCAAATCCATACAAAAATTTGACCAAAAAATAAGTTTTCCCAACCCCTATGATGAAAATCCCAACCAAGAGCATAAAGCTCACCAAAACACAATCCAAGGATCCAAATCAAAGAAAAGAGTTTAAAATTACCTTAGAGATGTTAATGGAATGAAAAACCATTCAAATTGAATGGGTTTTGATGTAAAAATAGTGAAAGAGGGATTTAAGAGAGGATGGGAGAGGTTTAAAACAGGTTTCCCACAAAAAGCCCTTTAAAAAGCTATTTCTGGGCGTTTGGCGACTGGGCGAGTCGTGAACGAGTCGCTAGAGAGCCGCGAAACCATTCTACTTGAACTTGTGATTGGGCTCGCGGCTGGGCAAGTCGCCAAAACGAATAGCCAAAACTGGCAGATTGGACTCGCAGCTTGCAAGTCGCCAAAATGAGTTGCCAAAAATTCTGACACTTGTTTTTCAACCCAGAACATGTTTAAACTATGAAAAACAAAGTAAGCACTAAACATGAACATAAAGAGTGATAAAAATCACTTCCAAAAACATATAAATTGATCAAAAATATTTTTAGATTGATCCATATAAAGTTAAGCACATACACATCACATTTAAACAAGTACAATCGAACAAATGAATAAGGAATTCATTGAACATTAGGCATTTGTGTTGTGTGCGTGTATCAAGTGTGGAATAGTCTTTAGTCTAGAATGAAGTTTCAATGATCAATTCAATCAAATCATACACAACTAGTACTAAGTCAAGTGGTCTATCTCAACTATAGAAATGAACATATATGACTTCCCACAAGAAAATGATTACAAATCTTTGAAGCTTTTCATTTGGCTTCTTTACAAATCATAACATTTGATTATTTTGAATCAATACATCTTATTTTGAGATCGATGCTTGAAATTTTTTATATTTCAATTTGATGAACAAGCCTTTGGCTTTTTGGGCATCATACATATTCATAAAAGTTGCTTTCCCTTTTTCCTAGTCAAATACTAGTATTTGCGACAGCTTTTGCAGCTCATTATCTCTTTTCATTTTGAGATTTACATTTGTTGAACTCTTTAAGCAATAAAAATAAAAGAGTTGGAAGATATATAGGTACAAGTCTACGCATGTATCAAAACCAACATGACTATTGACAAATCATTCATGACAAGCTTGAAGATCGATTTACAACAATCACACATAGATGTCAAGATTTTTCCCGCAAAGATATAAGTGCATAAAGAACAAGCTAAGCTCGTAAATGCACAAAGCCATAAGTACAAAGGTACAAGACAAAACTCACATGTGATATGTGCTCAAACATATACGATCAAACTTTTTGAATTTTTCACTTTTTATGTGGTTTCGGATTTTTCACTCACACAAAATTGAAATATAAAAGTAAGATCAAATGCAAAAATAACAAAAACAATGCATATAAAGAGATGCATGATGCACAAAAGCATGACAATGAAGCATCTAATGCATGAAGTGTCCTACAAAGATCGAAAGAATTAGATCAAGGACCAAAAGAGCAAAAACTCAACCATAGGAACCCTTCCTCATCCAAACGGAACGATTGTTTGGAATAAGTGCCTCGTGAGAAGTGAGACGAGGGTTGGAAGAATGAGAACCAGAGATGCACATAGTCAAGGAGTTAAGAGCATTAAACACTTTCTTTAGTAACATGCTATCTTCATTCAAAATCGATTTACACTTTTTAGCATAACTTCCAAGAAGCTCAACTTTCTCTTTTCTTTTAATCCTTTTGAGAGCATGAAACTTAGAGTAATGAGGTCTTAGATGACCAAAAGCACCACAATGGTGACAAACAATGCGTTTAGGTCTATTAGGCTTTTTGGGAAGGGATCTAGCAACATGGTTTTGTTCTCTCTTCAACTTATGACATTAAGGTCTTATATGACCAATCACACCACAATGGTGGCAAGTTGGAACAAACTTAGATCCATCCAAAGCTTTAGGTTGAGACCTAAACAAAGGTTTTAACTTAACATCCTTTCTTTCCACCTTTTGATTTCTTTTATGTGGAGGAATGTACACCAATTTGTCTTTTGAGGTAGAACACACAATAGGCACAAAATTGGGTACCACAACATGATTGCAACAAATATTTTCATCCTTTTTAACAATAGGTTCAGCAATCAAACACTTGGCATGCATCTTGAGAGATTCATTTTCACATTTTAGCTCATCAACAAATTTGTTAGACAAAACAAGTTTAGCATCCAAGTCCATATTCAAACATTCAAACTCTTTCAGCTTTTGAAGAGAAATTTCAGCAAGTTTCTTATATTTTTCAACCAATTTGTTGGATTCATTGAGCTTAGCAACTAAATCATCCTTTTCACAAAACAACTTACTCAAATCCTTATTAAACTTCTTAGCCTTTTTCTTTAAGAGTTTGTCATTTGGAATATCAACAACCTCCAAAGATTCATGTAACATAGCATCACACTCATAAGGATTATCACTCATAGAGACATTTTCACAAACACGTGCCATGTTATATTCATCATTAACCAAATCATACAAAGAGGCATACAAAGCACAATCCATGGCAAATCAACCAAGGGGTCAAGGATCACACTTAGGTATTTAGACCACAACAAGTGTACCCGCTCTGATACCAATTAAAAGTTCAAATAGCGTTGAAAACACTATGAACGTTTAGACCCCCAAACAACAAATTACCAATTCAAGCTTTATATCAAACAATGTACGTGCGGAAAATGATAACAACCTTATAACAGAATTGATAAACAATCTAAACCATAAATAATCACAATCACAGTAGTAATTAAATGGTAAAGATAAAGGGAAGAGAGATGCAAACAAAAAGACAACACACGATGTGTTATCGAAGAGGAAACCGAAGCCCTCGGCCTAAAACCTCTCCGCCGCCCTCCACGCGGTCAATAATCCACTAGAAAATGTAGTTGGGATACATGAACAGCAATAGACCCTCCAAGCCTAATCTACCCAGGTACCTAAGCTCTCCAAACTTCTTGCTCCAACGAGGTTGCACTGAACCTTTTTCTTCTCTAGCTTACTGGATTCCGCTATAAACCATAGCATCAACCAATAACCATTGGTCCCTTCCAAACTGCTTCCCTTAGCACCAAAAGACCTTCTCACAGACGTGGGTATGGTGAGAAAAGGATTTGGTCTCACAGACGTGGGTATGGTGAGAAAAGGATTTGGTCAAGAACCTCTCAAGGATGTATCAATGAAGAGAAAGAGAGTAAAGAAATTTGAAGAGTCTCTTAGGTGAAGATTGTGGATAAATCAATCTTGTTTTTCTCTAGGGTTTCTCTCTCAAAATTCTCTTTGGAAGCTCTCTACATTTCATGGGTTTAAGGGGTATTTATACTAGGTGAGATAGGAATGCGAAGAGTCAGGTTTTTCAAAACAGAGCTGGTTGGCGGCTTGGCCTCGCGACTTGGCTGAGTCGCGAGTTCAAGCCGCAAGCTAACAAAACGGCCAGGCTGGACTTTTTGTCCTGTAGCGCTCCAGCTGGCACGACTGTTCATCTTCTCGCACGCTTCACTCGTGTGCTGAATTTGTTGGCTTGCCAGTCGCGAGTCACCCGCAAGTCCCAGCCGCGAAGCCCTGCATTCTTGCACTTTCTTGAGCATTTCTTCACACTCTCTCACTCACTACCCTTACATGAATCCCACCTAAATACAGGATTTCTAAGTGCTGAAATACAAGCAAATTGGCACGGAATAAAGCCAACAAGATGGTTGATTAAATTCAAACTTACACCCGTGTCAAATTTATTTTCCACTACATTTAGTTATTTGGTGATTTGTTTGTGCTACCATGCATATTGCATGTTAATTGACTTAATTAATTCACTTGGCTAATTAATTGGTTAATTTACCTAAGGGGTCAATACATTCTTGGCCTATCAGTCTCGAGCTGCTCTCCATGCAAAATGTCTGATCTTGTGAGGGATTTGGCATGACCATAATCTTTTCCATAATCAGTGAGAGTGACTTCCACCAGAACTAGAGCCAGCTTCCTCATCTTTCTCTAATTCTAAAGCCAATTTATAGGCGCTTCGAACTGAAAACAGACCATTTGAAGTTGCTGCCCACACCTGTTTATCATATGGCTATCTAATCTCTTCAGCTTCAAAAGGAAGGAAAATTCTATTCAACAGATTCAAGTTCCAACACTTCTGTCTGCATTAATTAAATCACATACTCATGAGTTCAAAGGAAACGGACCTCTAGGCGAAATTATCTTATGTGTAGAGGAGCTAAGAACCCAATTATCTTCTCAAACCTTGATATTCCTACCATTTCCCACACCCCAACATAACCCTTTCTGAACAATCTTTTGAGTAGCCATTAAACTCCTCCAAACAAATGATGGTTTTTTCCCTATAGATGCATGGACAAAGTCACAATCCGGAAAATATTTTGCCTTGAAGACATGATAGAGAGTTATAACCAACTTGAAGCCGCCAACCCTGCTTTGCTAAGAGTGCCAAATTAAATTGTTTCAATTGTTTAAAACCCATACCTCCACATGCTTTAGGAACACACATTTTATCCCAACTTAACCAGGCAATTTTTCTTTCATCTCGTTTTTCCTCCCACCAAAAATTCCTGACCATACTAGTCAATTCATCACAAAGGAAATCAGGAATTTTAAAACAACTCATGGAATAAGTTGGAATGGCCTGAGCCACAGCCTTAATCAACACCTCCTTACTTGCTTTAGAAAGCAGCTTCTCTTTCCAACCTGCCAATTTCTTTGCCAATTTTTCCTTAATATCATTAAAGGAATTTCTTTTGTTTCTACCCACCAATGAAGGGAGACCAAGATACTTCACATGTTGACGAATGATTTGGGCACCAAATCTTATTTTAATCTCCTTTTTAACTTCATCACTTGTGTTTTGACTAAAAAATAGAGAAGTTTTTGCCCTATTCAATTGCTGACCCGAAGCCTCTTCATACACTCTGAGAATTCACTGCAATAAGTCACATTCTTCCAAACTGGCTTTACAGAAAATAAGGCTATCGTCAACAAAAAATAGATGTGAAATACAAGGACCACATTGACACACAGCAACTCCCTCCATACTTCCACGCTGCACAAACAGTTTAATTAGAGCAGATAAATCCTCAGTACAAATTAAAAACAAGGAGATAAAGGATCTCCTTGACGTAAACCCCTAGCTGGAACAATACATGATGTGCATTGATAATAGCTTAATTTTGCATATTTATATCATTATTAGAAAGCATTATCATACTTATTTTAAGTTAATTCATGCATTTTATATTTGGTTTTGGAATAATTTTGAATAATCAATTTTGTGCTTAATTGAATTTTATTGCGTGAATTTGTCTTCTGTAGGAGAATGGAATTAAATAAGTGAATTTGTGCAAAGAAGAAAGCTAATGGACTTTACTTTTACAAGGGCCATGATGAAGTTAAAAAAGGCCAACCCAATTAAATTTAAGTCCAATTGGAGCAAGGAATCAAAGGAAATTTGCACCAAATCCAAGTCCAATTTGGATTAGGATTCCAGCCTGCACATCAGTTAGTATTTTTGGCATAACTTTCGGTTCGGATATCCAATCGAGATGATTGAAGTTGGGTTATAAATTTAACTTAAAGGTGTAGTTTACCAAAAGTCCGAATTCTGAAGTTAAATGGGCCAAACTTGTCGGTTAAGTTAAGCCTAAAAATCTGGGATTTTCTCCAAACGGAAATTCAACTTGTAATAGGATTCCTTGACCTATTTAAAGGCTTTTTAGGGCAAAATTCAGGGAGATTAGTGCTAGGGCTGGGGGTTGAACATAGAGAGTGTGGCTACTTCTTTGGTTTTCTTCCATAACAGTTAGTTTTATTTTATTTGTCTAGTTTAATGTTTAGTATTTTATTTTTGTGTTTTCTTTCAATTATCATGAGTAGCTAAATTTATAATTAGGGTTGAGGATGAAACCTTGTTAAGGATTATCAGTAATATTTATGTGATTTGATTTTTCCCACAATAGTTGTTCTTTAATGATTTAATTTTTCTTGCTTCATATCAATTGACTAAGATGGGATTCTAGATATAAGTTCAATCATGTTTTTCTCATGATTTGGGATTTGTCTTAATTAATTGAATGCTTGGTTTATTAATTCTTGATTATAAAATTGGATATCGCTTGTGATTTTTCTGTCAATGGATACAATTTATGATTTGATTTTTAGAATTTGATATATCTTGTGATTTGTTTGGCTATGGATACAATTGATAATTTGATTTTATACGTAAGAAGCGAAGAAGAACATGCTTTAGATACTTAAATAGAAGTTTTAATGATAATATTTTCGTAGCAAGATTGATTTCTAGATTATCATGTAGTGGTTGGGAAAAATTAATGATTATAAATATATGCTGATATGACTTACAAGGCGAATCCCAAAACCTTAATTCCTTTCTCTAGATTGTTTACATCTCTTTACTGCTTTATATTATATCTTTGCTTAGTTTAATTATTTTGTTAGTATATTTAATTTCAAACAACCAATTTTTATTAAACTAGATTAGGATTAATTTGGTTAAGATATTAATTTTCTTACGTTCATTCAAGTCCCTGTGGGTTCGACCTCATTCTTGTCAAACTATACTTCGAAACGGTTCGTACACTTGCGAGTACTTTAAAATTTCACAACAATACACCCACATGAAACTCCATTGATATGAACAGAGTAAGTAACTGTAGAAATACATTGCATCATGAGACCACGCCACCTTAAGTTAAAACCCAAACATTCTATCATTTTATCCAAAAACACTCATTCCACCCTATCATAAGCCTTACTCATATATAATTTGAGCGCCATCTCACCAAGTTGCCCACTCTTTTTTTGACTAATGTGATGCGTTGTCTCAAAAGCCACCAACACATTGTCAGTAATTAATCTGCCTTGAACAAAAGCACTCTGACAATCACTAATGACAAATGGCAAGATTTTTTTAAGTCTATTAACTAGAATTTTGGAAGCTAGCTTATAGACTACATTGCATAGGCTTATGGGTTGATAATCAGTAATATGTAAGGGGTTTTTTTTTTTTTTTTTTTTTTTTTTTTTGTGGTACTAAAACAATTTGGGTTTCATTAAATTTTGGAGGACAAATACCAAAATTTAAAAAATCCAAAACTATTTTAGTAATAACTTGCCCAACAGTAGGCCAAAAATGCTAGAAGAATAAAGGGGGCATCCCATTTGGGCCAGAAGATTTTAAAGGATACATTTTTTTTTAAAGCTTTACATACCTCACTCTCTTGAAAGTCACATGTAAGCTTTTGATTCATGGATGGAGACACTTTAGGTTGAACAGCAGATAAAATTTCTTCAAATTCTGTTGGTGTTGTGCAGATAGCACCCCAGGACTCTCAAATCAATAACAGTAAATAAGCGGAAATTAAATAACAAACACACACAAAGAACACAAGAATTTACGTGGTTCGGCAAACTGCTTACCTCCACGGCGATGACGGAGAAATTTCACTATAAACAAATAAGGAGATACAATAGTGCACAAGAACATTCTCAAGAAACACAAATCCCAATACACCCTAACTCTCTCTCACCCACAAGACAAGAAAACACTATTCTTCTTCTTATGCGGCTGCTGCTAGGGTTTTAAGAATAACTCTAATTCTCTCTCTTTGTATTGCCTTTCAACACAAACCTAATATATATATTTATATATTTATATATATATATATATATATATATATATGTCATTGGTCGGCTGTTACTAGGAATTGTTTTCCTAGTTGTATTCGGTCAACTTGGGCTTGTGGCAATTCAAGCCACACACACGCGCCCACTTCAACAATTGGATAGGATGATTTAAACAAATCCGAATAGTATATGATAACCACATTCTCCACGTCCCTTTAATCTTCAACCTAGTTGTCACTTGTCATTCGAATCCATAAGGCCCTCATTGAAATTTGTTTGAAACCGTGATGATGCCTTTGAGTGAAAATAACCTGTGTTCTTATCTCCCGATTGAATCCAGCTTAATCTACACCTCTAATGCCGCATTGACTTTGCTTTGTCTCTCCAGCAATTTAATTCCACTCTGATCATGAATATTTTCCATCCACTCCCTATCTAATTTAGTCTCCATAAGGAATACTATTTTGGACTTCTCTATCCTAATGAGCACCTTTAGCTTTAAGGCATTAACTGTGCGGGGGTTCCCAAGCCCCCGACAGTTCAAACTTAAAAGGTTCATTACTCCCAACGGGGTTGCTGAGCAACCTCCGTCGATCCAAGCTTCGTTGCCATGAGTAAACCAAGCTTCCTAGTTTCTTCCTCCAACTTAATTCTTTTCTCCATACTTTCAGCAGAACCTCTTTTTGGGGACTTTCTTTTTGTACCTGATTCAACCATCGAGTGCTTGAAATTGGACTTATTAGGCCTAATGCCTTTTCTAGTCCAAGAACGTATCTTAGACTTAGTCCTAGAAAAGCCCACTCCAACACTATGCAAATCTGGCCCACACAAGGTTTTAGATAAGTGACTAACCTGATCTGGTTTGAATTTATTCATATCCACGTGGGACATAACTACATAAGAAGTGTCCAATTTCACTCCAACCAAATCCGGATTTTTTGCACTTAGAATTGGAGACACGCTATCCACAGAGAGAGCCTTATCTATCTGCTGAAGATGCTCCTCAAATTTCGGGGTTGGTTCAGCCAAATTTGAATTCTCACAGTGCTCAAAATTAACTGACTTCTGGCCTCCACCACCTAATACTTTCATCGGCAACTCCTCTGGAAAGTGTTTGTTCTGATTGCCTTCCTCAGATACATTTGTTGTCACCACCGAAGTACTTGGCTGATCTTGCACTACAAGCACTGATTGCCTACAGCTTCAGGCCGCACCACCCAATCCTCCCCATATCCCTTGACATCAATCACCTTTTTCTTCAAAGATGTAATCTGTGAGGCATGAAGCCATTGTCCAAATTGTTGATTCTCTACCTTTAAAGAGCCTTTGCTTTGCAGCCACATAATACAATATTTTTCATCATGAGTAAGACACCCACACCAATAACAAACATTTGGTAGGTGCTCATATTTGAAAGATATCCACCCCTCAGAACCATCTTCAAAAGAAACCTGTCATCCTCGACAAAGAGGTTGGGAAATATCTATAATCACACACACCCACATAAAATTCCCCCCCATCATCTCAAAGTATCCTCAGACAAGACAACAGTACCTAGAGTGAAAGCTCGAAAATGTGTCGAAAACACACGAGTTGTTTAGACCCCCAAATTAAAGTTACGGCTTGGCTAATTTTACACTAACTTAATACTAAGTGCGAAATAGTGTAAACACAAGCGTATAAGCAAGACAACCACTCTAATCCATATTTAAAGCAACACAGCAGTAAAAATGAAATAAACAAGAGTAAGGAAGAGAGATGCAAACACAGATAACACCGAGACGTGTTATCGAAGAGGAAACTGAAGAACTCGGTGAAAAACCTCTTCGCCGCCCTCTAGGGCGGAAATCGATCCACTAGACAATCAGTTGGGATACAAGGGTGAGCAAGAGACCCTCCAAGTCTTATCTACCCTCTGTACCTAAGCCCTCCAAGCTCCTACTCCAACAAGGCTTCTCGAAACCGTGTCTTGTCTAGTTCTCCAGATCCTACAACAAGCTCCATGTTGCATCTGCCATTCTAGGCTTCTTCCAATGCTTTCCAGCGGCACCAAAACTTCACTTGACACTCTCAAAGGGTGTGGTAAGTGTTTGGGCTATCAACCTCTCAATGGTATGGAAATGGAGAGGTAGGAGATGAGGAAATTCCCAAAACAAATGTGTAGAGGATTGTGGGTATAACAATCTCAAACTCTCAAGGTGTCTAGGGTTTTCTCTCAGAAGCTCTCCTTTACATTTGTGGTTAACGTGGGTATAAATAGTGTAGGAACAAAAAGTGTGAATCAAACTGGACAGGCTGGCAGAACAGAATGCCTCGCGGGTGTCTCGCGAGAAGGCCTTACCCGCGAGACACAGCTATCTCCATCTGGCCTGACTCTTAGCATTCCAGCATGTGCAGGGCACATGATATACTTCGCGGGATGCTAAGTCGCAAGATACCCACGAAACCTTCTTTAGTCTTCATATGCTTGAGTCTTCACACCACACCACTCGCTCTATCACACAACCCTTACAATGAAATCCCACAATAAATACAGGGTACAACAGATTGAACATAATTACAATCAAATTTGGCACGGAATATAAGCCAACAAAACATATAGTTGTAAATAACAACTTTACAATCTCCCCCTTTGGCTATTCCGTGACAAAACCCCTAAAACAGACTCTAGACTTAAACGTGAGTTTAGGAACAGTGGCAAAACTCACTCACACCTAATCTAGAAGCTATGAAGCACTTGCAAGTATATACCTGTTACCTGAAACACTTGCACACAAACAAAACCTTCATTAAGCTTATGACAAGTTAAACACAAGGTACATACATGAGCAAGTAAAGTGCGATCAAGTTTGTAAGCACATCATAACATGTAAGCATATCTTGATCAAACAAAAACAGTCATTAAAGAATGACTATAATGAACATTTAGCAAGTAAATGCTCATCCAGACATGCAATGCAATTAAGAACAATCCACAGGATCAATTGCATGTCCAACACTCAACCAATGCAAAATACACGAAGTACTTGCATCTAGGATAAACGATCCTACTAGGGCATAAGAGTGAGGTACTTAAGACATAATAGCAATATCTTAAAAGTACATAAAAAATGCTACAAAGCATAGAGATAAACACAAATTACTGAAATAAACTGAACTAAAAACAGAACGAAAGCAGTAAAATCATAAGAGCTACTAGCATAAGAAACAGTTTAAACCAAAACAACTAAATATGTGTGTTATCTTTTCAGAACTCCCCCTTTGACTATGCACACTTCCTTTTCTCCCCCTTTCTATATGCTATCGTCCAATCTATACAGTCTGTACACGGAGTATGCTCTCCCCCTTTTTGGCACGAATAGCTAAAGGCTCTCCTCTAACTTGCATTGAATCTCATCTAGCTGTGTCTCAATGGCAGTGAGGCACATTTGAACCTGGTTGTTGGTGGAATGGATGAGATTTGTAAGTCCTGACATACGCTCATGCAATACTTCAACCAAGGTGGTGAACCGGTCAGTTTGAGAGCTAGATTGCCCTAGCTGTGTACTAACAGTCGGAGGTGTAGGGACGTGAGAAAAGGTAGTCTCAGCAGTCTGAGCAACTAATTCATGACCGGAGAGAGACACAGGTGGTGTGGACAGATTTTTCTTTTTCTTTTCAGCCGAAGAGTGACTTTTGCTCTTTTCAAGAGATTATATAGAAATTGGACGATGACGAACCGCAATCTTCCCATCACTTGGCGGACGAACTCCTTCATTCAACATGATTTTCATGATAAGGCTGCAGAATGGAAGACATAATTTTGCTGCTGATCGTGCAGCTGTTTTTCCTATCATTTGTAATATATGAGAACAAATGTCAATCGGAGTTCCATTGATGAGATCGCATAGAAACTGTTCCCGTCCAAGATTAATAAATCCCGTATTGGACAATGGATATAAATTAAAGAACATGATGAAGGTGAGAGTTTTCAATTCAGGTTTGAACTTCGTTGTTCCGATGGAGGTGCCTTTTGCAAAAACTTCATGTTCTTCTCCAAGAATACGAAGGATGTCTAACACGGCTGGTTGTCTATCATCATAGGGAGACCTGTCTACATTTGCAAGTCGAGTGATGCGAAGAAGCTTTGCAATATAATCTGGATTGATGGTGAATTATTTTCCCCGAACCCAACATTGTAGTTCTACACCTGTGTATCTTGCATTCGAATAAAACTCTTTAATCAATTCATCAACCGAATCTTCGAAGTTTCCAAACAACTCAGTCCAATCCCTGTCTACAAAAATCCTCGGGATAAAAGTGGATCCTAGAGTATCAAACTGAACAATACGCTCCACCACAGGAGGGGCATCCTGAAAAATGCTAGAAAATGTCTGAGAGTTGAGGGGAGTCTTAAACCTCTCACTGTTTGGGACCTCAGATGAGAGTCGTGTTCTTTTTGGCACTGGTGATGAGGGAGTGTCAATAACTGGATCTTTACCGCGAGAAGAGCGGCGAAGCATCTGCACATATGAGCACACAGCAACGAAACAAATCCAAAAACACACAAACAGAACACAGAAACTTGATTAGATTCAACTTAGTTCAAAGCAAGGTAAAATTAACTGAAAACTGAGTACAAATAAAAACAAACCAACATGCTAAAATAGTTAAACCAAGAACATAAAGACACAATGCATGAGGATAAGTAGATGTGCATGTGTGTGCATGTGGGTGCGTGTGCTGATGCATGATGGTGCATGTGTTGATGCATGAAGGTGTGCCTAGAGGGTGCCTAGGGTGTGCATGGCATGGCATGGCATTGAGGTACAAACAGAACAAAGTGTGTAAAACACACACAATATGATCAAAATATGATTCATATGTTCAAACAAGACCAACACGAAAGATTGGAACTCAGTTGAGTCCAAAACAACACAGAACTATCACTTAGACAATCTGTCAAACACATGACATGCAACATTGCACAACAATTATGAAAAATGCATGAACATATGAAAAAATGCCTCAATACATGCTCAAAATGCCACAAGGGGCCAACACAGATGCACAAACAGCATATGGGACTCAGCCCAAACAGAGATTTTGAAAAAAATACACTGGAAAAAGAAACCCAACCCAATTTTTGAAAATCCCCAATTTTCAAAACCCTAAGCATAAATTCTGCATAATCCGAAAATAAACGATGAGAATAGTGTAAGAAATACATACCTTGAAAGGATTGTGCATAAATTTTGCTTGAAAATGATGGGGTTTGAATGAAATAGTGATTTGGGTTGAAAATGGTTCGAGAGAGGCTTAGCGAGGGAAATGAGAGATTTTGAAAAACTGTCACATCTGCTACATTAAAAACTGAAAACACGCATTTTTTGCGGGTTAGAGTGTAGCGAAATAGTCGCGAGAATGGCCACTGAAGCACATCAGCTTTCGCGAGAAGCTTTAGGTCGCGAAACAGTCGTGAGACAGTCGCGGTAGCTTCTATTTGATTTTGGAAAAAGTTAGTTTTAGCCAAACAGCATTTCGCGAGAAGCTGTTGGTTGTGAGGTAGTCGCGATACAGTCGCGAGAGTCTCTATGTGACATGATGAAAAAGATTATTTCCCTTAAGCCCTTTTCGCGGGAAGCTCTAAGCCGTGAGCTTCTCGCGAGACAGCCTCTGAACCAGTTTTTGAAGACAAACACAAAAATGCATTTTGAACAAAAACAGAAAAGCACGAAAGTATAAAATCACTTTCAAAAACAAATAAACACTCAAAAATATTTTTGGGTTTGATCAACAAGTATTTGAGCATACACATCACATTTGAACATGTACAATCACACAAATGAGATAAGCATTTGAATCAAAGTCTTGTGTGTTGTGGGTGAGTATCAAGTGTGAAAAAGTCTTTAGACCAGAGTGAAGCTTCAATGATCAATTCAATCAAGTCATACACAACTGATACTAGGTCAAGTGGTCTATCTCAACTATAGAAATGAACATATATGACCTCCCACAAAATAATTACACAACTTAGAAGCTTTTCATTTGGCTTCTGCATAAATCATGACATTTGATCCCTTTTTGGATAATACATCTCATTTTGAGATTGGTGCTTGAAATTTTTGATATTTCAACATTGAGAATTAGCCTTTGGCTTTTTGAGCACCATACATTTCAAAACAAAAGTCGCTTTTCCTTTTTCCTAGTCAAATACTAGTATATGCGACAAGCTTTTGCAGCTCGATATCTCTTTTCATTTGGAGATTTACATTTAGTGAGCCCTTTTGAAAAAAACATAAAATTAAAGTGGGAAGATATATAGGCACAAGTCTATGCAAGTATCAAGACCATCAAGACTATTGACCAATCATTCATGACAAGCTTGAAGATCTATTTATGACAATCACACATAGTTTTCAAGATATCTTCCACCCAGATAAATGTGCATATAAATACAGGCTAAGCTCGTAAATGCACTACGCCATTAGTACGAAAGTACTAGGCCAAACTCACATGTGATATACACAAAACAAGCGATCAAACTGTTTGAAGATTTTTCAACTTTTTATGGGTTTTTGAATTTTTTGAACACACTCAAAAACAAAACAAAAAACAAAAACAAAGCAAAAGCTTAAAACAGAAACATGCTAAGACCCGAAGCAAATGATACAAATCAAAGCAAGCATGTAAAGATGCATGAGCAAATGTCCCTAAACATCGAAAGAATTAATGCATGGACATGTTAAAATGCTTATGCATGTGTACCCCGTTTCACCCACACGGCACGTGCGTTTGGGGTGATATCCTTAAAGGATTGGGTACGAGAGTTAGGAGTGTCAAACCGTCTAGTAAAGCTCTCTAAGCAAGTGGTGAAAGCACCGATCATTTTCATCACGTCCATCATGCTGGAATCACCATTTCGACTTCTTGATTGCTCACCAGCCCAACTCCTTTTATCCTTTTTAGGTCTGTTTGACCTCTAAACACTTGCATTCTTTAATGCCTTCAGCTTATGGCAATTTGGTCTTGTGTGTCCTTGAACTCCACAGAAATGACAAAAATGTTGAATTCTTGGACCTTTTTGCAAGTTTGAAGGTGATTTCCCTTGAACTTTAGGCTTAACCACAGTTTGAGTACGAGGCTTATTCAAGACTCGTTGATCAGCTCCATTCTTCTTGTTTTCATCCTTTATTTTTTCAGGGGTAGGGGCAACTGCAACTACAACTAGCTCTTTGGCTTTCACAAATCTCACATCTCTAGCAACATTGTCTGATGAGCTACTCCCTCCGGTATATCCCAACCCGGACTTGTCTGAAAAATGTTTTTGAGATGAAATAACATCATCCAGCTTCTTCATGGATACCCTCTCTATCTTGGCATTTGCTTGCACTACTTCTAGCTCAAGAAATCTGATTTTTGAATAAGCTTCAGTCAATTCACCATTCATCGTCTCTATTTCACACTTGGCCTCTTTATAACGCACTAGAAGACTTTTATAGTCCTCCTCTGCTTTCTTCATCTTCTTCACAACCGCCTTGGCCACCCTTGTGTACTCTCCTGACTTCTCAAGAAGGGAATTGTAGTTTTCTTGAAGACTTGCTGTGTTTTCATCTTCCCCAGCATCAATTTCTTCAACACTTCCTATTGATTCTTCATCATTATGATCCCCAAGTTCTTGTACCAGCAAGTTCAAGTCTTTCGATGACTCATTATGGGTGATAGTCATAAAGGCGAAGTAGTTTCCTTCTCCATCACAACTCTCTTTAGAATTAGAATTTGAAGAATCCGAATCACTCAGCATTGTGGCATACGCCTTACCCTTTCCTCTTAGATAATTGTGAAACTCCTTCTTGAGATGTTCATGGCCATTGCATTCATAACAAACAATTCCTTGAGGAGACTGAGAATCCTTTCCATCTTTCTTCTTAAACTCTTTCCTATCACCTTTGGATGATGAAAACTTCCCTCTGCTGAACTGTTTCCCACTGTTCTTCATCTTCAGAAATTTCCAGAAGTTCTTTGCAAGGAATGCTACATCCTTTTCCACTCTATCTTCTTCGGAGGAATCATCCATTCTTTCGGTGTTGGTTTTAAGAGCAAGCGATTTACTTGTCTTATGAGAAGGCAGTCCAAGCTCATACGTTTGAAGAGACCCAATGAGCTCTTGGATCTTAATTTCATCCAAATCTTTGCTTTCCTCTATGGCTGTGACTTTCGCTCGAAAGCTCTCCGGTAGGGACCTCAAAATTTTTCTCACCACCTTAGCATCTTCAATCTTCTCACCAAGATTGAGCTTAGCAATTACAATTTTGTTGAGCTTTCCATAAAATGAATCAAAGGACTCATCATCTCCTATCTTAAGCTCTTCGAATTTGGTGGTAAGCATCTGAAGCTTTGTGTCCTTCACTTTCTTTGTTCCTTCATACGTAGTCTCCAATATCTCCCAAGCTTCCTTGGCCACTATCATGTGAGAGATCCTGTGAAACTCGTCTGGAGACACACCACAAAATATAGCATTCAAAGCTTTACTATTAGCGTTAGCTGCCACAAGAGTTGCTTTATCCCAAGTGGATTTAGCGGCCTCCAGTCTAGTCCAACCTATTTTAACCGCATCCCAAACAGTATCATCAATGGAACACAAGAATGCCCTCATTCGGACTTTCCAAAAAGCATAATTATTACCATCAAAATATAGTGGCACATTTAATGATTGAGACCGGTCCATCTCAAACGGGGTCAAGGAACACACTCAGATATTTAAACCACAGCGAGTGTACCGGCTCTGATACCAATTGAAAGCTCGAAAATGTGTCGAAAACACATGAGCTGTTTAGACCCCCAAATTAAAGTTATGGCTTGGTTGATTTTACACTAACTTAATACTAAGTGCGAAATAGTGTAAACACAAGCGTATAAGCAAGACAACTACTCTAATCCATATTTAAAGCAACACAACAGTAAAAATGAAATGAACAAGAGTAGGGAAGAGAGATGCAAACACAAAAAACACCGAGACGTGTTATCGAAGAGGAAGCTGAAGAACTCGGCGAAAAACCTCTCCGCCGCCCTCCAAGCAGAAATCGATCCACTAGACAATCAGTTGGGATACAAGGGTGAGCAAGAGACCCTCCAAGCCTAATCTACCCTCTGTACCTAAGCCCCCCAAGCTCCTACTCCAACAAGGCTTCTCGAAACCGTGTCTTGTCTAGTTCTCTGGATCCCGCAACTAGTTCCATGTTGCATCTGCCATTCTAGGCTTCTTCCAATACTTCCCAGCAGCACCAAAACTTCACTTGACACTCTCAAAGGGTGTGGTAAGTGTTTGGGCTATCAACCTCTTAATGGTATGGAAATGGAGAGGTAGGAGATGAGAAAATTCCCAAAACAAATGTGTAGAGGATTGTGGGTATAACAATCTCTAACTCTCAAGGTGTTTGGCTAGGGTTTTCTCTCAGAAGCTCTCCTTTACATTTGTGGGTAATGTGGGTATAAATAGTGTAGGCACAAAAAGTGTGAATCAGACTGGACAGGCTAGCAAAACAGAATGCCTCGCGGGTGTCTCGCCGGAAGGCCTTACCCGCGAGATACTCACGAGACACAGCTGTCTCCATCTGGCCTGACTCTTCGCATTCCAGCATGTGCAGCGCACATGATATACTTTGCGGTATGCTAAGTCTCGAGATACCCGCGAAACCTTCTTCAGTCTTCAAATGCTTGAGTCTTCACACCACTCTCTCTACCACACAACCCTTACAATGAAATCCCACAATAAATACAGGGTACAATAGATTGAACATAATTACAATCAAATTTGGCACGGAATATAAGCCAACAAAACATATAGTTGTAAATAACAACTTTACATAGAGTTTGACCAATATCCATAGCTATCTCTGGTGTCAAGTGACTAAAAGGAAAATGATGAATTTGGACCCAGAATTTAGAGTATCCAAAATCTAATTCATTCATGGATGATTTCCCATCATATCTTTGAAAGACAACAAGGTGTGTATCAAAAGTCTATGGTTCCCCCAAAAGAACCTTCCCCATATCTACGTCAAGTTCAAAAGTGAACACAAGGTGATTATTCCCAGCATCTCAAATGTGGAAATTCTGTGTTGCTCTCCATAACGGAGTGAAGGTCTTAGCAACTGCGTCCATATTTACCAATCTCTTAGTAAAGAATTTGCCCACCAACATAAAATCCTCCTTCTGCTTGCCTTTTGAAAGAACACCTTTTTTAACTTCTTTATTCAATAGAGAAAGATTTCTCCATTGATTAGTAATATCATCCATCAATAACTTGAAAGAACAACTAAAAGTCAGACAAAGAAAAC
This sequence comes from Quercus ilex subsp. ballota, assembly GCA_032727855.1. Lineage (NCBI taxonomy): Eukaryota > Viridiplantae > Streptophyta > Magnoliopsida > Fagales > Fagaceae > Quercus > Quercus ilex. The sequence goes on along the minus strand of CM064917.1, from coordinate 4,402,711 downwards.
TAATCGTCTTTCCCAAGACGAGAAAGGAAACCTAATACTACAGTTGGGTAAGAGTTTAGAGAACCAACTATTAACCAACCGAGAACATCTCGAGAGATATTTTGTTCAAGTTGACATATGAGAATGAGCACTATTAGCCGGTTATTTTTTATTATTTATAATGAGAGGAGTTTAAACGGTAGCATTGCCAAACAACATAATTTATCGCTTTTTAACTTATAAGTGGCAGAATTTTAAATTGTCATTTTTCCTACATGGCAGCACCTCCATAATTGCAAAAAAAGGCTCTTGCTATTATATATAGTATATGATATGATATGATATATATGTATATAGACTAGAGACACAATTCTTGGGGCAACAATGTAGTTATAAATAAAACATCACTTCTTTTTTATATCTTTCTTGCTATACCGAGCAGTTATGTCTATTCTCCTTCACAATTTACATATAAATTTTTTTTTTTTAAAAAAATTTCCTTTTAAGTTTTCTTCTTTGCCGTTCTCTCTACCTCTCTCAATTCTCAAAACCCCTAAACCATAGCCCATGGGTGCTCTTTCACTCCTTCAGTGGCAGAAAGTGCCAGCCTCCCACCAACGTCATATACCACCAAAGTCGCTACCAGTGCAAGTATTATTAAACAAGAAAATTGGTTTTGTATATGATTTAATTTTTGTTATCTTAGATTTAGGTATTTGGATAATTGGTTTTGATTAAGGTTGAAACCGTGCATAATCGAAGATATCTACTTCTTCTTCAACTCTCTCTCAACCTCTCCATCTTTTCCCTAGAAAACACAAAACACAAATTGACCTTTGACCTTTAGATTATTGGTGTTATATACCATAATTTTATTGCTCTTTATTTGTTTAGGTTGATTGAAATAAATAAAATTTATTGGTAATATGTTATTATGCTATTAATTGTTGTTAATTTTAGTAAATTTTATTTATTTACTGGCCTTTTTGGGCCTCTGTTTAATGTGGATTTTCCCTTCCTTTCTGTTTTAATTTTGTGTCAGTTTACTAAATTATGTGTATATTTTACATGGTGGTTTGTTCTCCTCGATTGAGTCGCAAAGCTGAGAGTGTTATGAATATAAAACAAAGTTACTTGTGAAGGATCTGTCAATCGCAGGCCACAAAACCCGCACAAGTTTGCATACTCTCAATTTGGCTTTCGATATTGGTCATTGTCCCTAGCAGGCTATACACCACATGAACCACATTGTGAGTGTCCTTTTTGTGTTTTTCTTACTTTCTCTTTGTTTATATTGCTCTTGGTATTGGAAATTTTTTGTATACTTCATTGTGTGTGTGTGTGTGTGATAAATTTCAATGGTTAGATGTTAAATACTTAGTAACTATTTATAAATTTGTATTTTGTTTAAAATTGTACTACAAGTTGAAGATTTTGGTTGGTGACTCTGTTATCTGCTCCCCAAAGTGTTTGTAAAAATGCTTAAACCAAATTTTCCATCACTTAGGAAGTATAATGTAAAAAATCTAATAGAAAACTTTCCATCCTTACTAAAAGTTATTTTGAATCTTAACTTCAATATGAAGGGTTCACTGAAACAGTGTGTGTTTTGTGTACATTGGTACTTGTGTACCTTGGATGGCCATTGAAACAAAGTTTTCTAAACTTTGTATCCTTTTTAGCTTAGATGAGCATCCCTATGTACAACTAAGCAAGTGAGCTTTGTGATTCACGTTTGTGATGAATAAGATTAAGTAATCTTTTACGCTTAACACTCATATCACTCTTTTTGATGGGAAGGACTAAAAAATCCTAAGAGAAAGGCATAAATAACCATCTCACAACTAAAGCCCACCAATCATGAAATAACATTTGTATGCTTCGGCATAGCAAAATTGTGATGTTAAAGCTTAACATAATTGAGTATTTCTTCTCTCTCTTATATGCCCATGCACGATATGCTCAAAAGAAAAAAAATATATGCGAAGAAAAATCAAAGGCAAAAAGAATCAAAATGCTTTTAAATATGGTTGCAAGCGTGTTTCTGGGAGATGTGGAAGTTATAGGATGTACCTCGAAGGTGATAGTCCCCATCAAGCAGTTATGATTGCGTGTGAGTTAAATTGATTTTCTCATATCTCAAATCATCATAACATGAGAGACTTAAGCAATCTTGCGATGTTTTTCATGTTAGGATTGGTGCCCTTAAATCCTATTGTAAGATGCTATGTATGATATTAAGTGTGACATTGTGTTTGACATTATGTATGACTTAATATTATGTTTAATAAATTTGTTTTATTATTATCTGAAATAATGGTAACATGAATATTAAGACATTATCATATAGTCCATGAGATGCATAGTATGTGATTTATGTGAAGAGTCACAGAAGATATAAATCACAAGTTCTTTGTAAACTCAGAATTATAGTTCGTAGTCGGTGATGAAATTGGGCATTTCATCTGCGAAGACTATAACATATCAACTACGATGATCTGTCTTGATCATGGAAGTGGAGACTTCTAGTTGATGTATTAATATGTTTTAAGAGTTAAGACATATTGAACTGGACCGCTGTGAGATTTATTATTCTCCTAAAGACTGTCATATGAATAATAAATCTCACGACTTGCATTTGCATGAACTCTCAATCCTGAGAGAATAATGAACCTGATCATGAGATGTAGGTTGCTTTGATATATCAGGAGTGAGATCTATAGTAATGGTCAAAACCTCAGTATGTTGGGCAGCTACATTTAGTGTTGATGGAACATGTATTTTCAAGATGGAATTCATAGTCTCTTAACGGAGATATAAAATATTCCCTTGAGATAAGTTTAATGAGTTTGTTATTCAGAGAGTTAGGCCTAACCACTTTAGTGAGACTAAAGTATATATTTATGGAATTGGATTTCATAAATATATAATGAATAACATTAAAGGTTTAAACCGGGTACTCAAGGATTAAGATGTAGTAATTTACAAAGTGACAGTCTACATTTATGACTTTGTATTACTACGAATATTTTATGAAGGGGTTGCATGTATAATAAAGTTTTGGGATATAATTTATAAATAAGACCTAGAGTGCAACTATATTTTTATAGTGGTATTAAATATAGTTAATGGTAACTTTGGACTTGTCAAGAGTTGACAGAAAAGCCCAAGGCCCATTGGAGCTAGTGTCTTATTGGTCCCTTTTGGTCCCACTCCAAGCCACACACTTAAGCCCAATTGGAAAGGCCCAAAAGGCCAGCCCAATTAGACAATTGGTTAGATACAAAGGGAAAAACGTACAGAAAAGTATGGGTGAGAAAAACATCTTGGAAATGGTGTGCATGTGAGTTCTTTTCACTCACAAGTCATCCCTTTGTTACCAATCGAGAGACCACACATCTTGGGCATTAGTGGAATTGGAGTGAAGGCTGAAGGCAGTCCCAAGTGCTTCAATCTTTGTTTTGAAATTCACCACTTCAAGGTACGATCTCTTGTTCTCTAATTCTGAAATTTACTTTCTGCATGTTATCAATATCGAATGAAGTAGATCCGTCTTAAAACTTATTTTCCGCTGCATTTATCTTTATTTCCATCAAATGGTATCAGAGCGGTCTTCAATTTCGTATTGTTTAACATGTTTTGTGAGTTTTAGAATTGGAGAAGATAGTTTCATATTGTTAGAAGATTATGTTTTAATTTTCTGCATGTTGTTGAAACTATGATTTGATGAAAACTGGAATTGATGTTATGATGTTGTTTAAATTTAAATTTAAGTATGTTAAATTGATTTTTAAGGCTATAGCATCAATAGAATTCAGTTTTGACATCAAACTCTGTCTATCATGTTCGTATGAAAGATGTTTGTTCATGAAAAACGTAGAAAACTGTCTTAGAAAAATTTCTGGAAATTCAAGTTTCGCGATTTTCGATCGATCGAAAATTAATTTCGATTGATCAAATGAGACAGTGATCAGACTTCTTAGAACGATAGATTTTCGATTGTTAGTCGATCGATCGAATTTGTTTTTCGATCGATCGAGAGTCGATCGAGTATCAATCGAAGGAGTCAGAGGATCAAGTTTGAATTTCTTAATTTGTTCGATCGATCGAGGGGCACTTTTGATTGATCGAAAGAAAGAAAATCAGAATTATTTTCTAAGTGTTTTCACATGTAAAAGTACTACGATTATGTGTAATTATATTATGCATGTTTTGAGATTAAAAACCTTTATTTAAAGACATCTAGTGGGAGAGAGATACAAGGGTTGCATCTCACGGCCTCCATTGTCGGTTTAAAGTAGTGTGATTAAGCACCTCGCCTTGGCGTATATGCCTTGCTCCCTTCGGAGGGTGATTGATTCATGGTACTACAGGTTAAACTTCTTAAAGATAGATGAAATGTGTTTTTACATTAAGAACGACCACGCTTCCGTGGAGTTACTTGGTAATTCACATTGATTCTAGACAATGGTGTACACTAGACTAAGTGTGATGTTAACCTCCCTTCGGAGCTATGTCATTGTTACTTAGAGGCTAAAGGAATAGCGGCAAATTATTTTTGTTTGGTAAGAGTTACCATGATAGCATTAATAATGAGAATAATTCTCGCCTGATCATAGTGATTGGTATGACCTCGCTTCCGAGGAATATTAATTACGGGATTGGGTTGTCGTTGCATACATTATATTATGGTTTTATTAAGGTTCCATACTATATGTTCATATGCTAAATAGATAATGTCAGTTTACTTATTATATTCATGTTTATTGTTTTCAGATTTGAACATGGCATCTTTTAGCCCACTTGTAACTATTCTTAATCAAAACAAACTGACTGGATCCAACTATGTTGACTGGAAAAGAAATCTGGACATTGTTCTTACTGCTGAAGAGCATAAGTATGTTCTTACTAAACCATGTCCTAGCTTTCCTTCTTTAGATGCACCTCCTGAGGTAAAACAACGATATGATCGTTGGCAGAAATCTAATGAGATGGCCAAGTGCTACATCCTAGCATCTATCTCAAATGTTCTACAGCATCAAATGCAGGATGTAGAACTAGCTTCAGATATAATGCAAAGTCTGAAGGAGATGTTTGGTGAGCAAGGCCGTTCTGCAAGGCAAGAGACCATGAGGCAAATTTATAATACCAGAATGGCTGAAGAAAGTTCAGTGAGAGAGCATTGTCTTACAATGATCTCTAACCTGAATACATTGGAAGTTTTAGGTGCCGATATAGATGGAGAATCCCAAGTGGATATGATACTCCAGTCGCTACCGGAATCATTCAAAGAATTCAAACTAAACTATAATATGAATAAAAAGATTTATACCTTGTCTGAATTAATGAATGAATTGGTAGCGGCAGAAGGCATTCTTGGTACTTCCCATGTTGAAGCCAATGTTGGTGAAGCTTCTACTTCTCAACCTAAGTCGAAAGGCAAGGGTAAGAAAAAGAAGAAGAAGGACTTTACCAAGCAAGAGGGTAAACAAATTGTCTTAGGGGTTGCTGACAAAGGAAAGAAGATCAAAGGAAAGTGTTTCCTTTGTGGTGAGAAAGGACATTGGAAGAGAAATTGTCCAATATTTAAGGCTGCCAAGAACAAAGGTATAATTAATACTTTCCTTCTTGAAATATGTTTGGTACAGAATCCCACGGATTCCTGGTGTGTGGATTCAGGTTGTACTAATCATATCTGCAATTCCTTGCAGGGGTTCCAAGAGACCAGAAAGCTTAAAGAAGGGGAGTTGTTTCTTACTTTGGCTGATGGGAGCAAGATTCCAGTTGTAGCTGTTGGTGTTTGTAATTTATGTTTTGAATCTAGAGTTCTAATATTAGAAGACTGTTTGTATGTACCTAATGTTCGTAGGAATTTAATTTCAGCTACTTACTTAGGTAAACATGGATATTGTGTTATCCTGAAAGACAATGTTGTAATAAAGAAGGATAAAGTGTTTATCTGTTCTGGCAATATTGTGGATGGTCTTTATATTTTAACTCCTGATAAGCATGAATTATATAATTCTGAATTAGATAATAACTCTCATGTAAAATCATTAAAGAGAAAATTTCCTTCTACTAGTGATGCATATCTTTGGCACTTGCGTTTGGGTCATATTAATTCAAATAGGATTCAAAGACTGATCAAAGATGGACTCTTAGAGCCCATGGACTTTGATGAATTTCCAGTTTGTGAATCTTGTTTAGAAGGTAAAATGACCAAACGACCTTTTAATGCAAAAGGTAGAAGAGCCCAAGATTTGCTAGAGCTAGTGCATTCTGATGTTTGTGGTCCTATGTCAATCCAAGCAAGAGGTGGCTATGAGTATTTCATTACTTTCACTGATGATTACTCAAGGTATGGTTATGTGTACCTAATGAGACGGAAGTCCAAAGCCTTTGAAAAGTTCAAAGAGTTTAGGGCTGAAGTAGAGAATCAATTGGGTAAACGCATAAAGGCCATTCGATCTGATCGTGGTGGCGAATACCTTCTTGGGGATTTTAAGGATTACTTAACTAAGAATGGGATTGTATCCCAATTGATTGCACCTGGAACTCCACAACAAAATGGTGTAGCAGAAAGAAGGAATAGGACTCTTTTAGAAATGGTTAGGTCCATGATGAGTTACTCAACTTTACCGATTTCTTTTTGGGGTTATGCCTTAAACACAGCAATACATCTTTTAAATTTAGTTCCATCAAAATCTGTTCCCAAAACACCCATGGAATTGTGGAGTGGGCGTAAGCCTAGTATGAAATATCTCCATATTTGGGGTTGTCCAGCACATGTTTTAAAAGGGAAGCCTGATAAATTGGAACCAAAATTAGAAGTGTGTTTGCTTGTAGGTTATCCAAAAGAAACTAGGGGTTATTTATTCTATAGTCGTAAAGATAACAAAGTTTTTGTTAGTACAAATGCTAAATTTTTGGAAAATGACTATATGAATAATTTTACTCCTAGAAGTAGAGTTGTGTTGGCTGAAATGAATGAACCTGTAAATGTACAACCAATAGATGAAACTAGGGATGATGTGGCTGTATTAGATACACCACTAGATACTACTCATGACATGTCTAGTACTCAGGTGCCTCGTCGTAGTGGGAGAATTGTTCGGCCTCCTATAAGATTCATAGGTTTGGGAGAAACTTATGAAGCTATCTCAGAAGAGGTTGAATCGGATCCCTACACATATGATGAAGCAATAAATGATATAGATGCACATCATTGGGTCCAAGCTATGAAATCTGAATTAGATTCCATGTATTCCAATCAAGTTTGGGATCTTGTAAAGGCGCCTAACGGCATTAAACCTGTTGGTTGCAAATGGGTTTACAAGAGGAAGAGAGGGATAGATGGAAAGGTTGAAACCTTTAAAGCAAGGCTAGTGGCTAAAGGGTATACACAAAAAGAAGGTATTGATTATGATGAAACCTTTTCTCCAGTAGCAATGCTTAAATCTATCAGAATTCTCTTATCCATTGCTGCTCATTTTGATTATGAGATTTGGCAAATGGATGTCAAGACTGCATTTCTTAATGGCAATCTTGAAGAGGAAATCTATATGATGCAACCGGAAGGTTTCATAGCAAAGAACCAAGAGCATATGGTATGCAAGTTGCAAAAGTCCATTTATGGACTTAAGCAAGCATCTAGGTCATGGAACATCAGATTTGATCAAGCAATCAAGACATTTGGTTTTGAACAAAATCTTGATGAACCATGTGTGTACAAAAGACATCAAGATAAAGTAGTAATGTTCCTAGTACTTTATGTTGATGATATTCTACTCATTGGAAATGATGTAGGGGTAATGTCATCGGTAAAAGTTTGGTTGTCAAGCCAATTTGATATGAAGGACTTGGGTGAGGCTAACTTTATTCTTGGGATCAAGCGTTGGCGAGATCGTAAGAATAAGATGTTAGGCTTATCACAAGCTGGATATATAGATAAGGTTCTAGAACGGTTTAGCATGCAAAACTCCAAGAAAGGATTACTTCCTTTCAGACATGGAGTTCCTCTGTCTGATGACCAAAGGCCTAAGACTCAAGAGGAAGAAGAAATGATGAGACAAGTTCCTTATGCTTCTGCAGTAGGAAGTCTCATGTATGCCATGCTTTGTACTAGACCCGATATCTGCTATTCAGTTGGCATGGTCAACCGATATCAATCAAATCCAGGACCAAAACATTGGCAAGCTGTAAAGCATATTCTCAAGTATCTACGGAGAACGAGAGATTATATGCTTGTTTACCATTGTGAGGATTTGATTCCCATTGGCTATACAGATTCAGATTTTCAATCGGATCTAGATTTCAGAAAATCCACTTCAGGATGTGTTTTCACCTTGGGAGGTGGAGCCATTAGTTGGCGGAGTATTAAGCAATCTTGTATTGCAGACTCCACCATGGAGGCAGAATATGTTGCTGCTTGTGAAGCAGCAAAGGAAGCTGTATGGCTCAAGAAGTTCCTTTCTGACCTTGGTGTAATAAGAATGGAGCAAGTTCCAATCACATTGTTTTGTGATAACAGTGGAGCAGTTGCACAATCTAAAGATCCAAGGAATCACAAGAAAGGAAAGCACATTGAGAGGAAGTACCATATCATTCGAGATATTGTTGCTCGTGGAGATGTGGTGGTAGCAAAGATTGAAAGTGCAAACAATCTGGCAGATCCATTTACTAAAGCCTTGCCTCAAAGGAATTTTGAGTCGCATTTGGAAAGAATGGGAGTTAGATTAGTGCACAATAGTCTTTAGGGCAAGTGGGAGATTGTTAGGATTGGTGCCCTTAAATCCTATTGTAAGATGCTATGTATGATATTAAGTGTGACATTGTGTTTGACATTATGTATGACTTAATATTATGTTTAATAAATTTGTTTTATTATTATCTGAAATAATGGTAACATGAATATTAAGACATTATCATATAGTCCATGAGATGCATAGTATGTGATTTATGTGAAGAGTCACAGAAGATATAAATCACAAGTTCTTTGTAAACTCAGAATTATAGTTCGTAGTCGGTGATGAAATTGGGCATTTCATCTGCGAAGACTATAACATATCAACTACGATGATTTGTCTTGATCATGGAAGTGGAGACTTCTAGTTGATGTGTTAATATGTTTTAAGAGTTAAGACATATTGAACTGGACCGCTGTGAGATTTATTATTCTCCTAAAGACTGTCATATGAATAATAAATCTCACGACTTGCATTTGCATGAACTCTCAATCCTGAGAGAATAATGAACCTGATCATGAGATGTAGGTTGCTTTGATATATCAGGAGTGAGATCTATAGTAATGGTCAAAACCTCAGTATGTTGGGCAGCTACATTTAGTGTTGATGGAACATGTATTTTCAAGATGGAATTCATAGTCTCTTAACGGAGATATAAAATATTCCCTTGAGATAAGTTTAATGAGTTTGTTATTCAGAGAGTTAGGCCTAACCACTTTAGTGAGACTAAAGTATATATTTATGGAATTGGATTTCATAAATATATAATGAATAACATTAAAGGTTTAAACCGGGTACTCAAGGATTAAGATGTAGTAATTTACAAAGTGACAGTCTACATTTATGACTTTGTATTACTACGAATATTTTATGAAGGGGTTGCATGTATAATAAAGTTTTGGGATATAATTTATAAATAAGACCTAGACTGCAACTATATTTTTATAGTGGTATTAAATATAGTTAATGGTAACTTTGGACTTGTCAAGAGTTGACAGAAAAGCCCAAGGCCCATTGGAGCTAGTGTCTTATTGGTCCCTTTTGGTCCCACTCCAAGCCACACACTTAAGCCCAATTGGAAAGGCCCAAAAGGCCAGCCCAATTAGACAATTGGTTAGATACAAAGGGAAAAACGTACAGAAAAGTATGGGTGAGAAAAACATCTTGGAAATGGTGTGCATGTGAGTTCTTGTCACTCACAAGTCATCCCTTTGTTACCAATCGAAAGACCACACATCTTGGGCATTAGTGGAATTGGAGTGAAGGCTGAAGGCAGTCCCAAGTGCTTCAATCTTTGTTTTGAAATTCACCGCTTCAAGGTACGATCTCTTGTTCTCTAATTCTGAAATTTACTTTCTGCATGTTATCAATATCGAATGAAGTAGATCCGTCTTAAAACTTATTTTCCGCTGCATTTATCTTTATTTCCATCATTTCACACATGACACACAAAATTCTTTGCTACTTTTGATACATGTGCAGGTACAATGTGATTTGGCCATCACAAGAAATACATGTGTTAATGTATACTCACTAAACTGTCTTGACTTTTTTTTGAAATATAAAATTGGTTAGACTTGTTTAGTGTGTGTGTGTGTGTGTGTTTAAATCCTAAATGCTTTACATTTTTCTTGTTGAGAGATGTTTTCGAGTGCTTAATATGTTGATTGGATCTTTTGTTGAGTAGCTTGCTTGATTGCATTGATTTCTATATTTTTCTCCTCTTGAAAAACTATTTTTATCAAGCTTGACAGCTTCTCGACAGATAGCTATCTATCGAGACCCTTGGACTGCCTTTTCTTGCTAGATCTTAACGCATCTTCGATCCATCGAAGCTTTCTGGAATTTGTCTCGATAGCTTCTCGACAGATTCTCGATCCATCGAGGTAGTTTCTGTCTGGCCAATAGATTCTCGATAGCTTCTCGATCCATCAAGGTATTTTGCTGTCAACAGATTCTCGACAGCACCTCAATGGATTCATCAGTCGAGAATTAGTGCTCGACAGAATCACGATAGATCTCGATTAATCAAGACTTGTTTTCTTTAAATAGAACCAACGCAATATTAGATCTCATTTTCTCCGATCTCTCTTGACAGATAGCTGATCTTTCACCTCCCAAACACTTTCTACTCTCTCTAAACCTCAAACCCTCTTAGATTTCAGCCTAGTGTGATCTTTTCTTCACTAGTATGATCTCTTTTTCTCTCAATCTTCATGCATTTCATACATTCAGACCTAGGTTTTTGGGAATTTGAAAATTTTTTGGGGTTTTTGAAAATTGATGAGTATTTTGTGATTTTTGGGTTGGGTTTTGCTTAAATGTTGTTATATGCTCATGCATTGCATCTCATTTGCATTTTTTTTTTAACTATGTTTCATGCATTATGTGTGTTTCTATGTTGGAACCTTGTCTGTTGGTAGGTTTGAATTGGGCTAAGCCCATGATGAAATTTTTGTTGCACGTCACATGATCATGCATTTTTCATGCATACATACCATTTCTTTTCCTTTTTGGCACATTCTGTTGATTGGTGCTTTTCTGTTTGTCTCTCTCTTTCTGATAGTCTACACACTGCACCCAAGCGCAAATCTGCTCCATCTTGGAACCTTCTTCGTTCTGGGGCATCGACCCTACTCCACTCCATGTCAGGTTCCGTGATGAAAAGGCCCGTCAGGACTTCTCGGAGAACTTCTCCAAACGTGACATTCATTCAGAACGCCACGTTATCCTATCAAACTTCTTCGATACTACTCTTTCGACTGTCATACACAGGTAGGGTTGGGAATCTCTTTGCGAGATACCTGTGAGTTGTCCTTCTGTGATCATACAGGAGTTTTACCCCAATATACACAGTTTTTATTATTCTTTACCTCGTTTCATTACTTCTATTCGAGGTACTCGTATAGTAGTTATTCTGGAGCTTATCTCCGAGGTGCTACATGTTCCGAGGGTATCGCATCCTGATTACCCCGAATGTCCACATCTAAGGACTGTGTCCAAAAATGAGCTTCTGTCTCTCCTTTGTGAGATGCCTTCTTCATGGGGTGACAGTCAAAACACCTCATGATCGGGCTTTGCAAAAGGTCCGAGGTTCCTGAATATGGTGATGATGTTTGTTCTACATCCCTTGTCTCACTATAATTCTATTACTGAGCCTGGTGCTCACTTTTTGTTGTCCCTCATTGAGGATCTTTCTATAGACTTTCCCTCTCACTTCATACTTTCCCTTATAAATGTCTATAAGGATACGGCGACCCGTAATAAGCTTATATTTCCTTCTGCTATCACGAGGATCATTCGCCACTCCTCTGTCTCTTATCCTGAGTCTCCTCATTTCACCGTTATGTGTGCCATTAGCGCGGTGGCTGTTCAACGGAGCAAGGCCCAACTTCGACCGAAGTGGCCACGGACTGAGACGATGACTCCTCCAGCCCATTCCACTCCATCCACCTCCGCTCCTTCTTCTTCTTCTGCGGGTGGTGTGATGCTTGAGGTGATCATGGTGCAGCTTCAGTGCATGGATACTCACCTTGACACTATCACTAATGAGATGAGTCAAGTGACCACTTGTGCGGGTCGTATTGCACGACGCCAGGCACGCCTTGGTGGCTTCATTGCTTCTCCCTCTCCATCTCCACAGGCTTTAGAGGACGAGGATGATGAAAATGACTCCGGTGATGATGATGATGATGATGAGGATGAGGATGCTAACTCTTCCGGTGATGAGGAGATGACTGCTTCTTAGTGACTTGCCATTTGTCATTCGTGACAAAAAAGGGAGTAGCTTTGGGTATAACAGTAGTCATGTACTTAGGGGGAGAGTTAGCATAGGACCTTTTTGTTAGGGGGAGTGTTTTTTTTTTTTTTTTTTTTGGGATGTAGTGAAGACTCATGTATCTTTTCTTTTATTTCTCTTTTAGATACATTATCTTTTGTACATTGGTCTAGTGACCATTTAGTGATAGCAAACATTGTATTTCTCTTGATATATATATATTTGATGATGTTGTTATCACATTTTACCTATCTCTCCATGTGTTGTTTCTTTTCTCTCTTTATACACATGTTTCTTATATGTATGCAATCTTTTATTTCTGTTTCACACTAAGATTCCTTGATGAGTTTTGTTTAAAGTGTTTCAGAAATAAAAGTTGTCAAAATCTATCATGCCATGAACTCTCTTCTTGCAAAGTTTTTCAAGAGTTTGTGTTAGGACTAGATTTTATTGTATTCAACAAGTGATTATAAGTTTAGTGATTTATGACTTCTCTCATATTTTATTTGTTTGTTGTGGTTTTGTCACGGATTGTCAAAGGGGGAAATTGTTAGGACATATGTGGAACATGTTATGAACATATGTCATTTAGAATTGGCTAATCCTTTGACAAAACGCACTTTACTTGTAATTGGGTAAATCTAGGATGTGTTTAATACTTCAAGGAACAAAAGTTCAAGTCCAAGTATTGAAGTCATGCAAATCTGTCCAAGAATCAAGTGAAGAAGTGTTGTTCATTAAAGCTTGACAAATAGCTCGACAGATGTATCTATCGAGATTTAATATTTGAAGCTCGACAGATAGCTCGACAGCTGTATCTATCGAGAATTATGAAATTCAGATTTCCAAATCTATTTTTCACGCATATCCAAGCTATTTGTGTAGGGTTTCTTTTCTCACAACCCTAGACATATATAAGGATTATTTTAAGGGCCGTCACATTTGATGCAACTTGATGCAAAGTGATTATTCACTCAAATTGTGACCGGAGACAGTTTACCCTAGTTCATCTTTCTCTTGAAGAAGCTACTATTTGTATTCGTAGGGTTTTGTAACCAATGAGCTTCTTAATCTTCATCGTATGGATGAACTAAAGAACTTTGCAACCAACATCTTTCTCAAGTTGGTGTGTTAGTCACGTACTGAGATCTGTGCATCAATTGGTTAGTCATGTACTTGGAGCCGTGCATTGAAATGAGAGATTGTCACTACATTACAAGTCCAATTTTGTATTGGGGTAAGAGTTCAACTGTAGGTTGGTATAAGGTACTAGGATTCATTTACTTGTAACCGCTTGTTTTGATAATAGTGGATTCTCGAGAGTGGTGACCATAAATTCACCCATTGGGGTTTTGCCTCGGTGGTTTTCCCCATTCGTAAATAAATCACCAGTGTCAAATTTAAATTCCGCTGCATTTAGTTATTTGGTGATCTGTTTGTGCTACCACGCATATTGCATGTTAATTGCCTTAATTAATTCACTTGGCTAATTAATTGGTTAATTTGCCTAAGGAGTCAATACATTCTTGGCCTATCAGATTGTAAGAAAGAATATTAGAAGAATAATAATATAAGTTTACTTTCTTTTGTTCTCTAATTCCCCCCCCCCTAAATCTTAGGAGGCCAAGCTAACTTGAATTAGCCATTACAATTCACACACTTCATCACTCCAATTGGTCAAGAACTACAAGTTCTTAAGAAAATTAAGAACTTAGTGAGAAATGTTAATATGGGTTTTGGTTGCTTGCTTGATGCTAATAAAAAGTTACTGAACTATTAATATGTTAATGATGGGTCAATGAACAGTTTTTACTAAATAAATTGATTTGCATATAGGTTTAGAGGAAAAGATGAGACTCAAATAGGAAGAACTAATCATCCTTCACCATGAAAAAATGAGAACGCAGTAAAAGTAAAAAGAGATAATAAATCATTTAGATAAAGCGGCCACTGACTTTTACCTATAATGCTCAAGCATAGTTTCAAGATAGGTGTTATGACATATGTGAATCATGTTAGGAACATATGTCAATGTAGAATTGGCTAATCCTTTGAAAAAACACACTTTACTTGTAATTGGGTAGATCTAGGATGTGTTTATTACTTCAAGGAACAAAGTTTCAAGTCCAAGTGTTAAAGCCATGCAAATATGTCCAAGAATCAAGTGAAGAAGTAATGGATTTTAAAGCTTAACAGCTAGCTCGACAGATAGAATCTATCGAGGTGTAAAAGGCTGTGTAAGCCCGATGCTGGATAGCTACTCGATAGATAAGCTATCTATCGAGATTTACGAAAATTAGATTTTCAGTCCTGATTTCACACCAATCTGTGTATATTTGTTTAGGCATTCTTTTCTCACAACCATAAACATATATTAGGATTATTTTAAGGGCCGTCACAGATGATGCAACTTAATACAAAAGTTTTTCACAAGCATATTGTGACCGGAGACATATGCCCTAATTCATCTTCCTCTTCAAGAAGCTACTGTGTTTGTACGTCGTAGGGTTTTGTAACCAGGGAGTTTCGTGATCTTCATCGTGTTGATGAACTGAAGAACTTTGCAGCCAACATCTTTCTCAAGTTGGTGATTAGTCACATACTTGGATCCGTGCATCGATTGGTTAGTCACGTACTGAGAGCTATGCATTAAAAGGAGAGATTGTCACTACAGAACAAGTCCAATTGGGTATTGGGTTAAAGGTTTAACTATAGGTTGGTATAAGTTACTGGGATTCCTTTACTTATAACCGCTTGTTGTGATAATAGTGGATTCTCAGGAGTGGTGACCTTAAAATCACCCAATGGGGTTTTTTCCTTGAAGGTTTTCTCCATTCATAAACAAATCACCATGTCAACTTTATTTTTCGCTGCTATTAACTTAGTTGGTGATTTGTTTGTGCTACCACATGTATTGCATGTTAATTGGATTAATTAATTAACTTGGCTAATTAATTGGTTAATTCATCACAAGGGGTCAATACATTCTTGGCCTATCAAGTGGTATCAGAGTAGACACACTTTGATTAGATTTTAATCTTTGTTGTGTGATCCATTGACCCCTGTTTGTCATGGATAGAGGACGATCTGTTATTATACCTCCTTTATTTGATAGCACTAACTATGCATACTAGAAAGTACGCATGAGAGCTTTCTTGCAGTCATTAGATGAAAAAGTGTGGCAAGCTATGGAGATAAGCTGGACCAAGCCAAAGGAAGCGCTGGCTGGTTGGGATGATACTAAGATCAAGGCGACTAATTTCAACAGCAGGGCATTGAATGCTTTATTTAGTGCGGTCACAAATGAGAAGTTCAAGAAGATATCCTCTACTGAAACTGCAAAGGAGGCATGGACCATCCTCCAGACAACCTATGAAGGAACCAAGGCTATCAAGGATTCAAGACTTCAAAGGCTTACTACAAGCATTGAAGAGATCAAGATGGAGGAGAATGAGTCATTTGATGATTTATATGCCAAGCTCAAGGACATAGTGAACTCAGCCTTTAATTTTGGGGAAACCATTCTCGAACCCAAGATGGTTAGCAATCTGCAGACCTATGAGTTGGGTTTGACAAGGATTGGGAAATCTAGTAAGGGCAAGAGCATGGCACTGAAGGCCAAGAGCAGTGACACAGATGAGTCTTCAGACAATGAAGATTCTAAAATGAAATCCTACATTACAAGGCCGTTCTAAAGGTTTATGAAGAATGCCAATGCCAAAGGATTTGACAAAGACCACAAGCAATCCAGTTCATCTCAGTTCAAGAACTAAGACAAAGGAAAGAATGATGCTAGGGATGGCAGTTGGTACACTGTTCCCTCAGGACCAAAGTGTTTTGAGTGTCAAGGCTTCGGTCACATGAAACAAGAATGCCCTACGTATCTCAAGACCATCAGGAAAAGTAAGGCACTTGCTGCTACTTTGAGCGACATTAAGCCTGAGGATGATTCGGACAATGAGGATAATGGAATCCTAAATGCCTTCACTGCCATTGTAAATCCTACTGAGAGGATTGTTAAAGATGTGGATGATGGAGAGGACTTGGTAGATTCTAAGTTCAAGAAAATGGACGATCAAGATGATATCCATACAGCCTATGAAAAACTGTACAAGGTTTCTGAGAAGCATGAGAAACTATATAGGCTGGCCACCAAGAAGCTAAGTGATGTGGAACTTGATCGAGAAGAGCTTTCCACAAATTTTGATGAAGCTAATCAGACTATTAGAGCACTGCGGTTTGAGAATAATTTCTTGGCTGAAAAGACCAAGAAGCTTGAGGCAGAATTGTTCCAAGTCAGAGCTCAGTTGGAGAGGACTTCAAGTGCAAAGCTTAACGAGATGCTTAGCTTCCAGAAATCTGCTTCTAATCGAACCTATTTATGGTATGATTTCTCTTCTCCTAGTATTGCTTCTTCTAGTACTACAGTTTTTGTTTCACCAGCTAATAATGTTGAATCTAATAATAATGATGTGAAAACTGTTGTAGCTAGTGAGAACAAAGACAAGGGTAAATATATCTTAGGAGCACCCCCTAAGCTTGATAAAAAAAATAGACTAAAAACCATAGGGCTAAGAAGAGCTATAATCAAAAGTCTAAACAGAAGAAGTAGCATCTTTGTCATCACTGTGGAGAGACTAGACATACTCGACCTAATTGCTATAAGTGGTTAGCCACTCAACAGAGCAACAATATGATCTCATCGGAAAACCAGAATCAGTTTCCATCCTCTTTTTCTCACAACCCTAGACATATATAAGAATTATTTTAAGGGCCGTCAAATGTGACACAAGTTGCACAAGTGTGGAGCAAAGTTTTGTTCATTCAAATTGTAATTGATGACAGAATTTGCCCTAATTCATCTTTCTCTTGAAAAAGCTGCTGTGTTAGTACATTGTAGGGTTTTGTAACCAAGGAGCTTCTTGATCTTCATCGTGTGATGAACTGAAGAACTTTGCAACCAACATCCTTCTCTAAGTTGGTGATTGAAGTCGCGTACTGGGATCTGTGCAATTGGTTAGCCATGTACTAGGAGCCATGCATTGAAAAAGAGAGATTGTCACTATAGAACAAGTCCAATTAGGTATTGGGGTGAGAGTTCAACTGTAGGTTGGTATAAAGTACTGGGATTCCTTTACTTGTAACTGCTTGTTGTGATAATAGTGAATTCTTGGGAGTGGTGACCTTAAAATCACCTGGTGGGGTTTTTGCCGTGTTGGTTTTTCCCATTTGAAAACAAATCACCCGTGTCAAATTTATTTTCTACTGCACTTTAGTTTATTTGTGATTTATTTGTGCTACCACGTATTTTGCATGTTAATTTGATTAATTAATAAACTTGGCTAATTAATCAATTAATTCATCACAAAGGGTCAATACATTCTTGGTCTGTCACATTTTTCATGCATGCATACCATTTTTTTCTATCTTATTGATATTAACTGTGTTGGGTACTTTTCTGCGTGTTTCTCTCTCTCTCTCTCTCTCTCTCTCTCTCTCTCTCTCTCTCTCTCTCTCTCTCTCTCTCTCTCTCTCTCTCTCCTTCTTTTGGTTAGTTGCTCTATGGCACCTAAACGTAAGTCCACTTCATCCTGAAACCCTCTTCGTTCCAAGGCATCTTCTTCTTCTCCCTCTACTGATTCTACACACTCTCATGTCAGGTTCCTTGATGATAAAGCCCATAAGGAATTTTCGAAGAACTTTTCCCGACGCGGCATTCATTCGGAACACCAAGTCATTCTATCGAACTTTTTTGATACTGACTTTCCCACTATCATTTACAGTAAGGGTTAGTAGTCACTGTGTGGCATCCCAATCACTTGTCCCTCCGTGATCATACAGGAGTTTTACTCCAATATGAACGGATTTGATTATTCTATACCTCATTTTATCACTCGCATTCGAGGTACGCGCATTATAGTCACTCCATATCTTATATCTGAGGTGCTACACGTGTCGAGGGTAGAGTTTGCTGACTACCTTGGCTGCGATCGTCTTATGATTGTGTCCAAAGACGAACTCTCGTCTCGCTTCTGCGAAACACCTTCTTCTTGGGATGACCGTCAAAGCACCCCTTAATCGGGCTTTGCAAAAGGTTCGAGGTTCCTTAACATGGTGATGACATTCGTTCGCCATCCCTTGTCTCACTATAACTCCATTACTGAGCCTTATGCTCGATTTTTGTTATCCCTACTTGAGGGACTTACTATTGACTTTCCCTCTCACTTCATACTCTCCCTTATAGATGTCTATAGGGATACGGCGACCCGTGATAAGCTCATTTTCCCTTCGGCTATCACACGAATTCTCCGCCATTTTTCTGTCTCCTATCTTGAGTCTACACACATTTCTGCTATGTGTGCCATAGATGGAGCGACCGTTCGATGGAGCGAGGCCCAGCTTTGACCGAAGCGATTACGGACCGAGACGGTGACTCCTCCGGCTTCTTCCGCTCCATCCACCTTCGTTTCTTCTTCTTCTGCAAATGGAGTGACTCTCGAGGCCATCATGGCATAGCTTGTGCGTATGGATGCTTGCCTTGACACTCTCAGTGATGAGTTGTGTCAGGTGAACACCCGTGTTGGTTGTATTGCACGATAACAAGCTGTCATGGGTGGTTTCACTTCTTCTTCTTCTCCATCTCCACCGGCTTCAGAGGATGAGAGTGATGATGGCTCCAGTAGTGATGATGCTAATGAGGATGAGGATGCTAGCTCTTTCGGTGACAACGAGATGACTGCTTGAGTTACTTGCCCTTTGCCATTCATGACAAAAAGGGGAAGTTTTGTGTATGAGAGTAGTCATGTTCTTAGGGGAAGAGTTAGTATAGGGGATATTTTTGTTAGGGGGAGTGCTTTTCTTTTTATGAGGGATGTAATGAGGACTTTTTGTATCTTTTCTTTTCTTTACTTTTTAGATACATTGTTCTTACTTTGTGATAACAAACCTTGTATTCATCTTGTTATATATATTGAGGTTGTTATTACATTCTTTCACCTATCTCTTCATGTGTCGTTTCTTTTCTCCCTTTATGCACATGCTTTTTATTTATTGTATGCAATCTTTTATTTTTGTTTCACACTAAGATGTCGTGATGAGTTTTGTTTAAGTGTTTCAAAAATACAGGTTGTCAAAGTCTTTCTTGCCACGAACTCTCTTCTTACAAAGTTTTTCAAAAGTTTGTGTTAGGATAGATTATATTGTAATCAACAAGTGAGTATGAGTTGAGTAATTTATGACTTCTCTCATATGTTCATTTGTTTGTTGTGGTTTTGTCACGAATTGCCAAAGTGGGAGGTTGTTAGGACATATGTGAATCATGTCAGAAACATATGTCAATGTAGAATTGGCTAATTCTTTGACAAAACGCACTTTACTTGTAATTGGGTAGATCTAGGATGTGTTTAATACTTCAAGAAGCAAGGTTTCAAGTCCAAGTGTTAAAACCATGCAAATCTGTCCAAGAATCAAGTGAAGAAGTGCTGGATTTTAAAGCTCGATAGATAGAATCTATCAAGGTTTAAAAGGCTGTGTAAGCCCAATGCTCGACAGCTGCTCAATAGATAAGCCAACTATCAAGATTTACGAAAATCAAATTTTCAGTTTTGATTTCACACCAATCCATGTATATTTGTTTAGGCTTTCTTTTCTCACAACCCTAAACATATATAATGATTATTTTAAGGGCTGTCATAGATGATGCAACTTAATGCAAAAGTTTTTCACAAGCATATAATGACTGGAGACATATGCCCTAGTTCATCACAGTGGGCCCTTTTTATGTAAATTTTATTAAATTTTCTTGAATTATTTGAACAATTACCCCCAAAAAAGCTCTTTAATTTTGCCTCTTCCTCATTCAAATTTTATAATTAAAAAAAAAAAAAAAAAACTTTAAGTTGCAGACTTGGAATTAACCATGGAAGGAGACTCATTTCTGACTCTGTCTCTTTGATTCCTTAATATTTAGAATGTAGACTCAGTATTTCATTTGGCCTTTCTTTCCTTCTTTTTATTCTTCTTCTTCTTCTTCTTTACTCCTTCATCCCTTTTAATTATGAATTTCTAAATTTAAGATAATATAAAAATTAAATTACGTTTTACTTAAGTATGTCAAACAAAAAAAAAAAAATTGTGTGAAACAATTAAATAGATCATTTACTGCACTATAATTGTCTACGCAGTGTCAATTTCTATTTCTTTTTTAATCACTATACTCCTCTAGGGTGTGCCAATCATAAGATAACTAATGTCTGTCTTGTTTTATCTAAAGTCTATAACTTCACTTTTTTATTCCATTGTAACTTTTCTTTTGTCTTGGTATTTTAAATGTTTGTATGTTTTCATCTATATATTACTAAAAGCTGAAGCGTAGCGTTTAATGCTGCTGTTCTCACGTTGAGCCACGTCAGCATCCACATCATTATCTTTTTTCTTTCCATTTTCTTATAATTATTTTTAATATTTTTTTATTTCATATTTACACTTCTCCAACCTTTCTCCCTCCCTTACCTTTTCATTTCCCCACTACTTCTCCAACCTTTCTCCTTCCCTCACCTTCTCATCTCCCCACTACCCTCTACATTAATATCATTCTTCATCTTTTCCTTCATTTTCCTCTATTTTTGTCTTTTCTTATTCACATCCTCTTACTATAAATTTGTCACTATCTTTTTCATTCTATGCATAGTTTTCCCTTACAAAAAAAAAGGTTCTCTCTCTATCTCTCTCTCTCTCTCTCTCACACACACACACACAATTTTTGGGTGGATTTTTATTTTTTATTTTTATTGCATTTTCGCTTTAGGTTGATAATCTATATATTACTAAAAGCTGAAGCGTAGCGTTTAATGCTGCTGTTCTCACGTTGAGCCACGTCAACATCCACATCGTTATCTTTTTTCTTTCCATTTTCTTATAATTATTTTTAATATTTTTTTATTTCATATTTACACTTCTCCAACTTTTCTTCCTCCCTTACCTTTTTATCTCCCCACTACTTCTCCAACCTTTCTCCTTCCCTCACCTTCTCATCTCCCCACTACCCTCTACATTAATATCATTCTTCATCTTTTCCTTCATCTTCCTCTATTTTTGTCTTTTCTTATTCACATCCTCTTACTATAAATTTGTCACTATCTTTTTCATTCTATGCATAGTTTTCCCTTACAAAAAAAAGGTTCTCACTCTATCTCTCTCTCTCTCTCTCACACACACACACAATTTTTGGGTGGATTTTTATTTTTTATTTTTCTTGCATTTTCGCTTTAGGTTGATAATTTTTTATATTCTTTAATCTACTTTAGGTTAATGCGATTCAGTTTTTTTTTTTAATTGTTGTGCTTTTTTTTTTTCTCTCTCTTTGATTGTTAAATGTTATCCTATTGCATTATAAAAGATTAAATATAAAAATATAATATTCTTCTACTACATAACATGATTTGGATAATTTAATTTGGTAGTTATTGAAATTTGATAGCATGATTTTTATAGTACTCAATTTAGATGTTAAACTATGAGATTTAATCATTTTTTTTTTTAATCCTTTGTGGTGGACAAAGTACTCTTAACAATTGTATTAGAAGTACTCTATAATGCCATTTAATTAGAGAAAATCAAAGGTTGGCTAAACAAAAATTATTGGATGAGAGACAAATTTTATCTTTTGCAATTTTACTTCAATTATTATTATTATTATTTTATAACAATGCATATATAGAAATTTAATTCTTAGATTTTGCTAATAATTGTTTATTTGATAATATGTTTTGGGTGGACGAAATTACAATTTTTGCAAAGAAAATAACCTTAGTAGATTATAAACAACAAATTGTTTTCCTAATTGGTCCAATTAATCATAGTTAAGTTTTATTAATTTTTTTAGCTACTTTTTTTAGTGTTTAGGATTGTAGGCAGAAAAAATAAGTTTGAGAAAGTTTGTTTAAAACTAAAAGAATAATTTTCAAATTTTATATTCTTTGTAATGATTCACAAAATGTTATAAATAACTTTTATTAAAAAATAAGTATTTTCGTTAACTTGCCTTTTGAATTTCTGAGAAAAATTGTATTTTTTTTCATTTGATAAGTACGACAAAAATTATTAAATTTATGATTTATGATGGTTCCTATATTACATTTATGATTATTCTTGCGGCAAATAAAATATAATTAGAAAATACATTACTCTTTATTAAATTAGTTTAAATTGTATAAAAAAATTTAATAAAACCACCATAAAAATAATTATCATGCGCAACGCGCAGGTTTGCGGCTAGTTATAGATAAAAGTCTATGTTACAAAAAATATATAACGAAAGCAGTTGATGATGAAGAAATTAGCTTGATGAAACAAAACAACTTTACATCAGCGGGATTTGGATCTGAATTTGATGTGGTAGCTATTCCTAATTGTTAGATTCTCTTTAAGTCCAGATTGATTGATTAAAATTCCGAAAAACTTTTAGTTTTGCCAATTGAATAGTGGTTAATAGTATTGCTATCATATTTGTACTCCAAATGATTTTACTAACAACGCTTTTCATCTTTATGCATATGTAGTACCACCTTAGTACCTTAGATTTCCTGTTCTCCTCGACGCAAGTCACTACCAACTTAATTTTCTCTAGATCATTTTGCACATGTGACCAAATCTACTTCTAAATTTTTTGTGAATGGAATGTGTATAGGAACTCAGTTTGTATTTTGTAGAACCTGCTTTACATTGATGTTTATCAGGATTTATGTATTTTCAATGACATCTTTCTTTTTCTTTATCTTTTTTTCACTTGATTTTGTAGAATCACAAAGTTAGATTAGATCGTTGGTTGTTGTTCAAGAAGAGTTACTGAATTAAATTGAAAGGTCATGATAGCATAATTTTCCCTTTGTTGCTTTTATTTTAAAATGAATGCCTTCCTCATTTGTTAATGCTTGATATTTTTTTTTTTTTTTAAAGAGACCAAAAACAGTATATGTCAAAGTCACCTATATTTGCTTCTACAAAAAAAAAAAAAAAAAAAAAAAAAAAAAAAAAAAAGACACTTATAATCTCTCTTGCTCTGCCGTAATTTTATTTTGTTAATCTTTTGGACAGTTGGAGCATGTTTTGAACATTAAAATTTTTTGAATATAAAATGATTAAGAATAGTCTTTTATATATATTGAAGGTTCACTTGGTGTGTAAAACACTAGTGAATTTTCAGACCCCCAATTTCAAAAATACCAACACAAGCTTAGACACAAACAATATATGTGCGGAATATGAAATATAAGCTATAACCAAATTGGTAAACCACTCTAAACCATAATTAATCACAAACACAAAGATAACACTGGCATGTGTTATCGAAGAGGAAACTGAAGAACTCGGCAAAAAACCTCTTTGCCGCCCTCCAAGCAGTAAAATGATCCACTAGAAAATCAGTTGAGATACATAAATAGCAATAGACCCTCCAAGCCTAATCTACCCAATGCACCTAAGCCCTTCAAGCTTCTTGCTCTAACAAGGTTAAGCCTAACCATGTCTTCTCTAACTTTCCGGATCCCTCAATAAGCCCATTGCATCAACCAAATGAATTGGTCCTCTTTGAACTGCTTCCCAAGCACCAAATAACCTTCTCACTGATATGGGTATGGTGAGGTAGGATTTGGCTAAAGATCCTCTCAAGGGTATGACAATGGAGAGGGTGAGAGTAAAGGAATTTGGAGAATCAAAGGTATAAGATTGTTGATGAATCAATCTTGTTGTTTTTTAGGGTTTATCTTACAAAATTCTCTTTGGGAGCTCTCTTCATTTCGTAGGTATAAGGGTATTTATAGTAGAGTATGTGAGGGAATGTGAAAAGTCATTTTTCTGCAAAACAGGGGGTAGTGGTGAGTCACTCGCGACTGGGACAAGTCCGGAGTTCTAGTCGCCAAATAACAAAATGGCCAAATTGTGCTTTGTCTTGTAGTGATCCAACTATACTAACCCTTCAACTTCCTACATGTTTCACACGTGTGCCTAGATTCTGGCGAGTCACCACTCGCGAGTTCCAGTCACGAGAATGCTTTTCATGCACACTCTTGATCAATTCTTCACTCTCTCACACACAACACTTACATTATTCCCACCTAAATACAGGGTTTCTAATTGTTGAATTACAAGCAAATTTGGTAGAAAATAAAGCCAATACATAGTTGAATAAATTCAACTTAACAAACACACACACACACACACACACATATATATATATATATTTTGCAGAGGTTTGTAATTTTGTACTTGAGTTTTTTAATCACATTTATGATAAGTATTTTTGCTATATGTTATGTATATCAAACATGTTTGAGGGGTGATATTGTCAAATTTCCATCCTGAGAATTTTGAAATCTGTGTGAACGTGTAATTTTTTTGTTTTGTCCTCCTGCCTGTTGAAATTTGACCCGGACCTTCTTTCTTTTGTCCTGCAGAGCCCGTCCTTTATTGTTCTATACCTTCTATTCAAAAAATAATTCTCCAAAGGGTAAGGATTCTACAGATTTCTTAGAGCAATGCAGGATGGAGTTTGTTTAATCTTAGCTTTTGAGTAAAATTTGCTGGCCAAAATTGCGCAATATTTGTCACATATAAAAAGATATATGTTGCAACTAAGATTGGCAATAGCTGACTGATGTGCAATTTTTAAAATGTTGAATTTTGGTTAAAAGGTTGATATCAACCAAATTTCTAGTTTCTTTCACAATTTTAAGTGGATACTTGTAAATTTGTTCAAATGTTAATTTTTATGCTTTACAAGGCTCTGAGGAGTACATGAATTTAATTGTGGATGATGTTGAAGAAGTCAACATCAAGAAGAAGAACAAGAAATCTTTAGGTGGGCTCATTTTCTCATTTTTCTTTATCTTTAATCTCCCAAATGTGCATACTCTGAAAAGTGGTACATCTATTTTGTTCCGGGTTGATTACTCATCAAAAGGAAAAATGTTCAAGCAAAATCTTCTTAAGAGATGCAACACAACAACCACCTCTCTCTCTCTCTCTCTCTCTCTCTCTCTCTCTAGTGGAAAGTGATGATTGCAATAATTGTGTAAATTGGCATTGTGTTGCCTTTTCAATCCCATTGAGATGTAGCATTTTTGTTTATTGGCAATGTTAGAATTTAGATACATCTTGGACATCAAGAATGATTAATGTAATGTATGAACCATATTTGAATGATTAATGTAATGTATGAATTAATATTTGAATTAGTATGGAATGATGAGGCTGAGGGAAGGAGTGAGGGAGGGAGATGAAATTGGAGTGATTATATTTGGAATTTACTTTATTTGTGTAATTAATTGTATTGGAGTGTACTTATACAAGTTACATATTTTCTAAATTATGATCTCAAGCTTTTGGTTATCATGATATCTCATCATATGCGATAGATTTTATGGCTTTGGTATATAATTTATACCTTGATATTGTTTTTTTTTTTTTTTCTCCCCCATGTTAGGGAAGTTGTGTCAATTGAGGGACCTGCCATTATCAACAGTTTTCCCGTGTATCACACGGGTTAGCGACTAGTCTATATATTACTAAAAGCTGTAGCGTAGCGTTTAATGCTGCTGCTCTCATGTTGTGCCACATCAGCTGTCACGTCATTTTTTTTTTCTTTTTTAAAATATAATTTTTCTACAATTTTAAAATGATTTTTACAATTTTCAGTCCTATAAATGCAGCCCACTACTTATTTATTTACTTCCACTATCACCTTATAATAAATTCAGCCCACTACTTATTTATTTATTTCCACTATCACCCTATAATAAATCTGTATAATTAATCCAGCACACCTCTTATTTATTTAGTTCTACCATCAAACCCAATCCAAAACCTTTTCAGTTCAGTTTTAGGATTTTGTGTGAGCTTTTTCAGCTTAAAAAAAAAAAAAAAAAAACAACAACAACAACAACATTGAAGCCTTTTAAGCTTTAAGGTTTTTTTTTTTTTTTTTTTTCTTTCCAATTTTCCTATAATTTTTTTTAACATTTATTTTTTTTTAATATTTAAACTTCTCCAACCTTTCTCTCTCCCTTACCATTTCATATCCCTACTACTTCTTTAATCTTTCTCACTTCCTTACCTTTTCATCTCCCCACTACCCTCTACATTAATATCATTCTTCCCCTTTCCCTTCATCTTCCTTTATTTTTATCTCTTCTTATTCACACCCTCTTACTATAAATTTGTCACCATCTCTTCTATTCTATGCATAGTGATGGAAATTTAGACCCCTTAAAACAACCAGATTGGTTAGCCTAGATTAATTAGCCAAGTTGTTACTTAGTCAAATTATGCAATTCTAGGTTAAAGCAATCAAATAATCATATCAAAAGAATAAAGCAGCGGAATAATAAAAGACACAATGATATGATCACCCAGGAAACCACACGGTAAAAACCTGGAGAGGATTTGACCCACAGATCCTCAAGGCAAACCTGAATCCACTATGAAAGAATCGAAGTTCATACAAAAGGACTTACAAGCTCCCCGCTCGACTTCCTAATGCTACCTACCAGTAGAACTTACTGACACGACCCCGTGCAAGCTCCGAATCGATGGACTCCTTCTTTCTTGAATTCTTCAATCAGCTACAAGCACCCACGCTTGTTATTCTTTAAGCTTCAATGGTAGCAACCTTGTTGATCATCAAGATGTAGATAATATCTCTACTTTGAAAACCCTAAGTTTATGTGAAGGAAAGCTCCTCAAGGATCTCACAAGAGATTCACATAAACCGCAAATACGAGCAACAAAGACTTAGAGAGGTTTGGGTACAAAACCCTAAAAATAAAAGGAGGCACAAGAGGCGCTCTAATCTCCCTCTTCAAAAGTCTCAAAACCGTTCTAGGGTTTTCCTTATATATAGGAGTGTTTTACTTGAACCCCAAGACGTTTAAGTAGAGTTTGGGCTGAACTGGAACTCTGCAGAAAAATAAATCTGTACGTGGTTCGATCAATCAAATCTAATTTTCGATCAATCGAGCCTTACAGATTTAGTCCAATAAATCTGCAATCACTCGATTCCAGTTTTACAATAATTAATCAACTTTGAGCAAGCCTAAACAAGACTAAACATATTGTTTTGATCATGGTTTGCCAACATTACACATTAGAGTTCTAAATACATAAAATCCTAAATCTTTAGAATCTAACACATAGTTTTCCCTCACAAAAAAAAAAAAAAAAAAAAAAAAAGGTTCCCTCTCTCTCCCTCTCTCTCTCTCTCTCTCTCTAAATTTTTTGGTGGATTTTTTTTTTTTTTTCTTGCATCTCTACTTTAGGTTGATAATATTTTATATTCTTTAAAACTCTATTTTGGGTTAATATGATTTAGTTTTGTTTTTTAAATTGTGATTTAGTTTTGTTTTTTAAATTGTTGTTGTTGTTGTTGTTGTTTTTTTTTATTTATTATTTTTTACTCTCTTTGATTGTTAAATGTTATCCTATTGCGTTCTAAAGAATTAAATATAACATATAAAAATATAATATTATTCTATTACATAGCATGATTTGGATAATTTGGTATTTATTCTGTTACACAGCATGATTTTTTATAGTGTTCAATTTATTTGTTAAACTATGAGACTTTACTAATTTTTGTTTATTTTCTAATCCTTTGTGGTGGACAAAGTACTCTTAATAGTTGTATTAGAAGTACTCTATAATGCCATTTATTTAAAGAAAAGCAAAAGTTAGCCAAACGAAAATAATCGGATAGGTGACAAATTTTAACTTTTGCAATTTTATTCTAATTATTATTATTTTATAACAATGCATGTATAGAAATTTAATTCTTAGATTTTGCTAATAATTTTTTATTTGATAATATGTTTTGGGCGGCCGAAATTATAATTTCTACAAAGAAAATAACCTTAATAGATTACCAAAAACAAAATTTTATCCTAATTTGGTTCAATTAATCATTGTTAAGTTTTATTATTATTTTTTTTAGTTTACGTTTTTTTGGTGTTTTGAATTGTTTCTATATTACATTTATGATTGTTCCTATAATAAATAAAAATATAATTACAAAATACATTACTCATTATTAGATTAGTTTAAATTGTAAAAAAAAATTTTAATAAAACCACCATAAAAATAATTATCATGCGCACCGCGCGGGTTCGCGGCTAGTATATATAAAAGTTGAGACATCATACGGGGGAGTATGAGATTCTGCCATGTAGTGCACTCTATGAAGAGAATTGAAATACTCTAAAGCCACATCAGAGATAAGAACAAATTAATTATTGACTTTTTGTTTTATTTGATTCAATGTTTTGAGACTTTTCTAATTAAAAATAAATAAATATACTTTGTATCCTATTGTTCAATGTTTCAAGACTTTTCATCCCTCACATATACACACAAAACTCTTTGCATTTTAATTCACTACTTTCATCTCTTGCACTTCTACTCCTTTATATATACCTACCTGATAGGCCAAGAATGTATTGACCCCTTTGGTAAATTAATCAATTAATTAGTCAAGTGAATTAATTAGATTCAATTACATGCAATAAGCGTGGTAGCACAAACAAATCACTAACTAAGTTAAATGCAGCGGAAAATAAATTTGACACAGGTGATTTGTTTACGAATGGAAAAAACCATCGAGGCAAAACCCCACCGGGTGAATTTAGAATCACCACTCTCGAGAATCCACTATTATTAAAACAAGCGGTTACAATTAAAAGGAATCCTATGACCTAATACCAACTTACAATTGAACTCTTACCCCAATACCCAATTGGACTTATGATGTAGCAGCAATCTCCCCTTTCAATGCACGAATTTCAATACATGACTATCAAATGATCCACGAATCCCAGTACGTGACTAACACACTAACTTGAGAAAGATGTTGGCTGCAAATTCTTCAGTTCATCCAACAATGAAGATCAAGAAGCTTCTTGGTCACAAAACCATTGGCGCAAAGACGCAGTAGCTTCTAGAGAGAATATGATGAATTATGGCAAATTTTGTCTCTGGTCACAATTTGCATGCACAATGACTTTGCATCAAGTTGCATCTCCTTGCATCATCCGTGATGGCCCTTAAAATAATCCTTATATATGTCTAGGGTTGTGAGAAAATAAACCATACTCAAATACACATGGATATGCGTAAAATCAAATCTGAAAATTCTAATTTCATAATTCTCGATAGATATAGCTTCTGTTGAGCAGCTGTCGAGCTTTATCATTAAACCTCGATAGAAATGATTCTATTGAGCTTTAATGAACAGCACTTCTTTGCTGTTTCTTGGACAGATTTGCATGGCTTCAATACTAAACTTGAACACTTGTTCCTTAAAGTACTAAATCCATCCTAAATCAACCCAATTACAAGTAAAGTGCGTTTTGTCAAAGGATTAGGCAATTTACATAACATATGTCTCTAACAATTCTCACATATGTCCTAACACTACCCATAGCCCTTCATGCCATCCCATGTCAAATACACACAGACAAAAAATGATGTCATTTACCTTCAATCTTTTAGCAACATCTACCTAACTCTAACATTGTTGTTTTATCTAATCATACTTTGTTTGAGTTGGCTATAACTAAGGAAGGAGGGCTTGCATTTTATATTGAATGACAACGGCGATTACAATTTTGATGTCAAGGTCGGACGTTGTGGATTTGTGGGTTTTGTAATTGATGTGATTAACTGTGGGTGTTTGGGATATGTATTTCGTTTTAGAATCTATATCAACTTTCATTCTATAATTTTTCTCCAAATTATTTTTTTCTCATTACTTCAATTGAATATTTATAATTGATATGCATATGCAATTTATAATTTTCTTTTTTTTTTATGATGAACTCATTACTAATAAAGTCCTATAACAACGATGTTATAATACATATATAACATTCTTCAAAACTATATTACATAAAATATTACAATATTACATGTGCATCGCACAGGTAACTTACTAGTTTCTTGTAATGGTACAAGAGTTTTCAATATTACTTGAGAAAAATACATTAAAATTTAGGGTAAATTACTATTTTGGTCCATAGACTTTAACAAATTTTTTTTTTTTTTTTTTCATATCTAAACTTTCAAAAGTTTTTTTCACCCCTAGACTTTGTAAAGTGTTTTTTCAATAATTTAGAGACAAAAATAGGGATGATAAAAAAAAATCAATAGTTTAGGGATGAAAAACAAACTTTTAATAAAATTTTAAGGATACAAATAAAACATTTTCAATAGCTTAGGAACAAAATTCATTACAAGAAATTCATGACTTAAAAAATGTGTAAGTTGTAAGTCTAATACTAGGAATAATTTGAACTCATATATGTGTATAATTGTGATTGTTTTTAATGTATATGTGCATATGTAGTAAATTATAAAGGGCTATGAATATAGTCAATTAACATTGCCTCTTTCTCTTATTGGAGCGATGAAAAATTGAGTAGAGAAAAGTGGAAAGAAATTGGGAATAGGAACGAGGAAATGGGGGAGAAAATGGTGGGGCCCATGAGTTTTCTCCTTGAGCCCACCAAAAATCAATCTCCCTAAATTGGAGAGAAAATGAAACTATAACCTGTTTGGTAAGGGTATTTAAATATAGTTTTTTGTTTTGTAATCTATAAAATGGTGGGCCCCACACTTGAATTTATTTTTTGGCTAATTTCCTCTAAATACAATTTTTAAAAAACTGTATCCTGTTTTTCTTGTTCAAAACAAGATTTTAAAAATGACTGAGAGAATGTTTTCAAGATACATAAAATGTTTTTAATGGCATAGTTGTAAATAAATTGAAAACACTCAAAATAGTGGACCCCAAAGATTTGTCCAAACTCTTCTATCTCTTAAATTAATGAGCTTATCTTTAACACACAAAAATTCTCACACTTCAAATTTAAAACTTATCATTATAATAATAATTAAAAAAAAAAAAAAGGTACATGAGCTTTATTACCTATCATTATCAAAAAAAAAAAAAAAAAAAAAAGTAATCTACAGATTCTATAAATTACTTTTTTTTTTTTAAATTAAAAGAAATCTCAAAAATAGAAATGATATCCTAATTTTTTTTTTTCAGTATTTTGAAAATTGTTCCTAAAAATGGGAGTCAAACACAGATAATGTAAAAATTATTATTTGGAAACTAGTTTCAATTTCAATTTGTTAAAAATTGTTTTCATACTGTTTTGAAAACAAAAACAAAAATCCTCCTACCAAACAGGCCTTAAGTGATTTTGCTTGAGCCTTCTCATCTAGTTTTTTATCCTCAATTGTGACGGTATCTCTATTTGATTTTTTTTTTTTTGTCCTCTTTGTATTTTATTTTTTCTGCTACTATACCAATGCTATGTTCTTTTCTGTTCTATTGTTTTTTTTTTAAATATATTGAAGTCGATTCCTACCTCTTTCTTTCTTTTCTTTTCCTACTTGTTCAGCATCAAATCTGTCATGATATTTTTTTTTCATTTTTCTATAAAAATTATAAAAAATATAATAACAAATAAAAATAAAACATTATAATATGTATAATGTGTTAATTTTTATTAGATGTAATTTTATTAAATGTTATTGATAATAAGCAATATTTTCCTTATTTAATGTAATAAGGACATAAGAGTAAATTTATATAAATGACATCTTCGATTCTCTCACTTTTCTCCTCAACCAAACAAAAGTGTTTTTTATCCCTCCATTTTTCCACCCCAAAACCAAACACCATAAGTGAAAACTAAATTTTTTTAATCTTCCTACTTTTCCATCTCTTCCCCATTTTTTGTCATCTTACTTTTTCATCTCTCTAACCAAATGGACCCTCAGTTGTTGGAAAGTTAAGGTTTGATTGATGGAATGGTCATGGTGCCATTGATTTTCAGCTAGAAGACTATGTCGGAACACAATGTAATGAAAGTTTTTTGAGAGTAAAAACAATTTTACAAAGTGGTCAGGTCCTAGTAGAACTAAGCATTTAACTAGGAGTGACTTAAATCTCAGCAATAGATTTTGTTGCCTTCAAAAAATAGAAAAATAATGGTTTTTATTCAATTTGAATAGTTCATGATTTCAACTGTCTTAAATGCAATTGAATTGGATGTGTTGAACCGCGAATAATGTCACTCCCCCTTTGAAAAACACACTCAAATATTTTATGGCATTCGATATCATTTTTATAACCTTGACTCAAATATCATTTTTATGACTATGAGTTGTGCCACTTGTTGTATATATAGGTATATACAAGGAAATGTTGTAATAATGATGTTTGAGTTTGGAGAATATGGTTTCATAAAGTGAAATTTCGAAAACATTTTCGGTCGGTCAAAACTTTAGCTCGATCAATCAAAAATGGTAAAGAAAAAATCCTGGAGTTTCTATATGTCTATTAGACACCTGTGTTAGTATTGTACAAGACCTGTTAGTATAACAATAAATAATTGTACTCACTAAATACACTACATTCTATTGTAACCATAATAAGGCAGTTAGTTAGCAAGGCAGGGAGTTAGTTAGAAGTGTGGTTGGTTACAAGATGTATATAGGTCCACCACGGATGGTATTGGGAATTAATTGGAGATTGTTGATTTCTTTACCTAGCTTTCCTGTCTCTCTCTTTCTCTATCTCTCTCTCTCTCATTTCTGCTATGGAGGCCTAGGTTCCCTCAAAGTAACCTACAAAACTTCTAAATCATCTAAATCCTAACAATGTCTCGAACGCTGTTCGATTCCTGTTTGACTGATCAAAAAGAGCACTCAATCGATCGAAAGTAATTTTCGACCTATCGAAAATCGTGAAATAGGATTTTCTGTAGAATTTTTTGGTGACTGTTCAAAAAGGTTGGAAAGGTTTCAAGCCTTGTTACTCCATACGTGCCTTTTGATGAAATATAACCGTATGGGTATAAATTGAGGCTTATGTGGTCATTCTCCAATAGAGAAACACAAGAAATCCTGTGGTCATTTTCCAAAATTGCTATGTGTAGAACCCAACATCTTGGCTGTATCCTAGGGACAAAACCAATTGGTGATAAGAAAAATACACTCAAATCATTTATGGCATTGAACATTGCGCCCCATATGCCTACTTTTAAAGCAATGAAATAATACCCGAAATATATAGATAGTCTTTGTACAAAACAAAGCTACCACACTGACGATACTATGAAGAAAAAACCTCAATGAGAGGCAGATTTCGATTGTGAACGGCTTATTCAAAATTTTGTTGAAAGTGGATTAAAGTATATTTGTAATTTAAAAAAAAAAAAAGTTACCATACTAATAGTGTATCAAAATATTGGTTAGTAAAAAAGTAACGCAAGTTTAGTTTGATTTAACAACATAAACATGTGGAGGAAGATCTTCTATCCACACCATTAAATCTTTAATATGTCTCGCATGTTTAGTTAGGTTATAAGTTACAGAATTTTCCAATCGATGATATGTGAGAAAATAACATCGCTAAAGGTATTTGTAAAGGACTTTGCAAAAGTGAGCAAATGTTTAGAAGGCTAAAAGATTCATTCTCACTTCTCAAGGCTTTGATGATGGCAACGAGTCAAGTTCGGGCCGGGTTTTACTATACTCGGACCCGACTCGCGGGCTGAAACCCGTGACCCAAACCCAGTCCATTTATTAAATGGATTTTTTATCCGGGCTCCAGATCCGCCCCGTCCATCTAGGCCAAATTTAGGCCTAATTCTCGGCCAAAATCATGGCCCAATCACAATCTATTTTTTTTAAGACCCAGATGCCAAAAATAGTCCAAAAATAGGCCCTATCAGCTTAAAATATGGAGAGAAAAAAAAAGGAGGAAAAATCTTACACTATGGCATAATTAAGTACCCATGATGCATATACTTATACTGGATTGGCAAACATATATAGAAACACAAATCAGCTTGTTTTTTTCTCTTCTCTGTTAATAAAAATTTTTTACTCAAAAAAAATAAACACAAATCACAAACAGAAAACACAATCCCGTCCTCTGATCATCTCATCTCTCTCAGATCTGATCTAACAATCCCGTGCTCCTCCATGACAAACAACAGCCACCACAAGATCCGTGCTCCTCCATGACTGGGTGAAGGTTGGTTGAGAGAAAACGA
Source organism: Quercus ilex subsp. ballota (assembly GCA_032727855.1). Taxonomy (NCBI): domain Eukaryota; kingdom Viridiplantae; phylum Streptophyta; class Magnoliopsida; order Fagales; family Fagaceae; genus Quercus; species Quercus ilex. Next base: position 4,368,095 of record CM064917.1, on the reverse strand, counting down.
GAGTGAGAATGAGAGAGGACCAAGACGAGAGGTAAAAGGTGGCGAGGCTGTGTGAGACCGTGGGGCTGAACGAGGTGAGGAGCGTGAGGCTGAACAAGGCCGTGAGGTGAGCGTCTAAGGCCGAGAGTGTGGCCGACGGTGAGAGCTTAAGAGAGAGAAAGGGTGGCCAGCGGTGAGAACTAGAGAGAGAGAGAGAGAGAGAAAGGGTGATAGAGATCTTGAGAGCTTGAGAAAGAGAGAGAGAGAGAGAGAAAGGGTGGCAGAGATCTTGAGAGTTTGAGAAAGAGGGAGAGAGGAGGCAGCTGAGAGTTAATAAAAAATGAAGTATAAAAAGAATGAAAGAGAGTATTTATATTAGGGTAGTAGGGTTTTAAATTTTTTTTTTTTAATATTATATATGTATACAGGTTGGGTTCGGGCCGGGTATGGCTAAAACCCGAACCCAACCCAGACCCGTTTCGGGTTTTTTTTTTTTTAAAACCCATACCCGACCCTATTATTTATCAGGCCGGGTAAAATCCAATCCATTAGGGTCGGGCTAGACCGAGTACCCGCGAAGCGGGCTTAAATTGCCATCCCTTTTGGCATCAATGTTTAATCGAAAATGCAAGAGCTACAAACAATTTTTTTTTTTTTTTTTTTTTTTTACAAATAGTTGATATTGTGAGTGATTATTAGTAAGTGAAAAAAATAATATAAGTAATGAGCTCAAATGAGAATCAATAAAAATTTATCACATCAACATTGTGTAAAAATTTTGTTAAAAATTTTGTATTTATAACATTACTCATGCTTAATATATGTTAATCATTTAACTTATTTAGAAAAATGCTAGTGGTTGGCCATAAAAACCAATAAAAATTTGGTCACAACAATAACTTATAAAAAACATTTGTGAGGTTCAGCCCAAAATTTTCATTTATTTTACTTGCTCTTTCTCTTCTATAAATAGATCACATTGTCACTTTAGAAATGCACCAGTACTCACCCTTCTTCCTCAACTTCCTCTTTTGTCTCTTTCATTTTTTTTTTCTTCGCTCCTTTCTTGTTCCCTTCCCCAACCCTCACCTTCTCCTCCAGTGACGTCCTTAGTCAAAGCATTATTTTTTGTGCTCCACGGCCTATCCTTCATGGCCAGGCCTCTCTCTCCAATCCCTACTCAGAATACTTGAGGAGGATATAGAAAACGATGTAAAACGATGTTCTTGCCTTTGCAGAATTGGTGTTGCTACTTTTGTTCAGACACTAAAGAGGTTTTTTTTTTTTTTTTCAACACCTTAATTTTTTTTTTTTCAAAGCCAATTTTTGTTATTTCTTACCCTTTTTTGTTATTTTTGAGATTGGCCAGTTTTTGGCCAATCACAATCACTTCGGTTTTAAATTCCCTCTCAACTTCCCTCACATATTGTCTAGCTTCTTGACAGTTACATATCTGTTATGAATTGATGCTAATACCCCATTATTGTAAAAAAAATAAAAAATAAAAATTTACCCAGTACTTTTTTTTTATAGGATTAACCTAGCACTTGAATTCTTGAAAGTAAAATACCACATAAAAAAAAAAAAAAGATAAAGATAAATCACTCCACAAATCCACACTCTAAATAATAATTGTAATCTTAAATATTTATAATCCACTTAATAATATAAAATTTACAAAGAAAAAAAAAAGTGAATAAAAAAAAATTTACCTAGTACTTGATTTCTTGAAAGTAAAGTACCATACAAAAAGAAAAAAAAATAAAGATAAATCACTCCACAGTCCACACTCTAAATACAAATTAATATCTTAAATATTTATAATCCACTTAATAATATAAAATTTACAAAAGAAAAAAAAAAGTGGAAAAAAGAAATTTACTATGTACTTGATTTCTTGAAAGTAAAGTACCATACAAAAAGAAAGAAAAAAAAAAAAGATAAATCACTCCATAGTCCAAACTCTAAATACTAATAACTATCTTAAATATTTATTATCCACTTAATCATATAAAATTTACAAAAGGAAACAAAAATTTCCCAGTACTTTATTTCTTGAAAGTAAAGAACCATACAAAAAGAAAAAGAAAAAAATAAATCACTCCATAATCCACACTCTAAATATTAATTACTATCTTAAATATTTATAATCCATCTAATAATATAAAACTTACAAAAGAAAAAAAAAGGTGAAAAAAAATTATTTACCCTGTATTTGATTTCTTAAAAGTAAAGTAACATACAAAAAGAAAAAGAAAAAAGAAAGATAAAGATAAAACACTCCATACTCCACAGTCCAAACTCCAAATACTAATTACTATATTAAATATTTATAATCCACTTAATAATATAAAATTTACAAAAAGAAAAAAAAAAAGTGGAAAGAAGTTTACCTAGTACTTTATTTCTTGAAAGTAAAGTACCATACAAAAAAAATAAAAGATAAAAGATAAATCACTTCACAGTCCACACTCTAAAAACTAATTACTATCTTAAATATTTATAATCCACTTAATAATATGAAATTTTCAAAATAAACAAAAAAGTGAAAAAAAAATATTTACCTAATACTTGATTTCTTGAAAATAAAGTACCATATAAAATGAAAAAAAAAAAAAACAAAAAGATAAAGATAAATTACTCCAAGGTCCACACTCTAAAAACTAATTACTATCTTAAATATTTATAATCTACTTAATAATATTAAATTTACAAAGAAAAAAAAAGTGAAAAAAAAAATTTACCTAATACTTGATTTCTTGAAAATAAAGTACCATACAAAAAGAAAAAGAAAAAGATAAAGATAAAGATAAATCACTCCACAGTCCACACTCTAAATACTAATTCCTATCATAAATATTTATAATCCACTTAATAATATAAAATTTACAAACAAACAAAAAAAAAGTGAAAAAATTACTCAGTACTTGATTTCTTGAAAATAAAGTACCATACAAAAAGAAAAAAAATAAAGATAAATCATTCCACAATGCACACTCTAAATACTAATAACTTTCTTAAATATTTATAATCCACTTAATAATATAAAATTTACAAAATAAAATTCCCAATACTTTATTTCTTGAAAGTAAAGTACCATAAAAAAAAATTAAGGAAAAATCACTCCACAATCGACACTCTAAATACTAATTACTATCTTAGATATTTATAATCCACTTAATAATATAAAATTTACAAAAGAAAAAAAAAGTGAAAAAAAAAATTTACACAATACTTGATTTCTTGAAAGTACTACACAAAAAGAAAAAGAAAATGATAAATCACTCCACAGTCCACATTCTAAATACTAATTGTTATCTTAAATATTTATAATCCACTTAATAATATAAAATTTACAAAAGAAAAAAAAAAAGTGAAAAAAAAAATTCCCAGTACTTGATTTCTTCAAAGTAAAGTACCATACAAAAAAAAAAAAAAAAAAAAGATAAATCACTCCATAGTCCACACTCTAAATACTAATTACTATTTTAAATATTTATAATCCACTTAATAATATAAAATTTACTAAAGAAAGAAAAAAGTGAAAATATTTTTTACCTAATACTTGATTTCTTAAAATTAAAGTACCATACAAAAAGGAAAAAAAAAAGATAAAGATAAATCACTCAACAGTCCATACTCTAAATGTTAATTACTATTTTAAATATTTATAATCCACTTAATAATATAAAATTTACAAAAGAAAAAAAAAGTTAAAAAAAAAAATTTACCCAATACTTGATTTCTTGAAATTAAAGTACCATACAAAAAGGGGGAAAAAAAAAGATATAGATAAATCACTCCACAGTTTACACTCTAAATACTAATTACTATCTTAAATATTTATAATTCACTTAATAATATAAAATTTACAAAAGAAAAAAAAAATGTGAAAAAAAAATTACCCCATACTTGATTTCTTCAAAGTAAAGTACCATACAAAAAGAAAAAGAAAAAAAAAAGATAAAAATAAATCACTCCATAGTCTTAAAAGTAAAGTACCATACAAAAAGAGAAAAAAAAGATAAAGATAAATCGCTCCACAGTCCACAATCTAAATACTAATTACTATTTTAAATATTTATAATCCACTTAATAATATAAAATTTACAAAAGAAAAAAAAAAGTGAAAAAAATTTATCCAATACTTGATTTCTTGTAATTAAAATACCTTACAAAAAGGAAAAAAAATGATAAAGTCAAATCACTCTACAACCCACACTCTAAATACTAATTACTATCTTAAATATTTATAATTCACTTAATAGTATAAAATTTACAAAAGAAAAAATATGAAAAAAAATTTACCCAGTACTTTATTTCTTGAAAGTAAAGTGTCATACAAAAAGAAAAAAAATAAAAATAAATCACTCCACAGTCTATACTATAAATACTAATTATTATCTTAAATATTTATAATCCACTTAATAATACAAAATTTAACTGCATAGAGCTTTAATCTTTTTTGAGGATAAACAGCAGACACAGAGGTTTAACCTTTCATATACACAACTGTAGGGGTGGGTCAGACCTTGTAGGTTTTGAGCTACACGTTAGTGGAGAGTTTAGACTTTGGTTATAAATCACAATGGCTAGACTTAGGCTTTTTGTCTATTTTGAGAAGGTAGTCATTTGTATTTAGAAAATTACATTTGTTTAGTCTAATTGTCAACCGCATCTCATATCAATAACTAATAGTAAAAATAAGTTACTATAAGTCATTGGGTAATAATTTAAAAACTTAATCAAAAATGTTTAAAAAACTAAATGGAAACTTAGAGCGGCACGTGGCAAGACTTCATGCATCCCCACATGAGATCTTTACTTATATATATATGTGTGTGTGTGTGTGTGTGTTGATTGTAGAAAGTCGAATTGTAATACCTCAAGAGGATGATTGTGATAAAAGTTGAGTTTCAATAAGCTTGGGCAATTGAGAACTTAATGTTATGATCACCTGCCTAGACCTTTGCATAGTAGAAAGCCATTTCCCAGTGCTGATTTCCCTCCAATTGTTTGTGTGAAATGGACCAGTAGTTAATTTTAGGCGAAAACATCATTTTGGTCCCTACATTTTGGTATCACAGTCAATTTGGTTCCTACATTTTAGTAGCAGTCAATTTGGTCCTTGTTGTTTTCGATTTGCAATCAATTTGGTCTCTACCGTTAAATCACTGACGGAAATGCCTACGTGGCATGCAAATGATGTGCACAGTTGGCACAATTAAGGCTGACGTGGCTTATAAAATAATATTAAAAATGACAAATCAGCATTTTAATTATTAAATCCAAATCAGCAAAAAAATATTTTTAAAAAAACTAAAACATCCAAAAATCTTTTCTGGTCAACCAAACATGTAAAAACTGAAAACATAGGACAAAAATCACATGGAAGATTCAAGATAAAGTACATCTCGAACTTGGGCACGAAATTGGATGAGAGAGGTGTGGTGGAGATTGGATGCAGTTGATGGCTGGGATTTTCTTTTGGGGTCCTTGGAGTGGATATATGCCCAATCAATCTATTATGTCAACAACACAAAACCCAAATCTAGGTTGTACTTGAAGAGGGGGAGAGAGTCTACAATGGATGGTGACGACATGGCAATGGTTCGTAAAAGGCATAATCATGTCCAGTGGATGGCAACAACATGGCAATGGCTTTCTTCAACCCTTGAATCAGTGAGCATGTTTGGGCAAACCGGTATAACCCCTTGATGGTTTTATCAGCAGATGGAGGAGGGAGATAACGGTCGATTTGGGTTGGGATTCCTGCTTACGATTATGCTATGGAGAACATTGCCAAGGGTGGGTTGTTGAAGTGGGTAGTAAAGTTCCAATCTGCAATATTTCCTTTTGTCTTCTGTTTGGTTCTCGAGAAAAACAAAGAGGAAAATGTAGTGGGAAAAACAAAAGTTCATCTGCTACTTCTTACTGGCTTTATATTATAATTTCATTTCATTTTGTTCTTATTTTCGTTCTGCCTGAGTTTTACTACACTGAAACTCTTGTATTTGTTGAAATGTCTCTGTGATATTTATTATATATTCTTTTTCAATTTGGTTGCTAAGAAAATGAAAGTGTATTTAGAAAATAATTGAGACTTCTCTATGATGGTTTTAGTTTGTTGATATTACTTTTGGTTGCTGGTAAAGCAAAGGATCCGAAAAGGATATCTGTTGCTGTGATTATGAATAGGTGAACAATTATGTACGGAAGAAAATTTTGAAAATGTTCAATGTGTTTGTGAATTTGTGTATATGAGTGTAAAGGGATCATCATGTGAGAATGAGCATTGTTGGGTTTGATGGAATTTTTTGGGGTGCGATTTTGGTGAGAGGGAAATAAAAAAATAAATAAAAATTCAGTTTTGCTGTGTTTGTTTGTCAAGAAACTACAAGAATGACTGAGAAAAGAAAAGAAAATAAAAATTAAGTTTTTTTTCTATTTCAGATCTTTTTTTCTTTTTTTAAAATTCTGATGATGACATGGTTTTTTTTTTTTTTTTTTGATAGGGGCATTTTTTTAATTTCAATTAAAATTCTTTATTATTTTATAAGTCACATCAGCTTTAATTGTACTAACTGTGCAAATCATTTGCCACGTAGGCATTGTCCGTCAATAAGTTAACGATAGAAATCAAATTGATTAAAAATTAAAAATAATAAATACCAAATTGACTGTTACTAAAATATAGGGACCAAATTAACTATGACCCCAAAATATAAGAACCAAAATAGTGTTTTTTTCTTAATTTTATCTTGATTGTACTTACAGAAGTGGACCAATAATAGCTGAATTGGCACCTCCTTATGCACAAAGTGCTTAAGGGTCTAGGGAGAAAGAGTTCGAGTTGCGGACTTAGCAGCATGTTGTAATTATCTCTATAAAAAAATAAAAATAAATAAATAAATAAAAAATAAAATTGGACCAATAGTCAGCTCCACTCGGATATTTATATAAGCGTGCAAGGATGCTAATATGTAGTGAGAAATCTTATGCGTGGATCAGCTTTTTTGCTAGTTGGACATGTTTTTAATACATTTCCGCACGCTTTCTTTGTATTCAAACTTTGCAATCTCTGAACTAACAATTTTTTTAGTATACAATTTTGTTTCCTCTATTTTGATGTAATTTTTTTTTTTCTTATGCTAACCTACTGCTCATTTTTTTGTATTATAGGTATTTATATTATCTTCTCACTCTTGCCTTTAAATGTAAAAGTCCTTTGCCTTGGAAAGCTAACAACTTGAAATAAGTTTATTGCTTTTTCAAAAAAAAAAAAATAATTTAAAGGTCTAAGGAACAATTTTATTGGCCTGATCCAGTCGAAGAAACAAAAAAAAAGGGGGGCAAGCGTTTGTGCAGTTGGTGATTATTCTTCTATTCAATCAATACTTATGTTTTTACTTCTTACTGATTTGATTTTTGAGAAATTCAAAAGTTTTCAGTTTAGCACATGTATAAAGAAGTATCTAAATTACATACGAGAAGATATATGTTATGGTTATTTTAAGGACTAAGGTATGATTGTATATGATGAAATATGTTTGAGGGGCATCAGAGTATATCAGGTCATCTGTCTGATACACAATCGTTTATTTATCAACCATCCTAATAAAGACAAATTCTTGAAGGAAACATAGTATATTTGTAAGCTTAACTGCAACAAATAGCAAAGAAGCAAATGTACTTAATTTTATTACTAATAGTTTCTAGCATAAAGACAAACAATATTCCATGTTAATGTATATTATGTTATAGGCTTTAGGCCCAGCTAGTTTACTTGTATAGTACACTTGTACTTGTACTACACTTTACTTGTACCACACACATATGCTTACTTGTACCACACACATATGCCTCCTATATAAAGGCATCGTATGTATATTCCTTGATTATGAAATACAATACAATCATTGAGTATTTCTAACATGGTATCAGAGCTACTGCTCTGACATTTTTTTTTTAGCAGTCTTATCTTTATTGGTGTTACTCCACTCTCAACATCGCTTCCGCCATCACAACAGTCGCCGCAGCCTCTCGCCGTTGAACCCCCGACGTCTTCCAGGCATTGTCTTCGGGTTCCGGACCTGCAGCCGCTATCGTTGAGGAGTCCAACACCGCACAAGATCACTGCACGTGTCATCCCGCCGCGAATACTGCTCCGATCATATTTCTGGAGGTATCACTGAGATCGTCCTGGAACGATCTACCCGTCGGTGAAAGCCTCGCAGTCATCGGAAAGCTCACGCACCCTCACGTGCCGCCTGAAGCTTCTGCGTCTGCGCCCCACGCGCCACACGCGCCGTCCTTAGTTCAAGCTGACGTCACCAGTGACATCATTAGTGCCACGTCAGCCCTAGCTTACGTCAGCATCCAGTCACCTGCTGACGTTAGCGCCACGTCATCCTACTGACGTCATCTACATTGACCGTTGACTTTTACCATTGACTTTTCAGGGTTGACTTTTTCAGTCCAGGTTCTCCTTACCCAGTTTTTCGCGTAGATTTCATTTTTGCAGTCTGCTTTTGCCTATTTTGCTTCTAAATGAAGAATAAGGACAGGTCTTCTTCTTATTGCAATAATCGTCGCGGCCAATCCATCAAACGTTTTTGCAAATTTTGCAAACGTTTTGGCCACAATATTGAGACTTGCTACCGTCGCAACAAATCAACTGTTTCAATTGTTGATGCTACTGTTGCTAGCGCTGAGAGTGACCAGCCAATGGCTCCCGTCTCTGCATAGTCTAAGTCTTCGGGATCCACTTTCTCCATTTCCAGAGATGGCCTTATAAATATCATCGCCAATGTCATTCGTATGGTTGGTAATGCATCTTATTCCTCTTCTCTCTCAGCTTTATCTGGTATGTCTCCTACCTCTTGGCTTATGGATTCTGCTTGTTGCAATCACATGACACCTCACTCGTCCTTATTTTCTGACCTTAAACCTACACCGCACCCTCTTAATATTCGCACAGCAAATGGTTCCACAATGTCTGGTCATAATATAGGTTCAGTTTCAACCTCCAACCTCTCGGATCCTGGAGTCTTTAATGTTCCTGACCTTTCTTATAATTTATTTTTTGTGGGACAATTAGCTGAGTTGGGTTATCGCATTAACTTTGATTATTCTAGGTGCATTGTGCAGGATCCTAGGACGGGACAGGAGCTTGGGACTGGTCCCAGAGTTGGGCGTATGTTTCCCGTGGACAACCTTCGTCTTCCACTTGTTGCTCCTGTTTCTATTGCTGCAGCTGCTACAGTTTCTTCCACTCCTTCCCTTGCACTTTGGCATGCTCGACTTGGTCATGCATCTTCTTCTCGGGTACAACAATTGGCTTCTAGAGGTTTGTTAGGTTCAGTGCCTACAGAAAACTTTGATTGTGTTTCATGTCAGTTAGGAAAACAACCAGCTTTGCCTTTCAATACTAGTGAATCAATATCCACAGATATTTTTGACCTTATTCATTCTGATGTTTGGGGGCCGTCCTCTGTCTCTAGTATTGGTGGGTCTAGATATTTTGTTGTCTTTGTTGATGATTACTCTCGCTATAGCTGGATTTTTAATATGAAACATCGTTCTGAATTATTGGAAGTATATTCTAATTTTTGCAAAAATGGTTGAAACTCAGTTTTCCAAACGCATCAAAATTTTTCGATCTGATAATGCTCTTGAATATACTCAATATGCTTTCCAAGCTATTTTGCATTCCTATGGCACTGTTCATCAACTAACTTGTCCAGGTACCTCTTAACAAAATGGTAGAGCCAAACGAAAACTTCATCATATTCTTGACACTGTTCGTGCTCTCCTTCTCTCTACCAAAGTTCCTGCTCCTTTTTGGGGTGAAACTGCTCTTCATGCTGTTCATACTATTAATCGCATTCCGAGTCCTGTTATCCAAAATCAAACTCCATATGAGCGCCTTTTTGGGTCACTTCCAGACTATCACCACCTTCGCTCCTTCGGTTCTACTTGTTTCGTTCTTCTTCAGCCACATGAACATAACAAACTTGAGCCTCGGTCCAGGCTTTGTTGTTTTCTTGGCTATGGCTAAACTTAAAAGGGGTATAGGTGTTATGATCTTGTCTCTCATCGTCTTCGTATCTCCCGCAATGTTGTCTTTTGGGAATATCGTCTTTTTGTCGAGCTCTCTCATTTCAGTGCTTCCCTGTCTTCCTCCTCTGTCTTAGATCTTTTTCCAGATGAGGCAAATATTACTCCTGTAGTTGCTCCTGATTCTGTTGCTGTAGACTTCTCTATCCAACCACCAAATATCACTAATCCCTTTCCTAGTTCACCCTTTAATGAACAAGTGGAAGATGAACAGGTTGAAGACGAGCTACCCAACCCCAATTCTGAGCTTGGGTCTCCTGCTCCTGCTCCACCTGAAGATCTTGCACAAGACATTCCACCTCGTCACTCAACTCGGGTAAGATCTATTCCTACACATTTACTTGACTATCATTGTTACACTGCCCTTGCTACACTACACGAGCCTAACACCTATCGTGAGGCTTCCACTAACCCTTTATGGCAGATTGCAATGAAAGAGGAACTTGATGCATTATCTAAAAATCATACTTGGGATTTGGTGACACTTCCTCCTGGGAAATCTGTGATTGGTTGTAAGTGGATCTACAAGATTAAGACTCGCTCTGATGGGTCCATTGAGCGTTATAAAGCTCGTCTTGTTGCAAAAGGTTTTACACAAGAGTATGGGATTGATTATGAAGAGACCTTTGCTCCGATTGCTCGTATCTCATCTGTTCGTGCCCTCTTAGCTGTTGCTGCTGCTAATAAATGGGACCTTTTTCAGATGGATGTCAAAAATGCATTCCTAAATGGGGATTTAATTGAAGAAGTGTATATGCAACCTCCTCCTGGTCTCTCTGTTGATTCAAACAAGGTTTGTCACCTTCGACGTGCATTTTATGACCTTAAACAAGCTCCACGAGCTTGGTTTGCCAAATTCAGCTCTACCATCTCTCACTTGGGTTACATGGCCAGTCATTATGATTCTACCTTATTTCTTCGTCGCACTGACAAAGGCAGTATATTACTTCTCCTATATGTGGATGATATGATCATAACTGGTGATGACCTCAGTGGCATTCAAGAACTCAAGGCTTTTCTCAGTCAGCAGTTTGAGATGAAAGATCTTGGACATCTCAGCTACTTCTTAGGTCTTGAAATCACTCATTCTACAGATGGACTTTATATTACTCAAGCCAAGTATGCCTCTGAACTCTTGTCTCGAGCTGGACTCACTGATAGTAAGACTGTTGACACTCCAGTTGAGCTTAATGCGCATTTGACTCCCTCAGGGGGGAAACCATTGTCTAATCCCTCTCTTTACAGACGCTTGGTTGGCAGCTTAGTTTATCTCACTGTCACTCGTCCAGACATTTCCTATGCTGTTCACCAGGTGAGCCAGTATCTGTCTGCACCACGATCGACTCACTATGCTGCAGTTCTGCGCATTCTTCGATACCTAAAGGGCACTCTCTTCCATGGTCTTTTCTACTCTGCTCAGTCTCCTCTTATTCTACGTGCATTTTCTGATGCTAATTGGGCAGGAGATCCCACTGATCGCAGGTCCACCACTGGTTATTGCTTTCTTCTTGGTTCTTCTCTGATTTCTTGGCGAAGTAAGAAACAAACTCATGTGCCCCGCTCCAGTACTGAAGCAGAATATCGTGTCCTTGCTGATACCACATCTGAGCTCCTTTGGCTACGATGGCTTCTCAAAGACTTAGGTGTGTCTACATCCTCTGCTACTCCTCTTTATTGTGACAACCAGAGTGCTATTCATATTGCTCACAATGATGTCTTCCATGAACGGACTAAACACATCGAGATCGATTGTCATTTTATTCGTTTTCATCTTGTCCATGGTGCTCTCAAGCTGATCTCAGTCTCCTCTAAAGATCAACTTGCAGATATCTTCACCAAGTCTCATCCTAAGGGACGCCTTCGTACTTTGGTTGACAACCTCAAGCTGGTCTCACATCTACCTTGAGTTTGAAGGGGGCTGTTAATGTATATTATGTTATGGGCTTTAGGCCTAGCTAGTTTACTTGTATAGTATACTTGTACTTGTACTACACTTTACTTGTACCGCACACATATGCTTACTTGTACCGCACATATGCCTCCTATATAAAGGCATCGCATGTATATTTCTTAATTATGAAATACAATACAATCATTGAGTATTTCTAACATTCCAACAGATCAAGAGGGGAAGAAAAACTTCAAATAAATTGGCAATGCTTGGGGTGTGTTCTTGCGATACATAAGGCATCCGATAAAATGTGCTTCTAGACAAAGGGTGGCATTTAGTGATAATATTGGAATGATCTGAAAAAAGAAAGCATTTGTCACATAATTATGCAAATTTAGAAGCCCATGACTAAAACCCGATTAAAAATCCAATTCTTTAGATGTTTCTGTTAGGTTCAAAAGACTTAGGATTTCATGTATATAGAACTCTAACATGTATTGCTGGCAAACCATGATCAAAACAAGTTATTTAGTCTTGTTTAGACTTGCTCAAAGTAGTGTTGTTTATGTAAAGTTGGAATCGAGCTGATGCAGAATTCACTGTGCATCTCGGCCTGGCTCGATTGATCAAAACTTAGGCTCGATCAATCGAAAATCGGGCAAATGAGTTTTTTCTGCAAAAGTTCCAACTCAGCCCTAACTCCTAAAACATTTAGGGTTTTATGTTTTTTCCCTATATATATAAGGCAAACCCTAGCCACGTTTTAGATGTTGCTCATATTGCTGTTTGTGTGAATCTCTTGTGAGATCTGTAAGGAGTTTTCCTTCATACAAACTTAGGATTATCAAGAGGAGATTTCTTCAAGACCTTAATGATCATTCAGTTGCTGCCATAAAAGCTTAAGATACACAAGCAGGTGTGCTTGTATTTGCTGAAGAATCTAAGAAAGATGGAGTTCGTAGTCTCGAAGCTTGCACGTGGTCGTGTCAGTAAGTTCTATTGGTGGGTAGCAACAAGAAGTCAAGTGTGGGGGCTTATAAGTCTTATTGTATGAATTTCGATTCTTTTAAGATAGTGGATTCAAGTTTACCTTGAAGATAGCTAAGTCAAATCCTCCCTAGGTTTTTTACCGGTTTGGTTTTCCTAGGTCATCATATTTTTGTGTTATTTATATTTTCACTGCTATATGCTTGATATGATTGTTTGATTGTGATAACCTAGATTTGCATAATTTGACTAAATTAATCACTTGCCTAATTAACTAGGTTAATCCGGTTGTGTTAAGTGGTCTAAAAATCGTTCAAGTGGTATCAGAGCAAGTAGCTCTCTTGTTGTAGATCTTTTGATCTTTGAGCTAATCCTTGACCCCTGTTGTCATGGAACACGGACACTCTCTGGTTATTCCTCCTCACTTTGATGGGAATAATTATGCTTATTGGAAAGTAAGGATAAAAGCATTCCTAAAATCAATTGATGAGAGAGTCTGGAACTCCGTTGAATATGGATGGGAGAAGTCTGCTACTCTTATGAGTGAGTGGCAAACTTCTCAAAAAGAAGTAGCTAGGTTCAATAGCAAAGCTATGAATGCCATCTTTAACGCTGTTTCTATGGAAGAATTTAAGAGAATCTCTAATGTTGAGGTTGCTCACACTGCATGGAAAATCCTCCAGACTGTGCATGAAGGCACTAAGGTAGTTAAAATTAATAAGTTGCAGCAGTTAACATCTAGATTTGAAAGCATTAGGATATCTGATGATGAATCTTTTGATGAATTCTATGCTAAATTAAATGACATTGTTAATTCTGCATATAATCTGGGTGAAATCTATAATCAACTTAAAATTATTAGGAAAATTCTTAGATCTTTAACTGAGGACTTTAGACCCAAAGTAACTGTCATCACTAAGAGCAAGGATGTGGACTCCACCCCTGTTGATGAACTTGTAGGATCTCTTCAGTCCTATGAGTTGGACCTACCCAAAACTAACAAATCCAAGTCAATGACTCTTAAGTCAATTGATGATATTGATGTTGGTGGATTTGATGATGAGCTCTCTACTACAGAGATTGCTTACCTTGCCAAGAACTTTAGAAACTTTCTTAGGAACAGTAACAGAAAGGCAAGAGGTATAAACACTGCTGAACCTAGACACTTTAGGAAGAATGATCCCACTAAGGTTAATAACAATGAAAAACCTAGAGAAAAAGTTGGTCAATCTTCAAACAACTCTATGGGTACTCAGTGTTTTGGATGTCAAGGGTATGGTCACATGAAATCTGATGTCCCACATAATTGAGGTCTAAGGGGAAGGCTATGCCTGTAACCCTTAATGGTAATGAAGTTTCTGATGATGAGTCTGGATGTGACGAGGATGGAAACTTCATTGCTTTCACTGCTACTGCTGTAGTCAATGAAAGTGTATCTGTTGAAGAGAACCCTTCTGATGGGGAACTCTCTGAGGATGCAGATCTTCAAGAAGCCTATAATAAACTTTGCAAAGTTGCAGCAAAGGATGCCATGAATGTTGAATTAGGCTTAAAGAAAATTGCTTCTCTTAAGCTTGAAAAGAAAATTTTGCTTGCTAATTTGGTTGATGCTTATGATCTTTTGAACAATGTGAAAACTGAGAATATGCTCTTGCTTGATAAAGTTAAAATTTTGGAATATGATTTATCTGTTGCTAGATCTGCTAGTTTTAAACTTGATCAAATGCTAAGTGTTCAAAAAACTCCTTCTAACAAGTCTAGATTAGGTTTTGTTGAAAGCATCTCTGTGACTGCACCAAATTCCACAAACTTTGTTCCTTCTTCCTCTGAACTCCCTGTGAATGAGGTTGTGAGTGAGACTGCTAAACCTGTAGAGGTCACACCTCCTAGGAAGATTAGGGTTGATCTGAAAGAGTCTAAACCTAAGGAGTCTACCCTTACTAAGGATAAGATGCATGGTAAACCTGTTTGGGTTTGTCATTTTTGTGGCAAGTCTGGACACATTCGTCCAAATTGTTATAAGCTGCAAGCAGCTAAGCGAGCAAATAAGCCGAAAGTGTCTATGCCTCAAGCACAAGATCTTATGGCACTTATTGGTGAATTGGTAAAGGCTCTAAACCTTTATTCCAATCCCGGAGTTGGAAATCACTCTAATGTGAATATGAACTCCAATGCTCGTAATGCATCTAAGAGGTTTTGGATGCAAAAGACTCGATCTAATTGAGTCTTTCTGACATGGTCCTTATGTTTCATTACTCTATCTTTTGTGACCTTTTTTATTTGGTTTCTTTTACCTTTTTGTTTATAGGATTTGTATTGCATAACATTCATGCATTTCATTCTAAGTTTGCTTTTATTTCTTCTTTTAAAAAAAATAAAATAAAATAAAATAAAAATAAAAGGAGAAAAAGGAAAGCAATTTGTGTTTTGTATTCATTCTCGTGGTTTTTTAAAACAAGGTTGGTCAATTTATTTTGTACCTTGTTTAGCTTTGATGAGCTTATTTATTGCACTTTACTAGCTGAAACTTTGTAGTGCATGTTGTGTGTGAAAGATATTTATGGTTTTTGATCATTTTGTCTTGATCTTGAAGTCACATGTCTTTGACTGTTGGACTTAAACCTTTTGAGAAAATCATAAATAACCATCTCACCACTGTTCACTAGCCAATCATGAACACCTTAGTGCATATCATAAGATTCTGTGCTCGAGAAAGTGTAGCACATGCACAAAAAGAACATAAAGTGTAGCCTCGGTTTAATTACTTAATACTTAAAATTGGTGTGTACTATTAGGCTTGATGTCAAATCACATAATTAAAATTGGTGTGTACATTATCCTGACTTTTTAATAAGTTTCTAAATAAATTAAAATTGGTGTGTATATTATGAGGCAAAATTCAAGAAACTTACATGATTGCAAGCTTATGTTCTAGGAGATGTGAGAGTTATATAATGTAACACTTTAGGTAATAGTCTCTTTTAAATTCTATGTGATGAATTTTATAAACTTTATGGTTGATCTCTATTCACATATCACCTCACATGTATCTCAAGTTTTTGCTAGTTACACACACTACACAAGTTACTCTTTGCTAAATTTTGTACATGTTATTGTGTGTGTTTTTTGTCTGACCAACCAAGTTTGAAAATATTTTGAGTTTTATGCAAAACAAAGTTGTTGCTTGAGAATTCGAAGGGAGTTAGTTTGAAAATCTTAATTTTGAAAAACTGGGTTTAAAATCTTGGGTTTTTGAAACTCATTTCATCTCATACTCATGCATTTATTTCATTTTTTTTAATGCTTTGAGAAGTGAATTCACAAAAATTGCTGAGTTTTTTTCAAATCTGTGTTTTTTTTTTCCTAGAATTTCAATTGATCCAGTCTGTTTTTCGATCAATCGAAATTGCGCTTAAAATTTTAGGTGAGCCTCTGTCTGTTTCGATCAATTGAAACTGATTTTCGATCAATCGAAAATCGTAAATCATGTTTTTTAAAAATCAGATCTTGACCTTTTCAAAAATTTCTAAGCTTTTCTCTCTCTCTCCGATTCAGACTTGGCTCCACCTCAGTTTTTGTCATTTTTTATCGTTCTTTTTGCAAGTTTCTCTCTCCAAATACCGATAAGACTCTTTTACCCTTCTTTTTGCTTTTATTTTCACATTTCATGCATTTTAATTTGGGGATTTCGAACCTATGCATTTTTGGGGTTTTTGATGATTCAATCCATATTTTCTGAAATTGATCATTGGGTTTTGTTCCTATGATGTTATTAACATGATCTACGTTGGAAAATTTGATCAATTTTTTGGTTTGTGAGAAATTGGATTTTCTAGGGTTTGTTTTGAATCCGACTTGGGGATTTTGTTCAATTAGGTCAAATTTGATGAAATTGGCTTGTTGGCTTGATGACATTGATCATTCTAATCTGTTTTCTAACTTGTGTGATGATCAATTGGTCATATTTCTTTAAAAACATACAAGTGGTTTTAAAAATTTTTGGGTTTTTATTAGAAACTCTATGCTCGAGCCAATTTTGTGAATTTGAACTTAGATTGAATCTAGTTTCACTGCATTAGAGCATGCATCATGACATTTAAATTGTTCATGCATCATATAGATTCTTGATCTATATCTGTTTTGTGCTAACTTGCAGTCTACCCTTGGTTTTTCTTTTTATTCTTTTTGGTTCTGCTGTGTGTCCTTGTCCTTTCCTTAGCACCATGCCTAGGAAAACTAGAGCCCATAGGACTCCCTCCACTTCTTCTGAGTCTCCCTCTAGGAGTAAGTTGTTTAAGGATGCCAAAAGCAGAGAGGCCTTTGATAAGCTGAACAGTAAGAGAAAAATTTAGGCTGAGCGTTCTGTGCTGCTAGATGAGTTAGATCCTGCCATTAGGGCAAACTTTGAGAGTCGAGGCTGGTTGTCCCTGTTGGAGATAGATCATCCACCTCCGACCGCCCTAATTAGAGAGTTCTATTCAAACCTCTCTTGCCACGTCTATAATTCCAACACCTTTGTTAGGAGTTGGATACGAGATGTTGAGTTCACCATTACCCCTAGGGTAGTGGCTGAGGCTCTTGGGGTCCTGATCGTTAGGCAGCCTAACTATCCTTATGAGGAGTCTCTACCCCTTGATGACGTCATGTCATACATCACTGGGTCTTCTATCCAGTAGGGTTCTGATCCTCGGATCATGTCCGCTGCGCTTACTGTGACTACCTATCTTTTTCTTAGGATAGCGTGTCATTCTTTGTGGCCTATCTCTCATCTCCACACCATCCCTATTGAGCGATGTGTGTTTTTATATGCCCTTGTCTCTGGTGCTTCTATTTCTTTTCCTCATATGTTTCTTCGTTCTTTGAACGAGATTCATAGGAGTAGCGCTGTTGGTCACACTCTTGTCTATCCTATCTTCATTCATAGGATTTTGTTGTTTTTAGGTTTAGATGGTTTCCCCGCGTCTGAGCTCGTACATGTTACTGGTCCCATAGGTGCCTCTTTTCTTCGTCTAAGGGCTGCACATTTGAGGCCTCCTCATGTTCAGTCTTCTGGTGCTGTACCCCTTTCTTTTTCTTCTATAGGTGATGCACAAGCCGAGGCGTCTAGTGCTGCTGTTGCTGCTAATGTTCCTCCACCGACTACTTCGGATGCTTCTGACATTCAACGTACGTTGGATCATGTCTTGACCGTTCAAGCAGCTCAAGGACAGGTTTTGGTGGACTTGCTCGATGAGGTTCGTGCTTTGTGTGCTGAGTTGGTGCATTTTAGACGATCTCCTATGCCACCTCCTTTTGATGATGGACTATGATTGCCCTTTGGCATTCCGTCACAAAAGGGGGAGTAGCTTTTTGTGTAGCCTGGAGAGTTTTTGTTAATTGGGGGAGTTTTTGTTTCTTTGGAGCCTGTGGTGATTAGATTGTATCTCGGAGTTGCATCTTGTATTTACATTTTTTTGGCTCTAGATGTATTTTTTGTTGGGTTATTCATGTTAGGGGGAGATAAATTTATGTTGTTTCTTGTTTCACTTCTTATTGACTTATATTTTTTGGTTATTCATTTGATATATGTCTTTATTTTGTGTTTTGGTGAAACGAAGAATTTATTTTGTTTACTTGTATTTTCCACACATGCGTTTATGTGTTTGTTGAGTATTTAAGGAAATACATGTTGATTCAATTGAGCTGCTGTCTACACTTGCAACTGATGGATAGTAGCTAGGATTGGATTTTTTATGTAAAGGGCTTTATTTTGTAAACTTTGAGCTTTTAGTTGTGTTTTGTCACAGATTACCAAAGGAGGAGTTTATTAGGTTCTAAAGACTTAGGATTCCATGTATTTAGAACTCTAATATGTATTATTGGCAAACCATGATCAAAACAAGTTATTTAGTCTTGTTTAGACTTGCTCAAAGTAGTGTTGTTTATGTAAAGTTGGAATCGAGCTGATGCAGAATTCACTATGCATCTCGGCCTGGCTCGATTGATCGAAGCTTAGGCTTGATCAATCAAAAATCGGGCAGATGCGTTTTTTCTGCAGAATTTCCAACTCAGCCCTAACTCCTAAAACATTTAGGTTTTTATGTTTTTGCCCTAGGTATATAAGACAAACCATAGCCACGTTTTAGATGTTGCTCATATTGCTGTTTGTGTGAATCTCTTGTGAGATCTGTGAGGAGCTTTCCTTCACACAAACTTAGGATTATCAAGAGGAGATTTCTTCAAGACCTTGATGATTATTCAGTTGCTGCCATAAGAGCTTAAAGATACATAAGCAGGTGTGCTTGTATTTGCTGGAGAATCTAAGAAAGAATGAGACTATGGTCTCGGAGCTTGCACGTGGTCATGTCAGTAAGTTCTACTGGTGGGTAGCAATAAGAAGTCGAGCGTGAGAGCTTGTAAGTCTTATTGTATGAATTTCGATTCTTTCAAGATAGTGGATTCAAGTTTACCTTGAGGATAACTAGGTTAAATCCTCCTCAGGTTTTTTACCGGTTTGGTTTTCCTAGGTCATCATATCTTTGTGTTATTTATATTTCCGCTACTATATACTTGATATGATTGTTTGATTGTGATAACCTAGATTTGCATAATTTGACTAAATTAATCACTTGACTAATTAACTAGGTTAATCCGGTTGTGTTAAGGGGTCTAAAAACCGTTCAGTTTCAATTTCAATACCCTATGCCATTAATTACTTGTTAGACCATAATCCCTGTTTCCAGTTAGACTAGAAATGTTCTTTGATCTTTTCCTGCCTCACATACGTGCATTTTAAGGTGAGTTTTCATCAGTCTTGATTTCTTAGATTTTTCCCTAGCTCTTGTTTAAGACTTGATTATGTGGTTGAGGGAAGTAGGTTTGTAGTGGTATATTGGAGTTTGACAAGGGGTTTGGAGTGGGTAATGCTGTATATGGTGGTGCAATTCATAACTAGGTAATTTCATTGTTATTCTTTATGGATCCCCATTTTGTTAAGTACAAATTGGAGTCACCTTACGTGAGTTCTAATAAAGTTTGGCTTGAGATTGTTAGCTAAGACATTTTACGTGAGTTCTAATAAAGTTTATAGTCTTCTATGGTTAGAAGGCTACAAATTTACTCAATATCTTTTTATTGGAGTTAAATTTTAACAAATACACAAGTAGATTACATCTTCTTCTTATATACTTCATGCTTGCAAAACTTCTAGAAAATTGAAAATCAATAGTTATAGTTATGTCATCAATAAAATATGTAAATTGCAAGTTTTTGTAATTTAAAATTATGCATAAAATATAAGTTTATAGATCATATAGTAAATAATATCTGATTGACACAAAATTTGATGTGTATTAAGAGTATAAAGAACATGTAATTCAACGGTTAAAATTTCAAAATATGAAATAATATGCTACAACCAATTTTGTAATTAAATTTTATCATAATTTTAAACTCCCAATTAGATATTGAAACCATTTCTATTTTTGTTAGTAATATCCTTTTGAATATTTTCTTTCTATAGATAATTTCACTAAAGAGTTATTCAAATTGTTATATTCAAGCTTGCTCTCTTGTTCACAAAAATATCGTTGTTAATTAATTGTTAGGAGAGAATGGGAAGGCGTTGTCATCATGCTTAGTTCCTAGTCTAGCCAGACCATCAACGCATCGATTAGCCTGTAGCAATGTGTCACCTTCACTTGGGGCACTTGAGCAATTTGTTTTTCTTTTCTGTATTGGTAAGTTATGCACCTAGTGAATCTTGAACCATGACCTGACCCTCCAATCAATTATTGTGGGAGAAGTACCAGATGAGCAAAGATAGGGACATACAATCCTAAATATCACATGCACACACACGTATGATGAATGTACCTTCCATCCAATGGGACCATCCCCAAGGGCAAACCCCATACCTAAAGGGTGTTTCTTATCATCAAAAATAAAATATAAAAAATAAATTCTAGTTGAGGTTTCCGTTCATATTTATGGTAGCTTGGATCTCAATTTGAATATAATTTTGTTTCATGTATAGTATAAGGAGATGTATGATTTTGTAGTTCGTAATCGTTGTAGTTGTTTATAGAGCTCCGGTTTGTGTTTGAGGAGATTTTAGTGGTTATTTATTTACTAGCCGCGAACCCGCACGTTGTGTGATAATTATTTTTATAGTAGTTTTATTATTATTTTTTTTACAATTTAACCTTATTTAATAATGAGTAATGTATTTTGTAATCATATTTTTATATATTATAAGAACAATTATAAATTATAAATATAAATTTTTTCATAACAAAATAAAAATAATACAATTTTTCTCAAAAATTCGAAAGACAAGTTAACGAAAATATTCATTTTTTAATAAAAGTTATTTATAACATTTTGTGAATCATTAAAAAGAATATAAATTTTGGAAATTATTCTTTTATTTTTAAACAAATTTTCTTAAACTTTTTTTTTTTCTGCCTACAATCCAAAACACTGAAAAATGTAATTAAAAATATTAATAAAACTTAATAATGATTTATTGGACCAATTTGGAAAATAATTTGTTGTTGGTAATCTATTAAGGTTATTTTCTTAGCAAAAATTGTAATTTCGTCCACCCAAAACATATTATCAAATAAAAAATGATTAGAAAAATCTAAAAATTAAATTTATATATATGCATTGTTATAAAATAATAATAATAATAATTAAAATAAAATTGCAAAAGCTAAAATTTGTCACCCATCCGATTATTTTCATTTGGCTAACCTTTGTTTTTCTCTAAATAAATGGCTTTATAGAGTACTTCTAATACAACTCTTAAGAGTACTTTTTCCACTACAGGATAAAACAAATAAACAAAAATTAATAAAATCTCATAGTTTAACATCTAAATTGAGCACTATAAAAAATCATGCTATGTAATAGAATAAATACCAAATTATCCACATCATGCTATGTAATAGAATAATATTATATTTTTAGATACTTTATTTAATTCTTTATAACACAATAGGATAACATTTAACAATCAAAGAGAACAAAAACAAAACTAAATCGCATTAAGCTAAAGTAGAGTTTTAAAGAATATAAAAAAATTATCAACAAAAAGCAAAAATGCAAGAAAAAAAAATCCACCAAAAAATTGAGAGAGAGAGAGAGAGAGAGAGCGAGAGAAAACCTTTTTTTTGTGTGTGTGAGGGAAAACTATGCATAGAATGAAAAAGATAGTGACAAATTTATAGTATAAGGGTGTGAAGAGACAAAAATAAAAGAAGATGAAAGAAAAAAAGAAGATTGATATTAATGTAAAGAGTAGTGGAAAGATGAAAAAGTAAGGGGGCGAGGGAAAAGATTGGAGAAATAGTGGAGAAATGAAAAGGTAAGGGAATGAGAAAAGTTGGAGAAGTGTAAATATTAAAAAAATAAATGTTAAAAACAATTATAGGAAAATTAAAAAGAAAAAAGATAATAACATGAACGCTGATGTGGCTCAACTGAAGCATAGCAATAATAAATGCTACACTTCAGCTTTTAAATTATAATAATACAATAGATAACATTTAACAATAAAAAAATAAATTAAAAAAAAAAACAACAATTTAAAAAACAAAACTAAATCGCATTAACTCAAAGTAGAGTTTTAAATAATATAAAAAAATTCTCAACCTAAAGCAAAAATGCAAGAAAAATAAAAAATAAAAATCCACCAAAAAATAGAGAGAGAGAGAACCTTTTTTTTTTTTTTGAGAGAAAACTATGCATAGAATGAAAGAGATAGTATCAAAATTATAGTAAGAAATGTGTGAATAAGAATAGACAAAAATAAATGAAGATGAAAGAAAAAATGAAAATTGATATTAATGTAGAGAATAGTGGGAAGATGAAAAGGTAAGAAAGAGGAAGATTGGAGAAGTAGTGGAAAGATGAAAAGGTAAGGGAATGAGAAATGTTGAAAAAGTGTAAATATTAAAAAAATAAATGTTAAAAACAATTATAAGAAAATTGAAAAAAAAAAATTGAAGTGGACACTGTTGTGACTCAACTGAAGCATAGCAACAATAAATGCTACGCTTCAACTTTTATATATATATAGAGAGAGAGAGAGAGAGAGAGAGAGAGAGAGAGATTTATTGCTGACAAAGAACACCCTCAAGGTATGGGCCAATGGGACCACCCGGAGAGGCAAACCCCAAATTCCTACACCGCCACTCAGTAGGCATCAAATAAATCGGGAAATGCATTAGCTAGGAGTTGAACCAAAGACTTCTGAGTTCACACTTGGTCTAGGCACCCTCCCTTACCACTTAGACACCCTGTGTGAGTGCCCTTCTCAACCATAATATCCCCCTTTCCTCCACATTAAAAAGGATATGCAAACAAAGTAGTGAAATAATCTGGGTTCAACGGATCTGGGGGCCTATGAATCTCAAAAGGCAACCTCTGACAAAAAAGACTAACAATCCTAAACCAAACTTTATTAAAATTCACGTAAGGTGATAAGAATCCAATTTGCACTTAACAAAATCGTGATCCATAAAGAATAACAATTAACTACCTAGTTATGAATTGCTCTCCCATATACAGCATTACCCACACCAAACATCGCTATCAACCTACTTCTCTCAACCACATAATCAAGTCTTAAACAAGTGAGGTAGGAGAAGATCAAAGAACATTTCTGGTCTAACTGGAAACGGGGATTATGGTCTAAATAAACACCTAAAGAATAATTGATAATTGATAATTGAAACATCTAAAGAATTGGATTTTTAATCAGGTTTTAGTCATGGGCTTCTAAATTTTGCAAAATTATGTGAAGGATGCTTTCTTTTTTCAGATCATTCCAATATTATCACTGAATGCCATCCTTTGTCTAGAAGCACATTTTCTCGGATGACTTCTGTATTGCGAGAACATACAATATTGCTTGTCTTTATGCTAGAAACCATAAGTAATAAAAATAAAGCAGTACATTTGCTTCTTTGCAGTTTGTTACAGTTGACTTACAAAAATACTATGTTTCCCTCAAGAATCTGTATTTATTAGAATAATTGATAAATAAACAAGTGTGTAGCAAACAGATGACCTGATATAATCTGATGCCCCTCCAAATTTCATTGCATACATTCATACATTAGTCCTTAACATAACCATAACATATATCTTCTCCTATGTAATTTAGATTCTTCTTTATACTTATGCTAAACTGAAAATTTTTGAGTTTCTCAAAAATCAAATCAGTAAGTAGAAAACATAAGTATTGAATGAATAGAAGAAGAATCACCAACTGCACAATTGCATTTAAGACAACTAAAATCATGAACTATTCAAATAGAATTAAAAAAAAACCATTATTTTTCAATTTTTTGAAAGGAAAAAATGTATTCCTAAGATTTTAAGACACTCCTAGTTAAATGCTTAGTTCTGCCAAATCCTGCAGACCTGACCACTTTGTACAACAGTTTTAACTCTCAAACAACTTTCAATGCATTGTGTTTGAGCAGAGTCTTCTAGCTGAAAATCAATGGCACTAAGACAATTCCATCAATCAAACCTTAACTTTCCAACAACATTCACTCAAGTTATCCATTCCAGAACTAATACCAATGAGCCCCTTCAACACCCCATAACAAAAACACTGAACTAATGACCAATAATTCTAATCAGTACAAGTAATCTCTTGACTATGGCCAGTTGGATGTTGAACTTTGCAAGTCTAAAAAATCATAGGTCTTTTGACTTTACTGGTCCATTAACTAGATAAATTTAATGCTTTTTTCTCAAGTAATTTTGAAAACTCTTGCACCATTAGATTACAAGAAATTGAATTCAACAACAAATCAAATGCCATCAATTCTGCTTTTTCTTAGCATTAATGTCCTCTCAAATTGAATTAGTATCTGCATGGTGAGATTGTGAATTAAGAGAGAGAATGGGAAGTGACAAATACCACCAAAGATGCAAATCAAACAAAGCAAAAGAGGGAGACATACTCTGGAATTTTACAACGTAAAAGAAATCTAACAAAGATAATGCAAAGGAAAACAATTTCAATGGAATAATAGTACCTGGGCATATTTGTTTAAAATTTGATTCAAAGATTCTCAGTTTCCTTAATAGTGGTTATGGATTGAAGATGGAGCCATTTTTTAGGGAGGGATGGGCCATTGAAACCCAAATCAAACCCATCACCATCAGTTGAGTTGATACCCAAATTTAGAAAACCCAAACTTAAGTCAAACCCATTAGCTATATCCATAGGAAGCCTTGAATCAGATGTCAAGGAAAGATAGCTAGTGTCATCAAGGATTAGAGGAGGTAGAGGTTCTCTTGCGTCTAAGACTGCTGAGACTCGCATGATTTATATGTGAACCATCAAAAGCAGACAGGAGGTTGTAAAGGTGCGAGCTCAGTGTTGTCAGAGTTGCATAGTTGTTATGGATGATAATGGAATTTAGAGGACAAATGCATTCCACATGTGCCCCAATCCTTGCAATGACAGGAGCAAAATTTCCGAATTCACTTGCCCAATGAGAGATTTTACATGAAACCTCAATATGATTTCGATCACCTTGCATCAAGTCTCCAAATTTCTGCTGTAATTGGCTATGAGGTACACCGTAAAACCACAAATGATCACACTTCAAACACTGAAAGATCGGCTGCTGCATGAAAGGTCGCTTATGACCATTGATGAAAATGTTGACAACACAAATCCAACTGATTATATCATCAAGAAGAGAACCGCACTTATCATTATTAGCATAACTATCCTTCAGTGGAACTAGATGAAAAGCAATACAAAAGGCAAATGTTGGAAATTTTGGACCAACCCAGAATGAGATAGAACTTTCAATGCTTTGATGGTTGAACCACTTTGGAATCTTTTTTTCTGGTACTATAATATTATATCTCTCTCCAAAATCAATCAGATATGCATCTAGAGTTGGACGTAACTCTTCTTCAATTAGGAAGAACTTGGAGAGGGGGAGCTGGGAAGAGTAATCAATCTGATGTGAATGCGAATCCACTAATACATTGCATTTCACACCTGAACATTTCATATTTGGTGCAACCCCTAAATTTCTTCCAAACTGCATGCAATTAGGAAATTTGAGAAATTGGAAGTTTAACAAATCTAATAAAGTATTTGGAAATGTATCCAAAATTGTTTCTTTATAACTTTAAGAGAGAGGGGTACCTGAAGGAATAACTTTGTTAATGATTGTGAATTCAACGAGATGCAGTTTGCTACATACACAGATCTTATACTTTCTGGAAGCTTTGGAATTTTCTTAAGGAACTTGGAATCCTCAATTAGAAGAAAATTTAAACCATTGAATCTCATAATGCCATCTTGGAAGTTCAAATTTTCACTCCTTGATAATAAACATTTCTCTACGAGGTTGAAAGAAGAAGTCAATTTTTTTATAAAATTCAACATAACAAAACCATATTTCGAAAAGCCACCATAAGAATTGCATAGTGCTTGTCTACCAATCTCCACGTCCTTTGGAAATTGGACATAGCCATGAAGAACAAGTTTGCGAAGATATTGCAATTTATAGATGCTACTTGGAAGATGACACGAATGGAAATAGGAACCTAAATCTAATCGCTCAATCCCAATGAGATTCCCAAATGATGAAGGAAGCACTCTAATGGCAGTGTATGCTAGACTTAGAAACTTTAAATTTTCCATTTCTTCTGGAATATTAGGGAACCGCTTAACCCTTTTGCACTCATAAAGAATTAAAAATTTAAGCGATTTCATCCTAATGAAGCTTGGAATAATTTGAAGTTCAACACAACCCGTGAGGTCCCAACTTTCAAGCTTATCAAGACATCCATTAGAGTCATGAACCTCTGCTAATTTTATACATTCACGGAGATCCAGTTGCTTTATGTTTGGGGAGGCGATCGATAAGTCGGGTAATTCCCTTATATATTGACAGGATTGGAAATTCATGTATGTCAAGCTTTTACATTGTATCCTCTGTAGAAAAAAAGAATAAAAAATAACTTCATCAAATGTTACATTATAGTTTCATCATTAATAAAGTAATAGTAATTTATAAATAAATAAATAAAAATTATACCTTGAGAAGCTTGTACATTATAACATGACTTTCTGGTATGTTAAGTATAGTGAGTTTTTTGGGATGAAGATTGGATGGTAAGGAAGATAAAGGAAATCGACTCCAATCAAGCACCCTTAATCCGTTGGGAAGATATTCAAGATCTCCACATATCTCTACATTACTAACTATAAGGAACTTGAGATTTTTCATCTTTTCAAGACATTTAGGCTCTAATTCAATCTTTGATGATTCAGGTGAGCATATCATTATGCCTCGAATTTTTTTCGACCCCTAATTAAACAAAGCATTAAATGAATCACACTACACAATAAGAAGTATAATGACAGTAAATTTAAACAAAAACCAAACTTAAATTTTCTTCCACATTTAAATTGAAAAAAAAAAAATTCACTACATATGCCATTAGTAAAATGAGTAAAATGATGCATACCGTATTTTCAGTTACTACATCAAGAACATCCTCATAACACCATAGCCTACTACGCTCTCCAGGTAGTTGTGGTGATTCCCGCCGAACAATGTCCTTAGCCATTTGTTGTAGAAAGTCATGCATCAACAATTTGTCATATTGATCTACACTTATTAGACATTTATCAATAAGTTTTTGAATTCCATAAATTGGATTTAAATCGCAATAATCCAATATATCCATGACATACTTCTTCTGAAATCCCTTAAAGAAACATGCAATATCAAGGAAAATATTCCGTTCAGTTTCATCCAATCCTTCATAACTTATTTCAAGTACTTTTTGAATTTCTTTGTTAGGAATTCTTTCATACTTATCTATTGCACTTTTCCATTCAAGCTTACTTCTTCCACACAAATCAGCACCTATTATTACTAGAGCTAATGGAAGTCCCTTGGAATATCGTATAACTTGGTTTGCAAGTTTCAAATAATCTTTTTTGGGTTTTTTGCTTTGGAAGGCATGCATACTAAAGAGTTCAAGAGCTTCATCTTGATCTAAATCCTTAACCTCATACGTTGAAAAACATTTTGCAGGAGTAGCTACCAAGTCTTTGTCTCTTGTTGTTATAATGATTTTGCTTCCAAAAGCAAACCAATCACATCCTCCAAGAAAATTTTCTATCTGGACCCATTTATCCACATCATCGAGAACTAAAAGAATCCTCATAAAAAAAAGTCTTTCCTTTATCATATTGATTCCTCTAGATCTGTTACCCACCTTTAAATTTTTATTCCTTGAGATCTCTAAAAGAAGTTTCTCTTGTAGTTTGATTACCCCATCATTTGTCCCTGATTTTTCTCTAAAATTTTCTAGGTAACAAAATCCATCAAAATGATCACAAATTCTGTTAAAAATGGCTTTTGCAATTGTTGTCTTACCTATTCCAGCAGGGCCATAGATCCCTATCATGTGAGCATCATTTGAATCAATATCTGAAAGAATGATCTTTACACGATGATTTATTCCAACAGGGTATCGAGCAACAGATAATGGCGTGCGATTTAATTTAGAATTTGAGATCTCTTCAACAATTCCTTGGATAAATTTGAACTCGCTACTACTGTCATTCACAAAACATTAAAAAATACGAGTGAGATTAGAAAATAGAATAAATAAAAATATGAAGATAAACCATATCTAAGACGTTTGATGCATGCATTAAATTTGAAAATTAACTATTAAAGTGGCATGTATTAATTTATAAATCTATGACTATAATTAAGTTAGCACTACTTTTTTTTTTTTTTTTTTGGTCAGGAAAGTATTTTTAGGCCTTTAGGCAAAGTTATCCAAACAGATTAAGCATTAAACCATCAAGGGAGTGGTATGGTGGTTCATTGGTTCAACAATTGTGTCACTGGCTCAACTGTTAGACAAATAACTAATTAATTTTAAAATAAGAATAAATTAAAAAATACGAAGAAAAAAAAAAGTGAAGATACAATAATAATAAAAATGCAATGGTATTCAATTAATACATAAACATGTAGGTATAACATATATTGAAATTAATAGAATATTATTGTTTAGAAAATTTATTTAAATATAGAATTTAATATATGCTCACATATGAAAATGACTATAAAATAAGACATTTTGAACTGATCAAAATGACTTAAACATTAAAAACCAAACGGCTCAGATAAAATCATGATGTTCGGTATTTTTCTAAAAAACCTGGTGGTTTTACATGGTTTAATTGATTTTTTTTTTTTTTTTTTTTTTTTTTTGATAATCAGATAGTTTCCTTCATACCAATCCAGAATTTCGTACAATTCATCAGTTTGGTACAATTATGATAACTATACTTTTAACATGAAGTTGCATGGAAAATCTAGTCAGGTGATAACTAGAACTTACTAAAACCCACTTTTCTTAATACTATAAATAAATTATTGAGGAAATTTTTCAAACAAAAAAAAAATTAAATGGATAATATATACATTTAAATTCTTCTTTATACCAATTCTCAAAAAAAAAAAAAAAAAAAAAAAAAAAAAAAAAAAAACCTTTCTACCATTGCAAGCTAATGTCTATAGAAGAAGATATGAAGAAAAAAAAAGTAGATTCATAATTTGGCCAAAAAGATTTTTTTTTTTTTTTTTTTTTTTTAAAGAAAGATGTATATTCAAAAAACTGCTAAATGCAAAGTAGCACTTAGTGGTCATAACAAACCACTAAAACTCATAAAAAGCACAAGAATTGTCACTGAATGCATACCTATGCTTGTAATGCCAACCAGACATATTGGTTGCTTCTTGGAGAGCGTTTCTCCATCTTTGTAATTTCTTGTAGTCCTTGATGTTTTTTTCATGTTTAGCTAAAGCTTTCCCGAACTTTCCATCTTGCTTACATAGTTCTGATGGGTCCACCTTGTAAAAAACTGGTCGCACCAACTGGCCATTCTTCTTACACTCAACAATCTTGGCGAGCTCATCCAAACACCAAGTGGAGGATGCATAGTTTTCAGAAAATACGATTATTAAAATTGTTGAGTTCTCAATGATTTTGAGAAGCTCTACAGAAATTTTTTCTCCCCTTGGGAGCTTATCATCAATAAAGGTGTGAATACCCCTCAAACGCAAAGCCTCGTACAAATGGCTAATAAAACCGTGGCGGGTATCTTGACCTCTAAAACTCAAGAAGACATGAAAGTTCTTCGGTTGGTGAGTGAAAGAAGAAGATGAGGCTCCTTCGTTGATCACAAGAGCCATCAGGATTTATGAGTAGACTGTTGTAAAGATCTGAAAGGAGGAGAAAGAAAACTGTGAAGGGGTTGTCAATATAACTAAGGAAAGTGAATGACAAATTTGGAAAAGGGTGAATGCAAGCAAGAGGAGCCTTTAAAGGTGGCTAGCTTTCGGTGTGACCAGTACATCTTTGAACTTCCAAGTGCCATATTAATGCTTCTTTTTATTGCAATATCATGGAATTTTTGTGTGAAACCTAAGAGGGTGTTTGGTACACCCACTCAAACACACATTTTCAATTTTTAAACAACATTACACGCATTTCCATACACTTTTTCACTCGTACATATTTTCACACATGTTTTCAAACAACAAAACTCATGTTTTCAAACACATGTACCAAACACCCCCTTAACTCTTTGAATATTTCTAAGCACCATACCAGCCATTGCAGTCAAAAAGAATTGTAATTTCATATCTTATTTGTCAATATCGAAAGTGAGTTGAAAGATCTATCAAACACTTCCCACTTACCATAATAGTTCATTTTCTATGTTGGTATTTTAATAGGCAAAAACCTTGGGGGAAATGGAAGCTTTCTTTAGATGGAGGGGGAGAAGGAATTTAGTAGCTGAAATGCTTGTGTGTTTGTTTACAAGATTAGGTTATTCATGAATAATAAGAAGAATAGTTAGGTGAAATTGGGATAGCTGACGGGAGATTACTTAATGGCTTTAGGGGAATGTATGGTCAATGTGCAATAGGTGATGTGAAACTATCACTGCCCCACAGCCTTCAAAATTAGAGCCGATCAGCACTTATAGCTAAAATGATTTTTTTTTTCTTTTACAAATAATATGGTAATTGAGAAGAATCCCAGTTTTCATAATTAAGGATAGTATACAATGTTACTGATTTACAAGGCTCCTGTCAACCAAAATGATGAATCCAAATCTTTTGTCCCACTCTCTCTGTACCACTTTATGTTCCTCAAATAAGAACAGGTCATATATCCACTTATTTAATTAATTCCAATCTTATTCCTTGTTCTTATTTCACTTACCTAAAATAAAATAAAAGATCACACACATTCCAGTACCACCACTGACCTCTGACGGTACCAGTCACTGACACCATCAACGCCAGTAATGAGCTCACAGCCATGTCGCAACCTCCACAACTGACTGGTGCTGATAGTGTCAGTGACTGGTGCCTCCGGAGGTCAGTGGTACTGCTGGAATATGTGGCATATTTTTTAATTAAGGATAGTATACAATGTCACTGATTTACAAGGCTCCTGTCAACCAAAATGATGAATCCAAATCTTTTGTCCCACTCTCTCTGTACCACTTTATGTTCCTCAAATAAGAACAGGTCATATATCCACTTATTTAATTAATTCCAATCTTATTCCTTGTTCTTATTTCACTTACCTAAAATAAAATAAAAGATCACACACATTCCAGTACCACCACTGACCTCTGCCGGTACCAGTCACTGACACCATCAACGCCAGTAATGAGCTCACAGCCATGTCGCAACCTCCACAACTGACTGGTGCTGATAGTGTCAGTGACTGGTGCCTCCGGAGGTCAGTGGTACTGCTGGAATATGTGGCATATTTTTTAATTATTTTAGATAAGTGAAATAAGAAAAAGGCAAAAATAAGGAATTAATTAAATAAGTGGAAATATGGTATGTTATTATTTGTGGAACATAAAGTGGTATAGAGAGAGTGGGACAAAAGATTTGGATTCCCAAAAAGATGGTTATTAGAACACAATGAGCATATACAACTTATTAATATGTATTTGAAAGAGTTTATTTTTCTAGGCTTATTTTACTTTAAAAATAAATTAGGCAAAAGTACAACAATACCTATAAACAGAAAAGTTTCAAAATTATTATAAATAAGTTAAATAAATGAATAAATTGGAGAGAGAGAGAGAGAATCCTCATGCAAACAGACAATTGTCATAACAATATTTTTAATGATACTAGTTTTTGTGGCACAGGCAATGCCCATGCTTGTCATGTTCATTAAAATTCTAGAGGAAAGCCTAATGATAATTAAGAATTGAAGTAAAATGTTAATTAATCTTCCCTTATGGAATAATCAAACAAAATTAATTTTATAATGAAGCATGCAACAAATTGAACAAAATAATTGGAATTTAAAATCCTAAATGCAAGTCTAGGCTGCAAACAGTGGCAAAAAAGGATTTAGCAAGTTGTAAAAACTAAAGAGAATAAAGAAGGATATCATAACCCAGATTTCAAAACAAAGTACAACAAACAACAGTGCTCTCATGAAATTAGAAAGTATCCATCATAATCCAGCCCAATTACCTGCGCTACTTTAGAAGGAAGTCATGAGCGATTTCCCATAGAGAAGCTTACAATGATTGCAAAAAATGGAAAATTTTTGAGGCGGCCCCATGCATTATCACTAAGGTCAAGCCCAATTGACAAATTGGTTTAAACATCATTATAGTTGTCATCTCTCTACATGCTAATGATATAATTTGTGCAAGTTAATCAATTTCTCTACACTAACATAATGGAGTATTAGCCCATGCCTCTTTTAATAACTCAACCACTTTTATTTTAGAAGCTTTCTTACATGTACAACAAATACCTCCCAGAATTGATTTCCAAAATCAAAGAAGAATCTCATTTTTTTTAATTTCACAAATGAAAAATAGCAAATTTACAAGTTCATGTGGATGTGCACATTGTGCAGTGTACCCTGTCCATAATTCAGCCAAACATTGTAAACAAAAATTTGGTTTAAAAAAAAAGAAAAACCCTTTGCTTGCACTGCTGCACAT
Organism: Quercus ilex subsp. ballota; assembly: GCA_032727855.1. Classification (NCBI taxonomy): domain Eukaryota; kingdom Viridiplantae; phylum Streptophyta; class Magnoliopsida; order Fagales; family Fagaceae; genus Quercus; species Quercus ilex. The sequence continues at coordinate 4,335,054 of CM064917.1, read as the reverse complement.
CTATATGTGTTTACACACGCATATATATAATGTAATTAGAAGGAAAGAAAAAAAAAATTTTGAGAAATACCTAAAAGAGAACAAAGCCACTAGATGGCTTCATAAGAGGGAGTAATCTTTGCAGATGTAGAGGTCTTGTTGCAAAGGAATTTAAGAGTTTGAACTTCAGAGGTCTTCTGTAACTACTGTTGTTGATTTTGAAGAAACCACTCAATCTAACACATCACCGCAAAAACTCAACTCATCTGAAACAAATAGAGATCTAAGACATACATATTAAACCAAAAAATGGCAAATGAAACATATTTTTACACATACAGGGACCTAAATTTTTTTAAAAGGGTGAATCAAATTGAAAATTTAGAAAGAGAGGTTACCTATGGCTGTAAGGAAAATCAGTGAGAAAGTGCAAGAAAACACAAAATAATAATAATAATAATAATAATAACAGAATCATAGAGAGAATTAAGCTTAGTGATTTGGTATAATTGATTCAAACCTATCTTTTTGTGAGCTATAAAATTAGAGAAAGAAAGGGGGAGTTGGTACGTTCAAGCTTCAGAATGAATTGGTAGTTGTAGATGTAGACAAAGGAGTAATTATCAGTTTTTTTTTTATCACATAGGAGAACTTCACTCAAATTAGTTGCACATTGTAGAGCATATTGTACAACAATCCTCACTGTTAATTAAACTCCTACGAACAACTAACACCCCCCCCCCCCAACAGAACCAGTTACCAGGCAACCAAGGGCTTTTCACTTTTGACGGGCTAAGAAGTTTATCCTCATGCCCAGACGCAAGATTAATTATCAATTTATATAATTTTTTCTCATCTTCTTTCTTCTAAAAGAGCACTCATTTGTCAAGGAAAAAACACAGATGATAAAGCAAGTCCATAGAAAAAACAAAAAAGGTCAAAAGACCAAATAACCCCCACACTCTCTAGTCTATATATAACTGTTTAAGGTTAAAAATGTAAATATGCTCATATCCACAAACAAAATACAAGCTCAGCCCACCGTTTCTTTACATTCATGCCATTTAATTCTTTTGAGGTCATTTTGTCACACACATGCTCATATATATACGAGTTTTGAGGCATGAACAATGCACTTGAAAAAAAAATTATAAAAAAAAAGTTTCATAGTAAACAACATTACAATTCTATCACGACTGACTTTAATTAAAATCTAATAGAAGATAACTGAGTTATTTGAGGACATTGAGAAAGGAAAATGAATATTAGACAATGTTTCAGTTATTAAGCGATGGCTAAAAGCAAAATCTAAATCCATAATTTGCATTTTCATATGAGAGCATGCTATTTATCTCTATCCACACATACAATGTTCGACCACTGCATTTCAAAAAATATATATAAAACAACTCTAAGTAATTTTTCATGAAGAATATCAAAACTAAACAAGTAACCAAGATAATTCATTTGCATTGGAAATGTAATATATAAAGATAACTTAAAATTTGATAATGATAATGATGGTTTACCTTCATGTCACGAAGTGATTTAAGGACCATCCTCTAGTCATCTTAAACTCTAAATTTAAATCATCATCTGTAGCAATGCAAAAAAAGATTACAAACTTTTAGAAAAATAAACAGAAGAATTATAAACCGCATAGAAAAAAAATATAATGATAGAGCTACTCTTGTATTTGCCAAAGATTAAAAATAAATAAAATCAAATGCCTCTACAGAAAAAATTCTATCCTAAAACTTATGTTGCTTAAGAATTAATACCAACCACTAGAAATAAAGAGATTGTAGGTGAAAGCAAGGCACCAGTAGTAGCCATTGATCTATACCACATGATATTATTTCATTATACCCAAAAAAATGGTTTTATTATCATATAGAAATAAAAGTAATTATAAACTCCTAATACAAATATATATATATATATATATATATATCTTGAACTCAATCATACTAAAAACATATCTTTTGCTCAAAATAGTTGTACCATAATTATTCGAATATAAGAAAACTGAATACATGTTAGTTCTCTACGACCAAACTGACAGGACACACAGAGAAAAAAAAATGAAAACCCTAAATATGAAATTCAAAACCTGAAATATTAAGAAATCTAGTTCTAAAACAAGCCCAAAGTTGTAACATAACCAACAGCATGATTTTCATGCCCATCATTGTCATCAACATCACATTCACAGACCACATTTCCATCACATCCGAATCAAATCAAATAAACTAAAACTAAAGAAAGATGTAGAACTTTAATCATAAGTGATAATGCAAAAAATAATAATAATAATAATAATAATAATCAAAGTAGGTAATAACAAAGGAAAAAAACAAACCTAAACCCAAACCTCAAATTTAATCCAAAATACCAAAGATGAGAAAAACTAAGCATTTAAAGAACCCAATATATCAAGCTAGCAAAAGCAATTAAGTTGAGAGAGCACTTGCTAACTTGATCCCAATAAATTTCCCTATTGAGAGCAGAATACACCCAACAACACGCCAAGGGGAAAAAAAAAAGTTATCCATCACAAAATTAGACATTTTTTTAACACAAAGGCCCTAAATTCTTAAACAAAACAAAGAGGAAAAGAATTCATACAGCTCTAGAAATACAAATAAAAACTGGTATAGTGGTTTGCCAAATTGAATTCAATAAATTGTATTTATAGTGGAATTGATAGAAATTCAAAATATTTTTTATCCAATTTGCAATTGATTTAAAGTTTGGATGGCTCTTTATGAATTGAAAACTCTGAGAATTACAACTCATTAATAGTAAGAAGCCTCTTAAACGATTGGATCCCTAGAATTGCTCATAGTGAAACATAAAGTAGTTTAGTAAAAAAAATAAAAATACACTTTCTCTTGCATGAAGTAGTCAACATCTAGATACATCGTTTTCTCAAGAAACAACAATGACACTATGAAACAAATTTATTATTATTTTTTTTTTAAATTAAATAAAATTGGATATGCAGCATTCCAAGGCCAAGGGAATCACCTTCGCCTTATCTAAGTAAATATTGCAATTTCTGAAAATGGGTTTTCTTTCTACAAAGTAGCAGTGAGCTTCAGCCTAGGCTTATATAAAAGGTAAAGAATTATACCTTCAACAGAGGCAACTTTAGTAGCAACAGAACTCAAAATGGAGCTTTTGACCGATACCCATATGGATGTTTCAAGTCTTAGAAGCTGAACAGAATAGTCTGTAGCTGATAATGCAAAGAAATCTGTCTAAATATCCACTTGCAAACACTAAGTGACAGTGATAGTACATTACTACTTCAGCAACAATTAGATCAAGTGGGTTAGAGAAGCAAACCCAATGAAACCACAAATATTATCAAGCTCGTTCGATCCCATATAACACACACAAAATAAACATTATGAGGCAAGAATTTCATCAAACATGTCAAAGACTCACTACCGAATTTGCGAAATCAGTATAAAAAGAAGGGAAAGAAAAATCAATTAAACCAAAGAGAAAGTTAGAGAGAGTATGCCTGTTGTGTGTGGAGAGCCAAAACATTAAAATAACACATCTCACAACATTCATCTGCTCCTTTATCTCTCAATCTTCAAGAATACCCATGCCAATAGTCATCCCAGATTTGTTACGGTCTCTCTCCCCTGTTCTTTAATTTCTTTTCTCATCCTCTCTCTCTCTCTCTTTTTTTCTATCGGTAAAACAATCAATGGCAAAAATGTAATTACAATTAGAATGAAAAAACTACACGTCAATTCACAATCTTTCTGACAAAGTAACATGTCTAAAGCAAACAACCCACTCTTTTGGATTCAGATTCCGTGCAATACCAATACCTAGGGTATTGCACGGTGTGCAATTCATCTATTCTCAGCCATAGATTTAATCTAATGGCTTAAGCCTTTGACACCTCATCCATCCGCGCTGGCAATCCGTGTGCTCACTGGGTTTTTTATTTTAGCTTCACTTTTCAATAAAACACACTCTCCTCTCTCTTGCTTTCCCACTTCAACCGGTGTCTCTCTCGCCTCCACCACTCTCTCAACCTCCACGCTTCCCTCAACCTCATCGTCACCGCTGCCATCATACCCAACTCAGACCCATCAGCAAAATCGAAACCAAAACATCAACTCACCATTTGAAGCCAAACCCCCACGCCTCGTAGAGCGCTTTTTAGACCCAGATCAGAGAGCAAGGTTGGGGGGGTCTGGAGAGAATCGGGTGTAGAGAAGTTGATGTAGCTCTCTCTTCACGGCACAGCCACTAGCTCGGATCTCCGGTTCCGACGATACTAGCCTTTTTCTCATCGGAAATCCCTAAAATCACCGCTTCCTACATCGGACTTCGCAAGGAGGTCCTTCGATTCCTTCGTCTCACAAACTTTTTTTTTCTTTTTAGAAAAAAGGTTTCAAATATTCTCTCTCCCTTTTTCTTTTCTTATTTTATTTTATTTTATTTATTAATAAAAATTATCATTCTTTTATTCAATAGCTTGTGTGCAAGCTAATAACAACAAGAGGAGCAAGCATAAAAATCACGGCGAAAACAACAAAGTTCAGCCATTTTTGGCTTTCAGTTGGATCGGTAAGAGGAAATTCTCAATAACCCAGTTTTGGTTTGTTCTTGTTACTTGTTTTTAGCTTTTGTGGCTTTTTCTTGGGGGCTTTAAGGCTTTAGGGTTTTAATAGTTGAAGGGTTTTTGTTCATTTCATATTATAATGATCAATTATTGTTTTTGATTGTGCAGTTTGTGAAATTGGGGAGGTGGATTTGGTTGAAATCTGGGTTGGAGGTGGCTACAGGGGTTGGATGTTGAAATTTTAGTTGAAGAAGTTGAAGTGGCTGTTGAATTCCTTTTATGGATAGGCTCTGCTGTTTTAGTGGTTCCTACTCTAAGGTAGGGATTTTTTTTTTTTTTTTTTTTTAACTTCATGTGTCTATCAGTTTGTCTCTAATACCGATCAATATGTTCTGTGTTGTGAAAAGGTTAACCAATAAGCTGAAAAGGCATAGTCTTTAATTGTTTGTTAGAGGATTATTTGTGTTGTGTGATTGACTTGTGTCTCCAATTTTCTTAGTAGGGGTATAGACTCTTGAGTGAATATGATAATTTTGTGATGTTATTCAGTTGAATTATTCAACGTTTGCAGGTTCTTAGTGAGATTATTGATCATTCTTTGTTGTATAATCACTTGTATAGAATGGATAATTGGGGGGCTTTGAAGGTGATGATGGCACATCTAGTTAGTTTGAGTGGTTCAACTGTTCAAGTTATCTTCTTGCTTCTTTAGTGAGTTTGATGGGGCACTTTTAACACAGAATTGGACTGATATTTGCAGGGTTTCTGAAATTGGGTATAAGAGATTTTGACATTTTTACACTGTTAGACCACATATTTTAGGAAGAACTGATGATCAGAATTGAACCAACTGCATGTTTTCTGACTTGCAGTTTATATAACTAACTTTTGGTGACCCTCTTCTTTCATCCTCTCTCTCCCCCCTCTAAAAAAAGAAAAACAAAAAAGAACCATCATAAACATAGCAAAATAGACTAATAGAGACCAAAATAAGAAGGAAAAGAAAAAGAAAAAAAAAAGTTCCTATCTTGATAACTTTCAATGCTTCATTTGTTTGTAATGATAGTTGTTGATTAAATATAGTAATTTCTTCATTTAATCTTCTTCTTGCAGCCTCATGCAAATGGTTTTCAAAGTTGCAACTTGCAACTACTTTTGTTTGCTTCTGTACCATATAACTGCCTCTAAAACACGCAAGATTAATATTGAGGTTTTTGTTATTTATAGTTTTGTTATGTAGCTTGTAGGAGGGCGTTCCTCATCTAGCTCTGGCAAAGGAAGAAGCCATGAAGGGTTAATCAAGTTTGGTTTCAGCCTAGTAAAAGGGAAAGCTAATCATCCCATGGAGGATTACCATGTTGCTAAATTTATGCAGATTGAGGGACATGAATTAGGACTATTTGCTATCTATGATGGCCATTTGGGAGATACTGTTCCTTCTACCTACAGAAACATTTGTTTTCCAATATCCTAAAGGAGGTGGGGTCTTGCTTTTAAACTTTAACAGAATTTTAAATTTCAGTCTTGCTCAGTTATGTAATAAATTTTAAAGGTGTATTCTTAGTTTCTTACACTCTAATGTAATCATTTTAGGAATTAGTGAAGACCATGAAGCTGACTTTGTTCATGAAAAGGCAGGTGCTGGAGGGATTAGTGAAGACCAGGAAGCTGGCTTTGTTCATGATTTTTTTTTTTTTTTTTGGAGAAATTGTTCTTGAAATTTTAGATATAAAGAACATGACTCATCTATTTTAGTTGGGATCATAATCAAGATGTAGCTATTTTGGCTTTCTTGAAACACTAAAGTCACATTTATATTGTGAAGCTAATTTAGCTAAGCTATAAAGCCTTTTTGTTTTGGGTTTTGTTCATTTAGTTGTGGATAAAAATTTCAATGAATTTTTGTTGTTTATAACAAGTGAATCTGGTGGCCTTACTACTAGCATAAATGGTTATTTCCTTTTGTTATTCCTAGATGGTATGAGAATCATAATTATTAGCTTGTTTTTGAGAAGAAATTATTAGCATTTATGCGCTCTGGTTATACCTTTTATATAAGCATTTTTTAACATGTGATGGAAAGAAACTACTGCACCATGTTACACTTAAGAATTTTGATAAGTTCATTGTGTTCCCATAATTTTCAAAGTAGATTGGTTTTCATTGCATGCACATGCTCATTACTGAGATTTTACAAAATGACAAGACTCACAATGTTTTCAACCATTATGGCTCCTATTTCTGCAATGACACCATTTATAAAGTATGTAACTTAGCCTTCTAGCAGAGAAATGGAATACAAATGGAATCAATCCAATTCATTGAGAATATCAAATGCACCCCAAATAGACACTTCTAATGTCTTTGCATTATTATTTTATTAATTTCATATGTCATCAAAGTTTCAATAAACAATTGAAATTTTGACTTAAGGTTCAAAAACTCGCATGTTTCCACAAAACGTCAGTCTTTTGATGCATAACGTAGTTCATTATCAATGGCCAAATTTATATAATTTTCATAAGGACCTTTTCTCTTCAACAAAATCCATATGACATAGCTGACCCACTATTAGCATTAACCATTAGCAACCGTAACCGCTTGCATTCAAAAAATGAACAATAGTTTAGTACATGCCATTGCATTTAAAAATATTAATCACTTGTATATATAATTAATGTCTAATTAGAAGTTACTTAAACATGCACTTGTACAATCTAACATGTTTAACATGTTTGAGTAAAAAAAAAAAAAAAACATGTTTGAGTAGCTTCTTTAATTACAAAAAATTATCCAAAAAAATTGCTACATGTGCAATCAGTTATCTAAGTTGTCAGATACGTTGTTCAATAAACTTTCCAAAAAATACTGTCCACTATGCAATATTAGCCACATCCAATGTGCAATATACTCTCAGACAACCTGCCAAAAAATGTTGTCAACACTGTTCAATCAACTATTATAAATATAGAAAAATGAATGTTTTTCATTAAAAATAAAAGTTGAAAATTTGTGTACCGATATTGTGCTTATCATATATAAGAAGCGCATTCCTATAAAGCATCATACAAGGTCCATAAAACAAGCTCATTTCGTTGACCCACCAAGTACAAGTAGCAAACAACTCATAAACTAAAGTAGCAAACAACTCATAAACTAAAGTATCAAAAAGGGCGTGTGTGTGTTTATGGTTAATCGCAAAAGAGTTCTGCAATCATCTGCACCAGTGTATAAAATGGCATTTTATAGTTCACCACCTAGAACCTAGGAAGGAGCAATTAATAATAAACGGCAGCATGATCTGGTGCAATTCATTCTCATTTTAAGGATGAGCAGATCACTTGCAAGATAGGAAGTAAAGTAAGCATGGAATATGTATGGCAAACATCTCATCATTGAGTATGCCATTGAAGTGTCAATAAAAGATATCCTGAGGCCTTAAAAGTGGCTTCCGTTAATTGTTAGATTGATAAAAAAGATAAGAAAATTGTAGAGAGTGATCCAACCTGCCTAATGTTCCAACTTATGCTTATATCAAACAAAGATTCATAAAAAATTTATCCACACATGCAGATGTAAGCACACACAACCCCAAAAACTAAAACTCGCATCAGGTGCTTCAATTTCATACAGAAAAGAGATTCTCATGCAAAATTGCAATCTATTTTTGTAAGAACTTATTCTCTGTTGTATTTAGAGTGTACTTATATATTTCACTTTGTTTACTTCTGTAGTTCCCACTATAATGCTAATAATATATTTATCAATTTAGCAGTTTTGCACTCAGCCAAAAGAGGTGGTGAAGCAATTTTTTTCTATTTCCTTCTAATCATCTACGTCTTAATCCAAATTAGCAAGGTTTAAAATCTTTGTAAAGAATCAAAATAGCAAACTAAATATACAACTATACAAAATCAATATTTCAAGGATTCCAGTCTTTAAGTACTTACAAGTGAGCAACTTTTGTTGTCTTCTTCTTCCCAAACACATAGCTCACCAGAACATCCTCCATTCCTACATCACTGCAATTAAGCAATTAAGATTAAAGAAATTAACCTTCAAGTTTAAAGCAATTAAGCTTCATTTTACAAAAAGTTATCAAATTTACAACAAAAGCCCAGATTTTTCTATGTTTAGTTTTCTTGAAGCAAAAATTGAATTTTTAGCATAAAATTCAAATGGCCAACTACTACTGATAGTCTGTTTTGTTAGGTAGGACAAAGAAAATAAAAATAGAGTAATTTTTATCATATGGGACACTTTAAAAATTAACGATTCCCCTTAATTAGACTCCAAAAACTTCATTGGCTATTTGGAATTCTTCTTCACTACCATTAAATTATCTTATACAATACAATTCTCAAAAAAAAAAAAAAAAATCTTATACATAACAAACACTCACACAAATATATAGGAAGTGAAAGAGGGAAAAGGGGGTACCAGAAAGAGGAGGACAAAGGGGATTTTGGAAATTCTTCGTCGGCGTCGGAATCGGGCGAGCTTGAAGCTTCGCTAGAGCTTTGGAAGAATAGTAACTCTACTAGGTTCTCAAAGCTATGGAGGTTCAGAGAATTGGTTCATCCAAGTAACAGTGATGGCAAAGAGAGAGGCTTGGCCTTGTGTGGACTAGTACCGAGCTGCTGTGATAAAGGAGAGGCAGAGAATGAGTTGAAGGAGAGGCAGCTGCAAAAGAGAGAGAGAGAAAAAAAATTTTGAGTTTATGTTTTATGCATTGTTATTGATTCCGTTTTGTTCCGGCCGGAATTTTTCGTACCGGTATGCAAACCGGTACCGGAATACCCCACGTTCCACCTCGGGTCAAATTTCGGGCCATTCCGGTCATTCTGGTCAATTCCGGCCAATTTCGGCCGAGATGCAAATTTCGGCCGATACCGGATTTGGCCTATTAAAAAAAAAAAAAAGAGTAAAGGTCCAATGGGTGCTGGTAGTTCTTAGGAGTTCTTTTGATGATGAATTTGATCATTCTCTCATGGATGATGATGAGGAGGAGGAGTAAATCTTGTATTTTTTGATATTTAGTTATTGTCTTGTAAATCTTCTTATTGTGTGATGTTAAATTGATGTTATATTGATGTTTAAGACTTAAGACTAAATGATTTTGTATTATTTGATATTTAGTTACTTATTTATTAGAATTGACAATTTTATGTTCAACAAGAATATATATAAATTATTTTTTAAGAACCCCGAAACACTCTAAAACGGTACGCCGAAATCGGCCAGTACCAAAATATTTCATTCCACTGGACAAACCGAAACGGGGTCCAAAACGGTATTAATAACAATGGTTTTATGCATGGTTTTAAAAACCGGACCGGACCTACCGGTTCGATCGGTTCAACCGGGAACCGGTTACTAATCCGATCCGGTTATGATTAAAAACTAGAAAGTAACTAAAAATCGGGGAATAGTAAAAACCGACCGGTTTAACCGTGAAATCGGAAACCGGTATGGTTGAACCGGTTATTGGCCGGTTGTGTTGAGACTGAAAACTACACCGTTTTTGACATTTTTTCCCAACCTAAAACTACGTTGTTTTGGGGAAACCTAATCTTCAGTTAATCTTTTCTCATCTTCAGTTAATCTTCAGTTAATCTTCTCAACACTTAATCTTTTCTCATCTTCAGTTAATCTTCTCAACACTTAATCTTTTCTCATCTTCAGTTCTTGTGAAAGAAACGAAATTTGGGGAAGAAGCAACACTGATCTGTTGTAAAAGAAATGATATTTTGGGAACATGCTAGCTGTGAAGTGAGGTTGAACTTTGCTTGGCAGAGAGTGAGGCATAGGAAGATGTGTAAAATGAGGAGAAGAAATGAATAGTGAAGCAATAGTTTCGGATTTTGTGTAGAAGGCTAGAAGCAAGTACTAACTGAATGGGAAAAGGAGAAAAAAGTGGGGGTAGTTGGAGAATTTAATGCAAGCAAATTTTGAATTGATGAACTGATTCACGGGAAAAGGAGAAGAAAGTGGGGTGGAGGTAGAGAAAATTTAATGCCAATGGAGGTAGGTGTAATCATAGGGGAGTTATTTAATGATTTTTAAACTTTTATGATATAAATTTTTTTAACTAAATATTATTAGTTACTAGAAAATTAATATATTATTTTTTTATTATTTTTTAATTATAAAATTATTAATTATGACATCATCGGTTCGATCATCAGTTCGACCCCGATTGGACCAAAAAATCGATAATCAGTCTCTTTTACGGTTCTTTGTCTGTACCGGTTTTTAAAACCATGGTTTTATGAAACAGTGGGCAGGCTGAAACTGTTTCAGTGGGTGGGCTGTGTGGCTTTTTAAGGGTAAAGTAGTCTTTTACTTATTTGGTGAGGTGTCAAAGGCTTAAGCCATTAGATTAAATCTATGGCTGAGAATAAAGGAATTGCACACCGTGCAATACCTAGGATCCAGCTGAATATATCCAAGGACGGTTCAAGGGCCTAGGCCACTTATGTCTTGGCCTAGGCCACGTGTCACGTGGAAGTACTCCTTTACTAATCACAACTCGTTAGATGGGCGAGTTATGACACAGGTTGTGCCACAAGTTGTGGCACCAGACTTATTCAAAAAAAAAAACATCCAACGTCATGTCATCCTACTAACATGAATTTGCCAACACCATCAAAGGTTGTCACAGCCATGGCTCCACCTCCAGGTTCACGTGGATCAAAGCTGGTCTGAAACCCCCATGAACCCATCACTCCTTACTCTACTTTGTTCTTAGAAACACCACCACCACCTCTGACTTGCTCCTCTTCTTCTTGCCATCAATGCCACCAGTAAGGCGCACATCTTGTATGAAGACGAAACCAGCATGACAAACCAGGGTGTGCCGGTGAAGTTGGTGGTGGTTGTCTCTTAGTGGTGGCATTGCCAGAGTTGATGGTGGGGACTGGTGATGGCCTGACGTTAGTTTTTTTATTTATTTAAAAAAAATTATTTTTGGTAAGTGAAATAAGAAGCATGAATTTATGAATTAGTAGACACGTGATACATTTTAATTCGTGGAGCATAGAGTGGTATAGAGAGTTTGAAACAGAAGATTTTGACTCTTTTTTATATACAACTATTTAAATTATATCAAAAACATGCATTTGTTTAAATAGAAAATGTTGATCATAATTGATGATTAATTTACCATAATAATTTAAGACTTCAATTTTTTTTATATCAATATCCCACATGGTAATTTGTCATCATTATCCATTCAATACCCCCACATGGCCACACATTAATCTCTCTCTCTCTCTCTCTCTCTAGAATAATAAATTTTCATCTCTTTTAATAATGCTAAAATTTGTCAACATTATCTATTCAATACCCCACATGGCCACGCATTAATCTCTCTCTGTCTCTCTCTCTCTCTCTCTCTCTCTCTCTAGAACAATAATAATGCTAAAAATTTTCTATATATAAAATTGACCTCGTTTTGATCATTATTAATTCATCGAGTTCCATGTTAAATTCGTCTTTATCCTAGTAGATTGAAGTTATTAATTCATCGAGTTCCGTGTTAAATTAGTCTCTATCCTAGTAGATTGAAGTTATTAAGTGATTCTATTTTAAGGAAGTTGCAATAGCTTTTGATAAATTAGAATTTATTACTATTTTATATTACAATGATTCTATACTAGCCTCATCACGCGCACTTGTGCATGTAATGAAACTTTTTAGGGCACTCATTAATAATTTATTTTAGGAAAATTTTGATATCACTTTGATGGGAAATGAAAAAACACGCGCACTTTGTGCATGTAATGAAACTTTTTATGACACTCATTAATAATTTATTTTAGGAAAGTTTTGATATCACTTTGATGGGAAATGAAAAAAGCTGTCAAAATATTATTTACTTTTTTTTCATTTCCCATAAAAACTTTCTTTAAATAAATTATTAATGAGTGCCCTAAGGGCACTCGTTAGCATTTCCCTTTTTTTTAAATAGTTTTTTTTTTTAATATGAACTTGGGGTAGATTTTTTTTTTTTTTTTTAATAGGAACTTTGTGTGTGTAATGAGACTTTTTTTTTTAGATAGTTTTTTATTTTAATAGGAACTTGGGGTAGGTTTTTTTTAGAACATTGTGTTTTTTTTTTTTATAGGAACATGGGGTAGATTTGGTTGTGTAGATAGGATAGTGGATAGTTTTATAGAACATGGGGTAGTTTTATAAGCATGAGTATGTTTTTTGTCTTTAATTTTTGTCAATTTACAGTTTTAACTTCATTTTTATGTTTTAGGAAAAAAATAAGTTAATTAAATTAGGGGTGTGGGGGAGGATTTGTTCCAAGCCCACAAGCAGTTTGTCCACTTTGGGGCCGAAGGACCTGCACGGTTTTGTTCTTTGCAAGCAACGTGAGCAGTGTTTTAGACTTGCTCTCGCATCGAAGCAAGATACGCCCCACTCATGCCTTATAAGCCTTAGCTGAAGGCAAGAGTGTCACGTCCCAAACCCGATACCCAAATTGGTGACCATGACCAGCATATTAATATCAAGCCTAAAAACAAGAACCAGTTAAACTTTTTACAAAAGCTTCCCTCTTTCTTTTCATCCTTGTTTCTTTGCTTAAATAATATAACTTTTCACTTGACTTTCAGAGCATCTATACTGTACTCAAAGAATAACATAATCCACCTGTTACTCAAATTCTAAATTTCACATAATACGTCTCTTAATACCTTAAGGTACACAACTTTCATTAGATCTTAAAATACACAATACTACAAAGCTAAACATCAAATTGTTAATTTGGGATCTATACTTTTAAAACTAAAACCAGCTCCTTCCAAAACTCGACTAAGACTCCCTCTGCTCCAAAATAAAACCTGTTGACTGAAAGAGTGGAAGGGGTGAGTTACATAGCTCAGTAAATGTAAGATACATGAGAATTTAATAAAGATGCATGTAAATCAAATCATTTCATTCTATGAATATTCAGATAGGAAAATATCTTTTCATGCATAGTATTTTATACTATTTATAATAATAACTTATACACTCTTCGTAGGAAAATAATTGTTCTCTTTTTTCTTATCAGAATAATATTACCAAAACCTTTCAGATTGAATTTCTTTCACTTCTTACAAAGTCACCAAATATAATATTGATTGTTTAATATCATATACATAGATACATACCTACATATATATATATATATATATATATATTCTCATTACAAAATAATTATTTTAACTTAAATCAAATAATTGGTAATTTTGTCTTAAACTAGAAACATCTTGACGAAGAAGAAACTTTTATTCATAAACTTCTTCTCGTAAAATATTATAACTTTCATAGTACTTAATGTTTCGTAAAGAACAGATATCTGATAACTTTTTAACATAAACTTGTACTTTCATCAAAAGTTTTATCTTTACAGAACACTAAAACATTTTCATTAAATTCTTTATTTTTAAAGCACAACAGAACTTCAGAAACTTTTATCTTTAAAGAACAGTTTTTCTTTTCCTCAGAAACTTCTTTTCATGAGAGCTTTTAACTTTTCATAATACATTTAAATAAAATCATTCTCTCATGATCAATAACATAATATAGTTGTTCATAACATATTGGTTAGTCCATATCTGATAAGTTTGTACTTATGAGAGCGGACGCACCACCATCCTCAATACATACTTTAATTGTGCGTGGACGAACCGTCATCCTCAATACATACTTTAATCGAGCGCGAACGAATCGCCATCCTCAATAATACTTTGGTTGAGCGCGGACGCACCGCCATCCTCAATAATACTTTGATCAAGTTTAGATTACCAAAGGACATAACCCGAAAATATTTCATAATAATAGCATTTTCATTCTTTTCTTTAAACATCATGTTCGTGGAAATTAGTAATGGCATCAATATGCTTAAATCATATACATAAGGTTTCGAAAGCTCACGAACGTATCATTGTTTGAAATATACTTATATGTCATATCTCTAATAAAAAACATTTTAATGCATAATACGCTTTAAAATAAACTCATGACTTACCAAATGCTCATATAACTTATCCCTTACCTGAAAACAGAGGAACCGATAGCCTACAGTTGAAAAAGCTTAGACCTGGGGCTGACCTGGGGCTAGTAACACCTAAACCAAATATCAAAACTTATTACTTACTATCATTATTCTTTATCATAAACTTACACATTCATCTCAAAGTCTATCTCTTAGAATCAAGGAAATCATAACCCCACCTCAAAGAGGTTCCCCAAACACAAAATACATTCATCAAAAAACATGATGTACCAAATCATAAAAAAAAAACCATTGTTTTAATGTTCATATTCAGATCATGTTAATCAGCTTTAAAATCAATTCAGAATGTGTTTGAGATTGGAAGCAATGGTGCATGCATAAACTTACACAAGGCAACATACAGCATGAACAAAACAGTTTCATAAAAACAATAGTTGAATGGTTTAGAACATCTCCTTTTAGTACTAAACCTTAAACCAAGTTATACAAAATTAATCTATGATCTAGACATACCAAAAGATAAGCATATTAAATTATAACTCAAAACATTCACCTTAACTTTAGAATTAAATCCTCAAAGTTAGATATGTCCCTTACTGTTCACTGTTTTATTCCAGCAGCATAAACTTAATTTATAAAATACAAATGGACTATCAATTTACATCCAATTTTCATGCCAATTTACAGAGCCACTTCTATGGCTGTCTAGTAGATTCCATATCATTTTTAGAGCCAAATAATAAAACAATGATTTACTAAAAATCATATAAGACAACATACTCAAATCTGTCCTAATAGAATTTTATGCAACTTAAAAATTAAACCATTATTTTATATTGATCCAAAAGCTATGAGACCACTTCCAATACAATCATATGTGTGTTAGCATTCGTAAGAACTACTCTTAGCATCCTAATTCACTGTATACAATTTAATACATAATTTACTATGCATAAACACAGAATCTGTCACAGTGACAGCTTTGCAACATTTTCTTGTAAATTCACAAACAATTATCAAACGATGGTATTTTCATATGGGGATTTTTATACACGCATTAGACATGATAGAAAACACTTATATAAAGTCATTTAACCATTTATAGCAAAATTATGTACAAAAAAAATCTTAGCAGTAACATCAAAAGTACTCATCCTAACTTTTTATTAATTCCTTAGTCATACACAATCATTAATTAGTAAAAAACCCTAATCTACCTTCAACAAATCACCAACACAGTTTCAAAACTTCTTGAAACACTATATATATATATATATATATATATAGACTTACAAGTTTCCTAATTTTACAAACCACAAATGCCATTACTAAAATTCCTCGAAGAAATCATGGATTCTAAGATGAGAGTAGCTAGAACCCTTACCAAGTTTCTGGTTCTTGAGGGGAAAAATGGGAATAGCATGTGTCAACATGCATGATGCTTTGACATTAAATGTGTTGAATTTCCATTGGTTGCATGTGTGGGTAGAATTCTACTATAACATCTCATGTATCATGCTTAATTAAAACACCAACTATGTATCTAATAACTTAAACCCCTTAATATAATTTTGTACATACTTAGTATATATATATAATATACAAATAGCCATTAATTATTTATAATCTTTACAATTCTTATCCAAAAGCATTATAAAATAATATATTTATTAAATATTCTTCTATTAATTATAAAAAGAAAATGGCTTAAAATAGTAATTAACCACTCAAACATATAGTTTAATTATAAAGTTGAGTCGGGGTGTTACAAGAGTGTACCACTACAATACATGTGTTGTAGTGGTACACTCTTGCCTTCAGCTAAGGCTTATAAGGCATGAGTGAGGCGCATCTTTCTTCGATGTGGGAGCAAGTCTCAAAAACTGCTCACGTCGCTTGAAGGAACAAAGCTGTGCGGGTCCTTCGGCCCCAGAGCAGACAAACTACTTGCAGGCTTAGAACAAATCCTCCCCCACAAGGGGTATTTTTAAAAGTCAAAAAGACAATAACTAACTTCTGAATCCTCTTAATATATAGAGATTATAGATAATTTTTATATTTATAAATATTTTTAATTTTGAATGTCTATGTACAAGAAAATATCAATTTGGATATGAACTTTTTTTAAAAGAATAATATATAAATTAATTAAATATTAAATAATATCTCTTACTAAATTGTTACTAGAAATAAAAAACCACATATGAGTAAAAAAATTAATAAAAAAGAGTTATAGTATAATAAAATATAAAAATAAGACAATAGAAATTTAACAATGAAAATTATTGTTGTGGGACCGAAGATTTTGGCAACCGCGGCCCACCTTATACTGAGCCCAAGGCCCACGCCGAGGAGGAAGAAATGGCCGAGGACGAAAGAAGCAAGTCCAAAGTATCCTGAAACGTCGTCGAGGACGATCCTGTCCTCGGCCAACCGAGATCACAAAAGGGAAGAGTGGCATGCCATCAAAGGCAGCTTCCCAGAGCATCCCAAGGAAAAGGATAGGTGCAATGGGTCAGTCATGGGAGCACGGTGGAGAAGCAATTCAAGGAAAAACTATCACCTCCGCATTGAATACCCACAACTAACATCCTGGCCGCATTGATGAGGGAATGACCCCTAAACAATGCTACCTTGGTTACCGCAACTCACAGAACGCCAGAGAGGGTGTCTGATGGGACAGACACTCAAATATAGGCTTGGATGATCAACAAGTGGAAGGTCAAGATCGTTTAAAGAGGACTATATAATAGGAGAAACCCACCATAGAGAAGAGGGGGGATAGCACTGTAACAATCTCCAGAACTCCTGTAACCATTCTCATTCAATATTTACTAGACCAAAACTCCTCGGATTGTGCCGAGAACAAACTTTCTTTGATAAACTCATTTCATCTCTATTTGATTGTCACGAACACCATATTAACTATTGTCTATGCACTAAAACCAAGCTCTTTGACCCGCTCTCTACAAATTCATTGTATTGGCTAATTGGGTCTGAGTCCACTCATCCAATAAAAGAAGTGCTCAAACCCAATCCATATAATATTGTGGGGCTGAAGAATTTGGCAATCGTGGTCCACCTTATACTGAGCCCAAGGCCTACGCCAAGGAGGACGAAATGGCCGAGGACGAAAGAAGCAAGTCCAAAGTATCCTGAAACGTCGCTGAGGACGATCCTGTCCTCGGCCAACCGAGATCACAGAAAGGAAGAGTGGCATGCCATCAAAGGTAGCTTCCCAGAGCATCCCAAGGAAAATGACAGGTGCAATAGGTCAGTCATGGGAGCACGGTGGAGGAGCAATTCAAGGAGAAACTGTCACCTCCACATTGAATGCCCACAACTAACATCCTGATCGCATTGATGAGGGAATGACCCCTGAACAATGCTACCTCGGTTACCGCAACTCACAGAACGCCAAAAAGGGTATTTGATGGGACAGGCACTCAAATATAGGCTTGGATGATCAACAAGTGGAGGCCAAGATCATTTAAAAATGACTATATAATAGGAGAAACCCACCATATAGAAAGGGGGGATAGCACTGTAACAATCTCCAGAACTCCTGTAACCATTCTCATTCAATATTTACTAGAACAAAACTCCTTGGATTGTGCCGAGAACAAACTTTCTTTGATAAACTCATTTCATCTCGATTTGATTATCACAAATACCATATTAACTGTTGTCCACGCGCTAAAACCAAGCTCTTTGACCCGCTCTCTACAAATTCATTGTATTGGGCTAGTTGGGTCTGAGTCCACTCATCCAATAGAAGAAGTGCTCAAACCCAGTCCCTACAATATTGTGGGACTGAAGAATTTGGCAACCGTGGCCCACCTTATACTGAGCCCAAGGCCCACACCAAGGAGGAAGAAATGGCCGAGGACGAAAGAAGCAAGTCCAAAGTATCCTGAAACGTCGCTGAGGACGATCCTGTCCTCGGCCAACCGAGATCACAGAAAGGAAGAGTGGCATGCCATCAAAGGCAGCTTCCCAGAGCATTCCAAGGAAAATAATAGGTGCAATAAGTCAGCCATGGGAGCACGGTGGAGGAGCAATTCAAGGAGAAACTGTCACCTCCGCATTGAATGCCCACAACTAACGTCCTAACCGCATTGATGAGGGAATGACCCCTGAACAATGCTACCTCGGTTACCGCAACTCACAGAACGCCAGAGAGGGTGTCTGATGGGACAGGCATTCAAATATAGGCTTGGATGATCAACAAGTGGAAGACCAAGATCATTTAAAAAGGACTATATAATAGGAGAAACCCACCATATAAAAGGGGGGGATAGCACTGTAACAATCTCCAGAACTCCTATAACCATTCTCATTCAATATTTACTAGAACAAAACTCCTCGGATTGTGCCGAGAACAAACTTTCTTTGATTAACTCATTTCATCTCTATTTGATTATCACAAACACCATATTAACTGTTGTCCACGTGCTAAAACCAAGTTCTTTGACCTGCTCTCTACAAATTCATTGTATTGGGCTAATTGAGTCTAAGTCCACTCATCCAACAGAAGAAGTGCTCAAACTCAGTCCCTACAATTGGCGCCGTCTGTGGGAAGGGCCTGTGTGATAGCGAGTGCAACGGTTAGTTAAGGTGGGATCAGGCCCCCATCAGCAAGAGCCCCTAGGGAAAACCATTATGGTGGACAGTTTACTATGTGAGTAAGACACTACATGAGGCACACACAGTTGTTGTCTTAACTCAACTTCTGCTCAGGTCTATACTTCGAAGTGCGGATTATACAGGGAGGATTGCTAAATGGGGCACAGTTCTAGGGGCTTCTGACATCGGGTACATGCCTCGTACCTCTGTCAAGGGTCAAGTCCTCGCGAATCTGGTGGCCGAGTTCGCTTGCCCTCCGTTGGAGGAAGTGGCAGCAACACAGAGCGATTCAAAGGGGCTCCACGACGGGGCTAGTTTTGGAAGGTACATGTTGATATCTTTTAATCTATTGAAGTGGTTAAACGGAACCTTAGCTATGACGGGTCCTCAGACCTTTTGCTTTAGGGGAATTAACACACACTGACAATTATCTAAGTGTTAGATAGAACCAAGATCTTACGTGGCTCCTCAGACCACAAACCTATGGGGAAACTAATAACTTTTGACAATTATCTAAGTGTTAGACAGAACCAAGGTCTTGCATGGCTCCTCGGACCACAAACCTATGGGGAAACTAATAGCTTTGGACAAATATCTAAGTGTTAGACCGAACCGAGATTTCACATGGCTCCTCGGACCACAAACCTATGGGGAAACTAATGACTTTCGACAACTACCTAAGGATTGAACAGAATCAGGGTGTTGTACGGATCCTTGGACCACAGCCCTCAAGGGGATTAACTACTTCAAGCATCTATCTGAGTGATGAGCAAAATCTAAAAGGAGACTGGCTCCTCGAATCGCTTACCCTTTCCCCATTCAACAAAGATGTAAACAAATGCAAGTCCATGAGTATCACTTAAGGTGTTCCAAGTACGTTCAACAACAACAACAAAAAAAAAAAAAAGAGGGGTAAACTGCATAAATGAGATTACTCCATTATCAAGTAAAACATGAGTTGAAGTTTGCATTGTGGGCTTAACATTTTTTGTTACCCATTCAATAAAAGAACCTTAGCTATGTCGGGTCTCTCAGACCTCCTGCTAAGAAGAACCTTAAGTATGTTGGGCTCCTCGGACCTCCTGCTAAGTGCTTAAACAAAGCCTAAGGCAGGCCTAGGTCCTCGGACCAGACGCTTGGGGGAAACCAATGCTATGACATCATTATAAATGTCGAACAGAGCCTTGATACATGACGGTCCCCTCGGATCACTTACTTTAAATTAAACATTCTTTGATGGTTGCACAGTTTGCGGTATAAAGCACACGGTTATTTTCCTGATTATTTCTATGTAGTTAGCTTATTTAAAGTTAGCAGCCAGGTGCTATCGTCGGTTTTGTTAAAGTCAGGGTGACAACTTTTCGTTACTGCCGACAGCATCAATTCTATGTCCCATTGGAGGGAAAAATAACAACACACCCATTAATAAAATAGTTACTGCAAAGAAAGAAAAGATTCATAAAGTAAAAAGCGCAGCCCTTTTTATTAAATAAAGGAAAGGTACATCATATATAAAGCGGCTTAAGCAGGCTTGTTTTAAAGCTAACTATAAAAAGATAAAACCCATAGGAATGGTAGATTCACAACCTTGTTCTCGCAGCAATCGAGCCAGTATGGGTGGTACTGACAATGAGAAAGAAGAAGAGGCGAAAACGCTTGATGGACCCCTTTTCTCCTAACTGCAAGATGTTCTGCTATCAAGGCTGAGAAACAGGAAACCCGTTTATCCTTGTCCTTGTTGATTTGCTTGATCAACCTTGGGTCGGTTTCACATCTATGCACACATGATATATGTCGCCAGGTGAGACCCGATCTTTGTCGCACCAAAAGTCTGACGCAATCTACACCTGCTTTGGTTCTTGGCTGAAGGAGGAGGGTCTTCTTTCTTGCTCGGTTGAAAGGTAGGAACATCTTTGGCCTCTGCTTTCTTTGCCTTAACTGCGTCATCCAGGATTTGTAAATGAGAAAGAATGGTTTCCCCAGGGTACCTTATATAGAAGGCGAAACCTAGTGGAAATTAATTCGCACGGGATTTAAAGAGTTACAAGCGAAATAAATCCCGCCCAATTTTCGAAGAAATCCTCAACCGTTGGATCTGCGTCACTTCATAAAGATATTAAGGAGGGCGCGCCTCGTATACCGAAGCACCAAGAACGTGCCTTGGACAAGTGAAAAGACTCTAGCACTGACAGAGGACAAGACTTGACAAGCCATGACAAAGGCCCGAGGACATCAAAATCCTCCTCTTCGTCCGAGGAGCCGGACAGCAGGATTTTGAGAGGCTATTGTGGGGCCGAAGAATTTGGCAACCGCGGCCCACCTTATACTGAGCCCAAGGCCCACGTCGAGGAGGAAGAAATGGCCGAGGACGAAAGAAGTAAGTCTAAAGTATCCTGAAACGTCGCCGAGGACGATCCTGTCCTCGGCCAACCGAGATCACAGAAGGGAAAAGTGGCATGCCATCAAAGGCAACTTCCCAGAGCATCCCAAGGAAAAGGACAGGTGCAATGGGTCAGCCGTGGGAGCATGGTGGAGGAGCAATTCAAGGAGAAACTGTCACCTCCGCATTGAATGCCCACAACTAACGTCCTAGCCGCATTGATGAGGGAATGACCCCTGAACAATGCTACCTCGGTTACCGCAACTCACAGAACGCCAAAAAGGGTGTCTGATGGGACAGACACTCAAATATAGGCCTGGATGATCAACAAGTGGAAGGCCAATATCGTTTAAAGAGGACTATATAATAGGAGAAACCCACCATAAAGAAGGGGGGGATAGCACTGTAACAATCTCCAGAACTCCTGTAACCATTCACATTCAATATTTACTAGAACAAATCTCCTCAGATTATGCCAGAACAAACTTTCTTTGATAAACTCATTTCATCTCTATTTGATTGTCATGAACACCATATTAACTGTTGTCCACGCGCTAAAACATAGCTCTTTGACCCGCTCTCTACAAATTCATTGTATTGGGCTAGTTGGGTCTGAGTACACTCATCCAACAGAAGAAGTGCTCAAACCCAGTCCCTACAATTTTAATGATATTCAAATATTTAATATAACTATTCTTGATTAAATAAAAATGACTATATTATTTTTTAAATGCTTAGATCGCTTTATTGACAATATTTGTTTTTTCAAAAGTAACTTTTTCCAACATTAAAAATATTGAAATATTACTTTAAATATTTTTGTAGGTACTAGAATTTTGATGGCTCAAGCCCACTGAGAATAGTGAGGCCCCTTCCTTCAAATTAAGCTCAAAACAATTTTGTTGTAAGTTAAACTAGGTTTAGGATTGAGTCTGAAGATCCAATTATGTATAGAACAGACTGATTCAAAGAGTAATTAAGATTTATGCTGTCTTCGGGAAAATCCGAAGACGAGTTCTTATTCAAGAATTCTTACTAGTTCTATCCTAGGTTCTTTACCCCTGTTCTTGTTCTTATCTTTTTAACTATGCTTTTCCTTCAAAATTAGCATCCCCCTCACTGGGAAGTTCCCCTCCCTTATATACTCTTTTCCTTTGCATCCTAACCCTCCACTTGTATATTTCAAGGCTTTCCTTAAGACACCTGTCCCATCCAAGTTCTGCTAAATGTGGTAAAAGGGGCTGCTTAGCTGTGAATCTATTGTTCAGGTGTCATTTTTTCATTAATGCAGCTGATAAGGTTGTTGCTATACATTCAATGTGGAGGGGGTAGGTAACCTTTTATAGGAAACTTCTTCCCACTGCCTTGGCCGTCCCCTAGAAGGCTATTTCTCCTACTCGAGCGCTCTTGTGACACTGCGCGCCTCTCCTACCCTCTCCTTGGGTCAGAGGCGCTTTACAAATGAATTGGTGAAGGACATACCGCTCTGTATCAAGGACAGAGCTAGGACTTTGAGTTGGGGGGGCAAAAGTATAAACATTTTTTTTTTTTTTTTTGAAACTCCAAGTTTTTTGAAACTCCAAGTAAGCATTCATTTAGAAGAGAAATGCTATGTCCACAATATTTTCACTATATTTTCACAACAAATCGTAAGTGGTAGGTTGTTATTGGTTGTTATTAGTGAGGAAAAAAGTAATTTAAGTTGTAGATTCAAATTAGAACCAATAACAACTTACCACATGTGATTTGTTGTGAAAATGTTGTGGACGTAGCACTTCTCAATTTAGAAAGTTAAGGTTTTTTTTTTTTTTTTTTTGGTGTCTTGTGTGTTGTCAAATATGTGTGGGCGTTCACTTAGATTAGTTAGAATTGGCTTAGGAATTTTTTATTTTATTTTATTTTTTGTTTGTGTCTTGCGTGGGTTTGTTTTGGAGTGTTGTTTGGGCTTAAGTTTGTTATTGGTAAATTTTTTTGTTAAGCTTGTTAAATTTATTTCAAATTTTAGATCAATAAAAATTTTTATAACCTTTAAAAAGATCAATAATATTGTTGAGAGGGAAAAGTGCAAATTTATTGAAACAAATTGCTAAAATTAATACACACACATATATACTAAAAAAAATTGAAAAAATTTAGGGGGGGCTCCAACTATAGTTCCGTCACTGCTCCGTATCCTCCTCCATCCTCGAACTCTCCACAATTTTAAAT
This sequence comes from Quercus ilex subsp. ballota, assembly GCA_032727855.1. Lineage (NCBI taxonomy): Eukaryota > Viridiplantae > Streptophyta > Magnoliopsida > Fagales > Fagaceae > Quercus > Quercus ilex. The sequence continues at coordinate 4,311,255 of CM064917.1, read as the reverse complement.
AATTAGCCATATAATATAATCATTGAGAATGAGGCATTAACTAAATTTGAATACACAAAATTGATTAGTAATTTTTCATTTTAAGAAGCAGTAAACTTTTAAATTTATTTACTACATTGAAATGCAAAATTACTAATTAAATATGAAAAAACCACATTTAAAATTTTCCTCTTAGGCCTCAAACTATATTGAGTTTTCATGTATATATCAATACCCTATTAATGAGGGTATTAAGAAGGAAAGAAATTCCAACAAGTTTGGCCTCTTTACCCAGATGATGGTACATAGGAAATATGATTCTCCATGTTAAATGATGTGATATAGATATACTTTTAGATTTGTAATATTTAATTTAATTCATGGAATATATACATTTAAAACAAAGATAGAAACAATAAAGGGCGGGCTTTTTCTTGATTATGAGACAAGTTAAGAGCTCAATACATAGAATGCGTGGTATTGGTCAAGAGCATAGATAAAATAATTGCTCAGAAGACTCATTCATTGACTAGAAAGAATTGGTCAGGAGCACACAGAAAATAATTGCTCATATCCAAAGACTCATTCATTGACCATAAAGAATAAGAGTGAGAGACACCAAAAAATATTAAAGAAAGTTAATGCAGCAAATCATGTTTCAGTAGACCAAGTTGTGTTTCATACGATAGTATAAAAAATTCAAGTCTTTGCCTTGTTGACCGGCAAACACTGTTCTAGATGCTTGATTTTCGCTTTGTTTCCTCGTCTATTCCTTTAAACACTATTCTCATGATAGCAATACATGACCTAATAGCCTTGGATTCCTCCTTTTGATTTTTTCTTCATTTTGAATACTTCCTCACATGTTTCGAAAACTCACAGCAAGTTCTTCCCATGATCATAGATGGTTCAGCCTCAAAAGTGTATATAAGAATGTGTCATAACAATGTTGTAGTGCAATTCAAGTTAGCAAACAAGCTTGTTAGAACTTGATTCCATTTCTCACAACAATTCTATCATGAGGAAATCTGAAGACCTTGAGCAAGTTTTCCATTACTTTGATGAAGATGGTGATGGGAAAGTATCAGCCTCAGACTTGAGACATGGTTTGAGTCTTATGGGTGGAGACCTATTTTCAAAAGAGATTGAGGTTGCAATGGGGGCATTGGATTCTGATGGAGATGGTTTCTTGGGTTTAGAAGATTTTATTGGGCTAATGGAAGGAGGAGAAGAGGAAGAGAAGATAAAGGATTTGAGAGAGGCTTTTGCAATGTATGATATGGAAGGTTGTGGCTTTATTACACCCAAGAGTTTGAAAAGAATGCTCAGCAGATTGGGTGACTCAAAGTCGATTGAAGAGTGCAGAGTGATGATCAATCAGTTTGATTTGAATGGAGATGGTGTGCTTAGTTTTGAAGAATTTAGAATTATGATGCTGTAATCATTTTAGACATCCCCTGTGTGATGATTAGATATTTAATGTGTCAATCATTTTAGGCATCCCCTGTGTAATGATTAGATTTTTGGTATGTGTCTCAGTCATTTTAGGCATCCCCTGTGTGATGATTAGATTTTTAATGTGTGTATCAATATTTCTTTCAATTCACCAGTTTCTAAAATATACAGTTGCAATGTTGTTTTCAATTGAATTTTATTAGTGTTAATTATTCTTTACTTGTATTATTTCATAGTATAAAGTGTAAAAAGAATTTATTATGATAAAATGGGTGGCATTTCTTCCATTAACATTTATTTCTATGAACTAAATGTTATTACACATTATCGCTCTTACAGTGTATGGTCTTATAATCATGTAGGACCCACATACTATGAGAGGAAGAATGTTATATATAAATGCGTAAGGTACGTTCTCTTCATGTACACCTTTAACATATGCTAAATTTACTCTCTCTCTCTCTTTTTTTTCTTTTTTTTTTAAAAAAAATTTGAGGTGAAAATCTTATTTTAACTTAATCTAAGTATACATGTGTGCAAAACTCCATACTGAAAACTTGAACCCCGGCTTTTGTCTCTCCTACCTTACAAGAATTTGTAGTTATGAAGTGATTATCATGCCAAAAGTATGTGGTGATATATATGCTAAATTAACTAACAAGTTTGACAATTAAACCCTCTCTTGTATAAGTGATCATCAACATCACTTGTGGAGATCACCAAGAGACCACAACTCGCGCATACAGTGACACTATTACTAGCTTGGCCTGAGGGATCCGCCTTTCAAATTAAACGTATAAGAAAAAAAAAAAAAAGGGAATAATTGGCCTTCAACAAGTCTTGGACCTCTTGGTGCAGATGGGCCTATTGATCTCGCTCAAAATTTTGTAAAATTCATTGATGAGACAGATATATAAGCAGATAACGTTTAAAGGGACATCATTTTAATACTATCTTATAAATGAAAAATAAATCAATTCGAAAATTGCTATATTTTATATAAATTTAAATAAAATTTATAAATAAAAAGAAGATATTGACCTTTAGGTATAGACCATAGAATAAGTTAAAAGCTATTAAAATTTTGATCATAAACTTTTTATTAAAAAATAAATCATATATTATGATGTCCCAAGAGAGAATAAAAGACAAACAAAAAACAAAAAAGAGGAGAGAAGGAATTTTTCTACCTTCTAAAAACTTCTTCCTTGAGCACATCGAGATAGAAATAATGCAGGGCAAAGTACAATTTCATAGATTAATTGTATGCATAGCTTCAAATTTTCAACTTGTCTAAAACTATAATAATACTCCCAAATATACGACGCAGCAATTTCCATTCTTTTCCTTATAAACATGAAGGAACTTTTATCATTTTTTAAAATAACTTTTTCCCTTTTTTTCTTTAATTTTTTATTTATTTTTACTCATTTCCCTGGAAAAAAGAAAAAGAAAAAAAAAAGAAGCATATTTGCGCTCCATTTGTTTCGATGGAAAACATTGTGTAAAGATAGTTTTCTATGTTTTCCAGTGTTTGATAGCATTAGAAAAAATGAGTCAAAGGAAAAATATATTTGATCAACATAAAAAGTATAGCTTATTTTTAGAGATTGTTTTCCACTAATTTTTTTTGGAAAACAATTATATCTTACTGTAAGTTAAATAAGGGAAGCTAAAAAATTGTTTTCAACTTATTTAAGGTTACCACCAAACATAGGAAAATGATAGTTTTATAGAAAACAGTTTTTGAAAAATAACTCATTTTCTAGAAAACATTATTGCCAAAACAAAAAATTTTGGGACAAATGGATATTCGAAATTTAACACAACAAACACAAAAAAATTTACAACTCTTTTTACAACAATTGAAATTTTGAAGTCAATGAATATGATAAGTCAATGAGTATGATTAATAAATTTCAAAAGGGAAATTTCTAAAATTGCTACAGATTTTACTATATAAAGCTTGCAAAATGAAGTGGCACTGAACATGATTACTGAATCCTAACCACTAAATAAATGAATGTTTAAATTGTTTTTTGGTGATCAACACACAATAGTTTGTAAGCTCTATGAAACAAATTTTGTAGTAGCACCGAAATCCTCTACAATTTCTAGGTTACTCTACCATATAGAGTTCTTTAAATATTCACTTTTTATTTATACTAAAAGGCTAAAATTATGCCACACCATCAATCTAGCTAGTGACCTAATCATAAAAATAATTTTAAAAAAAAAAAAAACATTAAATCATTTCAAAAATGTGCCATATTAAATAAATGTTTGAAGTACATTTGTAAAGGTTATATAGTAAAATTTGTAATGTTTTTTAAATTTAGTTAGAATTGAGTGATGTTAAGGATACTACAAATTAATTTTTATAAAATAATCGTTACACGCTAACGTGTCATTAATCACAAAAAAATCATTCGAAAAATTATTTATATTATATTATTTAAGTTAACACAAATCATATTCTTAACACAGTAGTTTATATTTTTTTTATAATAAAATTTGCAATAGTTCTACATTTTTTATTATTGAAATTTAGGAGGAGTTGCAACTTGGAATGATGCGAAGGCGAGGCCTGTGGAAGTGTCAAAAAGAAGCATAATATGAAACAGAGCTTTGTACCCTTAAAAGCATTAAAAAGCCTAAGGAATTTCAGTGGCACACACTGAAAAGTGAAAACAAATCAATGTTTAACACCTAAGATCTTCCTTTTTATATATTTAAGCCTCATGATCATGAATTGACAACCATAGACTTGATTACCAAAAAAAAAAGACAACCATAGACTTAGAAAGTGATTCGCTTGCAGCTTACGCGGATGTGGCACTGAAATATTCTTTGTGGGAATTTATTGGATAATTCAGGAGTATTGTCACTCTTCTCACATGGAGAGGAGGGAGCAACGCTCTATTACTACACAACATGTACTCTTACTTTATTACTTTCAAAAAAAATAAAAAATAAAAAAAACAAAGAAAGAAAGAATAATTTCAACAATACAACTATCATTATTTTTAATTAAGGACATAACTTTTTTCACAAGCAATTTCACAATTTGTTTTAGATGATAAGTCATGATTATGCAACATCATTTTCATATGAATCAACCACTGATACACCAATTACATCATGCTATAAAAAATTGTCACTAGATTATTTTTTTTCTTTAGCAAGTGGGTAAGGATAAGGGAGGCAATCATAATATAGTAGGCATGGGCAGTAAGCTGAGTTGTTTATGAATAATACGAAGCAATTTTAAATATATAAATTGCTCATGTTGGTTTATTTAACAAATAAACCATACTCAAAATAACATCTACTATTTGAATATGATATATACGTATACATGCACATATAAAATTGTTTAAATGAGCATTCATGTGTGCTTTAATCACATGAGCTAAAATAATAATTCATGTGATAAATGGTTTGTCACATGAACCACCATGTAATGGATACCTAATTTGAAAGAATAATTTGTTGTTTGTAAATAAGCTCATCAAATATCACATTACTATTTAATTTATTGCAAGATACACAATATATTTTGTAATAAAAGTTTATTAATTTAGTTATTAATTTTTTTTATTTTTTATAACTAAAAATTAATTTACCTAACTAACTTAAATTGAAAAACGGTGTTTTGAGTTTAAATAAGCATTTGTAAATTAAAAAAAATTATAAAGCTGTGGTTAAAAATAGAGTTTATGGACCCAATATAATTTTAACTAAAAATTACAATTTATCAATCATTAAAAAAAAAAAAAAAAAAAAAAAGTCTATTTTTATTTTATATAAGAAAATATTAAGACAATAAAATAAATATATTTGAGTTAATTAATTAACATACAATTTAGCTTGGTAGATCACAATATCATCTTTTTATGGAACAAATTAAGAAAGGAAAGAATCAATACCTGAAAAAGCTAGTCCACAACCAAACCCTATTAGTGAGTGAATCTTTGTTATAACTAAATAATAGTGCTAACTCATGCAGCAACCATCATCGTAGAGAGAGAGAGAGAGAGAGAGATGGAGGAAACGACGGCGTCTCCTCAAACGAATGATAATAATAACAATAATAATATTGCAATGGAATACGAAATAGTGACTACTGCCACCTCCTCCGGTCCACACTTCTCCGGATTGCGTTCCGATGGCCTTATTCTCGGCCCCACCACCACCACGTCACCACCTTCTTCCGACCGCGGTTCATGCTCCTCCCCTGGATCCCCCGGTGACCCTATCAATCCTCCCAAACAGCCCTTCGTCATTGGTAATATATGTATATTGTTATTATACTATGAATACTATATAATGCTAATAATTTTATTCTGTCATTTACGTTTAGTTCTAGGACCGACCAAACAACCTCGGAGAACACAAACTCAAATCTACGTACTTCCTTGTTTTGTTTTGTTTTTTTGGTTTGTCGTTTTCCGGTTTTGACTTTATAATTTTTTATTGGATTGGAAAATTGTGAAGAACATAGCTTTAACTTTTGAATACTAATATTTTTCTACATGGTGATTAATGCAATTATTATGCAATTTATGCTACGTGAAAACACAATGTAATTTTTGTAATTTTGATAAGTTATCATTAAATGTATTATAAATTTTATTATAGTATTCTTATAATTTTTACAAACTCGTATATTTCATGTGGCACCCTTTTTATTTTTAGTAGTTTTATTTATGTATTTATTTTCAATTTTTATTTGCAAATGAGCTTTAACTTAAATAATACATGATGGTTAAGATAGTAGGTTTAAGACTCACCAGGCTTGGATGTAATACTAAAAAAATATATATAATATATATAAATCTGGAAATTTCAGGGGTCTCGGGAGGTACAGCATCAGGCAAGACTACAGTGTGTGACATGATGATTCAACAACTCCATGATCATAGGGTTGTGCTAGTCAATCAGGTGCATATTTTGTATTTTTCTTCTGAACTCCTTTGATTATTCATTACTCATTGCTTGAGTAATCACTTTGTAGTTTTACCTTCATGAATTTTCAAAGATTGTATTTGTTACTTGTTAAAAAGTGATACTATAAAGGAATGAGTTTTTTGAATTTTATAGATGAGAATATTGTATTGAAGGTAACTTAGCAAAGAAGGTTAATAGAATTGAAATCTTATTGCCTGTAATGTATTCCACATGTTATAAATCAATGAATCATAGTAACATAAGAACAGCAGGTAAAATCTTGCTATATTTTGTTTTGTGTCACAGAGTTTTGAATCTCATGAAATTGCCTGATTTTGTTTTAATGGCTCTATGAAAGTTTTCATCTTCTTACCCTCTTGGATGGGATTATGCTCTTTGTTAGTATTTTGAAAAGAGTATATTCTTTTAGTTTCTTAATAAATTTTGTGATGAATTTCGTAGGACTCATTCTACCGTGGTTTAACAGAGGAAGAATCAAAACATGTACACGAGTATAATTTTGATCACCCTGGTAAGTTAATCATGGATTAAGAGAAATGCAGGTTTTGAATAATTGTTGAATGTACCTTCTATTAGTTACAAATTTGTCATTCTATTAAAATATATCTGGTTTCTTTATAGATGCATTTGACACACAACAACTTTTAGAGTGTATTGGCAAGCTCAAATCTGGTCAGTCTGTTCAAGTTCCAATATATGATTTTAAGAACCATCAGCGATTCTCTGACCGTTTTCGACAGGTAGTTCTTTTGCCTTATGAAAACTATTGTAGTTCCAGTTGATATAGGTTTATACTCTTGTTAGAATTTGCTCAAATATTTGAGACAATGGCTTTTGTAACAAGCTAATGCAGTTAGAAAAAATTAAAAGTGGAACTGATAATGTAATGGGTGACACATATTGCTGTGGATTTTGCAAGCATACCTGCTATACTTTGTTCTTTTTTCCTTTTATCTAATGCTATCTTTTTAGTAGTATACTTCCTGTATACTGCAAATCTCTTTTTTCATCTTTCAATGAATTACTTAATTCTTACTGATCCAAAAAAATCTAAATCAATTCAATGGTCTGCACTATTGGCCTACTAATTAACTTTCATTTTCTTTTGTTTGGTCATATCTTGGCAGGTCAATGCATCTGATGTAATCATATTGGAAGGAATATTGGTTTTTCATGATCAAAGTGTCCGCAACCTGATGAATATGAAGATTTTCGTTGATGCAGGTTTCTTTCCTTATATCTTGTTAAACTTGTGAAGCTTTGATTGCTGGTAATATGTCCTGGTGTCCATGATATAACTATTGTCTTGGAACTGAGCATATTGCTATACAGACTTGTAACTTTGTTACCATTTAGTCGATATCTGGCAGCAAGTTCTGTCTTGTTAACTTTTCTATTCAAAGCACTGTCAAAGTGCAAATTTGTTTTCCTCTCATTAGCTATCTTACTGGCCTTACATTGTTATCTAGATGCTGATGTAAGGCTTGCCCGAAGAATAAAGCGTGACACAGTTGACAGAGGTAGAGATGTACACTCTGTTCTTGAACAGGCAAGAATCATTTTTCCTTTTATAAAATTAAATTGATACAACATATTGAACTGAGCGTATTGAGAAATATCAGGGCTGGGATGGTTTCTTGAGAAAACATCTGAGAGGCTTGAGCAGGTGTTTAAATAAATGAAAGAATGTAATGTAGTTAGGCCATGTATGATATGTGTCATGCAGGTCCTACAACCAGAAACAGCATTATATGCATTTCTGAAGGTTTGGAGCCCAATGAACTGCACAAATGGTCGTGATCATGCAGCATAAATTAAGACAAAGCTTGAATGTTGAAGATGATGCATCTCTTTTTTCTTTTCTTTTTAATTATGAAACGAAAAATGCATCTCCTAAAGTTTTTAAGTTATTTTTATTTATTTAAGTTTTATCTTTACATGCTCCTCTGTGAAAATAGAAATGTGAAAAAGGATACACAGGCTATTGGTTATGATAGGACTAATTGTCACTGGCATAAGCCGGGAAATGATCAATTATATAACTTCTTTTGTTCCTATCTGCAATTTTGCTTACCGTATGACATATATAAGAGTAACAATTTAGTTACTTCAAAACTAGGTAATAGGAATCAAACTATGCAAACAGTCATGTTTTCAATTTAATTTAGGTTTAACTAGAGTAAACAATAATTTGCCTGTTGGGTTGGAATTGAGCCATGGGAATCAAAATATTCTGCTTTTAATACAATTTTGGAAGGACCAGAAGTGGCAAAAGTTTTCTGAAAGCTTAGTTACAGTATTTTTCATTAATGAGCTGTAGTGTTCAAGGATGCATCTAGCTACTGTTATCTTGCTTGTGGCACTGCATTCTTCAATTGTGGGTGATAAAAGTTTTTCTAAGTTTAATCTTCTGGGTTTGGATTTTGATTTTGAACGAGATCAATCATTTGCTAGGAAAAATTAGTTTCTTAGTGTTTCATCAATTGTGCAGTATTCAAAGTTTGTCAAGCCTGCTTTTGATGGCTTCATTCTTCCATCAAAGAAATATGCTGATGTCATCATACCCCGGGGTGGCGACAATCATGTTGCAATTGATTTAATTGTGCAACATATTCGCACAAAGCTTGGTCAGCATAACCTCTGCAAGATATATCCCAATTTGAATGTTATTCAGTCTACATTCCAGGTATTTATCATCATCCTTTTCTTCTTTCTGTCACCTAATAGGGTAAATTTTTAACAGAACATTGTTCATACTGGACAAAACCAACAAAACTGAAACTACAAATTGACACAAACTTTTTTATTTGATCAGTAAACCACAATTTGACACAAACTAATTAACATAAAAGATATCAGGAGTGCTCCACACAGCAGCGAATCTTTTGTACACTGCAGTAACCGCCTAATATGGTCATACCTTGGTCTGAGTTAAACTGGATGCAACCTCTGAGTGGGTAGTAGTCTGATAACTTTAGGAGGGGTGAATATTAATTCTAATGATCATAATTCTAATCAGCTGCATTAAGAGATATAACATGTTCTGAGACAGGAAGATTGGAACAATGATTACCTGGGATAGAGTCCACATGCATAGTGTGTGCTTGAATTTCCTACTTTTCTCAAATTAAGCTTCATTATATTTTTCCTTTGTGTTTTATATAATGTTAGGATTGGTTTTACAGATAAGAGGCATGCACACTCTGATTCGTGACAAGGAAATAACAAAGCATGATTTTGTTTTTTATTCAGATCGTTTAATACGTCTGGTATGTAGAGACTGTTTATCCTGAGGACCTTCAATTTGTATATCCATTTATGTCTAACATATACTAAAAACCATAAATATTTCAGGTAGTGGAACATGGTCTTGGCTACTTGCCTTTTACAGAGAAGCAAGTAATCACTCCTACAGGTGTGTTTGAGGGCGAGGGGAGAAAAAAAAAAGTACAATGAAAATTTCATATTATAGAAACAAAAAGAAATAAAAATAAAGAAGTATATAATTCAAGTCGTGTGAGTTTGCACCATGCCTGGCTCAAGCTGGGCCTGTCACTGGAAAACTGCAATCCTTATTATCTGATTGGTACTTGATACTGCTATATCAAACTCTGCTGCAAATCACTTACAGTATCTTGTCCTATTCCAGGATCGGTGTATACTGGAGTTGACTTTTGCAAGAAATTATGTGGTGTTTCCGTTATTCGAAGGTGAGCTTAGAATCTAGTGCTGTTTACTTTTAACCACAGGTTACATTTAAGTGTCAATCTTGAATTTCTTTCTGTTTGTATTTTAAGATTTGGTTATATAAATTCTTTTAACTTTAGGAGCCTGGGGCTCTTTGATATTGGATCAGAATAGAACATATCTTTTTTTGATCCAAGAATTTATGTTTTCTTCAGTCCAAATATTCCATACAAGTAGCAATATGTAACTAGTTTTCTTAATTGTTTATATTTCAGTGGGGAAAGTATGGAGAATGCATTGCGTGCATGCTGCAAAGGAATCAAGATAGGAAAAATCCTCATCCATCGTACCGGTGATAATAAAAAACAGGTGTCACATATATTTGAAATGTGTATTGGTTTTTATTCTTCAAGGTGAAATGGAGTTCCCCCTACATAATTCCTCTCCTCCCTCTTACATCCAGCTTATATATGAGAAGCTTCCAAAAGATATTTCAGAACGGCATGTCCTCCTCATGGATCCAGTTCTAGCAACAGGTGACCTTTGTTACTGTTTACATGCATTTATATTATTCCATTTATCATCTATAGAAAACTATTCTAACTATTTATTGTCTAAAATTAAGTCTTAAGTCTAAGAACCTATAATCATCTATGGATCCAAGGAAACTAAAAGCGTTAACAGTACCACTAACAGTTAGTGCATTTCCCCTTGTGAGTGATGCATTTCTGTGGCCAAGTATGAGGCAGCCTTGTTTGCTTCCTTGCAGGTAATTCTTCCAGCCAAGCAATTGAACTCCTTACACGAAAGGGAGTTCCAGAGTCTCGAATTATATTCCTCAACCTCATCTCTGTGAGTTAGCTTAAATGCTAGTTACATATTTTTGTCTCTTTTTTTTTTTTCTTTGCAACTAACTTTCCTCAAATTCCATGCTTAAAATGTGTGATTTTGCATTTGTTTTATGACACACTAATTCCAGGCTCCTGAGGGGATACATCGTGTATGCAAACAGTTTCCATTTCTGAAAATTGTAACTTCAGAGATTGATGCTGGACTAAACTATCAATTCCGTGTCATACCAGGGATGGGAGAATTTGGCGATCGCTACTTTGGTACTGACGATTTTTAATTTGACCATTGAAGATGGATTGAAATATATACCATTATGACTTACGAGAACTGAAGTTCATAGGAATTTATTTGCATAGCAGAAGCTGTTATGTTGTCATGTCAGATTTGCATACCACTCAAATCAAACGTGATATACTTATCTATAGGAAATAAGTTTTGGGAAAACAATGAGGAAAGCCATTTTCTATTTTACCTTTTTCCACTTTATCTAATATTCTTTACTTACTATAATATCTTGTTTGGATTGTGTAGTACTATTTTGGTTGAAACATGAGGAAAGATGAGTGATGGAAGATATAGTTTGAAGGAAAGATTCAATAGGAAAAATTACTGGCCTTTCTTTTGGACTAATGATAATCATAGGTAGGTTTGTATGTCTCACGTTTTCCTCTTGTATAATATAGCTATGAGCCCTTAATGGTTTCCTCAGTTAAATAGGTAAAGAAGCCTCTGCCTTGGAACAAAAACTTTTTTATTGTTGTAGGGCTGTATGTTTCAGCCCTCCATGAATGATAATATCATACATGATACGACCACCGTTTCCTCCCTATAGGACTGCCATTACATGCCCCTAAAATAAACAACAATGCTGAGTGTACATAATAATGGGAAGAAGCCCCCTAAAACGAGAAGTATAGAGATTATATAGAAGGACTAGCTCAGTGCATTTTGAGGACCCTTTTAAAGATTACTTAAATAGTATTTTTAGTTAATGTTCTACATTACAAATTGTTTTATTTAAAATCCATTATTCTTAATTTTTAAGATGATTAATTTTCATCGGATTTCTATTAATCTAAAATTATTTTGGCCTTCTTAAAAATTGAGGAAAAAAATATACAACTTGCATGTTTTAAATTTTTTTTTTCTTTAAATCACTTATTCTCCACACATATAGGGCCTTTTATAGTTAGGCGCCCTAGTTCATAGCCTAAGTGGCGAGGCCTTAGCCTGGCCCTGATTATATAAGTTAGGACTGCTCAACATCAACAATCCCAGAATCCTGATTTAGTCAAATCCAAAAGGGTCATTGGCAATTTCACCCAAATGGCGGTTAGGGTGGTAAGTCTGAGGTTTATAAAAATTTGGGTAATCGAGCAAGTTTCAAGTGTGAAAATTTTCCACCTAGCAAACTTGACTCGATCACATACATATTTCCCTTCCGTGCTCTTGGATATGGGGATTACATCTTACTCCCAACCCATGAGTGTCTCATTATGTAATTTTTTTGGTTTTAAACTTTCAAGTTTTCTCCTGCTCTTGGATATGGGGGATTACATCTTATTCGCAATCCATGAGTCTCTCATTCTTTAATTTTGTTGGTTTTAAACTTTCAAGTTTTCTCCACCTCTCTCCTGTGTCTCCGACCCTCTGCTAAGTCGTGCAACCACCACCACATGCAGTTTCTTGTCATACACGGCCATAGCCATGCAAAGCCATCGCCATACACTTCACCCCCCCCCCCCCTCCTCTTCCCCCCACTCTTCATCTCTCTCTCCACCGTTGAGCCATAGTTCTGTCCACCATCGTCGATAAGGTATGAGCTATCTCTATCTCTATTTGTATCATAATGATTAATTGGAGATGAAACACCCAGCCATCTTTGTACGCCATCATTAACAGGTTAACCCTAACTTATTTGGACAGCTAGTTTTTGTTGCTCTGTTATGTTTTGAATTTTTAGCAAACTAAAATCTTTATTCAACCCCCACCCCCTCCAAAAAATAACACCCTACTATTACTCAAAAGTGGAGTGCAATCGATTTCACTTGATTCATCAGCTGGCAGCAAAATGGGAGAGTTTCCCACCTAAAGTATTGGGTCAAGTGGCAATTTGACCCCAAACTTGGGTCCAACCAACTTGTTAGCACCCCTAATATATGTTGATACAATCTAGGGTTTAGATTAGAAGCAAAAAGCAACGCCCAACCTAAGAGTATTGTAATTAACCCTACCCAAATCTCCTTTCTCCCTCACCTGCGCTATGATGGTACAAGTAACTTCTTTTTTCTCTTGCAAGAATAGAGTTTCAAATCAAGATTTTATATTCTTTCACTCTTTCTTTTCTTTTAAGCGAGGAGAGAGATTCAAATCCTATAATGAATCAAACAACACCATTAGCCACAAATCTCTTGGCACTAGTCCAGCGTCTAATAACTGATAAAGAGTAGTAATTTTGTCTATAAGTTGATTGTACAAAAATTTTGCCTCCATTTTAAGTTCTTTACCCTCTCTAATTTGTAAGAACACTGCAAAGAATGTCCAAGAACCAATTATTACAATAAATCAAACAATAGATGAAGTTCCCCAAAAAAAAAAAAAAAAAAAAAAAAAACCTTAAAATGAAATTATGACCAGAAAGAAAAAAAATTACATCTACAAGCCACTCAGCGCAAAGTGGCGAAAATCTACAAGCTGATCACGCTCTGCCTATCTGGAGGGGCTACACACTGCCACAAGGAACAGAATGCTGGAATAGTGGCTGCTTCAACCCCTAGGGCAGCAAGGTTGCGACCATACTCCTGGTGAAAATATTTACAACAAAACTTGTATAAGTCATCCCACAGTCCATGGTTTGCTACCCAACAACTCATGATTCATGCACACAAATGGAGAGAGATTAAGTACGGTCATACAGTTGATTTTTACCTGAATATCAAGGAACAATTGCATACAAATCTTGCCCGTGTCAGACACATTATTATCCGACACATCTGAGCTTGCTCCAGCTCGTCTTTGAGCCCCTTGTCGTATTCTCTGAAGTGAAGACTCTGTTTTCCTCGCCTGGACAAGATAGCATAAATTTTAAACGGATAATATTTCAAGGCAAGGGAAATTCTAGGAGACCGAAAGGTTTACAGATATAATTGGCAATTAGATACTAACCACACTGACAAGATCAGCAGCTAATTCATAATAACGACCAGTAATCTCAGTTGCAGCAGCAAGCAGTAGTTCATTCCTAGTTTCCCTTGTCAAGTATATTGTAGCTCGCTCTCCTTCCAAAAGAACCTGGGAGCAGTTGGTAGTTCAATGTAAAAATAAAAACTCATAAGTAATCCACCATGTTAGTGTAAATGTGAAGCTGACAACAGAACTAGAAATACAAAAGTGATACATCCAGAGATTTTTTTAAAATATAGCCATAGCACTAATTAATGTCCAGTCTGTAAATTTAAAAAAAAAAAAAAAAAAAGAGGATATTTTCAGAAAGGACTTGGGGATTAGATACAACACCTAGATGAAGAGCCTCCCCAAATATTTGTATGCATTCTCATATCATATGTTGGAACCATTTTTTTTTTCATGAGTCACGCCATATTCTGAACTTTTAGTTGTTCTCTTTTAGGTTGTGTAGTTTTTCCTTGTGTCCAAATTCCAGATTTTAAAATATTGATAAAAGTGATTAGGAAAACTTAGATACAGTATATTAGGCTCCCCAATGTGCTCACTTTTAGCATCTAGGCATGTACCTGGAGAAATTTTCTAGGCGCTAAAGGAAATTAAAACAGAAGATAAGATAATGGGGCTTAGCTGGCCATCACTAACTAAGCAAAAGTCAAAGTTAAAAAAATATTATTAAAAAAAAAAAAAAAAAGGCTTTGGACTCAGAATCCCAACCCCTTCCACTTCATACACAGGTCTTCTCTGGCCCATCCAAAGGCCTCACACAGTTTTTTCTTTTACTCTCTCTCCCCTTTCTGTTTTTGTTCTTTTTTTTTTTCATCAATTCGGAAACATATTTTTTTCAATTTCAATTATATAATCTTCAGCACTATAGTGATTCTACCTTCTTTTTTCATCTCCTTTTTATATAAGTTTATTGTAAAGTCTTTCTTAGATGAATTTATAAAACCTGTATGATTTAAGCTCTAGGATTATAGTATTCCAATGCATTAGATGAAGATGATTTAACTTTTAAACTCTATATATAGATAATAACTGCATTCAGAAATTGGCAACTCACTACACTCGAGCTAGTCCCTTTTTGGCACCTCACACCTCGGGCAATGCAAGGCCTTGACGTCTTAAGGTTGCCTTCCGCCTTTGACAACATATGGTAATAAATCATATGGCCTTTTCTATCCAACTTTTTCTTAGGACACAATCAAGGAATCTACCAGTAGATAATCGGATAGCACAGATTTTTTTTTTAATAGGTAATAGAAGTAGTAGAAGGTGTTTACTGTAGTAAACCCATTGCACTTGAAACGAATACAAACAAATCAGACATGGTAATACAATGGGTAAAACCCCAAACCCATTGCACAGAAAACATCTAGCTTGGATAAGAGGATAACACAACAGCTATAAATCAAAGAGAATTGCAAACCTTCAGGGGTCGCAATACCGCTGACACATAGGGTGAATGTCTGACAGGAAGAGGTTTATTTGTCATCCTATAAGTTGCAGTTATTCCCTTCAGCTGTCTCAAGTCCTACATTTATATTTGAGAAAGAAGCCTTATGAACAAACAAATATTGAGAACTAATAAAACAATAAATAAGTAAAATATGAACAAAAAAAATTCAGAACATCAGATATTCGCTGGGCCAATGGCCAATCAGCCAGCAGATTAGTTCTATCACTGCATATTACAATCAAGAAAATATTTGAAGCAGCAAATAAACATAAGCACACCAATTCCTTCCAAGGTTTATTTCAGACAATATCATTGACAAATTATAGCTTACCTCAACAGACTTCTCAACCAGTGCCTCTATTATTGTGTTAATAACCAGAGGCACTAAATCCTCCAATGACTTTCCACCATGTAAAATACTCTGTTTTACCGAATCTAGAACAGCAGCAGAGCATGAAGAAAGAATTTGAAGTACTTGTCCCAGGTAATCACCACAAACCACCGAGGCCAGGCACTTTATATCATGAATAATCTGTAAATCCAATAACCTCTATCAATACACAAGTAAAGCATGATCATCTCATGCATTTTAATTTATATTTTATTCTTTTTATTGAGAAAATTTCACTTGATGAACAAATCACTAAATGGCCATGAAACTCTCCCTCCCTCCCTCCCTCCAAATGACATGGTGCATTCAGGTTGAGAACAAAGAGCCACAAATCACGAACCAACATGTAACATATTGATTATATATGTAAAAATAAAAAATAAATTTAAAAAAAAAAAAAAAAAAAAAAAAAAAAAAAAAAACAAAGGAATATGACATGGTACCTTGTGGTTGAGAACAAAGAGCCACAAATCACGAACCAACATGTTATGTATTGATTTTATATAAAAATAACAAAGGAATAATATAAACGTGGTGAAATCAAGATACAATACTTACATAAATAAAATCTTCTGGGACAGCTGAAACAGCCCATTCACATCCAGAGCTGGAGACTGCATTACCCTTCTTCCGGGCAGCCAATCCAGATGACAACCAATTTGAGTATCTAATATACGTTCAAAAATAGGCAGTCAATTGTTAATGTATCAACAGAATAGACTCAAAGAAGCTTTTTAAGTTCCAAGATAACTGACCTTGAAAGAAGCTGCAAAGATAATTTAAGAAACCTGTCAGCATGAGAGAGGACAAGAACATCTTCTCTCCAGCAGGATCTCAGGCTCTCCAGGAGAGTAACACTTTGTTTCAAAGTCAATTCACGAGAATTTCTTTGACCAGAATTTATATTCTGAATAGGGACAAGACTGGTGGTCGTAAGTGCAGAATTTAAATCCCCTGCTATTTCCTGAAGTCTGAGGTAATTGTAGTTATATAAGCAGCACGCACCATTAAATAATACTTAACCAATTTAATAACAATAGAAACCATAATAAAGTTACAGTGAGTACCTCAAAGAGTAATAAGCCCCAACACTCCATTGCTTCATGAACTCAACATATATAGCTTCTGCTCGAAATTTAGCAACAGCAGATCTGGATGGACAGTAGCCTTGCATGACAATTTGATGTTATAACTACAATGAACAACAAATGCCCTTATATGCATAATACGTGTAACATTACAGTCTTAAACGATCACCTGACAAATGTCTTAATAGACTGCATAATAATTTTGTCAAGTTTTTACAATCTTAAGGGCACAATTAAAAGAAAGAATAGGAAGAGGGGGGAGAGAGAGAGAGCTGATCAGTACCCTCTAGATGAGCCAAGAAATCTAGGCTTGATTTGTAATTTTTCAAGAATTCTGGAGGTCTTCCTGGAGAAAAAACACCTGGTTTTCCCTTTTGGAGTGCAGAGAGAACCTCTTTTAGAATGGAATTGGCCAAGAAGTCAAACACATGCAAACCAGAGTTTTCTGAAAAGCCCAACAAGCATTACAAGTCAATAGCATTCATAACCAATAAGTCATAAATCCATACGCACAGAAAGAACCAGTTAGTTAACATGCTATAAGATGACACTTTTTTTCATATTAAATCTATTATACAGAGATTGCAACGGTGTGGAGATTGTCCTCTCAAAGAGGTTAGTGGATTTATTATCCAGTAAAGATGGCTTTTGGAAAATAATGATGGTTTTTATTATTAAAAAAAAATCTTTATTTTGTAAATTTAAGACCAATGACTGCACCAGTTGGTGATGTCGAGGAGAGAGACCAGAGGAACATAGATTGAGCTTGTGATATGGAACTTCCAATGATAGAGTTTAAGGTCTAAATAGCATCAGATGATGAAGAATTTTCATAGCCAGCCTAACATCTATAAGCTTTGTTAGTTGTTGTGTATACAATATATACACTGAAGGCAGAGGGCAATACCTGCAGAAGAAATTTCCAGTAAGAATTTACAGTCTTTCTCAACACATTGTTTAATTTGCTGATAATCATTCTTGAGTTCATCTATTGATGACCCTGCAACAACCATTGACACCCCATGCGGAATAATTTTCTGTATCAATGGAGCCACAATAGTTGTACGAAAAATTTCTTCTGCACTCGTAGTGTTATCAATAGCAGCATAAGCACGTAAACAATTGTAAATTGCATTTGCATCCCGGTGCTCAAGCCCATCTGTGAAACAATGTCCCAGGCTTGCATCTAATAATAGGCTAGCACTCTGAATCCTCTTCTCCATGTTTTCAATGAAAGGCAGGTTCTGTACTGGCATAATATAGAAACGTGATGAGCACAGGATGTACGAGTTCCCAATAGAGCAATTGCAAGCTCAGTCCTGTTTCACTATATTATGTAGGTAAGTGGATTTTGCTTTTTCCTTTTTATGTTATAGTTGCAATTAGAAACATGCAATTGGACGGTAGCAGAAAAGGGAATTTAGATACAGTGAGGATCTCACATTTAAAAAAAAAAAATAGCTGGCATGTCTGTTCAAATGTCAGCCCAAGTTTTACAATTTAACCCCTACAAGAAAACTGAAATTCATTCTATGCAATCCCTTTTAAAGAGGCTGAGGCCGTAACCAGCATTTGCATCCCAACAGCTCATCTAACATCTAACAAAATAGCACTTTGAATCCCCAACACCCCCCCCCCCCCCCACAAACCCTTTCTCTCTGTTAAGTATATACATCTTTATCAATAAGAGGCAATAAGAGTAAGGATACGATTTAAAAATGTAAAATACATAAATATTGAGTTATCATTCAACCCTTTTGGTCATAAGTCTAATAACAACACGTTCTCTTGACCTTTTTCTTCAATCTTACACCACACAACAATACACAAACCCCACAAACACAAAAACACAAGATACACAAACACCAGACACCAACCCCACACGCTTCACATAGCTTGTATACTTCCTTGAGCGTTCCTAGAATCTTGAAAAACACATACATATTCAACCTTAAATGGAAATCTTTGTGAGCTTTTTGAACTCATAATGTTTCAACTAATTATACAATTTTTTTCTTTTTCTTTTTTTCTTTTTATGATGTCGTGGAACCTCCCAAGGCAGGGCCATTTGGACCCATCCCTAGGGAGTAAACCACAGATACACGAACCCACCAGCCAGAAACGTGTATAACGTAGTCTGGGGGAACTCCTAGTCGCGATCGAACCCAGGATGTTTGTGTCTAAAACTCTACTCAAGCTTCCAACCACTAGGCTGCACCTTAACAGACAATGATTAATATGTAAATTAGTCAAGTACCCTTAATTATCAACTTCTCAACTTCTTGGCCATCTTAAATTAATGTAAGCAAATTAATATATACGTTAGCCCCTCAACTGGAAAACCCTCACTCCACTCCTCCTGCCTGCCTGCACAAGTGTACACAAACACACTAAGCTCCCCCCCCCCCCCCACTTTTCCAACTCCCGGGTCTCTCTCGCACACACTAGTCTCCTCTTCCCCCACCTCCCTATCTCTTCCTCTCTGGTCTCTCTCACAGACAGTAGACATAACCTGCTATCCTCCTTTGCTTGTTGAAAAGTAAAAACATGTAAAATGCTCAAGAAACAGTAAGATTTCTACCATATTCCTTTCGTAACCATCCGTCTTTCTAAGAAATAAAAGGAGCCTAAGTTCTTCAATTACTTTTCAAGTTTTAGCTAAGAAATGGTAAGTATGCAACAACAAAGCAAGATAAATGTCATAAAAGCTAGTTGGTGAGACAATGAATAACCAAGCTGGAGTATTTAACACAACAATATATTTTTTACAATTTTATTTCCATTTAAGGTTATATACATGGTCCGGCATGTAAATCTTAGTTGTCTTAATGGCTCATCATCTTTCCCCAAGATTCCTTCATAAAAAGACACAACCTTAATTCTAATTTTCTCTTTCATGTTTAAATGTATATGTAACCAAAAATAAATCTTAATGTGAGGGAGAGCAGAAAATAGACCTGTGCATGAGCAATATAGAACTTCAGCCGATTCATCTCACTGGCAATTCTCTCCAAAAGCATACTCTGAGTCTCTCTCAAATTCATCCCATTCTCAACATGCTGTGCAGAAATCCCATTGCTCATAGAATTCCGCTCTGCCACATTTACATCCCCATTTGACCAATCAGCAGGCACACTCGGTAGTTCCTTTATTAGTTTTTCGACCTGCACTTATTAGACAACATCGTATCCAAGTTACTAAAACTCATACGCAACCAAACTCAGTACAAACCTTGATCTGCAACAATCACATCTAAACCTTCCCAATGCAATTAAAACACACACTAAGCTCAAGCTTAATATTCTTCAGCAAACTAAAATCCAAATAAGACTATAAAAGAAGATTCAACTCCATTGAAAATTGTAAATTCTACACAATGAAGCTTCAATTGAACCAAATTAATGTGTGATCTAGGTAATCATAAATCCAGATACAAATGCATTAATAAACTAATCACTCACAGACTGAAATTGAATAAAAAATTCACAAATATTAAACCTAAATCACTGCATTTTACACGTATAAATCTGAAAACTAGATCTCACGCTAATTTATCTCAAATACGATCCAAATAAACACTAAATCACTCACACACAGAGACTGAGATGTATATACATACCTTCGATACAACGTGAAAGGTATCGAGCAAAATCTGCAAGGTCTCTTTCGCCGACGCGGCTTCAGATCTCTGCTTCAACCCGTTCTTGAGAGCAACAAGGGAGCGATCCACGGAGGCACGGTACTGCTCGATCTTTTCGCGGAGTTCGAGGAGCGGAGCGCGCATTCGCACGACGGAGGCGTCGACGTCGACGAGCTTGGTGCTGAGGTTGACGAAGTCGGCGTAGTCGCGGTTGATGAGGTCGATGAGCTCGTGGTTGAGCGCGGCGCGGTGCGACTCGAGCTCGGATCGGAGCGTGTCGAAGGGGACGAAGGTGCGGAGCTCCGAAATGTAGGATTCGGAGTCGAAGTTCGGGGAGAGGAAGAGCGAGGGCTTGAACCATAGCGGGTGAGAATCCAGCGGGTCCGAGAAGAAGTCCGTCGCGGATCTCGGTGGCGCTTGTGCCGGAATCGGATCCGCCATTTCGGATCCCGGTTTTGCTTCTTCTTTTTTTGTTTCTTTGATTTTGTTTGTTGTGTTTGGTTGGTGAGAAAAAACCGTGAGAAAATTGGGTTTCTCTCGAAGACTAATGAAACTGAGAATTTTTTTTTTTTTGAGAAACTGAGAATTATACTATACAAAATGTTTTAATTGGAGACGAAGAAATATAGAAGTAAAGTGTGTGAGAAGTGAGAACTACTTGCATTACTATTTTGCAAAAAAAAACAAAACAAAACGTTGGAAAATCCCATCCAAACCGTGTATATCATGGGACCCACGTGAATATGACGTAGATTCATTTGTTTGGACGGTCTAGATTTAATTGGGAAGAAAAAGAAAAAAAAATTAAAGCCTAAATATCCCTAAACTTAAAAAATTCCTCCAAATTATACCTAATTAGCCGATTTCCTGCGCCGGTGCAATTTGATAAATTTTATAAAAAATTATTTATGACCCGGTGATTTCATAAATACTATAATTGTTAGTCACACTTAATCTATGAAATTTTCTACTAAAACTAAATTCAAACTAAATACATTAGAGGAAAAATTCATCTAATTCTTGCAACCAAAAAATGTCATCAGATTATAGTAAAATTGTTATCTACAAACCTGTTGGTTCCTAGGAGTTTTTCTTGAACTAGTTATGTTTTATATATCAATTAGTTATTAAAACTTCTAGAATTTCATGATACAACAATAAAAAAATAATAATAATAATGCCATAGTGATGTAATAATATCACAATTTAATTTTCAAATTTTAATTGAACTAAAAGTAGCCAAAAATAAATCCTTATTAAGTATATGCTTCACACAGAAAACCAAAATAAATTGGTACATAATATGAAAAAAAAAAAAAAAAGCCTAAATAAATTACATTGATACATAAGTAAAACTGTATACATAAAATCTAAACAAAATATTTAAAACGAATATAATATTTTGAAAATTAACATACCTCTCAAAAAGAAAAACAAAAACATTGTGAGAAAATTATGAAAGTTTAATTTTTAAGTCCCATGGAAATGGGGATTTATATTAGACAAATTTGGAGACAAATAATATTTGCCCAATTCATTGAATTCGACTCTTGCAATTCTACATTAAAGTTAGTCTTATGCAGAAAATTGAAAATTTTTTTTTGATTCCTACATTTCCCATGATTTTTTAGATCCATCCATATCAATTTAAAACATGTAAAGTTATAAATGTATACAAATTCTTTGAATTTTATTCATACATTTTTCATGACTTTTTAAATCTATTTGTATCAATTCAAAACATATAAAGTTATAAATGTATACAAATTCTTTGAATTTTATTAATATATTGAAATAAATGCATTTGTCATTACTTAATAGTTTGACATAAATGCTAAATTTAGATAAGGTGGAAGCCTAGATGAGAATGATGTCATACAATGTGCCACTTGACAAAACCTTATACTTTCCCACATGATTGCTTTTATATATATTGACTATGTATTAGTAATGTCTAATCTTGTTTGAATGATTTACCTATTCAATATCATTTGTTTCTCAAAAATTATAAAAATAAAAAACCTATTCATATAAAAAAAAACTCTACATTAATGTTAAGAACTTGAAAAACTGGAAATTATGAAGTGTTTCGTTCTAAATTTTATTTGATCATAAATCTTAACGAAAGTTACAGTTTAAGAGAGTATATGATTTGTTTCATTTTCATGTCACGCTTATTAGTTGAATATAAATCTCATAAAGAACTATGATTTAAGTGAGTTTAATTCATATGATTCATTTCTTTCTATTCTAATTTCTTTAAGGCACATGACTACATGAGTTAATAATATCTCATTTCTTTATACTCTAATTTCTTTATGGAATATGAGTAAATCACAAATCTCAGGGAGAGGCATGTGTAACAATTCATCATATTTTCATATTTGTTTCACCATTGAGTTGATTCTAACGCTCCACATTTTATACTGTTTGATTTGTTGTAAAATAGTTGGTCAACCGTAAAATGTTTTCAAACAATTGTAAAATCTAAGGCAAAAACATGTAAAATATTTTACACTCGAATTGCTCTCCCAGGTCTCAACCACAAGGCCACAACAACCCTCTTAACTCTTTCACAATCTCAACCATCTCACCCCAACGCCACCAACCTTCATCACTGTCTCTTCCTCGCACAAGCCCCTATCCTCTCTCCTCTTTTCTCTCACACAACCCCTTGGGAACCTACTATCGAGCAGCGTTCTTGGGTTTTTGGTGGCTGCTGCTCCAATCTCATCGTCACTGGGTTTGCTGGGTTAGATTTTTAGATCAAGCTCTGGGATCATGGGTTCTCCTTTTGGGTTTCAGATCTTTCCAATCAGGGTTCGTGGGGTTTTTTTTTGGCTTTTTGATCTAGATTTTTGGGTAGTTGATGGTTGTGTTTTGGGTGCTTGTTGGCTTGTGCATCTGCACTTGCATTTGGTGGGTTTTGAGAACTAGGAAATTTTTTCATTTTACAGCAACACAAATACTAAAACCTGATTTCCACAGCAATTTCAAGTACACAATCAAACATCATAAAATAAAAATATTTTACATCTAAAAACATTTTACATACAGCAAAATGGATGTGTTTATGTTGCATAAGGGCCAAAGCGCCATTTTGTTTTATTGAGACACTGAGTTCATTCCACTTTGCTATGCACGGCAAGTTTCACTAAATGATCTTTAACACCAAAGAAAAACAATTTCAACAATGAAATGGTTTTGAGGCAATATAAAAATCCCAATACAAAGATTTGACACTGAGCTACACTTTTTAAGTGAGAGATTAACACCACTGACATTATAAAGACCACAATGTTCTTGCTTAGCACGAATTGATGAACCAACCATTAAATTTTCTTATGTTAAGGAAATCATAATTCATGATATAATGAGACAAGGTATTTAAACAGGCTCTGCATGCATTTACATAACATATTCATAAAGCCAATTCATAGTATCATATGGTGTAAGCGTCATTGCTTATTGTTCAATTCGAACAAACCCCATAAAGAATGACTACAAATATATGCACAGGGTCCTCTTTCTTTTTCTAAATTTAAAAAGACAGGATCTTTATGTTGATAGAAAGGAGATGGGGAACAAAACAAAAGCAGTGGAGCCAGGCCAAGACTTTGAAAAGGCTCTCACTCACTTTATTTCCACCATCACAAATCTAACTCGGGAATAAATTATTTAAGAACCTATACTTCATTTTACAGACAAAATGGCTCCCTAGCAAGCCCTAGAGGAGCAGCAAAATTCACCTAAAGCACAGCCTTAGAACCAAGAGCAGAGAATTATAAGGAGAAAAGAACTATTTGTACAGGATAGCCTTCACATGAAGTAGCTGAGAGCCTTTTTTCTTCTAGAACCCCCTTCACCATAGAGTTCATTCCATTGTAAAAGCTCAGTCATGTTCACAGACTCAGAAGAGACACTTGCACATACCTATATCCACATAAAAAGTACAGTACATAAAAAATAAATAAAAAAAGGCAATTAAAACAAGCAAAGGAAAATATTGTATTAATTGATATTTAAGATTCGCTTTACCCGTTCATGAGCATATTTAAAGTCATCCATGTTTAAAGGCCGTATATCAGCACTGCCACTCAAAGCTGGGGCAGATCTACCTTCTGCTAAAGCTGCTTCGCGATCCTGTAAGTTTAACATATTGGATCAGAAAAGCTTTGCATCTAGACAAAGAGCACCTGCATAAGATGGTTATGAATCTAAGGGAACAGGTACATGTTCTTCAGTTTTTCACTTCCATGCTTTACTTCACCTCAACTCTAAGTTTTACTTAATAGCACAATCTAAGGGAACAGGAAAGTTTAAAAAGTGAAGCCAGTACGTGTTGAACACAATACCACAATCTCACACCACTCTTAAGAGGGGAGATTGTTCTATTTGAAATTGAGCTCATTGGCAAGAAAAGGTTGATGTATACAATGGGTTCAAAACCAAATATGCCAGAAAGGAGCACACTACTGGACATTTTGTATATACTAATTTTTAAGCTCATTTTGTATCCAAAAACAATGGGTTGCAATTGACAATTTGAAGGACGTCATATTCATTGGCATTTTGATCAGCAAACTCATGATATTAGTAAACTGGATTGACAGTAAAAGATTTGGTGCTACCAACCCCAAATAATTTTATAAACATCAAAAGTGACAGTGATGAGAACACTGCTGAGCAAGAATAAATTTCTAAACTGTCCGTTGATTGGATGGAAGAAACAAACCTTTTTTTCCTTTTCCAATATCTCTTTAATTGGACGGTGTGCAGCAGTTACACATAGATTCTGCAAGATGACAGAGCAAATATGATCAGTCACTCCACTTATTAAATAATAATAAAACCATCAACTACCAAAGAAACTAGTAACAAAAAAACACCTTCAGATCACTTCCAGAGTATCCATCTGTCATACTTGCAACTGAATCAAAATCAAAACTGGGAGACAAGTCCTCTTTTGCCAGTATAACTTTTAGTATCTTCGCCCTATTTGGAGCGTCTGGCAAATTTACCATCAATCTGTGGAAGAAAACATGCCTAAAGTTACCAGAATGTTGAAATGATATAACCTAGCACAAGAAATGTGTATGCATGTAAGCACGGTAGTTTCTTATATACACATGCATGAGACTTTTGGGTCCAGTTTGACATGACGTTTTACCTACGCGGAAGCCTTCGAATGACTGCCTCATCAAGGTCAAAAGGTCTATTTGTGGCTGCAAGTACAAGAACACGTTCTGTATCTTTTGTACGTAAGCCATCCCAGTTCACCATAAACTCATTTTTCATTTTACGCATGGCCTCATGCTCGCCTGGATTTTCCCTCCGGCCCAACATGCTGTCAACCTATAAAAAGACCAAGCAAAAAAAAAAATTTGAGGACATTCAATATGAAAGTGTATAAAATGCTTACTTCATATACAACTAAACTACTATTCAACGTGCAAGGGTATAAAAAGGCAAAGAGCTTACTTCGTCAACAAATACCACACTAGGCGCAATTTTACTTGCTAGTGAGAAAACAGCTTTTACGTACTTCTCACCCTCACCAAACCACTGCAGTAAGGACAAGATTGTAAGTCTAAAATTATGAAATGAAGTCGTTAAAGAGATGTGTCATGATCGACGAGGAAATTATAATTGTTAACCTTAGATGTGATGCTTGACATGGAAATGTTGATGAAGTTTGCACCAGCTTCAGTAGCCACAGCCTTCGCAAGCATAGTCTTACCAGTTCCAGGAGGGCCAAATAATAGTATTCCCTTGCAGGGCTGGAAACAAAAGATGTACAGTGAGATAGTTCTTCTAGACATTCATAACAAAACAAGTTCAATACCATATATTTAACAAGTGTGGTGTTGCACCAGTATGTGTGAGTCAAATCTTAAAGAAGTGTTAAATTACCAATTCTCCCAAAATCTAAAGCAATTAGGATATGATCAATTTAATCATTTAACCACATACTTCTAACACTCCCCTTCACATGTGGGCTCCAATTCCCTTTTAATAGGTGATGTCAAACCCATGAGATTTTAAATGGGAGGTAGAGTGGAGGAGACAAAGATCAAACTCAAGACCTCCTACTCCAATACCATATTAAATTACCAATTGTCCACGGAATGTTGCTTATAGCAAATTTATTAAGGAAAAAGAAGCATCTAAGGCCATGGTCAAGAACTAAAATATGAAAAACCCAAATTGTAAGGGCAAAGACATAACAGTAAAAATTTTGAAACCTGCACTTTCACGTATGTAGATTACTTATGCAAAGATACATGTTCTTGCTTAATGCTAACTCATAAATAATAGATTAAGCATAAATTATTTTTGCGCAGAAAATCAGAAATTCATGAGACACGATGTTCATTTTTTCAATAAAAGTTCTATTACCTATCAAAAAAAATGTTACCAAAACTTGGGCAATCACAATGTGGCAAATTTAGGAGTAGAAGACATCAGCTTTTAAAAAAATTTATATTTGATAATTTTGGTTAAATTATTTAAATTAAGAATACCAAAAACAAAAGGTGAAAATGAATAAGGTGTCCATTTAACTCGTTTATGATGGAACCAACATCCTAAGAGTAAAAGGAAAAGGTTTCCCTTAATTTAAAACACACACAATATAGAGTTATGAAAGATAAATAAATTGTAACACATCAATCTTTAAATGAAGAAGCACATTTTCTTTGAACTAAGAGATTAAACCTTAGTTAATTGTCCCTTGCAAAAAAGTTCAGGCCTTTGTAACGGAAGCATCACCAACTCCTTCAATGTATCCTTGACATTTTCAAGAGCTCCAATATCATCAAAAGTAACTCCAATGTCATTGGGTGGAATAACATCAGCTAGAAGCCTTTTCTCAAATTCATTTTCTGTTACAACATCCTGATTTCAGCCAAAACAATCAGTTTGATGATCATTAAATAATAGATGTACTAAAGAAAACTAGTCAAAGTAATATCTCCTTGCAGGAAAGTGTAATAAGCACCTTAAGTGACTTCTTCAAGCTCTTAGATTCATTCTGGACAGCCTGCAAGATTCTAATGCCGTACTGGATGCTGCCAGAATTGCAATATGGCATTACAACTGTGTAATTTCCATCCAATAACTAATATTTCAGCCAACCACTATTTAAAATGATGGCAGCAAACAAACTATCAATTACCTCTCACTAGACAATACAAGCCTTGCATCAGGATCAGCTTCAGGATTCTGCATAAGATGATGGCTTAAAGCCCACCCAACTACCTTCTCTGCACCTGCAATACATAACAAAATATAATAGAATTTAAAAAAAATAATAATAATGATAATAAAACTGGCGAATCATCATGTCTTGATATAGAAGAATACAACATACTTTCATTTGTAAGTGTTTGGTCCTTAATACATAATGTCTCAAGTCCTTCACATTCCATCCCACTCCGACCAAGAACCTACAAATAATGAACAGTAACTACGAGTATCATTTGCAAAATACTGCATGTTAACATACATACATTCAAAATATGAAAAATATTTTGAAAAAACGCTAACATACTCACAACGTTCAATTTAGAAAAATATGAAACTACACAGGTACTAACAACACAAAAGGTTTTCAAATTTAAACTTTTGCAGACTTTATCTATAATGTTAAATAACTAAAGCACCAATTTATCAAGCAATAGTATAATTTGTGTTAAAAGCAACAATAATGCTTATGATCTAAAATTTAAGGCAAAATTGCTCACAGTGCGCAGGTGATTCAGATTTCCTTTCATTTTGAGGGTTTCAGAATCTCGATCCAATTGGTGCTTCCATGATGCAAGAAGTGCTTCATCCTGCAACGAATTAATAAGCCTCCATAATATGTTGAGTAAGCAAAGCCAAGTAACTGATGGTAAGGAATCCACTACAACAGACCTGTGGCATGTGAATGGTTACTTTGTTGGGAAAAAGCTTAGCCAGATGTTTTGTCGTCTTTGGGACCTCCTTACCCCTGTCATGCAATCTTCCAAAACTATCCTGAGAAAATAAAAAGGCAGCAACATTAACAATTTCTGTCAGAAAGAGCACATTTTCCCAATTTCCATTCAGCAATCTGCACAAGCCCATAAAAATTAAGCTTGTGTATGTGCAAGAGAGAGCATAGACATTTTTCATAACATATAATGACAGGTTTTATGCAAAGACATTTATACATATAAACCAATAACTAGTGTGAAAGAAATCCAACTTTCCAACCACACTCCCATGATATATCATAAACCAGTAATAGCCTAGACCTGCAAAAACTCAATAAAACTAATTGTGGACATGAGTCCCATATAAAATTTTAAGTCAATTCCCAAGACGACCCATAACAAAATAACAGTGCCCTTATGTCTTCCCTCTTACTTCAGAATTGCACTTCAGTTATCAAAAGATTGTTCAATATTTGTAATAAAATATAGTTTTTGTACCTCCAGTCAAAATTAGAGCATAATGAAGTAAGCATATCATCATAAGAAAAATAAGGGGAATAAAGCCAAGGAAAAAAGATAGAAAGCATAGAACAAAAAGGTGTGATTGTTCCTCTCACTCAATATTACTCACAATAGACATAAAAGGGCTATAATTAATAAATAAAAAGTTCCTTTGTTTACCAAACCAGTTCTTCCATACAAAAAGTAAATCCATAACGCTCTTGGGGACTACCAATGGACCCCAAACAGTGAAAATATAAAAGACTATAGCTCACGGGCCACATCACAATGCATGAAAAGATAATCCACAGTTTCACCACGACTTCTACACATACAGCACAGTCTACCAAAGATACACCTATCCTACTAAGGTTATAAGTTGTTAAAATTTTCCTGCATACTGTCATCCGTACAAAAAATGTGCCTCTTCTTGGAGCCTACTGCACCAAAGGCACTTCTAAAGGAAAGGCACCATTTGAACATCTCAAAACCTCTTAATAAGAACGGACATTAAACTTACTATTGCTAACTAATCACCTTCAACCTAATCAGGGCATTCCCCCTGGAAATGCGTAGAACATTAAACATAGAGTCTACTGATTCAAACTCCCAATCATTAAAAGCACAAATAAACCTGATATTCCAAGGGGAAGATCCCCCCCCCCCCGACCACCCCCCCCCCCACCCCACCCCCAACAACAACATTCTAATTGTCCAAGTAAGAATTCATCAAGGCCTCCTTCTCAACAGCAAGTGCATATAATTCCAAATGCAGCTCTTTCAACGATTGGTTCCCACACCATGTTTCATCACTCTTTGGCCATCCCCAATCACAAACTGAGCATAACCAGCAAATTACCCACCCTAATAATCTACATATATTCTTTCATACAACATTTTAGTCATTTTACTTTGAACAATAGAAGGTTCAGGAAATTACTGTTCAACATCGCTGATTATAATAACACATACATTTCTAACTCCTAACTTAGTAAAGTAAATATCCTCAACTTTAAGTTTCTTTTTGTCCAAAGCAACAAATATTTATGTCTTTCACATATATTAGACAGATGTAGTAGCAAAAGGCAAACAAAGAACAATGATGATATGTCAATAAATTACAAACATCAAAATCAGAATAAAATTTATGGAAAATTGGAAATACCTCCATAAAGGATTATGCACCAAAAAAAAAAAAAAAAACCCAGAAAAAACTGATAATACAAGCAGGAAGATTTTTTAACCAAAAAATCTTCATAATCCTAGAAAAATTTATTGAAACTGAACATCCAGGAAGCAGTACCATTATAAGGCACATTTCTGCTTCAGAAAGAACAACCCACATTCACAATAGGAAAACATCAACCAAAACTTGCACAACTTCAAGGAAAAATGAAAACCCATGAACTATCTAGAGACTAAGCATTACCGGGAAAGCCAAGTCAAGAAGAGCAGTTTGATTGCTGCCAAATTTTGTGAAAAGAAGACCACCAGGATGTGACTGCAAGAAAAAATATATATGGTAAGAAGAAAACAGATCTACATGAGGAAGCCATAAGAAATACTTAAAATGCAACATACAAGCAAAATTCATTGGCTCCCCTACAAATCCAAGGTGTCACTCTACTTGACTGCAATGACCTCTTTATCATGCTTCTTTAGCTTTCTCTACTAATCAGAAATAACAATTAACTCACCACACCTAAGGCTACCCAGGATAGTACATTGCTCTCTTAAGCAGCACAATATCAAGTATAAAGGAATGCTGTTTAGATGGTAGGTTTACACCATCACAGCAAGCAGCAAAAAATATCGGAGTAGAATGTGCCGAGTAGTTCTCCAAGCAAGTCAGATTTTCAACTCTCTCAGATTGGTATACTCCTAGGCTTGGTAGGCAGACCCCTCCTGAACCCATTCCCAGACCAAGGCAGTTGGTCCTTCCTCCAGGCATTCCAAATAGACTAGGTGGCATCGTAAAACCTTTTCTTTAGTGTTAACACCTATGCTACTGATATCCTCCTAGCATCAATGAATGACGGTCAGCATTACTACTTTTTAACCTAGTACCTAATATTCATATCGACATAAGTTCCTGATTTAGTAATTGTTAAAAGTAATAATAATTAAATAAAATAAAATAATTAAAATTAAAATTTAAAAAACCGTCGTAATAAGTGCACAAAAAAATAAGTAAAATATTTAGAACTGCAGCAACTAGGTGTGGAAATGCAAAACAGGTATATAAGTCACTTCAAACAGCATGATCTACATAACGTATGATACAAATGCCAGAAAATTGTGATAATAAAGGCCAAATTTATGTCATATTCAACAAAGACGTAAATGATGTATGTATGTAAGAATATAGACACGCATTATGTCCAATACATGTCGTAAAAGCCATTGTAATTTTTATTCATCATTTCTATTTTAAAGTTGAGGAAGGATGAAGTTAAGACTCAAGCTGTACCTCATCTCACATTGCATTTAATTATACAAGCATATCAGACTATATAATTGAAGGGAAAATGAAATCCCCAGCATGATTGATAAATTTGTAACAATGCAAACATTACCTTCTCCTTGCGATTGTCAGTATGAGTGTGTGAACCAATTACAACCACGTTATCAGGAAGCTTGTCAAGTTTGCTTCTGAATGTTGAAACTTCATTTCCTACAATGGATTTCTCAGCATCTTTCATAAACAGAATGAAAGGCGAGCTTCTGCTCTCACTTAATACAACCTGGCAATAAGATGTTAAAAGTCATCCACAAGCTAATGAAAATATTATTCACAAAAGAGAATCTAAATAGAATCAATTGTTTAGAACGAGGAAGAAAATCTACCTCAAACAAAGTGTTAATAAGCAACTTGTCCAATTCTTCTACACTCGGGCCATCCGAACGAAGATCAGAAACTAGAGAGAGAGAGAGAAAGAGAGATTCAACATATAACAATAGAAAATGAAGAAAATAATAAGACATCTTATGAGGTCTAAGCTTGTGAAAATGGTGTGACAGTAAAATTTACCATTGCAGAAGAATCCGTAACCTGCCTCACACCGACCTCCAAGATCAACCCCATCTGGTATAGGTTTATCAAACCTAACCCCAACTTTTGACCATGGATTCTCCTCAAAAACTAATACCACCTTTCCACGGGCTCCACTAGACGGGCCCCTACACATTAAGTTCACAAAGCATGTGTTACAGCAGAACCACCTTAAACGTTCATGTTGCGCAAAAATAAACACGAAAAAAGGCCATATAATATTAAGTTTAGATAGAAAGAGAGCCTAAGCATGAATTCCCTCAGAAGAATACAAGTGAATAACAAAAACAATCAAATGGGAAAAGAGTATCTGAAACTGAAGCATCCAGAAAAGATGATAATATAGCACTGACAATTATTCATGAAGATTTACCGTGAAGAAGATGCTGCTGTATACATGCCACCAGAAACTGAACCATTAAATTTTACTCTATCACCTGCACATATCATATTTGTAGAAATGAATCCAGAGAAAACAAAAGGAAATCCAAACATCCAAAAAGTATGGAAAACTGGAAATCCACATGCAAAGGCCATTTCTAAATATAATGCAAAAAGTATACCTAGTTTAAACAAGTCATTCTTAGATGCCCCAGCAGAAGAGGGTACAGTGTCAGTCTCCATCTTAGGCTGAGATTCCAAGCCAGAAGGAGAAGGTGCATTTGAAGAGCCGGGTATATCTGCTTCACCTGCTGACGGATCCATGCTCGCAGCCAAGTCCATGGGTAAAGGATTTTGTTTGCCACAGTTGCAAGATTTCTCTGCATTATTTCCATCTTTCAGCAGCTCTGCTTCCTTCGAAGATAACCCCTACATGTTTGTTATTAATATTCCAATCAATTAGCCTGATCATCTCTGGTAAATAAACAAACAAAACATCAAAAGAGAAATCAGATAATGAATACAAAAACTAAATAAAATTGCAGCAAATCATTGTACCATGCGTGAATGATCAATTTAGTCACTGGGTATCATAAAAACAGCAAGGAAAGACGAAGAGCTTAATTCCAGAAATATCAAATAGAAAATAGGTATAACTGTAATTCTAATATCAGAGTCAAGAAAGTAATTTTATCTTACACCCAACAATGAATGGCTATCAAATATGAGCAACTTAGCCCCAAAGTAATTAGCAAGTGCCTTTGCCAACATCTCCTGATATATCTCTGACCCTGTAAAGAGGTTCAAAAACAAAACAAAAAATTGCAGTTCAATTTTCTGGAATGTAAACCACCAATCTAGCCTCAACATCTATTGATATATCTCAAACCCTACACCCTAGAGATTATAATTGGTTTAAAAAAAAAATATGCACAAACCTGCAGGACCAGAGAGCAAAATTCGCGGATTCACAGTAGTAAGCTCCGAGGTATACTTTGCATGTTCTTTATGCTTCAAGTGTATAAATGAAGCTGCAATCAGCACATTTTTTGTGTTCTCACTGCAAGAGTTAAAAATAAAAATAAAAAATGAAACCACAAGTTATGATGGCAGAATTCAATATCAAAAACCATCCAACATCTTGTCTACCAGTCAGCCAATGGACACACTAAAACTCACGCATATATGTAATTTAATCAGCTAATCTCCACGGTTTAATGAAACCAAATGAATATAAAAAAATAAAAATAAAATAAAAAAAACAAAATGATAAATAAATGGTATCAGGCCTTTGGGCTAAATGGCACACTTCCACCCCCAATAAGTATGGGGCAGTGGGTGGGGGTGGGGGTTTGAATCTAGGAAGCACAGACAAGGACACAAGTACAGGTAAGACACGGCGACACAAGCATTTTCTGAAAAATTATAACATGAGACCGTACGACATTGGTATGACATAAGTACAACACAGGTACGACACCCTAAATTAAGCGTCCGTGCTTCCTAGGCTTGAATTTCCTGGGGTGCATGAGCATCTAGTATTTACCTAAAAAAAAAAAAATTGGTATCAGAGCTTAAAAATTCACAACATCAAACCCAAGAAGACTTCAAATAGAAGCAAGTTGTTTTGCACTACAACTTGGCTTCCCAAAATAGATGGTTCACAGAACACTGAAATTAATGTCAAGTAAAATGGATCCCTGCCTCAAAGTCCATAAGTTCGACTCATCAAGAGGATATGTCCTAATTCTCGAAACCTGTCTCATGTTGAGGGCAGGGAACAAGAGCTATAAGCAAGCTTGTGCTACCTTTTGATTCCCCCACACTGCATTTAGCATGAGATAATCCTTTTGGAGGAAATAAGATCCCTAGAAGTGAATTATAGCCAAAGCAAGTCCATGAAAGAAACCCAATAGCAGAAAATCATATTGATTTGAAAATGTGGAGATTGATTAAATTCTAAGCTTGAAATACCAACATTATATGTTTCTTAATAGCAAATAGAAAACTATTATGACAAAGGCAAATAATTAAAGCACATAAATTTGGATAAAGAACATTCATCTCAAAGAGGACAGGAAAAGGGAAGAAATTTCATCATGACATAGTCCTAAGGAAAACATCAATAAAAAATAACTCTAATATCCAGAAAATCTGCTTCAGAATTTTCAAACAAATGAGATCAAGGCATTATCTTGACAAGATCAGGTGCCTCATTGTAAACCAGGGGCCTCATACCATCCCCTATTTATCTTATTATACTGTTACAATCTCCCCTTTACTTCATAAGGTAACACACCACTTTCATTTTTAATTTAGACCTAGAATATTAGGTATCAAGGCCACACTACAGGAATACAAAGCAGCTTCACAACCTATTCCATTCAATTATAAATAGGTAATACTTAAATACAATACCTTAGGTGGAGCACTTTAGGTTTTCCAATTAAATTCAAGCATTTAGTTGCATTGAATTGAATTATCCTTGGAAAAGATAATACCATTTGTTTTTTATTGGTAGGATGGGACAAGGCATGCAGGCTAACGGTGGTTTAGGGATAAGGAAGATTACCACCTTCAATAAAGCTCTCTTGGGAAAGAGGTTGTGGAGGTTTGGGATCGAGGATACATGTGATAGCTTCAAAGTTTGGGGAGGAAAGGGTGGGTTGGACTTCAAAGTTGAGTAGTGGTTCTCATGGTTGTGGTCTTTGGAGGAGCATTAAAATGGGTTGGGCGAAGTTTCACTAGCACATTCAATTTGAAGTTGGAGTGGAGAATCAAGTTCGTTTTGACATGACTCTCAGTGGGGTGATCAACCTCTAAAAGAAGTTGACCCAGTTTTGTACAATATTTCTACTAATTGGGAGGCTCTAGTAGAGTCTCTAATGGTGAGATAGGATGTGGGGACAAGGAGGTGTTGGGATGTGAGATTCTTCCAGGATTTCAACAGTTGAGAGTTGGATTTGGTGGATGCCTTTATTCCTCTTTTGGACTCTCATATTCCTCCCAGTGAAGGCAGAGACTGGGTGAGGTGTTTGCTCTTATTATTATGATTTACGGGGATCCACTTCTTTCAATTTCCCTAGGAAAGTTATTTGGATTATTAAGGCTCTTAGACAAGTTTCTTTCTTTGTTTGGACAGCAGCGTGGGGGAAGATACAAATGATGACCTTGGGAGGAGGGGTTATACCTAAGTGGATTCGAACTGTATGTGCCAGAGTAGTGGGAAGGCAGTGGATCACCTTTTGCTCCATTGCAGTGTAGCCTATCAGTTATGAAGCTTTGCATTAGTTTGTTTGGGGTGGGGTCTCTTGGGTTTTATGTGGGAGTGAATGGACTTTTGTTTGCTTGGAGGAATTGGTTCAGGAAGAACTCTTTGGGTATTTGGAATTTAGAGCCGCCATGTTTGATGTGGATTATTTGGACGGAGCATAACAGACGTACGTTTGAGGATTTGGATAACTTGGAGGACCAGCCTTTCGCCTTATTTGTAGGCACTTTGTTTGAACGGTCTCATACACAGGGATTCACATCTAGTGACCCCATTCTCATGTTTATAGATTCTTTCTTATTGTACATAATTTTTTTGTTTTCTTTAGACTACTTTGTGCTTTTTGTAGAAAGTAGTATTTTTTCAATAAAATTATTCTTACTTATCACAATTTATTGGTTAATGCAACCAAGTGCTTAAATTCAATTGGGGAACCTAATATACTGCACCTAAGATGTTGCACCTAAATTTTATCCATTATAAATTAATGCGATTGATTTTTATTCCTCTATTGAGGAAAGATAAGTTGAAAGCTATGATTTGATAGCCAAAAGCTACATCTAAAGTAAAAAAGGACACAAAAGATAAAGGAATTTTCCATAACGAAAATCTAGACTAACAGGGCCCTTTTCTAGAAGGATTTGCGATATAATTTTTAGGTTTCTACCCAAGACAAAGGCATCAACCAAGCCACATTATTCCCAAAATCTCTTTTTTTACAATGTTAATTTACACCCATTATTATTTGAAATACAGTAACATAGAAGCATTGGTCTAATAGACAAATCAAGTCAGCCAACAAAAATTTAGTTTCCAGAAACCATAAGACACATTTCAAAATTACGCAACATATGTTATCCACTAGACAAGAGCTGCCTACATAGAACCTGGGGATGGGGGGGCCTACATGAATAAAGGAAATAAGGAAAACAAGTCAAAATATTAAGCAAATCATTACAATTCCCTGTATTTTTTTTTTTTATAAATATTCCCCATCTTTAAATTGTAAACAACACACAGACATACATATCTAAAAGATTAGAAGAGATATAATTAATCACGACATGGTAAAATGAAAGAATCATACCTTAAATAATATGGGAAGTTGTCAAATGAAACGTCTAAGTTCCTGCCATCAAGAATGCCTAAGAGAACTTCTTCTCGAAATACTGCACACCGCACAGACATGCCCGATGTTGATGTTGGCTGCGAATCCCTCATCCACTCGTTTCTTTCTTCCAAAACCTGTTTAAACATACTTTTGCTCAATTTTAGTGTACAACTAGTTGATCGAGCTAACATCCTGAACAAAGGCCTTAGCAAATCATTCACCCCAGAGAATTTTACATTGCCTGCCTCTATGCCAGAGTCTGGGTTGCAATCATGAGGAGAGTTCCTGTTGGTGGTTCCAGTTTCTGCAGCTTTATCAGTCCCGGTGTTTGGTGCCGAGTTGCATTCCAGGCCATCAAGCTCAACCTCTGTGCCATCTTGAACAACGGATTGAGCAGGCACCTCAGTACCCTGGTTGACTTTAGTGGTAGTTTGAGTTGGAGACTTCCAACGTGATAGATCTTGTCTCATGCTGGAAAGGCCTGAAAGGGATGCCAGTATGGAAGCTCCAGCTACAGCTGAAGGATCCCCCGTCCTCCTTTCAAAATGCAGAAGCTTCCCAACACCACTTTGAACCTCTGCACCTTTGGCTGCAACCTCAGGCACGGGATGCTGAAATATCTATGTTGACAAGAATTAAGGTGCCCATGAACAGAGTCACAAACACACATGCATAGCTACACGCAGGAAAACACAAGGAAGAATATAACAAAGAACCGTCCAAGAACCAAAGATAAGGATACATAAGCATGGTTTGCTCCAAACACCACCTCATCACCCGAGTTGAGCATGCAGCTACTACTCCTCTTGATAGTTGTCCCATTTACTTGCACCAGTCCCTTGCTCCCCATAATTTCTAGCACAGCTGAGTCACTACCATCACGCTGATCATGTCCAGAAACAATGAGTACTCATACTGCATGTACATATCTCTAAGGATTTCATCTCCAAAAAGATAGAAAACCAAAGTACATACACCCAAGTACAATCACAAATACATATATGTGCTTGCTTGTTACTCCACTTAATTGTCATCAAAACCATGCCTAATTTCATAACTATCCTACAAAACTTCTTAAGTAAGTAAAATTACAGTGAAACACAAGGTATACCTGGGTGTGCTTTATTCTGCATAGACTCCCACTAATAGTGTGATCCTTCAATGATAAACCGCAGTTTCTACTCGACCCAATCATGAAGTTATCAGTGCAAATCGAAATATTCAGATTCTGCGGCATATAATCAAACAATTACCACACAGAAAAATGAAAACCCACTTCCCAACTCTATTCAACCTTATAAAAAAAAAAAAAAAAAAAAAACACAATCCCAACCTGTGCAGACTGTGATAGAAGCTTGGCCCACGGGGTCGAAAGCTCGTAGGTCGAAGCCGGGTTTCGCTTCTGATATACACTCCACGAAGAGAACGAACTCCTCGGCTTATCAACTGTCGAAATCGGATTCGGCGTATCTCCTAAAATAAAAAATAAAAAATAAAATAAAAAAAAAACAAAACTTTCAACTTCGAGTTTCGATAATCGTAAAGTTTTGACCGAATCGAAACGCACAGACAAAGAAATGGCAAAGCTTTGAGCACAGTGAGAGTGTGACAGAGCGAAACAAAGAAGAAGAAGAAGAAAGAAAGAAAGAACTAACCGTCGGCGATCGGAGCATCAACGGCGGTGGCTGGCGCGACCTCGTCTTTCTGAGTACTCACGGCGTCTTCTCCGACGATCGGAGCATTTTCCGACGGATCTGCCGTCGACGGCTCGCACAATTCTTTTGAATTCTCAGCCACCGCTTGAGTCGGTTTCTCTCCGCCATTCTCGACCTGAAAATTCCACAACTTCCCGTCAAGAAAACAAGCCCTAGACCAAAACGACACCGTACAGATCACAAAAACAAAAAATCGAAAATCTTGAGCGTTGAATTTCATTTCTTTAAAAAATAAAAAATAAAAAAACCTTTTGACGCTTTGGTGAAGGAGGCTTATCTTCAGAGGAAGAT
Organism: Quercus ilex subsp. ballota; assembly: GCA_032727855.1. Lineage (NCBI taxonomy): Eukaryota > Viridiplantae > Streptophyta > Magnoliopsida > Fagales > Fagaceae > Quercus > Quercus ilex. The sequence goes on along the minus strand of CM064917.1, from coordinate 4,272,270 downwards.
GATCTTTTACTATTGTTGTTGTTGGTGTTACCAGAGAGAGATCCACTTCTCCTTGTTGAAACCATGCCTCTCTCTCTCTCTCTTTCTTTCTTTCTCACTCTCTCTCTCTCTTCTAGTCTTGTTTTTTTGTTTGGTTTTTTTCTTTTTCTTTTTGCCCCTCAATGTTAATGTGAGAGAGAGAAATGACAGAAAAGAGTGTGTGAGAGAGAAAGGGATATTATAGGAGATAGATTATAGTATGAACTTTATTGTTTTGTTTTTGTTTACCAAAATAAAATAGAACTTTATTGTTTCCTACCAAAAATAAGAAAACTTCATTATGCAATTTGGTTAATTTGTGTGTGTGTTTTTTTTTTTGGGGTTAAATTTGAATATTTGGGCTTATCTTTTCTTTTCTTTTTAGAAAAAATTCTCAAAAAAGTTCAAAATGACTGAAAATATCTTTATCGTTATCTAGTAGATGAGGACGGATTGCATTTCAAACGACATCTATGGGTCGGAGTTAGGTGGATGACATGGCACAAGTTTCCTTTTTTTCTCTTTTTTTTTTTTTTTGCAAGTGTTATATCAACATTTTTCATCTGTTATATGATGATAATGATTCTTTTCTTAAGAATTTTGAAGGTGAAAGAGTTACTTTGAGAGTATTAGTGATGGAATCATTAAGTCAATATCCGTTGAATAATTGTATCATCGACTATTTACTTGTCTTAGTGTGATGAAGCTTATTTTGAGTTTATTGGATTTTTGTCGCTTCTAATGTTGTTGTTAAGTAGTCCATCGAACTTGCTTCGATTGGACCCATACCAATTTTTCCCTATGCAAATGACAATCCATTGATTTTTGTCATTCCTTTCTCCCATTTCATGTTTATTCATTTCCAATACTTTATACATATACATGGAATTTTTTCAAGTACTCATGGTATATTCTCCTCTCACATGAATGGTGAATCTTACTGATTAAATTCATAATAAAGCCTATTATCATACGAGATGAGTGAGTATTACATCATTGTATTTTAGAAGTAACAAACGATTACTCTTGGTCCATTCCATTCAATAGTGACATCTCAAGGCCTTGGCCTTAGGTCCCTACATGTCCCAAATTTTTTTTTTAAGGTTTCAACTTTCAAGGCCCTCCACTAAATAGACAAAAGGTCCCAAAATTGTACCCAAGCAAATCCCAAAATGTAGAATCATAGCTAACTTATATATATATATGTGTGTGTGTGTGTGTGTGTGTGTGGAGGGGGGTTTGCATTCTTTCCACATCTTCAATAGGTTCCTAAATTTTTGAGCCAATATTTAATACAAATGAAACCCTAAATTGATTATAAAAAAAATATGTGTTATGAGTCTAGTATTAGCTATGCTATGCCAAATACTAAAATAACACACAAAATTCTACTTTTGCTACTTTAATATAGTATTTGACAATACACCCTACATCAAATGTTCCATTTTAACATTACAACATATTAAAATAATATAAACAACTAATAAAAAATTCATTTAATTTCTCTAAAAACACCCATCTCTCTTATCTTTTACCTATCCCATAACTCATCCAACACCACCAACAACCCACCATATTCACTTCTCAAAATCCATCCTAAAAAATAAACAAACCCAAAAAACCCATAACTCATCAATCAATAGAGAGAGATCCAGTGCCGTGGCGTGGTGAGGTGGAGGCGTGGTAAGGCCGAGAGTGTGAGTGAGAGAGGAAGAGAATGAGAAAGGCTAAGAATGAGAGAGAGAGAGAGATGGAAATATGTGAGGGGAGAGAGAAAGGAAGAAAAAAAAGAGTAAAAAGTTTTAGCATTTCTACAATACAATTCTACTAACAAAATTGTATAGTTCATCCATACTAAATTTTTTAGCATTTGGAACATTTGATGTGGGAGGTTTTTTGGTGTGCTAAATGCATAGTTTTAAAAATTGGATCGGACCGTCCAGTTCAACCACGAATTGGGCTAAATTTGGTCCAATAAAAACTCCTAAAATGGGGAGCAAAAGCAGTTCTTTAATTGTACTAGATTTTAAAAGCATGGCTAAATGCTAAAAATGTAGCATACGTAATACTAATGCTCTTATGATATGTCAAATAAGCATTGAAGATTGCCTAACAACTAGTAAAATAGATATTAACAAAAGCTAAATACAAAAAGTATATTAACAAATTTTATCTCATTAGGCCAGAAGAAAAGTTGTTTTTATTGTTATTTTGATAGATAGGAAGAACAATTTTTAAATAAAATAAATATACAAACTTAAATTAACAAATATTTAAAAATTAAAAATTTATTAAAACTTACCGTCTTAGACCCCAAAATGTATTGAGTTGTCCATGTCATTCAATTTTTAAGGCACATGATATTTGTCTCTGTTTTTTGAAAGCTTTATTAATTTATAGACTTGTTATAGCCTTTATACTTTTATTATATGTGCGTTTGAATCCTCTATTGAACAAAAATGTGAATCCTTAGTTGAATTCCAATTTTTTTTTTGGTATTGAATGATAATTGAATTTAACTATATAATTCATTAGTTAATGCAAACACATAATTGAATTTAATTGGAGGAACCCAAGTCACATCATTTAAGAAATTATTAAATTGTGTATTTTAAAAATGTAGGCATTAAAATTAAATATTTTAAAATCTAAGCATGATTTTGAAATTAGTCAATTATCTAATAATAATAGGAGAAATTTTTTTATTTATTTATGAAATACGACAAAGTTTGTCTACAAACTTGATTGACTACGACTTCCACACAAAAAAATTAAAATAACTACATATTTTGAAAATGTAACAATTGAATTACATATTCTTTATTTTCTTAACACGTGTCAGACTTTGACACAAATATTGAGTAGAGTTGTAATCAAACTTTGCCCTTAATAATATAACTTTTTTAATTTCCTTGTCAGCTTCGGTTGGTGCACAGAGATTCCTTGCAGCGCGCGTAGGTTAGCAAACATGTTCTGTTTGTGGAGGTAGATAATAGATTGGTGAACTTGTCCAAAGATATGTCAAGGTAACACATTGGTGATATTTTGTTAAGGGAAATAATTAGTTTAGGCTGCCTAGGTTAGATTGACATTGATATATGAATTATTTATAAAAAATAAATAAAAAATTCGAGAAGGAGATTTATTTTAAATTATACCATGAGATGTTGAAATAATGATTTGTTTTTTTAGAAAAAAAACACGCATTTACGTTACATTAAACATTTGTTTGACTATTCATTGTTTATTAAGAAAATACTAGTCGCTAACCTGTGCAATGCACGAGAATAGATTTTGGATGAGTTTTAGGGAAAAAAATCATTATTTTTGAGTTGGAGTAGTAAGCAAAAATGCATAAAATTTAATATATATATATATATATATATTGAAAGAAATAGCTCAAAGTTTTATTAGTTAGACTAAAGAAAGAAATATTGTTTTATTTATTAGTTTTTTGTGGGAAGGAATAAGAGACGGAATGTTGAATCTCTAATTTAATTTGTGTTGTCTATATAGGTATATAAAATATATATTGTAATATATATACTAAAAGGTACCTATGTAAATAAGTATGGAATGGTGTTTGTAAATCAAGCACCTTCCAAAAAGCTTCATTTTTCACTTTTGCAAAAGTATACCACTACCCACAAGACTATCTCAAGAGAGTCAATACTAAATAGAAACACGTTTTGATAATACATTTGAATTGTTTTGAAGTTACCGCTAATTTTATATATAAATAAATAGATATAAATATTTATTTATGCATTTATGTGTTTATTAGGCAAAACTTAAATAAATTGTTAAAAACTTTAAGATTTATAATAGTTGATATACTTCAATATTATCAATAAAAATTTATGTACAATTATAACTATTATAATTAAATTATAATTATTATAATTATATTATAATTATTATTATAAACTAAAAGGATAAAAGCACCTGTTTCCAGATGCTATTAATTAACATTGGTAATGTGCAAAAAATTGAATTAGAATCAATTCACGAGGTGTGTCAAACAAGTATGGGCACGTTTAACAAAACATCATACTAAAAAAGTTAAAAAGGAGACCCAAACTACACATCTGGGTAAAGCAACACGAAGAGGAAGAAAAAAAAGAAGAAGAAGGGCGGGACGATGTCAATGTACTGGTACGAAAAATTCAATCTCTTTCTCACCGTATCTTCTGTAACTATCTCTTCTTGCCTCTTTATTTTTCTTTTTCTTTTTCTTTTCCCCACAATCAAATCCTTTGTCATCCCTCTCTTGTAGTAGTGCTCTTTTCTACACTGATCCTTCTCTTGTGTTCTCTTCAATTAGTTAAGCCATTCGGTAATGGAAGTTGTGGAGATTTGTGGGTTGGAGTAAATTGGCCTTGGACCACCAAAGAAATGTTTCAAAGTTGTGGACAGAAAAATAATTTCAAAGAGAGTGAGTGGGAGAGAAGAGCGTACTTTTTGTGGGTATGGTGGGTTTTGATTGAGGAATTTGTGTTTTTGATGGAAGAAGTGGTGTGTCTTTGGATGGAAGGTGGGCTTTGCTGTGGGATTGAGGAAGGAGCGTTGAGGGAGAAAAGTTTATCGGGTTTCGTGGGATTGAGGAAGGAGCGTTGGGGGAGAAAAGTTTATTGCGTTTTAAAAAAGCTTTATTTTGCTTTTATGTTTTTTTTTTAATGTTTTTTTAAAATATTGTACTGACGTGAAAAATTGTGGGAACTTCAAAAGTTTCGGTTTTATATATATATATATATATAGATTACTTACATCCACAAAGTGGTAGATATATATATATATATATATATGAGAATTTGGTCTCCCAAGGTTATAAATATGTCCATGTTTAGCTTATTTTCTGAAAGTCCTATGAGAATTATTTGTTCTTCCTCAAATATCCTTACGTTCATGAACGTAATTTCAAGCATATTAACCGTCATTTGATGTGGATTCCTACAAACAAATAATAAAAATTAACAAGACAAAGTTTTCATACAAACCAGTTTGAAGGAATTTCCTCCAACACATTACATGACAATATATAAAATTATCCCTATGCATTGTTTAAATAAATCTTATGGCTTATAAAATAAGTCACATGACTTATGTGATTAAAAATACACGTACATGATTTTATTGATTGCCACGTCGTAGATTAGAGGAATTCTCGTTCAAGTTAGTTTAGGGGGTAAACTTTTTTTTTTTTTTTTTCAAATTATGTAAAAAGTCAAAATTTCTAAATCAACAGCTTAACATTTTCAAATAACTTACATAACACCAAAATAATGGTTTCTTTTTTTATGGTTTGACAGAACATAAGGGATAAAAATAAAAAATTGAAGTCAACAATAATCTTTAAATATGAAGATGATTGTTTAGCAGGGACAAAAAATAATTTGTTGAAGTTTAAGGAAAATATATGAATTTCATGCAAATTTTAGAAACGTAAAAAATATTTTAGCCACTAACAAAAATACAATAGTTCTACCCAAAGAGTAGTGGCACTATCCATCATCTCTCTCATTAAAAGAATATTAAGTTGAACCCCTCATAGGTAACAAATTAGACCTTGAGGATTTTAAAAGTAACATAGTAAAACATATAGTTTAAAAGGTAACAAATTAAATCTTGATGTTTAGGAAAGCAAGAAATTAAAACTTAACTCATTTAGGTAAAATAACATTGTGTTTGAGGTTTAGTATAGTTACTTTTAAAAATATTAAGTTTAATTTGTAACTTTTGAAGTACATAATTAGTTTTTTTTTACTATAAAAGAATAGAGTTTAACCTGTTACTTTGTAAAACTTTCTAAGTTAATAGTTTGCTTTTCTTTTTCTTTTCTTTTTTTGATTTATTACATCACTCATATTATAGAATTTAAATTATAATAAGCACAATGGATCTAGGTGAGGTTTGAGTAACCGTTGAATGTTGTCATGGTTGAGACAGATAGCAGGAAATAATGAGAGTTGTCTGCTTGTCTTTTTGCTGGAAACAAATATACGTTACGGTCATGCATGGTTCTACCATATTTTGTATACGTGGGACATGCCTAACTTGCGCCCCTGAATACAGTTTTGTACTGCCTTCAGAATTTTTGACCAATTGGCTCAAAAGCATCACTGGCCCACTCTTTCTTTTTGCCCCCCTTATCTCTTTTTTTATTTTTATTTTTATTTTTATAAATCGATAATTGAGAGTGATTTGAATTGAATGTGGACGTGAACTTTTTCTAATAAAATATCAAAAAAAGACAATTAAGCTTCTCGGAGGCTTCAACCCTGGTTATCTCTCTTGAAATCAATCCACTTCAATCTTTGAGAAGTGTATTCGACGAATTCTTCCTAATACAGTGTCCGTTACAGTCGCAGCGAATGTTGCCTTCACATCAAACTTTCTTCCTCCACTTTTATATAGCTTCTTTGTTAATTTTAGGATAAATTGTAAATTACACTTAAAATTTGAAGGTGTTTGGATTATATACTTTGAAATTTTAGAATTTAGATTTTACTCATGAAATTTGAGAGTTTTTGAATTTTACAATTTCACATTTTAGAATTTAGAATTTACCCCCTAAAGTTTGGAGTATTTGGATTTTACTCTCTAAAGTTTGGTGTTTGTTTGAATTTTAAATCCTGAAGTTTTAGGAGTTTGGAGTGTAAAATCTAAATTCTGAAACTTAATGGTGTAAAATTCAAACACCTCCAAATTTTAGAGGGTAAGATCCAAATTCTGAAATTTCAGGGTATAAAATCTAAACACCCCTAAACTTTAAGAAGGTAATTTATAATTTACCCTTAATTTTAATAGCTAGAGTGCTTTGTTTTTTATTTTTGAGAAAATTTTGGACATTCAATACTTTATGTCAATGGGTTCTAACAATGAAATCAACTGATATAATCTAATATGAAATAAATGTTGCATTGATATATCGAGTAATTTCAAGTATCTCTTACTCAAATCCAGAAATAGACATGAAACTATGAGGAAAAAAAAAAGATGCTAGTTAAGGTTATGCCTAGAAAATAATATCTATCAAAATGCATCATTGTATTTTTCAACAGATAAATTGATGTGAATGTAATAAAATGACATTAGTTAATCATGTAATAATCATATGGATGAAAATGATGCATGATTAAAGTAAGAAAATTTCAGAGACGTATGAGTATTGTGTATTCAACGTAAATACTGACGTGTATCTATTCATTTTTTTTTTTTTTTTGGATAGGAAATCACACACTTAATATTAAACAACATTAGAGTTTACATCATGAAGAATTGCAAGCTCTAAGAAACTAAGACAATTCTCCATCCACATACATTGATTAACTATGCCCTTGGCATACTTTGCTAACAAATGAGTTGGGGAATTAGCATTACGCTTTACATGAGAAAAATACACATTTTGGAACTCTAATGAAGCTAAACTAATCCCCATTATTACCGCATCACTTGAGGCCGGTGGTGAAGATGACTGATTCAACGCTCTAGAAACCAATAACGAGTCACCCTCCATGATTATGTCCGATAAACCCAGCTGCTTTGCGAACTGCATACCAATTTCAACAGCCTTCGATTCCGCTTCAAGAGGTCCCAGTGGTGCGTGTAAAATTGGACTGTAATTATACAAATGATGATAAAGGTATTGGATATAAAATAAGATGAACACTCTGTTCTTTATTAATTATTGCAATCCCATTTGGCTGCCACATCTCATATTATAGCTCTTTCTTTTCCTCTAAAACAATTTGGCCAAACTTCATTGGTGGGCATGATCTGAGCAACCAATCTTCTCATATTAACTAAGGTTTTCAGACCCGGACCGTTCATTGAACCATAAAAGAGAGAAGTTCAAGGTTTTTGAGGTCGAACTGAGATCAAACCGTGATAACGTCACAATTAATTTATAATTATTTTAAATATATATAAATATTAAATTAATAAAAAATAGAAAAATTTGAAAAGGTTATGATATAAAACAAATTTTTATATCATAACTTTCACAAGACAAATAAGAAATGTCAAATCCTTAGCAAACATAAATATGAATTACTCAATCAATCCGTAAAAGTACAAAGTAAAAATGCATAAACAAGCCTCCAAGTTACACATTGTTTCTTACAAAAATAATAAAACTGATTTCTAAAAAACAAAATAGAACTTCAAACTCCAAGTTACACACTATGTCTTACAAAAAGACATAGAAATTATCTCTAAAATACAAAATAGAATTTCAAAGTTCAAACATAATTATTATGATCATAGGTTATCACAAGTTTGAAAAGAATAAAAGAAAAATGACTATAGGTTATCAAATTGTTTACATATAAAGTAACCTTCAGTATTAGAAGAAGGTTTTGCACTTGCTGAATACACACCCTCTTTATAAATTGCATTCTTTAACTCTTCATATCCTAGATATGGGTCTTCCTCTTCCACAAATACCCAAAAATCAGTTTTGTCGATACAAAAAGGAACACAACAGAGCTTCAAACTCCTAAATTTACACACGAACTACTCTATGAATCATTCACAAAATGTGTCAGAGAACAAACAACTCCCAGAATTGAAATTAGTCTATAAAGCCTGAAATTCCTCATGAAATCAGTCTATAAAACCTTGCTCAATCCAACAATTCCTCACTAAAATTCAACAATTCTCCACCAAAAACCAAAACCAAAACCAAAGGGAAAAACCCTTTTCTTTTATAAAGTTTAGGCATTGTTTCATGAACAAAATTATTTTGTTTTCAATGAAACGAGGTTTACATAATAAGCACACAACATTGATAGAAACACAGATAGAAAAATAAATTAAATTTTTTTTAAAAAAATCTCATCAATTTTCTACTCAACCAAACGGAGCATTGGAGCGAATCTTCACTAACAAAAGATGATATGTATATATACAGAAGCTTACCGGAACCCTTTGTCAATGGAGGTGCTTAAAGATTTGAGGCTGAGGTCTGTGGTGGCCGACGGCGACGAGGGAGAGAGGCAGAGATGTAATGAGAGTGATAAAGAGGCAGAGAGTGATTGAGAGAGTAGGCGAGGGCAATCTGGGCTGAGGATGTGGTGGCCGACGACAATGAGGGAGAGAGGCAAAGATGAGAGATGAGAGATGTGATGAGAGTGAGAGAGAGGCTAAGAGCTCAGAGCGTGAGACAGTGAGGCGAGGGTTTGTGTTTTGTTTGAGAGTGATCCTTGCCAAAACGATGCTATAGCCATATAGGGGAAAAAAAAGAAAGCCGTTTAAGGCTTGAAAAATTGGAATCGCCTGAATCGGTCATGGTTCACAGAACCGAGCGGTCGAACTGCGGTTCGTACGGGTCACTGCTTTTTTTGCTTGGAATGGTTCTTCATGTTGAACGGACTGCAAAAATGGCCTGTTCACGGTTTTCCCGGTTGGACCGTATGGTCCGGTCTGGGTTTAAAAACCTTGATATTAACTACAATAGTTTCTCTTACCATTGTGGTTGTGAGGCGCCCTATGTTTTAATTCAAATTGATCTCCCAAAAACACAAATTAAGAACAAATTTTTTTGTTTTTTGTTTTTTTTGTTGAGAAGATCATTATGCCATCTGGAGGGGTGGAGGTTATTGAAGCCATGACAGCTAGGAGAGCAATTCTTTTGGCAACAGAGTTGGGTTTTCAACAGTGTGTTATCGAAGGAGATTCAGAAATTGTGTTTAAAGCTTTACCAAGAGACGGCTTTGATTGCTCGAGTTTTGGTCACATTTTAAAAGACTGTAAGTCAATAATGGGTTTGCTACAAACCTGTTCTTTCTCTCATGTTAGACAGTAGGATAATGGGGTTGCACATGCCTTAGCATGGAGAGCTAAGAAATCTTTTCCTCTTTTGGTGTGGATGGAATTTGTTCCACCAGACATTTCTTTTTTAATTCATGTTGATGTAATCCCTTAAGCTTGTGTTTCAATAAAGTTGCATAGATTTACTTTTTCTCAAAAAAAAAAAAAAAAAAAAGAACAAAAAATTATTTGACAAACAATTCACTATCTCTTAATTAGTGTCTTGGTCCAAATGATAAAGAGCCTCCATGTGGACATCATAAGTTGAAACTATTTCTCTAAAAAAATTGGGACACAAAAAGGAGAGCAAATAATCAAACTAGAAAAAAAAATATATATATCTAACTAAATAATTCATGCTTCATACATAGTTGTAATTGTTAATAATTTATATTTTTTGATATATATATATATATATATACTGAATTTTTTCAATATTTTTCCCTAAACAGTTAGAATATTAGTAAAACTAAGATGTAGTTCTTAATTAAGTGTTGTATCTTAGGAGTTTGGACCCTTAATTAATAAATTCAACCTGGTTTCATTCACCGATCAATATATTGTGAAATTTAATTGTCCTTGAAAAAATAATTTATAATATTATCTTTACTGTCCTTAAAATTATTAGTTTTTTAGACAAATTCATTACTAAAATACTTTGTTCAATAACTAAAGTCCAACGTTGCCAAGAGAGACAGTGACCATCTAAAATATTATATTTATTTTGATACTCATTGTTTGATATTTTTAAAATTAATTTTTAAAAATTAATTTTATAAATATGTGAAAAATAGTCTAATTAATGTATTAAATTATATAAAAAGTTTGGATTCTTTTTTTTTTTCCTAATTTTTTCAATATTTTTCCCTAAACAGTTAGAATATTAGTAAAACTAAGATGTAGTTCTTAATTAAGTGTTGTATCTTAGGAGTTTGGATCCTTAATTAATAAATTCAACCTGGTTTCATTCACCGATCAATATATTGTGAAATTTAATTGTCCTTGAAAAGATAATTTATAATATTATCTTTATTGTCCTTAAAATTATTAGTTTTTTAGACAAATTCATTACTAAAATACTTTGTTCAATAACTAAAGTCCAACATTGCCAAGAGAGATAGTGACCATCTAAAATATTATATTTATTTTGATACTCATTTTTTCGATATTTTAAAAATTAATATTTAAAAATACATTTTATAAATATGTAAAAATAGTCTAATTAATGTATTAAATTATATAAAAAGTTTGGATTTTTTTTTTCTAATTCATGTATCGCTCATAAAAATATTATGTAACAATACATTTTACATTTGCATTTTTTACCCCAAAATGTGTTGAATTCGCCCTAAACTAGGCCATATTTTTGCGGATCATGAATTTGAGCAAGGTTTAAAAAGAATCGATTTAAAACTGAATTGATGTATTAAATAGAAACGACACCAATCAAATGTAGTCATATTTATAGAAATGTAGTCATATTTTGCATGAAATGCATTTAACATAGTTAATATTTCATGATTTTGACATGATCATGGTAGTACTAGTATAAAAAAACCAATTCAATTGAGATTAAAGTTATAAAAAAAACAAAAATTAAATATTGCTTTGCAGAGAAGTGTCCAACGGGTAGTGAGATATTGAAAAAAACTAATAATTTTTCAATAAGGTCAGAGCCGGCCCTTTCACACTTAGCAGTTCAAACCTCAAAATATAATCTCCACTTTTATTGAACATCTTAACAGATATGACATTTTGGAAAGACCAATGGGAGAAGCATGGAACTTGTAGTGGCAGAGCTGCAATGGAGTTACAAAATATAGATTTTACCCTATGAAATTTGAGGGTGTTTGGATTTTACATCCTGACGTTTTAGAATTTGGAATTTACGCTTTAAATTTTAAGGGTGTTTGAATTTTACTTCCTAAAATTTAAGGGTGTTTGAATTTTATATCCTAAAATTTCAGAAGTTTAGAGTGTAAGATTTAAATTCTGAAACTTAAGGGTGTAAAATTCAAACGCCCTAAATTTCATGGGGTAAAATTCAAATTTTAAAACTTCAAGGTGTAAAATTTAAGGACCTCTAAACTTTAAGGGTGTAATTTACAAGTTACTCTTAATTTTAATAGTAAAAATGTTTTGTTTTTTATTTTTGAGAAATTTTTGGACATTCAATACATTATGTCAATGGGTTCTAGCAATGAAATCAACTGATAGAATACCTCCTCAAAAAAAAAAAAAAAAACTGATAGAATCTAATATGAAATAAATGCTACATTAGATGCATCGAGTAATTGCACGTGTCTCTTACTCAAATCTAGAAATAGACATAAAAATATGAGAAAAAAAAAAGGATGCTAGTGGAGGTTATGCCTAGAAAATAATACCAATCAAAATGCATCATTGTATATTTCAACAGATAAATTGATGTGATTGTAATAAAATCACATTAGTCAATCATGTAATCATATGAATGAAAATGATGAATGATTAAAGTAAGAAAATTTCAGAGACGTATAAGTATTGTGTATTCAACATAAATACTGATGTGTATTCATTAATTTTATTTATTTATTTATAAAATTTTTTTTTTAATAAGATTTATTTATAAAAGTGTATCTATTATATTGGACTGTAATTATACAAATGATGATAAAGGTATTGGTTGTAAAATAAGTTGAACACTCTGTTCTTTATTACAATCTCATTTGGCTGCCACATCTCATAATATTACGGCTCTTTCTTTTTCCTCTAAAAGAATTTGGCCAAACTTCACTGGTGTACATGATCTGACCAACCAAACTTCCCATATTAACTAAAATAGTTTCTCTTACAATAATTGTGGTTGTGGGGAGCCCTATGTTTTAATTCAAATTGATCTCCCAAAAACACAAATTAAGAACAAAAAAATTAGTTTGACAAAGGTCAACAACTAAATTGATAAACAAAAAGGAGAGCAAATAATCAAACTGGAAAAAAAAAATCAATATTTCTAACTAAATAATTCATTTTTCATGTTTGTAATCGTTAATAATTTAGATTTTTTAATATATATATATATATATATATATATATATATAACTACTGAATTTTTTCAAAACTTTTCCACATCTAAACATGTGGAAAAGTTCTTAATTAGGTGTTGCACCTTAGGAGTTAGGATCCTTAACTAAATTTAATCATGTGGTTGCATTCACCAATCAAACATACGGTAGAATTAAATTATTCTTAAAAAAGATAATATTATCTTTATTGTATTGGTCAATTCAACCATGAAGTTAATTTCAATTGAAAGATTTAAGGAATTATGTATAAAATTTTCCCTTAAAATATTAAATGAATGATATACATATAAAGCTTTTAAGCAAATGGTTGCAACGAGGTTAGTTTATCATTATCATCTTCAACTTAATTATCACAATTCACACACACAAAGAGGCCAAGAGGGGAAAATCATTACCACTGGAATGATCTTTCGCTATTTCTAGGATCAAAAGCCCAACCCAAATCTTTTTAACTGGGCTAGTCTAAAAATCAAAACTTTTCATACACCTGCTTGTCGAGCCAGTAGCACCTGACCATGTAATGCTACAATCTTGATATCAATGCAGATATATAACTCAACAGGAGCTATATAAAAACACAATTTTTCACAACTTTGCTAAGATAGGAAGTTGCAATTGGGGCAATATCTATATAATATGGGCCTATTATAGACACAACTTTTATTATGCACTAATTATATAATGTCAAATTAGTGGTTGTGAAAAAAGTCGTAAAAAATCGTCACTAAATTTATTATTATAAGTCACTGATTAGTTAATGAGGAAAGTGGTTCGGAATACAGGTCTTGATCTCACACATTGGAGGACTGCTTGAATCACCCGAACCTTATAAGCTTTCAAATTCCAAACCCTTTTATCATTTATCTTTTTGAAACCACAGGGCTTTAATGGAAATTACATGACTAATACTCTCTTTTCATGTCTTTATAGCAGAAGAGTGATAAATTGTTTTAGATCAAAAAACCAATTTTGGTAAGGCATCATGTAATCAAAACAAAAAAATCTAGATTAGTTGAGATGTAAATAATTTTTATTTTTTTCTTTATGTTGTTTTAGATGATGTATATATGGCCAAAAAAAAAAAAACATTTTTTTAGTAATGCGTCTGTATGGAAGGTACAGTCATTTACGTGTGTGCACAAATGATATTTAGGATTTATACCAGGATAAGGTATTGCATGTCCCAAGCTTTGCCCACATAATTTTGAGTATTAAAACCAATGACTCTTAACAGATTTGAAGGGACAACGTAGTGACCCAAAAGGGAGTCTTGTATTTCATGGAATCCCATATCGCCTAGGGAAGCACATGTGGATGTGTTTATAAGCAATGGTCTCCCTTTAATGTGTAGAGGCATTTTCCCCCACTGCTATGTGCTTTGAGGGAGAACAAAATTGTAAGGGGCATGGGCCCCAAAGCGAACAATATCTACATAGTTGGGGTGGGGCCGTTAAACTATTATATATCAAAGAAATATGTTGATATTCTATATATAAATTGATATTTTATAAATGTTTGATGTACACATTGACTATTCGTCTTATGAAAAACTTGTGGGACAACCTAAATTTATTTAAACATGTATGTGTGAATATATCTTTATATTTTTGAGAATTATGAATGAATTATTTTTGTGAGCATATTGAATATGTTTTGAAAACCTATGGCAAGTCGTGATTAAAAGCTCAGTATTGTATTTAGTCCTTAGTAAGGGACCATCATACTGCAGCTAGTCCTTAGTAAGAGACGGTCTCAGAAAATGGGACAGTGCATATTTGATAGCTCCTTAGTAAGGGAGTATACTATTGAAAATCCAAAAAGAAAACTCCTTAGCAAGGGAGTGCACCTTTAGGTTTCTAAGAAGCCATCCTTAAGAAAAGGGATGTAAAGGAGGTTGTAGTCCTAAAAGGGGGTCTTGCATTTCATGGAATCCCACATCACCTAGGAAAGCACATGTGGATGTGCTTATAACGAATGACCTCCTTTTAATGTGTAAAAGCCTTTTCTCCCATTGCTATGTGCTTTGGAAGAGAACAAAACCGTGAGGAGTATGGACCCCAAAGCGGATAATATCTACACAGTTGGGGCGAGGTTGTTACAGATGGTATCAGAGTCATGCCCTAGCCGGAAGTGTGTGGGCCCCACACGCGAGGTCGCGTGTGCCCGTAACGGGGGGGTGGATTGTAGTGACCTAAAAGGGGGTCTTGCATTTCATGGAATCCCACATCGCCTAGAGAAGCATATGTGGATGTGCTTATAAGGAATGACCTTTTTTTAATGTGTAGAGACCTTTTCTTTTACTGCTATATGCTTTGGGAGAGAACAAAACTGTGAGGGGTATGGGCCTCAAAGCGGACAATATCTACACAGTTGGGGCGGGGTCGTTACAGACAAAGATTCTCTCCAAATTTTTTGAAAAGAAACACTCCAAACTCTTAATAAAAAATTAACATAGTTACATATTTTGAAAATCTAATTATTGAATTGCATGTTTTTTATGTTCTTACGCATATTAAATTTTGTTCAAATAAGATGTTATTTATTATTCACTCCATAAACTTATTTTTCTTGCACAATTTAATATTACAAAAACTTGAAATTTAAACATTTGATTGATGACATAAGTATTGACCTTTGATCTACTTAAATTTTGCAAGCATGAAGGATATAACAAAAAAATGCAATCTAATGATGAATTTGTCAAAATTCATATACAATAAAAGGATATAAGAAGAGTTAGAAGTGGTTCTTTCCAAATTAGTTTAAAGAAAAACTTTGTATGATTTGAAGCTGCTCTTGCTACCTACTTTGTATGACCTGAGGGCTGCTTCAACAACCTTCATCAAAAAGTTTTGAAGCCAATGAGCTATAGCTCATATGACACTTCTCCTACATAATAATGGGTTGGAGGATGAGGTCATTATTCAAGACCCACAAGGTGTGTGTGCAACTTACCAATAAAACTTAAAAAATGTCACTCTGAAATGTAACTAATTTGAGTAATTATTTAGGAAAAATAAATATAATGGAAAGAAAAAACTGGAAAGGACATTACCAAAAAAATTAAAAGAAATGGTTTCAATATCTAATTGGAAAGGATATTACCAAAAAAATAAAAAGAAATGGTTTCAATATCTAATTGAGAGTTTAAAATTAGTCCCACAATAAAAGAAAATAAATTGGCAGTGAGAGGACCTCACATCAAGCACAACAGCCGCCAGGCAATCAGGGCACATTAGCTTCAACCTCTAGGCAATTGGCAGTTAGAATATCATTCATACTACATATAGAGGCTAGACTTTCTTCATAAGGAAAAAGGCTTATACTGAAATTTGAATCAGCAACTTCAATAGTTTCGTAGGTTTTGCTTTTGATATAAAAAAAAAGCCACCCATCAATCAACTCTGACCATATTATTAATTTCCCATGTCTGAGGCATTGATATTGGGTACAACATAGGAAATAATCAAAATCTAGTTTGAAATCCTTAGAAAAGAATGTATATCGAGACTCCCATTGATGATCCTCTACCATCATATATATCTCAAAAGATTTCTCATCAGGGTCAAGGTCGTTGAAGTCAATTAAACACAATTTCCCTTCAAGTTCCGACAACTTGGGCAAAGTTTTATCATAAATTTCCGGTGGTGGAGTGATTTTTCGGACTGTTTCATCGGCCACATCAAATGCCAAAACCTCAACAAGATGCGTACGATGATCGCAGAAACCCATCAGGTATATAGTGCCATTCAAACATACTGTTCCTCGTCCGCCAAGATATTTATATTGCGGGAAATCATCGATGATCCTCCATGAATTTGAAGAAATTCCCACGGTTATTACTGCAACTTTGACTTTAGAAACTGGTTTTTTTTCACAAAAATCTTGAAAGATAATGATCACTTTATATTGGTCTGTCAAAGGAGAATATCCAAATCCAGTTTCATAAATACTCCTTTTCATAAAAGTAACAGTATCAGGACAAGGATGATGAATAAATCTGGGGAGGGTAACAAACTCTCCAGTGCTTGGATTACAAACATAAAAATCATCATCATCGGATAGGAAGATCAAACCATTAATTGAATATCTAACACTCAAACATCCACCGATGGCAGATATGTTTTTTATCATCAGAGTCTTTATCCCACCCCCTATTTGTAAAGAAGATATTTCATAAGGAATCATAGTTTTAGAATCATAGTCGCGGGCATGCGGACCACTACTAATCCCAATACCAATCCCAAAAGAGTTTTCCCTTGAAAGCTTAAAGTATAAGTCTGTGAAGTCATTATGGATTAATACATACCAGGCCTTACACACGGACTTCAATCTGAGGACGCAACGCAGTTGAAGCTTTAAGAAAATATTGAGGATGATTTGATGTGGGATGGAATCAAAAAAACTTCTGCCTGTTTCCATAGCTGCTTTTCTTTTTTCTTTGACTTGAAACTCAGCCATGTTTATGTAAGCAATCACACAAAGAGCACAATTTACGAGATCATAGAGAAGCCTATTCAAATATTGCGGCAACCGTGTTATATATATATATATATATATATATATATATGCTTTAGGTCTTGCCGTAGTACAAGTCCTACACGAATAAGGAATAGTATTCTTAATAAGGAGGTTAAAGGCTTGATAATTATTCAATTCGAGTACTTTTTATTACGTGTCCAACACAAAGTATAACTTGGGAAGGAATAAAACATCCAAGGCAAGGATCCTATGTGGCACAAGTTGATGCACCTCAAATTTAAGCTACCAATTAAATAACAATACGATATATATATATATATATATATATTATATTCAACGTGTTTGTTTCTAAAAAAGAAACGAAGGACAAATTACTTGGCCAATTTCTCAGAACTCTCTCTCACTAATATGCATCCAATGTGCTGCATTCTCAAATTTTACGTCTAATATATCAGTTAACTCCATGATTATAATCCTAATAAGTAGGACACCCAGAAAAACATGAATTTTACGTCTAATGTAATACTAATAAGCATCCAATGTGCTACATTCTCAAATTTTATGTCTAATATATTAGTTACTTCATTATTATAATCCTAATGAGTAGGACATCCAATGTGTTAGAATCCTTTTCCCTCTCCCTTATGTGTGTGTGTTTGTTTCTCAAAATAAAAAAAAGAATGGGTAATTGTCCCATATTGCTTAAGAGGGCGTGTTGTGTGTAGTATAACTTGTCCCATCTTCCCTTAAAAGTTACTATGACTTTTGAGTGGAATTGTGGTGTGCCTTTGTGTTAGAACCAATTTTTCTCTCCTTTGTATGTGTGTTTGTCTCTAAAAAAAATAAAATTAGGAATCAATATAGTTAGGAAAAGTTGGAAAATAGAGATGATAGATTGCAAGTTCTTCGCGTTTCCATGGAGTAAGTTGTAATTAGAGCAACATTTATATAATATGAATCTTCTTTACACTATAAAAGCATATGGTAAATTTTTATTTATTTTATTCTGTCCATCAATTTTCGGCAAAATTAGTCCACCACTGATATTAATTTTTAGCGAAAATAGTTCTTGAAGTTTACTAAGTGTGCATTTTTGGTTTTGAAGTTTCAAATAAGCTTTAATGGTCCTTGAAGTTCAACAAATGATCATTGTTAGTTAATCCTTCTATTAATGTCCGCTAGTGTCATTGTGCATGTGACTAATGAAATAATGACGTGACATGACATCATTTTTTATAGTATGTAATTGTAGTGTTTTTCTTAACAAATTACGCATCCCCCTCGCATTAGAAATCAGAGGACTAGTGCCGTAATATTAGAGTAGGTTTCTCTATCCTCTCGTATTGCTTACATAAATATGGCCGGGTTTCAGTTTAAAGAAAAATGAAGAGCAGCGATGGAAGGAGGTAGCATAAGCTTTTTTTGATTCCATCCCACATCAAATCATCCTTAATATTTTCTTAGGATTGAGATCCCGTGCAATACCTAGGGTATTGCACGGGGTGCAATAGTTTTAATCCTAACCGTTGCTTTTATCCAATGCATATCAAATTGACACCTAATAATGACAGCTTAGCGATCCGCATGACACCCATTTTCTGCCCTTTCTTTGCTCTCTTCTCTTCACCTTTCAGTAACCTAAAAAAAAAAAAAACTCTCTTTCTTCATATCTTTCTCTACCCAAAATTCAAAAAATCTCTCTTCCATCAAATCACACCATTGTTGAATCCCTAGGACTACAGCTAGCAGCCACCGCGTCCCACACCTCCACTGCCGGTAGTAGTTCCAATAAGTTCTGGTCTCTCTCTTTAGTGACCGAAACCCTTAGAATTTTGTTTAGTCACTGGATTTCCTTTTTGAGTATAAAGCTTGATGTTTTGCTTGGGTTTGAAAAATTGGGGCTTTTGGGTAAGGCCAAATGTGTTTTGATTAAGTATCTGCTTGTAGTTGTTGTGTGGTGTTGTCTTTGACATCAGCCTAGAAATTATGTTGCTTGGTCATGAACTCATGATGTATACTAAAAAATCATTATGAAATTTCTCTTTTTTTTTCCTAATTTTTTTTAGGTATCTGTTCCTTTTCTAAATTTGGATTGACTATGCAGATGGGTATTTGATGGTGAAAAATATATTTTGTTTCTTGTAGTTCATTTTAAAGATATAAACTGTGGCTCTTGATAGATAATGAGGTACAGTGTTTGTGAGCTTAGAATAATGATTCTTTGTTATGTACAACTGGCTTTATAAGCTACATTGCTACTCACGGTCTTATTTGTGAGCTAATTCTTGGTCAGAGTTTATTTAACAGCTTATGTGACATGACTGTTGTTATGGCTGGAGTGTTATGCTCACCATAATGTTGTGATGCATTGACCTGCTATTTAGAAACCATTCAGGTTCATAGCTTGGACATTTGACAATTCAGTTGAGCAATTATATGTTTTCAATTTTCTGTCAAATCTTTCTCTCACTTTGTTTCTCTTTCACTCTTTCTCTCTATTTGTTTATGTCAGTTTGTTCTAGAACATTCAATTAATTGCTTGTGTTTACTTGCAAAAGCCAAGCTTTTCTTCACTATTAAACATAGACCTACGTGTCTAACATGATTGCATGCGTGTCAAATATGCAGCAACTGCGAAATGTGGATCCTGGACCCACGGTAAATACATAGTTGACGCAGCAGCCGGGTCATTGATCCACGGCGCTGTGGGAGATGCCTGCCGGTCAGGTACGTAGTTGTACTGAACTTCGGACATGTCGAAATCATTTCTTTTTATTTTTGTAAGGTTCTTTAATTATTTCTAAATAGATGTTGGACATGGTAGCATTTCTCTTTTGGTTTAGGCAGAATTTTATTTAATCCAAAGAGAAAATGGTATAAAGCATAAATAATCGTGAATTTAAAAACACTCTTTCATTAACAGCATAAATAAAATGGTATGGAGCAAAAATATTCAAAGTCAGTAGATCTCATATAGAAGCTATAGTAATCAATTAAAATGAATCCGCTGCCATTATTTTCCCAAATGTGCACACACAATTAGGCGTGGCTACACATAAGACAACTGACTTTGATTCCTAATTCCCTACTCCATTTGACATAGTGAGGCACTTTGTTCATTAATTTCAAAATATAATGCCCATCACCTTAGTGCTAATTTTAAAAAATGTCATTGATCTTGAATTGATCCTATATGCTATTGAGCTAGAGTGAATAACCAGTTAACATCGTAACTAACATATAGCAAAATGTTCGTAACTAACTAGTTAGCCTACTGTTTCTTGCATATTATTATTATGTAGCATTCTTATAGTTATTTCGTGTGCACTATCCTAAGACAGTGCTCTTTCGTGTGCAGGGAGTGCCAGGCATGCTAAAGTGCAGACACCAATCTTGCAAGTTACCCCGGCATGGGCTAGACCCACGAATTGCTCGCTACATAACTGAGGCGGGTTTTGAAGGGTTATTCAAGGTTCCAAACTTGGAAGTGGATCACGCATTGATCACAGCACTGGTCAAGTGTTGGTGTCCGGAGACCCACACATTCCACCTACCGCATGGAGAAATGGGCATCACCTTACAAGATGTTGAGGTGATGCTAGGGGTTCTTGTTGATGGGTTGCCAGTGACTGGGAGTGTCAAGCTACAGTGGCCAGCGTTGTGTCTTGAGTTACTGGGTCATCGTCCTCCAGACCCGATACCGGATCCCCATGAAAACAAGTCTATCCTTGCTGGGGTGAGGCTAAGAGTCACCTAGTTGGAGGCACAATTTAGAGGCCCCCTAGCTGCGGATGCTACTGACGAGGTAGTGCAACAACATGCGCGCTATCACATACTTCTCAGATTATGGACCATTCTGTTTATGGACAAGTCGGCAGACCGGGTGTCAGTGATGCCTTTACAGTTCTTGAACCCAATCAGCAACGCGAAGAGATATAGTTGGGGTAGTGGAGCATTAGCTTGGCTGTATAGGCACTTATGCAAGGCATCAGAGACGAAGGTGATGCAGATGGGAGGAGCACTGATGTTGGTGCAGCTTTGGGCATATTCAAGGTTCCCACTGATATGCCTTGTTGCGAGGCCGCCACAACTGCCGGTGGAGGCAGGTCCCCTTGTCAGTCGGTATGTTATTTGATTAATTTGATATAATTGTCATGCCATTTGTTATTCACCGTAATCCCTGCATGTATGCCACTTGTAATACATTCACTAAGGACATTGCTGTCGAGAAGTAACCCCTGTTTCAAACCAAAAGTCTAATTGACATTAATTTAATGGATTACTTAACAAGATAGCATGCCAATATACATTGTTATGAGTGCAGAAGAAAATTACAAATACAAAATACTTTGTTTTAATAGATAATGCTAAGCCAGTACACTTAGATGGATCTATTAGTGCAATGGGAATCACAGTCACACACGTCATTCAGTACTTAATATGTACTCCGCCACAATTTATAAAAATAGGTTGTACAAAATATTTGCAAATAGTACATAATCTGAACATATTTAAGTTTAATATTGAAGATGTTTGTTTTTTTAATTTTGGCTAACTCATGAAAAAGTCTCTGTAATAATTTCATTTGGTAGAGTATGTAAACTGGTCATTTTTTTCAACAAGGAAAAAACGGGTTGTTTGTTAACCAATTTATATACTTTGTTCTGAATTTATATCTAAATTTGTATTATTATGAAACAATGAATTTGTTTGTGTTTATTATATTTTCCAAAGGCATATTCGTATGCTCAGAAATTCACAGTCTAGCCTTTGTTTTTAAATCTTTTTTTAATAGTAACAAGTGGGGATGAAACCAATGAAATCACCTTCGGATAAAACATCTAAACTACAATGGTCTTAATGCCCTTTGTGTGTGTTTGACTCATATGTAGTGCAGAGACCATGGTACACCAGACCAGATAGCTCCAATATCAGTTTCATGTTTATGACAACATCCTAATTCACTTTTTTCCCCCTATCATATGGGAATTAATATATTTTCAGTTCTGAGGGCATAAAATTGGCCAAACTAGAAATTATTTGTTTGCAACACTTCATCAATTGTAACTATAGATCCATTTAAATTTTAAGTCTTGCAAAGGTTTTAGGTATTTCGTTACTTATTTCTAATAAGTATTTTCCATCGAAAATATGAAAGCTAATTAATGGCTTCATTTTTGCTACGCATTTATTTTCGTGGCAGCATTGTTGTTTGATATTAACTAATGAGCATTGTCTGAACTTGCATGTTTACTAGATGGAAGGGGCTGAAGAGCACGACAGAGCATGCCACACATGTGCTAGCTGCGTATCGGGCGTCACTGTCGAGTATACGAGCACACCAGGTATTTTACCGCTTCATGTCACAAGGATATAATTCTCCATATTTTTGTTTTTCACTTAGTAGGGTTGTCAACTACTGCATGTGTATAGTTAATAATGTAACTTTGGTCGATTAGACCATAGATATATAAGGAATTAGTTACGAACTTTTCAAAAAGGTGGGTAGTCAATATAGAGTACCTTCATTAGTAAGTAATTTTACACTAATGTTTGTCATTTTGATTCCACACATATTTAGCTGTGTACCCTTAAAATTTGTCCATCGGTTTTAGCTAGTACAACCAGTAGTATTCAGGTGCATCTTACCATGTCAAATCCAATAAGAGAGGGATATAGGTCAAGAATGTCTTAGGATTTTTACTGAAGTGGTTCTTCAATGGTCTTTTACATATCTGCTCACATTGAGGATTGACACAAATAAGTATGTATTTGATTTGTTTTTTTGTTAACCATTTATGCAGGTTGTCTAAGAGCCGTACAGGGATGTCCTAGACTCATTTCCCCCATATTGCACTGCCGGCCGACATATATGGAGGGCCATTGTGCTGTTGATCTATTTTTGGATAGTAGAGGATCATCATCCCGAACGTGTCTTTCGTCAGTTCGGGATGAAGCAAGCACCACCGGATATTGTGGATACATCGGTTGATCTCCACAGAATCTCCCTCCAAGGTAAACTAGAGAGGGATTGGGTGCGAGAGCATGCTGTCTACATTGGCTGATGGGCCCATAGAGAGGAACATCTTGCCGACGCACCGACATTAGATGGGGACACGACGTACCTTGCTGCTTACATGGAGTCGTACTGAAGGACGACCAGACGGTACATTATGTGTGAGTCGACGTATTGGAAAATCCTGGTAAGGCAACAATTCGATGCTTCTTTGATGGATTGACAATATATGTGTGTTGCTGCATGCATTCTAAAAATTAAAGTACCACAAGCCATTGAATCAATATTTTGACATTCATTTTAGAGAACATTTCATTTCTTGCCACTAGATATGCATTTGTCACAAGCATATGTACTAGTGTGCCATTTCAATGTTCATATATATATGAATAAGCTCAACATGCATAATTTGTTTCCAAATCAGTCATGCACAACACAAAAGTAACCAGAAAAGTTTTAACGGGACTCATTTATTTCGCAGCTTGAGTCCAATGTGGAATTACTATCGCAATGCGAACCAGACTCCCAAGTGTACAACCACCTGAAGAGTATGCTGGATCTTGTCGGAGAGTTGAACCGAGTGGCATTGGAGAACGCGCATGCCATGGCGACTGAGGCGAGCACACAAGCCACAGGCCGTGGTGGGGGAGGTCATGGGTCTGGAGGGCGTGGACGTAGTGGAGGTCGTGGAGGTGGTCATGAGGATGAGGATGATTAGGGTAACTTCCAACTCTAATACCTCTAATTCTTACTGACTTCCATTTCTACTACTTTCAGTTGTAATTTATTTAGAGGACGTATTATAGTAGCGAAGTATATATTGTTTGGTAAGTAGTTTTTAGGGCTAATATGCATGTCCTTCTCTTAATTATGGTATAATTAGTTACAATGTTCTCCCAAACTTTAGATATTAAAACTAAGCACTTTAAATATCAACCAGTGGGAATAAGCACTTTTTCTTCCAACCAAAATATATATGTATTGAAATGTAAGACATGCAAACCTGTTTCATTCATTCCTTATAAACTACAATGACAATACTATTATCCACTTTTAACATATACACATCAATGCTAATATATTTAACACATTGATGAAAAAACAGTAAGTCTATTCATTTTTCCATCGAGTGTAAAGCACAATAATATGTTTGCCAATGTAATTCCTTTTAAAAATATTTCTACATGACCATGAAAATAAACTTAGCATTATATGAGGAAAATTCAAAGTTGTGATCACATTATGAAGTTCATAAAATTAGAGTTTAAAAAATTACTGGTAATAACAATGATAGAGTATAAACAAGTAAACAAAGCTGGACTTTGTAATTCAAAGGTTTTTTTTTTTAATTTCTTTTTAATAGTTAACTAAATATGCCAATAATGAATTAAAAACAAAGTTTTATTAGATTTTATCAACAAACCAAGGTTTATATAGGGTAGTCTAGGTGTCCTAAGCATTAGTTTTACTGCGTAGGGTTTACACTTTACAATAGTTATTGGATTCCATGAACAACATGCACTAGGTGTAGGTCTATTTGGATTGCTTACGCATTTGGCCCTTGTCATGTAGGGTTTACACTTTACAATAGTTATTGGATTCTATGATCCCACTCAAACTGCGTTTCTACGAACTTACTTACAAATGAACCTCTCCTTTATACTTTCTAGTTTCTAGGGTAATTGTACATGTTGAATCCTGTATTAAAAACAATTTTTTATTGTTATTGTATAAGCTTTGTAGCTGCTCTGTGTTTTCAGCTCTGTTCTAGCTTTGTTTTTGGACTTTGTTGTCTTCCATAGTTGAATGAATGCAGACTGTTCCAATAAAAAAAACAAAAAAAAAAAGTTTTTTTTTTTTGGATTTTTATGAGTAATGCATTAACTGACAGTGCAAGTAATCTTTCTCCACTCTCGGTCAGAAAATTTTCTCCATCCTAAAACATCAAATTTTATCACTCACCTTCAAGAATTTTCTTAAATTTTATTGTTAAAGTTGAAATAAGTATTCAATAAAAAAAATTGTAGCAAATAGTAGACATTTTTTTTGGGGGCAAAATATGATACTTTCATTGCAAATGGAAAAATATGCAATCAGAATAAAAAGTAAGAACACCGGAAAAGAAAGCAACCATGAGGCTGCAACTGGGACGACATTTTGTGCGTGTGAGTGTGTAAATGAGAGGTTTCATTCCCCAAATTAAATCCCCTGTAAAGGGTCAAATGCCATTGATTCATATCTAGGCTGCAAATATTAAGACATTTTCTTACTCAATCCCTTGTTGTCATCTTAATAAATACAACTGTTTTTGTACAGATGATGAGGCGTTGGAGGGCAACTGGGGCATGTACATGGATGGCGTCGGGTCATCGCGATGCACGTCTGACGCTGTTGCCCAGCCATCCCACCCCGCTGGCCATGACGATAGTGCAAAACACACATCCTGTGCTCAAGCCGGCCCTCAGTCCCCACCACCCACTCGATTGTCTCCCCTATTGTTCAGCGGCTCTGCCCACGACGGTGGCTGTATATTTGTACCCACACCTGGCCGATCGACCCCACCAATAGTTCAGGCTGAGCCCACCCAGGACCCTTCACTTCCTAACCCTGACGAACTGGTTGCATAGATCGAACAGATACAGAGTGAGAATATTGGGCAGGTACATGGGTTGCGAAGATCAATCCCTACTGACATACATCCCCCTGGTTGTGGGACTGGTGATGGTAAATACCATGATTTATGGAAACATTTATGAAATCCATAGACTATGCATAATTATAAAAGATATATAAAACTCATAAAGGAATTATTCCTATGTCTACCTCCACTATTATATGTCCTAGTCTTCTATGTTCAGAATGATAAAGTAATTACTGGCACAGCTAGGACGACATCTTTCTTAACTGCTATCTGTTAATTAGAATGTTCAGATTAACAATCCTGTGCTTAGTTTGCATTAGATTTTCTTATTTAGCTAGTATATCTCCATGCTATGTAAACCGTTTATCATTTACCTTAATAGAATGTCACATGACTTGCATATGATGTTGTTTGCTTTAAGTGATGATCATACTCAGATCAAACATTTTCTGATAATTAAATTAAGCAGAGGGTTCGTCAACTATTACTCACTTCACTTGGTAGATATTTCAAAGGCTTCATCATCAAACGCATAATCCAAGAGTCTTAAGTATATCCTCTATAGTATTGAACTACTATTGCCATTGTTGCAATGCAGTTAATCATGTATTCACCATCATTATTTGTGGTTGTAGAATTTGTAGTAGTCATGTGACATTGGAGGTGTACCCAATTCATCATCCAACTTATTAGTGCTGTCAAGTGTGATCAATCATTGCTATAGAATTTTTCTCATTAGTTTTTTTTTTTTTTTTTCATTCCACAAAATCCTTACAGAATCTGCACAATGATGTAGCCTATTCAGTGTTGACCCCTATTTAGTGGATGAGTAAAAGAGAAGCTATATAGCTCCTTTCCACATCGTTGTGGCCTTAGGGAATGTGCGATCCCTCTCTTTAAACTCTACTTTGGCTGTTAGGGAATGTGTGCATTCAAGTAATGTGCTTTGCTTTGAATTTCAGGTAAGACAAGACCGGCAAAGGCAGCTGTGAGGAAACGAAAACAGCGTTGAGCTATTGATGATGTGGAGCATATAGGGGTAAAACCTTGCCCAATATCTGGACTTCTTAATTTATTTTAGTTTTTGATGTTCATTTTTCCATAATTACAATTCACAACCAAAAAAAAAGAGAAAAATCAAAAACAATATTAGACAGTTGGGATTTTTCTTGGCAATAAAAGGAAATGGTTACTTTGAAGTGACTGAATTTCTCTCTCCTCTCTCTAGATATACATAAGTCCAGCATGGCTTAGAAATTGAATTTGCTTAGTTCTGTTTATAAATTTCCTTCCTTGCTTTAAGCTTTGTTTGATTTGCAAGATCACTGACCGAAAAAAGGTGCCCTACACATCAAATTATTATTATTAAAATCGGCCTTGCACATCAAATTAGATCTATGAAATTTGGACATAGACACAACACAAGTGTTATGTTTCAGCTTGGACATAGCATGTTAGAGACATCAACTTGTTAAATTTTAGACCATACATATGTCGCAGGACCTGCATACTTGGTTCAAAGAGAACGCATTTCTTTTTGTTGATTGGTAAATGCAAAATAGAAAAGGCATTTGTTCTACATTAGTTTAAAAACCCTTCTAGTCTTGGTACAAAGAAAAAGGCTTTGCTGGGTCAATTTCTTTTGGTCTTGTCTGTGGTTTTAGATTCATGAGGGGAACCTCATTTTAATGATTTTAGGGGACAAGAGCATGTTGAGTGAGGATGAGATACATGCAGGTAAACCATTTTGTGTACAGAACTTGTTCTTGAGTCAGAGCATAAATAACTTCCTTGCTTTAGGATTCAATAATGACCAGGGTTTTTATAGGGAAGAGAAAAAGACTTGATGTAGGATTGCGTACGAGTTAGAAGAAACATAAACTGAATCTGCCTACAATCTACATGAACACTAAACCCTTAATGAATTGAACCAAAACCCATACGGATGAACACCAATAAACTAAATAAAACTTATTAATAAAATACCATGATTGGCCAACAGCTATGGCCCCATACCCAATAATCCTAGAATGGACAGGGATTTCCTCCATACCAAAGGAAATAGTGTAGGAATCTTCTGATTGTGGATTTTTGGTTGGACAAGATCACGTTGGGATATATGGCTTGAGTCAGGTGTGCGAAGACGTTATGAATTTTTCTATAACTTAAACTTATATTTTCCTTTAGTTTTGTTTTTTTGTTTTTGTTTTTCATTTACTGATTCATATTTGGTGGCATATTTTGCAGGCTTCAGTAGATCCTAATATTGATAAACTTTGAAAACCACCATTTTGGTTGATGTCCTTGTTTTTTGCATAGTAGTTGGACAATGTCTTATTGTTGATGTAATAGCTAGTGGACACAACTTTGACAAGAGTTTTTGGACATAGAAGACTTTGACAGATTTTTGGAGAGCATATATGACAATTTGGATAGATATTTTGTACAGTTGATTTGAGCTTATTGAATCTTTTTTAACATATTTTGTAACTAATGAAGCTACTTAAGCATCTTAGGTCCTATATGTGCATGTTTGAGTAAGCTTTGAGTTAGGTACCAATTATAATTGCAAAGGGTGGATATTTTCATATGTAATGGAAAAGTTCATTACTATATTTTCATGTGAAATGGAAAACTTCATTTCTATTTTTTTGTATCTATGTATCTGCATATTTGAACAAAGGCAGCTTTAGACGAATGCAATATAGTGATGACGGATGGATATTTGAATTCAAGAAGTTTAATTTTAGCAATAGATTTGTTGAATTTTTCCTTTTATGTGGCTCTGTTTTATAAGAAAAATACTCTAGTGCAAATTTAGCTATAGATTTGTTCAGGATGAATGCAATATAGTGTTCTGAAAATAAAACTAATGAATGCAATATAATTTTGTGGATGGAAATTTAAATGCTGGAATTTTAAATTTATTTTATTTGTTCTTCACTGCATTATATATATATATATATATATAAGCGAGTCACATAATGCAATTTGGATAATAGGAATTTTTTTACTCGGTTACATGGCGTGACCGTGTTAAATAATACATGAGGATGGTTCTTTTAACAGCCACATAGTGGGTTGCATAAAAACACCTAGGTTGTTTAAAAACTTATATATATATATATATATATATATAAAATCCTTGTTCCATATTATGCTTTCGTATTGACCAAGTAACTATCCAGGTGAATTTTTCTTTTTTTTTTGAGAACACCCAACTAAATAATTGAATAAATTAATAAAATTAGTAGTAAGATGTTGTATGGATCTATTTAAGATTGTTGAAATATTGCAGAAAGTTTTTTCTTTGCATTTGATCTACCAACATGTGTATATACGCTAATTTGGTGTGAATAAATTATTTGAAATTGCATCATTTGAATAATTATAAGTACAACTTGACACTAGTGTAATCGAGTATTTATGAAGTATTTATGAAGAATTTTGGATCATTCGATTTGGGGTTTGACCCATCGAAAAAGTCAGCTACTGTCCAGCTAGACTTCTCTGTAAAAAACGATTGCTTATTGATCGGTGTTGGATCGGTCAACAATACCAAACTCGGCTTTACAGATAGCGAGTATTTTTGTACTCGCCTATGAGATCATCGAGTACTGTGCCTTGTTATTTCCACGACTAGACAGCAGTATTCGATCTCGTAGGAAACGAGTTATAAGTACAACTCGCCACTAACGTAGTCGAGTATTGATGAAGAATTTGGATCAGTCGAACCTGGAGTTTGACCCATCAAAAAATGCATGAGTCCAGCCAGACTTCTCTGGAAAAAATGATTGCTTTTTGATCGGTTTAGGATTGGTCATTTATACCGAACTCGGCTTTACAACTAGCGAGCATTTTTGTACTCGGCTATTTGATCATCGAGTACTGTACCTTGTTATTACCATGACTAGACTGCACTCGGCTTTCTAGGCAGCGAGCAATAATTATAATACTCGATAGCGATGTAGTTGAGTATTAGAAACGATAAAACTAATTGGTCTTCCCCTCAGAATCATCAGACCTCACGCCTGTCTCAAATCTGAATCTCAATATTGTGTCTCTTTGTCTTCGTCGTCAACCTGTACTTTGTCTGTGACTCTTCTTCTTCTCCTCAAACCCCAACCACCCCTCTTTCGTCTACACTACACTATAGATTGATTCTACACTATAAAATCAAAACCCTAGCCTGAACATGTCTCTCAACCTTCTACTCCCTCTTTCGCCTAAATCCCTAGCCAACCCCTCTAATTTAGCTTCTCCCAAAAATCATGGCTGCCCTCTGTTTTTTGTATTCAACTTTCAACCACCGAATCCACTAGCAAGGTATATATGTTATATATTTTTATTTTGTTTACTTATTAATGAAATTTTCAATAAATTGTAGATTTTGTTTACTGTGTTAATATTATCATGTCGATTGTTTAGTACTAATAGTAGACTTGTTTGTTTATTTTTTATGTTGATTTTAAAATAATTACGTCTTGCTCTATGATTTCTTTTCAAGTTTCTTTGTATCTGTCATCTGAAAACAAAATAATTGGCAACGTGTGTACATGTTGTTAATTGTGATGATGTTGATTGTTTTTATTTTTATTTTTATTTTTATTTTGAGATAAAAGATGGAAGTTTTATTAGATAAAGTTTTATTAGATGGAATTTTTGTCACTTGTAAATATTTAGTCTGATTTATCATATCACCTACACGGTTACTAAAATAACAAATGACTTCTTAATTAGAGTGCTCATTTTGGAGTGAGCTTGGGGCTTACACTTATAACACTTTTAACTACTCATATCCTTCACTTTAATTATTTAGCCAGAAAAAAGGACTTATTAGTTGGTAAGATAGTTTACTATAGGTAGAACTTTATTACCTCGGTTTAAAAAATAATTTTATAATTTGACATCAACTGAAATTCTATTAAAAATAATTTGAAGAAAATACAAATTTATAATTTATTTTAAATTATTTTGATAATCTATCATATGTTGCATTTAATATAATAAAAGTTAATCTTATACATTATGTTTTGTCATTGTCAAGTAATTAACATATGCGTTATTTGAAGAATAATTAATATACTTTTGCCATGTGACTTATTAATTATTAAGATGATTACTTTATTATATATGTGAAATTCTATTAAAGTTTTAATTTTCAAGTGGCATGCTAATGATCAACATAATATAACTTTGATTATATTAGTAATATAAATTTTCATGTACTTTATGGTGAAGTGAGGGATTCTTTTAGGATAAGAAGTCTTATTAGTTGTATAAAATAAATGGGTAAAGATTGTCTCTGCAGTAATTTGATTGATTAACTACAGAGAATGCTTTACGTTTTGGTCATTTCTGTTGTTCCTTTCTTTGTATATAGAGTAGTGTTAAGTTTCGAAGAGCCTTCACTTGTTGCACTCTCTGCCTTAGTTTTTCCAATCTTTAGTTTAGAAAATAACACTGTGTAGAAAACATATACTGTGCCATTTGTATATCCATTTGTTTTGTGTTTATCACTACACTAGTGATTTTTAGTACTAATAGGAGATCTTGATATAAAAAATTAAATTAGATCTGTTTATTTGTTGCTGATTTTAAAATAATCTGTCTTGCTCTATGATTTCTTCTCAAGTTTTTCCTGTTTCTAACATCTTAAAATAAAATAATTGAAGATCCGTAATCACTGTAATGTTGGCTATTTAGTACTAATAGTAGATTTGTTTGTTTGTTTTGTTGATTTTAAATTCATTTGTTATTCTTTAATTGTTCGTAGAATTACTAAGTTCCTTATCAATAATTTTTCTTTAAATTGGTCTAGATGGAAAGTGATGAGATGATTCCTACTAACATTAAGCGTGAAGGAGAAGACATTGACTTAGATGCCCAAATTGATGAAGTGGCTGAACTTCCTCTGCCAAAGAAGGCTAAGACTGAGCTTAAAGTCTACAAAAGGAGGAGGACTTCAACTGTTTGGCGTTACTTTCAGATGCTTCTGACAAAAGATGAAGGAAAGCCTACATGCAAATGCAAGAAGTGTGGAAAGGAATATATTGCTGCCGGAGCAGATGTTACTGAAAATTTGAAGCGCCATTTGGAGTTATGTCCAAGGAAATTTGAAGTGCCATTGAGCATTCCTGTTTCTACAGTGGCAGATATAGGTAATGTATTTTTGATTTATATGTTGGTTGAATGAGTTCTAAGTTTTATGATGATTTTTTAAAAAGAAAATAATATATATGTCAAAAAGGTTCTGGATTTCCCATAAAATGTCAATATTTATTTTAAATATTAATCATGAAAAGGTGTAGAGAAAACTTTAAATGGCAGAAAAGTTGCTCTATGGACAAAGGATTTGAGTTATCAAAATAGAACATATAGAATATGCACAATATTTTTGAGAATTTAAATGGAATAATTGAGTTGAATGATGCATGATGGTATGGTTGACCATTGTAATACAAGTTATATTCATGCATATTCAAAATATAATAGTTTATAGATTTTGTTGGCAGACTTGGTAGACAGTAGACACTACAATTTTATTACCAGTAATTTTTGTTCTTACTACTATGCAAATGACTTATTTATTTAATTGATTCATTGCTTCAATTGCTTGATTACCCACATTTTTAAATTTCTTATTTATAATGCATAGATAAGTTTTTAATGAGGTGAGAAACAATTTATTTGATGTAGATCTTGCACAATCACAATTGGAAGAGCTCATTGAAGATAAAATGAGCATGAATATCAATAACGATGAGCACAAGGAAGGCGTCGGGTCTTCAATGGAACCCTCAATCTCTTCTAATCCAGTCTCTTAATCAGTGATGTCTTTTACTTTTTGATATGGCACTTGGATGGTTGGACTTAGATTTTGCCATCAAGGATATTTGATATGCCATGTAATCATTTTGGTTTTGTATTCTCTTAATCTGTAACGTCTGTTAGTTTTTGATATGGAACTTGGATGCCATGTAATAATCTTGGTTATTTATTATGGAACTTTGACATTTTATTGAATTTGATAGTATGGAGGGTGGACCCTTTTGGACTAGTAATTTTATTTTTTAGGAATGAAATAATTATTTGCTTTTGTTATTATTTGAATTTTTATTACTTGATTTATGGTTGAATTATGAATTTAGATATATGGGAATTGATAACAGGTTATTCGAGTTAAGTTTAATGTTTAATTAATAAAATTTTTTGTTTGGGTCATAATCAAACAGGTTGTTAATAGGTTATTTTTAATCACATTTGAAACTTATATTTTGGTCAATGTCATGACCACAATATATAAGGATCTCATAAAGTATACAATTTTTGAATAATAACAATGTTTTCTAATTTTCATCGATAAACCATATATATATATATATATATGATAGTGTATGGCAAAGAAGATTATGATTTAGCATCTTTTATTAACCCTTCCAAATATTTTACAACAACATTTCACTATCTCCCTACTAAAATGTTTGGATAATCAAATTTAATGGTTACTAAAATATACTCAGAATTATCTATATCCTAACTTGCACTATCAAATGACAAAAAAATAAAAATAAAAAAGGGAATATTATAAAAAATAAAAAATCAAGAATATAATGCAACATAAAAAATGAAAAGAATTCTAAAAGCTGAAAGAAAGAAAATAATCAGTTGCAAAACGGTATATGCAATTCAGTTAGTAAAATGTAAACAAAATGATTTCAAAATATTGTTTGTGCCCTCTATTAAGTCCACAATCAAAAGGTAGTTTCTTAATAAGACAAATAAATGGTTAAAAAAAAAGTCAGCTACTTACAATACATACTTACCAAAAAGGAGTTTTTTTTTTTTTTTTTTTTTTTTTTTTTGAATTTGAAAAAAAAAAAAAAAAAGGAGCGGCCGGGGTAGTTCTTTTTTTTTTTAACAAACGTAGGAGTTTTGTTTTTTCAAAATAGAACCGTGGTAGATAATTTTTTTGGATTTTTTGTTTTCAATTAATATCAATTTAAGATTTTAAACCATTTCTTCTGATTTAGAGATAAAGATAAGTTTATTAAATTAAGGGTATTTCATTAGTTGTTTTTTTTCCCCTGAACATGAGGTTTTTTCTAAGAATAAAATATTAGCAATTTTACTATTTAGTTGTGTTTTTTCTTTTTTTACTCAACTTGAGGTTTTTTTAAGAATATAATATTAGAAACGTGTGTTAGAATAAGTGGGTTAACCCTACTCTTTAAGCTTTACAAAATGGTCATTTTGAGGATATTTTGGGCATCAAAATTGAGGAATCCAAACAGGAGAAGCCCCTTAAATAATAGTATAGATATGCATAGTTCACCCATTTTTTGGATGGTTTTTATTTATTTATTCATGAATCATAATTTCATTGTTTATAAATGTCTAAATTAATTTTTTTTTTGAGAAAAAAATCTAAATTAAAATAGTAGTTCATATTTAAAATTAAATTATATGAAAAGTTAAAACTACCCAAGATGAATGTTTAACCACTTGTAGATGTGTGTTTTTGGAAGACTAAAAGTATACACAATTGTAGTAGTTGGAACAATATAACTATGCAAATATTGTTGCAAGTGGTTCCATCAGATTGCCCATTGTTGCAAGTACTTATTGGCTATCCAAAGCCAAGTACAATTATGAAAACATCCTAGCCAATGTTAACAACAACACAAGCAATTACAGGCCAACAGGCCAAGACAGATTCCAAATTCAAGTTCAAAAGGGAAATGAAAATGCCACAAAACAACATTTTAGCCCATCTGTAGTGCAAACTTAAGGCATAGGGGGCATAAAAACACATGTCATTAGTATTACTATATTCATAAATGCCACAAGCAGGAGTCATAGTTTCGCCATCATTTTGCACTTCCTTGTCGTGTCGAATCATGAACTTCATCATCCCCCATAACATGGGCTACCACTTCACTGAGCATGTTAGTACTCAAGGTTGCAATCCTCCTTGGGTGGCCACGCTCCTCAATGGCAACATCTAACTGATACCTCAACAATTTGTTCCTCATGCCTCTATAGCAATAGCTGGTTCCTTCGCTTTGAGACGTCCCCCTTGGGCTTGATGTCGACATGGTAGGAGATGTCCACGATGGGGAAGCACTATACTGCACGTTCCTACCATTACGTTGCAAGAACTCCATGTATGCACATTCTGCTTCTTGTCGATCTTTGTATGACCTGTGTTCAGCGTTTGCAAATTTATGAACTTGTCTACTTGCTTTTGCCCAATTGTCGTATATGCCAGGAGCACGACCAATGAAAACAACATAGTATCTGCCACTCTAAAAGAGGAACATACAACAGCATTGTATGTGAAAATTGCATGGGGTGTTGTTCGGGTTAGAACTTACCGAGTTTCGAATCTGAGCTATTAGATAAACATGTACCATGTCGCTTTACCAACACGTGCCGGTGGACTACAGCAGCCTTGACGTTGCTTGTTCCAAGATCTGACAAACAGTTGCATAAATCTATAATTGTATAGTGGTAAATTATTTAATCACAACTATCAAACATGTGGGCATGTTACCTTTAGAAGTAAAGGAGGCTTCTCTTCTCCATCTTTGACTGTTTTCTTTTGCTCATACCCCAACCAGAATGACAGGAAGTTGTCCTTAGATATAAAGGGTAAGATACTCGATTATGATAGTTTCAAGTACAGTACACATAAAACTCGCCTTTCACACAGACAAGTATATATAACTGCTGCCCAACTGAAATTAGGTGAAGTAAATAATACTCGGTCTTTGTATAACCGAGTTATAAGTACTCGATTTGAATAAATTCAAGTATTGTGCAACTATATCAATTACTCCATGACCTTTTAGGACCATTGACCATTTGCCATGCACGAGCTGAGCTGTGTGGGTTCCGTTCTGAACGCGGACCGGTCTGAGAGTTCTACCATTGTATCAAACCATCAAATTGCCAGTTCCAAGTTAAATTGACCAGCTTCACCACGTGCATTGTTTGTTGTCCACGTCTTCTCCGTTCTGTCCACATCTCACCTGATAGGTAACAACTGATACTGCATATAACAACACAAATTCTGTGAATGTTGTGGGTCTTCAATGGGGGTATCTGAACATAATAATGTGGCCCTGGGCATGATAACACAAACTCTTTGAATGTTAATATAACTTCAATGGCGGGTATCTAAATGTAATAATGTAGTACAAACTCCTGTTAGCACAAATTCTTTGAATGAACTGGGTCTTCAATGGGAGGTATCTGAACATAATAACGCGGTACAATTTATTCTATACAAATTCTTTGAATGTTGTGGGTCTTCAATGGAGGGTATCTAAACGTAATAATGTAGTACAAAATCCTGTTAGCACAAATTCTTTGAATGAACTGGGTCTTCAATGGGAGGTATTCGAACATAATAATGTGGTACAATTTATTCTACACAAATTCTTTGAATGTTGTGGGTCTTCAATAGAGGGTATCTAAATGTAATAATGTAGTACAAACTCCTGTTAGCACAAATTCCTTAAATGAACCGGGTCTTCAATGGGGGGTATCTGAACAATGCATGAGTCCAATTTATGGTAACACAAATTCTTTGACTGAATTGGGTCTTCAATGGTGGGTATCTGAACATAATTATGTGGTACATTTAACTGATAACACAAATTCTTTGAATGTTATGGGTCTTCAATGAAGGGTATCTGAACATAATAATGTGGAACATGTTGCATGGTAGGAATTAATTCCCTTATTTGCAATGCTTCAGAATTCTCATTTGTTTAACAATATCCTACATGAAACCCAAACACATTGTTCGAACATTTTTATTTTCGAATTTAGGTGTCTAATGGACTAGATGATACAATTATTCAATAGTATTTTTTAGCATCAAGACTTTATGACTTGCCTAAAATTTATGAAAAAAAAGATGGGTATTTTTAGCACAATTTTCTTTGGTTTGTTTAGCTGCATGAACAACTAAACATAGGGCATATATAGTTAGCTTATGGTTTCACAATATTACACAGCATGATACAACTATTACTATTTGTGGTTCAGGTCCGTTATGAGTCCGCATTACTTCTATGTTTACTATGACGGGGAGGCATATATTAATGATTTGCATGGGCTATCATACTGAGGTCTGAACCAAAAGCAGACGCTTATTGAAGTGAAATGTGGGGTACACATGAGAAAATTGAAACGGAAGATAACGTCAACTCTGGGGTTAGACAAGGATTCCCACGACATCTCCATTATATTTCGGGCTCTTCAGCAACTGGTGGGTACCCAAGTTTTCTACAATTCAATTCCGTTACAATGCGACGATGATGTGGACATAATGTGGGGAGTGATAAAGCAGGCACCGCAATTCATAGGTTCTGACTTGTATGTCACTGTTGACACTGTTGGGTTTAATGTTGATGGGGGTTTGCAATATGCCAGCAGAGTTGGAGAGCAAGAAGCAGTTCTTGTAACCATTGTGTACCCGAGTGTTACAGGCGTGACGTCTTTGCCTTACAACGTTGGACCATGCAATGCAGTTGCTATGGACAATATTGAAGATGTCGAAGTGTTAGGGTCTATCCATACCCGTGAGGGTCAAGGGTATACTCACGGAAATGAAGATATCCAAACCAACTCGGACGAGGCAATCGAAATGGATGACACTCGAGATTTGTATGAGGAGTTCATTGATAATGATGGACCTTTGGACAATCCAGAATTTTTAGATGAGCCACAAGTTGAAAACAATAGGGATGCTTGCCCCAATCCGAACCCTAACCCCGACTGGTTCACGTCAAACACATGGGATAACATTTATAACCCATCACCATCCCTAGAAACAGGTCTGATGAGTTGGCACCTGGGGGACGAACCGAGCAAGGGGATGCTATTCTTGAATAAAGTTGCGGTTCAGCATGCGTTAACCATGTTCTCTGTGGGGCTCAATAAGAAATTTAAGTACATGAAGTCAGACCTCGAGAGACTGGTTGTAACGTGTGTACACGATGCATGCCCATGGTCAATTCGAGCTATCAGTAGCAAAAGTCACAAGATGTGGGAGATCACAACATGTAAGGGTCCTCACACTTGCTCGTCACTTTAGGTGGATCATGATGGAAGGATGATGGATTCAAAGTTCATTGCCATCACACTTGAGTCATACGTATGGGAAGACATTTCAAGAACAATAGCAACCTTGCGTAGTCTTCTGAATACGAAGCACGACCATTGGGCGTTTCACTATAAGGTTTAGGATGCAAAACAGAAGGTGGTTGTGGCCATCTACGGGGATTTTGATGAGTCATACGCAGAATTGCCTTAGTTTCTGGTGGTGTTAAAAGATGCGGATCCGACCATAGTGACACAATTGAAGTGCGACAACTGTAACGTGTTGGGAACTTGCACATTTAACTGTGCCTTTTGGGCTTTTGGTCCGTGTATTAAAGGGTTCAAGCATTGCAGATCGGTGATAAGCATTGATGCAACGCACCTCTATGGCAAGTACAAGGGGAAGTTATTGATAGCAATGGCAACGGATGCTAACAACGAGGTTTATCCGCTCGTGTTTGCCGTTGTTGAGAGTGAGAACAAGGAGACATGAGGATGGTTCTTGGCATGGTTGACCAATATTACGGACCAGGCCAATCTTTGCATCATCTCTGACCGACATTCGGGGATAAAAGCCTGCTTTGATGACACAAGTATGACTTGGTTGTAGCCTTCCAAGGTCCATCATCGGTACTGCCTCCGCCATGTAGCTAGCAATGTGAACACAAAATGGAAAATTTTGGAGTTGAAGAACTTGGTATGAAGGGCAACAAGTGTGATCAAGTCAGAAAGTTTGAAGCCACACTGGAATTTATTTGCAATGTCAAGCCAGTTGCACACAGGTATCT
The DNA here is from genome assembly GCA_032727855.1 of Quercus ilex subsp. ballota. Classification (NCBI taxonomy): domain Eukaryota; kingdom Viridiplantae; phylum Streptophyta; class Magnoliopsida; order Fagales; family Fagaceae; genus Quercus; species Quercus ilex. The sequence goes on along the minus strand of CM064917.1, from coordinate 4,233,336 downwards.
CGAAGCTAAAAACAAATAGAAGTGGACACTTGCACACGACGAAGGGTGTCGATATGGAGCAATGACAACCAACCTATCGAAGTGCTTTAATGGAGTATTGAAAGGTGCGCGCAGCTCGCCAATAATGGCAATGGTGAGGTTCACCTTTTTCAAAGTGAACTTGTACTTTGACGCTTGTTGTAATCTCACTCTAGATCAGTTGGAAGTGGGTCAAGAATGGTGCAAGTATGCCATGGACAAGTTCGAAAAAAATCAAGCAAAGGCAAAGGACCATATGGTGACATGGATATGAGCACAAGCGTGGTTATATTAGGTTGACACACTGGGTAATCCTCTGAGTACTGGAGGCGGACAACACACACATAGGGTTGATCTTCGGGGTATGACATGCATTTGTGGGAAATGGGAAGCGTTGAAGATCCCGTGTTCACACGTAATAGCAATTTGTGCTAAGTATAAGCATGATGCGCAGCAGTTTATTGATCCTTGCTATAGCGTGACTCATAGGTACCACAGCTACAAACCGGTATTCCAACCGTTGAAATACAGATTAGAATGGCCGGATTTGAAAGAAACTAGGCTAGTGATGCCCAACCCACGATTGATTCAGAACAAAGGTCGGCCAAAGTCCACATGAATCTGCAATGAGATGGACGAGGATGACAATGATAGGGAGTTGTCGAGCTCCTTATGGATCGAGAATGGACCAAAATCAAGATGTGGGTTGTGTCGCCAAGAGGGGCACAATCGTAGAACATGTCCTACTTGAAATGCGGAGTCAACAAGTGGTGGAGCTGCATCATAGGTAAGGCTTCCATTTCTTAACAACTTGTGTCATATAAATCGTTATGTGACTATTAACAACTCAGTAGTAGTAAATTGTTCTCTATTGCCATAGTAAGTATTTGGACTAGTTATGAAACAAGTGTTGGTGTTCATCCATGGATAGGCAAATGAGTCCAATTGGTATTTAAATATGATGCTCATTGGAGAATCGTGAAATGAGGTTATTCAATAGTTTTGTCACGTTATTCGTCGTAAGTCATGAATCTGAGCATTGTTGTGGCTATGTTGCTTGTTAATAACTTATATAGGTCCAATGTACATAACATATTTGAACTGTTCACAATAGGTACGGTAGCTAAGGTGGATGGGTGATAACGGACGTACATTGCGCAACCAAGATGATCCCTACCGCCTGAGGAAGCACCCGAACGACACCAGTAACTTGGTTTATGACAAGAAGACGGTGTTAGATTGATCATTTTTTGCTTGGAAATTGATACTAAGTTTTGTACTTTTGTTATGTACTTCTGTGGTCATGCACTTTGTTAATGGCATTAATGTTATGTACTAGATGGGGTTTCACTAAGCTGGTCAAGCGAACAATTCAGTTACATGTAAATTGTAGTTATTACAAGTAGTGCCTTATGTTTAGTATGATTTCCAGCTTCTACAACTTGATGGAAAATTTTTTTATAGCAGGGCAATCTCAAAAGCAACAAGTGTATTTATTGTAATGCACAGGTGCTTCATGAAAATTCTAATAAACTTTCATAGCTGGTGTATTGATAAAACTGAGCTGCAGCTGACAACAAAAGAAGCAGCAGTAGAGAGCGTGTATCGAGTAGTGTGTATGGAGTTTTCCATATAACTCGATTTTAAAGATATCAAGTAGTGTTAAGTAACTCGATACCACTAATATCGAGTAACATGTAGTCGTTTCTCAGGCCTGTGATCACCACGACCAGATAGTACTTGGTCTCAAAGGAAGCAAGTTATATTACTAAACTTGACACTACAGTAGTCGAGTATTTATGTAGAATAACGATGGGTCGAAACTGGATTTCGACCCATCGAAAAAATGCCTGAGTCTAGCAAACTACTCTGTACACACTGATTGCTATTTGGTTGGTGTTAGATCGGTCAGATTTATTAAACTCGGTTATGGTAAAATCGAGTAACATGCAGTCGTTTCTTGCTAGTTTATCCATGATGACCAGACAGTACTCGACTTTGGAGGCAGGGAGTTATAATTACATAACTCGACACCGGTGAAGTCGAGCATTGCTGACAAATGTCCCTCCCCTTGGATCAATTGAATTGGGGTTCGACCCATCGAAAAAATACATCAGTCCAGCCAAACTTCTCTGTAAAAATAGATTGCTACTCTATTGGTGTTGGATCGGTCACATTTTACAAAACTCGATTTTGGAGGTAGCGAGTACTATAGTACTCGATTATACTAATATCGAGTTATGTGGATACTGCATATTTGGACCGGTCAGTGTTATTTCTAGTGTTGGATTACTGTACTCAACTCCCGACAAAAGCAGCAGTTCGATTGCTCTCGATTCCTTCGGCTCGAAAGCGACTTCCCGGGCTCCAAACATCGATCCTCAACTGTAGTAAGACTCTTTTACCCTTACTTGCCATTCAAATTAACTGAAAATCTTGCATTAATCTTAGTCTAAAAGCTGAAATTTTGAACTATGCAAGTTTGGGAATTTTCATGATTTTGGGTGTTGTGGTCTGAAATGGTTCATGGGTTTTTACATATGCATGTTGTTCATATGATTTGTACCCTTTAATTACATAAACATAGCTGATTTGTAAAGGAACACATGAATTTAGGGTTCATGTGTTCATATGGAATTTGGGGATTTTCATGGGTGCGGGTGTTTTGATGTGAAATATGTAATGGGTTTTTTTGTATGGATGTTGTACACACGTTTTCTACCCTTTAATTGCAAAGAACTCATGATTTGTGAAAAATGGGAAATTAGGGTTCATGTCTTCATATTGGAACTTAGGGATTTTGATGAATAGGAATAGTTTTGATCTGAACTGGTTCATGAGTTGTTGTGTATGCATGTTGGTGACACGTTCTCTATCGTTTATATTCAAAATTTTCACATCTGGGTATGCATGTTGGTTCATTCGCCAATCTTGTTCTAATAGCTTAGATTGGGGCTTTGTTGAATTGGGTATAATTGCTTGAAATTGACCACCGTTTAAAGTTTGATGGATTGGTAGTCACTGGTGGGTTCGCATGTTTTGTTGAATTGGGTATAATTGCTTGAAATTACACCCACTGCACAATGTGCAGTATAGGTTCGCATGTTTTTAAAATAACTTGAATGCATAGGTCAATGTTCATATATTTATAGAGAATTGATCATTTCAATGCATTCATTCATGCCCTAATTGTATCCATGCATCATGTAGTCTATTCCTTATGCATATGTACAGTGTGTTTATGTGTCTCTAACGCAGTTATGAAAATTGGTTTTCTGTTGTGCTTTCGTTCTGTCTCTGTAGATCCTAGTTATGGCTCCTAAGAAGTCTAAAACCATTAAAATCAAAGCCAAAAGAGTGTCTGCCTCCTCATCTAAGCCTGCAATTGCGTTTGATCAAATAAGGTTTCAAACGGTTACAAATGAGCAAAGGTTTGAAAATGTAATTAAGGATAGGAAAATTTGGCCAGAAAGACAAATCAATCTAGATGAATTACCTTTTTTTGGCCATAGAAATCTACAGTGTAGGAACTGGTTGTCTCTGTGTAAAGATTTAAAACCCCCTCCAGCGGCCCTGATTAGAGAGTTCTATTCCAATCTCCATATTCGTTCTGATGATGATCTGGGTACTTGGATTCGAGGTCAAAGTTTTGTCATAACAAAGGATGATGTATCCGAGGCTCTTGATGTACCTCATGTTTGCAGACCTACTTATTCATACTCAGAGCGTCCTCCTATATTTGATGTCATGACTCTTCTTTGCGGAAGATTAGTGACATGGGGATCTGACCCAAGAATTAACTCGAGTGAGTTAACCGAGCTTAATTACATCTTCTTTAGGATAGCTTGTCACAACAACTTCCCCATCTCCCATGTCCATACTATTCCTATAGAGAGATGTTTCTTTTTGTACGCCCTCGTCACTGATGCGTCTATTTGTTTTCCTTCCCTTTTTATTCAAACGCTTGTTGAGGTGCATAGGAGCAAGTGTAAGAAGCATGGTCTATTCTTTCCAGTTTTCATCTAGAGGGTTCTATACTATTTACACTTAGAAAACTTTCCTTCTCTAGAGTTGATCCACATCACAGCCCTTATAGGAGCCACCTTTCTCAAACAGGGGAGTGCACAAAAGAAGAATGTTAGACTGAGTGTTGGTTCATTAAAAAGACCATGAGTACAGTCCACCACTACAGATGTTCATGCTGAGGAGAGTCATGTTGATCCTACAGCTGCTGTTGCTGACGATGGTGACGATGAGGTACATGTTGACAGCGCAGTTGCGGAGCGCACCGTTCCTCCTCCTTTCTCGCTTCATGCTATGATGGAGACCTTTATGACAACTCAAGCAGCTCATGGACAGCTTTTAGATGGGCTTATTGTTGAGGTTGCTGCTTGAGAGCAGATTTTTCAGAGTATAGGAGTGCTTTTCCACCTCCTTCACCCTTTGACTCTTGATGTTTGCCTTTGGCAATACATAACAGATAGGGGAAGTAGGGATTGTAGTGTAAGGGGGAGAGTAGTTTTTGTAGCTTCCATAGATTATATGAAAGTTATTTAATGTGATTTACCAGTATTTGTATATTATTATATGTACTTTTCAAGGTCCACAAACATGGTTTTAATTTTATGACAATATGACCATATTCACAATGTGTGATGACTTTTATATTGAATGATCCTTTTCTTTGTTTTTTTCCTTCAACTGGAATGTGGATAAGGTAACCTAACTGATAACATATGCATATTTGAAGAAAACCTACAGTCATTGAAATGATAACAGAAAGGAACCTACCTCATCATTGCATTATCGATTAGTTTTGCAATGGCTATACCAAAAAAAAAAAAAAAAAAAAAAAGGTCATAAAAGTAGATTAAACAGATACTAGCCTCTGAGCACGCCCATGCTCAAAGGCTAGTTTATAGTTAAAATTAGATTAAATTTGCTGTACTCATACACGTTTATACTTTTGGATGAACGTTATATAGATTTATTTTAATAATTAATACCTCTGTTTCCTGTTTCCTGTCACTGATTATCCAAACATATATATGTTTCCACTTCTCCATCCATATCCTTATATTTAGGCACTAACATATGTGATTGTCCAAGAAAATAAAAGGCTAAATTTTAGGGAAATTTAAAAGATTAAGGTGGGGAATTGGTGTGACCATATCCTTATTTAAAAGTTTATCAAACAAAGAAAAACTACATGTTTTAAAAAAATCCCACTTACTACACATCCATAACAAAAGTGAAAAAGAGTTGAAATTTCAAATATAATTATTCTACGGTGAAAGGATCAAACTGGGGTTAGCCACTTACTACACATCCATAACAAAATTTAAAAAGATATTAAATTTCAAAGATATCAATTACCCTTAAAACTAAGTTAATGTACATAACATTGTTTATGGAGTAATAAAGTAATAATTATAAAAAAAAAATTGCAAATTAAATTTCACATAGAATTATACAAATGATAAATATAATTTATGTTACAAAAGAAATCCGTTTACAACAATTTCTTCGATAACATGAAACTTCATGTGAGGGTTAAATTGGGTAACATTATCTAGTAGCTCAAAAATATAATATAATAATACCCTCTAAAAAAAAGTGGCATAAATTACATTTATAAAAATACCGTAAATTACATGGAAAAACTTGTTACATAACACCCTCTAAAAAAGAGTAGCATAAATTACATTAGGAAAAAAGTAGTGTAAATTACCACTTCAGCAGCCTAATTCCCTTAAAACCCAACACCAAATTGGCCAATCATGCACACATTCGCTCTAGCCTGCAATGCCTCCATAAATTCCTTGGTCCCATTTGACGCAATTGCACCCAAATTGTTCACCAAATCTATAACCCAAAAACTAGGAAAAGTGTTAGCAATCTAAAATTACATTAAATATTAAGTTATTGGACCAAAGTAGAGAAGAAGAATATACAAGTACCTGCACGCATAAATAGAGAGAGTCATGTTGAAACGAATCTTATCCAATACCGACACACGTAAATGCAAAACCAATCAGTCTTAATTCTCATCCAACTCGCTTAATTCCCTTAATAAAACTAGTATGTAACCCATATAATTAAATAAAACAATGAAAAAAAATATTGCATTTTATTATTGAAGTGATACTATTGGTTTTTGTTATTTATTTATTAATCATGAGTTTATTCATCTTTAAAAGGCTCAGTTAAGTCCAAATTCATATTATTAACCATAAATTTTCATTAACAAAAATTAGCATTATGTAATTTTTTTACAATTTCAGTCGAGCAGACCAGCAAACCTTATATGATATGGCTTATCAACTAGGGCTTTACTTGTAATTGCTTATAAATAATTGGCATAAGATTGGTTTGTGTGCATAGGTGAATTGTACATTGGGTGTATAGGAAATGCTGTTTGGATTGTCTATCTGCTAGCTTAGATTAGTATAGTTTGAATGAATTTGTATAACTGATTTCTGGGAGCTATGTGATGTGTGACCTGTGGGGTTTACTTTTATTTTATTAATGTGTGCTTCCACATGAGTCGGATGTATTGTCATCACAGTGACATAAAATATGCTTTGGATAAGAAAGACTGTGCTTTATTATTTAGTAGGTATTGTTTGGATTAGATGTATAAATGCGGAGATTTTTAGTTAGAAATGATGGTTCTAATTTATAATTTAGCAAACTTTATTAGAAAATACAGATGATTCAAATTTTATGGGATGAAAATGAGAGTTTAGCTGAAATCTTAAAAAGGAATTTAGTTTGGTTTTTATATTCAATGAGACGTAAGTACAAATTTTTGATAATCACAAGGATAACAATTCATTACACTTTGAATTTTCTACAATTGATAATCATTCCTTTTGGCAAACCATTAAGGAAATCATGATTGTAAAACTTTTGCAAAGTTTAACAAACAATTAATAAAAAAACAGAAGATTGCATCTTATTATTTAAGTGATGCTACAATGAGGGAAAAAAAATAAAAAATAAAAAAGAATTAAAGAAGCCTATTCACCAACTTAAACATTTCAAGGTCGATTGAGCATCTTTTGCACGTAACCACAAATTCTGCATAACTGTAAGGATAAGGTTCATCTCGGTTCCAATGTCCCATTCCAATTTTGTGGCATGCTTGAAAGTTTGGAATTTGATACAAGGCGGTTCCCGCAGCTATGTGTCGAAGCATATTTCGGCAATTTCGAATCCAATGCTTCCCATGTTCATCATTTAAAATTATCAATGCTTCCATGATTTGACTCACAAAGTAGCATGATTCCATGTATATAAGCTGGAATAAAATTGCCAAATGGAAGAGCTTTTTCAATTAAATTTTTTCCTTCAACAACTTCTTCATTCAAAAAGTATTCCCAGCTTCCCACTATCAGTAGCGCATTAGGATTTTCTGCTTCATAGCACTAAGAAATAAGGGTTTTTTTCTTTATCGTGTAGTAGAGCTGGGTGATTGAAAAATGGGGTCAGTTGAATTTGTTGGAGGACTAGTTTGCTTTTTGTTAACTTGTTGAAGCATTTGCAACTAATTAAGAAAAAGGAAAAAATTAAATTAATAGACTGAATAATTTATATAGAGGGAAATAAATAAGTAGATACAAATTGAGAAAATAGTTTTTTATACCTTAACTTAATGTTTCCCAGGAGTGTTGCCGAATCTTTGCCTACTTTCGAAAAGATTTCAACCAATATGTTAGTATGAAGATTTTCTAGAGTATTCATTTTTTGGTTTTTTTTTTGTCTTGTTTTGTTTTTGTTTGAAATAGTGTTATAACATTTCAGTTACTATTTATAAGGTTCATAGTATCATATTAAATAACAATACATAATAATAATGTGTTTACGAATTTTGAAATGATTATACACGAATTTGATGGGGAAATGGTTATACACGAAAATGAAGAGGGGAGCTGTATGTTAAGGTGCCTGAATCGGTGTGGTAACTGGGAACATGAACCGTTAGCTGAGTAGGAGAGGAACGATTTTGGGTTTTGATTATTGTAGAAGGTGCAATGAACCTGAAAATATGCGGGTGTGGGAAAGGAAAAAAAAAGGGAGCACAACTAACTTTCACCTAACTTCTATATGAAAGTAAGCGTAATTACAACTGATCCCAGTTAAATTTAGACAGATGGAGGAAAATTTATTATATTTCATATTTAAATTGGTGTGGTCCCCACATGAATCTAGACACATGACATTGGGAACATTTAAAATCCTGCTCATATAGTGTTTTTCTAGCCTGTATTGACATGACAAGCCCTAATAATTGAAAATGTAATGCTTGGACCATGAAATGAGGTTATAAATGCACCACAATAATGATCTTCTTTCTACCCCACTAACTTTGTAGATTGACTAAGCTATGAGTCGCAATGCCTCAACGTCAAATCGTAAAATGCGAAACAAGTTTGGATCTACTTCAACATGTGGATCATCACAAGTTCCAGTAGATCAACAACTATAGACATACACAGACCACTATGGAGGGAAATGGGTTGGAAAGAAGAGAGATTTTGTTAATATGCCAATATACACGTATGAGAGTCTTGGAAGCGTCGGACACATCATAGTCGGCAAACCTACAAAACTAAGTATAGATACCACCGCAATAGAGTTCACTGTATCAGAACCACCATGGTCAACCCTATACGAGAAGAGGTGTGAGTTGGAGGTGTATTGTCAATGACACGGGTTACAAGTTCCTAAGGCACGCTCAGCCGAGTTACCTAGGGATGAACTTGCCAACATACTTGCCCGTCTTGAACAAGAGAACAATCAAATGCAAAGGCAACTAGACCTTTTTTAAGCAATCCAAAAAGCTAGGAAACATCTAAAGGGGAAGGCGCAAGAGCGAGCCATGAAGTCTATTAATGAAATTACTGCGTTAGATGATGAAAGAGATATTTTAGACTTCTCAGATTCAAGCAATGATGATTTCCAAAAATTTCTACCTACGAACATTATAAGTTATTGTTAATGTCTACACATTTTGTGCAAGACAAAATGTTGTTGTTAATGTCTGACAAATGATGATTATGTACGTTCAAATTTTGTAAATCTAAAGATTAACTGTTCATTAGTTTTGGCTAAGTTTATATGAAATCAGTTTCTCATTTTTTCCCTGTTGTTCTTTGTTGCTACATATGAAAATTTAATATCAATATTTACGCATAGATTCAATACATACAGACTCATCCAAACCACACAGACCAACCACTCTTTCATAGAAAAACCATATAGCTCCTAAAGCAAGGACTCACCAGAGTAGAGTGGGGCCCAACTGGGACCATCACCCTCGAGGTGTAGACACTCACATTTGTTCAAAATAATACTCCCACCATGCGTGACATGAAACTGGTAATGTATTACATTGCTATGTCAGTATGTTGCAATGTTTTCAATGGATTGGCTAAGTGTATATGAAATCACTTGCTCATTTTTTCACTGCTGTTCTTTGTTGCTACATATGATTCTTGTGCTTTGGTTGGACAATGTCCTCTGCTTTGTAGTGTAGGAAAAACCTTAGATATGTTGATGTTTCCAATATTCTGTCTGTGTAATTTGAAATGTTATCCACATAACACTCATCACCCAACTTAGATTTATTGCACATTACTTGTAGGAAAATTTAATAGATTCAATACATACAGGCTCATCCAAACCACACAGACCAACCACACATATGATTCAATAATATAAAATAATTCATATATATGACGCCATGAGTCGATGTATCATATACCCGTATCCGTGTATCTTAGTTCTGCTAGTGTACTACTTTATACAGATACATTACATACAGACTCATCCAAACCAGACTAACCACTCACTTTCTCTTCGTCTTTATGTACAAGAAAATTTTTTCGTAACAAACTTTTCTTCGACTTCATGTTTTGTGGGCAAATCATCTGAGGGATATGTTTGTATCATCTTCATTTAAGTCTATTATTTCTACCTAATGATCTTCCAATTTACAGTTCTTGCTGGGTGGATATTGAATCTCAGTGGCAGTCTTATCAAATATAAGAACATGAAAGCTTGAATTTCCTTCATATCTGAACACTAAAAAATAACCATAACAGATAGAATGGTATTCAACGAAATCCTGCCAACCATTACAAAACCAAATGTTGTTATCAGCTTTCTTCAATCCCACTTGCCAAATACCACCATAGGGAGCAGTGATTGTAACTATGGTGGGTAGCTCAGCACTGTTGAACCCTGACCACAAGTACCCATCCATACTGACGTGAAAACACAGAGCATCCTTGAAAAGTTTATGCATCAATTTTAGGGGTGAGCTGTCCACCATTGCTACACTGATGTTTGCAGTGTTGCAAGTGCTGCTCAACAGCTTCGCACTGTTGAACCCTGTCCAGTCATATCACCCACACGCACGTTAATACACAGATATGCATCCTTTTGCAATGCATCGTTTTCAAGGATGCAAAGCATCCCTGAAAAGTTTATGATACATTTAACACAGCTTGGCACTATCTCGTCAAGTCATGTCAGATGAAGCACAGGAATACTGAATAGTCTTCACGTGAACTCTGTCTAGTCATATCACCTACAAGCACGTCAATACATAGATATGCATCCTTTTGCAATGCATCGTTTTCAAGGATGCAGAGCATCCCTGAGAAGTTTATGATGCATTTAACACAGCTCGGCACTGTCTCGTCAAGTTATGTCAGATGAAGCACAGGAATGCTGAATAGTCTTCACGTGAACCCTGTCCTGTCATATCACCTATACGCATGTCAATACACAGATATGCATCCTTTTGCAATGCACCATTTTCAAGGATGCAGAGCATCCCTGAAAATTTTATGATACATTTAACATAGCTCGGAATTGTCTGGTTAAGTCATGTAAGATGAAGCATAGGAATGCTGAATAGTCTTCACTTGAATAAATACACAACCTCCTTTGCAGTACACATCACCAGCCTATTGCTGTAGTACAAGCTATAGCCATATCAAACAGCTGCCTCAGCGAACCACGTGCACCAACAGGTGCCACTGTATAGCCAAGTCATGTTCGTAGTTTTGCATGTGCTCCTTAACACCTCTGTTAGGACATATGTGTGTTCACTTGTTAAGAACATATGTCACTTATTTATGTAAATTGGCTAATCCTTTTGACAAAACGCACTCTACTTGTAATTGGGTAGTTTTAGGTGTTTTTAATATTCAAGAAATAAGGTTTCAAGATCAAGCGTTGAAGTCATCAAGTCTGTCTAAGAAAAAGCAAGCTGAAGTGCAATTTCATTAAAGTTCGACACCTGCTCGATAGCTACCTCGACACCTTCTATCTGTCGAGATTTACAAAATCAGTTTTTCTGATCTGATTTCCTTAGGATCCGTGAATATGCTTTTGGGCCTTCTTTTCTTCTAACCCTAAACATATAAAAAGATTGTTTTAAGAGCCGTCAAATTGTACACAAGTTGCAAAAGCATTGAGCAATCTCTGTTCAAGCAAATTGTGATCAAAAGACGAAGTTCTTAACCTAGTTCATCTTCTCTCAAGAAGTTGCTGTGTATTTGCACCATAGGGTTTTGTAACCAAGCATCTTCCTGATCTTCATCGTGTATGATGAACTGAAGAACTTTGCAGCCAACCTCTCTTTCTTAGTTGGTGTTTGAAGTCGCGTACTGGGATCCGCGCATTGGTTAGTCACGTACTTGGGAGCCGTGCATCAAAGGTGAAAATTGTCACTACAGATCAAGTCCAATTGGGTATTGGAGTAAGGGTTCAACTGTAGGTTGGTAAGGTACTTGGGATTCCTTTACTTGTAACTGCTTGATTTGATAATAGTGGAGTTTCGGGAGTGGTGTCCTGAAAATCACCCGGTGGGGTTTTTGCCGTTAGAGTTTTCCCTATTCGTAAACAAATCACCGTGTCATGTAATTTTCGTTGCATATTTAGTTGTTTGGTGATTTGTTTGTGCTTCCACGCAATTGCATGATAAATTGATTAATTAATAACTTGGCTAATTAATTAATTGGTTTAATCACAAGGGGTCATTCAGTTTGTGGCCTATGAAGTGGTATCAGAGTAGGCACACTCTGATTAGGTTTAATCTTTGCTGTGTTGATCCATTGACCCTTGTTGTCATTGGCTGTAACCTGCTTGAAGAGATCTTTGTTTTCAAATACATCTTGTTTTTCTAATCACTATTTCCTTGAGTGTCTCAGAAAATACTAGTCTAAAAGTTATTTGAATTCTCTTATGATGACTATTGGAAAAGATCTCAGTTTTGCTAAGAAGAAACTAGACTGTCTCAGAATGAAAATGTGCAAAGGAGTTCGTCTGAAAAGAGTGAAAGTTATAGGCTTAGCTCATAAAAGGCAGTTGAGAGAAAGAACCATTCCATCTAATTTATCATCTAAGCATGAAGTATGTTTCATGATGAAGTCTGCATTCAAGGTAATTGACACACGTCTATGGTATCTTGACAGTGGTTGCTCACGACACATGACTGGAGACAGATCTCTCTTCAAGATCTTCGAGTCTAAGAAAGGTGGCAATGTTACCTTTGGTGATGGAAGCAAGTCACAAATTAAAGGGAAACGGATTATATCTCTGCCAGGACTGCCAGACATTGCGAATGTCCTTTATGTAGAAGGTCTAAGGGTGAACCTATTGAGCATAAGTCAGATATGTGATCAAGACTTCATGGTGCTATTCTCAAAAGGAAAGTGTCTTGTCATGGATGAGTCTGGAAAGAAGCTCATTAGTGGAGTTCGCACCTTGGACAACTGCTATGGATTGGTTCCTGATGCTGATATTGTGTGTAATAGCATTCGTTTGCCTAATGAAGATCTGTGGCATCAACGAATGGGACATGCTAGTTACAAGCATTTATCTATTGTATCTAAGCATGAATCAGTCTTGGGGATACCAAAGCTTAGTAGAATAAGCAATGTGGTGTGTGAACCATGTCAACTTGGAAAACAGACAAAAGCTAAGCATCCAGGCACTCAGACGTCAGCTACATCCAAAACATTGGAGCTGTTGCACTTAGATCTTATGGGTCCAACCAGAACCGAGTCTCTTGGGGGTAAGAGATACATCATGGTTGTGGTAGACGACTTCACTAGATACACCTGGGTCATTCTACTACGATCCAAGTCTGAAGCTCCTGAGCACATTGAGGCTTTATGCACAAGACTGCAGAATGAAAAGAGCTTGAAGATTGATTGAATTCGAAGTGACCATGGAAAGGAATTCGAGAACTCATACATGGAATCCTTCTGCATAAGATCGGGTATATCTCAAGAATTCTCTGCTCCTATTACGCCTCAGCAAAATGGTGTGGTAGAAAGGAAGAATAGGGTTATTCAAGAGATGGCTAGAGCCATGCTGTATAACAAAGATGTGGCTAGAAACTTGTGGGGAGAAGCTGTAAACACTGCATGTCATACAGTTAATAAGGTATACTTCAGACCCGGTACCAAAAAGACTCCCTATGAGTTGTGGAAAGGAAGGAAGCCTAATGTGAAGTACTTCAGAATTTTTGGAAGTACCTGCTTCATTCTCAAGGATAGAGAGAATGTGGGAAAGTTTGACTCTCAGAGCGATGAAGGCATATTTCTGGGTTACTCCTCTACAAGCAAGGCTTATCGGGTGTACAACAAAAGAACTATGAAGGTAATGAAGACAGTAAATGTCGTCATTGATGAGTCTTCAGAGTCAAGTTCTGAGAAAGGCATTGAGGGACTCCCCAAAGAAATTCTTCCTTCTGAGCTTAGGGAAGTTCAAGACATTACTGAACAAGAACCTGCTTCTCCAAGTACTCCCAGTATTGTGGAAGACTCTTCAGACTTACCCATTTCACTAGAGTCTGAATCTCATGAAAAGAAGGGACCTTCATCTAGAATCAAATTAAATCATCCTCCAGAAGTTATTGTGGGAGACATGAATGAACTCACATTAAGGAAACGTACAGTTGATAAATGTGTTGCTAACTTTGTGTCTTATTCCTGCTACTTGTCACAGGTTGAACCTAAGAAAGTTGAGGAAGCATTACAAGATGAGAGTTGGGTTGAAGCAATGCATGATGAATTACTTCAGTTTCAGAGGAATGATGTTTGGACTCTAGTACCTAGACCGGAAGGAGAACACATCATCAGTACAAAGTGGATATTCCGCAACAAGACTGATGAAGAAGGAAATGTGATTCGCAACAAGGCTCGACTTGTGGCTCAAGGATACTCACAAATGGAAGAAGTAGACTATGATGAGAGATTTGCCCTAGTTGCCCGAATGGAGTCAATTAGAATTCTTTTTGCCCTAGCATGTCAACTAAATTTCAAACTTTATCAGATGGATGTAAAGACTGCCTTCTTGAATGGGTTACTCAAAGAGGATGTCTATGTGGCTCAACCAAAAGGATTCATTGATCCACACTTTCCAGATCATGTGCTGTACCTTAAAAAGGCACTTTATGGGTTGAAGCAAGCTCCTAGAGCCTGGTATGATAGACTCACACAATATTTGGTGTCACATAGGTTCACAAGAGGGAAGGCTGATCAAACACTCTTCATCAAAAAGGAAGATGGAGAGTTGATAGTTGCTCAAGTCTATGTTGATGATATCATTTTTGGGTCGACTAAGGATGAACTGGCTCATGGCTTCTCAAAACTCATGCAAGCCGAGTTCGAGATGAGCATGATTGGAGAGCTGACTCACTTCCTAGGATTGCAGATTCGCCAACAAGATTCAGGTATATTTCTTTCTCAATCTAAATATGCTAAGAATCTAGTGAAAAAGTTTGGTTTGAATTCTGCTAGTTCTGTTAGAACCCTTATGAGCCCTAATGTTAAACTCACTGTTGACTTGTTAGGCAACAGTGTTGATCCTTCTCTCTATAGAAGCATGATAGGTAGTCTTCTTTACCTTACTGCTAGTAGACCTGACATTAGTTATAGTGTTGGTGTGTGTGCTAGATATTAGGCTAACCCCAAAGAATCTCACATGACTGCTTTAAAAAGAATTATAAAGTATGTCAAAACCACTGCTGAGTTCGGTGTGTGGTATAGTAAGGACACCAATGGTGTCTTAGCTGGGTACTCTGATGCTGATTGGGCTGGAAATGCTGATGATGGAAAGAGTACCTCGGGGGGTTGTTTTTATGTGGGTAACAATCTTGTCTCTTGGATGAGCAAAAAGCAGAACTTCATCTCCTTATCCACTGCAGAAGCTGAGTACATCGTTGCCGGTAGCTGCTGCACCCAACTCCTCTGGATGCAAAAACTCCTCCATGATTATGGTATTTGTCAAGAGCATCTCACTATTTACTGTGACAATACCAGTGCCATCAATATCTCTAAGAACCCGGTTCAACATTCTAGAACCAAACACATAGAGATTCGACATCACTTCATTAGGGAGCTTGTCGAAGATGGTACTCTCACTCTTGAGTTTATCCACACTGATGATCAGAAGGCTGACTTGTTCACCAAACCTCTTGACAGCAGACGTTTTGAATTCCTTCGTCAGAACATTGGTGTCATCTCCATGGATTGATCTCCTTCTCTTGTCCCTCTTCCTCATGCATTTGCATCTAGTTTTTGCTTTGCTTTGATAACATGTTTTTGTTTGTTTATTTTCAGTTTTGTTTATTTTGTTTTTGATATAAAAATAAGTAAAAAAAAATTGAAAAATACAAAAACAGTGTGTGTTATGTGTACTTTAGTATTTGTGTACCTTGGATAGCCAAAGAAACAAAGTTTTCTAAACTTTGTATCTCTTGTAGCTTAGATGAGCATCTCTATGCACAACTAAGCAAGTGAGCTTTGTGGCTCTTGTTTGTGATGAATAAGATTAAGTTATCTCTTAAACTTAACACTCATATCACTCTTTTTGACAGGTAGGAGTAGAAAATCCTAAGAGAAAGGCATAAATGACCATCTCACCACTGTTGCCCGCCAATCATAATATGTCACCTGTATACTTCAGCATAGCAAAAGTGCAGTGTCATAGACACCTGTATGCTTCGGCATAACAAAAGTGCAGTGTCAAAGACATCCGTATGCTTCGGCATAGCAAAAGTGCAATGTCTATGCTTAACATGTTGAGTATTTCTTTTCTCTCTTTATATGCCCATACATGATATGCTTAAAAGAAAATATGCAAAGACAATATAAAGCTAAAAGATTAAAATGCTTTAAATATGATTGCAAGCGTGTTTTCTAGGAGATGTGGGAGTCATAGGATGTACCTCAAAGGTGATAGTCCCCATCAAACAGTTATGATTGTGTGTGAGTTAAAGTTATTTTCTCATATCTCAGATCGTCATAACATGTATACACATATGCAATCTTGTGATGTTTTTCACACACAACATGCAATATTCTTTGCTACTTTTGATACATGTGTAGGTAAAATGTGATTTGGCCATCACAAGTGTTTACATATGCTAATGTATGCTCACTAAACTATCTTAACTTGTTTTTGAAAAATAAAATTGGTTAGACTTGTTTAGTGTGTGTGTGTGTGTTTTTGAGGATCTATGTGCTTAAAATTTCTTGTTGAGAGATGATTTTGAGAGCTTTTTATGTTGAGTGGATCATTGGTTGAGGTGCTTGTTGGATTGCATTCATGTTTGTGTTTTTTACTTCTCGAAAAACTGCTTTTCACTGATGGCTCGACACCTCCTTGACACTTCCTCGATACCTGGTCATCTGTCGAGCTTCTCATGCCTTTTCTAATCGCAATCTCGACACCTGTCTCGACACCTGGTGGATCGATCAAGAAATCTTCTGTCTTCTCGATACCTTCTCGATACCTTGTCGATTGATCGAGCTTCTGATTTTTGAAATTGGCCTTGTACCTCGACACCTGAAGCTATCGAAGGCAAATTTCTCAACACCTTCCTCGACAGCTTCCTCGATACCTCTCGACACCTCAGCTGTCGAGAATTACTGAAGTGTCTATAAAAGCTCTTGTCGCAATTCAAATCTCATTTCCTCGATCTCTCTCGATCTGTCCGACGGCTTTTCCTCTCCCAAACACCTTTTTCTCACTCAAATCTTCCAACCCACTTGGATCTTGATCATTCCTTGCTTCCAATCACTTGGTAAGATCATTTTTCCCTTCCTTTTTCATACATTTCATGTTTTGAAACCTAGGTTTTGGGATTTTTCGAAATTTTTGGGGTTTTTCAAAATTGATGAATTTTTCTTCAAATTTTGGGTTGGGTTTGCACTTAAATGTTTTCAAAATGTCATACATGACATTTTATGTGCATTATAATGATATTTACATGCATTTAGATGTGTGCTCTATGTTTGTGTGCTGCTAGGATTGGATTGGGCTGAGCCCATGATGCTTTTTTTTTTTTTTTTGCATGTCACATGTTCATGCATTCCCATGCATACGTACTTTTTGTTCAATATATTTGATCTATTTGAATTGTGTTGGGACTTTTCTGATTGTCTCCCTCTCTCTCTCTTTCTCATTCTTTTACGTTAGTAGTGTCTATGGCACCCAAACGTAAATCCACTCCTGCTTGGAACCCTCTGCGTTCTGGAGCTTCCTCTTCTTCTGACTCTACTCCTCTTAACCTTTGGTTTCGTGATGGAGATGCCCACAGGGCATTTTCGGAGAACTTTTCTCAACGAGGTGTTCATTCGGAACGCCAAGTCATTCTGGCGGACTTCGCCGACACTGACCTTCCTTCTGTCATTCACAGTAGGGGATGGGAGTCACTGTGTGATGTCCCGGTCACTTGCCCTCTCATGCTGATACAGGAGTTTTACTCCAACATGCACGGGATAGATCGTTCAGTACCTTTCTTTTTCACTCGCGTTCGAGGTACGTGCATTCCTGTTACACCACAGCTAGTTACGGATGTACTTAGGGTACCTAGGATAGATTTTTCTGATTACCCTTCCTGTGAGCGTCTGCGGACTGTGTCCAAAGATGAGCTCATCTCTGCTTTCTGTTAGTGTCCTGCTGATTGGGGTGAGCATCAGTACACATCATGTAGGCCTTTCGCTAAAGGTCCTAGATTCTTAAACATGGTGATGACCTTTGTACTCCATCCACTCTTTCACTACAACTCTATCACAGAGCCTCGTGCTCGATTTTTGCTATTACTTCTAGAGCATCTTACTATAGATTTTCCTTCTCATTTCATCCTTTCTATCATAGATGTCCATCTAGATTCGGCGTCCTGTGATAAGCTCATCTTTCCTTCCGCTATCACGAGGATCTTATGCCATTTTTCTATCCCTTTTCCTGTGTCCGACCACTTCACTCACATCTGTGCCATAGATGCCGCTACCGTAAAACGTAGTGAGGCTCAGTTTAGGTTGCGACAGACGGATGCCACTCCTCCCTCCAGATCAGCTCCATCCAGATTCGCTCCTTCTACATCTACTCCTTCTTCCTCTACGGGCGATGTATCTCTTGGAGATATTATGGCGCAGCTGCAGCGCATGGATGCTCGCCTTGATACACTCTCCACTGAGTTGTATCAGGTGAATGTTCGTGTTGGTCGTATTACACGACGGCAGGCGACCATGGGTGGTTTTGCTCTAGAGGCTACTCCTTCACCACCTACTCCAGCAGCTTCAGATTCTGAGGATGAGGATGATGATGATGATGATGATGATGATGATGGGGATGCTAGCTCTACTGATGAGATGTCTACATGACACTCTACCCTTTGTCACTCGTGACAAAAATGGGGAGTAGTTTTGGGTTATGAGAGTAGTCATCTTAGGGGGAGAGTTAGTATAGGACATTTTGATAAGGGGAGTGTTGATATTTTTGAGAGATGTAGTGAGGTTTTGATGTATCTTTTCTTTTCTATTCTTTATATATACATTGATCTTGTATATGAGGTCTTTTGACCAGTTTTACATACATTGTACTTATTTTCTATATATGTGGATGTATGTTTCTTTCACCTCTCTCTTCATGTGTTGTTTTTTCTCTATCTTTATACACATATTCTTTATACTTGTATGCAATTTATTATTTCTGTTTCATACAAGATGCCTTGATGAGTTTTGTTTAAAGTGTTTCAGAAATACAGGTTGTCAAAGTCTACTTGCCATAAACTCTCTTCTTGCAAAGTTTTTCAAGAGTTTGTGTTAGGATAGATTTTATTGTATTCAACAAGTGAATATGAGTTGAGTGATTTATGACTTCTCTCATATGTTCATTTGTTTGTTGTGGTTTTGTCACGGATTGCCAAAGGGGGAGATTGTTAGGACATATGTGTGTTCACTTGTTAAGAACATATGTCACTTATTTATGTAAATTGGCTAATCCTTTTGACAAAACGCACTCTACTTGTAATTGGGTAGTTCTAGGTATTTTTAATACTTCAAGAAACAAGGTTTCAAGATCAAGTGTTGAAGTCATCAAGTCTGTCCAAGAAAAAGCAAGCTGAAGTGCAATTTCATTAAAGCTCGACACCTGCTCAATAGTTACCTCGACACCTTCTATCTGTCGAGATTTACAAAATCAGTTTTTCTGATCTGATTTCCTTGGGATCCGTGAATATGCTTTTGGGCTTTCTTTTCTTCTAACCCTAAACATATAAAAGGATTGTTTTAAGAGCCGTCAAATTGTATACAAGTTGCAAAAGCATTGAGCAATCTCTGTTCAAGCAAATTGTGATCAAAAGACAAAGTTCTTAACCTAGTTCATCTTCTCTCAAGAAGTTGCTGTGTATTTGCACCATAGGGTTTTGTAACCAAGCATCTTCCTGATCTTCATCGTGTATGATGAACTGAAGAATTTTGCAGCCAACCTCTCTTTCTTAGTTGGTGTTTGAAGTCGCGTACTGGGATCTGCGCATTGGTTAGTCACGTACTTGGGAGCCGTGCATCAAAGGTGGAAATTGTCACTATAGATCAAGTCCAATTGGGTATTGGGGTAAGGGTTCAACTGTAGGTTGGTAAGGTACTTGGGATTCCTTTACTTGTAACTGCTTGATTTGATAATAGTGGAGTTTCGGGAGTGGTGACCTGAAAATCACCCGGTGGGGGTTTTTGCCGTTAGGGTTTTCCTCATTCGTAAACAAATCACCGTGTCATGTAATTTCCGCTGCATATTTAGTTGTTTGGTGATTTGTTTGTGCTTCCATGCAATTGCATGATAAATTGATTAATTAATAACTTGGCTAATTAATTAATTGGTTTAATCACAAGGGGTCATTCAGTTTGTGGCCTATCAACCTCATTGAACAATACACCATTGAGTCATATCATCTTTATTCACGTGAATACTTACCCTTACATATAGTCACATCCATGTGAATACTTGCCCTTGCAAAACTCCTATATAAAGTCCCATTTACATCTACCCTTGCAAAATATCTACGCATAATGAAGTCCCATTTACATCTACCCTTGCAAAACATCTACACATACCGATCAGAAGTCACATTTTCCAATGTCAATGTGCAATTGGACGCTACCTCGTTTTCCAGATAACTATAGGAGGGAGAGAGATTCCGACGAGAGGGAATACTATGTTGGACTGCGGCGGGAGTGGGACTTTCGCGTGAACGAGTCCAACGCTCTGCACAATGATCTCGTGCGACTCGGAGTGCCTTTTGTTGACCGTATCTTGCTCACACTGCCTTGGCGAAACATGCACTAATATAAGCGTGCAGTGACAAAAAAAAAAAAAAAAAAAAGAACAATTTGATGATACTCTGTAGGTCCAGGTATCACATGCTACAACTGGCGGAAGAGTTGGCGGCCGCAACAAACTGGCAACTCACTTCGGCGGAACGTAACAATGTCCTCAACTATGAGGACTACCTGTTAGAGTGAATACCTATGTGGTATGTATGTTATGTGTGTTATGTCTAGGGTTAAGTTAATAATGTTAGTAGCGTTAGTGTTCAATATGCAATGCATGCATATTGGTGACATTGTATAAGTTATTTTAAGTTTTCTGTGTTATGTTCTAGGTGCTTATTGAAAGACATCATGTGTGGGAATATTTAACTTTTATGCGTTATGTGAGAATAATCTAGATTACGAATAATGTGCATGCTCCTCACAATCAATAATAAGGTTTACATAGTACAAATGCAACAATAGTGACACACATACATTTAAAACATAGTTACGCAAAATAGTTCTCCAACAAAGTCTAATTACACCATGATATGATTACTCTTCATCTGACATCTCCACGTCTGACTGATAAATGGGATCAGCAAGAAGTGATTGCATGAATTGTGCATGCTTGTACCACCCTTGCTCCACGACTCTCGAATCTTGACGTGGGTCCGATATTGATTAAGACGTATTTTCATTCGATTATTTTCTTCTCTTATGCGGTTCAATGTTTTACGAAGTTCGAGGCACTGGTAACTTAAAACCAACCAACTCATCATAAAACATTTGCTGTTCATGAAATAACCAAGCCCACTCCTATCTCATGGTATTGTGAACGTAAGCACTATTTCGCAAATTCGGATTGATTGGATAGCTGAACTCATCTTCCAATACCCAGAAACGACCAATAGCAATGAACACATCGTGAGGCTTATAGAGTTGTGGGTTGCCAGAACCAGACATTGACACTGAATACAATAACATCAAATAATCAAGTTAACAGTGTGCATCAACTGTTGGTAAATAATGCAATGCTGTATAAGATGGTACACGACAAAGACATTCATAAATTTGTGTACTATTACATGCTAAAAATGAATTACTAACACTCAAATTTGACCATAAACATTAGACGTTGTTGTTAATGTCTATAAGTTGTGTGCAATACAAAATGTTGTTGTTAATGTCTTGACCAATGATGAGTATTTACATTCAAATTTTACAAATCTAAAGATTAACTGTTTATTAGTTTTAGCAAATCTAAAGAATTTTATTTTCTGTCAATGAAATTTACACTAACAAAGACCCAATATAACCCAATGTACACACATAACACTCATCACCATTTCTATAGATTATTGTGCATTTCTTGTAGCACCAAACAACACCAAACAACTAATATAGCCCTAATCTACTCACATAACACTCATTCAAGAAAATACTAAAGCACAAGTAACAGAACTGTTAGGTTCTAAAGACTTAGGATTTTTTGTATTTATAACTCTAATGTGTATTGTTGGCAAACCATGATCAAAACAGGTTGTTTAGTCTTGTTTAGGTTTGCTCAAAGTTGTGTCTTTTATGTAAAGTTGGAATTGAGTGGCTGCAGAAGTATTTGTTACTTTCGGCCTGGCTCGATCGATCGAAGCTTAGATTCGATCGATCGAAAGTCGGCTAGATCTTTTTTTTCTGCAGAATTTCCAACTCAGCCCTAACTCCTAAAACGTTTAGGATTTGATGTTTTGCCTTAGGTATAAAAGGTAAACCCTAGCCACGTTTTAGTGTTGCTCATGTTGCTCATATTGCTATTTGTGTGAATCTCTTGTAAGATCCTTGAGGAGCTTTTCTTCACATAAACTTAGGGTTATCAAGAAGGAGATTACTTCAACATCTTGATGATCATTCAGTTACTGCCATAAGAGATTAAAGGCACACAAGCGGGAGTGCTTGTATTTGCTAGAGAATCCAAGAAAGATGGAGTCTGTGGTTTCGGAGCTTGCATGTGGTCGTGTCAGTAAGTTTTACTGGTGGGTAGCAATAGGATGTTAGTGGTCTAAGTCCTATTGTATGAATTTTGATTCTTTCACATAGTGGATTCAAGTTTACCTTGAGGATAGCTAGGTTAAATCCTCCCCAGGTTTTTTACCGGTTTGGTTTTCCTAGGTGATCATATCATTGTGTTATTTATCTTTTTGCTGCTTATGCTTGATATGATTATATGATTGTGTTAACCTAGATTTGCATAATTTGGCTAAGTTAATCACTTGGCTAAATAACTAGGTTAATCCAATTATTGTTTAAGGGGTCTAAAAACCTAACAAGTGGTATCAGAGTGGGTTGCTCTTTTATTGTAGATCTTTTGATCTCTGAGCTGATCCTTGACCCCTGTTATCATGGAACACAGACACTCTCTAGTTATTCCTCCTCACTTTGATGGGAATAATTATGCCTATTGGAAAGTAATGATGAAAGCTTTCCTAAAATCCATTGATGAGAGAGTTTGGAATTCCGTTGAGTATGGATGGGAGAAGCCCACTACTCCTATGAGTGAGTGGCAAACTTCTCAAAAGGAAGCATCTGCATTCAATAGCAAAGCTATGAATGCTATCTTTAACGCTATTTCTATGGAGGAATTTAAGAGAATCTCTAATGTTGAGGTTGCTCACACTGCTTGGAATATCCTCCAGACTGTGCATGAAGGCACAAAGGCAGTTAAGATTAATAAATTGCAGCAATTAACTTCTAGATTTAAAAGCATTAGGACGTCTGATGATGAAACTTTTGATGAATTCTATGCTAAGCTTAATGATATTGTTAATTCTGCATATAATCTGGTGAAATCTATGATCAACCTAAAATTGTTAGGAAGATTCTTAGATCTTTAACTGAAGACTTTAGACCCAAGGTGATTGCCATCACTGAGAGCAAGAATGTGGACTCCATCCCTGTTGATGAACTTGTAGGATCTCTTCAATCCTATGAGCTGGACCTACCCAAAGCTAGCAAATTCAAGTCAATGGCTCTTAAGTCAGTTGATGATGTTGATGTTGGTGGATTTGATGATGAGCTCTCTACTATAAAGATTACTTATCTTGCCAAGAACTTTAGAAACTTTCTTAAGAATAGTAACAGAAGGGCAAGAAGTACAAACACTGCTGAACCTAGAAACTTTAGGAAGAATGATCCCATTAAGGTTAGCAATACTGAAAAACCTAGAGAAAAAGTAGGTCAATCTCCTAATAATTCTTTGGGTCCTCAATGTTTTGGAGGTCAAGGGTATGGTCATGTGAAATCTGAATGTCCTACATTCTTGAGGTCTAAGGGTAAAGTTATGGGTATAACCCTTAGTAATAATGAAGTTTCTGATGATGAGTCTGGGTGTGACGAGGATGGAAACTTCATTACTTTCATTGCTACTGCTGTAGTCAATGAAAGCGTATCTGTTGAAGGGGACCCTTCTGATGGGGAACTCTCTAAGGATGTAGATCTTCAAGAGGCCTACAATAAACTTTGCAAAGTTGTTGCAAAGGATGCTATGAATGTTGAACTTGGCCTGAAGAAAATTGAATCTCTTGAGCTTGATAAGAAGAATTTGCCTGTTAAACTGTTTAATGCTAACGAACTTTTGAACAATGTGAAAATTGAGAATATGCTTTTGATTAATAAGGTTAAGAAATTAGAACTTGATTTATTTGTTGCTAGATCTGCTAGTTCTAAACTTGATTATATGCTGAGTGTTCAAAAGTCTCCTTCTGACAAATCTGGATTAGGTTTTGTTGATAGCATCTCTGTGTCTGTACTTAATTCCACTATCTTTGTTCCTTCATCTTCTTTTGAACCTTCTGTGAGTGAGGTTGTGAGTGAAACTGTCAAACTCCCTATGAGTGAGGTTGTCAAACCTATAGAAGTTTCACCATCTAGGAAGATTAGGGTTGATCTGAAAGAGTCTAAACCTAAGGAGTCTACCCTTTCTAAGGACAAGATGCATGGTAAACCTGCTTGGGTTTGTCATTTTTGTGGGAAGTCTGGACACATTCGTCTTAACTATTACAAGTTTCAAGCTGCTAAGAGGGCAAACAAACCAAAAGTGTCTATGCCTCAAGCACAAGATCCTATGGCACTCATTGGAGAATTGGTAAAGGCTTTAAACCTTTATTCCAATTCTGGAGTTGGGAATCACTCAAATGAATAAGAACTCAAATGCTCGTGGTGCATCTAAAAGGTTTTAGATGCAAAAGACTCAATTTAATTGAGTCTTTCTGACATGATCCTTGTGCTTCAATGCTCTATCCTTTATGACCATTGTTCTTTGGTTTTTGTTGTCTTTTTGTTTCTAGGATTTGCATTGCATAACATTCATGCATTTCATTCTAGGATTTCTTTTGTTTTCTCTTAAAAAATAAAAAATAAAAAAAAATAAAGGAAAAGGGAAGCAAATTGTGTTTGGCATTATTTTTCTTGGTTTTGAAAATAAGGTTGGTCAATTTATTTTCACATAACATGTCTTGTGTACCTTGTTTAGCTTGGATGAGCTTATTTATTGCACTTTACTAGTTGAAGCTTTGTAGTGCATGTTGTGTCGGAAAGATGTTTATGGTTTTTGATCACTTTGTCTTGATCTTGAAGTCACATGTCTTTGACTGTCGGGCTTGAACCTTTTGAGAAAAGCATAAATAACCATCTCACCACTGTTCACTAGCCAATCATGAACACCTTAGTGCATATCGTAAGATTTTGTGCTTGAGAAAGTGTAGCACATGCGCAAAAACAGCATAAGGTGTAGCCTCGATTTAAATGCTTAAAATTGGTGTATACATTATTGGGCTTAAAGCTAAATCAAACAATTAAAATTGGTGTGTACATTATCCCAGCTATTTAATAAGTTTCTGAACAATTAAAATTGGTTTGTACAATATGAGGCAAATCAAGAAACTTACATGATTGCAAGCTTTTGTTCTAGGAGATGTGAGAGTTATATGATGTAACTCTTTTGGTGATAGTCTCTTTCAAATTCTATGTGATAAATTTTGTAGACTTTGTGTTTGATTTCTATTTACATATCACCTCACATGTATCTCAAGCTTTTGCTAGAAGCACACACTGCATAAGTTACTCTTTGCTAAATTTTGTACATGTTATTGTGTGTGTTTTTTGCTTGACCAACCAAGTTTGAAAATACCTTGAGTATTATGCATAACATATTTGTTGCTTGAGAATTTAAAGGGAGAATGGTTGATAATCAAATTTTTGGGAAAAACTAGGTTTAAAGCTTATGTTTTTGAAAAATCATTTCATCTTGTACTCATGCATTTTGGTTGAAAAATTCAATGCTTTGAGGAGTCTTTTGCAAAATTGCCTTGTTTTTCAAAAATTTTGTTTTTCATAGAATTTCGATCGATTGAGGATGTTTTTCGATCAATCGAAATTTTGCTTAAAATGTCTAATGAGTCTCGGGTTGTTTCGATCGATTGAAAGTAATTTTCAATCAATCGAAAATCGTATGAGAAGTTTTTTAAAATTTGATTTTCAGTTGAGTCAAAACACTTTTTCAAAAAGTTTTTCTCTTTTCTCTCTCCATACGACTCGGTCAAGGCTCAATCCCTATTTTTTGTCATTTTCGATCATTTCTTTTGCAAGGTTTCTCTCTCCGGAGGCCGGTAAGACACTTATACCCTTCCTTTTGAGTTTATTTTCAAGTTCAAGCAAAAAATTCATGCATTTTAAATGGGATTTTCGGACCTATTCACAATTGGGATTTTTGATGAATCTAGCCTTATTTTTTGAAATTGATCATTGGGTTTTGTCTATATGATGTTATAAACTTGTTCTTGATGAGTTAATTTGATTAATTTTGTGATTTGTGAGAAATTGGATTTTCTAGGGCTTGAATATACTTGAATTGGGGATTTTTTTCAAATTGAGTTTAATTGGTGAAATTGGTTTGTTGAATTGATGTAATTGATCATTATAATGTGTATTCTAGCTTGTGTGATGGTCAATTAGTCAATCTTTTATAAAAACAAACAAGTGGTTTTTCAAATTTTGGGGTTTTTGTTAGAAACTCTATGCTTAAGCCAATTTTATGAATATAAACTTAAATTGAACCTAGTTTCACTGCACTAGAACATGCATCATGACATTTTGACTGTTCATGCATCATATAGAATTGTTATTTCTATTTTTGTGCTAACTTGCAGTCTACCCTTGGTTTGTGTTTTTGTTTCGTTTTTTTTTGGTTTTATCTTTGTGTCTTTGTTCTTCCCTTAGCATCATGCCTAGGAAGACTAGAGCTAATAGGTCTGTTCCCCCACCTTCTTCTCCTTCTTTTGACCGTGAGAGGTTTCCGAGTGAGAAAAACCAAGAGACCTTTGAGACACTGAACCTTAAGAGAAAAATATGGGCTGAGCGTAAGGTGTTGTTAGATGAGGTTGATTCGGCCATTAGGGCTAATTTTGGGCGTCGGGGTTGGTTACCACTGTTGGATATTTCTGATCCTCCTCCTCCAGCTACCTTGATTAGAGAGTTCTTTTCAAACATCTCTATCCGCATATATGATTCCAACACTTTGGTAAAGAGTTGGATACGAGGTGTAGAGTTCACCATTACTCCCACGGTAGTGGCTGATGCTCTAGGGGTACTTTTGGTCCAGCGCCCTGTCTATTCCTATGATGAGTCTCCTCCCTTGGATGACGTCATGTCTTACATCACTGGGACTTCTATCCAGTGGGGTTCTGATCCTAGGATCACCATTGCTGAGCTACCTGAGTTGCACTATCTCATCTTTAGGATAGCATGTCATTCTGTGTGGCCTATCTCTCATCTTCACACCATTCCTCTTGAGCGGTGTGTATTTTTGTACGCTTTTGTTACTGATGCTCCCATCAGTTTTCCTTATCCGTTTCTTCGTTCTTTGAACGAAGTTTATAGGAGTTCGTCTACAGCTCATGCTCTTGTTCATCCTATTTTCATTCATAGGATTTTGTTGTATCTTGGTCTAGTGGACTTCCCTTCTTCTGAGCCCGTTCATGTTATTGCTCCCATAGGTTCCTTCTTTCTTAGGTAGAGGGCTGCTCATATGCGAGCTGGCTTTAAACATCCTAGGACTGCGCCTTCTGGTACCGAACCCCCTCCTTCTACTTCTACAGGTCAATCTGGTGAGGATGTTGCTGATCCTATTGGTGATGCTGCTGCTGCTGATGTTCCTCCACCTCCTTCGGATGTCTTCGATAGTTGTCGTACCTTGGAGACTATCATGACCATTCAGGCGGCTCATGGTCATATTTTGGTGGACTTGCTTGATGAGCTTCATGCTTTGAGAGCCGATTTGGCACATTTTCGCCGTTCGCCTTCACCACCTCCTTTTGATGATGGCTTATGATTGCCCTTTGGCATTCCGTCACAAAAAGGGGGAGTATATTTTGTCTCTTGTAAAGGAGATTTTGTAGTTAGGGGGAGATTTCTTTTGTGTTTTGTGGAGCTAGTAGAGATATTAGATTGTATCTAGGTGCTTCATTGTGTATACATTCCTTTGATTTTTTTTTGGGCTATTCATGTTAGGTGGAGATACTTCCAGATACATTTATTGTTTCATATGATTCTTGTGTTCACTGCTTATTGATTTATATTTATGAGTTATTCATTAATATATGTCTTTATTTTGTGTTGTGTGAAAAATACAAGAATGCTTTGTTTAAAGGGGAGTTAACATTGTTTTTGATGTATCTAACTTAGGGGGAGAGTTAGTTTACATACTTGTTGATTTACTATTTTTCTGTCACACATGCGTTTATGCGTTTGTTAAGTGTTTCAGGAAGATACAGGTTGATTCAATTGAGCTGCTGTCTACACTTGCAACTGATGGATAGTAGTTAGGATTGGATTTGTAGTTATGAGCATTATTTTTGTAAAGGGCTTTTATTTGTAAACTTTGAGCTTTTAGTTTGTGTTTTGTCACGGATTGTTAAAGGGGGGAGTTTATTAGGTTTTAAAGACTTAGGATTTTATGTATTTAGAACTCTAATGTGTATTATTGGCAAACCATGATCAAAACGAGTTGTTTAGTCTTGTTTAGGCTTGCTTAAAGTTGTGTCTTTTATGTAAAGTTGGAATCGAGTGGCTGCAGAAGTATTTGTTACTTTCGGCCTGGCTCGATCCATCAAAGCTTAGACTCGATCGATCGAAAGTCGGCCAGATTTTTTTTTTGTGTGCAGAATTTCCAACTCAGCCCTAACTCCTAAAACGTTGAGGGTTTTATGTTTTGCCCTAGGTATAAAAGGCAAACCCTAGCCACGTTTTAGTGTTGCTCATGTTGCTCATATTGCTGTTTGTATGAATCTCTTGTGAGATCCTTGAGAAGCTTTCCTTCACATAAACTTAGGGTTATCAAGAAGAGATTACTTCAACATCTTGATGATCATTCAGTTGCTTCAACATCTTGATGATCATTCAGTTGCTGCCAAAAGAGCTTAAAGACACATAAGCAGGAGTGCTTGTATTTGCTAGAGAATCCAAGAAAGACGGAGTCTGTGGTTTCGGAGCTTGCACGTGGTCGTGTCAGTAAGTTTTACTGGTGGTTAGCAATAGGATGTTAGTGGTCTAAGTCCTATTGTATGAACTTCGATTCTTTCACATAGTGGATTCAAGTTTACCTTGAGGATAACTAGGTTAAATCCTCCCTAGGTTTTTTACCGGTTTGGTTTTCCTAGGTGATCATATTATTGTGTTATTTATCTTTCCGCTGCTTATGCTTGATATGATTATATGATTGTGTTAACCTAGATTTGCATAATTTGACTAAGTTAATCACTTGGCTAAATAACTAGGTTAATCCAATTGTTGTTTAAGGGGTCTAAAAACCTAACAAGAACCTATTAAATGAAAATTTTACTCTAACAAAAACATACATTATGGTTGATAAACTTTTATAATATCTACAACTACTTTTACCTACTTGATAAAATTCTCTATGTATTTCAAAGAAGAAAATGAGTTTCTCACCTGAGATGATAGAGAGAAAACACCAACTTCTGACAGAAAATTCTGAAAATGAGGAGAAACTGATCTGAAAATGATGAGGAGAATTGCATGAGAAGCTGATTTGTGGAGGGGAGGAGTAAATAGCAGAACAACTAGATTATAACAGGGCCGAGTAACGTTAATAACTCAATTTCCCATTCATTGGGTTCAGCTTCACGTGTAAATAGGTGATTTGAAATTGGGTCAGAACATAGCAGAACAACTCAATTATACCAGAGCTGAGTAACATTAATAACTTGATTTTTCACTCATCGGGTTCAGCTTCACATGCTAATAAGTGTTAGGACATATGTGTTTCACTTGTTAGGAACATATGTCACTATTTTATGTAGTTGGCTAATCCTTTGACAAAACACACTTTACTTGTATTTGGGTAGATCTAAGTTGTGTTTAATACTTGAAGAAACATGTTGTTCAAGTCTAGTATTAAAGCCATGAAGATTGAACCAAGAAATAAGTGAAAAAAAGGTGTTCAATAAAGCTGGACAGATAGCTCGACACCTGCGGATAGATAGCTTGATAGCTTCTCGACACCTCCTCGACACCTGGCTATCTGTCGAGCTCCTTAGCTGATTCTTATCGCAATCTCGATAGCTTCTCGATAGCTGGTCGATCGATCGAGAAAGTTTCTATCCCCTCAACACCTTCTCGATACCTTCTCGATAGCTGTATCTGTTGAGATTCATTAAACCTCGACACCTTCTCGACACCTGCTCGACACCTGCTATCTGTCGAGGTTACGGAAATTCAGATTTCTATTTTTGGGCCAGGCTTATGTATTTGAGTAGGGTTTCTTTTCTCACAACTCTAGACCTATATAAGGCTTATTTTAGAGGCCGTCACATAAGAGAATACAAGGAGAACATAAGCAAAAGGTGATCGATGCCTTATTCTCTCTGAAAGAAGCTACTGCGTCTTTGCGCCTTAGGGTTTTGTAACCAAGTGCTTCTTAATCTTCATTGTTGATGAAGTGAAGAACTTTGCAGCCAACATTCGTCTTCCTCAAGTTGGTGAGTAAGTCACGTTCTAGGATTCGTGTAAAGGAGTTAGTTACGTATTGGGATCCGTGCAACAAAAAGGATGGCATTCATATATTGAAGAGTTTAGAGGTTTTGAAGCGGTAGAAGGTTTCTACTGTGAGTTCATCTACAAGGATTGTAGAGTCTAGGGACAAAGGTTTTATACTAGATCTGAAACTTCTCTTTATTATAGTGGATTGCATTTCGGGAAGGTTTTCCCCCAGGTTTTTTACTGTGAAATTGGTTGGTTTCATTGGTTTTCCTGGGTCATCATATCTTGTCTTATTTATTTTTCTGCTGCATTCATTATTGACATGATATTGATGTTTGTTTGTTTTAATAAGTTTTATTAATAATAAATCTAATTAACAACTTGGGTTTAAAACTTGTTAATTCTATCAACTGGGGTCTAAATTTTCCAACAATAAGTGATTTGAAATCCCATTAGTAACTCGGTTTCCACATTGCCGAGTTACAAATAGTAACGCGAGAATATTTTATTGCCCAAAAGCCACGCTGGTGATCCAGTGTGGCAAGAACTTGCCTGGAACACGGCTTTGTGATAATCGAGTAATTTAAGTAACTCGATTCTAGGGTCATCAAGTATCGAAATAGGGGCACACCCCTATATAGTTTGGAAACAGGGGCATAATGCCAAATATTTTGCCCAAAAATGGCAAAAGGCCAGAATCTCCGTCATGCATGGTTCTACCATATTTTGTATACATGGGACACGCCTAACTTGCGCCACTAAATGCAGTTTGTACTACCTTCAGAATTTTTGACCAATTGGCTCAAAAGCATCACTGGGCCACTTTTGCTTTTTCCCTTTATCTTTTTTTTTTTAAAGAAATATATTTTTATATAAATAGATAAAATCGATAATTGAGGTTAATTTGAATTGAATGTGAACGTGAATTGTTTTCCAATAAAATATTAAAAAACAACAATTAAACTATAAGACTTTTATATGGCTCCCTTGTTAATTTTAGGGTAAATTGCAAAATTCTTGGAAATAATGTTCATCGGATGTGATATCATGATAATTGTATGTATTTAGACCCCTTAAAACACAACCGGATTAACCTAGTTATTTAGCCAAGCGATTAACTTAGGTAAATTATGCAATTCTAGGTTAACACACATAAATCATATCCTGCAAAGTGCGGAAAATAAAGAACACATGATATGATAACCCAGGAAAACCAAACCGGTAAAAAACTTGGGAAGGATTTAACCTAGCTATTCTCAAGGTAAAACTGAATCCACTATGAAAGAATTGAAGTTTGTACAACAAAACTTAGACCACTAACATTCTATTGCTACCCACCAGTAGAGAACTTACTGACATGACCACATGCAAGCTCCAAGACCACGAACTCCTTCTTTCTTGGATTCTCCAGTAAGTACAAGCACACCCGCTTGTGTATCTTTAAGCTTTTTACTGCAGCAACTGAATAATCATGAAGCTCTCAATCAAATCTCCTTCTTGATAATCCTAAGCATGTGTGAAGGCAAACACCTCTAGATCTCATAAGAGATTCACACACAGAGCAAGCAGAGCAATCTTAAAAACGTCGCTATGGTTTCCCTTTTATACTTAGGGCAAAACATAAAACCCTACACGTCATATGGGCTTAGGGCTGAGTTGGAAAATTCTGCAGAAAAACATTCTGCACGACTTTCGATCGATCGAGTCTAATTTTCGATTGATCGAGCCAGACAAAATTGCACACTTAATTCTGCAGTTAACTCGATTCCAACTTTACATAAAATACCTACTTTGAGCAAGTCTAAAACAAGACTAATGACCTGTTTTGATTAGGTTTGCCAACAATACAAATTAGAGTTCTAATACATTAGTTCCTAAGTACTTAGAACCTAACAATAACATCTTTGTCTTCTTACACA
Organism: Quercus ilex subsp. ballota; assembly: GCA_032727855.1. Taxonomy (NCBI): domain Eukaryota; kingdom Viridiplantae; phylum Streptophyta; class Magnoliopsida; order Fagales; family Fagaceae; genus Quercus; species Quercus ilex. The sequence continues at coordinate 4,200,728 of CM064917.1, read as the reverse complement.
TTTATATCTATGCTCTCATCAACTTCAATACGGGGATTTTAACACCTTAGCATAATCACCTAAATGTACAACCTGCCCTTAATATGAAAGATATAAATAATTAAAAAAAAAAACAACAAAAAAACAAAAATTAGTGTCAGGGTTTTCTTGAGAGAGAGAGAGAGAGAGAATGGGCTTCTATTTATACTTAACATGTTTTAAATTTTAATTGTTGCAAAATATTGAAACATATATTATATAGAAGGAGAAAAAAACGATAAATCACAACCCAATCATGGATTTTGACATGATTTTTTATTTATTTAATCCTATTTGTTACAATGGCTAAAATATTAACTCCATGGATCTAACAACATAAATTTGTTTACAATTAGGTTGTAGATATATAGATCTTATACTTCCAAATATGTATCATGGAACTAAGGCATGGTGTTGCAAATATCACCTACAAAGGGAATTTAGTAACAACAGAAAATATTATGCTCCATAGATACAGTTGCACATGTTTAAGGGACAAAATGGGCTTTTTCCCTTTTTAAAAAAACAATCCAGCATTTTGCCCCCTTTCCCAAACTAATTAGGGAAATGCTCTTCTTTTGAAACTCGATTTATGATAAATTGAGTTAGGCCCTATAGCGGCGTTTTTAAGGAGCCTATAGCGACGTTTTTAAGGAGCCTATAGCGACGTTTTTAGGACCTATGTGGCGTTTTATAACTCGACCTCTATGAAATCGAGTTATAGGTAAAAAAAATAAAAAAAATTGCCTACAACTCGATTTGATGGAGGTCGAGTTACAAAACGCCACTATAGGTCCTTAAAACGTCATTATAGGTACTTAAAAACGCCGCTATAGGGCTCCAGAATTTTTTTTTTTTTATAACTTGATTTATCATAAATCGAGTTACAAAAAAGGGGCATTTCCCTAATTAGTTTGAGAAAGAGGGCAAAATGCTGGATTTTTTTTTTTTAAAAAGGGCAAAAGCCAATTTTTTCCCATGTTTAAGAGACTAAATTCTATAAGGATGTGGTGTAAAACCTAAGTTTTACACCATTTAATTCCAATATGCCACATCATCTATCACATATTAAATAGTAATCACAACCACACTTAATCAATTCAAATACACATATGAAAATCCAACTTAGGTAGGAGTTAATTGATGTGTTATTTGATGTGGTAGGATGTATTGAGTTTTAGGATGTGTTTGGTTGAGGGTGAAATAGGGAGAATGGAAAATGATGGAATGAAAATAAGAGAGAAAATGGAAAAGAAAATGTGTGTTTAGTTGGAAGTGAAAATAAGGGAAGAAAATGGTGGGCCTGGCAGTTTTCTCTCCGGGCCCACCAAAACTCTTTCTCCTTGATTGGGGGAGAAAATTCTAGTGGAAAACTATTCTATGTTTTGGACGAAATTGTCCCAGTCCACTTCTATGTCTTTTCCTTTTTCAGTATTCATCTTATCTTTGGATTTTTTTCCCTTCCCTTTTGTGCATATCCTTTCTTCCATTTAATTTTTTTTTTCCTTTTCTTTTGTGCTTATCCTTTCTTTTCTTAAAAGTTTTGGATTTTTTATTTTGGAGAATTTTTTTTTTGGGATGTTGAACTTTTTAAAAAAAATGAAGTAATCATTGATACATCATTTTTTAATAAAAATATAATGTATTAATTTTGTTTTACCTAATTGGGACATAATAGTAAATTTATATCTACTCTATTTTCTATTCTCTTATTTTTCTACCCTCCCAACCAAAAACATGGGTTTTACACCCCATTCTTATCAAATTCGTACTCATTCTTTAAACTACAGGTATAAATAAGCTTTATTTTCCTAAGAACGCATTGAGTTGTTACACTTTGGGTAAAGCAATTAAGAGAGACATGATAGATATAATTGGATTGGATTACTAATTAGTAGATGGTGGAAATAGTCTAATAAGAGTTCCACTCTAAAAATAAGTAAAAACAGACAACAAAACAGCTCACCTCATTGTCCTTCACTTTTAGCCCATTATTTCCGTTGAGATAGACTAATTAATGTCATGTTCTCCTTTGATATTAGAGACTTGAATCCAATTACTATGTACAACCCAATATATACTTCTATTGGTACTCACATTTACACAATTTTTATTCTTCTTAATTCAAGCCAGCTTCAAATCCGAGACATCGTTGATCATTCATTCCTTATTCTCCAACTTTAGCATGCCTGATGGGGATCAATTAACAGAATTGAGCATTTGGAAACTTTCTATAGCTAGATTGATCCCTAACTGAAAATAAATGGAGACCCTAAATTAAATGAATGGAGCAAAAGTAGTACTTGATCTTAGTATATTTTAAGAATTAGTTCTAAAGTTCTCTTCTAATGTCAAGAGAAGGGCAGAGAAGGGCTATCTAGTGCAACTTATTATTTTATAATCTTGCCACCTTTCTTTGCCTAAGTTTCTTCTTGCGAGACTTTTGAGGCTTCTATTCTTAGGAATTAGTAATTCTTCTATCTTTATATATCTAATTATATACGTATTAAGGAGGACACTCCAAGTAAGAATCTGGCAAATCCCAAGAAGTACCCATTCTTAGCATGTTCGCTGCCAGCCTTCTTTATTACTTCTCTTATGTGACTGTAGAGAATGTTCTGAAGTCATCTTCAGTAGGAGCTGTTAGTTAACAATTCAACCATGGATACCGTTTATTTAATTTTTTGTGAACATATTGGAAGAAGAACAATTGAATGTATCCAAAAGACAAACCAATTGAAACTTCTGGTTTTGTTAAATTGTAAAACTTCGTATATTATTATTATTATTATTATTATTTGTTGATAACTCGATATATTCAAGTTCTCTTTTTATTAAAAAATTTTAATGACTCCCTAAACAAAATTGCTGGAGCACTGGTTATTATTATCTATTTGACTTTGTTTTTATTAAATTATATAAAGTCATATTATATTTATATTGTATACACAAACATCCACACACATTATAATTTATGCAAATAACATTATAACAAAAAGTAACGTACACAATCAATATTAGACACACTCACACACATATAATATAAACTTATAAAAAATAATTACACTTATAATTCACAAATACTTATTTTTTATTCTTAGAGTCGAAAGTACTTATAATAAGGGTGTGCAAGATTTAAGTCAAGGCGTGCAAAAAAATATTTTTAAGAAAAAATTAAAGTATTAAACTAACAAAAAAATATTTTATATATAAATTATTATTTATTTTTTTTTTTTTGAAGTCAAAGGGTTCATTTGAATCCCCTGAATAGGCTGTAGCGCCACCCCTAGAATTACCTACCACCTTTTTACCGCTTTAGTACCAAATCCCACACAAAAATTTTATATTACCTCAATATAAATAAAATAAACCATTAATGTTGCAAAGATCAATAATTGACACAAACTCATCACTATTTCAAATTAAGGGAATGAAAACTAAATGAGAGAGAGAGAGAGAGAGAGAGAGAGAGATGAACCTTAGTGAGAATGATATTGAAAAGATCCATCCCCGCTTTTGAACCCCTAATCGCTGTTTGGTGCCTAAAATTTTCATAGGGGAAAAAAAAAAAAAAAAAATCTGAGTTTTTAATGGTATGGCAGGTAATTGGGTAAGATGATGGACCGTTTGAGAGAGGGAAAAAAAATCCTCCTTTGAGTATGTATGGTTAGTCAACAAACTCTATCTTTCTTTGTTTTTAAAGTGGCTAATAATGGTAACAGATAGGAGAGAGAGAGGATTTACACTTATATGATGGACCACAAAAGCTTGTTTGAGGATGTATCTCTCTATTCTTTGAATAGAATCTTGTCAAAGGATGGTTAGTCAAGCCGTTATTAGCATCTTTGGAAGTGTAATTTAGTATTTTGTGATATTTGGAAGAAACAAATATTGCATAAAAGATTAAGTTTGAAGCCGAAATTTAGAGAGAGAGAAGTACCAGTCGAGTTGAAATTTGTTACTGCGTTGATCATTGTCTGCTGCTATTTGTTGTTGTGTTGATCATTATCAGATGGTTCCATAGTTGTAGGAGTTTTAATTTGTGGATTAAGGTCTATCCTTAACACATTGCCATTAATGTCCTCTACATTAAGTTTCTTTTTGTGTGGAAATAAGGGTGGGAAGCTTAGGCGGACGAGGAGTGGGTCGACCATCTCTCATATCCCTCTCTGTTTCTTCCCTCTAGATTTTTCTCTCTTCTTTAGAGCATCATTTGACGCTTGTTTCATTTGACTCCTTGGTATTTGCATTGCTATAAATAAAATGAATATTTGGATGGATATTTAAGGTGTGATCTTAGATTTGGCACCAAAATTAAGAAATTTTTTGACACACATGGCACAAAATTGGACTTCAATTGTAGAATCAAATTAGTTTTTCTATGAGCTTTACCTATTAATATATACTAGTCGCAGACCCGCGCGTTGCGCGTTGTTATTTTTTTTTTATGATTGTGTTATTATTTGAAATATTTTTGAATGTGTTACTACTTAAGTTGCATTATATATGTATAAACAATATATTGTAGGATTCGTGATGGTAGAAGGTATTGTCTTGGAATTAGATGTGGAAACAATACAAATAGTCAGTCAAGAGATGATATTCCATCTTCCCAAGTTAGTAAAATTTAATTAACTTAAAATTAGATAGAAATAATTTTATAAATTCAAAGTTAGCGTCATGCTAGGTGAAAACTTTAGAGGATTGTAATAAGTTGTTTCAAGTGTTTTAAAATAAATTTTAATAATAAAAAAAGATCTATTCCTTTAAAGATAGAGATTAGTATTATAAATAGGATGAGGAAATTTTATTGTATTATGCTTTTTGGGAACATAATTTCTACCAAACTCGGTTGGCTAATTTGTACATTTCCAAGTCAATTGAGCACATTTTGCATGTTACATGTAATTCTTCATTTCCATATGGGTAAGGGCATTCACGATCCCAATGACCCACTCCATTTTTCTTGCATGCTTGGTTTTTTGGGATGCGAAATTTGTTTGTTCCAAAAACAGTATGTCGAAGGATTTGGCAATAGTTTTGCAGCAATTGTTTTCCATCTGGTTGGTTTAGAATTGATAATAGTAATTGTATTCCTTCATCATTTGATTCGCATAACAATGCAATTGCGAGTCCATACTTTGCATTTTTGTCTCCTTCTATGTTTGCTTGAAGAAGGATTTGTTTTCCCACTTTAGTTTGATCTTGTACAAAATATTTGTGAGCTCCAACCCAAAATAGTGCTTGTTTGTTTGCAGCCCTAAAGCATTGATGAATGAGTTTTTCTTCATCGTTTCGAAGGAATAATGGATTTTGGAGTAGTCCAGTTAGGTTGATGTGGTGAAGAACTTTTTTCCTTTTGGTTAGCCGATTGAATCGCTTGCAGCTGTTTTTAAAAAACGAAAAGACATATTAAGAATGTAATGCGTTAGAAATATTTGATTGAAGTTATAAATATTTTTTCTTTTAGAAATATAACAATGACTATAGAATTGCGCAGTACTTCACAGTAAAAAGTTAATAAAAAGAGGAAATTGAAAGTTGTGATATACGGAGCAACATTGTTATGAGAAAGAAAATATATCTATATATATATATATACACATTGTAATGAGGAAGAAAAAATATGTATATATATATGTAACATCATTCATGTTATGACTTTGGAATACAGCATCTGTGTAACGCAGGAAACTTTAATGTGAAGGGCCGTAGCCATAAAGAAAAACTCTACATCCGTTCGGCCCCTAGGGAGTGTATAAATGGTTTTTTTTTTTTTCAATTGCAATATTTGATTGATGAAGCCATAAATATTTTTTATTTTAGAAATATAATGATGACTATAGAATTGCGCACTACGTCATAGTAAAAAGTTAATAAAAAGAGAAAATATAAGATTTCAATATTTTGTGCCACAATTTTGGATGTGGTTGATTGTGATTAGTAGGGAAAAAGTGGCGAGTTCATGTGAAAGTAACAAACATGAGATTTGAATTTGAAGTTGTGTACCTAATTTTGATGTTGCCTAAAAATTTTGGTGATTGTCTTCCAACATTGGAAAATATTTTGAGCAATAAATCTGTCGGTAATTCATGTTGCATTCTCATTTTTGTGATTGTGGAGAGTGTATTTCTATGCTATTTTTGGTGTGAATTTTTTGTTGTTTTGTTTTGTAATTTATAGTGTTTTGATTGTTGTATGGATGAGTGATTGTCGAATTTATTTGCAATTATTTTTAATTATTTTTTTTTTTTTTTTTTTTTTTTTGTTATTATTATAATAGAAGCCTTTCATATACCCTTCCCTATAAGTCTTAAATCCTGTAAATTATGTTCGATTGTTCAGTTTTCATTTGGTTTTTTGTTTTTTTTTTTTTTTTTGGCATTATTTTTTTTCATTTTCCATTTTCTTTGGGGCTTTTCAAATGATTAGGTGGCTTTTGCCCTGCCAGCCATCAACTTTTAGTATATAATCTAGTGGATGTATCTAATAACATAATGTTAAATCAAGTTAAGTTTGTCTGATGTTAACTTTGTCTGATAGTGAAATGAAGGTTAGTTGGAACTTTGTCATCATTTGAAGAAGAAAAACGGTATATTCTATAGAAGTGGACAATGCATTGAGTAGAAATTAATCATTCAGATTTCACAAAAGCTATATTTTTAAAGTAGTGGGATCGATTGACATATTAGTTAATTGCTTCAATGGTGTGAGTATGCCCAATTGGTGAGATATGATGTAGTTATAAATGTTATCACTGTCATCTATTCCTTTGCACAATGCACACACGTTTGCTTCCAGAATCTCAAGTATTAGATAATAAATATTGGGTTCTTACATTGCCATCGATTTTTATGCAAGACTATTCGGGTGGATAATGAGATGTATGAATTTTTAATCTATAATTTAGCGTTTTTGAAGATACAAAATTTATTAATCTCAGTCACAACAACAAAATTTATCATGTTGTCTAGGGGGTCATGGTCTTCTCACAATGTATATAATGTCTTTAAAATTTGTGTCCCAAAAAAATTACAAGACCCCAAAAATTCAATTGACCATTTAAACACCCTCTTAGGCTTCCAGAAATTTTATATATATATATATATATATATATATATACACTCTCTCTCTAGTATTAAAATGGGTTTATATGTGTGTGTGTATGTGTGGGAGTTTATCTTGATAGTGCTTTGAAGTGGTTGGATCACATTAAGAGCGTCTCCTTCATATAAATTACTTTTTTGATACCCAACTCTACTTCATTCTCCACTGCAATATGAGTAGCCTTGGCTTCACGTCGTGGAGCCTAGTAATAGAGGTGTCTTATACACCTGTCTCATATAAAATTTTTCTAGAGAAAAAGAATAAATTAAATGAAATTTAAACTAATTTTTTATTAAACTTTATTTTATAAAAATAAATATAGACATCACATACCCTGGAGCAATGGGCAACCTGTTTACAATTTTTGGTGATGCTACCATCGCTATATCACATGTTATAAGGTATTACGTCCAACCTCCTTAAACCACAAACTTGATACTTAATTCCCTATTATTTATTTCTATTTAATTCATGAATTCATCATTTGGGAGTCATTAAACAAAATTAAAGTCATATTTGTTATGGGTCGATGCAATAGCAAAGCAAACTGAAATCATTAATAAATAAATAAATAAAAACTGAAAATTTGTGACTTTTTAAAGAGTAGAAAAAAGAACTTATGTAATTATTTTCTTCATAATTTTCATTGTTTAGTTATAAATATGTAAATTAACTGTGACTTTTGATTCTCACCGACACACATATCATGTGTTAGCATAGGATCATAGTTGGCTGCTGCTTTTGGTCAGATGTGAAGACAAATGCATCATATATTTGATATGCACCCTAAACTATTTCAACATCAACAAAATTAATAATTGGATTCATATCTTATAACTGGGATTTAGAAGTCATGTAGATGTGGGGTACATATATGATTAATGCATTGATAACAATCAAGGTTTTTTTTTCCCCTCAAAAAATCAGGCCCAAAACTTGATTTAAATTAAAGCCACAAGCGATAACTTTCATTCACTTCACTATATTGGGCTTCCATGCTCAATTTTATCTGTTTAATAAAATTTCTCCCTAATTCACCATATACTTGTATTTAGTCTAAAATACAATAGAAACTCACATACTTGACATCCAATGACTCCCTAAAATCCGGCCATACCCACTCCTAACAACCACTCAAACTCCAATATACCACTACCAAACTACTTTCCTCAGTCATGGAATATAAACAATCGAGAGAGATGAAAACTCACCTTTAAATCCCCTTGGAATGGATGAGCCGTGCCACCAACACTTTATACTTCACTACTTTAGAGTCTTACATTCTTCCAATAAGCCACAACACATTAAAAAAATGACACCTGAGATATTTCCAAATAAACCAAGGTAAAATAAAATAGTTTTTTTGGCAGTAAAATTGTAGCACTATTGAAACGTCATTCAGGCAATCTCACAAACACATCAATGGCATGCCATGGACGCTCATCTAATATAAACACAAACACAAGCAAAAGAAAAAAAAAAAAAAAAAGCTTCTCATATTAATATAAACAAAGCATAAAAGTTTTGCACCAAAAAAAAAGAATTGAAACAGAGAATAAAAGTTTTGCACCCAAAAAAAAGAATTGAGATGTAGAGATACCTCAACCAAAGCAGGGAGGTTCTGTCAGTATTTATAAACCGTGTGGAAAGGAATAAAGGGAGGAAGGAAATCAGATAGGCAGCCGTTACTGAGAAACAGTAGAGCAGGAAGATGAGTAGCTTTCAAACTCTCTGTTTTCTCACACAATACCTGAACAAACTCTTTGTTTTCTCACACAATACCTGAACGCTTCAATGTTTTTTTTTTTTTCTTTTTCTTTTTCTTTTTCCTCCCTTTAAGCTTCCCTCTACATTACATATTACAAGACCCTGAACTCAATATTTCAAAACCCTGAATGCAAAACCTGAACGCTTCCCTTTTTATTTTTTTCCTTTTTTATTTTTTTTTTCCTTTTTTCTTTCTTCCAAACGGCCTTGAACGTACCTTTTTTTTTTTTTTTTTTCTTTTTTTCTTTTTCCTCCCTTTAAGCTTCCCTCTACGTTACCCTGAATTATTTTTTTCCTTTTTTCTTTCTTCCAAATGGCCTTGAACGTACTTTTTTTTTTTTTTTTTTTTTCTTTTTCCTCCCTTTAAGCTTCCCTCTACGTTACCCTGAATGCTTCCTTTTTAAATTACGCTTCCTTTTGTTTTTGTTTTCTTTTCTTTTCTTTTCTCTTCCCTCCAATCCGGCTTGAAAGTTTTGATGTTGGGCTTCATAGTGGAATTAAATAAATATAAGGTGGGCTGAATTAAATAGATACTGGAATTAAATAAATAGATAGTGGGAGTAAATAAATAAGTAGTGGGCTGTAGTTATAGGGCTGGGATTTATAGGGCTGCAAATTGTAAAAACCAATTAAAAATTGAAGGAAAAATTATTTTTTTAATAAAAAAAATGACGTGGCAGCTGATGTGGCGCAACGTGAGAGCAGCAGAATTAAATTCTACGTTTCAGCTTTTAGTAATATATAGACTAGTCGTTAACCCGTGCGATGCAAGGGATAATTTAAAGCAAGTTGTTGACAATTATTTTTGTTGAAAGTATGTAATTAACCTACTGAACAAAATAAGTTTTTGTTGACATTTTTCCTTCAGAATAATTTTCATAAACTTAGAAGAGTAGGTGTTGCATTCCGTCAATGGTCAATAGAATCTTTTTTTTAAAAAAAATCATACCCAACAGCTATATAAAGATGGTCGAATCCCAATTAAACTACCAAAAATAACCTATAATTATATATATAAATTACATTCCCACTTCTTTTTGACTGACCACACAGAAGTCATTATTAAAAAATAAAATAAAATAATAACGCAATGATACAAAAAGAGAGAAAGGGGGGATGAAACATAAATTTGACATAGACACCAGAAATTAATACTGAAAACTAAGAGCATACTCAGAAACTTCAAACTTCAAAGAGTCTCTCAAGTATATAGAGCCCCTAAAACAAAACAAGAATCCTTATTCTACTAGAACAAGGTATAATAATGGCCATATATAATATGGGTTATAGTTCCAGACTGAGTCAATAGTGTTTTGAAAGAAACCCTACGTTATATTATATTATATATATATATATATATATATATAACCGAAATCTTTGATTTTTTTTTGACCTTTCCAAAGCTTGCCACATCATTATCATTTTTTTTTAAAACAAAATTAATTTTTTTAAAACAATATCAACAGCCTAAGTCTAAACTTAACTAGGAGTGAAACTCTATCTCTCTAATAAGTCCAACTTAAACTCAAACTCAAATGTTGATAATTTATCTCCAAATTTGTGAGGTTAATCATGAATACTATAAAAGCAATGCAAACACCAATATATTTTTTTTAAGCCGAGTAGAGGTATGAGCTATTCTTCTATTATTTTCTTCTTCTCTACTTTGTTAATATATATATATATATATATATATATTATGGTTTTTCATGTATTTTTTAAAAAGTGATTTTCGTACTTGAACCACTAAACCATACGCTTGTGATTGTATATGATTTTTTTTTTTTTAATTGTTTAAAGTTTAGACTTGTTAAAATTTAAAACTTATTGCTTTATGGGTTTGTGCGCTCTTTTCTTTTTCTTATATTTCTCTTTTGAATAGTCATATATATTGAATGTAACTCATCTTTCTCTTATATTTCTTTACTGTTTAATCATATATATTTTGTTTTCGTTTAAAGTTTAGACCCATTAAAATTTAAAACTTATTACTTTATGAGTTCGTGTACTTTTTTCTTTTTCTTATATTTCTCTTTTGAATAGTCATATATATTGAATGTAACCCGTCTTTCTCTCATATTTATCTATTGTTTAGTCATATATATTTTGTTTTTTTTTTCAATAATTTCCAAGCAGTAAATTATCTGATTCCTTAATATTTTTTGGTCTTTTAGAAGTTTTAATATCTGAATTTTTGAGTTTTTTTTTTTGCAGTATCTTAAACTGACAAATTTTTTGTAAGCCATTGCATGTTCAAGCAATGGCTTCTTCATCAAATTGTAATACAAATTGAAGTCATACACGAGCATATTATGCAATGGTGTAGTTTCTTAATCAATTTAAAATTTTATAAAATTATTTTAGTTAACCTCACAAATAAATAGGTTCCCATGTATAGGCTTAGGTAGCAACCAGTGGGTGTAAATTTGGTCCAGACTTTGAGTGCATTTGTTTTGGCAGTAAACGGAATCCGAAAAATATTTTACACCACAGGGCATGTTTGGGTTGGCCGGAAAATTCAGTCAAACAGAAAATGATTTCCGTTGACCATAAAATATCAAGCCTTGAAGTGTAAAATCATTTACACTTGTATTTTACCTTCAAATGATTTCCAGACTCAGACACCCAAAGAGAGAGAGAAAGAAAGAGCAAGAAGAGAGAGTGAGCTAGATCGTACCAGATCGCACCACCGCCCCAATCCCAGATCGCACTGGTCTCGTCGCACCCCAGCATTGCCGAGATCGCGCTGCCGAGATCACGCCGCCGAGATCGCACCCAAGATCGCATCGCCAAGATCGCGCTGCCACCGCCGCCCTCTAGATCGAACTCTCGTCGTCTCAATCTCGGCACCCCACATGTAGACGCCGGTTCGATGTCCCCCCTCATGCTAGCGAAGCCCATCTCACCTCTACAATACCTGATCCACATCCCTTCAAACCCATCTCCCTTTTCTTCTCTTCTCTCACGCAGACGCCGGTCCGAGATCACGTCGAGATCATGCCGCCGAGATCGTCGCCCATGACCCACCCATGACCGATCTCTCTCTTTCTCGATCTACCTGTCCCTTTCCCTCAATTTTTGATCACTCTCTCTTCCTCTCTCTCTCAGTTTGACCGAATTGTTTGAGTTTAATGAATGGTTTTATTTTGATTTTTGTTTTTTTAAGTTTATATATTGAAATTTTTTATTATAAAATTTGTTTGGATGCAGAGAAAATTGTTGAAAAAATGTGAGAAACTAGTAGAAAAATAACATTTTTAGAATGTAATCAAACACATGAAAACATTTTCTAAAACAATTTTTATAATACAGCCAAACACTTAAAAATATTTTTCTTTCACCTGAAAATATTTTACAGTCAAAAAATATTTTACATTTAATCAAACGCAGCCAAAGTGTAAAACATGGATTTTAGGACCTTTCAATAAGAAACCTCCGCTTCAGCATTTTCCTAATAATTTCTCTTATTCCCAAATTTTACACGTCTCTCTCTCTCACGTGGTCAATGTCTTCTCTTTCTCAGCTGACTCTTTCTTTCCTTCCCATTTGTATTTCTTTTTCTTTGGATCTTATCTCATGCTTGAATCTCTCTCTTTCTTTCAGTATATATTTTTTTCTCTTATCTTATCTCTCCCATCTCTTCCTCGATCATCTTTCTATTTTGGTGATGAAGTTCTTGTGGTCGTGGGTCAGCAATTTTCTATGAGTTAATGGCAATTGGGTTGACTGGATTTTGGGTTTGGGTTTGGCTGACATGAGTATTTGGAGTTTGATGTGGTGGTTCATGGCAATTTTGTGGTGGAGGTTAGGTCCTTGGCTGATGTGGTTGAATCAAGGCCATTGGGTTTTATTTTGGGATTCTTTGTGAAGAAGACGAGCATTTTCCTTTTGGTTTTCTTGGCTATTGGCTACCAAACAATGAACGGAGATGAAACTTTGTTTAGATGAAACTTTGTTTAGATTTTCATTGAAGTGTGGGCTCTGGAAGTTGAAATTTGTTTACCCACAAATCAATAAATGTTAACACACACTACCACTCCCTCAAAAATGCCAAATTTAATTTTTTTTTTTTAAAATTAAACCCAAAATTTGCAGAAAAACAGGAACTCCAAGTCCAAGAAGTTGTTGGAGATTTGTAAATAGGAACTCCAAGTAACTGAGACTTAGAAAAATTGCCAACATCAACAAGGAGAAGGATGGCTTCAGCATTAGCAGGAAAAAAAATGAAATAGAATGGCTTTTGTTTCACTTTCACACTAACCATGCGAGTCTACCTAACCCATCCTAGAGAATTTTTATTTTTATTTTAAAATAAAATTTAAACACGCTAAAAAAAAAAAGCAACAAAAATCCAGTAAAAACGGAAAGTGGGTTTGAGTTGCCATTTGCTAAGGAGAAGAAAGTGGCAGACAACCTGAGGCGGAGGGAGGGGCTTTGGGTTTGTGCTTTCAGGTGAGGCATTGAACACAATTACCCGGTTTTGTCTGGTTTCTCGGTGGTACTTTTAGATTATGACGGTTATTTCTCTGTGATGATTTTCACGGTGAAACTGGGTTTTGATTTCTGAAAGATTTGGGGTCTGTTTTAATTGTGACATAACACGTATTTCTACTCTACTTTTTAATTCATATGTCTTTTCACAATATTTAAACAATGTTACCACGTTATCAAATTGCTCTTGGCTTGATATCTGTGAGGGAGTGATTGTGTTTGTTAAGTTTATGGTTTTAATGTGTAAAATATGGAGGATGATATATTACACCAAAAAATAAATCAAAGAGAAATTGACATGGCATCATGATAATAAATATTAAGCCCAACAAGGCAGGATGCATTAAAAGTATAAAACCCATCTACCTACATACAGTTTTACATGGAGAATGAAAGAAAAGATGAACAATCATATATAAATTGTACTGACTTATTTATCGATAGAGTATCAATATTATGAATGAACAATTCAATTTGTTGATTAAAAAAAAAAACATCTTTGTTTAAATAGGAATTTCATCATCGGCAGCTTTGAGAATTATCTCGAAGGCATTTTCCACGCATGACTTGAATCTTTGGGGATCCAAGAATCCTTTCTCCATTGCGGCGCTAATCCTCAGGTTTCCCATATAACTTACTATTGTTATATTAAGGTTCTGCAAATCCATTTTAAATAAAAGAACATGTTACAGTGGGTCATAAAATATGATGAACCTAATTGAAAGCAAGGTGTTCTAAAATTATTCGTAAAGGTGATTGAATTTGAGGAATTTTTTCACATTAAATCATAAATCATGCTTGTTAATTTGTTCTATACTTTCCGCTGTAAAGACCAAAAAAAAATAAAAAAAGAGTGAACAGCAAAGATCTGAGAATAAGTGTAAGAAAACATTATGTGATTGCTTGTAATAAGTAGAAAGTTACAAACATCATTCTGTGACTTCGAAAAACAGAATCATTTTTATGACTTGGAAAAAAAAAAAAACCAATGAAAGAAAAGCACATGCTCTCTCTGTTTTATGAGGCAAACATGTCACATCTATACTTCGATATCTACGAGATGGATTATTAAAAAAAAAAAAAAAAAAAAAAACTACAAGAAGGTGGAATTTGGAATTTTATTTTTATCGAAAAATCTTTATAAAAGATATTTATTTGTTTAAGGCAAACTAGGTGGTATATATAATAAAGGAGTGTTATCTCTATAATATTTTTACAAAAAATTATAAGTGGTAAACTGTTATTAGTTCTAATTTAAATCTACAATTTAAATTATTTTTTTCTCACTCATAACAACTAATAGTAACACACTACCTAAAATTTGTTGTACAAATATTATAGAAATAACATTTCTCTATATAATAACAATTTTAATTTTACATTTTTACCTGAGGTACACTTAACACCACGAAGTATAGACCTTTAATCGGATGATTATCCAAAGACACCTGTTCCACTGGCCTGATCACATTCGAAATTGACAAACTGGAGTTCCTTAGTGTCTTATGGACAAATCTAGCGGTTGCCTGCAGTAGTACAAGAATGCCGAAAAGATCTTATAAAGTATGTATTGAAAGATAAATTTAACTACCACGGCATACTCTTGATGCGATAGTCATTTCACATATACATTTAGATTAGGCTAGTGTAGAATTTCTATCTTGTATAAAAAAAAAAAAAAAAAAAAAAAGAATTCAACTACTTTAGAATCGTGTATATGCAAATGTATGATTAAAAAAAACACTTTCACACACACACACACACACACACACACACACATATATATATATATATAACAGTTGTTTATAATATTATGTAAAAAGTTGATTAATTTGAATTATTTTTAAGTAGACAAACAAATGAAATTGGAAAGCATAATTTTTCAAATTCTCTCTTTTTCTAATTTTAGATATGTGATTGAGTTTCTTAAAGTTCATTTATATTAAACTTATTGTATTCTGCACTAAATAATTAACTTACTTGACATAAAAATTAAAAAATTTAGATGAGACATATGACACAAAATTAAATTCTAATTGAAATTCTAATTGGATTTTCTCTTAATTTTGGCTATATGTATATATGATTTTTAAAAAAAAAAATATTTTTTTAAGACAAAAATTGTATAACATTAAAATAAAATTACACTTTACTAATATAAACTATAGCCCTATTTACATTTATGACTCTAAACTTTCAAAATGCATGATTACCATCCTAAACAGTTAAATTTGAACCCTATTGTCTATTGGACTATTAAATTAGACCGAAAAACATGTCAAGTGCGACTCACGTGAACTCTGCATACATGACATCACATGAACATACCAAATTTCCGCTCTTTAATCCTTTAAAATAAAATTATTTAACAAATTTAACTCTTATTTTGCCACATAACTTTTGTTTTAAAGGGATTAAAGTGGGTCAATTTGATTTGTTCACGTGGTGCCACATATACAGAAGTTACATGAGTTGCACGTGACGTATTTATCAATTCAAGCTAATAGCCTAATTAATTAATGATAAAGTGCAAAGCGAAACACAAGTTATACTTTAAGATATAATCATATATTCAGAAAATTCATGGTGATAAATTGTAATTACCCTAATATTGATTATATTAGGGCTTTGCAATGTGAAGAAATTGCTTCAAAAAAATTAAATAACTTTTGGATATCAAAATAGAGGCACCAATCCAAGATTATGTGGCTTGCTTATAAGGTATATACTATATACAGAATACAATCCCCTTTCACCCCTCCCACCCTTTTTCTACCCATTTTTATTCAAGAAAAGAAAAACTAATTGACATTTTTAGAAATGTGATAGAAAAGTATGATATAATATCAAATGTTATTAGCAGCAAGTATTAACTATTAACTATTAAACTAAGTATGCCAAGAATTCTGTTGCTCAATATATATATATATATAAGTAGGGTTTTTTTTAAAAAAAAAATTAAAAAAAAAAGAGAAAAGAAAAAAAAAAAAGAACCAACATAATTGATTTGAAAATTATCAAATGATTGAAGGTAGAAATAGTGAATTATTGGTGATGAATAAGATCATGAATATACCTCAGGACCTCTAAGTTTCTTCACAATCTCCAAAACCCTACCAGTGAGATAAACACCCAATGAACTTTTCTTCTTCTTGATTATCTTGCTTGTTGCCAAAACAAAGTCAAGTGGGTTTGGTGATTTATGGTCCTTAAGCTCTGGCATTGGTACATGCAAGAAGGCGAATTGGTTCCCCCATGGCACCTTTGAGTTAGGTTTATTCATCCCCTCAATTGACTTGTAGCCACTTGTTCTAGTGTTGAGCAATACCAATGCTGTGGAATGTGATTTAGTTGATTTATTGCTAATCTCTTGCATGTACAACCGGGTGCCGAGGAAAATTATTCCAGTAATTACATCATTTATTGTCTGCACTCGAGAAAATAAAATTTGGTCAAACAATAATTTTACTATAATTTTGAAAATTAATTGTGCATTTTCTATAGATTTTTATAACAAATTAATCTTCATACTTATAAAAAAATATAATAAAAATTAACAAAATTCATTGTATCACAAAAAAATAATTACATTAAAAAACTAAGTCTATAAATATTTCAACAAACTATATGAAGACCAAGAATAATAAATTTGCACGATATATATACAAAATGATATCCGCATAAGGTTTTTTTTTTTTTTTTTTTTTTTTTTTTTTTGAGTCAACTAAATTCATAAGGGAAAAAGGTAATATCAAACTTTTGCGCCTAATGATGCAAATGATCACAAGGTTGACACCAATCTGCGGACACCTAAGAAATAAAGTATAAAGACCTTGAAGGCTAATGAGACATCATTTATTAGTAATGAGAGATGCATCATGAAATTAATTTTTTAGTTTAATTTTTTATGGTGATGATATCATGATATCATTACTGAATGGTGAACTTCGAATTGTTTAAATTCAAGAACCATTTTATTTTTAAATGTTTTTAAAGTATTTTATTATATTAGTTCATTTATTTATTTTTTTCTATGAAAAAAATAAGGGTCAACCCAACCCGCTTACAACCCATTAAGGATAACCTGTTTTGACCTGAATCTAATTAACCTGACTCATTTGCCTTGACTATAATTTGTTAGGGTGGACAATAAGGGGATTTTATTTAATGAAAGAGTACTATTGTTTTTGGACCAACAAATGAGAATAAGCTAGGGGGCCGAAATAATCTCTTTCTAAACCTTGGGTGTTAGGTTCTAAAGATTTAGGAATTTGTGTATTTAGAACTCTAATTTGTATTGTTGGCAAACCATGATCAAAATAGGTTGTTTAGTCTTGTTTAGGCTTGCTCAAAGTTGTGTCTTTCATGTAAAGTTGGAATCGAGAGGCTGCAGATGCATTGGTGCATTTCGGCTTGGCTCGATCGATCGAAAGAAAGACTCTATCGATCGAATCTCGGGCAGAATGCTTTTCTGCAGAATTTTCCAACTCACCCCTAACTCATTAAACGTTTTGGGTTTTCTGTTTTTACCCTAGGTATAAAAGGCAAAACCCTAGCCACGTTTTTAGAGTTGCTCATGTTGTATTGTTGCTCATATTTTTCTGTTTTGTGTAAATCTCTTGTGAGATCTAGAGGAGCTTTCCTTTACACAAAGCTTAGGGTTTTCAAGGTAGAGATAGTATCAACATCTTAATGATCAACTCGGTTGCTGCCATTAGAGCTTAAAGAATAACAGGCGTGGGTGCTTGTAGCTGATTGGAGAATCCAAGAAAGAAGGAGTCCGTGGATTCGGAGTTTGCACGTAGTTGTGTCAGTAAGTTCTACTGGTGGGTAGCATTAGGAAGTCGAGCGGGGAGCTTGTAAGTCCTTTTGTATGAACTTTGATTCTTTCGCATAGTGGATTCAGGTTTACCTTGAAGATAGCTATGTCAAATCCTCCCCAGGTTTTTATCGTGTGGTTTTCTAGGTGATCATATCATTGTGTTATTTATTATTCTGCTGCTTTATATTTTTGATATGATTGTATGTTTGTGATAACCTAGAATTGCATAATTTGACTAAGTTAATCACTTGGCTAATTAACTAGGTTAATCCGGTTGGTTTAAGGGGTCTAAAACCGTTCATTGGGCCACAGTGAGTGGAAGACTAGAGATAGGTACCGATCTAGTCAAATTTAAAAACAGACCAATGGGTCACAAGATGGGCAGGAACATTAAATTCTTTAATAAAAGGAAAAAGAGAAGTTATCAAAAGCATCAAAAGAGTTTAAGGTGAGTTCAATATTATCAATTTAAGCTTTATTAAGATTTGGTAATTCTTGAATAAGTTTGAATTGTTTATGAGCTATTTGGTTAATTTTTTTCTTTCAAATCTTTATATGCAAAAATAAGAATTACGATTAAATTTTTTTTACCTATTCATTTATATTCATACAAATGTTTAGTTGTTAAGTTACATGTAAACCACTACGCACCCTTAGTATGATAATCACTTTACAAGTACAAAGTTCCTGTGGGGTGGAGAGGCAAAGGTCGAGACTCATGTTTTATATGTAATTTATCACATATTATGTAATAAATCACGTATGTGATTTAACTAAAGGAATAATATAAAAGCATTAGGTTTAGTCACATATGTAATAAATCACATATGTGATTTTTTTTCCTTAAAATAATTATATATGTGATTTATTTTTAACTAAAGGAATAAAATAAAAAAAAGCAAGTTTATCCATATTATTATCATGCTGACGAATTTAAATAAACATTTCTTTTATATATATATATATATATACTAGTCTCATCACACGTGTGTGAGTTTTTTTTTTTTTGGATTAGTGTCATAATTTTTCATGTATAACCAAATTTTCTATAATACTTTTCATATGGTTCACACATCACAGAATGTCATAGAGTTACCAATTCACAATATGTGTAGTTGATAAAGTACGATACATAATATAATTCAAATGTGAACGTAGTATATAAATTTTGTTTATAGGCTTACGAAATTTGAGAAAAACGTTTGACCATTTAGAAGAATTCAGCATATTAAATAGAGAGTGCAGAACAAGATAGTGTCAATTAGAAATAGGATGAAAGAATAAAGAAGAAATTGAAGAAATATTGTGAGTTTTCAGTTGGAGGGATTTAATGTTATTAGAATTTTTCCTTATGCATTCCACTATGTTGAGAAAGGGAAGAGAGGAACAAATGAAATAGGAAGTTTTTTTAGGAAGTTGCAATTGGTTTCTCCGTGGGTTATTTATTTATTTTTTATTTTTTTGAAGTGATGCGGGTAATTTCTTTTTATAAAATGTGAGATAGTTGTTATTTTTTATAGGAGCATGGGGTCTTTTGTATAGGACATGGGGTAGGTTTATATATATATATATATTTTGATAGGAGTGTGGGGTAGTTTTTTATTTTTATTTTTTATGGAACATGGGTTAGCTTTTATATTGGAAATTTGGGGTAGTTATCTAGTGGGGAGTTTTTATTCTAAAGTTTTTTATTTTTAATTTTGGGTTTGACTTACCTTCAGTACTTTTTTAACTGGACATGTTATTTTGTTTTAAATATACAATGACAAGGGATAGTGGGTTTTAATCTTCATATTTTATTTAGTTAGTAGATAATAAGGAGACCCAAAGTATTGGAGGTAAATCAAACCATTTAATTTTGTCTATTTACAGTTTTAATCTCATTGCTTATGTTTTAAGAATAATGATAAATTAATTAAATTAAGGATATTTTTGAAAGTCAAAAAGGTAATACCTAACTTTCTAAATCCTCTTAATATATAGAGATATGCACACGTCACTAATAAAAAGAGAAAGCTTCTTTTAATTATTTAAATATTAAATAAAATTTCAGATGAAAAGTATATATAGAATACATTCAACAAACATATCAATGATGTTTTAGCAAAAATGCTTTCATCCTATGATCACATTTAATAGGCATATTAGGCCATTAGTTACTAGAAAAATGATATGAAATTGAAATCATTAGCTAATTTGTAATAAAATATGCTGATTGAAAGTTCAAAATGGGTATGAAACACTCTTGAACGTTTAGACCCCAAATTACAAAATTACCAATTCAAGCTTTATATCAAACAATTAATGTGCGGAACATGATAACAAGCTTATAGCAAAATTGATAAACAATCTAAGCCAAATATAAACACATCCACAGCAGTAAATATAAGGCAAAGATAAATGGAAGGAAGATGCAAACACACGGACAACACACGATGTGTTATCGAAGAGGAAACCAACGTCTTCGGCGTAAAACCTCTCCGCCGCCCTCCAAGCGGTCAAATAATCCACTAAAGAATGTAGTTGGGATACATGAACAGCAGAAGACCCTCCAAGCCTAATCTACCCAAGTACCTAAGCCCTCCAAGCTTCTTGCTTCAACGAGGTTACGCCGAACCTATTTCTTCTTTAGCTTCCCGGATTCCGCTACTAGACCATAGCATCAATCAATGTATATTGGTTCCTTCCAAACTGCTTCCCTTAGCACCAAATGAGCCTTCTCACAAACGTGGGTGTGGTGAGATAAGGATTTGGTCAAAAACCTCTCAAGGGTATGATAATGGAGAGGAAGAGAGTAGAGGAATTTGTAGAGTCTCTAAGGTAAAGATTGGGGATGAGGCAATCTTGTTTTGCTCTAGGGTTTCTCTCACAAAATTCTCTTTGGAAGCTCTCTCAATATCGTGGGTATAAGGGTCTATATATAGTGGGGTGAGAAAAGAATACGAAGAGACAGTTTTTGCCAAATAGGGTAAATTGGCGGCTTGGTCTCGCGGCTTGTCCAAGTCGCGAGTTCAAATGGCGACGTAACGGCCTGGCCAGCCTGGGACTTTTGTCCTGTAGTGCGACAGTTGGCGCGATCCTTTAGCTTCCCTGTGTGCATCTCACGTGCCTGCATTTGGCGGCTTGCAAGCCGCGAGCCACCCGCGAGTCCTAACCGCGAAGCTCTGCTTCTTTGCACATACTTGAGCTGTTTTTCACATCTTCTCACACACTACCCTTACAATAATCCGACCTAATTACAGGGTTACTAAATGCTAAATTACAAACAAATTGGCATGGAATAAAGCCAACAAGATGGTTGATAAATTTCAACCGTACAATCTCCCCCTTTGGCTATTTCGTGACAAAACCCTAAAACAAACTCTAGACTTAACACGTGAGTTGGGAACAGTTTGAAAACTCACTCACACCTAACTCTAGAATCTGCAAAGCTTTAGAACCATAAGAACAAGTAACTCCTGAAACACAATAACACAATAAGTTCATTGTATGCGGAAAACTTGTAATGCAAATGGAGTAAGCATAAAACGATCAAGCACAATGGAGTAAAGCAATAAACCATGGCAAGACCAAAACAAGTAATCACTATAACCAAGTGATCACAATGCTCATTCACACTTGGAATGAACATCCGGACATTCAAGATCACAAACACAAGGCAAATAACTTGAATGACCAACACTCAACCAATGCACAGTACAAGAAGTATGTGCATCTAGGAAAAATCCTACAAGAGCACAAGAGTGACAGTACTTAAAAGAAAATGCAAGACATTTTAGTTGGAAGTACTGATTTAACAAAGCACAAAGGCTGCATAAAGCATGGCACAAACCACAAAGGCCTACAAACGTGCATAGAAACAAACCCTTAAAGCTTACAAAAGCAACATGGGTACAAGTAAACAAAATTCTAGAAAAAAAACATCATATTATATAAATTGAATAACTTAAAGAAGTACCAATTAACCACACAATTTCCAAAAGTGTTAGAACCATATCTACACAAGAGTTCATAATAACTAGTGAACAGATTAACAAGTAAGTGTGTAAGTGTATGTCAACTATATCAGTTTCCTCCCTTTTTGAGCACATAACTCCCCCTTTCAATATGCACACTCCTTTTCATTCTTGTGCTTCTCTCCCCCTTACTATGTGCTGCTCTCCTCCTTTTTGGCACGAATAGCTAAAGACTATCTTCTAGCTTCTGCTGAATGTTATCTAGTTGAAGCTCAATAGTTCCGAGACGCATTTGAGTTTGACTGTGAAAGGAGTTCAGAAGCCGTTCCAAATCAGAAATCCGATGAAACACATTTTCGATGAAGTAACTTTGCTTCGGCATTTGGAAACCAGGAGGAACAGATGAGGTGCCGGCTGATTGTGCAGGAGTAACTATAGTAGGAGCAGATGGGGATGCCTGTGTGGATGGCTCAGTCTTAGGTTTCTTGGAGGAGTGACTCTTGCTTGCTTGGAGAGAGTACTGGGATATTGGTCGAGAACGAGGCAGCAATCTCTCATCTGATGAAGGACTAACACCTTTACTAAGAACAATCTTCATGACTAGACTGCAGAATGGAAGAATTGTTCGTGTTGCTGAACGAGCCGATGTTTTCCCAATGATTTGGAATATATGAGCACAGATGTCAATCGGAACACCAGAAATGAGGTCACACAGAAATTTAGCCCTTCCAAGATTGATGAAGGTAGTATTTGATAGTGGGTAGAGATTGGAGAACATGATCAGCTTCAAGGTTGTCAGTTCAGGTGAAAACAATGCAGTGCTTATAGAGGATCATGTGCTTCCCACTTCATGTTCATTCCCAAGAACATGAAGGATGTCTTGTGCCTGAAGTTCCTGGTCATCGTATGGAGTTTGATCCACATCTTTTGGTTTGGTGATGCGAAGAACTTTAGCAATGGAGTCTGCATTTATGGTAAATTCTGTTCCACATACCCAGCATTTCAACTCGACTCCTGTGTATCTGACATTTGAGAAGAATTCCTTGACCAATTCTTTAGTTGGATCCTCAAAATTTCCAAATAAGTCAGCCCAATCTCTTTCTTCAAAGACCTTAGGGATAAATGTTGTCCCTAGAGTATCAAACTTGACAACTCTTTCCACAATGGGAGTAGACTCTTTAAAGATGTCTGTGTAGGTCTTTGAGTCAGTAGGAGTCCTGAATCTCTCTAAGGAGGAGTCCCTAGATAACTTAGATGACCGTCGTGTTCGTTTAGCAATCGGGCTTGATGAGTCGTCGGTTACAATGTCTTTGCCCTTGGAAGAACAACGGGTCAACTGAAAAAAATCAAACACACAGCAGAGAACCAAATGCAATGCCACAGGATACACACATTAGTATGATTAGATTCAGACTTAAGAGTGAAAAAAAATTTCACAGAATCACAGAAACATGAACAAGTTTTAACACCAAGGAGACATAGGCAACACAGACAAAAGACTTAGGCACACACAGATATGATGAATAACAGTAACAACTCAGAGTCAAAAGTGCAATGTGAATCACAAATTCACAAATGACAAAATGCCAAGAGCATGATATGAATGATGCAACACATTCATGAACCACAACATATAGCACAGTCTCTCAAAACACAAACACATGAAAGCACACATGAAGAATGAGAGACAAAGCGCAGGCAAGACAAGAACATCAAACCTCAAAACTCACAAAACCCTCAAACAAAGTTCGAACCCATTAAAACTCAACAAAACAGAACCACATCACACAACAAAAAAATACTTGAACCAAGTACAATGAAGTAAGATAGAAATAACCCATACCTTTTAATTAATATATATATATATATAGTCACCAATTTCAGCAATTTTGTTCTATAAAATCACACTTTTTCCCCCTTAATATTATCATTGATTCTTTTAGGAGTACTACTCTAGCCACAAAATTTTCTATAACATTTTTACAAACTATTGTGGTAGTAAACTTTTATTAGTTTGCATCTGGGCTCGTCACTTACATCGCATTTTTACTTACTAATAACCACTCACCACATTAATAATTTGTAAAAAAAAGTTTGTAATTCTAGCATTTTCCTCCTTTTAAAGGACAGATCTAAAATCTAAAGCAAAATAAACAAGCTCAAAAAAATTATTCAACAACAAAAATTACCAATAGTAAAGCTAAAAACAATTAAATTCAATCAACCAATTTTATCTAAAACAAACAACTTGACCCTTTAAAAAATTTTAAACAAAATAATTTTGTCCATACCTGGATGCACCCATAAAAAACACACAAAAAAAATTCATTAGCTATTAAGCAACTGACTCGAAAACTAGAGCCACCGCACGCAACTAACAGTAAAACTGCCCCCTAACTTCAAGTTCTGGCTCCGTCCCTGGTTAACAATATTCTTCTTTTTCAGGAAACTCGAGCTTAATGTCCTTTGGTGGTCTTAACTTTTAGATTCTATGGACACAAAGGATCATTATTAAAAAAATATAAAGCAGTCATGTAATGATCACCATGTTACAACCAATCTCAAGGATTCTTAATCAAACCAAAAGTTAAGTGGAGAAGCATGCAAACGAATCTAGGTGTATAAATGAATAAAAATAAAAGCATATACGCCCAAAAAAAAAGTTTCTAAAACCATGTGATGATGGATTTCATCCTATTATATGAGTCAAAATAAAGACATAGTAGGAAATTAACATCTTGTGACATGGCATTCTCCAAAAAAAAAAAAAAAAAAAAAAAACATCTTGTGACATGAGTTTCAAAGTGAGTATTATTACTTAAAAAGGAAACAACAAAATTAGTGGACCACGAATATATTGGGGAGAGAGAATGACTGAATTTACAAATGAAAATAGCACACATAAGAAACTTTTATCAAGACAGGGCCTTCATATCAGGATATTACTACAACTCCTTCCATGTTAACTACAAGGTATGGGCTCTAATCATATGTGGTTTACAATGACATCAACGTAAAATCATCTGGTATCAGTGTTACATATCAATATTTTAATGATTTATTTATTTTTTAAAATTTTTATATATCCAATCATATGTTGCAAGAACTTTATCATGTTTCACTTCAGCATGGTAAGAGAGCACCAGTCAACTTAGGTTTCATCAACAGACTCATCTATGTAAGCTGAACAGTTTTAGACCCCTTAACACACAACCAGATTGAGTAGCCTAGTTAATTAGCCAAGTTGTTACTTAGTCAAATTAAGCAATTCTAGGTTAAAACAATCAAACAATCAAACAATCATATCATGAAAATATATAGCAGCGGAATAATAAATAACACATGATATGATCACCTAGGAAAACCAAACCGGTAAAAAACCTAGGGAGGATTTTACCCACCGATTCTCAAGGCAAAACTGAATTCACTATGAAAGAATTGAAGTTCTTACAAAAGGACTTACAAGCTCCCCGCTCGACTTCCTAATGCTACCTACCAGTAGAACTTACTGACACGACCCCGTGTTAGCTCTGAATCCACGGACTCCTTCTTTCTTGAATCCTTCTATCAGCTACAAGCACCCACGCCTGATATTCTTTAACCTTCAAAGGCAGCAACCAAGTTGATAATCAAGATGTTGAAGTAATCTCCATCTAGAAAACCCTAAGTTTTGTGTAAAGGAAAGCTCCTCTAAATCTCACAAGAGATTTACACAAAACCGCAATGTATGAGCAACAATACAACTTGAGCTACTCTAAAACGTGGCTAGGGTTTTGCCTTATATACCTAGGGCAAAAACATAAAAATCCTAAACGTTTTAATGAGCTAGGGCTGAGTTGGAAAACTGCAGAAAAACGCAATCTGGTCGATTTTCGATCGATCGAATCTATTCCTCGATCGATCGAGCCAGACCGAAATGTACCAATACATCTACAGTCTCTCGATTCCAACTTTACAATAATTAATCAACTTTGAGCATACTTTAACAAGTCTAAACATGTTGTTTTGATCATGGTTTGCCAACATTACAAATTAGAGTTTTAAATACATAAATTCCTAAACCTTTAGAACCTAACATAAGCTTCTCAAGTGTACCTAATTGAACGTAAATGTTGGATTATTTTATTTTTTTGGGTTTGAAATCAAGATTTGATTTTTTTGGTTCAATTGAATGGCTTAATTAAATTGATACAATTTAAAATTAGGCAAATTACAATAACCTTGTTTGAAGTTTTATGAAATAACACTTCCCCCCCCCCCCCCCCCCCCCTCCTTTTATGAAATGACACTCCCCCCTTCTCCTCCAAAAAAGAAGTTAGGAAATGACATTTCGTCTATTGAGATTTGTATAAATGCAATAGATAAGTTCATGCATTCTCAAACTATACTACTTAAAAAAGTGGAATATTTCTTTAGGAAAGTGAGGTGTGAGAGGGTATGGATTTGTCAAAAGCATTTATAAAAAGCTCAAGGGTGGAAGTTTCATTTCTTGAAATGTTTGGAAGGAGTGTCATTTTATGAAATCTTAAGCGAGATTGGTCTAATTTATTCTATAAAATTTCATGGTTCAATTTGAAATTAACAAAACTATAAGATTTAATTTTAAACCATTTTAAAGTTCATGATTTAATTTTAAACTTCTCAAATTGTAGGTTTGATTTTCTCACATATTCCTTTGTACTCACATCTCTTTTATTCTTTCGGATCACATCATCACCATTGCATAAATAATTTTCTTTTGTGATTCAGTAAACATGAACAACAAACATATATTTTAATTTTTCAATAAAATTTTTAACCAAAACGTATTGAAAAAAGTTTAAGCAATATAGATTTCCAGGTTGTAGTTTTTGATCATATATTTTAATTTTCATAAATTTTTTGTCCAAAACGGATTTTCATGTTGTTGTGATTAGTCGTTATCCATATTGTTTATTTTTACCAATTTACTTGTGGCCTTCACTCAATGAAAAGGCGAAAAAATTTGTGTGCTTGGTGATAACACATAATTTAATGGGACTAGAACAAGTTTTGACGCAAGGATATTAGCTTGTAAAATTTGAAAACTCGTTTGATATCAGTTGCGATTTGTCCAACATTATATTAGATGCATATATAAGAACAATTCATTAACCTATTTCATTCAAGTGATCTCACTAACCTTTTGTATGCATTCACTGACTCGTAAAGAAAGGGTGACTTGAATTTGATGCTTGTAAAATCAGTAAGTTAGGACTGTCTACGAGGAAAATTAATCAAGTCCTTTTGGTTATTTGCACTTGAAACAATAGTTTTAGACCAATATTATATTTTTCTTTAAAAAAAAAAAAGATCAATATTATCCAAACACTCAATGGATAGAAACAACAGTTTTTCATAGGTTTTACCAAATGCTTAATTGTGAATTTAAAATTCATCTTTTCAAAACGCAAATTAAATTTTTTTTTTTTAAACCACACTTTTGCAAATACCTAACCCAAACGAATACATAATCAAGAACTTCTAGAAAATTTTACAATGCAGTCACTAAACCATATATCATTATTATTCATAATTTTAAACAATAAATATAATTCTATCACAAAAGTCACAAAAATAATTTCAAGAAAGGAAATATGTCTTAAGAATTAAGATTGTAAGAAATATTGCAAAAATAATTTACTTTTATGATTTTATAAACATGAACAACAAACCGAACAAAACTGTAATGCATAATGCAAAAAGAATAAAGATTAATTAAATATACTCATAGATTTCTTCTCAACAAGAAAAATATACTCATAGAACGGATGAATACATAATGATAAATGCAAACTTAATTAAGGTTAATGTTTAACATTATCTCCTTAAGACAAATTTTGTCTATCACACTATTTCTTCACTGGTGCTTTGTGTTTTTCGAGTATTATTCTTGCAAAATACAAAGCAAGGGATTCAATTTCATATTGGAGGTTGTTTCAATGTGGTCAAGGGAATGAAATATTTTAGTATTGGTTGATACCTGTGTACTATTTTGAGACTCATATGTATAGACTCACACACATATGTGTGTATATATATATATATATATATACACACACTCACATGTGGGTCTATATGTTTGTGTTTATTTATTTATATATGTATGTATTTATTTATTTATTTTCATGTTTATAAACATATAATTTAAAATAGAAATATTTTATGAGTCCAAATATTGGCTAAGTACATTACCCCAATGTATTAGCTTAAATAATAAGTTTTTAACTTTTTAAATATTTTTTAATTGCATTGGCCGAAACATCAATATCTAGGAATGACAATTTTGCCTCGCCCCGCTTGACCCTCCCCTCCCCGCTTCGCCCTGTGCGAGTTTTTCCCGCTCCACAAAGGTGATGGGGCAGGGATGGGGCGAGATTTTAGACCCGCACCACGGGGCGGGGCAGGGATGGGTTTACACTTTTTAGACCCACCCGCCCCACATTAATAAGGTCTAAATTGTAATTTTTTCATATTCTAAAACCCTACTATTTAAACAAAAATATCATCAACTTATTTTATTCTACCTAATGTGACTTTCTACCTCTTTTTGTTGGGAAATTTAGACTCCGGTTGATAGAATTAACAAGTTTTAAACCCAAGTTGTTAATTAGATTGATTATCAATAAAACTTGTTAAAAACAAACAAACATCAATATAATGTCAAAATCATGCAGCGGAAAAATAAATAAGATAAGATATGATGACCCAGGAAAACCAATGAAACCAACCAGTTTCATAGTAAAAAACCTGGGGGGAAACCTTCCTGAAAAGCAATTCACTATAGTAAAGAGAAGTTTCAGATCTAGTACAAAACCTTTGTCCCTAGACTCTACAATCCCCGTAGATGAACTCACAGCAGAAACCTTCTACCGCTTCAGAACCTCTGAACTCTTCAATATATGAATGCCACCCTTTGATGCACGAATCTCAGTACGTGACTAACCAATTGCGCGGATCCCAGTACGCGACTTAATCACCAACTAGAAGAAGAATGTTGGATGCAAAGTTCTTCACTTCATCAACAATGAAGACCAAGAAGCACTTGGTTACAAAACCCTAAGGCGTAAAGACGCAGTAGCTTCTTTTAGAGAGAATAACCTTTTGAATATGTTCTCCTTGTATTCTCTTGTGTGACGGCCTCTAAAATAAGCCTTATATAGGTGTAGGGTTGTGAGAAAGAAAACTCTACTCAAATACATAAGCCTGGCCCAAAAATCAAAAAGCTGAAATTCCGTAACCTCGACAGATAGCAGCTATCAAGGAGCTATCGAGCAGGTGTCGAGATTTAATGAATCTCAACAGATAGCAGTTATCGAGGAGGTGTCGAGAAGGTGTCGAAAAGGTGTTGAGGGGACAGAAACTTTCTCGATCGATCGACCAGCTATCGAGAAGCTATCGAGATTGCGATAAGCATTAGCTGAAGATCTCGACAGATAGCCAGGTGTCGAGGTAGCTATTGAGAAGGTGTCGAGACTTAATGAAATTGCACTTCAGCTTGCTTTTTCTTGGACAGACTTGATGACTTCAACACTTGATCTTGAAACAATGTTTCTTGAAGTATTAAAAACACCTAGAACTACCCAATTACAAGTAAAGTGCGTTTTGTCATAAGAATTAGCCAATTTACATAAAAAGTGACATATGTTCTTAACACGAGAAAACACATATGTCCTAACAATCTCCCCCTTTGGCAATCCGTGACAAAATCACAACAAACAAATGAACATATGAGAGAAGTCATAAATCACTCAACTCATACTCACTTGTTGAATACAATAAAATCTATCCTAACGCAAACTCTTGAAAAACTTTGCAAGAAGAGAGTTTATGGCAAGTAGACTTTGACAACCTGTATTTCTGAAACACTTTAAACAAAACTCATCAAGGCATTTTGTGTGAAACAGAAATAAATAGATTGCATACAAATATAAGAAACATGTGTATAAAGATAGAAAAGAAACAACACATGTAAAGGTGGGTGAAAGAAACATACATCAGCATATAAAGAAGATAAGCACAATGTATGTAAACAATGGTCACAAGACCCATGGTACAAGAAGAAGGAAGTAAGCACTCCCCCTAACAAGATGAAACACATCTCCCCCTTTCGAAGGAATGTATTTCTCCCCCTAACATGTAGAATCTTAAAAAAGAAATCACAAAGTCTCCACACTTTCTTTCCCCCTTTTTGTCATGATTGACAAAGGGTACAAGAAGCTAGAAAGCTTCGCCCGAGAAATGTAAAGATGATCAAGGATGATCAAGGAGGCACAAAGAACCCATATAAATGCATGAATGTAATGAAACAAGATGCTATGGATGACAAAATAAAAGAAGGATGCAAAACATGTGAAAGACAAATCTCTCAACAAGAAAAATGTTAAGCACATAGATACCAAAACACACACACACACTAAACAGGTCTAACCAATTTTATATTTCAAAAACAAGTCAAGACAGTTTAGTGAGCATACATTAGCACATGTAAACACTTGTGATGGCCAAATCACATTGTACCTGCACATGTATCAAGAGTAGCAAAGAATATTGCGTGTTGTGTGTGAAAAACATCGCAAGATTGCATATGTGTATACATGTTATGACGATCTGAGATATGAGAAAATAACTTTAACTAACACAATCATAACTGTTTGATGGGGATTATCACCTTTGAGGTACATCCTATAACTCCCACATCTCCTAGAAAACATGCTTGCAATCATATTTAAAGCATCTTTAATCTTTTTGCTTTATATTTTCTTTGCATATTTTCTTTTAAGCATATCATGCATGGGCATATAAGAGAGAAAAGAAATACCCAAGATGTTAAGTATTTGACATCGCATTTTTGCTATGCCGAAGCATACGAATGTCTTTGACACTGCACTTTTGCTATGCCGAAGCATACAGGTGTCTATGACACTGCACTTTTGCTATGCCGAAGCATACATGTGTCATACTATGATTGGCGAGTAACAGTGGTGAGATGGTTATTTATGCCTTTCTCTTAGGATTTTCTAGTCCTACCCGTCAAAAAGAGTGATATGAGTGTTAAGTTTAAGAGATAACTTAATCTTACTCATCACAAACAAGAGCCACAAAGCTCACTTGCTTAGTTGTGCATAGAGATGCTCATCTAAGCTACAAGATATACAAAGTTTAGAAACTTTGTTTCAATGGCCATCCAAGGTACACAAATACCAAAGTACACAAAATACACACTGTTTTTGTATTTTTCAATTTTTCAACTTTTTTTTTTTATATCAAAAACAAAATAAACAAAACTGAAAATAAACAAACAAAAACATGTTAAACAAAACAAAAAAAGAAAGATGCATATGCATGAAGGCATGATAGAAAGATGCAGATGCATGAAAGCATGAAAGCATGATTCCAAAAGCAGATAAGAAATCAAGCAAAGAGAGTCCTACTTTAGATAGAAAGAATCAAAGCAGATGACAAACAGAAAAGACAATTAAGTCTCAGGCTCCTTTCTCACCCACACAGCACGAGTCTTTGGCCGTGAAGATGAAAAGGCACGTGTCCTAGTATGTCTACCAAAGGACATAGAAGAATTAGAATTCTCCTAAAATTGAGTTAAAAAGCTCAAGACTTTTAATAACTCTCCAAACAAAGGTATAGGTCCTTGAGAGGAAACCTGTGACCGTTTGGACAATTGCTTATGAGGATACAACTTAAAGCAATTAGGACGAATATGTCCAGCAACACCACAATGGTGACAAACATGAGGTCTAATAAAGGATTTAGAATTAACCAGATCAGTTTTGGATTTCATACCTTTATTACCTTTCTCAGATTGTGGCACAAAGACAGTCCTTGATCCAGAAGCTGTGGATGAGGAGGGGTTGGAGGAAACAGCATATCCTAAGCCAGTCTTATCAGAGGCTTCCTGAAGGGTCATCTTCTTAGGTACTTCATCATCAGAAGAATCCTCACTGTCACTAGCACTCTCCACAATCACCTTATCGGTTGTGGCAGCAAAGGCTATAACTTGACGACATTCATCCACAAACTCATCAGAAGAGTCATCCTCAGTATCACTCCAGGTAGCAACCAACCCTTTCTCTTTTGGCTTCTCGGTCTTTTCCTTCATGAGGTAGTTTGGACACTCTATCCTCATATGACCAAAACCTTTGCACTCATGGCATTGAATAAGGGGTTTTTCATTCTTGCCCTTCCTAAAGGATTTAGGTTTCCTAGGAGGTTTGCCCTTATCCTTTTTCCTAAACTGAAGAAGCTTGATAATCTCATCAGTTATGAAGGTTAGATCCTCATCCTCATCTTCACTTTGATCTTCGTCTTCAGAGTCCTCAGTCTCTTCCTCTATACCCTTAAGAGCCAAGTTTTTGCTCTTTCCACCTTTTCCCATTGAGCTTAATCCCATCTCATAGGTTTGAAGGTTCCCTACAAGCTCAGTCAAAGGAATTTGATCAATGTCCTTGACTTCTTCAATGACAGTGATCTTGGCATGGAATCTTTTAGGTAAGGACCTAAGGATTTTTCTAACAATTTTGGATTCTACAATACATTCTCCAAGGTTGAAAGCAGAATTCACAATATCCTTGAGTTTGGCATAGAACTCATCAAAGGTCTCATCCTCCTCCATCCTTATTTCTTCAAAACTACTTGTGAGTTGTTGAAACTTCACAGTCTTTACTGCCTTGGTACCTTCATAGGTGGTCTCAAGAATAGTCCATGCTTCCTTGGCAATTTCAGTGGATGAAATTTTCTTGAATTCTTCATTGGTCACCCCACAAAACAAAGCATTCAAGGCCCTACTATTGAAATTTGCAGCAACAATTGTTGCATCATCCCAATCCACAAGTGCTTCCTTCGGCTTAATCCAGCCAACTTCAACAGCTTGCCATACCTGTTCACCTAGAGCCTACAAGAACACTTTCATACGAACTTTCCAGTACGCATAATTAGTTCCATCAAATAAAGGAGGAATAAATAAAGATTGTCCTCTATCCATGACAACGGGGGTCAAGGATCACACTCAGGAAATTAATCCAATCAGAGTGAACCCGCTCTGATACCACTTGTTGGGAAATTTAGACCCCGGTTGATAGAATTAACAAGTTTTAAACCCAAGTTGTTAATTAGATTGATTATCAATAAAACTTGTTAAAAACAAACAAACATCAATATCATGTCAAAATCATGCAGCGGAAAAATAAATAAGACAAGATATGATGAACCAGGAAAACCAATGAAACCAACCAGTTTCACAGTAAAAAACCTGGGGGGAAACCTTCCCGAAAAGCAATTCACAATAGTAAAGAGAAGTTTCAGATATAGTACAAAACCTTTGTCCCTAGACTCTACAATCCCCGTAGATGAACTCACAGCAGAAACCTTCTACCGCTTCAGAACCTCTGAACTCTTCAATATATGAACGTCACCCTTTGATGCACGAATCCCAGTACGTGACTAACCAATTGCGCGGATCCCAGTACGCGACTTAATCACCAACTAGAAGAAGAATGTTGGATGCAAAGTTCTTCACTTCATCAACAATGAAGACCAAGAAGCACTTGGTTACAAAACCCTAAGGCGTAAAGACACAGTAGCTTCTTTCAGAGAGAATAACCTTTTGAATATGTTCTCCTTGTATTCTCTTGTGTGACGGCCTCTAAAATAAGCCTTATATAGGTCTAGGGTTGTGAGAAAAGAAACCCTACTCAAATACATAAGCCTGGCCCAAAAATCAAAAAGCTGAAATTCTATCACCTCGACAGATAGCAGCTATCAAGGAGCTATCGAGCAGGTGTCGAGGTTTAATGAATCTCAACAGATAGCAGTTATCGAGGAGGTGTCGAGAAGGTGTCGAGGGGACAGAAACTTTCTCGATCGATCGACCAGCTATCGAGAAGCTATCGAGATTGCGATAAGCATCAGCTGAAGATCTCGACAGATAGCCAGGTGTCGAGATAGCTATCGAGAAGGTGTCGAGACTTAATAAAATTGCACTTCAGCTAGCTTTTTCTTGGACAGACTTGATGACTTCAACACTTGATCTTGAAACAATATTTCTTAAAGTATTAAAAACACCTAGAACTACCCAATTACAAGTAAAGTGCGTTTTGTCATAAGGATTAGCCAATTTACATAAAAAGTGACATATGTTCTTAACACGAGAAAACACATATGTCCTAACACTTTTTTCTCTGTAGCAAAGTTGGAAATAAGGTACCAATTTTAAAATTTTCTTTTGTCTTTATTAGAAACAAATTTATATACTATTGAATTATTGATTTCATTCATGTGTCTTTCTCAACTTAGATTTCGTCATGAACATAATATAATTTTTTTTTTTTAATGAGGTATGAGTCTCAGACTCTGAATGTTTGTGTCTGTGTCATTGTGTGTGTGTGGGCATTTGGCTGTTATGAGGTACAGGTTTGAGAAGGTAGCTTTGGTCCAGGTGAATGTTATTCATAATATATTTAATGGTTTAACGACGATATGCAGACCCAAACATCTCATTCTTATAGACTTTGAAGGGTCATCTAATCTTTGTTGGTATGGCACAGTAAGGCATTTAATTCAATGCTTTAGGGATTTGAACAAATTGGAACAACTTGTACGGGTCTATAAATATATATAGCTCTAGATTAGGTTCAAATATATAGCTCCAGATTTGATCAAAATATATATAGTCCAGATTTGTTCAAATATATATGAGCCTAATACGGAGCGATAATTTGTTCCAATTTGATCAAAATAATATATATAATCCAGATTAGTTTCAAATAAAAGTAGGGGTCTGAAGCTATGTATATGAATCACAAATAAAAGTTCCTTCATAAAAATAAAAGCTCCATATTAGGTTAAAACTCATTGTTTCATTTTATTCATTTAATTTTTTTTTCTTTCTCATTATTTTATATTATCTTTGTTGGAGAAATATAGTTTGTCCGTTACTAAGTTGCTAAATTAACATCAGGAAAAAAATGACTTCACATGAAAACATTGGTAGCTCCAATCCATCTAGCAGCAATCAATTTCCTTTGATAGTAGATGAAGATAATGCAACCCCGTCATCACCTCTGTTGAATATGCCAAAAGATGTCTAGGTAGTCCAAACTAGCAATGAGATAATTGAAGAAGAGGGGAAGTACAAATCAATTGTTTGGAATCATTTTAAGAGAAAGAGAGTTGATGAGAAAGACAAGGCAGAGTGCAATTATTGTAAGAAATTGCTAGTAACGAAATCCAATTATGGCACTAAACATTTGCATGACCACGTGAAAATATGTCCAAGGAGAAAGTTTCAAGACATTAGGGATATGAATCAAAATTTTTTGGTGAGGGATCAAAATAAAGTGGATTCAATGGCGGGTGTGAATGCTTATAATTTTGATCAAAATGTATCAAGAAATGAAGTTGCTTGTATGATCATCTTGCATGAGTATCCCCTCTCTATAGTTGACCACACTGGTTTTAGAAAATATTCAACTTCTCTTCAACCATTGTTAAGGTTGGTTTCTTGGGACACAATCAAGAAGGACATCTTGAGCATCTATGAGAAAGAAAGGGAGAAATCAAAGCATGAAATTGATAAGAATCAGGGTAGAATTTCTATTACCACTGATATGTGGACTTCACAGAACAAAAGACGAGGGTTTATGGTTGTAACAGCACACTTCATTGATGGTTTGTGGATATTACACAGCCAAGTTATGAGGTACTTTTTAAAAAGTATATATTTATTTTTATGTTTTAATTAAATTCTTTTCAAATGTTTTATGAACTTATATCATTGTTAGTTCTAATTATTTAAATTTCTCATTTAAAGTTTATTTATGTGCCATCTCCACATAAAAAGAAGTGCTTTCTAGTGTCCTTCTAGATACTTTGTTGGAGTTGAATATTGATAGGAAGTTATCTACTGTGACTATGGACAATTGCAGTACCAATGATGCAGTTATAAAAATTATCTTAGATAAGCTTCAACATGGTGCACTTATTATGCATGGACCAATGTTACATATGCGTTGTGCAGCACATGTTCTTAATTTGATCGTTCAGGATGGTTTGGATGTAATTGGATCATGCATTGAAAAGGTTTGAGAAAGTGTGGGATTTTGGACTGCATCAACAAAGAGAAGGCAGAAGTTTGAAGAGATAGCCCGGCAAGCACATGTTGAATGTACCAAAGAACTAGCCCTTGATTGTAAGACTCATTGGAACTCTACCTATCTCATGCTTTCTATTGCTATAAAGTCTTTTATCAATTGAAGATATGTGAGTAATCTTATAAGTGCATTCCAATGGAGGAAGAATGGGAGATGGCAAGTAGTATATGTGAGAGACTAGCAGCGTTTCACAAGGTTACAGAGCTATTCTCAGGTACCTCATACCCTACAGCTAATCTTTCATTTCCTAAGGTGTGTGAAATAAAAATAGCTTTGAATTCTTGGTTTACTAGTGCAAGTGATGTGATTAAGAGTATGGCATTTAAAATGTTAGAAAATTTTGATTGTTATTGGAATGTGATTCATGGTGTTATAGCCGTGGCAACCATTTTAGACCCAAGATATAAGATTGAATTGTTAGAATATTATTTTCCAATAATTTATGGTGATGAAGTTGATAATGAAATTCAAAGGGTTAGAGATATGTAAGGTTGAATTTAATCAACCATCTTGTTGGCTTTATTCCGTGCCAAATTTGCTTGTATGTTAACAATTAGTAACTCTGTATTTAGGTGGGAATCATGTAAGGGTAATGAGTGAGAGAATGTGAAGAAATACTCAAGACTGTGCAAGGATGTTGAGACCCGTGGATGACTTGTGACTGGCAAGCTGCCAACTGCAGCACACGAGTGAAGCGTGCAGAAAAGATGAACAGTCACGCCAGCTGGAGCACTACAGGACAAAAAGTCCAGCCTGGCCGTTCTATTATCTCGCAGCTTGAACTCGTGACTCAGTCAAGTCATGAGGCCAAGCTGCCAACCAGCTCTGTTTTGAAAAACTTGACTTTTCACATTCCAATCTCACCTCAATATAAATACCCTTTATACCCACGAAATGTAGAGAGCTTCCAGAGAGAATTTTGAGAGAAAAACCCTAGAAAAAAACAAGATTAATTCATCCACAATCTTCACATAGAGACTCTTCAAATCCTTTTCTCACCATACCCATTTCTGTGAGAAGGCTATTTGGTGCTTTGGAAAGCAATTAGGAAGGGACCAATGACTATTGGTTGATGCTATGGGCTATAGCGGAATCCAGTAAGATAAAGAAGACAAAAGTTCGGCGCAACCTCGTTGGAGCGAGAAGTTTGGAGGGCTTAGGTACACTGGATAGATTAGGCTTGGAGCGTCTTCTGCTATTCATGTATCCCAACTTCATTCTTTAGTAGATTATTGACCGCTTGGAGGGCGATGGAGAGGTTTTACGCCGAGGGTTTTGGTTTCTTCTTCGATAACACATCGTTGTGTTGTCCTTGTGTTTGCAACTCTCTTCCCTTAATCTTTGCCATTTAATTTCTACTGTGGATGTGATTTTATTTGGTTTAGATTGTTTATCAATTCTGATATTAGCTTGTGTTCATTTTCTGCACATATATTGTTTGACATTAAGCTTGAATTGATAAAGTTTGTAATTGGGGGTCTAAATGTTCATAGTGTTTTATACGCTATTTGAACATTCAAGATATTTGTTATGAAATGATTCGTGACTACAGTTTTGGGAGAATGGGTAGGGAAGGTACTTGTGGCCCTTGTGTGGGAGAGGATTCGCAAGTTGATGACTCCTTTATGGACTTTGAAAGATATCTTAGTCAGAAAAAAGGGGTGGGAATATTAAATTGGAGCTGGACCATTACCTTGAGGATGATTTAATGCCAAGAACTGTGGATTTTGATATTTTGGCATGGTGGAAATCTAATGGACCAAAGTATCCTACTTTGCAATATATTGCAAGGAATATCTTTGCCATTCCAATGTCAACTGTTGCCTCAGAGTCATCATTTAGCACAAGTGGTCGATTGTTAAGTCCACATCGTAGTAAACTTCATCAAAAGACGATGAGGCATTAATGTGTGCTCAAAATTGATTATGGTCTGAAATTAATGGTAATTA
Organism: Quercus ilex subsp. ballota; assembly: GCA_032727855.1. Taxonomy (NCBI): domain Eukaryota; kingdom Viridiplantae; phylum Streptophyta; class Magnoliopsida; order Fagales; family Fagaceae; genus Quercus; species Quercus ilex. The sequence continues at coordinate 4,162,435 of CM064917.1, read as the reverse complement.
AATTTACTAGTTTAATTATGCAATGATTTATGTTACTACATTCTTTATTATATTTTTCAATTGTTTGATTGAATTTATTTTACCTTTTTTTTAGGCTCTTCATCTACTATAGATGGAATTGAAGATGCATTCCAAAATATCCTGGATGATTATGATGATGAAGAAGAAAGTGGTGTCACAATGATGGAAGAAAGTAGAGATTCTTTTTGAAGAACTAGACAATTTTTATTTTGTTATGTATTAGGAGTTTGGATTATTTTATTGTGTCATACAATGAGATTTTTGTTGTGATGTTGCCTTGTTAAACATTTAGATAATATTATTAAGTTTTTGCTAAAAATTGGTTTGATTTGATAGGATAAATTTATTTATAATTTCAAGTATATTTTTATTATTGAAACATGTCATTTTATTTGAAAAAAATGGTAATAGTTGTAAGGCAAATTAACAAGAAATAAAGTTTTATGAGGTGAGGCGGGGCTTCGCGGGGCCCTAAGGGGTGGGGACGGGGCAAGAAAAATCCATGCGAGGCGGGGTTGAAGATCCCATCCTTCGGCCCCATCCCGCCCCGCCCCATTGCCATCCTTATACAATATCAACCAAAACATTTGAAAAATCCTCAGTACAGTTGGTATAGGAATTGTATAGCCCTGTGTTTTATCTGGTACATTTAAGAGGAGTATTGATATTGGCTTAATTGTTAGTATGGTATATACCGCTGGTACAGTATTGACTTCTTTGATACAATGATCACAACAATGAGTGGGAAGAACAAACAATCGAAATATCTGCTCTAATATATTTCAACCCATTAATCACCACACTTTAAAAATTGAGGTGCCTCTCTCATTTTCAATATGTAAAACCCATGAATATATAAACTTATAAAATTTTAAATTCATTTCCCATGTGGGACACAAGGATTTCACCCCTAAAATCATTTTTTTTACTTGATATAGAATTCTACTCTAACTTAATCTAAATATATGTGTGTGAAACTCTCTCCTAAATATTGAAACCACGACCCTTGCTCCCTCTCACACACCACGAGCACTTATACTTGTGGAGTGCTTATTCACTACATAATGGTATTTGACAAATGACCATATAACATTAATCTCCTCAAAAAATAAAATAGGTTCCAACTTAGACCCATTACACTAGACATATAGGCCTTACTTTAAATTTGACTAAATAATAGCCACCCAAACACTTTATAGCAACCATTTTTTTTGAACCAGCCTTAATTAGGGTTGACCACGAATTGGTTCGGGGTGGGCTTGTGCCTAACCTTCAACCAACCCAACTAGATTGGGTGGGGAGATCTCGAACCCGCAATTGACAAGTAAGACTATCAGGTTGGGCAGTTCGGGTGAATATCGGGTGGTGGTTGGTTTTCGGTGAAGTCGAAAATCGTGAAAAATTGGCATAATCTCTTCAAATTCAGCGAGTTCTCACTAGATCCATCCAAGATCCTATGAGATCTAGCCAGATCTGGCAGAGATCTCGTCAGATTCGGAGAGATTTCTGCCAAATCGTATGGAGAACTCACCAGATCTAGTTGGAAAATTTGCTGGATCTAGCTGGAAAAGTCACCAGACTTGATGTTTTTCGGTCAGTTCGGGTTTCATGAGTTTTGGAGTATGAGACCCACAACCAACCCGTTGGCATCGGGTTTTTGAATTTCGAGACTCGCATTCGACCGCCAAAGCAGTCAGATCGGGTGGCTGCGAGTCATGTATGATAAGGTTGGGTGGGTTTATCGGGTGGGTGGGTGGGTGGGTTGGACACCCTAAGCCTTAAGCATCACAACCATCATGCAACCTAGATTATTTCCACCATTCTTGACATTATTGTCACCATTGTCATCACCACCTTAAATGTTGTCACCATTGTGTCACAATAACTAATGACATCTTGATCAATATCATTTTTATAAAAAAATATATATATAATTATATGAATGAACTAAAAAGTTAAAAAACAAATTGTGTGTTTGGCTAATATAATTGCATCTAACCTATTTGTTTAATTAATGTTGAGAGCTGAGATAAATAAATAAATAAATCTAAACAACCCACCTTAAATGTTGTCACCATTGTGTCACAATAACTAATGACATCTTGATCAATATCATTTTTATAAAAAAAATATATATATATATATATATATATAATTATATGAATGAACTAAAAAGCTAAAAAACAAATTGTGTGTTTGGCTAATATAATTGCATCTAACCTATTTGTTTAATTAATGTTGAGAGCTGAGATAAATAAATAAATAAATCTAAACAAATAAGTTAGTTTATTTTAAACAAATAAGAGATATTATGAGGTAAAAAAACAATTTAACATATGGTAATCAAAATTTAACATACCTCCATTTTTTGAAATTCCAATAGAAGGTTTATCAGTTCCAAAGCTAGTCTCTGTTTCAGCAATGCAAGAATTAGCTTGGGTTAGGTTTTGAATTATTGAAATCGTGTTGTATTTTAAATACAAACCCACAAGATTTTCTTGTATTCAGCTTTGGACATGTAAATATGTAACGTACAATACTATGAAACCAATTAATGTTGTACCTGGAAGGAGTAAATATCTAGGAAAGCAAGCGTACCTAGGCTTAGGGGAAGGAACAAACATAATATATGAGAATCCAAAATAAGCAACTGAAAATTGAACTACAAAGAACCAAAGGTCAACGTGAAACAAATATATGAGCCAAAGATGGAAAATATTTGTTAAATAATTTAAACTGAGGAATTTAAAAAATCAAAGAAAAACAACCATATCAATGTCAAGCATCTGTTCTTCCTAAATCAAAACCAATCAGACCACAATACCAAAACCTAAATCATATTTCCAAATTAAAAAAAAAAAAAAAAAGAGAAATATTTCCTCTGTTTTCATCATTAAGTAGGTTGCCTTTCCTCTGTTTGGTTTCAATTGAAAAACTTAAAATCAGAGAAAAGAGAAAGAGGAAAGCAAGCTTACCTAGGCATTGGGTATGGATTTTGATTTTCAATTGAAAATAATAACAGGTAGAGAATGAGTTGCATAATAGCGAGAGGAAAACCAAAAGATGCAGTGGCGGCGGCGGTGGTGGGAGAATCTGAGTTTTGTGAGAATCTGAGTTTTGATTTTGGGGGAAGGAAAGGGTAAGTTTTAGGTTTAGGGGAAGGTGATGCTAGCGTGTGAGAAGAGGAGAGATTTTGAAGAAGCATCAGTTTTAGGTTTAGGTTTTGAAGAAGAATCGGTTTTGTTATGTGTATTTGGTGGGGGCAAAAATGAGATTTGGGCGATTGTAGCTGTTGAGTTGTGCCAGAAAAGGTGGAGCCGTTGAGCTATGGGAGAGGACTGACGGTGATTTTGGGTTGTGGAGAGAAAATTGAGAGTGAAGATGGGCAAAGAATCGGGTTTGAGAGAGGAGCAATTTTTTTTTTTTTTTTTTTTTTTTTGTATATTGGGTTTTAGAGAAAAAAAAATCAGAATTTTTGTATTTTTGTATTTTTTTTTTTTTTAATGATGCTGACGTGAAAAATTGTGATGCTAGCAGAGACTTTGGTTTTGGTTATATATATATATATATATATATATATATATATGTATGTATGTATATAGATAATAAATCAAAGAGAAATAGGCTTGGCATGATGGTAATAAATGTTATGCCCAATAATGCAGGATGCATTGAAAGTATAAAACCCATCTACCTACATACAGTTTTACATGGAGAATGAAAGAAAAGATGAACAATCATATATAAATTGTACTGACTTATTTATCGATAGAAAATCAATATTATGAATGAACAATTCAATTTGTTGATTAAAAAAAAAAAAATCTTTGTTTAAATAGGAATTTCATCATCTGCAGCTTTGAGAATTATCTCGAAGGCATTTTCCACGCATGACTTGAATCTTTGGGGATCCAATAATCCTTTCTCCATTACGGCGCTAATCCTCAGGTTTCCCATATAACTTACTATTGTTATATTAAGGTTCTGCAAAGCCATTTAAAAAAAAAAAACATGTTACAGTGGGTCATAGAATATGATGAATCTAATTGAAAGCAAGGTGTTCTATAATTATTCGTAAAGGTGATTGAATTTGAGGAATTTTTTCACATTAAATCATAAATCATGCTTGTTAATTTGTTCTATACTTTCCGCTGTAAAGACCAAAAAAATTAAAAAAAGTGAACACCAAAGATCTGAGAATAAGTGTAACAAAATCATTATGTGATTGCTTCTAATAAGTAGAAAGTTACAAATATCATTTTGCGACTTCAAAAAACAGAATCATTTTTATGACTTGAAAAAAAAAAAAAAAAACCAATGAAAGAAATCACATGCCCTCTCTGTTTTATGAGGCAAACATGTCACATCTATACTTCGAAATCTACGAGATGGATTATAGAAATTAAAAAAAAAACTACAAGAAGGTGGAATTTGGAATTTTATTTTTATTGAAAAATCTTTATAAAAGATATTTATTTGTTTAAGGCAAACTAGGTGGTATATACAATAGATGAGTGCTATTTCTATAATATTTTTATAAAAATTTATAGGTGGTAAATTGTTATTAGTTCTAATTTGAATCTACAACTTAAATTACTTTTTTTTTCCCACTCATAACAACAAATTTTAGGTGGTGGGTTGCTATTTGTTGTGAAAATACTGTGAAAAATGTTATAGAAATAGCGTTTCTCTATATAATAACAATCTTAATTTTACATTTTTACCTGAGGTACACCTAACACCATGAAGTATAGACCTTTAATCGGATGATTATCCAAAGACACCTGTTCCACTGGCCCGATCACATTCGAAATTGTCAAACTGGAGTTCCTTAGTGTCCCATGGACGAATCTAGCGACTGCCTACAGTAGTACAAGAATGCCAAAAAGATCTTATAGAGTACGTATTCAAAAATAAATTCAACTACTTTAGAATCGTGTATATGCAAATGTAAGATTAAAAAAAAAAAAAACACTTTCTCACGCACACCACACACACACACACACACACACACATATAAAATAAATAATGGTTGTTTATAGTATTATGTAAAAAGTTGATTAATTTGAATTATTTTTAACTAAATAAACAAATGAAATTTGAAAGAATAATTTTTCAAATTCTCCCTTTTTCTAATTTTAGATATGTGATTGAGTTTCTTAAAGTTCATTTATATTGAACTTATTGTATTCTGCACTAAAGAATTAACTTACTTGAAATAAAAATTAAAAATTTTAGATGAGACACATGACACAAAATTAAATTCTAATTGAAATTTTAATTAGATTTTCTCTTAATTTTGGCTATATGTATAGAAGATTTTTTTTTTTCTATATTTTTTTAAGACAAAAATTGTATAACATTAAAATAAAATTACACATTACCAATATAAACTATACCCCTATTTACATTTATGACTCTAAACTTTTAAAATGCATGATTACCATCCTAAACGGTTAAGTTTGAACCCTATTGTCTATTGCACTATTAAATTAGACCGAGAAACATGTCAAGTGCGACTCACGTGAACTCTGCATACATGGCATCACATGAACATACCAAATTTCCCCTCTTTAATCCTTTAAAATAAAATTATTTAACAAATTTAACTCTTATTTTGCCACGTAACTTTTGTTTTAAAGGGATTAACGTGGGTCAATTCGATTTGTTCACATGGTGCCACGTATGCAAGAGTTACATAAGTTGCATGTGACATATTTATCAATCCAAGCTAATAGCCTAATTAATTAACAATAAAGTGCAAAGCAAAACGTAAGTTATAGTTTTTTTTTTTTTTTTTGAAAAAAAGTTATAGTTTAAGATATAGTCATGTATTCTGAAAGTTCATGGTGATAAATTGTAATTACCCTAATATTGATTAATATTAGGCGGCTTTGCAATGTGAAGAAATTGCTTAAAAAAAATTAAATAACTTTTGGATATCAAAATAGAGGCACCAATCCAAGAATATGTGGCTTGCTTATAAGGTATATACTATATACCGAATACAATCCCCTTTCACCCCTCCCACCCTTTTTCTACCCATTTTTATTCAAGAAAAGAAAAACTAATTGACATTTTTAGTAATGTGGTAGAAAAGTATGATATAAATATCAAATGTTATAAGCAGCAAGTATTAACTATTAACTATTAAACTAAGTATGCCAAGAAATCTATTGCTCAATATATATATATATATATATATATATATATATATAAGTAAGGTTTTTTAAATTTTAAAAAAAAAAAAAAAGAGAAAAGAAAAAAAAAAGAATCAACATAATTGATTTGAAAATTATCAAATGATTGAAGGTAGAAATAGCAAAAAAGAAAGAGAAATGAAAAGAAAAAGAAAAAGAACCAACATAATTGTTTTGAAAATTATCAAATGATTGAAGGTTGAAATATTGAATTATTGGTGATGAATAAGATCATGAATATACCTCAGGACCTCTAAGTTTCTTCACAATCTCCAAAACCCTACCAGTGAGATAAACACCCAATGAACTTTTCTTCTTCTTGATTATCTTGCTTGCTGCCAAAATAAAGTCAAGTGGGTTTGGAGATTTATGGTCCTTAAGCTCTGGCATTGGTACATGCAAGAAGGTGAATTGGTTCCCCCATGGCACCTTTGAGTTAGGTTTAAGCATCTCCTCAATTGACTTGTAGCCACTCATTATTCTAGTGTTGAGCAATACCAATGCTGTGGAATGTGATTTAGTTGATTTATTGCTAATCTCTTGCATGTATAACCGGGTGCCGAGGAAAATTATTCCAGTAGTTACATCATTTACTGTCTGCACTTGAGAAAATAAAATTTGGTCGAACAATAATTTTACTATAATTTTGAAAATTAATTGTGCATTTTCTATAGATTTTTATAACAAATTAATCTTCATACTTATTACAAAATATAATAAAAATTAACAAAATTCATTGTATCATAAAAAAATAATTACATTAAAAAACTAAGTCTATAAATATTTCAACAAACTATATGAAGATCAAGAATAATAAATTTGCACGATATATACAAAATGATATCTGCATAAGGTTTTGTTTTTTTTGAATCAACTAAATTCATAAGGGAACAAAGTAATATCAAACTTTTGCGCCTAATGATGCGAATGATCACAAGGTTGACACCAATCTGCGGGCACCTAAGAAATAAAGTATAAAGACCTTGAAGGCTACCAAAAGTAAACTGGTGAAAGACGTGTATATTTTGATTAGGCTTACTAGTAGTTATCATACCTTTCTTTCATAGTTTGCCTTCTATTTAATCTCTTCGTATGAAAGATTTTCTCCATGATTTACTTAGGATTTGAAATTTGAACATTGGCTTGTTATTTGGCTTAATGGATGATATAGCATTGTGATGATTTGATATGAGAATTTTGGCAATCAACCTATCAGTTGCCTCTAATTCCTAGATCTAACACAACATAAATTCACAATGCCCTAATTTGTCTATGATCTCATAGTTGGCCCATTATAATCTGCAATTTTTTTTTTAATAAACCATGTGTAAGGTGGTGGGAAAATTTAAGAGTGTTGTAAAATTGTTGTGACTCTAGAAGGACTCTTAAATTTATATTAAACTTAATTATTTATAATGAGAGGCTTTTAAACAGTATTGTAGCATTGCAAAACAGAATACTGTTTTGCTTTTTAAGTTATATGTGCCAGAATTTTAGATGGGCAGTTTTCCTATGTGGCAGCATGACCTTAATTGTAAGAAAAAGCTTCTACTATTATATATAGTATATTAAATACTTTGTTAACAGATCAGGTCAAAATTGGGTACAAAGTTAGAATTAGATCTAACTAAAACAGTTTATTGTTCCTATTATCCATACCTATCTATTCTTTGTGTGTGGGTGAAGATGGGTTAACAAGTCTAATTTTCTCAATCAACCCTTATCTTGCTTCTGATTTAAAGGCGTCATTGTCAACATATTGTCATGAAGGTGAAGATGGCATGGTGGCTAAGAGGGTAATTACTATTTTCAATATTTTGGATGCTAAAACTAGGGTTGTAGGAGAACTAAACCTAGGAATTTTGGATAAGTCTACTTTTGGGGCAATGCCACCTTCGAACTTTCTCCCTTGCTCACATAATTTATTAGACATGGAAAAATTGGACCCAACTCAAAGTTGAAATTTTTTGACCTAAAGTAAAAACAGGTTGACTCATGACTCGACCTTTTTTATGGATTGGTTTGGGTCAACCCATTTCACCTGTGGCTCGACCCATTTTTAAAATAAAATTATTATTATTATTTTTAATATCATGTGACCTCAAACATCTAGTGTTTAAAACCATTGTCCCTTGAATATGCATGCATGGTAGAGCAAAAAGGGGTGCTTATTAGCTGATAATGTTTAATGCTACTGCAAGTGTATGTGCATATAATATATGTTATATGTAGACTATAATTAGTGATATAGGGCAAGGTACATATTTGAAATAAGAGGATTAGTGATGCTATCTTGATTGATAAATTTGGTACATATGAAAAAAAGAAAATTATTAAATACTCCGGGAGTACCATAAATGCGTACTCCCCCCTCTCATATTAATTGTAGGTTCTACCATAAATTTAATTAGTGGGACCTACAGTTATGTGAGAAGGAGAGTACACATTTATGGTACTTTAGAAATACTTAATAATTACCCATGAAAGAAGCAGAAAGGTAATGATTTTTTTTTTCCAATTTTGTAATATCTAACTCATAACATGTGCGATCTTCCAAATGAGACATCATTTATTAGTAATGAGACACACATCATGAAATAAGAGGATTATTGATGCTATCTTAATTGATAAATTTGGTGCATATTAAAGAAGCAGAAAGGCAATGAAAAATTTCTCCAATTTTGTAATATCTAACTCATAACATGTGTGATCTTCCAAATGAGACATCATTTATTAGTAATGAGAGATGCATCATGAAATTAATTTTTTATTTTTATTTTTTATGGTGATGACATCATGATATCATTAGTGAATGGTGAACTTGAATTGTTTAAATTGAAGAATCATTTTATTTTTTAAATGTTTTTTTTAAGTATTTTATTATTTTTGTTCATTTATTTATTTTTTCTATGAAAAAAATAAGAGTCAACCCAATCCAACCCGCTTACAACCCATTAAGGATAAACTGTTTTGACCTGAATCTAATTAACCCGACTCATTTGCCTTGACTTAAATTTATAAGGGTGGACAATGAGGGGATTTTATTTAATGAAAGAGTACTATTGTGGACCAACAAATGAGAATAAGCTAGGGGGCCAAAATAATCTCTTTCTAAACCTTGAGCAACAGAGAGTGGAATTAATATTACTAAAGATGGGTACCGATCCAGTCAAATTAAAAAACAGACCAATGGGTCACAAGATGGGTAGGAACATCAAATTCTTTAATAAAAGGAAAAAGAGAAGTTATCAAAAGTATTAACAGAGTTTAAGGTGAGTTCAATGTTAGCAATTTAAGCTTTATAGTATGTTAAGATTTGGTAATTCTTGAATAAATTTGAATTTTTTATGAGCTATTTGGTTAATTTTTTTTCTTTCAAATATTTATACTCAAAAATAAGAATTATGATTAAATTTTTTTACCTATTCATTAATATTTCTACAAATGCTTAGTTATTAAGTTACATGTAAACCACTACGCACCCTTAGCATGATAATCACTCTATAAGTACAAAATTCTTGTGGGGTGGAGGGGCAAAGGCCGAGGTTCTGTAATTTATCACATATTATGTAATAAATCACATATGTAATTTTTTCCCTTAAAATAATCATATATGTGATTTGTTTTTAACTAAAGGAATAATATAAAAGCAGTAGGTTTAGTCACATATGTAATAAATTACACATGTGATTTTTTTTCCTTAAAATAATCATATATGTGATTTATTTTTAACTAAAGGAATAAAGTAAAAAAAGCAAGTTTATCCATATTATTATCATGCTGACAAATTTAAATAAACATTTCTTATATATATATATATATATATACTTGTCTTATCACACGCGCATGAAGTTTTTTTTTTTTTTTTGGTTTAGTGTCATAATTTTCCATGTATAACCGAATTTTCTATAATACTTTTCATATAGTTCACACATCATAGAATGTCATAGAGTTACCAATTCACAATATATGTAGTTGATAAAGTACGATACATAATATAATTCATTTGCGAATGTAGTATATAAATTTTGTTTATAGGCTTACCAAATTTGAGAAAAACGTTTGACCATTGAGAAGAATTCAGTATATTAAACAGAGAGTGTAGAACAAGATAGTGTCAATTAGAAATAGGATGAAAGAATAAAGAATAAACTAAAGAAATATTGTGAGTTTTCAGTTAGAGGGGTTTAATGTTATTAGAATTTTTCCTTATGCATTCCACTATGTTGAGAAAGGGAAGAGAGGAACAAATCAAATATGAAGTGTTTTTTAGGAAGTTGCAATTGGTTTCTCCGTGAGTTATTTATTTATTTATTATTTATTTGAAGTGGTGCGGGTAGTTTTCTTTTTATAGAATGTGAGATAGTTGTTATTTTTGATAGGAGCATGGGGCCTTTTTTTTTTAATAGGACATGGGGTGGGGGTTTTTTTTTTAAATATTTTTATGGAACATGGGGTAGCTTTTTTTTAGGAATTTGGGGTAGTTATCTAGTGGGGAGTTTTTACTCTGTAAGTTTTTTATTTTTTATTTTGGTTTTGACTTACCTTCAGTATTTTTTTAACTGGATATGTTATTTTGTTTTAATTATACAATGACAAATAGTAGTGAGTTTTACTCTCCACATTTTATTTAGTTAGTAGATGATGTGATAGTCTCTTATTAAAACAAAAAGAGATTTATTTAAAAAAAAAATACTAGAGGTAAATCAAACCCTTTAATTTTTGTCTATTTACAGTTTTAATCTTATTTCTTATGTTTTAGGAATAATGATAAACTAATTAAATTAAAGATATTTTTAGAAGTAAAAAAAGGTAATACTTAAATTTTCAAATCCTCTTAATATACATAGAAATACACATGTTACTAGTAAAAAGAGAGAGCTTTTTTTAATTATTTAAATATTAAATAAAATTTCAGATGGAAAGTATAGAATACATCCTGCAAACATATCAATGATGTTTTAGCAAAAACGCTTTAATCCTATGATCACATTCAATAGGCATATTAGGTCATCAGTTACCAGAAAAACGATATGAAATTGAAATCATTAGCTAATTTGTAATAAAATATGCTGATCATACCACTCCAAGCTTGGCCTTAATGTGTTTGATACAATCCATAGAGAATATCATGTTTGATACCATGATTGGCTGATATTCGACTCCTTCAGCCCCAGACCTTATCGGTGTTCGATCATCTTCGACCAATGTACTCTTTAACATGCTCCAACCAAAATCAGATACAGAGTTAAAGCTGAAGGAACAAAGTTGAGACACTCTTCCCCAAACACTTTCTCTGCCACTTTCTAGCTCTGAGCGTTGGTGAGAAGGAAATGTTAAGGGAAGAGAAGGATTATCAGCCCTTTGAAGACAAGAAAGAAGTGCACCCATGAGGGAGTAGCCATCACCAAGCGCATGGTGAAGCTTGAATATGATAGTACCAGCTGCATTGCTTGTTGGATATTTAACTATGTGAATTTCCCATAGTGGTTTGTTCTGTGAAAAATGCTCCATTGCAATGTTTGATATATAATCTTCAAGATATTCATCATATGATGTGGGTAACAAGCCAGTAGGGAAAATAGGAAAATTAACGTGCTCTTCGAGCTTCACCTCAACCCTTTTCCATTGTTTCTCACCTTTTCTATCCTTAACCTGTTCACAAATTCTCACTACTTAGTGCCAGTTTTAAAGGGATTAATGTAAGAACCTTAAAAGGCAGCATCTGAATACCCATTTAACCTTCCATGCATTTATGTTTGTGTATTTCATAAAAGAGGAAAAAGAAGACAGAATCATATTATTTTCCTAGAAGAACAATATTGAGAAAAGTAGATAACATCACCATGATGGAGGAGAAGCGTGTATTGATGGGCAGGAACACATCATTGAGCAATGATATGGTACGCGCTTCGTTGGTTTCAATTGGTACCTCACTTTGCATGACACCAATAATAGATACAGACAGAACAGAGCTGTTGAAGTATTGTGCATTAGGACTCGCGGGCTCTAATCCTTCCTTTAGCTCCATTTTAAATTGACAACAGTTTAGTCGCAGATTTGTGGCGTTAAAAGATTAGCTAGAATGTTATATTTATATTAGAAATTTAGAGCACTGACAATAAGTTCCTACAGAAAATAATTTGAAAAAGTGTTTGGCTAAATTACAATTTAATCCTTATGTTTCAGTAGTGATTTGAAATTAAAAAAATTGTTATTTTACATTATGTAAACTTATACAATGGACTTACTATTTTTTTTACACTGCTCACAATTTCTCATGTATATATCTATAATTAATTAAAATGGTAAATTTTTACATGATTTTAAAATTTTTAAGAAATATAACAAAGAGCAAAAGAAATTTACATTAAAGTTTCATCCAACTACCGGATAGAGTTATTGGTTATAATATTATTGAGGTGGGTCTCCCGTTCCTATTATTAGACCCTCCTCCCTCCTTTTAGAAGCTGATTGGTAGAAATTGTTCAGTATTTTTGAAGGACCACATCATTAATGTTGCTAAAAGAAGCCGATTGATAGAAATTGTTCAGTACTTTTGAAGGACCATATCATTAATGTTTGATAGAAATTGTTCAGTAGTTTTGAAGGACCACGTCATTAATGTTTGATAGAAATTGAAAAGAAGCTGATTGATTGATAGAAATTGTTCAGTACTTTGGAGGACCATATCATTAATATTTGATAGAAATTGTTCAGTACTTTTGAAGGACCTCATTAATGTTACTAAAAGAAGCCCTTTTTTTTTTTTTTTTTTTTGGGAGAAGGTGCTAAAAGAAGCTGATTGATAGAAATTGTTCACCACATCATTAATAGTTTTTTGATCAAGTCCTTCTGTTAACAGTAGCAGAGTCATCAAGAATGAGCAGCCCTGATTAATTTTTTAAGTAGGAATATCCAAGAGGGAAAAGTAGTACACGACATTAATGCTCAAAAGATTCACGAGAGAAAGCACTGGATCCAATTCAGATTTCTCATATCTGGACATGACCGAGAAGGACCTGTTTAGAAGGTTGAATTTTTAGCAATTGGGATTTTTGGATTGGGTAGCATGGGTAAAACCACACTAGTGTAAAAGAAATTTAACAGCCAAAGAGCGCAGAGGTGTTTCTGATACTGGTATGGATTTTCAATAGGAAGATAAAGATCTACTAGGTAAGATTATGAGTTGCATCATTGATGAGTTTGGTCACATAGATGTGTTGCCCAATAATTTTGACATCTTAAAGTTTCTACAAAACCTTAAAAGTTTTATTTTAATCTTTACAGAGTACTTCATATTATTGGATCTGCCACATTCACTGAGGTTCGAATTAAATTTCAGGCTTCAATGGACATCACCGGTGATGGAGTTATTGTGAGATTTTTTTTTTTTTTTTTCCTCAAATGATTAGGATGCTTTGTCAATTAATTTTGGCACATGGCAGAATATTAATTGGAATAGAGGATTACTGGATATTGATGACGTGGTCCTTCAAGAAGACTGAATAACACCGAAATTTTAGCTTTTATTTTTTATTTTTTATTTTTGCTGAATACACCGAAATTTCAATTTGGACAATAATAATGAAGATAAATGAGAAAAGAGAGAAATAGTTTTACAATTATAGAGGTGGTTTTATATAATGATTTAAGGAAAAGTGCTAATTAATCAAATTTGTGTTTATAATCCAAAAGAACTAGTCAAATTGCAATTAGGGTTCCTTGTATTCATTTATAAATCCAAGATCCACCTAATAAATATTACCTATATAGAACTCAGAATATACCCACACAACAAGCTCAAATAATCCAATCCTAACAATTTAAGATATCACATCTTAAGCGTCTTTATTTTTTGCCAAGATTACTATAACTCAACTAGCACTTCCTAGTGTTTTGCATGAAGATGTAAATGGTTCAAATCTTTCCACCCTAACTATCGACTTAAAAAAACAGTCTTTGTTTTTATATAAAAAATAAATTTTATTTATTTGAGAATTATTTAAAAACAAAACTAAGTACATATCAAAGCTACAACACAATGTCTAACTATTTTAGAAAAATAAATAGTTTGTTTGTTTTTTTTAAGAAAATTATTTTCCTTTGTTATTCACTTTTCTTTTCCTTTCTTCACATATTTTCTCTCTTTACCAAATTTTCTTTTTCTCTTTTTCTTCGATATCATTATATATTAGTGGTAATTTTATCCAGCAATGTGTGCTTGGACATGACTTAAAGCATAGTTATGCCTAAGAAACATAAAATAATTTTTTTTTTTTTTTTTTACATAAGCATATAAGATAAAATATTATTCATAAAAATGTCCAAATGCTTTACATGATTATTATACTTGTTTGTTCATGAAGAAATGTAGATATTATGATATTATCTTCATCTTCAGTTCAATAATTCAATTTCTATCACAAAAAACATTCACTCACGTACGTAATATCTCAATAATTCTCGTTTTATCTTCTTCATAGTAATGATTTTAGTTTCTCAATATTCAATATGTGCATGCTAGGGAGGTCAGAGTTCATGGAAACAAACAAGAAATTCCAACAAGTTGGGATGATGGGTGCTTATCTTTTTAGAGTAATTCTGGTGCCACGCTCAAAACCACAACTTTGTTCACATAATTTAATGGGACTAGAACAAGTTTTGACGCAAGGATATTAGCTTGTAAAATTTGAAAACTCGTTTGATATCAGTTGCGATTTGTCCAACATTATATTAGATGCATGCACATATAAGAACAATTCATTAACCTATTTCATTCAAGTGATCTCACTAACCTTTTGTATGCATTCACTGAATCGTAAAGAAAGGGTGACTTGAATTTTATTGAGGAAAGGGTGACTTGAATTTGACGCTTGTAAAATCAGTAAGTTAGGACTGTCTACGAGGAATATTAATCAAGTCCTTTTGGTTATTTGCACTTGAAACAATAGTTTTAGACCAATATTATATTTTTCTTTAAAAAAAAAGATCAATATTATCCAAACACTCAATGGATATATAGAAACAACAGTTTTTCATAGGTTTTACCAAATGCTTAATTGTGAATTTAAAATTCATCTTTTCAAAACGCAAATTAAAATTTTTTTTTTTTAAACCACACTTTTGCAAATACCTAACCCAAACGAACACATAATCAAGAACTTCTAGAAAATTTTACAATGCAGTCACTAAACCATATATCATTATTATCCATAATTTTAAACAATAAATATAATTCTATCACAAAAGTCACAAAAATAATTTCAAGAAAGGAAATATGTCTTAAGAATTAAGATTGTAAGAAATATTGCAAAAATAATTTACTTTTATGATTTTATAAACATGAACAACAAACCGAACAAAACTGTAATGCATAATGCAAAAAGAATAAAGATTAATTAAATATACTCATAGATTTCTTCTCAACAAGAAAAATATACTCATAGAACGGATGAATACATAATGATAAATGCAAACTTAATTAAGGCTAATGTTTAACATTATCTCCTTAAGACAAATTTTGTCTATCACACTATTTCTTCACTGGTGTTTTGTGTTTTTCGAGCATTATTCTTGCAAAATACAAAGCAAGGGATTCATTTTCATATTGGAGGTTGTTTCAATGTGGTCAAGGGAATGAAATATTTTAGTATTGGTTGATAACTGTGTACTATTTTGAGACTCATATGTATAGAGACTCACACACATATGTGTATATATATATATATATATATACACTCACATGTAGGCCTATATGTTTGTGTTTATTTATTTATATATGTATGTATTTATTTATTTTCATGTTTATAAACATATAATTTAAAATAGACATATCTTATGAGTCCAAATATTGGCTAAGTACATTACCCCAATGTATTAGCTTAAATAATAAGTTTTTAACTTTTTAAATATTTTTTAATTGCATTGGCCGAAACATCAATATCTAGGGATGACAATTTTGCCCCGCTTCGCTTGACCCTCCCCTCCCCGGTTTACCCCGTGCGAGTTTTTCCTGCTCCGCAAAGGTGGTGGGGCAGGGATGGGGCGAGATTTTAAACCCGCACAACGGGGCGGGGCGGGGATGGGTTTACACTTTTTAGACCCACCCGCCCCGCATTAATAAGGTTTAAATTATAATTTTTTCATACCCTAAAACCCTACTATTTAAACAAAAATATCATCAACTTATTTTATTCTATCTAACGTGACTTTCTACCTCTTTTTTCTCTCTAGCAAAGTTGGAAATAAGGTACCAATTTTAAAATTTTCTTTTGTCTTTATTAGAAACAAATTTATATACTATTGAATTATTGATTTCATTCATGCGTCTTTCTCAACTTAGATTTCGTCATGAACATAATATAAATTTTTTTTAATGACGTATGAGTCTGAGACTCTGAATGTTTGTGTCTGTGTCATTGTGTGTGTGTGTGGGCATTTGGCTGTTATGAGGTACAGGTTTGAGAAGGTAGCTTTGGTCTAGGTCAATGTTATTCATAATATATTTAATGGTTTAACGACGATATGCAGACCCAAACATCTCATTCTTATAGACTTTGAAGGGTCATCTAATCTTTGTTGGTATGGCACAGTAAGGCATTTAATTCAATGCTTTAGGGATTTGAACAAATTGGAACCACTTGTACGGGTCTATAAATATATATAGCTCTAGATTAGGTTCAAATATATAGCTCCAGATTTGATCAAAATATATATAGTCCAGATTTGTTCAAATATATATGAGCCTAATACGGAGCGATAATTTGTTCCAATTTGATCAAAATAATATATATAATCCAGATTAGTTTCAAATAAAAGTAGGGGTCTGAAGCAATGTATATGAATCACAAATAAAAGTTCCTTCATAAAAATAAAAGCTCCAGATTAGGTTAAAACTCATTGTATCATTTTATTCATTTAATTTTTTTTTCTTTCCCATTATTTTATATTATCTTTGTTGGAGAAATATAGTTTGTCCGTTACTAAGTTACTAAATTAACATCAGGAAAAAAATGACTTCATATGAAAACATTGGTAGCTCCAATCCATCTGGCAGCAATCAATTTCCTTTGATAATAGATGAAGATAATGCAACCCCATCATCACCTCTGTTGAATATGCCAAAAGATGTCTAGGCAGTCCAACCTAGCAATGAGATAATTGAAGAAGAGGGGAAGTACAAATCAATTGTTTGGAATCATTTTAAGAGAAAGAGAGTTGATGAGAAAGACAAGGCTGAGTGCAATTATTGTAAGAAATTGCTAGTAAGGGAATCCAATTATGGCACTAAACATTTGCATGACCACGTGAAAATATGTCCAAGGAGAAAGTTTCAAGACATTAGGGATATGAATCAAAATTTTTTGGTGAGGGATCAAAATAAAGTGGATTCAATGGCGGGTGTGAATGCTTATAATTTTGATTAAAATGTATCAAGAAATGAACTTGCTTGTATGATCATCTTGCATGAGTATCCCCTCTCTATAGTTGACCACACTGGTTTTAGAAAATATTCAACTTCTCTTCAACCATTGTTAAGGTTGGTTTCTAGGAACACAATCAAGAAAGACATTTTGAGCATCTATGAGAAAGAAAAGGAGAAATCAAAGCATGAAATTGATAAGAATCAGGGTAGAATTTCTATTACCACTGATACGTGGACTTCACAGAACAAAAGACGAGGGTTTATGGTTGTAACAACACACTTCATTGATGGTTTGTGGATATTACAAAGCCAAGTTATGAGGTACTTTTTAAAAAGTATATATTTATTTTTATGTTTTAATTAAATTCTTTTCAAATGTTTTATGAACTTATATCATTGTTAGTTCTAATTATTTAAATTTCTCATTTAAAGTTTATTTATGTGCCATCTCCACATACAAAAGAAGTGCTTTCTAGTGTCCTTCTAGATACTTTGTTGGAGTGGAATATTGATAGGAAGTTATCTATTGTGACTATGGACAATTGCAGTACCAATGATGCAGTTATAAAAATTATCTTACATAAGCTTCAACGTGGTGCACTTATTATGCATGGATCAATGTTACATATGTGTTGTGCAGCACATGTTCTTAATTTGATTGTTCATGATGGTTTGGATGTAATTGGATCATGCATTGAAAAGGTTTGAGAAAGTGTGGGATTTTGGACTGCATTAACAAAGAGAAGGTAGAAGTTTGAAGAGATAGCTCGACAAGCACATGTTGAATGTACCAAAGAACTAGCCCTTGATTGTAAGACTCGTTGGAACTCTACCTATCTCATGCTTTCTACTGCTATAAAGTCTTTTATCAATTGAAGATATGTGAGTCATCTTATAAGTGCATTCCAATGGAGGAAGAATGGGAGATGGCAAGTAGTATATGTGAGAGACTGGTAGTGTTTCATAAGGTTACAAAGCTATTCTCAGGTACCTCATACCCTACAGCTAATCTTTTCTTTCCTAAGGTGTGTGAAATAAAAATAGCTTTGAATTCTTGGTTTACTAGTGCAAGTGATGTGATTAAGAGTATGGCATTTAAAATGTTAGAAAATTTTGATTGTTATTGGAATGTGATTCATGGTGTTATGGCCATGGCAACCATTTTAGACCCAAGATATAAGATTGAATTGTTAGAATATTATTTTCCAATAATTTATGGTGATGAAGCTGATAATGAAATTCAAAGGTTAGAGATATGTAAGGTTGAATTTAATCAACCATCTTGTTAGCTTTATTCCGTGCCCAATTTGCTTGTATTTTAGCAATTAGTAACCCTGTATTTAGGTGGGAATCATGTAAGGGTAGTGAGTGAGAGTATGTGAAGAAATGTTCAAGATTGTGCAAGCATGCTGAGACTCGTGGCTGGGACTCGCGGATGACTCGCGACTGACAAGCCGCCAACTGCAGCACATGAGTGAAGCGTGCAGAGAAGATGAACAGTCACGCCAGCTGGAGCATTACAGGACAAAAAGTCCAGCCTGGTCGTTCTGTTAAAAAATCTCGCGGCTTGAACTCGCGACTCAGTCAAGTCACAAGGCCAAGCTGCCAGCCAGCTCTGTTTTGAAAAACCTGACTCTTCGCATTCCAATCTCACCCTAGTATAAATACCCCTTATACCCACGAAATGTAGAGAGCTTCCAGAGAGAATTTTGAGAGAAAAACCCTAGAGAAAAACAAGATTGATTCATCCACAATCTTCACATAGAGACTCTTCAAATTCCTATACTCTCACCCTCTCCATTGTTACATCCTTGAGAGGTTCTTACCAAAATCATTTTCTCACCATACCCATTTCTGTGAGAAGACTATTTGGTGCTTTAGGAAGCAGTTAGGAAGGGACCAATAACTATTGGTTGATGCTATGGGCTATAGCAGAATCCGGTAAGCTAAAGAAGACAAAGGTTTGGCGCAACCTCGTTGGAGCAAGAAGGTTGGAGGGCTTAGGTACACTGGGTAGATTAGGCTTGGAGGGTCTTCTGCTGTTCATGTATCTTAACTTCATTCTTTAGTGGATTATTGACCACTTGGAGGGCGGCGGAGAGGTTTTACGCCGAGGGCTTCGGTTTCTTCTTTGATAACACATCGTTGTGTTGTCCTTGTGTTTGCATCTCTCTTCCCTTAATCTTTACCATTTAATTTCTGCTGTGGATGTGATTTTATTTGGTTTAGATTGTTTATCAATTCTGATATTAGCTTGTGTTCATTTTCCGCACATATATTGTTTAACATTAAACTTGAATTGATAAAATTTGTAATTGGGGGTCTAAATGTTCATAGTGTTTTATACGCTATTTGAACATTCAAGATATTTGTTATGAAATGATTCGTGACTACAGTTCTGGGAGAATGGGTAGGGAAGGTACTTATGGCCCTTGTGTGGGAGAGTATTCGTAAGTTGATGACTCCCTTATGGACTTTGAAAGATATCTTAGTCAGAAAAAAGGGGTGAGAATATTAAATTGGAGCTGGACCATTACCTTGAGGATGATTTAATGCCAAGAACTATGGATTTTGATATTTTGGCATGGTGGAAATCTAATGGACCAAAGTATCCTACTTTGCAATATATTGCAAGGAATATCTTTGCCATTCTAATGTCAACTGTTGCCTCAGAGTCATCATTTAGCACAAGTGGTCGATTGTTAAGTCCACATCGTAGTAAACTTCATCAAAAGACCGTGAGGCATTAATGTGTGCTCAAAATTGGTTATGGGCTGAAATTAATGGTAATTAAATTTACTAGTTTAATTATGCAATGATTTATGTTACTGCATTCTTTATTATATTTTTCAATTGTTTGAGTGAATTTATTTTACCTTTTTTTTAGGCTCTTCATCTACTGTAGATGGAATTGAAGATACATTCCAAAATATCCTGGATGATTATGATGATGAAGAAGAAAGTGGTGTCACAATGATGGAAGAAAGTGGAGATTCTTTTTGAAGAACTAGACAATTTTTATTTTGTTATGTATTAGGAGTTTGGATTATTTTATTGTGTCATATTATGAGATTTTTGTTGTGATGTTGTCTTGTTAAATATTTAGATAATATTATTAAGTTTTTGTTAAAAATTAGTTTGATTTGATAGGATAAATTTATTTATAATTTCAAGTATATTTTTATTATTGAAACATGTCATTTTATTTGAAAAAAATGGTAATGGTTGTAGGGCAAATTAACAAGAAATAGAGTTTTATGGGGTAGGGCGGGGCTTCGCGGGGCCCTAAGGGGCGGGGACGAGGCAAGAAAAATCCATGCGGGGCTGGGGTGAAGACCCCATCCTTCGGCCCCGGCCCACCCCGCCCCATTGCCATCCTTATACAATATCAACCAAAACATTTGAAAAATCCTCAGTACAGTTGGTATAGGAATTGTATAGCCCTGTGTTTTATCTGGTACATTTAAGAGGAGTATTGATATTGGCTTAATTGTTAGTATGGTATATACCGCTGGTACAGTATTGACTTCTTTGATACAATGATCACAACAATGAGTAGGAAGAACAAACAATCGAAATATCTGCTCTAATATATTTCAACCCATTAATCACCATACTTTAAAAATTAAGGAGCCTCTCTCATTTTCAATATGTAAAACCCATGAATATATAAACTTATAAAATTTTAAATTCATTTCCCATGTGGGACACAAGGATTTCACCCCTAAAATCATTTTTTTACTTGATATAGAATTCTACTCTAACTTAATCTAAATATATGTGTGTGAAACTCTCTCCTAAATACTGAAACCACGACCCTTGCTCCCTCTCACACACCATGAGCACTTATACTTGTGGAGTGCTTATTCACTACATAATGGTATTTGACAAATGACCATATAACATTAATATGCTTAAAAAATAAAATAGGTTCCAACTTAGACCCATTACACTAAACATATAGGCCCTACTTTAAATTTGACTGAATTATAGCCACCCAAACACTTTATAACAACCATTTTTTTTGAACCAGCCTTAATTAGGACTGACCACGAATTGGTTCGGGGTGGGCTTGTGCCTAACCTTCAACCAACCTGACTAGATTGGGTGGGGAGATCTCGAACCCGCAGTTGACAAGTAAGACTATCAGGTTGGGCAGTTTGGGTCAATATCGGGTGGTGGTTGGTTTTGGGTGAAGTCAAAAATCGTGAAAAATTGCATAATCTCTTCAAATTCGGCGAGTTCTCACTAGATTCATCCAAGATCCTATGAGATCTAGCCAGATCTGGCAGAGATCTCGTCAGATTCGGAGAGATTTCTGCCAAATCGTATGGAGAGATCTAGTTGGAAAATTGGCTGGATCTAGCCGAAAAAGTCACTAGACTTGATGTTTTTCGGTCAGTTTGGGTTTCATGAGTTTTGGAGTATGAGACCCACAACCAACCCGTTGGCATCAGGTTTTTGAATTTCGAGACTCGCATTCGACCGCCAAAGCAATCAGATCGGGTGGCTGCGAGTCGTGTACGATAAGGTTGGGTGGGTTTATCGGGTGGGTGGGTGGGTTGGACACCCTAAGCCTTAAGCATCACAACCATCATGCAACCTAGATTATTTCCACCATTCTTGAAATTATTGTCACCATTGTCATCACCACCTTAAATGTTGTCACCATTGTGTCACAATAACTAATGACATCTTGATCAATATCATTTTTATAAAAAAAAAAAAAATATATATATATATATATATATATAATTATATGAATGAACTAAAAAGTTAAAAAACAAATTGTGTGTTTGGCTAATATATTTGCATCTAACCTATTTTTTTAATTAATGTTGAGAGCTGAGATAAATAAATAAATAAATCTAAACAAATAAGTTAGTTTATTTTAAAAATGCTAATTTATTTATTTAAAGTTGTTTTCTTATTCCTCAATAAAATAAACTAAAAACACAAAATTGCTGAACACACAAATTTGAGAGAATAATTCATTTTCTAAAAAATATCAATGTAGGAATAAAACGAGGCATAAAATATAAAGGATAGAAATAGTGATATTTTATATTTTCGACTATATAAGTTTTGTTTGAGTTCCTTTGTGGTTACGTAATTTGCTTTGGTAGAGATATGATGATAAGCAATTACTTTAAAATGCATATATTATAAAATATTGTTTTTTCTTTTAGCATCCACTCGGCAAAAATTCTTTAAAATTAATTTTGTTGTCAATAAATTGTTGGTCTTATTTTTTTTCTTTTAATCCATCTTAATTTTAAATGATATATAGAAAATTAATTTTAAATTAAAGGAGGATGTGATATGGTCGTAATATTGTTTGTAATAATTTTTTTCTAATTATGATTTATATGTCTTGCACATACTTTAAAACTAATAATAATAATAATAATAATAAGTTGAGAATTCATCCTAAAAAAGGTTGAGGAAGTAATGTGGTTTTTTTTTTTTTTTTTTTTTTTTTGATGCCAAGCAAAATAGATCATCGCATTAAGATAGGTGTGCTTATGCCACAACCACAACTTTTTATTTCATAGAAAAGTGCCCAACCACAACTTGGTACTTGGTATCTAAAATGTCTTTTACGCATTCAATGGATATTGGGGAGACATCTCTTTAATGAGTAGGGACCCATGTATTAAATTTTTAATTAAAGCAGGATGTACACATGGCCTAAGACTTGCTTGTTAAGAACAAATAAGTTACCACACACCAATTACTACCCGATAGGGACTCACCACTTCCAACCTCCCAAAGGGATATTAGTTTAACAATATTACATATACTTTGATGTTATAATTTTTTACACAATATGTTACGTAGCAAGTTGTGATTAATGTATCATCATGTTTATATGAATTATGATTGACATGATTTATAAGTTCCATATAGTTCAACTAGTAAAATCTTTCATTGTCATAAGTTGAATTTCATCATATCTATTAAAAAAAACTAGTTAACATAATTTTTATTGGACAAAGTTTAGCTACAAAATTGATTGTAGTTTAAGACTACAACCTTATTCAATATCTTTTTATTGAAGGTGAAATTTTGACAAATCCACCATTGGATTACATCTTCTTCTTATATCCTCTATGCTTACAAAATTTCTAGAAAATTAAAAATTAATAACTATGTTATCAATAAATTGTTAAATTGCTAGTTTTTGTAATTTAAAATTATGCATAAAATATAAACTTATAAATCACATAGTAAATAACATTTGATCGACACAAAATTTGACATATATAATAAAAGTGTAAAAAACATGCAATACAATAATTAGATTTTTAAAATATGTAATAATATTTATTTTATTGAGTAAAGTTGTAAGTTACAACAATTTTGTAACTAAAATTTATTCATTTTTATTATGCACAAATTATAAATTTTTGTATTAATAATTGTAAAAAAATCTCTAAATCAATTTTGAAGAAAATTCAAATAATTCACTACATGATAATTGATAGATTTATGTACACTTTGTAATTTAATGTACATGTTTTTTTTTTCCTTTTCGAAAAGTAGTTAAGTATAATAGAAAAAAAAAGTTTTTAATGTTAAAATATATAAGGATTTAAAAAGAAAAAGTTATGTTTTTTTTTTTTTTTTTTGAGAAACGAAAAAGTTATGTAAATTAAACAAAAATTGACAAATTTTGGAAATAAAGTCAGCTTGGTGGGTGTGGCCAGCCGAAATCCCAACTGCCGAAGTCACATTTTCCTTAATAAAGTTCGGGAATGGCTTGACACAAGCTGCACCCATAAAGTTTATGCTGCCCTTTAGTGCAGCATTAAATAACCGTTTGAAATGAATTGCCTCAGGTCAAGTCATTTTAACTAAGCCGCAGATGTGTCACATGTGTGGCCTGATCTACGCCAAGGCCGATGATTTCGTACAAACTTTAGCTTTCTTTCATTCATGTTGAAACGGCAGAATCTGCCACCAACCAGAATACGGACACGTGTCTATTTTTAAGAGACGTGTTCGTATTTTAATGTGTCGAAGGGTATCTGTCAAAGGACACAAGCTACCCTCATAGAGTTGATGCTGCCCTTTATTGCAGCATTAAATAACCGTTTGAAATGAATTGACTTAGGTCAAATCATTTTATCTAAGCCGCTGATGTGTCACATGTTTGGCCAGATCTACACCAAGCCCGGTGATTTTCGTACAAACTTTAGCTTTTTTTCTTTCATATATATATATATATATATATATATATATATATATTTTTGGATAGATTTCTTTCTTTCATATTGAAAAGGCAGAATCCTGCCACCAACTTGTTCCTTTATTTCGTACATAAAAAGAAAAACTTGCTCCTCTATTTTTTCTTTGGTAATGAGCATTAAATGCTTAACTTTTTATTTTTATTTTTATTTTTTAATGAGATTTGTTGTAATAAGAGTAATAGTATTAGCCTATTATTAGGTGTTGTAAATAAATGTTATTTTGTCATCATAAAAAGTTACTCTCTTTTTACATAAACATATTATTTTATAATATACTTTGTATTATATGTTTTATTCTTTTACTACTTTATTAAATTTTTTTTATTCTTTTAAATTTAAATTTTATTCTTTCATTATAATTTGTTCCCAATGCAGTCATATTTTTAAATATTCATTTTATTCTAACAATCACATTTTAAAATAATTGTCTTATTCTA
The DNA here is from genome assembly GCA_032727855.1 of Quercus ilex subsp. ballota. Taxonomy (NCBI): domain Eukaryota; kingdom Viridiplantae; phylum Streptophyta; class Magnoliopsida; order Fagales; family Fagaceae; genus Quercus; species Quercus ilex. Next base: position 4,137,096 of record CM064917.1, on the reverse strand, counting down.
AAGGTTAAATTTTTAAAAATATGAATTTTCTTAACAAGCATTTTTTCTTTAAAAAGATTATTCTTATAGTCATATTTTTGGAAATTCATTTTTTGTAACATTCATATTTTTGGATTGTCCCCCCCTTAACAATCACATAGAGTTTTTGAAGAATATGATAGATACAATGGAAACTCATATCTACTTTAATTGAACTAAACAATCAATCTGTCAAAAATTATATACATAAAACATAAACTAAATTATGAACCTATCGAAACTCATATCAAAAGCTGAAAACATTTTTATAGATGCAATATAAATATCAACCAGTCAAGTTGAAGTTTTTTTTTTTTTTGAGAAACAGGTAAGGAATTGTATTAATGAAAATCAAACTGAAAAACATCCTTCAAAACCAGCAGATGCAACTGCTCTACGAGCGAGGGCATGAGCAAGCTTATTACCCTCTCTCTTAACATGACAAAAACTACAATTAACATTAGATACTAAACTATGAATATCAGCAATAACATGTCCAAACATAGTCCTGGAAGGCCTGGCCGCAACAATAGCTTGGATGACCCGTAAGGAATCACCCTCCACCACCATGGACTGAAGACATAGCTTCTTGGCAAAGACAATGGCTCTACTAGCAGCTAAAGCCTCCACCATGTCCACAGAACCCAAGTGCCTAATTTTCTAGCTCAAAGCACCAATGAAGTTGTTTTAATTGAACTAAACTACCAATGAAGTCCACAAAAAACATATATATATATATATATATATATATATATATATATATATAAAACTCATTTCCAATAACATTAACTAACACAACAAACCCATGGAATTCAATAACCAATAAGCTTGCCACTTCCTTTGATAGCAAATAGAACTTAAAGTTAACACAGTAACACAGAATTCAACAACCATTACGCTTGCAACTTCCTTTGATGACAAATGGTACTTAAAGTTAACACAACAACACTGTCAATGACAGCTTCATAAAGAAAAGGAAACAAATAAACCAAACCCAAAGTTTTCATGACTTGCCTTGTAATTAGGGGTAGCTCCACATTGAGTCTAGAGTGGTCACAGAACCATCTTGGCCTGGAAAAAAAATTATAATATATAAATCAAAAAAATTTATGATTTTTTATCTAAATTTTTTAGGCCCAACATAATTTAAATTTGAAAAAAGTTTGTTAACAAACTTGGTAGACTAAGGTTACAACTCCATTCAATATTTTTATTATTTGATGTGAATTTTGACAAATCTACCATCGGATTACATTTTCTTCTTACATCCTCCATACTTGTAAAATTTTAAGAAGATCAAAGATTAATAACTATGTCATCAATCAAATGTTTAAATTTCTAGTTTTTATTGTCTAAAATTATACATAAAAAAAATAAGTTTATGGATCAACTAGTAAATAGTAAATAACATCCAATTAGCATGAAATTTGACTTAGGCTGCAACTAAGTCTATAGCTAAATTTCATTCTAAGATAATTTGTAGAAGAAAATTGTATGACTTTATGTATTTTTGTGTGTGTGCTTTTTTTTTTTTTCTTTTTTTTTTTTTTTTCTTCAATATATGAAGTTCACTTTTTATTAGATTTTGTATAATTCAAATTTCTTAATAACCACCTTGAAAATTTTTTTTGGAGCCACCACTGCTTGCAATTGCTATAAATGTTCAACGAGGTCTAGTTGGAGTTGAGAATGAACTTCTTGGTCCCTAATGCGTTGATGAACTTGAATGAACTCCATAAATTCATTTGTCTACTCACGCGACACTGGTGTACACAGAATCTCATCAATTTTTTCATAATCTACTTCTACTGCTTCAACTTCATCTCGCTCATCTTCAATAATCATGTTATGGAGAATTATACATGCTTTCATGATGTCTTGAAGCATTTCATGATAGAAAAACCAAGTGGATCCACGTACAATTGCAAGTCGTGCTTAAAGCACTCCAAATGCACACTCTACATCCTTCATATGTGCCTTTTGAGCTTTTGCAAATAATTTTCTTTTTTGTTCAAGTGGAGCTAGTATTTTCTTCACAAATGCTGACAACTTTGGACATATACCATTGACAAGGTAGTTTCCCATTGTGTAGTTATTATCATGGTTTTAAAAATTGGACCGATCAAACAATTGAAAGAGGTAGTGGTTCTCAATTTTATGGTTGGACGGATGATCAAACTAGTGATGTCATAATTAATTAATTAATAATTTTAAATTTTAAAATATAAATAATAGAATATGTAATAAGTTTAAAACTAAGAATATTTAATTTTAAATTCATAATTTTTTTTATAAAAAAATATGTGAGTTTAATTATCACATATTATATTTAGAAAATTAAATTAATAAATCCACCACTTATATATAGTATTAAAACTATTTAGTATGAAATTAACAATACATAATAAATTAGTAATTCTGTCAAAAAAAAAAATTGTACTATTACTTATTATTTAATTTATATAAATTATTATTCTACATTTTTTACATTTATTATATATTATGCTTTGGCTACATTTATTATATACTATTACTGTTATTTACTTATATGGTCAGTATGGCAAGTAACATGTTACGTTGCTTTTTCCTCTACTAGTTTGGGTTGCACTTGCCGCCCTTCTCGTGAGAAAATTTAAAATGTAATTTTTTTTGGAAAAAGTACAAAGTTATGTACTTAAATTTAAAATTGCTTTTTAGCATATAAATATCTATTTACTATAATACTTTCTTAGAACCTATTTGCTAAATGTAATATGTACTCACTAAAAAATTATACTAAGAATCATAATGAATGTCATTATCTTTCAACAATAAAAAACTAAATTTTGATAAGACATTGTAACAATATATAAAATTTCACAATAAATGATAATACATGCTACAATTGAAACTCTTAATCAAATGAAATACTTGCAATCATTTGAAATGAGGATTTTGTTATCCATGCATACTTCTCTCTTGATTTTCTTATTTTATGAGCACAACTATGATGTTTAACTTACTTAATTTTTAATATGAAAAACCCTTTTAAGCAAGAAAATTAATTAAAAAAGAACAAGATAACAAAAGACATATGCCATCAAAGTTTCCATTAGATAAAATTATAAGTATAGAAGATTTAAATTTAATAAATTAGTGTCTTCTAAGTAACAAATAAAACACCATATATCACCATTCTCACTTTCTAGGCATAACTATCACATAAAATTCAAAATACACGAAGAAAATTTTTGGGACAATAAAATTTAGTGAGGTGTATTTTAGACATTTTCACAATAGAATATTTTAGAAATCATAAGATTTTGTTAGGGTTTATCTAAGAGTGTAACAGTTGGGGTATATGCTGCTTTACAAAACACAAAGGAGGAAAATTTTCAACTTTAGTTTAGGGAGGGAAGGAATGAAACTACCCCAAATATAAAGGGTGAAAGCGCTTTTTTGCCTCTCGTGTGTGTGTAAAACTATATGTGTGAGTGTGTGTTTTTTTAAACATTAAACAATGTGTTAGAAAAAAAAAAAGTCAGCCCAGAAAAACTGTGCATAAAACAATGAATTTTGACTCAACAAATTGACTAATCCAAAAAAAAAAAAAAAAAGTCTAGCAACATAACAAAATTTCACGATATTTTTACAATACTTTTATTTTTAGCTATGGTGGGTTCTAGTCTAATATTTTATTTTAGAGTAATGCTATATTCTTAATATTTTCACAACAAATCTTAGTTGGTAAATTGTTATTGGTTTTAAACTGTGCATTTAAGAAACAAACAAAAAGCCAATTGAAGAAAAATGTGTTTGAAACAGTAAATTTTGGCTCACCAAATTTTACTAAACCAAAAAAGAAGCCTAGGAATACAACAAAATATCACAACATTTTCACAATATCTTTTATTTCTAGTTGTGGTAGGTTTTGATCTGATATTTTATTTTTTACGTCCACAATAATTTCATAACAAATTTTAGGTGGCAAATTTCTATTGGTTTTAAACTGAAGCCACCACTTTAAATTGTGTAGTAAGAAAAAAAAACAAAAAACAAAAAACCAGCACAAGAAAATTGTGCATGAATAATGAATTTTGACTCATCCAAATTGACATTAAAAAAAAAAAAAAAAAAAGTCTAGGAACACAACAAAATGTCATAATATTTTCACAATACCTTTATTTTCAGTTATGGTAAGTCTTGATCTGACATTTTATTATTTTATTTTAGAGAAATGTTACTTCCATAACATTTTCACAACAAATTTTTGATGACAAATTGTTATTGGTTTTAAACCAAGTCCATTATTGATATCACTTTTTTACTCATCAATAATACCTTGCCACTTAAAATTTGCTGTGAAATTATCATGAAAATGTTGTGGACTTAGCATTTTATAATAATTTATTTTGATCTATAAGGAACTGAGATCTCAACAATTGTAAAAATATTGTGACAACAACAAGATATTATAATATTTTCACAATACATTTATTTTCAGTTATAGTTAGTCTTAGTCTCATATTTTATTATTTTATTTTGAGTTATAAGAAATTAACACCTCAATAATTATGAAAATATTGTAAGAATATTTGGAGTCAGTATAGCAATATTGTGTCTGCACATATAAATATTTAAAAGAAAAAAACAAAAAGAGCACAAACTAAAACACTGGCATACTATGACCCAAAAAAAAAAAAAAAAACCCTAGCTCAAGCAAAACGGTGAGTTTTGCCTCACCCAATTGAATAAACCAAATATTACTATAGATTGAGGCTATTAACACTTTTTATATAGTTGGTAGATATCAAAGTTCATGAAACAGGATACCCAAAGGTTGCCAAAAGCCCAAAAGCAAGAAGCACACCCCCAAAAGAACGACACCAATATATATACCACAAGACAACATTGGAAAAAAAAAAAAAAAACCTCTAATATTAATCACTGAATATCGTGGGTTCAAGTTAACTCATGTAAGGTTGAAATTTATCAACCATCTTGTTGACTTTATTCCGTGCCAATTTACTTGTAATTTAGCATTTAGTAACCCTGTAATTAGGTGGGATTATTGTAAGGGTAGTGTGTAAGAAGATGTGAAGAAAAGTTCAAGTATGTGCAAAGAAGCAGAGCTTTGCGGCTAGGACTCGCGGGTGGCTCGCGACTGGCAAGCCACCAAATGCAGGCACGTGAGATGCACAGAGGGAAGCTGAAGGGTCGTGCCAGTTGTTGCACTACAGAACAAAAGTCCTAGACTGGCGAGGCCGTTACGTCGCGACTTGAACTCGCGACTTGGACAAGCCGCGAGACCAAGCCGCCAATTTACCCTGTTTGGAAAAAACTGTCTCTTCGTATTCTTTTCTCACCCCACTATATATAGACCTTTATTCCCATGATATTGAGAGAGCTTCTAGAGAGAATTTTGTGAGAGAAACCCTAGAGCAAAACAAGATTGCCTCATCCCCAATCTTTACCTTAGAGACTCTACAAATTCCTCTACTATTTTCCTCTCCATTATCATACTCTTGAGAGGTCATTTACCAAATCCTTATCTCACCACATCCACGTTTATGAGAAGGCTCATTTGGTGCTAAGGGAAGCAGTTTGGAAGGAACCAATATACATTGGTTGATGCTACGGTCTAGTAGCGGAATCCGGGAAGCTAAAGAAGAAATAGGTTCGGCGTAACCTCGTTGGAGCAAGAAGCTTGGAGGGCATAGATACTTGGGTAGATTAGGCTTGGAGGGTCTTCTGCTGTTCATGTATCCCAACTACATTCTTTAGTGGATTATTTGACTGCTTGGAGGGCAGCGGAGAGGTTTTACGCCGAGGACTTCGGTTTCCTCTTCGATAACACATCGTGTTGTCCGTGTGTTTGCATCTTCCTTCCCTTTATCTTTGCCTTATATTTACTGCTGTGGATGTGTTTATATTTGGCTTAGATTGTTTATCAATTCTGTTATAAGCTTGTTATCATGTTTTGCACATTAATTGTTTGATATAAAGTTTGAATTGGTAATTTTGTAATTTGGGGTCTAAACGTTCAAGGGTGTTTCATACCCATTTTGAACTTTCAATTGATATCAGAGCGGGTACGCTTGTTGTGGTTTTAATACCTGAGTGTGATCCTTGACCCCTTGTTGAGATGGATAGGTCTCAATCTCTCACTGTTCCACCATTTTTTTATGGTAATAATTATGCCTTCTGGAAAGTTAGAATGAGGGCATTTATATGCTCTATTGATGACACCGTTTGGGATGCGGTTGAAATAGGTTGGACTAAGCCGGAGGCTGCTAAATCTACTTGGGATAAGGCAGCTCTTGCGGCAGCCAATGCTAATAGTAAAGCATTAAATGTTATTTTTTGTGGTGTGTCTCCAGATGAATTCCACAGGATATCTTACATGACAGTAGCCAAGGAAGCTTGGGAGATTTTGGAGACAACTTATGAGGGGACTAAGAAGGTGAAGGACACAAAGCTCCAAATGCTTACCACCAAATTCAAAGAGCTTAAGATGGGAGATGATAAGTCCTTTGATTCGTTTTATGGGAAGCTCAATGAAATTGTGATTGCGAAGCTCAATCTTGGGGAAAATATTGAAGATACTAAAGTGGTGAGAAAAATTTTGAGGTCCTTACCGGAGAGCTTTTGACCAAAGGTCACCGCCATAGAGGAAAGCAAGGATTTGGATCAAATTAAGATCCAAGAGCTCATTGGGTCACTTCAAACGTATGAGCTTGGATTGCCTTCCCACAAGACGAGTAAATCGCTTGCTCTTAAAACCATCACCGAAAGAATGGATGATCCTTCCGAAGAAGATGGAGTGGAGAAGGAAGTAGCATATCTTGCGAAAAACTTCCGCAAATTCCTGAAGATGAAGAACAGTAGGAAACCATTCAGCAGAGGGAAATCTTCATCTTCAAGAGGTGATAGGAAAGAGTTTATGAGGAAAGAAGGAAAGGATTTTCAATCTCCTTCAGACATTGTGTGTTTTGAATGCAATGGCTATGGACATCTTAAGAAGGAGTGTCCCAATTTCTTGAGAGGGAAAGGCAAGGCCTATGCTACAACGCTCAGTGATTCAGACTCTTCTAACTCTGACTCGGAAGAGAACTGTGACGGAGAGGGAAACTACTTCGCCTTCATGACCATTGCTCAGGTGGATTCCTCTGATGACTTGGGTACACTTGCGAAGGAGCTTGGTGAGTATTCTGATTCAGAGTCTATTTGGATTGAAGAAGAATCAGATGCTGAAGAGGAAGAGAATACAACTAATCTTCGAGAAAATTACTCCTTACTACTTGAGAAGTCGGGAGAGTATGCAAGGGTAGCCAAGGTGGCTGTGAGGAAGATGAAAAGAGCTGAGGAGGACCACAGAAGTCTCTTGGTCAGATATAAAGAGGCCAAGTGTTAGATTGAGACACTAAATAGCGAGTTGTCTGAAGCCTATATGAAAGTGAGGTTTCTTGAGCAAGAGGTAGTGCAAGCTCATGTCAAGATAGAGAGAGTCTCCTTCCAGAAGTTAGAAGATGTTATATCATCTCAAAAACCTTCCTCAGACAAGTCCGGGTTGGGATACACCAGAGGAAGTTGCTCATCAGCTAAAGTCACCAAAGAAGTAAAGTTTGTGAAGGCAAACGAAACAGTTGTAGACGAACCCATCCCTGAAAAGGATAAGGATGTAAAGAAGAAGAATGTGGCTGAACAACGGATGATGAATAAGCCCCGAAATCAATCTGTGGTCAAACATGAAGCTAGAGGAAGATCACTCCTAAGACAGCAGTAGGGTCCTAGAACGGAGTATGTTTGTCACTATTGCGGATTACAAGGACATACTAGACCCAACTGTCAAAAGCTGAGAGCAGACAACAATGCAAGTGCACCTCGGTCACGAGGAAGAAGAAATGATATGAGGTCTTGGGGTGGTGAGCAACCAAGAAGTCAAAACCGTGATCCAGAAATGATGGATGTGATGAAGATAATCGGTTCGTTCACCAATTGCTTGGAAAGCTTCACACGAAAGTTTGATAGTCCTAACTCTCATACCTGATCCGTCAAGGATATCACCCCAAACGCACGTGACGTGTGGGTGACAAAGGGTACTCATGCATAAGCATTACAACATGTCCATGCATCAATACTTCCCATATTTGTGAATATGCTTGGTTGTGTGCTTCTTGCTAGTATTTAGGTTGTTATTGTCTGTGTGTGTTTGTCTTTTGTTCAAATGTTTTTACATTGTTCTTTTTGTTATGTTTTTTTATCATTCTCTTACTGCTTTTGTGTCAAAAATCCAAAAACACATAAAAAGTAGAAAATCCAAAAAGTTTGATCACTTTGTTGAGTTTTGTCTCAAAGCATGTTTTGCCTTGTAACTTTGTACTTATGGCTTTGTGCATTTAACGAGCTTATCTTGTCTCTCATGCACTCATATCATTGTGGAAGAAATTCTGAAATCTATGGGACTGTTGTAGATAGATCTTCAACCTTGTCATGAATGATTAGTGAATAGTTTTGTTGATCTTGAGACATGCATAGACTCATGCCTATATATCTTCCCACTTTTTATTTTTATGCTTAAAAGAGCTCTCTAAATGTAAATCTCCAAATGAAAAAAGATATAGAGCTACAAAAGCCTTTCGCACATATTAGTATTAGACTAGGAAAAAAGGAAAGCGACCAAAATAAAATGTATGATGCCCAAAAAGCCAAAGGCTAACTCATCAATTGAAATATCAAAAATTTCAGGCATCTATCTCACAATGAGATTTTCTTTGCTCAAAAAGTGCAAATGATATGTTGAATATGGAGCCAAATGAAAAGTTTCAAAGAATTGTTATCAAGTGCTTGTGGGAGGTCATATATGCATGTTTCTATAATTGAGATAGGTCACATTATCTAGTGCTAGTTGTGTATGCCTTGATTGAATTGATCATTGAAGCTTCACATTGGACTAAGGACCATCTCATTTTTGATATCCACACACAACACACAAGTCCATGTTCAATGAATGTCATATTCATTTGTGTGATTGTACTTGATTAAATGTGTTTTCACAAGCTCAATCTTTATTGATCAAACACAAAAAGATTTTTGAGTGTTTTAGTTTGTTTTTGGAAAGTGTTTTGTTTTTACAAAAATGTCAAAATTTTCAAAAACAGTGTTACCCTATTTTGGCGACTAAGTCGCGGGGGTCTAGTCGCATGCTCCAGTTGCGAACCTCTCTCAGAGATTTTCGTGGGTCATTGGCGGGTCAGCATCGCAGTCGCAAAAAAGACTTAGAAACTTTTCCCAAAATTTGTGTTTCTGCATATTTCACGACTTAGTATGGCGACTTGTTCGCGGGTGGAAGATTTAGTCGCGAAGGGTACACAGAGATTTTTGTGGCTCAGCTCGCGACTCTCTCACGGGTAGATCTTCCAGTCGCGAAAAACACTTAGAGAAATTTTCAAATTTCTTACCTTCACAGTGTTTCGCGGCTTACCCTGGCGACTTTACCTAGTCGTGAAAAACGCGTGTTTTGCGTTTTACAGACAGTTTTTTAAATTTTTTTTTCAGTTTTCCCTCGAACTTTAGTGACTGTTCATTGTCTTCCCCATTTCTCTCTCTCAAACACTCGGTATCTCACTTGAAAAAGCTTCAATTTTTGCATCATGTCTTCATCAAACACCAAGAAAAAGGTATGGGTTATTTCTATCTTACTTCATTGTACTTGGTTCAAGTATTCTTTTGATGTGTGATGTGGTTCTGTTTTGTTGAGTTTTAATGGGTTCGAACTTTGTTTGAGGGTTTGTGAGTTTTGAGGTTTGATGTTCTTGCCTGCAATATGTCTCTCATTCTTCATGTGCTATATGTTGTGGTTCATGAATGTGTTGCATCATTCATATCATGTTCTTGGCATTTTTTCATTTGTGAATTTGTGATTCACATTGCAATTTTGACTCTAAGTGGTTACTGTTATTCATCATTTCTGTGTGCCTAAGTCTTTTGTCTGTGTTGCCTATGTCTCCTTGGTGTTAAAACTTGTTCATTTTTCTGTGATTCTGTGAAATTTTTTTTCACACTCTTATGTCTGGATCTAATCATACTAATGTGTGTATCCTATGGCATTGCATTTGGTTCTCTATGTGTGTGTGTGTGTGTGTGTGTGTGTTTTTTTTTTTTTTTTTTTTTTTTTTTTTTTTTTTTTTTCAGTTGACTCGTTGTTCTTCCAAGGGCAAAGACATTGTAACCAACGACTCGTCAACCCCGGTTGCTAAACGAACACGACGGTCATCTAAGTTATCTAGGGACTCCTCCTTAGAAAGATTCAGGACTCCTACTGACTCAAAAACCTACACAGACATCTTCAAAGAGTCTACTCCCATTGTGGAAAGAGTTGTCAAGTTTGATACTCTAGGGACAACATTATCCCTAAGGTCTTTGAAGAAAGAGATTGGGCTGACTTATTTGGAAACTTTGAGGATCCAACTGAAGAATTGGTCAAGGAATTCTTCTTAAATGCCAGATACACAGGAGTCGAGTTGAAATGCTGGGTACGTGGAACAAAATTTACCATAAATGCAGACTCCATTGCTAAGGTTCTTCGCATCACCAGACCAAAAGATGGGATCGAACTCCATACGATGACCGGGAACTTCAAGCACAAGACATCCTTCATGTTCTTGGGAGTGAACATGAAGTGGGAAGCACGAGATCATCTATAAGCACTGCATTGTTTTCACCTGAACTGACAACCTTGAAGCTGATCATGTTCTCCAATCTCTACCCACTATCAAATACTGCCTTCATCAATCTTGGAAGGGCTAAATTTCTGTGTGACCTCATTATCGGTGCTCCGATTGACATCTGTGCTCACATATTCCAGATCATTGGGAAAACAGCAGCTTGTTTTGCAACACGAACAATTCTTCCATTCTGGAGTTTAATCATGAAGATTGTACTTCGTGAAGGTGTTAGTCCTTCATCAAATGAGACAACCCTGCCTCGCTCATGTCTAATATCACTGTACACTCTCCAAGCAAGCAAAAGTCACTCCTCCAAGAAACCTAAGACTGAGCCATCCACACAGGCATCTCCATCTACTCCTACTATAGTTACTCCTGCACAATCAGCCGACACCTCCATTGACATCTGTGCCCATATTTTTCATATCATAAGGAAGATAGCAACCTGAACAGTAGCCCGAGGATGTCTTCCATTCTGCAGTCTCATTATGAAATTCATTTTAAGTGAAGGTGTTACTCCTCCCTCAGTTGGGAACATAATTGCTCGTCCTCGACCAATCTCTATGTTCACTCTACAAGCTAGTAAGAGTCATTCATCCAAAACTCCGAAGAGTGCACATTTCTCTCCTGCTACTCCTTCTACTCCTGAGTCAGATTCACATGTACATGCCCCCCATGTATCACAGCAACCGAGCACTACACAAGCACAGTCTGCCCCTCAACCTGATAGGTTGGAGATGCTCTTTGAGAACCTCCACAAGCGCCTTGAGGAGTTGGAAAAGACTCTCAGTGATGGCCACAGAGAGCAATCATAGAGATTGGTAGTCATGCAGGTCCAGATCAATGTTTTAGCAGCTCAAGTTGATGGTATTTTCACCAAGTTACAACAGTGACCCTTTGGCCATTCCGGTCAAAAAGGGGGAGATTTTGTGGGCTAGCACTTGAGGGGGAGTGCTTATTTGAGGGGGAGTCTCATAATCCTTATTTTTTGGTTATAGTTGTGTTACTTTGGTTTGGATAACTACTGCTGTTATAGGTTTGATACACTGTGGTTTAACACCTTGGTTTATCTGATGATTTTATTCAGTTTATTCAGCATTACTTTTTATTGCCTGTACCCATGTTGCTTTTGTAAGCTTTAAGGATTTGTTCTTAGGCGCTTGTAGGCCCTTGTGGTTTGTGCCATGCTTTATGCAGGCTTTGTGCGTTGTTTAATCAATACTTTTAACCTAATGCTATGCATTCCTTTTAAGTACTGTCACTCTTGTGCCCTTGTAGGATTTTTCCTAGATGCACATACTTCTTGTACTGTGCATTGGTTGAGTGTTGGTTATTCAAGTGATTTGCCTTATGTTTGTCATCTTGAATGTCCGGATGTTCATTCCAAGTGTGAATGAGCATTGTGATCACTTGGGTATAGTGATTACCTGTTTTGGTCTTGCCATGGTTTATTACTTTACTTCATTGTGCTTGATCGCATTATGCTTGCTCCATTTGCATTACAAGTTTTCCGCATACAATGAACTTATTGTGTTATTGTGTTTCAGGAGTTACTTGTTCTTATGGTTCTAAAGCTTCGCAGATTCTAGAGTTAGGTGTGAGTGAGTTTTCCAACTGTTCCCAACTCATGCGTTAAGTCTAGAGTTTGTTTTAAAGTTTTGTCACGGAATAGCCAAAGGGGGAGATTGTAAGGTTCAAAATTTATCAACCATCTTGTTGACTTTATTCCGTGCCAATTTGCTTGTAATTTAGCATTTAGTAACCCTGTAATTAGGTGGGATTATTGTAAGGGTAGTGTGTGAGAAGATGTGAAGAAAAGCTCAAGTATGTGCAAAGAAGCAGAGCTTCACGGCTAGGACTCGCGGGTGGCTCGTGACTGGCAAGCCGCCAAATGTAGGCACGTGAGATGCACACAGGGAAGCTGAAGGGTCGCGCCAGCTGTCGCACTATAGGACAAAAGTCTCAGGCTGGCCAGGCCATTACGTCGCGACTTGAACTCGTGACTTGGACAAGCCGTGAGACCAAGCCGCCAATTTACCCTGTTTGACAAAAACTGTCTCTTCGTATTCTTTTCTCACTCCACTATATATAGACCCTTATACCCACGATATTGAGAGAGCTTCCAGAGAGAATTTTGTAAGAGAAACTCTAGAGCAAAACAAGATTGCCTCATCCCCAATCTTTACCTTAGAGACTCTACAAATTCCTCTACTCTCTTCCTCTCCATTATCATACCCTTGAGAGGTCATTTACCAAATCTTTATCTCACCACACCCACGTTTGTGAGAAGGCTCATTTGGTGCTAAGCGAAGCAGTTTGGAAGGACCAATATACATTGGTTGATGCTATGGTCTAGTAGCAGAATCCGGGAAGCTAAAGAAGAAATATATTTGGCGTAACCTTGTTGGAGCAAGAAGTTTGGAGGGCTTAGGCACTTGGGTAGATTAGGCTTGGAGGGTCTTCTGCTGTTCATGTATCCCAACTACATTCTTTAGTGGATTATTTCACCGCTTGGAGGGCAGCAGAGAGGTTTTACGCCGATGACTTCGGTTTCCTCTTCGATAACATATCGTGCGTTGTCCGTGTGTTTGCATCTTCCTTCCCTTTATCTTTGCCTTATATTTACTGCTGTGGATGTGTTTATATTTGGCTTAGATTGTTTATCAATTCTGTTATAAGCTTGTTTTTATGTTTCGCACATTAATTGTTTGATATAAAACTTGAATTGGTAATTTTGTAATTTGGGGTCTAAACGTTCAAGGGTGTTTCATACCCATTTTGAATTTTCAACTCAACTGGTAAAATATTTTATAGTTGAATAAGAGATCTGAGGCATTTAACGAAATGCTAGAAGCAGTGAAGCACACCAAGTAATGCATGCCGCTAAAATTAAATTGATGCAGTGACAAGGTGGGCTTCCTTCCCTAAAAATTAAAAGAGATGAATCCTCATAATTCTTTTTGCTGAGAAAAAAAAAAATAATGAGGATTCATCTCTTTTAATAGAGATTGGACCAACTCAAGTAATTATTTGATAATAAGAATAATTAAATAACTTATAAAAAATAATTTTATCATTAAAATACTTTTCAAAATATCTAATTTATTCTTATGCAAAAACGTGACATTGTTCGAAATTTCCTAATTCATTTAAACTCTATACTCTCTTATAATAGCTTGTCTTAACAGCATAAGTCTCATAATGAATGTATTATGGCAATTGTATTTGCAAAGGAGTGTTAAGGTAGTCAATGTCAGATAAATAATAGACAGACATGGAGAAGGAAGCATAAGAATAAGTTTTTTTTTTTTTCAAATAGTGGCGACTCTAGGAATTATTTTTAGGGTGGTCACTAAGAAATTTAAATTATACAAAATCTAATAAAGCGATAACTTGAATATTTGCTACTCTCTTCGTCCCAGTTTGTTTGTCCTCTATTCCATTTTAAGATGTCCCAAAATATTGTCATGTTTCTTAAATTAGAAGTCATTAATTTACTAATGTTCCTATTATGCCCCTAATTTATTTCCAAAACCATTTGAAAAGAACACCAACAAATATTTAAAAAATCAAACTAATTGGGCACCTTTTTAGTTGCTTCATTAAGAATAACTCTTAAAAAAAAAAAAAAAAACTGATAAAAAACTACTCAAGTCACTCATCTTACGTTGTCTTTATCAACTATCAAGTCACTCATCTTACTTTGTCTGGAAAGACAAGAATTGAAGAGAGGAACTCTAGGTCTATTTACGTATGAGGGCAATAAAATATATATTGCAAAACAATTTCACTTAGAAGTAATTCTTTTTTGCCGCCACCATTAAAAAAAAATTTAGGTTTGAATTGGCGCCAATAAAATTCCTAATTTAGAGCATGGTTTTCAAACTCGGACTGTTCAAAGAACCGAAAAAGAGAGAGGTTCAAGGTTTTTAAGATCAGACTGAGATTGAACCGTAATGACGTCAAAATTGATTTAATATTAGTTAAAATACAAATAAATGTATTAAATGTATAAAAATATAAAAATTTACCCTTAAAAAAAAAAAAAGCAATTAAAACAACTTTCAAAATAATTTCTGTTATTTTTATAAAGTAAGTAGAAATAATAAATATAAACAAGCTTTAAAAAATTGTGTTTATTAATCTTTCAAATAAAAAGCATTTTAATTTAAAATAAAATCATTTTTAACATAAATTTACAAATTTCATATTCATATTTATTGATGTAAAAGAATAAAACAAAAATAAATTTAGAAAATACTATTAAGTAAATAGTGATAAAATTAAATGGATAACAATTAATCTTTTAAAATTAAAATAAATATAATATAAATTTCAAGTTGGACACGCGGAATCCAGCCAGTTTAGTGGTTGTTGCGTTGTACAAAGGGTTTAAATGTGTTGGAGGCTGTTAGTTCTATACCTATTGAATGCGTTTTTCCCTATTTATTTCAAGACCCGTTTTCAATTGCTAAAGAACTGGGTTGGGTTACATGTAATCGGGTCGGACCGTCTGGTCGGTCTGGTCCGGATTTGATAACCTCTAAATCAAATAGAATTTGTCTTTTAGAAGAATTGGGTTTTTTAAATTTTGATTAAAAAGATAAACTAAAATTTGTATTTAAAGTATTCCAAAATTGCTTGGAGCCAATACCCAATAGTTTTTGTATTATGGTAGTTGTAGATTTTTCAAATTTGATTAAGAGGATAAGTTACAATTTGTGCTGTGTTATTTCAAAAATGCTAATATTGGTAAGGAACATATTTTTGTGCGTGTAATTTCAGATTTAATATTCCAATTTTTTGATAAATTTATTTAAGAGTAGTTTTGAAAACTTACACATTTTTTAAAGATAGACAAGACAATAAATGGTGTTTCCTTAAAAAGTTTGATTTTTGAAACAGGATAAACAAATTGGAACAGATGGGGTACAGTTGTAAGTCGAGTCACTAAGGAGAGCAAAATTGTTCTCTTTCAATTTTATTGTTGTTATTTAAGTTTTTTTTTTTTTTTTTTTTAATTTTATAAAAGGGATTAAGGATTATGCTTGGGGAGTAGAATTAATTTTGGAGTAATGCTACATCCACAATATTTTTACAATAAATCTTATGCAAAATGCTGTTATTGGTGGGTAAAAAAATAATTTTAGTATAGAGCCCAAATTAGAATCAGTAACAGCTTATCACATTAGATTTGTTGTAATATTATTGTAAAAATGTTGTGAATGTAGCATTATTCTTATTTTTGTTGAATCTAACTTTTTTCAATTCTCAAGTCAGGATGTTCAACATTTTTATTAGGGTAGTTGCAATAGGTTAGTTTAACATATAATTTTTTTTGGCAAGTGTATATATGCAATTTTTTGCAAGTCAAGGTGGTCCTATGACCTCCCTGGCTTGCATGTAGAGTCGTCAGTGTTTTCAAACGGTGTTTTAAAAAATTTGGTACCACCTAGTATCAACCCAAACCTTAGGAGAAGTATTTTGTATTAACCCTAAAATTTAAAAATTATATATATATATATATATATGACAATTTTCAAGTGAATTTTCTCATATTCTTATTAGCGAAAACATCATTTCAGTCTTTACATTTTTTGGTTTAATCAATTTCGTCCATAAATTTTGGTAGCAGTCAATTTGAACCATGTTATTTTCAACTTGTAGTCAATTTTTGTTAGTGTGTTAACGGTAGAGATCAAATTAATTATACGTTGAAAATAATAAAGATCAAATTGACAGTTATCAAAATGTAAAGACCAAATTGATAATGACTCCAAAATATAGGGACCAAAATGATATATTTGCCTTTTAAATTTAACTTGACCAATTCCTTTCTAACCTGATCGATATGCAACCAATAACTCATACTTAGAAATCCAAATTACTATAATTAATAATGACCTGTTTTTTTAACATTAATATGCATGGAATGATCTATACATTGAGTTTTAGTTACAATATATTAAAAGAAAGTTATTTTGACTTATTTTCCATTTTACATAGGCTTATTTTTACCGAAATTTCAACCTGGATAGTAACTAGAAGAATGTTGATAAATGATTAAAAAGAGAAATATCTTTACTGTTATATATTGGTGGCATTTTATAGGAAATATGATAGTCACATTTGTGTTTATAATCCAAAAAGACTAGTCAAGTTGCAAATAAGGCTCATTATACTTTTTATAAATCCACATCCACCTAATAAACACCTTATGGGACTCAAACTCAATACATACCCGCATAACACACTCAAACAATCCAATCCACACAATTCTTCTAGCATCTCCAGCAACTCTTGTTGTTTTCATGAAAATGTCTAAGGTTCAAATCTTCTCACTCCCAACTATGGAACTATAAGTCATTTAAAAAAAAAATTTATTTATTTGAGAATTATTTTAAAACAACTAAGTATATAAAACTACAATATTTGACCACATTAGAAAAAGAAGTAGACATATATATATATATATATATATATTTTTTTTAAATTATTTTCCTTTGTTATTCACTTTTCTTTCTCCTCACTATGATGCATTTTCTCATTAAATTTAAAATTTTTTAGAAAAAACAAACACACAATATATATAGGGCAAAACTTAGGTATAGTACTTAGGTTCTGTTTCTTAGGTTCCCCCTCTTAAGATTTAACCATGTGACTTTTTTCTCATGAATAGGAAGTGTATTTTTCGTTAAGTATAACTACATGACTAAATCTTAAGAAGGGAACCTAAGAAATAACACTTAAATACTGTGCATAAGTTTTGTCCATATATATATATATATAACCAAAATGTATTGCTCAAATATTTTATTTTTGTGATTATGTAAAACATGAACAACAAATAGTTTAATTTTCCAGGTTATGGTTTTTGAGTTTATACGTGCCTTGCATATGCTTTAAAGCTAATTCTAAACAAAAAGGATAAGAGTTAAAAATAATACTAATAAATAAATAAAAGTTGAGCAAGTAATGTGGTCTTACTAGGGCACGGAAAATTATTGAATACTTCAGGAGTACCATAAATGTGTACACCCTCCTTTTACATGAATTGTGGGTTCCACCATAAATTTAATTAGAGGGACCTACAGTTATGTGAGAGGGGGGAGTATGCATTAATGGTACTCCAGGAGTACCCAATAATTACCCTATGACATAATCACAACTTGTTCAGGTAATGGGTGTTCTTAGGCATTTATTAATTAATTATTTTAAGACATTTTTGATATTATTTTTATGATAATAAATAGAAGAAGTTGTCAAAAATCAGTTGCTTTTAAGTTTTATTATTTTTTCATAAAGACTTTCCTAAAATAGTTTATTAACAAATGCTTTTAGTGGTTAAAAGAATCCTAATATGAATATAAATAAATAAAGGTCGACAATACATTTGTTGTTATAAAATAAAATAACTGAGGAAAAATAAAGTGAAATAGTATTAATTTCTCTAGTTCATATTCATATCTGTCTAGTTCATTTTAAGACAATACTAAAGAAATTTTCAATTTTATCATATTCAATTTCCCTAGGTTGACAATACATTTCTCTAGTTCATTTTATGACAGATATGAATATGATATAAAGTGAAATAGTATTAATTTCTCGTAAATGATATGAATATGATAAAATTGAATTTTGCATTAAATATGGTCATAGTTCATGTGTTAACTATGATAGGCAAAAAACGTATTGACCCATTGTGATGAATTAATCAAATAGCTAAGTTTGTTAATTAATCAAATTAACATGCAAATGCGTGGTAGTACAAACAAATCACCAATTAAACTAAGTATGCAGCAGAAAATAAATTGACACGGTGATTTGTTTATGAATGGGGAAAACCTACACGGCAAAAACCCCACTGGGTGATTTTATGGTCACCAATCCGGAGAATCCATTATTATCACAACAAGCGGTTACAAGTAAAGGAATCTCAGTACCTTATACCAACTTACAGTTGAACCCTTACCTCAATACCCAATTAGACTTGTTCTGTAGTGACAATCTCTCTTTGTAATGCATGACTCCCAGTATGTGACTAACCAATTGCGCGGATCCCAGTATGCGATTTCAATCACCAACTAGAGAAGGGTTGTTGGCTGCAAAGTTCGTCAGTTCATCCAGACGATGAAGATCAAGAAGATGCTTGGTCACAAAACCCTACGATGTACAAACACATTTCACAAGAAAGATGAACTAAGGCAAATTCTGTCTTCAGTCACAATTTGCTTAAACAAACTTTTTTCAACACTTATGCAACTTGTGTCACCTTTGACGGCCTAAAAATAATCCTTTTATATGTCAATCACAGATTGGAAGAAAAACAAACCATAAATTATGAGTTTCATAAACCTCGACAGATACCTATCTGTCGAGCTGTTGTCGAGCCACGAGATTTAGACAGCTCTAAGTCTCGATAGATTGCTACCTGTCGAGTTAGTTGTTGAGCTTTAATGAATAGCACTTTCTACACTTGAATCTTGGATAGACTTGCATGTCTTTAACACTTGAACTTGAAATAAGGTTTCTTGAAGCATTAAACACATCCTAGATCTACCCAAATACAAGTAAAGTGCATTTTGTCAAAAGATTAGCCAATTACATAGAATAGTGACATACGTTCCTAACATGTGAAACACATATGTCCTAACAATCTCTCCCTTTGGCAATCCGTGACAAAACCACAACAAACAAATGAGATATGAGAGAAGTCATAAATCACTCAACTTATATTCACTTGTTGAATACAATAAAATCTATCCTAACACAAACTCTTGAAATTTTTTGCAAGAATAGAGTTCATGGGAAGGTAGACTTTGACAACCTGTATTTCTGAAATACTTTAAATAAAACTCATCAAGGCATCTTTGTGTGAAACAGAAATAATAGATTGCATACAAGATATAAAAAAACCATGTGTATAAAGAAAAAAAAAAAGAAACAACACATGCAAGGATAGGTGAAAAGCATACATCAATATATATAAAGAATATAAGTACAATGTATGTCAAAATGGTCACAAGACCCATGTACAAGATATAATGTATCTAAAAAGTAAGAGAAAAGAAAAAGGATACATCAAATCCTCACTACATCCCTCAGTATCAACACTCCCCTGATAACGCCTTAAAATGTATACTTGTTATATATTTATGTGGGCGTTATCTCCTTATTACTATGCTTAATTTATATAATTAAGCCATGATTTGCACTAGTTCCTATTATTTATCTTCACATATTTTCTTGAATAAGATGCTATTTATTGTGTGTAATTTTCTACTTTCAGGAAATCATGTGAGAAAGATGAGTTTACAGGAATTTATGAGAGAATGGAGGCCAAACTAGAATTAAAGTGAAGCTAAAGGACCATGCTTAAATGTCTACGAAGGTGCAGCTAGAGTGCTTGGATCGTCCACCATGACTGGAAGCTTCAAATAAGGAAAGAAATCAAAAAGACAGAATTTGAAAAAGAAAAATTTGATTTGAGCACTGATCAGTATTTCGGGTGTATTTCCCTCCTCAAAAATCCAATTGACACAGGACTAGATGGGTTGGAACCATGACTTAAATATCTACAACTTTCCAGTTTTGAGTTTTCCCAAATTCTCAATTTTTGAATGCCGAAATTAACTCACAAATTACTACTGTAAACTTGGATGGAAATTAAAATAGTAAAAGTTTTATTTTCTTTGGACACTTTTGATGTTAGGGTTTTGGAGGGAGGCTGGTAGAACAAATTTTAGAGAGAAAAAAATTGTATTTTCCTTTCTTTAATGGCAGCCTAAACTCTTTGCTAGGGCTAGGGGTTATGTTTCTTCTATTCGGTATGAATATTCAATGTGATTCTCTCTAAGATTTTAGACAATAACATATTTGATTGTTCAATTAGATTTCTTTTGATGTATTAGTTCTTCCATGCTTTCAATAAGTTCAATCATATTTTTCTTATTGTTTAGATGAATTTCTAATAGTTTCAATTAGAAATCACGTTTTAAAGTGAATGAGTTTTTCTGAAAACTTTTCTAACCTCATTATTAATCGAGGTTATCATGTGTTCTTAAATTGTCTCAGTTCAACCGAATCATAAGTTTTTAACTGTATAAGAACAATCAATTATGAAATATATATTTTCTTAGATCACAAAGAATCTCATATCAATATAGAGAAACACCCCGATGCCCTGGTATTTACATTATTGATTTAAATCAGTTTTTATTATTATTCTTGTTAACAATCACCAAGAAAAAGTACTTTTCTCCTTCACCCAAATTGTTGTTTAATTATATTGTCTTTGAATTTACCTTGCTCCTTGTGGTTCAACCTCGGTACATCGAGAATTATATTGCTATGATCTCCTGCACTTAGGAGTGAGTAAGCATCCCCCTAACAAAAATCTCCTATACTAACTAACTCTCCCCCTAACTATGACTACTCTCATAACCAAAACTACTTCCCCTTTTTGTCACGAGTGACAAAGGGTAAGAGTGTCTAGTAGACATCTCATCAGCACCGGAAGAGCTAGCATCGCCATCGGAAGCAGTAGCACCATCATCATCATCTTTATCCTCAGAAGCCTCTGGAGTAGGTGGAGGAGAAGCAACGAAGACACCCATGACTGCCTGCTGTCGTGCAATACGACCAACACGGGTATTCACTTGACACAACTCATCATTGAGAGTGTTAAGGCGAGCATCCATGTGCTGAAGCTGTGCCATGATGTCCCCGAAAGTCACACCGCTCGAAGAAGAAGAGGAAGCAGATGTGGATAGAGCCGAAGGAGTGGGAAGAATTGCTGACTCGGACTGCCTCGAAAGAAGCTATGCCTCGCTCCGTTTAATGGTAGCGGCATCTATAGCACGCATGACAGGAAAGTGGTCGGACATGGTAAAGGGAACAGAAAAATGGCGTAAGATCATCGTGATAGCCGAAAGGAAGATGAGTTTATCACGGGTCGCCGAATCCCTATACACATCTATGATAGAAAGAATGAAATGAGAAGGAAAATCTATACTAAAATGCTCAAGAAGGGAAAGCAAAAACCGAGCACGGGGCTCTGTGATAGAGTTATAATGAGATAGGGGATGAAGAACAAAAGTCATAACCATGTTAAAAACCCGAGGGCCTTTAGCAAAGCCCGAACAGTAAGTGAACTGGCGCTCATCCTAATCAGAAGGGCGCTCACAGAAAGTAGAAATAAGCTCATCTTTAGACATTGTTTTAAGACGATCACAGCCAGGGTAGTCAGGATTCTTTACCCTAGGGACACGGAGCACATCAGAGACAATCTCTGGTGTGACAACAATGCGCATATCTCGAACGCGAGTAGTGAAGAGAGGTACTAAAAAATCAAATCCATGCATGTTGGAGTAAAACTCCTGGATCAGCACGGATGGACATGTGACCGGGACGTCACACAGTGACCCCCATTCCTTACTATGAATGACAGTAGGAAAGTCAGTGTCAGAGAAGTCCGACAAGATGACTTGGCTTTCAGAATGAATGCCTCATCGAGAAAAGTTCTCAAAGAAGTCCGATTTGGCCTTTTCATCACAGAACTGGACGTGTGAGGGAGTAGGATCGGAAGAAGTGGATGCTCCAGAACGAAGAGGGTTTCGAGACGGAGTAGCTTTGCATTTGGGTGTCATAGAAGCAGACTAACGCAAACAAAAGAAAGAGAGGGAGAAAAAGACAACCAGAAAAGTCCTAAGCAGTTCAATATACAAGAATATATTGAAAAGAAAGAACGTATGCATAGGAATGCATGAACATGTGACATGCAATAGAAAAAGTATCATGGGCTCAACCCAATCCAAACCTACCAGCACACAATCAGTTTAACATATATAACACACATCTAAATGCATGAAAATATAGTTATAATGCACATGAGATGCAACGCATGAAGTTTTTAAGATCAAATCTTCAAAACCCATCCCAAAAATTTTGCAAAAACCTCTTTGATTTTGAAAAACCCCAAAATTTTCAAAAATCCCAAAAACTTAGGTTAAAAATCATGAAATGCATGAATATGAGGTATTTAGACACTTTCCAAGTGAATAGAAACTTGATTAAGGCCAAAAATCTCTTGGGAATGAGGTTTAGAGAGAGAAAAGCGTGTTTGGGAGGTGAAACGGTTGAGAGCAATCGAAAGAGATCGAGGAAAGTGAGATCCAAATCGTGCTGACCCTATTTATACAAGCTTAGTAATTCTCAACAGATCTAGAGGTGTCAAGAGTTGTCAAGCTTTAAAGAGGGTTGACAGATGCAGCTATCGAGCAGGTGTCCAAGGAAAAAGGAAGCTCGATGGATTGAGGATCTGTCGAGGAGTTATTGAGGGGATAGAAACTTTCTTGATCGATCCACCTAGCTATCGAAAGGTGTCGAGATTGCGATAAAAAGTAATTGAAGAGCTCGATAGATAAGCCAGGTATCGAGAGGTGTCGAGATTGCTTAAAAACAGTTTTTCAAGAAGAGAAAAACACAGATATGAATGCAATTAAGCATGCAACTCAACTAAGGATCCAAACAACATTTTAAGCTTTCAAAAACGTCTCTCAATCAAGAAAAATGTGAGCATAAAGATCCCAAAACACACACACACACACTAAACAAGTCTAACCAATTTTATATTTCAAAAACAAGTCAAGATAGTTTAGTGAGTTTACATTAACACCTGTAAACCTTGTGATGGCCAAATCACATCGCAAGATTACATAAGTGTATACATGTTATGACGATTTGAGATATGAGAAAATCACTTTAACTCACACATAATCATAATTGTTTGATGGGGACTATCACCTTCGAGGTACATCCTATAACTCCCACATCTCCTAGAATACATGCTTGCAATCATATATAAAGCATTTTGATCTTTTTGCTTTTTATTTTTCTTTGCATATTTTTCTTTTAATAAGCATATCATGCATGGGCATATAAGAGAAAGAAAAAAAAAATACCCAATAATGTTAAGCATTTGACATTGCATTTTTGCTATGCCAAAACATGCGGATGTCATTTCATGATTGGTGGGCAACAGTAGTGAGATGATTATTTATGCATTTCTCTTAAGATTTTCTAGTCCTTCCCATAAAAAAGAGTGATACGAGTGTTAAATTCAAGAGATTACTTAATCTTACTCATCACAAACAAGAGCCACAAAGCTCACTTGCTTAGTTGTGCATAGAGATGCTCATCTAAGTTACAAAAGATACAAAGTTTAGAAAATTTTGTTTCAATGGCCATCCAAGGTACACAAGTACCAATGTACACAAACACACTGTTTTTGTATTTTTCAATTTTTCAATTTTTTTTAAATGAAAAACAAAACAAAGCAAAACTGAAAGCAAAACCAAACAAAAACTTGTTAAACAAAGCAAAGCAAAGCATAAAACTAGACTGACTCAAAACAATAAAGCAAAACACACAAGTAATGCAAAAAAAAAAAAAAAAAAAAAAAAAAAAAAGAAAGGGAAAGAGAGAAGAAGTGACAGAATCACTTGGGGCCCTTTTCCTTCCACACCTTGGAAGAACCTTTTCGTCTAGCAAATCCTTGATTCAGCGGTGAGGGAGAAGAGTTAAAACTATTCAAGTTCAAAAGGAACATGAAGGCTTTGAGAAGATCTCTAAGAGAAGCAAAAGAGGATGGAAACTGATTATGGTTTCCCGATGCAATCATACCGTTGTTCTGTTGAGTGGCTAACCACTTATAGCAATTAGGTTGAGTATGACCGGCTACTCCACAGTGATGACATAGATGCTGCTTCTTCTGTTTAGGCTTTTGAGAGTTAGCCTTCTTAGCCCTAGGGTTTTTAGTCTCATTCTTAGCAAGTTTAGGGGGTGCTCTTAAGATAGACTTACCCTTATCTATGTTCTCACTAGCTAATTCTTTTTTAACTTTATTATTCTCTGTTTCAATATTTTTAGCAGGAGGAACAAAAATAGTAGTACTAGTAGAAGCAATACTAGGAAAAGAGAAATCATACCCTAACCCGGTTCGATTGGAAGCAGATTTCTAAAGATTGAGCATCTCATCGAGCTTAGTGCTTAAAGTCCTTTCCAGTTGAGCTTTGACTTGGAACAGTTCTGCCTCAAACTTTTTGACCTTCTCAGCCAAGAAGTTATTTTCAAACCTCAGTGCTCCAATAGTCTGATTGGCTTCATTAAATTTTGTGGAAAGCTCTTCACGCTCAAGCTCCACATCACTAAGCTTCTTGGTGGTCAATCTATACAACTTCTCATGCTTTTCTGAGACCTTGTATAACTTTGCATAGGCTGTGTGAATGTCATTTTGTTCATTCATCTTCTCAAACTTGGACTCCACCAATTTCTCTTTTTCATCCACATCTTCAACAATCCCTTCAGTAGGATTGACAGTGGCAGTGAAGGCATTCAGGATTCCGTCATCCTCATTGTCGGAATCATCCTTTGGTTGGTTGTCGCTCAATGTAGCTACAAGTGCATTGCTTTTCCCAATGGTTTTGAGATATGTGGGGCATTCTTGTTTCATGTGACCGAAGCCTTGACACCCAAAGCACTTTGGTCCTGAGCGAACAGTGTACTGACCGCCATCCCTAGCATCTTTCTTCCCCTTGTCTTGGCTTTTGAACTGAGAGGAACTAGATTGCCTATGGTCCTTGTCGAAGCCCTTCCCATTGGCATTCTTCATGAACTTCTTGAATTGCCTTGTAATGTAGGACTTCATCTTAGAATCTTCATCGTCTGAAAACTCATCAGTATCACTGCACTTGGCCTTCAATGCCATGCTCTTGCCTTTACTCGACTTACCAATTCTTGTTAAACCTAACTCATAAGTCTGCAGATTACCAACCAGCTCTGTCAAAAGAATCTTGTCAATGTCCTTTGATTCCTCGATCGCGGTGATTTTGGTATGGAATCTCTCGGGTAGAGATCTGAGCACCTTTCTCACAATCTTGGGTTCAGGAATGGTTTCTCCAAGATTAAAAGCTGAGTTCATTATGTCCTTGCGCTTGGCATAGAACTCATCGAATGACTCATCCTCCTCCATCTTGATCTCTTCGAAGCTTGTAGTGAGCCTCTAAAGCTTCAAATCTTTGACGGCCTTGGTTCCTTCATAGGTTGTCTGGAGAATGGTCCATGCTTCCTTTGCAGTTTCAATGGAGGATATCTTCTTGAACTCCTCATTAGTGACCGCACTGAATAAGGCATTCAATGATCTGCTGTTGAAATTTGCCGCCTTGATCTTAGCATCATCCCAATCGACCGGCGCTTCCTTCGGCTTAGTCCAACCTATCTCCACAGCTTGCCACACTTTCTCATCTAGAGATTGCAAGAAAGCTCTCATGCCTACTTTCTAGTATGCATAGTTAGTGCCTTCAAATAATAGAGGTATAATAAGAGATTGTCATCTATCCATGACAAACAGGGTTCAAATGGATCACACAACAAAGATTAACCCTAATCAGAGTGTGCCTGCTTTGATAGACTGATACCACTTGATAAGCCAAAAACGTATTGACCTTTTATGATGAATTAATTGATTAATTAACCAAGTTTGTTAATTAATCAAATTAACATGCAAATGCGTGGTTGCACAAACAAATCACCAATTAAACTAAGTATGCAGCAAAAAATAAATTAAAACGGTGATTTGTTTATGAATGGGGAAAACCTACACAGCAAAAATCTCACCAGGTGATTTTAAGGTCACCACTCTCAAGAATCCACTATTATCACAACAAACGGTTACAAGTAAAGGAATCCCAGTACCTTATACCAACCTACAGTTGAACCCTTACCCCAATACCCAATTGGACTTGTTCTGTATTGACAATCTCTCCTTGTAATGCACAGCTCCTAGTACATGACTAACCAATTGCACGGATCCTAGTACGCAACTTCAATCACCAACTAAAGAAGGTTGTTGGCTGCAAAATTCTTCAGTTTATCCAAACGATGAAAATTAAGAAGATGCTTGGTCACAAAACACTACGGTTTACAAACACATCAACTTCTTCACAAGAAAGATGAACTAGGGCAAATTCTGTCTCCGGTCACAATTTGCTTGAACAAACTTTTTTCAACACTTGTGCAACTTGTGTCACCTTTGATAGTCCTTAAAATAATCCTTTTATATATCTAGGGTTGTGAGAAAAGAAAGCCCAAATATACAATCACGGATTGGATGAAAAACAGACCAAAAATTCTGAGTTTCATAAACCTCGACAGATACCTATCTGTCAAGCTGCTGTCGAGCCATGGGATTCAGACAACTCTAAGTCTCGATAGATTGCTAACTATCGAGCTAGCTGTTGAACTTTAATGAATAACACTTTCTGCACTTGAATCTTGGACAGACTTGCATGTCTTTAACACTTGAACTTGAAACAAAGTTTCTTGAAGCATTAAACATATCCTAGATCTACCCAAATACAAGTAAAGTGCGTTTTGTCAAAGGATTAGCCAATTACATAAAATAGTGACATATGTTCCTAACATGTGAAACACATATGTCTTAACAAACTACTAACTAGTGCATGTAAATAGAAAGTCCCCTTGCACTAATAGAAAATACCTTGTTTTAAGTGGAGTTAGTGAAATATGGGCAAACAGATCCAAGTGTGTGTATGACTTTGAGGGACTCAAACATGAGTCCTTCCCGTGTGAAAAAGTAAAGTATACTCTATATTGAATATATGTATATTCTCTCACACAGTAAATAGGCCCTACAAATATATATCCAATATAAGGTATCATTTTTCCTCCAATGTCGTGTACTCCTACATGTATTGTTGGGGATAAGATAAAAAAGGTACAACAAAAACAACACTATTTTCGTTCCTTAAAGTCGAGAGAGAGGATATTATGGGTTCTAATTACACAAATTTATATTTGAACATAAACCTTCAAGTGGAATGTTGAATTGTGAAGTTACCAAGAAAAATTAAAGTATTAAAAACCCTTATACATAATTTTTCATGTAGAACTTGATTTTAGGGTCTTCTACAAGTGTAACACTTAGTAAAGATTACAATAAGTTCACATGAAGTTAGTTCCAAGAATGCAAGAAGAAGACTTTAGTTTAGATTGCTAGAAAAACCAATATATTGAGCCATATTAATTTACAAGTTGTTAGTTTGTTACTTTGGACTTGCAAACAATTATCTTACTTGCAAATAATTAACTCGTATATATACTTTGTAGTACATAGCATTTTTATGATCTTATCATTGAAGAAATAAGAACATATTTTTTTTTTGGAATAAGCACATTAGGGCCTTATCATAGTCCTTCACCCCAAACCTAAAAAGGAAGTAATCCTCGACCAACATCCAAATGTGGAGATTGATTAAATTTTAAGCTTGAAATACCAACATAGAAAATAGAAAACTATTATGACAACACTACAAGAAATCTGGGTTTAGGCGACGTTTCTAAAACGTCACTAAAAACCCAAAAAACATCGCTATAGACACAAATGGTCTACATCGACTTTTTTTTTGCATGACGTTCAAAAACATCACAATAGCGTGGTCGCTATAGGTCTATTGCGGCGTTTCGAAAAATGTCACCATATGTGACTCTTTAGTGGCGTTTTCGAAAAATGTCACCATATGTGACTCTTTAGTGGCGTTCAAAAACTTTTCGTATATAATGTAGGAAAATGCATTTAGTGACGTTTTTAAAATGCCACAAATAATCACATATATAACAACGTTTCAAAAAAGTCACAAAAGCATTTGTCTTCTTGCTTTTTAGTGATGTTTTAAAAATGTCGCTATAGGATTGATTATTTGTGGCGTTTTAAAGGCGTTGCTAAAAAGGATTTCCTCTTACTTTTTAGTGACGTTTTTAAAATGTCGCAAAAACCTACTCATTATTATTTTTTTAGATATTAAAAATGCTATATAAACCTGTTTACAATTCAACAATAACTAACACAAGCTTGTAATAGATCAAATATACCTATTGAACATCAATATTCCACAATAACACGTTAACCATAGATTCAAAATATATATATGTTTAATTCCAATACATGTATCATCTTGAATTGAACAAAACACTTGTCTACCTACCCAAAAAAAAAAAAAAAATCACCACCTAAACTATGACAATATTAAATATAGTACAATAGTTCCAAAATAAATGTGGTTGTAACAAAACACTTGTCTGCCTATACCAAAAAAAAAAACAACCACCCAAACTATGACAATATTGTAAACAAAGTACAATAGTTCCAAAATAATTGTGGTTGTTCAAAACAACTATGTAATAGCTCATGGAGTCCCTAAACACTGCATGTACCGCTATATGCTAGTTTCTTGATGGGATGAAGCCTGTGATCTATAAGAAGTTGGAGATTGATGATCTAAACCGAAACCACCCTGAATACAAATTAAGAGTATCTAATAAGTTCATAAAAAAATCATTTCGAGTAACAAAATAATAGTTGCTATATTTAAAAAATTTAAACACCAAATACATTCTTAAAACATTAAAATTTAATACCCGGCTAGCTTCTGAAGAATGATTTTGTTGATTTTGCACTAGTTGCATCAATTGGGTCACTCGCTCCTCCAAGTTTTCATAACCATTCACTTTCTTCGTAAAAAAAGCCACTTGATTCTTCAACTGAGTCACTTCAGCATCCCTTTCTTGGCTTCTTACTCGAGCGATTATAGGAGTTCTCTTGGCAGGATGCATATTTGGGGTTGGGCCAAATCCCACACCCCGAACACGACCATTGCGCTCATTACCAAACACTTGAGCATATACATCATCTGGTGCCTATGCAATACTTCCAGTAAGGTCGGATGACTGCACACGATTTGAGGACTCACTCAACAGTTCGTTGATTTTTTCCTAATATTCAAAAGTTGAACACAATAACACAATAGAAATTAACAATGTTAATAGATTCAATATTACACTTAGCAAATCATGATATTACTTACAATGTTGCTTTTTGCTTCGGTGTTAACATTTTTACGAAGATGAAGTTTTACATATACATTTGCACGCTCTACAGGATGTCCAAGCGTTGTTACCTAAATTATGGTCATTACATTTATTTAATTAGGAATATTGGTTTCATACAAACTTAAGAACAATCTAATAAGTCATTTACAAGATAATTATTGAGTCATTGCCATTTCTTCTACGTACAAAGCAAAGTTTTTTGAACCACCAGTATGTACATTTTTTTGCTTGGAACGATTGTTCTTGTTTACCAAAGCAAGATCCTACGTTCAAAAAAATTACATATTTAAACAAAGTATTATTTGAATATATTTTTCATGGTAGATATTCAATGTAAAATAAGGATATCCATATGAATGTTCTTGTTTTGATGATGATGTAGAACAATTAAAGCATATCAATATAAAATAATACCCTTGTTTTTGGTAAGTTCCAATACTGAACAAGGGCTTCATAATCTTCAAGAATTACATTTGGTGGTACTTGTGCTCTATTTCCTCTTCCTAAGAAATACTTCTTTTCAAACTTGACTTGTGGCTCCTCCAAGATTTCACAATTGTGGACAATGTCCTATTCTTCATTACCTCCAACCTAGTAGGTTCTTCAGGATAATTTAAGATTACAAAAACTTGAAATTTAAACCTTTGATTGATGACATAAGTATTGATCTTTGATCTACTTAAATTTTGCAAGCATGAAGGATATAGTAAGAAAATGCAATCTAATAATGAATTTGTCAAAATTCATGTACAATAAAAAAAAGAGTTTGAAGTGGTTCTTTCCAAATTAGTTTAAAGAAAAACTTTGTTCAATAAATGTTAACACACACTACTATACCACTCCCTCAAAAATACCAAATTTAATTTTAAAAAAAAAAATTACACCCAAAATTTGCAAAAAAACAGGAACTCCAAGTCCAAAAAGTTGTTGGAGATTTGTAAATAGGAACTCCAGGTAACCGAGACTTAGAAAAATGGCCAACATCAACAAGGAGAAGGATGGCTTAAGCATTAGTAGGAAAAAAAAAATGAAATAGAATGGCTTTTGTTTCACTTTCACACTAGCCATGCGAATCTAACTAACCCATCCTAGATAATTTTTATTTTTATTTTTATTTTAAAATAACATTTAAACACGCTAAAAAAAAAAAAGCAACAAAAATCCAAAGATAATGGAAAGTGGGTTTGATGAAGAATTATATATCAGACAATGTTTTGGTTGCCATTTGCAAAGGAGAAGAAAGTGGTAGACAACCAGAGACGGAGGGAGGGGCTTTGGGTTTGTGCTTTCAGGTGAGGCATTAAGCACAACCACCCGGTTTTGTCTGGTTTCTCAGTGGTACTTCCAGATTATGACGGTTATTTCGGGTTTTGATTTTTGAAGATTTGGGTCCTGTTTAGTTTTGTTGTTTAAACAGCACAACACGTATTTGCACAATACTTTTTAACCCATACATATTTTCACAACATTTAAATAACTTTACTTTTTTTTTTGATAATCATTTAAATAACGTTACCACATTACCAAACCACTCTTGGTTTGATATTTGTGAGGGAGTGATTGTGTTTGTTAAGTTTATTGTTGTAATGTGTAAAAATATGAGGTGGCATCATGTCATTGGAGGGTGTAAATAGTCCCTTTTGATCCAGGTCAATTTAATATATATATATATATATATATATATATATATATGTATGTATGTATGTATGTATTACACCAAATAATAAATCAAAGAGAAATAGACTAGGCATCATGATAGTAAATATTAAGCCTAATAATGCGGGATGCATTAAAACTAAAAGTATAAAACCCATCTACCTACATACAGTTTTACATGGAGAATGAAAGAAAAGATGAACAATCATATATAAATTGTACTGACTTATTTATTGATAGAAAATGAATATTATGAATGAACAATTCAATTTGTTGATTAAAAAAAAAAACATCTTTGTTTAAATAGGAATTTCATCATCAGCAGCTTTGAGAATTTTCTCGAAGGCATTTTCCACGCATGACTTGAATCTTTGGGGATCCATGAATCCTTTCTCCATTACGGCGCTAATCCTCAGGTTTCCCATATAACTTACTATTGTTATAATAAGGCTCTGCAAATCCATTTAAAAAAAAAGAAAAAAAACATGTTACAGTGGGTCATAAAATATGATGAATCTAATTGAAAGCAAGGTGTTCTATAATTATTCGTAAAGCTGATTGAATTTGAGGAACTTTTTCACATTAAATCATAAATCATGCTTGTTAATTTGTTCTATACTTTCCGCTGTAAAGACAAAAAAAAAGAAAAAAAGAAAAAAGTGAACACCAAAGATCTGAGAACAAGTGTAACAAAATCATCATGTGATTGCTTCTAATAAGTAGAAAGTTACAAATATCATTTTGTGACTTCGAAAAACAAAATCATTTTTATGAATTGAAAAAAATAAAAATAAAAACAATGAAAGAAAAGCACATGCCCTCTCTGTTTTATGAGGCAAACATGTCACATTTATACTTCGATATTTACGAGATGGATTATAAAAATTAAAAAAAAAAAAAAACCTACAAGAAGGTGGAATTTGGAATTTTATTTTTATCGAAAATATTTATAAAATATATTTATTTGTTTAAGGCAAACTAGGTGGTATATACAATAGATGAGTGCTATTTTCATAATATTTTTACAAAAAATTATAGATGATAAGCTGTTATTAGTTCTAATTTGAATGTACAACTTATTTTTTTTTTTTTCCACTCATAACAATCAATAGCAACTCACCACCTAAAATTTGTTGTAAAAATATTATGAAATGTTATAGAAATAGCATTTCTCTATATAATTGTTAGGACATATGTGATTCACTTGTTAGAAACATATGTCACTATTTTATGTAATTGGTTAATCCTTTGACAAAACGCACTTTACTTGTAATTGGGTAGATTTAGGATGTGTTTAATGCTTCAAGAAACCTTGTTTCAAGTTCAAGTGTTAAAGTCATGCAAGTCTATCCAAGATTCAAGTGCAGAAAGTGTTGTTCATTAAAACTTGACAGCTAGCTCGACAGCTAGCCATCTATCAAGCCCTGAAGAGCTGTTGAAGCCAAGGTGGTCGATACCGTACCGGTACCGGCCGGTACATATCGTACCGGCTGCATACCGGCATCGAAACATCAACGTTTCGTACCGTTTTAAATACCGGCCGTACCGGCCATGTACCGGCCATACTGGCCAATTTCGGGCAATACCGGCTGGTACAGAAAAATGTTTTTTTTTTAATTTTTTTTTTACGTTTTGTAATTTTAAAATTTTTTTTAGGGCAGAATGGTAGCTTATTTGTATTAACTTATTAGTATTATTTGTTTTCTTAGTATGCAATGATAACTTTTAGGCTTTCTATTTTTTATATTGTGTTTTTTTCGTTTTCTTTTAATTGATACTAAAGTATAAAATCATGAATAATTAGTTCTGAATTGAGGAAATGTTTTATGGTAAGCTTTTATATTTATTATAATATATATACACACACATACATATATATATCTATATATATATATTTATTTATAAATATAAAAAATAGCGGTAAACCTGAAACGGTACACCGGTATTGACCGGTATCCGAAATATATCGTATCGTTGGGCAAACTGGTACAGCCACCGGTACGGTATTGACTCCCTTGGTTGAATCCCGTGGCTTGACTGCAGCTCGACAGATAAGGTATTTGTTGAGGTTTATGAAATTCATTTTTTCAGGACTGTTTTCATCCAATCCGTGATTGTATGTTTGGGCTTTCTTTTCTCACAACCCTAAACATATAAAATGATTATTTTAAGGGCCGTCAAAGGTGACACAAGTTGCACAAGTGTTGAGCAAAGTTTGTTCAAGCAAATTGTGACCGAAGACAGAATTTGTCATAGTTTATCTTTCTTGTGAAGAAGCTACTGTGTTTGTACACCGTAGGGTTTTGTGACCAAACATCTTCTTGATCTTCATCATGTGATGAACTGAAAAAATTTGCAGCCAATAACCTTCTCTAGTTGGTGATTGAAGTCGCGTACTGGGGTCCGCGCAATTGGTTAGTCACATACTGGGAGTTGTGCATTGAAAATGAGAGATTGTCACTACAGAACAAGTCCAATTGGGTATTGGAGTAAGGGTTCAACTGTAGGTTGCTATAAGGTACTGAGATTCTTTTATTTGTAACTACTTGTTGTGATAATAGTGGATTCTCGAGAGTAGTGACCTTAAAATCACCCGGTGGGGTTTTTGCCGTGTAAGTTTTCCCCATTCGTAAACAAATCACCCTGTCAATTTAATTTCCGTTGCATACTTAGTTTAATTGGAAATTTGTTTGTGCTACCATGAGTATTGCATGCTAATTTGATTATTTAATTAAATTTGGCTAATTAATCAATTAATTCATCACAAGGGGTCAATACGTTTTTGGCCTATCAATAATAACAATTTTAATTTTACATTTTTACCTGAGGTCCACCTATAAGCATGAAGTATAGACCTTTAATCGGATGATTATCCAAAGACACCTGTTCCACTGGCCCGATCACATTCGAAATTGACAAACTGGAGTTCCTTAGTGTCCCATGGACGAATCTAGCAGCTGCCTGCAGTAGTATAAGAACGCCGAAAGATCTTATAGAGTACGTATTCAAAAATAAATTCAACTACTTTAGAATCATGTATATGCAAATGTAAGATTAAAAAAAAACACTTTATCACCCCCCACCCCACCACACATATATATAATAAATAACGGTTGTTTATAGTATTATGTAAAAAGTTGATTATTTTGAATTATTTTTAGCTAGACAAACAAATGAAATTGGAAAGCATAATTTTTCAAATTCTCTCTTTTTCTAATTTTAGATATGTGATTGAGTTTCTTATAGTTCATTTATATTGAACTTATTGTATTCTGCACTAAATAATTAACTTGGCATAAAAATTAAAAAGTTTAGATTAGACACATGACACAAAATTAAATTCTAATTGGATTTTCTCTTAATTTTGGCTATATGTATATAAGATTTTTTTTTTCCAATATTTTTTTAAGACAAAAATTGTATAACATTAAAATAAAATTACATTTTACCAATATAAACTATACCCCTATTTACATTTATGACTCTAAATTTTCAAAATGCATGATTACCATCCTAAATGGTTAAATTTAAACCCTATCGTCTATTGGACTATTAAATTAGACCGAAAAACATGTCAAGTGTGAGTCACGTGAACTTTGCATACATGGCATCAAATAAACATACCAAATTTCTCCTCTTTAATCATTTAAAATAAAATTATTTAACAAATTTAACTCATATTTTGCCACATAACTTTTGTTTTAAAGGGATTAAAGAGGGTCAATTTGATTTGTTCACGTGGTGCCACTTATGCGGGAATTACATGAGTTGCACGTGACATAGCGAAACACAAGTTATAGTTTAAGATATAGTCATGTATTCTAAAAGTTCATGGTGATAAATTGTAATTACTCTAATACTGATTAATATTAGGTGGCTTTGCAATGTGAAGAAATTGCTTCAAAAAAATTAAATAACTTTTGGATATCAAAATAGAGGCACCAATCCAAGATTATGTGGCTTGCTTATAAGGTATATACTTTATACCGAATACAATCCCCTTTCACCGCCGCCCCCCCCCCCCCCCCCCCTCCCTTTTTCTACCCATTTTTATTCAAGAAAATAAAAACTAATTGACATTTTTAGTAATGTGATACAAAAGCATGATATTAATGTCAAAATGTTATAAGCAACAAGTATTAACTATTAACTATTAAACTAAGTATGCCAAGAATTCTGTCGCTCAATATATATATATATATAAGTAGGGCTTTTTAAATTAAAAAGAAAAGAAAAAGAACCAACATAATTGATTTGAAAATTATCAAATGATTGAAGGTAGAAATAGTGAATTATTGGTGATGAATAAGATCATGAATATACCTCAGGACCTCTAAGTTTCTTCATAATCTCCAAAACCCTACCAGTGAGATAAACACCCAATGAACTTTTCTTCTTCTTGATTATCTTGCTTGCTGCCGAAACAAAGTCAAGTGGGTTTGGAAATTTATGGTCCTTAAGCTCTGGCATTGGTACATGCAAGAAGGCGAATTGGTTCCCCCATTGCACCTCTGAGTTAGGTTTAAGCATCTCCTCAATTGACTTGTAGCCACTCATTATTCTAGTGTTGAACAATACCAATGCTGTGGAATGTGATTTAGTTGATTTATTGCTAATCTCTTGCATGTATAACCGGGTGCCAAGGAAAATTATTCCAGCAATTACATCATTTACTGTCTGCACTCGAGAAAATAAAATTTGGTTGAACAATAATTTTACTATAATTTTGAAAATTAATTGTGCATTTTCTATAGATTTTTATAACAAATTAATTGTCACACTTATTAAAAAATATAATAAAAATTAACAAAATTCATTGTATCACAAAAAATAATTACATTAAAAAACTAAGTCTGTAAATATTTCAACAAACTATATGATGATCAAGAATAATAAATTTGCACGATATATACAAAATGATATCCGCATAAGGTTTTTTTTTTAGTCAAATAAATTCATAAGAGAACAAAGTAATATCAAACTTTTGCGCCTAATGATGCAAATGATCACAAGCTTGACACCAATCTGCGGACACCTAAGAAATAAAGTATAATGACCTTGAAGGCTACCAAAAGTAAACTGGTGAAAGACGTGTATATTTTGATTAGGCTTACTAGTAGTTATCATACCTTTCTTTCATAGTTTGCCTTCTATTTAATCTCTTTGTGTGAAAGATTTTCGCCATGATTTACTTAGGATTTGAAATTTGAACATTGGCATGTTATTTGGCTTAATGGATGATATAGCATTGTGATGATTTGATATGAGAATTTTGGCAATCATGACACCTATTAGTTGCCTCTAATTCCTAGACCTAACACAACATAAATTCACAATGCCCTAATTTGTCTATGATCTCATAGTTGGCCCATTATAATCTGCATTTTTTTAATAAATCATGTGTGAGGTAGTAGGAAAATTTAAGAGTGTTGTAAAATTGTTGTGACCCTAGAAGGACTCTTAAATTTATATTAAATTTTTTTTATTTGTAATGAGAGGCTTTTAAACAGTGTCGTAGCATTGCCAAACAGAATAATGTTTCACTTTTTAAGTTATACGTGGCAAAATTTTAGGTGAACAG
Source organism: Quercus ilex subsp. ballota (assembly GCA_032727855.1). Classification (NCBI taxonomy): domain Eukaryota; kingdom Viridiplantae; phylum Streptophyta; class Magnoliopsida; order Fagales; family Fagaceae; genus Quercus; species Quercus ilex. The sequence continues at coordinate 4,100,169 of CM064917.1, read as the reverse complement.
TTTTCCTATGTGGCAGCATGACCTTAATTGTAAGAAAAAGCTTCTACTATTATATATAGTATTGTAAGGTTGAATTTATTCAACCATCTTGTTGGCTTTATTCCGTGCCAAATTTGTTGTAATTCAGCATTTAGAAACCGTGTATTTAGGTGGAAATCATGTAAGGGTAGTGTGTGAGAGGGTATGAAATTCACAATGCCCTAATTTGTCTATGATCTCATAGTTGGCCCATTATAATTTGCATTTTTTTAATAAATCATGTGTGAGGTAGTAGGAAAATTTAAGAGTGTTGTAAAATTGTTGTGACCCTAGAAGGACTCTTAAATTTATATTAAATTTTTTTATTTGTAATGAGAGGCTTTTAAACAGTGTTGTAGCATTGCCAAACAGAATAATGTTTCACTTTTTAAGTTATACGTGGCAAAATTTTAGATGAACAGTTTTCCTATATGGCAGCATGACCTTAATTGTAAGAAAAAGCTTCTACTATTATATATAGTATTGTAAGGTTGAATTTATTCAACTATCTTATTGGCTTTATTCCGTGCCAAATTTGTTGTAATTCAGCATTTAGAAACCGTGTATTTAGGTGGAAATCATGTAAGGGTAGTGTGTGAGAGAGTGTGAAGAAAAGCTTAAGTTTGTGCACTCAGCAAGTGGTTTGCGACTGGATCTCACGGCTTGCTCGTGGCTTGCAAGTCGCCAAAAGTGGCACATGCGTGGAGCATGCAGAAGAGCTGAACAGTCACGCTAGCTGGAGCACTACAAGACAAAAAGTCCAGACTGGTCCTTCAGTTAGTTCGCAGCTTGAACTCGCGACTCAGTTAAGTTGCCGAGTTCAAGCCGCGAGGCCAAGTCGCCAGTCCACTCTGTTTTGAAAAATTGACTCTTCGCATTCCATTCTCACCCCAGTATAAATACCCCTTATATCCACGTAATGTAGAGAGCTTCCAGAGAGAATTTTGAGAGAGAAATCCTAGAGAAAAACAAGATTGACTCATCCACAATCTTTATATAGTGACTTTTCAAATTCCTCTACTCTCACCCTCTCCATTGTTATATCCTTGAGAGGTTCATTACCCAAATCATTTTCTCACCATACCCATATCTGTGAGAAGGCTTTTTGGTGCTTTGTGAAGTAGTTAGGAAGGGACCAATGGATATTGGTTGATGCTATGGGTTATAGCAGAATCCGATAAGCTAAAGAAGACAAAGGTTCGGTATAACCTGGTTGGAGCAAGAATCTTGGAGGGCTTAGGTACACTGGGTAGATTAGGCTTGGAGAGTCTTCTATTGTTCATGTATCCTAACTTCATTCTTTAGTGGATTATTGACTGCTTGGAGGGCGGCGAAGAGGTTTTACGCCCAGGGTTTCTGTTTCCTCTTCGATAACACATCATTGTGTTGTCCTTGTGTTTGCATCTCTCTTCCCTTTATCTTTGTCATTTAATTTCTGCTATGGGTGTTATTTTATTTGGTTTAAATTGTTTATCAATTCTGTTATAAGTTTATGTTCATTTTCCGCACGTACATTGTTTGATATTAAGCTTGAATTGGTAATTTGTGAATTGGGGGTCTAAACTTTCATAGTGTTTTATACGCTAATTGAACTTTCAAGTATATTAAATACTTTGTTAACAGATCGGGTCAAAATTGGGTACAAAGTTTGAATTAGATCTAACTAAAATAGTTTATTGTTCCTATTATCCATACGTATCTATTCTTTGTGTGTAGGTGAAGATGGGTTAACAAGTCTAATTTTCCCAATCAACCCTTATCTTGCTTCCGATTTAAAGGCGTCATTGTCAACATATTGTCAAGAAGGTGAAGATGGCATGGTGGCTAAAAGGGTAATTACCATTTTCAATAATTTGGATGCTAAAACTAGGGTTGTAGGAGAACTAAACCTAGGAATTTTGGATAAGTATACTTTTGGGGAAATGCCACCTTTGAACTTTCTCCCTTGCTCACATAATTTATTAGACATAGAAAAGTTGGACCCAACTCAAAGTTGAGATTTTTGAACTAAAGTAAAAACAGGTTGACTTGTAACCTAACCTTTTTTATGGATTGGTTTGGGTCAACTCGTTTCACTTGTGGCTCGACCCTTTTTCAAAACAAATTTATTATTATTATTTTTAATATCACATGACCTCAAACATCTAGTGTTTAAAACCATTGGCCCTTGAATACATATGCATGGTAGAGCAAAAAGGGGTGCTTATTAGCTGATAATGTTTAATGCTACTGCAAGTGTGTGTGCATATAATATATGTTATATGTAGACTATAAATAGTGATATAGGGCAAGGTACATATATGAAATAAGAGGATTAGTGATGCTATCTTGATAGATAAATTTGGTACATATGAAAAAAGGAAAATTATTAAATACTCCGAGAGTACCATAAATGCGTACTCTGAGAGTCCCCAGCATAAATTTAATTAGTGAATCCTACAGTTATGTGAGAGGAGGAGTACGCATTTATGGTACTCTGGGAATACTTAATAATTACCCATGAAAGAAGCAGAAAGGTAATGAATTTTTTTTTTCCCAATTTTGTAATATCTAACTCATAACATGTTCGATCTTCCAAATGAGACATCATTTATTAGTATTGAGACACGCTTCATGAAATAAGAGGATTAGTGATTCTATCTTAATTGATAAATTTGGTGCATATTAAAGAAGCAAAAAGGTAATGAAAAATTTCTTCAATTTTGTAATATCTAACTCATAACATGTGTGATCTTCCAAATGAGACATCATTTATTAGTAATGAGAGATGCATTATGAAATTAATTTTTTATTTTAATTTTTTATGGTGATGACATCATGATATCATTAGTGAATGGTGAACTTTGAATTGTTTAAATTCAAGAATCATTTTATTTTTTAAATGTTTTTTTAAGTATTTTATTATTTTTGTTCATTTATTTATTTGTTTTATAAAAAAATAAGGGTCAACCCAACCTGCTTACAACCCATTAAGGATAACCTGTTTTGACTTGAATCTAATTAAGATGACTCATTTGCCTTGACTATAATTTATTATGGTGGACAATAAGGGGATTTTATTTAATGAAAGAGTACTTTTGTTTTTGGACCAACAAATGAGAATAAGCTAGGGGGCCGAAATAATCTCTTTCTAAACCTTGGGCCACAGAGAGTGGAAAGACTAGAGATGGGTACCGATCCAGTTAAATTAAAAAACATACCAATGGGTCACGAGATGGGCAGGAGCATCAAATTCTTTAATAAAAGGAAAAAGAGAACTTATCAAAAGTATCAAAAGAGTTTAAGGTGAGTTCAATACTAGCAATTTAAGCTTTATAGTATGTTAAGATTTGGTAATTATTAAATAAGTTTAATTTTTTATGAGCTATTTGGTTAATTTTTTCCTTTCAAATCTTTATACGCACAAATAAGAATTACGATTAAATTTTTTTAACCGTTCGTTAATATTTATACAAATGCTTAGTTATTAAGTTACATGTAAACAACTATGCACCCTTAGCATGATAATCACTCTACAAGTACAAAGTTCCTATGGGGTGAAGGGGCAAAGGACAAGGTTTATGTCTTATATGTAATTTATCACATATTATGTAATAAATCACATATGTGATTTTTTTTTCCTTAAAATAATCATATATGTGATTTATTTTTAACTAAAGGAATAAAATAAAAAAAGCAAGTTTATCCATATTATTATCATGCTGAGAAATTTAAATAAATATTTCTTTTTATATATATATACTAGTCTCATCACACGCGCGTGAGTTTTTTTTTTTTGGTTTAGTGTCATAATTTTCCATGTATAACCGAATTTTCTATAATACTTTTCATGTAGTTCACACATCACAAAATGTCATAAAGTTACCAATTCACAATATATATAGTTGATAAAGTACTATACATAATATAATTCAACTGCGTAGTATATAAATTTTGTTTATAGGCTTACCAAATTTGAGAAAAATGTTTGACTATTGAGAAGAATTCAGTATATTAAATAGAGAGTGCGGAACAAGATAGTGTCAATTAGAAATAGGATGAAAGAATAAAGAAGAAACTGAAGAAATATTGTGAGTTTTCAGTTAGAGGGATATAATGTTATTAGAATTTTTCCTTATGCATTCCACTATGCTGAGAAAGGGAAGAGAGGAACAAATGAAATAGGAAGTTTTTTAGGAAGTTGCAATTGGTTTCTCCGTGGGTTATTTAATTTTTTATATTTTTTTTGAAGTGATGCGGGTAGTTTTTCTTTTTATAGAATGTGAGATAGTCGTAATTTTTGATAGAAGCACGGGGTCTTTTTTTATAGGACACGGGGTACCCTTTTTTTTTTTTTTTTTTTTTGATTGATAGGAGTGTGAGGTATTTTTTTTTTTTTTTTTTATATTTTAATTTATGGAACATAGGGTAGCTTTTTTTTTAGGAATTTGGGGTAATTATCTAGTAGGGAGTTTTTATTTTGTAAGTTTTTTTATTTTTAATTTTGAGTTTAGCTTACCTTCAGTATTTTTTTTAACTGGACATATTATTTTGTTTTAAATATACAATGGCAAGTGGTAATGAGTTTTAATTTCCAACTTTTATTTAATTAGTAGATGATGTGACAGTCTTTTATTAAAACAAAAAGGATAATTATTTTAAAAAAGTATTGGGAGTAAACCAAACCCTTTAATTTGTCTATTTGCAATTTTAATCTCATTTCTTATGCTTTAGGAATAATGATAAATTAATTAAATTAATGATATTTTTGGAAGTAAAAAAGGTAATACCTAACTTTTCAAATCTTCTTAATATATTGTGATATACACACGTCAATAGTAAAAAGAGAAAGCTTTTTTTAATTATTTAAATATTAAATAAAATTTCAGATGAAAAGTATAGAATACATTCAACAAACATATCAATGATGTTTGGATAATGCTAGAGATACAAATTATTAAATTTTTTTTTTAAATGCTGATGTGGTGAGTAATTATTAGTAAATGAAAAAATGATATTAATGATGGGCTAAGATGAAAACTAATAAAAGGTTGGCTACATTAACATTTTGTAAAAATATTGTAAAATAGTTTGTGATTGTAGCATTACTCTTAATGTTTTAGCAAAAATGCTTTCATCCTATGATCACATTTAATAGGCATATTAGGTCATTAGTTACTAGAAAAACGATATGAAATTGAAATCATTAGCTAATTTGTAATAAAATATGCTGATCATACCACTCCAAGCTTGGCCTTAATGTGTTTGATACAATCCATAGAGAATATCATGTTTGATACCACGATTGGCTGATATTCGACTCCTTCAGCCCCAGACCTTATCGGTGTTCGATCATCTTCGACCAATGTACTCTTTAACATGCTCCAACCAAAATCAGATACAGAGTTAAAGATGAAGGAACAAAGTTGAGACACTCTTCCACAAACACTTTCTCTGCCACTTTCTGGCTCTGAGCGTTGGTGAGAAGGAAATGTTAAGGGAAGAGAAGGATTATCAGCCCTTTGAAGACAAGAAAGAAGTGCACCCATGAGAGAGTAGCCATCACCAAGCGCATGGTGAAGCTTGAATATGATAGTACCAGCTGCATTGCTTGTTGGATATTTAACTATGTGAATTTCCCATAGTGGTTTGTTTTGTGAAAAATGCTCCATTGCAATGTTTGATATATAATCTTCAAGATATTCATCATATGATGTGGGTAACAAGCCAGTAGGGAAAACAGGAAAATTAACGTGCTCTTCAAGCTTCACCTCAACCCTTTTCCATTGTTTCTCACCTTTTCTATCCTTAACCTGTTCACAAATTCTCACTACTTAATGCCAGTTTTAAAGGGATTAATGTAAGAACCTTAAGAAGCAGCATCTGAATACCGATTTAACCTTCCATGCATTTATGTTTGTGTATTTCATAAAAGAGGAAAAAGAAGACAGAATCATATTTTTTTTCCAAGAAAAACAATATTGAGAAAAGTAGATAACATCACCATGATGGAGGAGAAGCGTGTATTGATGGGCAGGAACACATCATTGAGCAATGATATGGCACGCGCTTCGTTGGTTTCAATTGGTACCTCACTTTGCATGACACCAATAATAGATACTGACAGCACAGAGCTGTTGAAGTATTGTGCATTAGGACTCGCAGGCTCTAATCCTTCCGTCAGCTCCATTTTAATCTGACAACAGTTTAGTCGCAGATTTGTGGCGTTAAAAGATTAGCTAGAATGTTATATTTATATTAGAAATTTAGAGCACTGACGATAAGTTCCTACAGAAAATAACTTGAAAAAGTGTTTGGCTAAATTACAATTTAATCTTTATATTTCAGTAGTGATTTGAAATTAGAAAAATTCTTATTTTACATTGTGTAAACTTATACAGTAGACCTATCACTTTTTCTACACTACTTACAATTTGTTATGTGAACATCTATAATTAATAAAAGCTGTAATTTTTTATGTGGTTCTAAAATTTTTAAGAAATATAATAAAGAATAGAAGAAATTTATATTGAAGTTACATCCAACTACCGGATGGAGAAATATAATGAAGAACAGAAGAAATTTATATTGAAGTTACATCCTACCATCGGATAGGGTTATCCTACCATCGGATAGGGTTATCGGTGATAATATTATTGAGGTGGGTCCCTTCCTATCATTAGACCCTCCTCCCTCCTTGTCGTTATAAGAAGCCGATAGATAGAAACTGTTCAGTACTCTTGAAGGACAACATCATTAATGTTCAGCAGTGCTCCATTCCAATAATAGCGGTGCTCCATTCTCCATTCCAATAATATTATACCATGTGTCAAATTTAATTTACTAAGCATCCTAGTCACCTAAGAATTAAAGAAACAAGTACTTGCTCGCAGTTCGCCTACAGCAAACCATTGCGATGTGTGGGCTATCCATCAATTGTGGGTGTGGGGTGCCCTTTAACTAGGGGCATGTTGAATATTGACTCTACATAGTGGACAAATCAGCATATTAACACCACATTTCATTTAGGTAATTCTAAAGTACATTCAACCACTTTAATACCCTAATTTGGTTACAAGCAGTTCTGAATTCTGATTGACAAAACGTTGTCTTCACCCGCGATATTCCTTAATCATTTTTTGATCAAGGCCTTCAGTTAACAGTAGCAGAGTCATCAAGAATGAACAGCCCTGATTAATTTTTTCAGTAGGAATATCGCAGTCATCCAAGAGGGAAAAGTAGTACACGACAATGCTCAAAAGATTCACGAGAGAAAGCACTGGACCCAATTCAGATTTCTCATATCTGGGCATGACCGAGAAGGACCTGTTTAGAAGGTTGGATTTTTAACACGTGGGATTTTTGGATTGGGTAGCATGGGTAAAACCACACTCGTGTAAGAGATATTTAACAGCCATAGAGCGCAGAGGCGTTTCTGATACTGGTATGGATTTTCAATAGGAAGATAAAGATCTACTAGGTAAGATTATGATGAATTTGGTCACATAGATCTGTTGCCCAATAATTTTGACATCTTAAAGTTTCTACAAAATCTTAAAAGTTTTATTTTAATCTTTACAGAGTACGTCCTATTATTGGATCTGCCACAATCACTGAGGTTCGAATAAAATTTCAGGTTTCAATGGACATCACCGGTGGAGTTATACTGATATTTTTTTTTTTTTTTTTTTCAAATTACTAGGATACTTTGTTAATTAATTTTGGCACATGGCAGAATATTAATTGAAATGGAGGACCACTGGATTTTAATGACATGATCCTTCAAGAGGACTGAATTGATAACACCGAAATTTCAGCTTTTATTTTTTATTTTTGTTGAATACACTGAAATTTCAATTTGGACAATAATAATGAAGATAAATGAGAAAAGAGAGAAATAGCGTTACAATTATAGAGGTGGTCTTATATAATGATTTTAGGAAAATTGCTAATCAAATTTATGTTTATAATCCAAAAGAACTAGTCAAATTGCAATTAGGGTTCCTTGTAATCATTCATAAATCCAAGATTCACCTAATAAATATTACCTATATAGAACTTAGAATACACCCACACAACAAACTCAAATAATCCAATCCATACAATTTAAGATATCACATATTAAATGCCTTTATTTTGTAATTTGTCAAGATTACTATAACTCAACTAGCGCTTCCTAGTGTTTTGCATAAAGATGTAAATGGTTCAAATCTTTCCACCCTAACTATCAAATTAAAAAAAAAAAACAGTATTTGTTTTTATATAAAAAATAAATTTTATTTATTTGGGAATTATTTAAAAACAAAACTAAGTACATATCAAAGCTACAATACAATGTCTAACTATTTTAGAAAAATAAATAGTTTGTTTGTTTTTTTAAGAAAATTCTTTTCCTCTGTTATTCACTTTTCTTTTCCTTTCTTCACATATATTCTCTCTTTACAACTTTTTTTTTCCTCTTTTTCTTCTATATCATTATATATTAGTGGTAATTTGTCCAGCAATGTGTGCTTGGACATGAATTAAAGCATAGTTATGCCTAAGAAAACTAAAAATAAATTTTTTTTACATAAGCATATAAGATAAAATATTATTCATAAAAAATGTTTTAAAAAAAAAATTGTTCCCAAACATACATAATAGTTTGCTAGTTTCAAATTAGATTCAATATTTTTTAAAATTTATTCAATTTAAATGTTGGATTATTTTATTTTTTTTTTGGGTTTGAAATCAAGATTTGATTTTTTTGGTTCAATTGAATGGCCGAAATTGAAACAATTTAAAATTAGGCAAATTATAATAACCTTGTTTGAAGTTTTATGAAATCCCCCCCTCCCGGCTCCTTTTATGAAATGACACTCCCCCGTCCTCCTTCTCCAAAAAAGAAGTTAGGAAATGACATTTCATCTATTGAGATTTGTATAAATGCAATAGATAAGTTCATGCATTCTCAAACTATACTACTTAAAAAAGTTTCTTTAGAAAAGTGAGGTGTGAGCGGGTATGGATTTGTCAAAAGCATTTATAAAAAGCTCAAGGGTGGAAGTATCATTTCTGAAAATGTTTGGGAGGAGTGTCATTTTATGAAATCTCAAGCGAGATTGGGGTAATTTATTCTATAAAATTTCATGGTTCAATTTGAAATTAACAAAACTATAAGATTTAATTTTAAACCATTTTAAAGTTCATGGTTTAATTTTAAACTTCTCAAATTGTAGGGTTGATTTTCTCACATATTCCTTTGTACGTACATCTCTTTTATTCTTTCGGGTCACATCATCACCATTGCATAAATAATTTCTTTTGTGATTCAGTAAACATGAACAACAAACATGTATTTTAATTTTTCAATAAAATTTGTAACCAATACGTATTGAAAAAGTTTAAGCAATATAGATTTCCAGGTTGTGGTTTTTGATCATATATTTTAATTTTCATAAATTTTTTATCCAAAACGGATTTTCATGTTGTTGTGATTAGTCATTATCCATATTGTTTATTTTTACAAATTTACTTGTAGCCTTCACTCAATGAAAAGGCGAAAAAATTTGTGTGCCTGGTGATAACACATAATTTAATGGGACTAGAACAAGTTTTGACTTAAGGATATTAGCTTGTAAAATTTGAAAACTCGTTTGATATCAGTTGCGATTTGTCCAACATTATATTAGACGCATATATAAGAACATTTCATTAACCTATTTCATTCAAGTGATCTCACTAACCTTTTGTATGCATTCACTGACTCGTAAAGAAAGGGTGACTTGAATTTTTTGAGGAAAGGGTGACTTGAATTTGATGCTTGCAAAATCAGTAAGTTAGGTCTGTCTACGAGGAAAATTAATCAAGTCCTTTTGGTTATTTGCACTTGAAACAATAGTTTTAGACCAATATTATATTTTTCAATGCAGTCAATGGATAGAAACAACAGTTTTTCATAGGTTTTACCGAATGCTTAATTGTGAATTTAAAATTCATCTTTTCAAAACGCAAATAAATTTTTTTTTTTAAACCACACTTTTGCAAATACCCAACCCAAACGAACACATAATCAAGAACTTCTAGAAAATTTTACAATGCAGTCACTAAACCATATATCATTATTATTCAAAATTTTAAACAATAAATATAATTCTATCACAAAAGTCACAAAAATAATTTCAAGAAAGGAAATATGTCTTAAGAATTAAGATTGTAAGAAATATTGCAAAAATAATTTACTTTTATGATTCTGTAAACATGAACAACAAACCCAACAAAACTGTAATGTATAATGCAAAAAGAATAAAGATTAATGAAATATACTCATAGATTTCTTCTCCAAAAGCTAAATATACTCGTAGAACGGATGAATAGATAATGATAAATGCAAACTTAATTAAGGCTAATGTTTAACATGTACATTTTTAGATTCCTATAAACTAGATTATTTAACCTAATTAATTAACCAAGTGAATACTTAGGTTTATTATTCAGATCTAGGTTAAAACAAAAACAAGCATATCAAGCAAAGCAGCAGAAAAGTAAATAACACAACGATATGATGACCCAGAAAAATCAAATCGATAAAAAACCTAGAGAGAATTTAACCTAGCTATCCTCAAAGTAAAAAGCAAATCCACTATAGAGAATCGAAGTTTACAATAAGACTTAGACTAGTAACATCTTATTGCTACCACATATAGAACTTACTGACACGACGACATGCAAGCTCCGAATCCACGGACTCCTTCTTTATTAGGCCTTTGCAACACAAGCACCTACACTTATGACTTTGAGACTCTACTCAAAGGTTTTGGATCTCCTTAGACGCTGATCTTGTATACAACAACTTCTACGACACTGGATCTTGAGATTTTTCAAGGAATAACACCGGTAGAAGACCTTAGAGTGGTTTTGGGTATAAAACCCTAGATCTACAAAAGAGACTCACTCTTCTCTCTCTGAAAAGCCTTATAAAAACATACTTAGGGTTTCCTTTATATACTAGAAGTGTTTTACTTGAAACCCAATATGTTTAAGTAGAGTTTGGGCTAAAATAGAATTCTGCAGATACGTGTTTCGATAGGTTGGTGCGTGTGGCTGATGGATGAGGTGCAGATGAGGAAATAGTGGTGGGACATGGGAGAATGAGTCGGGGACTCTGTTCTCATGTGGCGACACATGTGACTTCCATTGGTTGCCGAACTTCTGGGTTTTTCTCGTGAGAGGCCGAGGAGAATGTCTGTATGGTAGGTTTCGGTGGGCAAAGGCTTGATTTGCACAAATCTGAAAAGGGAGGCATGGCATGCTTGAGATCGAAGACATGGTGGCGAGATAGCAGCGGTAATTCCGTGGGAGTTGTGTGAAACTGTGAAGTCCATATCTGTAGGCAAGCAGTGTTACTGTGGTGGACCTGCGTTGAGCGCATTGGGGACTTCTTTGCTGCGTAGAGATAGTTGTTTAATGCCAAGAACGAAGTTTGGCTTTAATACCATGTTAAATACATTATTAGCAACGCGATGTGTTATACCATGTTATATATGCCAGAGTGGATGCGAAAAGGGTAGCATAGAATAGGAACATCAAGAACACGAGGGTTACGTGGTTCAGCCTTGTCGGCCTACATCCACGGAGAAATCGCTTAAGGGCTACATCTTTATTGTATAAGAGTGTAATACAATAACATGTATTATAATGAACCCTAACATGAGTATATATAGGCAACTAAACCCTAAACTACTAGTATAAGTAGGAGTGGGCTTGGGCTTATTACATTGGGCTAATATGTCTAATATATCTCTAACACTGTGGATTGTGGAAGTTGAAATTTTTTTACCCACAAATCAATAAATGTTAACACATACTACCACTCCCTCAGAAATACCAAATTTAATTTTAAAAAAAAAATTTAACCCAAAATTTGTAGAAAAACATTAACTCCAAGTCCAAGAAGTTGTTGGAGATTTGTAAATAGGAACCCCAAGTAACTGAGACTTAGAAAAATGGCCAATATCAACAAGGAGAAGGATGGCTTCAGCATTAGCAGGAAAAAAAATGAAATAGAATGGCTTTTGTTTCACTTTCACACTAGCCATGCGAATCTACCTAACCCATCCTAGAGACTTTTTATTTTTATTTTAAAATAACATTTAAACTCGCTAAAAAAAAAAGCAACAAAAATCCAGAGATAACGAAAAATGGGTTTGATGAAGAATTATATATCAGACAATGTTTTGGTTGCCATTTGCTAAGGAGAAGAAAGTGGCAGACAACCAGAGGCGGAGGGAGGGGCTTTGGGTTTATGCTTTCAGGTGAGGCATTGAACACAACCACCCAGTTTTGTTTGGTTTCTCGGTGGTACTTTCAAATTATGACGGTTATTTTGGGTTTTGATTTCTGAAGATTTGGGGCCTGTTTAGTTTTGTTGTTTAAACAGCACAACACGTATTTCTATAATATTTTTTAACCCATACATATTTCCACTACATTTAAACAAAGTTACTACATTATCAAACTGCTCTTGGTTTGATATTTGTGAGGGAGTGATTGTGTTTGTTAAGTTTATTGTTTTAATGTGTAAAAATATGAGGTGGCATCATGTCATTGGAGGGTGTAAATAGTCCCTTGTAATCCAGGTCAATTTAATATATATATATATATATATATATAGACATGCACACACTAGCCTTTGAGCACATGCGTGAGCGCGTGCTCAGAGACTCTTCTATTTTTTGGGTAAAAGTTAATAATTTGCATCTATTATAATTTGATGAGTGCCTGCTCAGAGGCTCTTTTATTTTTTGGGTAAAAGTTAATAATTTGCATCTATTATAATTTGAGATTACTAAAAAAGCCTAAAGGTGTGATAAAAAATAAAAAATAAAAAATCACTAACAAACATATAATATTCATTACACACCTTTTTTTTTTTTTTTTTTTTTTGTGATTGGAAAATGTAGTAATCACAAATTATAATAGTTGCAAATTATTAACATTTACCCCAAAAAATAGAAGAGTCATTGAGCATGCACAACATGCCTGCTTAGATGCTTGTTTTTCAATTACAAAGAATGCATGATTAGTGTTTATTTTTAGACTATCAAAATAAATAATAAAAAATTTACATCAAGTGAAAATGTATAATATGATTTTGTAATTATAATCAGTTTAAAATAGTGTGTGCAAATGTTTATGGAATCTATTATTAAGAAGTTAATGGATCAATGTAAGGAATTTGAAATATTTACATCAATAGAAATTGTATATAAATTCACTACATTAGAAACATCGTAAAATAATCACATCCAAACTACGCAAGCTATGGTGAAAAAGTTGGTGTAGCAATATGTTTCGTTCCCCATTTTAATTGCTTTCCAGCTGCATTTGCCATTAACCTATTTTCACATTGTAAAATGAATTACTTTTTTGTTACAAATAGGAACTTTATAGCATATACAACATTACTGTTATCAAAAAAAAAAAAAAAAAAAAAAAAAAACATTATGATACTTAAATTCAAATCAAGCATATGCTCACTGGGTTTATGTTTTTAAGGGGAGGTTGAGTGGTGTTTGATATTGTTGACCCTAATTCTAAGAGGAGTTACTGATTATTTTTTTAGGGTATTTTGGAACAAAATAAAAGTCCAGTCTAAGAAAGATAACTTTGAAAAAAGAGATGAATGTGAGATATTTTTTAAAACGTGATTTCAATAACTATATTTGAAAGTAGTATGTGATTTTATTTTTTCAAACAAATAAAAAGGATAAATGTGCATTTATTTGTTTAAGAGATAAGAAATAATTGTAATTTATTTTTTGAACGTGGTGTAGTATTTGAAAAGATTGGGATAAGGATAAGTATTTTTTTTAAAAATAAATAAATAAATAAAACCACTCTCCCACTAACTCATGTTTTCAAAAAAACCCTAATTATCAAAACAAAAACCCACCGTAAGTTGAATAAAATTAAAAAAAATAAAAAAATAAAAAAAACCTATCCTTATCCCACGATAACCTACATCAATAATTCTATCCAAAACAAAACTCATCCGTATGTACAGAATAAAAATGAACGTGAAAAGAAATAAAACAAAACAAAAAAAAACCTAATTTTTAGGATATCTGTTTTTGAAAGAAAATAAAAAAGCTAAATTTTAGGGAAATTAAGAAGATTAACTTGGAGAATTGGTGTGACCCCTATCCTTATCTCACGGTAACCTACATCAATAATTCTATAAAATAAAATAAAAAAACTCATCCTTACGTAATGAAAAAGAACATGAAAATATATAGCAAAAAAAAAAAAAAAAACCTCATCCTTACCGGTATCGAATGAACCAGACCGTGAAAATATATATATATATTTTAAATGAAATAGAACATGAAAAGAAACTTGAAAAAAGAAACCTTAATTTAAGGATTTCTATTGTTGAAAGTATTAAAAAAAAAAAAAAAAAAAGATAAAAGAAAAAAAGAAGCAAGCCTGAATGTGAAAGTAGAGAGGCAAATTAGGGTGACATTATGATAAAAAATAGTTAGGATTTAAAGAAATTTATTAGTAGAGTACTTTAGGAATCTGAGAAGTTTATCCATAACTATCACTTTGTTTTAAATTTAATTATTTTTGTTTAAGATTTAAAAAAAAAACTGTGATTTTGATATGAGAATATTTTTTTTTTTTTTTCTTTTTGTTCTTTAAAGTAACCCAACATACTTCCCTATAAAAAAGATTTTTTTTTTTTTTTAAGAAAGAAAGAAAGAAAGAAAGAAAGGACGGACTAAGGAGTAACTAAATGTAAATAGAAAATACTTTTCAAATAGGGAAGAGGAGATTTAGAAAAAAAAAATCCTTAAATGTCTACCTGTAAAAAGTTTTTTTTTTTAAAAAGCATGAATTCTTATTTAAATAAAAAAAAAAAAAAAAAAAAAAAAAAAAAAAAAAAAACCCAAAAGAGAGTTTGTAAAAAGAAAAAGAAAGAGCCTTACCAATATCCTTTCTCAAGAAGCCAGTTCAAGCACAAACCCTCTTGTTTGAAATTTCTATGTCAGGCACGATCCACAGGTAATAAGCAACCTCAAAAACCTTTGAATCCCTAATCACATTCACTCATGGGTAAGTACTTGGTAGCCATGGCAGGTAAGAACTCAAAGAAAGTCAATGATAAACAAAAGAAAATAAAATAAAATAAAGAGGAACTTGCAAAAAATGGAACCTGAAAAGCTGTTGGAGCCTTTGATAAAGTCCGTTTAAATTGTTTAGAAACCAAATCTAAAAGTAGAAGAAGATGTAGAGCTAAACTGAATGTTTTCAATTTGAAGAAAAATGAGAGAAATTGGCAAAGTGTATGTGAGTTTGTGGGTCTTAAAGTATAGGAGTTTTAATTTACATATTTATCCTCGTTAGTTAAAAATTTATAAGTGGATATGATGAGGGAATTTTAGGCATCAAAATTGAGGAATCCAAACAGGGGAAGCCCCTTAAATAATAGTATAGATATGTATATATTACACCAAATAATAAATCAAAGCTCTATCAAAATAATAATAATAATAATAATAATAATAATAATAATAATAAATCAAAGAGAAATAGACTTGGCATCATGATAATAAATATTAAGCCCAGTAATGCAGGATGCATTAAAAGTATAAAACCCATCTACCTACATACAGTTTTACATGGAGAATGAAAGAAAAGATGAACAATCATATATAAATTGTACTGACTTATTTATCGATAGAAAATCAATATTATGAATGAACAATTCAATTTGTTGATTAAAAAGAAAACATCTTTGTTTAAATAGGAATTTCATCATCAGCAGCTTTGAGAATTATCTCGAAGGCATTTTCCACGCATGACTTGAATCTTTGGGGATCCAAGAATCCTTTCTCCATTACAGCGCTAATCGTCAGGTTTCCCATATAACTTACCATTGTTATAATAAGGTTCTGCAAATCCATTATTAGAAAAAATGTTACAGTGGGTCATAAAATATGATGAATCCAATTGAAAGCAAGGTGTTCTATAATTATTCATAAAGGTGATTGAATTTGAGGATTTTTTCACATTAAATCATAAATCATGCTTGTTAATTTGTTCTATACTTTCCGCTGTAAAGACCCAAAAAAAAAAAAAAAGTGAACACCAAAGATCTGAGGAAGTTACAAAAATCATTCTACTTGAAAAAAAGAAAAAAGAAAAAAAAAGAAACCAATGAAAGAAAAGCACATGCTCTCTTTGTTTTATGAGGCAAACATGTCACATCTATACTTCGAAATCTACGAGATGGATTAAAAAAAAAAAATTACAAGAAGGTGGATTTCGGAATTTTATTTTAATCGAAAAATCTTTATAAAAGATATTTCTTTGTTTAAGGCAAACTAGGTGGTATATACCATAGATGAGTGCTATTTTCATAATATTTTTATAAAAAATTATAGGTGGTAAATTATTATTAGTTCTAATTTAAATTTACAACTTAAATTACTTTTTTTTCTCACTCATAACAACCAATAGCAACCCACTACCTAAAATTTATTAAGAAAATATTATGAAAAATGTTATAAAAATAGCATTTCTCTATATAATAACAATTTTAATTTTACATTTTTACCTGAGGTACACTAAACCCATGTAGTATAGACCTTTAATCAGATGATTATCCAAAGATACCTGTTCCACTGGCCTGATCACATTCGAAATTGTCAAATTGGAGTTCCTTAGTGTCCCATGTACGAATCTAGCAGCTGCTTGTAGTAGTACAAGAATGCCGAAAAGATCTTATAGAGTACGTATTCAAAAATAAATTTAACCACTTTAGAATCGTGTATATGCAAATGTAAGATAAAATAATAAAAAAAAAAAAAAAAAAAAAAAAAAAAAAAAAAAAAAAAAACACTTTCACACACACACACACACACACACACATATATAAAATAACGGTTGTTTATAGTATTATGTAAAAAGTTAATTAATTTGAATTATTTTTAACTAGACAAACAAATGAAATTTGAAAGCATAATTTTTCAAATTCTCTCTTTTTCTATTTTTAGATATGTGATTGAGTTTCTTAAAGTTCATTTATATTGAACTTATTGTATTCTACACTAAATAATTAACATACTTGACATAAAAATTAAAAAGTTTAGATGAGACACATGACACAAAACTAAATTCTAATGGAAATTCTAATTGGATTTTCTCTTAATTTTGGCTATATGTATATAATATTTTTCTTTCAATATTTTTTTAAGACAAAAATTGTATAACATTAAAATAAAATTACACTTTACTAATATAAACTACACCCCTATTTACATGTATGACTCTAAACTTTCAAAATGCATGATTACCATCCTAAACGATTAAATTTGAACCCTATTGTCTATTGGGCTATTAAATTAAACCGAAAAACATGTCAAGTGCGACTCACGTGAACTCTGCATACATGGCATCACATGAACATACCAAATTTCCCCTCTTTAATCCTTTAAAATAAAATTATTTAACAAATTTAACTCTTATTTGGCCACATAACTTTTGTTTTAAAGGGATTAAAGAGGGTCACTTTGATTTGTTCACGTGGTGCCACGTATGCAGGAGTTACATGAGTTGCACGTGACATATTTATCAATTCAAGCTAATAGCCTAATTAATTAACGATAAAGTGCAAAGCGAAACACAAGTTATAATTTAAGATATAGTCATGTGTATTCTGAAAGTTCATGGTGATAAATTGTAATTACCCTAATATTGATTAATAATAGGCGGCTTTGCAATGTAAAGAAATTGCTTCAAAAAGAATTAAACAACTTTTGGATATCAAAATAGAGGCACCAATCCAAGATTATGTGGCTTGCTTTTAAGGTATTTACTATATACCGAACACAATCCCCTTTCACCCCTCCCACCCTTTTTCTACCCATTTTCATTCAAGAAAAGAAAAACTAATGGATATTTTTAGTAATGTGATAGAAAAGTATGATATTAATATCAAATGTTATAAGCAGCAAGTATTAACTATTAACTATTAAACTAAGTATGCCAAGAATTCTGTTGCTCAATATATATATATATATATATATATATATATATATATATAAAAGTAGGGTTTTTTAAATTTAAAAAAAAAAAAAAAGAGAGAAAAGGAAAAAAAAAAAAAAAAAAGGAAAAAGAACCAACATAATTGATTTGAAAATTATCAAATGATTGAAGGTAGAAATAGCCAAAAAGAAAGAGAAAAGAAAAGAAAAAAAAAACCAACATAATTGTTTTGAAAATTATCAAATGATTGAAGGTAGAAATAGTGTGAAAGCTCAAAAATGTGTTGAAAACACAAGAGCTGTTTAGACCCCCAAATTAAAGTTATGGCTCGATTGATTTTACTCTAACTTAATACTAAGTGCGGAATAGTGTAAAAGCGAGTGTATAAACAAACAAGCTACTCTAATCCATCAACAAAGTAACACAGAAATAAAATGGAATGTAAAAGAGTAGGGAAGAAAGATGCAAATACAAGATAACATGTCATTGTGTTATCGAAGAGGAAACCGAATAACTCAACGAAAAACCTCTCCGCCGCCCTCCAAGCGATAAATTGATCTACTAGACAATTAGTTGGGATACATGAGTTAGCAAGAGATCCTTCAAGCCTAATCTACCTGATGTACCTAAGCTCTCCAAGCTCCTACTCCAACAAGGCTTCTCGGAACCGTGTCTTGTCTAGTTCTCCGAATCTCGCAACAAGCTCCATGTTGCATTTGCCATCCTTGGCTTCTTCCAATACTTCCCTGCAGCACCAAAACTTCACTTGACACTCTGAAAGGGTGTGGAAAGTGTTTAGGCTATCAACCTCTTAATGGTATGGAAATGGAAAGGTAGGAGTTGATGAAATTCCACAAGCAAATGTGTAGAGGATTGTGGATATAACAATATCTAACTCTCAAGGTGTTTGGCTAGGGTTTTCTCTCAGAAGCACTCCTTAACATTTGTGGGTAATGAGGGTATATATAGTTTAGGCACAAAAAATGTGTATAAGAATGGATAGTCTGGCAGAATAGAATGTCTCGCGGGTGTCTTGAGGGAAGGCCTTACTCGCGAGATACTCGTGAGACATAGCTGCCTCCATCCTAGCCTGACTCTTCACATTCCAGCATGTGCAAGGCACATGAGTCACTTCGCGGGATGCTTAGTGCCGAGCTACCCGCGAAAACTCTTCAGTCTTCAAATGCTTAAGTCTTCACACACTCTCTCTCTATCACACAACCCTTACAATCAAATTCCACAATAAATACAGGGTACAAAAGATTGAATAAAATTACAATCAAATTTGGCACGGAATAAAAGCCAACAAAACACATAGTTGTAAATAACAACTTTACAATCTCCCCCTTTGGCTATTCCGTGACAAAACCCCTAAAACAGACTCTAGACTTAAACGTGAGTTTGAGAACAGTGGAAAAACTCACTCACACCTATTCTAGAAGCTGTGAAGCACTTGCACGTACATACTTGTAACCTGAAACACTTGCACACAAACAAAACTTTCATTAAGCTTTTGACAAGTTGAACACAAGGTACGTACATGAGCAAGTAAAGTGCGATCAAGTTTGTAAACACTATAAAACATGTAAGCATATCTTGATCATACAAAAACAGTCATTATAGAATCACTCCAATGAACATTTAGCAAGTAAATGCTAATCCGGACACGCAATGCAATTAAGAACAATCCCAAGGATCAATCGCATGTCCAACACTTAACCAATGCAAAATACACGAAATATTTGCATCTAGGATACAAGATCCTACTTGGGTACAAGAGTGAGGTACTTAAGACATATTAGCAATATCTTAAAAGTACAAAAAAAATTGTTGGGGACATATTTTTATGTAATTGGCATATCTTTTGACAAAACGCACTTTATTTGTATTTGGGTAAATCTAAGTAGGTTCAAGATGATCATCACAAATGGTTAAATTGAAGACATGAAGATTACTCAAGAACTGCTCAAGAAAAGTGCAATCTGCAGGTCTCGATACCTCCTCGACAGAATCTTGATCTGTCGAGATTCATTAAAGCTCGATAGATGTCTCGATCGATCGAGCTTACGGATTTTCAGATTATAGCCACAATGTTTTTATTCTAAAAAGCTATTTGTTTATGGGTTTGTATAATCCTTATTGGACGAGGAAAGCCCAAGGTTTGTGTAAACCTATTTGGAATAGGAGAGCCCATTAAGCTCCTATTTAAAGGAGGTGGGAAAAAGAAAAACCTAACCCTAGAGAGCTTCATAAGGTTTTCTTTTTGAAACCCTAGCCTCCTCTTACAGAAAAAAGAGTTCTTGCTGCATTTCTTGTACGTCTTTGGGTTCTGTAACCAAGCAAAGTTTCTTGCACCAACATTGAAGATCTTATTGGTGTTTCTATGTGAAGCTGCTACAAATCAACTACAACAATCAAAGGGTTGCTGTGAAGTTAGTCACGTACTGGGATTCGTGCAAAGGAGTAAGCCGCGTACTGGGATCCGCGCATCAAACTGGTTAGTCACATACTTGGGAGCCGTGCATCAAAAAGGGGAACTGTCACTACAGATCAAGTCCAATTGGGTATTAGGGTAAGGGTTCAACTGTAGGTTGGTAAGGTACTTGGGATTCCTTTACTTGTAACCACTTGATTTGATAATAGTGGAGTTTCGGGAGTGGTAACCTGAAAATCACTCGGTGGGGTTTTTGCCGTTAGGATTTTCCCCATTCGTAAACAAATCACAGTGTTAATTATTTTCCGCTGCATATTTAGTATTTGGTGATTTGTTTGTGCTTCCACGTATTTGCATGTTAAATTGATTAATTAATAACTTGGCTAATTAATTAATTGATTTTATCACAAGGGGTCATTCAGTTTGTGGCCTATCAAGTAGTATCAGAGCAGGCACACTCTGATTAGGTTTTAATCTTTGCTGTGTTGATCCATTGACCCCTGTTGTCATGGAAACTCTTGATTGTTTTGATTTGCATGATCCTATGTTGAATGATGATAATGATATTCAAGATGCCTATTGCAAGCTTTATAATTTTTGTATGAAATCTCTTGAATATTCTACAAAATTAAAAGCTAAATTTAAAAAGGTCAAGCTTGAAAAAGATGATCTGATTGCAAAATTGGATGAAGCTAACAATTTGAATGAGAATTTTAAAAATCAAATTTCATCTCAGGTGGACAAAATTAAGAGTTTGGAAGAGCAACTAGTTGAATTTAAAACTGAAGTTGAAAAATTAACTAGTGCCAAACTTGTTGTTGAGCCTAACTCAAAAGAAAAAGATTTTTATGTTCCCCCATTTAAAAAGAATAATGAAGAGTTGAAGGCTAATATTGCTAGGATAGACAATGGTAAAAATTCTGATGTTAACGGTGAAGTTTCTAAACCTATGTCTAAAACTCCTCCTAGGTTGAATAAAAATTCTGAATTTGTCCCCACTTGTCATCATTGTCATATTGTTGGTCATATTAGGCCAAATTGTCCTAAGTTGTCAACCTCTAAGGTTAGACCTCCTTCTAGGAAGCCGAGTAGCTCTAAAACTACTCATGTTTGTCACCATTGTGGTGATTCTGGTCAAACTCGCCCTAATTGTTTCAAGTTGTTTCCTCATAAGCGAGTGTCCAATAGGTCTCACCCTTTGTCTAAAGGCTCTGTACCTATTCTTGGTGAGTTATTAAAAGTTTTGAGCTTTTTGACTCAATTTCAGGGGAATTCTTATTTCTCTATGTCCTTTAGTAATCATACTAGGACATGTGCCTTTTCATCTTCACGGCCAAAGACTCGTGCTATGTGGGTGATAAAGGATCCTAAGACTTAATTGTCTTTTCTGTTTGTCTTCTACTTTAATTCTTTCTATCTAAAGTAGGACTTTCTTTACTTGATTTCTTATCTGCTTTTGAAATCATGTTTTCATGCATCTGCATCTCTCTATCATGCCTTTATGCATAAGCATCTTTCTTTCATGCTTTCATGTTTGTTTAACATGTTTTTGTTTGTTTTTTCAGTTTTGTTTATTTTGTTTTTAAAATATAAAAAAAAAAAAAAATTGAAAAATCAGAAAAATACAAAAACAGTGTGTTTTGTGTACTTTGGTATTTGTGTACCTTGGATGGCCAATGAAACAAAGTTTTCTAAACTTTGTGTCATTTGTAGCTTAAATGAGCAACTCTATGCACAACTAAGCAAGTGAGCTTCGTGGCTCTTGTTTGTGATGAGTAAGATTAAGTTATCTCTTAAACTTAACACTCATATCACTCTTTTTGACGGGTAGGACTAGAAAATCCTAAGAGAAAGGCATAAATGACCATCTCACCACTGTTACCCGCCAATCATAGTATGACACCTATATGCTTCGGCATAGCAAAAGTGCAGTGTCAAAGACATTCGTATGCTTTGGCATAGCAAAAGTGCAATGTCTATGCTTAACATGTTGGGTATTTCTTTTCTCTCTTTTTATGCCCATGCATGATATACTTAAAAGAAAATATGCAAAGAAAATAAAAAGCAAAAAGATTAAAATGCTTTAAATATGATTGCAAGAGTGTTTTCTAGGAGATGTGGGAGTCATAGGATGTACCTCAAAGATGATAGTCCCCATCAAACAGTTATGATTGTGTGTGAGTTAAAGTTATTTTCTCATATCTCAGATCGTCATAATATGTATACACATATGCAATCTTGCGATGTTTTTCACACACAGCACGCAATATTCTTTGCTACTTTTGATACATGTGCAGGTACAATGTGATTTGGCCATCACAAGTGTTTACATATGCTAATGTATGCTCATTAAACTGTATTGACTTATTTTTGAAATATAAAATTGGTTAGACTTGTTTAGTGTGTGTGTGTGTTTTTGAGGATCCATGTGCTTAAAATTTTTGTTGAGAGATGATTTTGAGAGCTTTTTATGTTGAGTGGATCTTTGGTTGAGGTGTATGTTGGATTGCATTCATGTCTGTGTTTTTCACTTCTCGAAAAACTGCTTTTCACTGATGGCTCGACACCTCCTCGACACCTCCTCGATACCTGTTCATCTGTCGAGCTTCTCATGCCTTTTCTAATCGCAATCTCGACACCTTTCTCGACACCTGATGGATCGATCGAGAAAGTCTTTGTCCCCTCGATAGCTTCTCGATAGCTGGTGGATCGATCGAGCTTCTCTTTAGCCTTTTGTTGATTTGTCCCTCGACAGATCCTCGACAGCTGCATCTGTCGATGTCTTTTATGCTCGACACCTGTCTCGCCACCTCTCGATCAATCGAGATTCCCTTGCATGCATTTCATTTTTTTTGTTTTGCATTTTTTTTGTCCATAGCATCTTGTTATTCTTTTTCTTGTAGGTCTATGGTTCCTTGTTCTCCTCATTTCCCTCTTTGTCAATTTTCTGTCTGTCTCCTGTCATGTCTTTTGGATTTTTATGCCCTTTGACAATCGTGTCAAAAAGGGGGAGAAATTTGAGAATTGAATGTCATTCCTCAGGTGGAGTAATAGACTTAGGGGGAGAACTTCATGTTAAAGGGAAGAATGTTTTTGATGTAACTAACTTAGGGGGAGAGTTAGTTTAATACACATTAATCTTGACATTATTCTTGTGTTGTGTATCTTTTGGTTTTGTAACCATTTACATACATCATGTGTTGTTTCTATATTTGATGATAATGTATGTGTTTCACTCTTTATCTCACATGTGTTGTTTCTTTTCTCTCTTTATACACATGTTTCTTGTTTATTTAACTTGTCATTATTTTCCACATGGTACCTTGATGTGTTTTGTTTAGTGCCTTTCAAGAAAGACAAGTTAAAGCCAAGTCAAGATTCCGAACCTTCTTCTTGCAGCAACTTCCAAGGTTCAAATCTTTTAGACTAGGCTTATTTATTATGTAATCTTGAGTAGAATGTATTCTAGGACATTCAATGTACTCTTGTGGTTTTGTCACGGATTGTCAAAGGGGGAGATTGTTGGGGACATATTTTTATGTAATTGGCATATCCTTTGACAAAACGCACTTTATTTGTATTTGGGTAAATCTAAGTAGGTTCAAGATGATCATCACAAATGGTTAAATTGAAGACATGAAGATTACTCAAGAACTGCTCAAGAAAAGTGCAATCTGCAGGTCTCGATACCTCCTCGACAGAATCTCGATTTGTCGAGATTCATTAAAGCTCGATAGATGTCTCGATCGATCGAGCTTACGGATTTTCAGATTATAGCCACAATGTTTTTATTCTAAAAAGCTATTTGTTTATGGGTTTGTATAATCCTTATTGGACTAGGAAAGCCCAAGGTTTGTGTAAACCTATTTGGAATAGGAGAGCCCATTAAGCTCCTATTTAAAGGAGGTGGGAAAAAGAAAAACCTAACCCTAGAGAGCTTCATAAGGTTTTCTTTTTGAAATCCTAGCCTCCTCCTACAGAAAAAAGAGTTCTTGCTGCGTTTCTTGTACGTCTTTGGGTTCTGTAACCAAGCAAAGTCTCTTGCACCAACATTGAAGATCTTATTGGTGTTTCTATGTGAAGCTGCTGCAAATCAACTACAACAATCAAAGGGTTGCTGTGAAGTTAGTCACGTACTGGGATTCGTGCAAAGGAGTAAGCCACGTACTGGGATCCGCGCATCAAATTGGTTAGTCACGTACTTGGGAGCCGTGCATCAAAAAGGGGAACTGTCACTACAGATCAAGTTCAATTGGGTATTGGGGTAAGGGTTCAACTGTAGGTTGGTAAGGTACTTGGGATTCCTTTACTTGTAACCGCTTGATTTGATAATAGTGGAGTTTCGAGAGTGGTGACCTGAAAATCACCCAGTGGGGTTTTTGCCGTTAGGGTTTTCCCCATTCGTAAACAAATCACCGTGTTAATTATTTTCCGCTGCATATTTAGTATTTGGTGATTTGTTTGTGCTTCCACGTATTTGCATGTTAAATTGATTAATTAATAACTTGGCTAATTAATTAATTGATTTTATCACAAGGGGTCATTCAGTTTGTGGCCTATCAAAAATGATACAAAGCATAGAGATAAACACAAATACTGAAAATAAATTGAAATTAAAAGCAGAGTATTTAAGCTTTAAACAAAAGCAGTAAAACTGTAAACAACAGTTATAAAGACTGAAATAGTTTAAACCAAAACATAAATAAAACTAAACCGCCTGTATGAACCAAAGATTCTATGCCTAAGCTATGTCTATGCACTGCTCCCCATCAAATGTGCAAGCTCCCCCACAAAATTTTCTCCCCCTTTTTGATCGGAATGGCCAAAGAGGCTAGAACTGATCAGACTCTAAATTCGATCCTTGCGCCATGGACAAGTCATTGATTTGTGAAGACAATGCAGTGATCTGTCCCTGGAGGTATGCAAACTGTGTCGGTGTGTGCTGCATATGGGAGTCAAGTACTGAAGACATCTGGTCCATTTTAGCTAGTAGGTGATCAAGTCTGTTTAAGCCACGTGCCGGTGCTGAAGATGATGGCTGATCTGAAGACGCTGGAGCAGAAGTGAATCTATCAATCTCCTCCTCTATATCTCCACCCACGTCCTCAACATGATCCTGTGGTATCATATGCACACCTGTTTTGGAGCCCTTGATGTGTGCTGTGCTTCTAGTGACTGTGTGTGCACCTATGGGATAGTCCCTCTGAACCACAGTGAGACCACTCAGAAGTTTCAGCTTTGCATTAGCAATTAGTCCCATAATCATTGAGGGAAAAGGCATAACTGTCCTGGAATTTTGCTTTTCAATGCTTTTCTTCAAAATGTGGAAGATGTGACCACATATATCAATCTCCTTGTGAGTGAAAAGATCGTATAGAAATCTTGTCCTTGGAGCAAACAACGTAGTAAGGTTGGTGACCGAATACAAGTTATGGATCATCACATAAGACAATGTCCTCATCTCTGGTGAAAATTGGATTGTATTCATGGATGTCTTCTTTGGTGTACCATCAAGTATCTTAATCATCTTCATATTGAACTGAGATTGGCTGAGAGGGAGGACGAATCTCCAAAAATTATCGAATACTATCCTTTGTAATTATGAATTCTTTGTGCCTCACCCAGCAAACTATATGGTCTTCTTCCACAGTAGCATTTGAGAAAAATTCTCGTATGATCTCTAAGAACGCAACCCCAACTGGGTTCAATAGCTTGGCCCAAGTCCTTTCTTTGAACACCGCAGGGATGAAGGTATCCTCAAGGGTTTCTAGTTGGACCAACATTTCCATAATAATGGTTGCTCTTCTGTAGCAGTCATTGTGTTATATCAGCATCAGCAGACTCGAAATTGTCAGAATCAGTGCGAAAGCGTTTTGTGGATTTCTTGGTCACAGAATGTTTGGTAGGAGACATCTGCACAATTACACAAAGACCAAAGAAAGACACAAGTGCAAAAACACAAAACTTGATTAGATTCAAGTTAGTTCCAAAACAAAGGTAAAACAACCTAAAATAGAGCAAAAATAACTCAAAACAACGTGCTAAAACAGTTAAAACATGTAAACATAGACACAATGCATGAAGTTAAGTAGCTGTGCGTGTGTGTGCATAGGTGTGCATGTGCTGATGCATGAGGATGCAACACGAGATGCATGAGGTGTGCCCAGAGGGTGCCTAGGTGTGTGCCTAGTGTGTGCATGGCATGGCATTGAGGCACAAAATGGGCAAAGTGTGTAAAACACAACCATTGACCAAAGCATGGTAAACATGATCATTCAAGACCAAAATCAAGCATTGGAACTCAGTTGAGTCCAATTCAACACAGAAATGTCATTCGGACATTCTGTCAAACACTTAACATGCAATAATGCAATCCAAATATGAATAATGCATGAACATGATGAAAACTTGCCTTAATACATGCTAAAATGCCACAAGGGGCCAACACAGATACATAAACAGCAAATGGGACTCAGCCCAACTAAAGATTTTGGAAAAATTTCACAAAATTGAGAACCCCAACCCATTTTCGAAAAATCCCCAAATTTTTAAAACCCTAAGCTAAAAATTGCAAAAAATTAAGGAAAATCAAAAGCAATATTAAGAAAAACATACCTTGAAGTGTTTTTGCAGAGAAATTTGCTTGAAAATTAATGGAGTTTGTGAGAAATAAGACTTTGGGTTGAGAGGGGTTCGAAGAAAGGCAATGTGAGGGAAAGTTTTTGTGTTTGAAAAACTGTCACATCTACATTATAAAACTGAAAACATGCGTTTTTTGCGAGTTAGGCAGTAGCGAGACAGTCGCAAGAATGGCCACTAAAGCTCAAAAGCTTTCGCAAGAAGCTTTAAGTCGCGAGACAATCGCGATAGCTTCTGTATGATTTTGAAGAAATTCCAGTTTTTGCCTAAAACTCATTTCGCGAGAAGTGTTTAGTCACGAAATACTCGCGAGACAGTAGCGAGAGTCTCTGCGTGAGATGACAAAAAATATATTTCCCTTAAGAACTTTTCGTGGGAAGCTCTAAGTCGTGAGCTTCTCGCGAAACAACCTCTGAACCAATTTTTGAAGAAAAACATAAAAAAATGCATTTTGAACAAAAATTAAAGACACAAAAATATAAAATCACTTTAAAAAACATATAAAACACTCAAAAATCTTTTTGGGTTTGATCAGCAAGTACTTGAGCATACACATCACATTTGAACATGTACAATCACACAAATGAGATAAGCATTAATTGAATCAAAGTCTTGTATGTTGTGGGTGAGTATCAAGTGTGAAATAGTCCTTAGACCAGAGTGAAACTTCAATGATCAATTCAATCAAGTCATACACAGCTGGTACTAAATCAAGTGGTCTATCTCAATTATAGAAATGAACATATATGACCTCTCACAAATTGATTACAAATCTTAGAAGCTTTACATTTGGCTTCTGCATAAATCACAACATTTGATCCTTTTTGGATAATACATCTCTTTTTGAGAGCGGTGCTTGAAATTTTTGATATTTCAACATCTAAAATTAGCCTTTGGCTTTTTGAGCACCATACAATTCAAAACAAAAGTCGCTTTCCCTTTTTCCTAGTCAAATACTAGTATGTACGACAGGCTTTTGCAGCTCAATATTTCTTTTCATTTGGAGATTTACATTTGGTGAGCTCTTTTGCAAAAACATAAAAAATAAAGTGGGAAGAGATATAGACACAAGTTTATGCAAGTATCAAGACCATCAAGACTATTGACTAATCATTCATGACAAGCTTGAAGATCTATTTACAACAATCACACATAGTTTTCAAGATTTCTTCCACACAGATAAATGTGCATACATAACAAGCTAAGCTTGTAAATGCACTACTCCATTAGTACGAAGGTACTGGGCCAAACTCACATGTGATATACACAACACAAGTGATCAAACATTTTGAAGATTTTTCAATTTTTATGGGTTTTTGAATTTTTTGAACACACTCAAAAATAGAACAAAAACAAGAACAAAGGAAAAACTTGTAAAAGAAACATGCTATAAATTAGAAGCAAATGGTACAAATTAAATTATGCATGTAAAGATGCATGAGCAAATGTCCCTGAACATCGAAAGTATTAATGTATGGAAATGTTGTAATGCTTATGCATGAGTACCCCTCTTCACCCACACGACACGTGCGTTTGAGGTGATATCCCTATAGGATTGGGTACGAGAGTTAGGACTTTCAAACCGTCTAATGAAGCTTTCCAAGCAAGTGGTGAATGCACCGATCATCTTCATCACGTCCATCACACTGGGATCACCATTTCGACCTCTTGATGACTCAACAGCCCAAGTCCTCTTGTCATTTCTCGGGCCTTTTGACCTCTGATCACTCGCATTCTTTAATGCCCTCAGCTTATGGCAATTTGGTTTGGTATGTCCTTGAAGTCCATAGTGATGACAGAAAAGTTGAATTCTTGGAACTCTTTGTGACTTTGGAGGTGATTTCCCTTGAACCTTAGGCTTGACCACTGATTGGTTACGAGGCTAATTCAACACCCGTTGATCAACCACATTCTTCTTCTTTTCATCCTCTACTTTCTTAGGTGTAGAGGTGGTCACTACAGGTTCTTTGGCTTGCACAAACTTCACTTCCTTGGTGATTTTTACAGCTGAACTGCTTTCTCCAGTATATCCCAATCCGGTCTTGTCGAAGAAAGGTTTTTGATGAGAAAGGACTTCATCAAGCTTTTTGGAGGAGACTCGCTCTACTTTGGCATTGGCTTGAACCACCTCAAGCTCAAGGAATTTTATATTTGAGTAGGCTTCTATCAGCTCTCCATTCACCATCTCTATTTCACATTTGGCCTCCTTATATCGTACTAGGAGACTTTTATAGTCCTTCTTTGCCTTTTTCATCTTTTTAACAGCTGCCTTGGTCACTCTTGCATATTCTCCTGACTTCTCAAGTAGGGAATTGTAGTTTTCTTAAAGTTCCACTGTACTTTCATCTTCATTAGCATCAGATTCTTCTACTACTCCCATTGATTCTTCATCACTATACTCTCCAAGCTCTTCAACAAGCTTACTCAAATCATCCGTTGATTCAGCATGGGCAATAGTCATAAAAGCAGAGTAATTTCCTTCTCCATCACAGCTTTCCTTAGAATCAGAATTAGATGAATCCGAGTCACTAAGAGTTGTGGCATATGCCCTGCCCTTCCCTCTTAGATAGTTTGGACACTCCTTCTTGAGATGTCCATGGCCATTGCATTCATAACACACAATGCCTTGAGGAGATTGAGTATCCCTCCCCTCTTTCTTCTTAAACTCTTTCCTATCACCTTTGGAGGATGAAAACTTCCCTCTGCTAAACGGTTTCCCACTGTTCTTCATCTTCAGAAATTTTTAGAAGTTCTTTGCAAGAAATGCTACGTCCTTCTCCACTCCATCTTCTTTGAAGGAATCATCCATTCTTTCGGTGATGGTTTTAAGAGAAAGGGATTTGCTTGACTTATGAGAAGGCAGTCCTAGCTCATACGTTTGGAGAGACCCAATGAGCTCTTGGATTTTGATCTCATCCAAGTCTTTACTTTCTTCTATAGTAGTGACTTTTGCTCGAAAGCTTTCTGGCAAGGACCTCAAAATTTTTCTCACCACCTTAGTATCTTCAATCTTCTCACCAAAATTGAGCTTAGCAATTACAATTTTGTTGAGCTTCCCATAGAATGAATCAAAGGGTTCATCATCTCCCATCTTAAGCTCTTCAAATTTGGTGGTAAGCATCTGAAGCTTTGTGTCCTTCACTTTCTTTGTTCCTTCATAGGTGGTCTCCAATATCTCCCAAGCTTCCTTGGCTACTGTTATGTGAGAAATCCTGTGAAACTCATCTAGAGAAACACCACAAAAAATTGCATTTAAAGCTTTACTATTAGCGGAAGCTGTTGCAAGTGCTGCTTTATCCCAAGTGGATTCAGCGGCCTCCGGCCTAGTCCATCCTACCTCTACCGCATCCCAAACAGTATCTTCAATTGAACACAAGAATACCCTCAGTCAGACTTTCCAAAAGGCATAATTATTGCCATTGAAAAATGATGGAACATTTAAAGATTAAGACTGGTCGATCTCAAACGGGGTCGAAGATCACACTCAGGTAATTAAACCACAGCGAGTGTACCCGCTCTGATACCAATTGTAAGCTCGAAAATGTGTTGAAAACATAAGAGCTGTTTAGACCCCCAAATTAAAGTTACAGCTCGATTGATTTTACACTAACTTAATACTAAGTGCGGAATAGTGTAAAAGCGAGTGGATAAACAAACAAGCTACTTTAATCCATAAACAAAGCAACACAGCAGTAAAATGGAATGTAAAAGAGTAGGGAAGAAAGAGGCAAACACAAGATAACACGCCGATGTGTTATCAAAGAGGAAACCGAAGAACTCGGCTAAAAACCTCTCTGCCGCCCTCCAAGCGGTAAACCGATCCACCAGATAATCAGTTGGGATACATGAGTTAGCAAGAGACCCTCCAAGCCTAATCTACTACTCCAACAAGGCTTCTTAGAACTGTGTCTTGTCTAGTTCTTCGGATCCTGCAACAAGCTTCATGCTGCATCTGCCATCCTTGGCTTCTTCCAATACTTCCCAGCAGCATTAAAACTTCATTTGACACTCTAAAAGGGTGTGGAAAGTGTTTGGGCTATCAACCTCTCAATGGTATGGAAATGGAGAGGCAGGAGTTGAGGAAATTCCACAAGCAAATGTGTAGAAGATTGTGGGTATAACAATCTCTAACTCTCAAGGTGTTTGGTTAGGGTTTTCTCTCAGAAGCACTTCTTAACATTTGTGAGTAATGTGGGTATATATAGTGTAGGCACAAAAAGTGTGTATCAGAATGGATAGTTTGGCAGAATAGAATGTCTCGCGGGAAGGCCATACCGGCAAGACATTACTGTCTCCATCCTGGCCTGACTTTTCGCATTCCAGCATGTGCAAGGCACATGAGTCACTTCACAAGATGCTTAGTCGCGAGCTACCTGCGAAAACTCTTCAGTCCTCAAATGCTTGAGTCTTCACACTCTCTCTCTTTATCACACAACCCTTACAATCAAATTCCACAATAAATACAAGGTACAAAAGATTGAATAAAATTACAATCAAATTTGGTACGGAATAAAAGCCAACAAAATACATAGTTGTAAATAACAACTTTACATAGTGAATTATTGGTGATGAATATGATCATGAATATACCTTAGGACCTCTAAGTTTCTTCACAATCTCCAAAATCCTACGAGTGAGATAAACACCCAATGAACTTTTCTTCTTCTTGATTATCTTGCTTGCTGCCAAAACAAAGTCAAGTGGGTTTTGAGATTTATGGTCCTTAAGCTCTGGCATTGGTACATGCAAGAGGGCGAATTGGTTCCCCCATGGCACCTTTGAGTTAGGTTTAAGCATCTCCTCAATTGGCTTGTAGCCACTCATTGTTCTAGTGTCGAGCAATAACAATGCTGTGGAATGTGATTTAGTTGATTTATTGCTAATCTCTTGCATGTATAACTGGGTGCCGAGGAAAATTATTCCAGTAATTGCACAATTTACTGTCAGCACCCGAGAATATAAAATTTGGTCGAACAATAATTTTACTATAATTTTGAAAATTAATTGTGCATTTTCTATAGATTTTTATAACAAATTAATCTTCATACTTATTAAAAAATATAATAAAAATTAACAAAATTCATTGTGTCACAAAAAAATAATTACATTAAAAAACTAAGTCTGTAAATATTTCAACAAACTATATGAAGATCAAGAATAATAAATTTGCACGATACATACAAAATGATATCCGCAATGGTTTTTTTTTTTTTTTTTTTTTTTTTTTTTTTTTTTTTTTGAGTCAACTAAATTCATAAGGGAACAAAGTAATATCAAACTTTGCTCCTAATGATGCAAATGATCACAAGGTTGACACCAATCTGTAGACACCTAAGAAATAAAGTATAAAGACCTTGAAGGCTACCAAAAGTAAACTGGTGAAAGACGTGTATATTTTTATTAGGCTTACTAGTAGTTATCATACCTTTCTTTCATAATTTGCCTTCTATTTAATCTCTTCGTGTGAAAGATCTTCTCCATGATTTACTTAGGATTTTAAATTTGAACATTGGCATGTTATTTGGCTTAATGGATGATATAGCATTGTGATGATTTGATATGAGAATTTTGGCAATCATGATACCTATCAGTTGCCTCTAATTCCTAGACCTAACACAACATAAATTCACAATGCCCTAATTTGTCTATGATTTGCAATTTTTTTTTAATAACCCATGTGTGAGGTGGTGGGAAAATTTAAGAGTTGTAAAATTGTTGTAACCCTAAAAGGACTCTTAAATTTATATTAAACTTTTTTATTTATAATGAGAGGCTTTTAAATAGTATTGTAGCATTGCCAAATAGAATAATGTTTCACTTTTTAAGTTATACGTGACAGAATTTTAGATGGACAATTTTCCTATGTGGCAGCATGACCTTTATCGTAAGAAAAAACCTACACTATTATATATAGTATATTAAATACTTTGTTAATAGATCAAGTCAAAATTGGGTACAAAGTTAGAATTAGATCTGACTAAAACAGTTTATTGTTCCTATTATCCATACAGGAAGAAGGGTAGGCGTAACTTGACGTAACTGGAAGGAAATATATTTGATGAATACTTCCTGTACCGGACGGAACGGAAAGGCTATTTGTTGAATGCCTCCTCTCCTACACCAAACGGATGGCCCCTCTCTCTTTCTTAGCCCAACTTTGAACCATCAACAGCGTCAAACAATTGGAAGAATCTTTCCACTTTGCGACGTGAGGTCAAGGCCTTAACAATCGATCTCAAGCCACATCTACTCATAGTATTGGTTCCTCATTTGAGTCTTTGAAATCGGACTCTTTTGAACATCGAAAACAAACAATTCTTTGTGTGTGGGTGAAGATGGGTTAACAGGTCTAATTTTCCCAATCAACCCTTATCTTGCTTCCGATTTAAAGGCGTCATTGTCAACATATTGTCATGAAGGTGAAGATGGCATGGTGGCTAAGAGGGTAATTACCATTTTCAATATTTTGGATGCTAAAACTAGGGTTGTAGGAGAACTAAACCTAGGAATTTTGGATAAGACTACTTTTGGGGCAATGCCACCTTCAAACTTTCTCCCTTTCTCACATAATTTATTAGACATGGAAAAATTGGACCCAACTCAAAGTTGAAATTTTTTGACCTAAAGTAAAAACCAGTTGACTCGTGACCCGACCTTTTGTATGGATTGGTTTGGGTTAACCCATTTCACCTGTGGCTCAACCTATTTTTTTAAAAAAAAATTATTATTATTTTTAATATCACGTGACCTCAAACATCTAGAGTTTAAAACCATTGGCCCTTGAATACACACGCATGGTAGAGTAAAAAGGGGTGCTTATTAGCTGATAATGTTTAATGTTACTGCAAGTGTGTGTGCATATAATATATGTTATATGTAGACTATAAATACCACCGCACACCCTTGGTGCAGTGGTCATTCCACAAGTATAAATGCTTATGGGATGTGTGGGAGGGGGAGGGGGGAGGGGGGAGGGGGGCAAGAACCGGGATTCAAGTCCCCAGGAGGGAGCTTCACACACATATATACTTAGATTAGGCTAGAGTAGAAATTTTATCTTGTATAAAAAAATATGTAGACTATAAATAGTGATATAGGGCAAGGTACATATATAAAATAAGAGGATTAATGATGCTATCTTGATTGATAAATTTGGTACAAATGAAAAAAGGAAAATTATTAAATATTCTGGGAGTACCACAAATGTGCATTCCCTCCTCTCACATTAATTGTGGGACTCACCATAAATTTAATTAGAGGGACTTACAGTTATGTGAGAGGAGGAGTACGCATTTATGGTATTCCAAGAATACTTAATTATTACCCACGAAAGAAGCAAAAAGGTAATGAATTATTTTTTTTCCAATTTTGTAATATCTAACTCATAACATGTGCGATCTTCCAAATGAGATCATTTATTAGTGATGAGACACGCATCATGAAATAAGAGGATTAGTGATGCTATCTTAATTGATAAATTCGGTGCATATTAAAGAAGTAGAAAGGTAATGAAAAATTTCTCCAATTTTGTAATATCTAACTCATAACATGTGTGATCTTCTAAATGAGACATCATTTTTTAGTAATGAGAGATGCATCATGAAATTAATTTTTTATTTTAATTTTTTGTGGTGATGAAATCATGATATCATTAGTGAATGGTGAACTTTGAATTGTTTAAATTCAAGAATCATTTTATTTTTTAAATGTTTTTTAAGTATTTTATTATTTTTGTTCATTTATTTATTTTTTATATGAAAAAAATAAGGGTCAACCCAACCTGCTTACAACCCATTAAGGATAACCTGTTTTGACCTGAATCTAATTAACCGGACTCATTTGCCTTGACTATAATTTATTAGGGTGGACAATAAGGGGATTTTATTTAATGAAAGAGTACTATTGTTTTTGGACCAACAAATGAGAATCAGCTAGGGGGCCAAAATAATCTCTTTCTAAACCTTGGGCCACAGAGATTGGAAGACTAGAGATGGGTACTGATCCAGTCAAATTAAAAAACAGACCAATGGGTCACAAGATGGGCAGGAACATCAAATTCTTTAATAAAAGGAAAAAAAGAAGTTATCAAAAGTATCAAAAGAGTTTAAAGTGGGTTCAATATTAGCAATTTAAGCTTTATAGTATGTTAAGATTTGGTAATTCTTGAATAAGTTTGAATTTTTTATGAGCTATTTGGTTAATTTTTTCTTTCAAATCTTTATACGCAAAAATAAGGATTACGATTAAATTTTTTTACCTATTCATTAATATTCATACAAATGCCTAGTTATTAAGTTACATGTAAACCACTACACACCCTTACCATGATAATCACTCTACAAGTACAAAGTTCTTGTGGAGTGGAGGGGTAAATGCCAATGTTCATGTCTTATATGTAATTTATCACATATTATGTAATAAATCACATATGTGATTTTTCCCCTTAAAATAATCATATATGTGATTTGTTTTTAACTAAAGGAATAATATAAAAGCATAGGTTTAGTCACATATGTAATAAATCACATATGTGATTTTTTTTCCTTAAAATAATCATATATGTGATTTATTTTTAACTAACGGAATAAAATTAAAAAAAGCAAGTTTATCCATATTATTATCATGCTGACAAATTTAAATAAACATTTCTTTTATATATATACTAGTCTCATCACATGTGCGTGAGGTTTTTTTTTTTTTTTTTTTTTTTGGTTTAGTGTCATAATTTTCCATGTATAACCGAATTTTCTATAATACTTTTCATATATTGCATAGAATGTCCTAGAGTTACCAATTCACAATATATGTAGTTGATAAAGTACGATACATAATATAATTCAATTGCAAATGTAGTATATAAATTTTGTTTATAGGCTTATCAAATTTGAGAAAAACGTTTGACTGTTGAGAAGAATTCAGAATATTAAACAGAGAGTACTGAACAAGATAGTGTCAATTAAAAATAGGATGAAAGAATAAAGAAGAAACTGAAGAAATATTGTTAGTTTTCAATTAGAGGGATTTAATGTTATTAGAATTTTTCCTTATGCATTCCACTATGTTGAGAAAGAGAAGAGAGGAACAAATGAGATAGAAAGCTTTTTTAGGAAGTCGCAATTGGTTTCTCCGTGGGTTATTTATTTATTTATTTATTTTTTTTGAAGTGATGCGGATAGTTTTCTTTTTATAGAATGTGAGATAGTTGTTATCTTTGATAGGAGCATGGGGTCTTTTTTCATAGGACATGGGGTAGGAAATTTTTTTTTTTAATGGAACATGGAGTAGCTTTTTTTTAGGAATTTGGGGTAGTTATCTAGTGGGGAGTTTTTACTTTGTAAGTTTTTTATTTTTAATTTTGGGTTTGTCTTACTTTCAGTATTTTTTTAACTGGACATGAGTTTTGATCTCTAAATTTTATTTAAGTAGTAGATGATGTGGTAGTCTCGTTTTAAAACAAAAGGAGAATCTTTTTTAAAAAGTATTAGAGGTAAACTAAACCCTTTAATTTTTGTCTATTTACAGTTTTAATCTCATTTCTAATGTTTTAGGAATAATGAAAAATTAATTAAATTAAGGATATTTTTGGAAGTAAAAAAGGTAATACCTAACTTTCCAAATCTTCTTAATATATAGAGATATACACACATCACTAGTAAAAGAGAAAGCTTTTTTTTTTTTTTTAATTATTTAAATATTAAATAAAATTTCAGATGAAAAGTATAGGATACATTCAACAAACGTATCAATGATGTTTTAGCAAAAATGCTTTCATCCTATGATCACATTTAATAGGCATATTAGGTCATTAGTTACCAAAAAAACAATATGAAATTGAAATCATTAGCTAATTTGTAATAAAATATGCTGATCATACCACTCCAATCTTGGCCTTAATGTGTTTGATACATTCCATAGAGAATATCATGTTTGATACCATGATTGGTGATATTCGACTCCTTCAGCCCCAGACCTTATCGGTGTTCGATCATCTTCGACCAATGTACTCTTTAACATGCTCCAACCAAAATCAGATACAGAGTTAAAGATGAAGGAACAAAGTTGAGACACTCTTCCACAAACACTTTTGTTTGTTTTTAGACCCCTTAAAACACAACTGGATTAACCTAGTTAACAAGCCAAATTATTACTTAGTCCAAATTCTAGATCTAGGTTAACATAATCGTATATCATATCAAAGTAAAGTGCGAAAAATAAAGAACAAAAAGATATGATGACCCCGGAAAACCAAACTGGTAAAAAACCTGAGGAGGATTTAACCTAGCTATTCTCAAGTAAACTGATTCCACTATGAAAGAATCAAAGTTTTACAATAGCGACTTAGACCACTAACATCTTGTTGCTACCTCATGTAGAAAACTTACTGACATGACCACGTGCAAGCTCCGAGACCACAGACTCCTTCTTTCTTGGATTCTCCAACAAGTACAAGCACTCCCACTTGTGTATCTTTAAGCTCTTTTGTGCAGCAACTGAATGATCATCAAGCTCTCAATGAAATCTCCTTCTTGATAATCTTAAGCATGTGTGAAGGCAACCACATCTCAGATCTCACAAGAGATTCACACACAACAAATAGAGCAACCTCTAAAACGTGGCTAAGGTATCCCTTTTATACCTAGGGCAAAACATAAAATCCTACACGTCATATGGGCTTAGGGCTGAGTTGGAAATTCTGCAGAAAAAATATTCTGTCGACTTTCGATCAGTCGAGTCTAATTCTCGATCGATCGAGCTAGACCGAATTGCACAGTGAATTCTATAGCAGCTCGATTCCAACTTTACATAAAACACATACTTTGAGCAAGTCTAAAAAACAAGACTAAAAACCTGTTTTGATCATGGTTTGCCAACAATACAAATTAGAGTTCTAATACATTAGTTCCCAAGTACTTAGAACCTAACAAACTCCCCCTTTGGCAATCCATGACAAAACACAAACACAATGCTCAAAGTTACAAGTAAAAGCCCTTTACAAAAATAATGCCCATTACAAAATAATCCAATCTAACTACTATCCATTAGTTGCAAATGTAGACAATAGCACGACTAAATCAACCTGTATATTTCCTGAAATACTCAACAAATGCATAAGCACATGTGTGGAAAATACAAGTAAAACAAAGATAAATTCTTGACTTCACAAAACACAAAACAAAGACATATATTATGAATAACTCATAAATATAAATCAATGAGCAGTGAAGCAAGAAACATAGATAACAATGTATCTCCCCCTAACATGAATAGCCCAAAAACAATACATCAAGAGATAAAAAAAAAAAAAAAAAAAAAAAAAAAAAAAAAAAAAAAAAACATACACAGTGAAGCACCTAGATACAATCTAAAGTCCACAAGCTCCATAAAACAAAAATCTCCCCCTAACTACAAAAAAAAAACTCTACAAGTGTCCAAATCTACTCCCCCTTTTTGTGACGAAATGCCAAAGGGCAATCAAAATCCATTATCAAAAGGAGGTGGCGAAAGTGAACGTCGAAGATGTGCCAAATCTGCTCACAAAGCACGGAGCTCATCAAGCATGTCCACCAAAATCTGACCCTGAGCCGCCTGAACGGTCAAGACAGTCTCCAAAGTACGACGAATGTAAAAGTCATCTGAAGTAGATGGTGGAGGAACAGCAGCACTAGCACCAACAGGATCAGTAGACGCCTCACCAGAAGTAGTACCTATAGAAGAAGGAGGGGGTGTGGTACCAAAAGGCTTAACACGAGGGCGTTTAGAGGTCTCTCTCATCTGAGCAGCCCTCTGCCTAAGAAAAGTGGCACCTATGGGAGCAATAATGTGTACAGGCTCAGAAGCGGGGAAGTCATCTAAACTTATAAACAACAAAATCCTATGAATGAAAATAGGATGAAAAAGAGCACGAGCAATCGAGGAACTCCTATAAACTTCGTTTAAAGAACAAAGAAACAAATGAGGAAAACTAATAGGAGCATTCGTAACAAGAGCGTACAAAAATGCACATCGCTCCAAAGGAATGGTGTGCAGATGAGTAATAGGCCACAAGGAATGACACGCTATCCTGAAGAAAAGATAGGTAGTCTTAGTGAGCTCAGCAGAAGTGATCCGAGGATCAGAACCCCACCGGATAGAAGACCCAGTGATGTAAGACATGATGTCATCCAAGGGAGGAGACTCATCATAGGGATAGACAGGGTGCTGGACCAAAGGTACCCCAAGAGCATCAGCCACCACTCTAGGAGTAATGGTGTACTCTACATCTCGTATCAAACTCTTTACCAAAGTGTTAGAATCATAGATGTGGATATAGAGGTTCAAGTAGAACTCTCTAATTAGGATAGCTGGAGAAGGATAATCAATATCCAAAAGTAGCAACTAGCCCCGACGCTCAAAGTTTGCCCTAATGGCAGGATCAAGCTCATCTAACAAAACCTTACGCTTAGCCCAAATCTTTCTCTTAATGTTTAAAGTCTCATAAATCCCTCGGCTTTTCTCACTCCTAAACAAAGTGCCTACAGAGGAAGGAGCAGAAGAAGAGGAGGGTGTCCTATGGGCTCTAGTCTTCCAAGGCACGGTGCTAGGGTAAGGACAAACACACAAGAGAAAGAACAAAAAGAAAAATCAAGGGCAGACTGCAAGTTATCACCAAAAAAAATATAGAAATAACAATCTATATGATGCATGAATAGATAAATGTCATGATGCATGCTTTAATGCAGTGATAACAAGTTCAATTTAAGTTTAGAATCACAAAATTAGCTTGAGCATAGAGTTTATAACAAAAACCCCAAAATTTGGAAAAACCACTTGTTCAATTTGTACTAAATTGACCAATTGATCATCAAACAAGATAGAAAATAGTTTGTAATGATCAAATTAATCAACCCAACAAGCCAATTTCATCAATCAAACTCAATTTGAACAAAATCCCCAAATCGGATAGTTTCAAGCCCTAGAATTTTCAATTTCTCACAATACATCAAATTGATCAAATTAAACACCATAGATCATGTTTATAACATCCCCCAACAAAAACCCATTGATCAATTGCAAGAAAACAACCTTGAATTATCAAAAACCCCAAAAATTCATTGGTTCAAATTTATCCCCAAAATGCATGATTTAATGCATGAAACATGAAAATAAAAGCAAAAGGAGGGGCAAAAAGATCTTATCGGCCTTGAGAGAGAAAAACCTTGCAAAAAGAATGGAGGAAACCACAAAAAATTGGATTGGAGCCTTGACTGAGTCGTATAGAGAGAGAAAAGTTGAAAAACTTTTTGAAAAAGTGATTTTGAACACGTGAAGAACAGTTTTTAAAAAATTCTCTACACAATTTTTGATCTCTCGAAAAATAGATTCGATTGGTCAAAAATGCTTTGATTGATCCAACACCAATCAAGCACTGATTGAAATAGACAGAGGCTGACCAAAACAATTAATCGCAATTTCGATCGATCGAAAAACAGGTTTGATAGGTCGAAATTCTAGAAAAATCAAATTTTTGAAAAACACAGCATTTTAATGCAGAAACTCCTCAAAGCACAATATTTTATGAATAAAATGCATGAGTATGAGATGAAATGCTTTTCAAAAACACAAGTTTTGAAACCCAGTTTTCCCAAAATTAAGATTTTCAATCAAGACCCTTAAATTCTCAAACAACAAACATGTTTTGCATAAAACTCAAGGAATTTTCAAACTTGGTTGGCCAAACCAAAATCACACACCATAACATGTACAAAGTTTAGCAAAGAGTAACTTGTGTAGTGTGTGCAACTAGCAAAAACTTGAGATACATGTGAGGTGATATGTAACTAGAAATCAAGCACAAAGTCTACAAAATTCATCACATAGAATTAGAGAGAGACTATCACCTAAAGAATTACATCATATAACTCCCACATCTCCTAGAATAAAAGCTTGCAATCATGTAAGTTTCTTGATTTGCCTCATAATGTACACACTAATTTTAATTGAGCAGAAACTTATTAAAAATAATCGGGATAATGTACACACCAATTTTATTAGATTGATTTAATTATAGTCCAATAATGTACACACCAATTTTAGTATTTAAACCGAGGCTACACCTTATGTTCTTTTTGTGCATGTGCTACACTTTTGCGAGCACAAAATCTTACGATATGCACTAAGGTGTTCATGATTGGCTAATAAATAGTGGTGAGATTTATGTCTTTATGAAAAGGAATAAGTCTGACAATCAAAGGCATGTGACTTCAAGATCAAGACAAAGTGATCAAAAACTATAAACATCTTTCCTACACAACATGCATTACAAAGCTCAAACTAGTAAAGTGCAATAAATAAGCTCATCAAAGCTAAACAAAGTACATAAACATGTTATGCAAAAATAAATTTGCCAACCTTGATTTCAAATCCAAGAAAATAATGCAAAACACAATTTTCTTCCCTTTTTCCTTTTTAATTTTTTAATTTTTTATTTTGAAAAGAAGAAACAAAAACAGT
This sequence comes from Quercus ilex subsp. ballota, assembly GCA_032727855.1. NCBI lineage: Eukaryota > Viridiplantae > Streptophyta > Magnoliopsida > Fagales > Fagaceae > Quercus > Quercus ilex. The sequence continues at coordinate 4,058,579 of CM064917.1, read as the reverse complement.
CCTAGAATGAAATGCATGAATGTTATGCAATGCAAGTCCTAGAAACAAAAAGAAAACAAAAAACAAAAGAACAATAGTTACAAAGAGTAAAGCAATGAAGCACAAGGACCATGTCAGAAAGACTCGATTAGATTGAGTCTTTTGCATCCAAAACTTTTTAGATGCACCTCGAGCATTGGAGCTCTTATTCATATTAGAGTGATTTCCAACTCCAGGATTGGAATAAAGGTTAAGAGCCTTTACCAATTCATTAATAAGTACCATAGGATCTTGTACTTGAGGCACAAACACTTTTGGCTTATTTGCTCGCTTAGCAGCTTGCAACTTGAAATAGTTTGGATGAATGCACCTTGTCCTTAGAAAGGGTAGACTTCTTAGGTTTAGACTCTTTCAGATCAACCTTAATCTTCCTAGGAAGTGTGACCTCTACAGGTTTAACAATCTCACTCACAAGGGGTTCGGAGGAAGAGGAAGGAACAAAGTTTGTGGAATGGGGTGCAGACAAAGAGATGCTTTCTACAAAACCTAAGCTAGTTTTGTCAGAGGGAGACTTTTGAACACTCAGCATGTGATCAAGTTTGGAGCTTGCAGACTTAATAGATTGTTCTCTAGAACAGATAGTTCAAGTTCCAACTTATTAACTTTATCAAGCAAAAACATATTCTCAATTTTCACATTGTTCAAAAGTTCATTAGCATTAAATAATTTCACAAGCAAATCTTTCTTATCAAGCTCAAGAGATGCAATTTTCTTCAGGCCAAGATCAACATTCATAGCATCCTTTGCAGTAACTTTGCAAAGTTTATTGTAGGCTTTTTGAAGATCTACATTCTCAGAGAGTTCCCCATCAGAAGGGTTCTCTTCAACAGACATGCTTTCATTGACTACAGCAGTAGCAGTGAAAGCAATAAAGTTTCCATCCTCGTCAGAACCAGACTCATCATCGAAAACTTCATTATCACTAAGGGTTACAGCCATAGCCTTACCCTTAGACCTCAAGTCTGTAGGACATTTAGATTCCATGTGACCATACCTTTGACATCCAAAACATTGAGGACCCATAGAATTATTAGAAGATTGACCAACCTTTTCTCTAGGTTTTTCAGTGTTGTTAACCTTAGTTGGATCATTCTTCCTAAAATTTCTAGGTTTAGCAGTGTTCTTACCTCTTGCCCTTCTGTTGTTGTTTCTAAGGAAATTCCTAAAATTCTTGGCAAGGTAAGCAATCTCTATAGCAGAGAACTCATCATCAAATCCACCAACATCAACATCATCAACTGACTTAAGAGCCATTGATTTGAATTTGCTAATTTTGGGTAAATCCAACTCATAGGACTAAAGAGATCCTACAAGTTCATCAACAGGGATGGAGTGCACATCCTTGCTCTCAGTGATGGTAGTCACTTTGGGTCTAAAATCTTCAGTTAAAGATCTAAGAATCTTCCTAACAATTTTAGGTTGATCATAGATTTCACCTAAGTTTTATACATAATTAACAATGTCATTAAGTTTAGCATAAAATTCATTAAAGAATTCATCATCAGACATCCTACTGCTCTCAAATCTAGAAGTCAATTGCTGCAACTTATTAATTTTGACAGCCTTTATGCCTTCGTGCATAATCTGAAGGATATTCCAAGCAGTGTGAGCAACCTCAACATGAGAGATTCTCTTAAATTCTTCCATAGAAACAGCATTAAACATAGCATTCATAGCTTTGCTATTGAACGCAGCTGCTTCTTTTTGAGAAGTTTGCCACTCACTAACAGGAGTAGTGAGTTTCTCCCATCCGTATTCAACGGAGTTCCAGACTCTCACATCAATTGATTTCAGAAATGTTTTCATTTTTACTTTCCAATAAGCATAAATATTCTCATCAAAGTGAGGTGGAATAACAAGAGTGTTTATGTTCCATGACAACAGGGGTCAAGGATCAGCTTAGAGATCAAAAAATCTACAACAAGAAAGCTACCCGCTCTGATACCACTTGTTTGTTTTTAGATCCCTTAAAACACAACTGGATTAACCTAGTTAACAAGCCAAGTTATTGCTTAGTCCAAATTCCAGATCTAGGTTAACACAATCATATATCATATCAAAGTAAAGTGTAGAAAATAAAGAACACAAAGATATGATGACCCAGGAAAACCAAACAGGTAAAAAACCTGGGGAAGATTTAACATAGCTATCCTTAAGGTAAACTGAATCCACTCTGAAAGAATTGAAGTTTTACAATAGCGACTTAGACCACTAACATCCTATTGCTACCTCATGTAGAAAACTTACTAACACGACCACTTGCAAGCTCCTAGACCACAGACTCCTTCTTTCTTAGATTCTCCAGCAAGTACAAGCACTCCTACTTGTGTATCTTTAAGCTCTTTTGTGCAGTAACTGAATGATCATCAAGCTCTCAATGAAATCTCCTTCTTAATAATCCTAAGCATGTGTGAAGGCAACCACCTCTCAGATCTCACAAGAGATTCACACATAGAGCAAATAGAGCAACCACTAAAATGTGGCTAGGGTTTCCCTTTTATACCTAGGGCAAAACATAAAACCCTACACGTCATATGGGCTTAGAGCTGAGTTGAAAATTCTGCAGAAAAAACATTCTGTCCAACTTTCGATCGGTCAAGCCTAATTCTCGATCGATCAAGCCAGATCGAATTGCACAATGAATTCTACAATAGCTCGATTCTAACTTTACATAAAACACATACTTTGAGCAAGTCTAAAAAACAAGATTAAAAACTTGTTTTGATCATGGTTTGCCAACAATACAAATTAGAGTTCTAATACATTAGTTCCTAAGTACTTAGAACCTAACAACTTTCTCTACCACTTTCTGGCTCTGAGCGTTGGTGTGAAGGAAATGTTGAGGGAAGAGAAGGATTATCAGCCCTTTGAAGACAAGAAAGAAGTGCACCCATGAGAGAGTAGCCATCACCAAGAGCATGGTGAAGCTTGAATATGATAGTACCAGCTGCATTGCTTGTTGGATATTTAACCATGTGAATTTCCCATGGTGGTTTGTTTTATGAAAAATGCTCCATTGCAATGTTTGATATATAATCTTCAAGATATTCTGATAGGACTACTAAGTGGGGGTGTTGTAGCTGATGCATGATACGTGGGAAGCTGATACTTGATGCACGAAGAGCTGATACTTGGTGCATGAGGAGCTGATGTGGCCAAGGCCTACCTGCGCCTGTAAGTAATTAGCCAGTCCTTAGTGAGTAGGAAATTAGTTCAGGGAATAACTAATAATGGGATTGGTATTAGTTGTCAGTTACAATTAATTGGGTAGTTAGTTAGTTAGAAACAGTTACAAGAATGTACCATTGTTGAGAGTCTGTAAAGCCGTGTATAAAAGGATCAAAAGGTTCATTGTAGCGGATTATGACAAGAGTAATACAAATTCCAATTCCTCTTCTCAATTCTATATTTCTCTCTATCTCTATCTCTCTCTCAGCCCTCTAATATCTCTCTGCTCTGCTCTATTCATGTTCCCAATTCTCTGTAGCTGTTTGTTAGAATAGGAAATTCCTATCATATTCATCATATGATGTGGGTAACAAGCCAGTAGGGAAAATAGGAAAATTAACGTGCTCTTCAAGCTTCACCTCAACCCTTTTCCATTGTTTCTCACCTTTTCTATCCTTAACTTGTTCACAAATTCTCACTACTTAGTGCCAGTTTTAAAGGGATTAATGTAATTACCTTAATAAGCAGCATCTGAATACCCATTTAACCTTCCATGCATTTACGTTTGTGTATTTCATAAAAGAGGAAAAGAAGACAGAATCATATTATTTTCCAAGAAAAACAATATTGAGAAAAGTAGATAACATCACCATGATGGAGGAGAAGCGTGTATTGATGGGCAGGAACACATCATTGGGCAATGATATGGCACCCGCTTCGTTGGTTTCAATTGGTACCTCACTTTGCATGGCAACAATAATAGATACTGACAGCACAGAGCTGTTGAAGTGTTGTGCATCAGGACTCGCAGGCTCTAATCCTTCCGTTAGCTCCATTTTAATTTGACTACAGTTTAGTCGCAGATTTGTGGCGTTAAAAGATTAGCTAGAATGTTATATTTATATTAGAAATTTAGAGCACTGACGATAAGTTCCTACAGAAAATAATTTTAAAAAGTGTTTGGCTAAATTACAATTTAATCCTTATATTTCAATAGTGATTTGAAATTAGGAAAATTCATATTTTACATTGTGTAAACTTATACGGTAGATTTATCTCTTTTTTTACTCTGCTCACAATTTCCTACGTGAACATCTATAATTAATAAAAGTTGTGATTTTTTATGTGGTCTTAAAATTTTTAAGAAATATAACAAAGAGCAAAAGAAATTTATATTGAAGTTTCATCCCTCCTTGTTGCTAAAAGAAGCTGATTGATAGAAATTGTTCAGTACTTTTGAAGGACCACATCATTAATGTTGCTAAAAGAAGCTGATTGATAGAAATTGTTCACCACATCATTAATCGTTTTTTGATCAAGGCCTTCTGTTAACAGTAGCAGAGTCATCAAGAATGAACAGCCCTGATTAATTTTTTAAGTAGGAATATCCAAGAGGGAAAAGCAGTACACGACATTAATGCTCAAAAGATTCACGAGAGAAAGCACTGGATCCAATTCAGATTTCTCATATCTGGACATGACCGAGAAGGACCTGTTTAGAAGGTTGGATTTGTAGCAATTGGGATTTTTGGATTGGGTAGCATGGGTAAAACCACACTAGTTTAAAAGAAATTTAACAGCCTAAGAGCGCAGAGGTGTTTCTGATACTGGTATGGATTTTCAGTAGGAAGATAAAGATCTACTAGGTAAGATTATGAGTTGCATCATTGACGAGTTTGGTCACATAGATGTGTTGCCCAATAATTTTGACATCTTAAAGTTTCTACAAAATCTTAAATTTTTTATTTTAATCTTTACGGAGTACTTCATATTATTGGATCTGCCAGAGTCACTGAGGTTCGAATAAAATTTCAGGCTTCAATGGACATTACCGGTGATGGAGTTATTGTGAGCTCTCTTTTTTTTTTTTTTTCATTTTTCAAATGACTAGGATGCTTTGTCAGTTACTTTTGGCACATGGCAGAATATTAGTTGGAATGAAGGACCACTGGATATTGATGACGTGGTCCTTTAAGAGGACTAAGAGCATTCACAGCAGTGGGGGCAACATTTTAGCTATTTAGCTACACCAAAAATCACTTTATCTATTATACCTACATACGTACTACAGCAGTGGATCTATTTTAGCTTCTAACACAATAAAATAATATAAACATTACAATTAAATAATATAACTACTCTAATAAAATAATATATCACACTCCCAACAAAAATCAACAGCACCACCCACAACCCACAGCCACAGCCACAGCCACAGTCACAACCACCATCACCACCAACCCCACCACCACCACCACCACCACCCGCACCGGCAGTCCACAGCAGGAAAAAAAAAAAAAAAAAAACCCCACCACGAGCAAGCACTCCGATCACCAACACAGCATAGCACAATCAACCACCACCACTAGTCCATAGCAAAAAAAAAAAAAAAAACTCAATCATTGCAAAGAGAAAAGAGAGATGGGTGCGGCAGCGGTGGCTTGCGGGAGCTGGGTCGGCGAGCTGGGTTGGTCGAGAGAGGTGAGAGTGACTGAGAAAGTGGGTCGGCGAGCTTGGTTGGGCGATGGGGCTTGGGGTGGGTCGGCGAGCTTGGTTGGTGGAACAGATCGGCGATGAGGAGTGGCCGGCGAGTGGCTTGCGGGAGCTAGGTCGGCGAGCTGGGTTGGTCGAGAGAGGTGAGAGTGACTGAGAGAGTGGGTCGGCGAGCTTGGTTGGGCGATGGGGCTTGGGGTGGGTCGACGAGCTTGGTTGGTGGAACAGATCGGCGATGAGGAGTGGCCGGCGAGCTGAGGAAGTGGCCGGCTTGCTAGAGAGAAAAAAATTGAGGAAGAAGAAGAAAGAGAGAAGCCGGAGAGATAGAGAATGGGAAAAGATAATTTAATGAGAGATGAGAGAGAAATGTAATAAAAAAATTTTTTTTTTTTACCTGTGAGCTACAGTACACATCTAAATATAGATGTGTACTGTAGCTGTGGAGCTAAATCTTTTAGATATAGCTCCACTGCTGCGTGATGTTTTTTGTGATTTTGAGCTAAAAATATAGCATTATACCTATATAGCACCACTGCTGTGAGTGCTCTAAATAACACCGAAATTTCAGTTTTTATTTTTTTATTTTTTATTTTTGCTGAATACACCGAAATTTCAATTTGGACAATAATAATGAAGATAAGTAGCTTTACAATTATAGAGGTGGTCTTATATAATGATTTAAGGAAAAGTGCTAATCAAATTTACGTTGATAATCCAAAAGAACTAGTCAAATTGCAATTAGGGTTCCTTACAATCATTTATAAATCCAAGATCCACCTAATAAATATTACCCATATAGAACTCAGAATATACCCACACAACAAACTCAAATAATCCAATCCATACAATTTAAGACATCACATCTTAAATGTCTTTATTTTTTGCCAAGATTACTATAACTCAACTAGCGCTTCCTATTGTTTTGCATGAAGATGTAAATGGTTCAAATCTTTCCACCCTAACTATCGAATTAAAAAAAAAAAAAAAAGTCTTTGCTTTTATATAAAAAATAAATTTTATTTTTTTGAGAATTATTTAAAAACAAAACTAAGTACATATCAAAGCTACAATACAGTGTCTAACTATTTCAGAAAAATAAATAGTTTTTTTGTTTTTTTAAGAAAATTATTTTCCTTTGTTATTCACTTTTCTTTTCCTTTCTTCACATATTTTCTCTCTTTACAATTTTTTTTTTCTCCTTTTCTTCTATATCATTATATATTAGTGGTAATTTTATCTAGCAATGTGTGCTTGGACATGACTTAAAGCATAGTTATGCCTAAGAAAAATAAAAATAATTTTTTTTTACATAAGCATATAAGATAAAATATTATTCATAAAAAATGTTTAAAAAAAAAAAAAAAAAAAACTTTGTTCCCAAACATACATAATAGTTTGCTAGTTTCAAATTAGATCCAATATTTTTTTTAAATTTAATCAATTTAAATGTTGGATTTTTTTTTTTTTTTGGGGTTTGAAATCAAGATTTAATTTTGTTTGGTTCAATTGAATGGCTTAAATTGATATAATTTAAAATTAGTCAAATTACAATAACCTTGTTTGAAGTTTTATGAAATAACACTCACCCCACCCCCCGCGCAAAAAAGAAGTTAGGAAATGACATTTCAACTATTGAGATTTGTATAAATGCAATAGATAAGTTCATGCATTCTCAAACTATACTACTTAAAAAGTGGAATATTAATTTCTTTAGGAAAGTGAGGTGTGAGAGGGTATGGATTTGTCAAAAGCATTTATAAAAAGCTCAAGGGTGGAAGTATCATTTCTTGAAATGTTTGGAAGGAGTGTCATTTTATGAAATCTCAAGCGAGATTGGTGCAATATATTCTATAAAATTTCATGGTTCAATTTGAAATTAACAAAACTATAAGATTTAATTTTAAACCATTTTAAAGTTCATGATTTAATTTTAAACTTCTCAAATTGTAGGTTTGATTTTCTCACATATTCCTTTGTACTCACATCTCTTTTATTCTTTCGGGTCACATCATCACCATTGCATAAATAATTTTCTTTTGTGATTCAGTAAACATGAACAACAAACATATATTTTAATTTTTCAATAAAATTTTTAACCAAAACGTATTGAAAAAAGTTTAAGCAATATAGATTTCCAGGTTGTGGTTTTTAATCATATATTTTAATTTTCATAAATTTTTTATCCAAAACGGATTTTCTTGTTGTTGTGATTAGTCATTATCCATATTGTTTATTTTTACCAATTTACTTGTGGCCTTCACTCAATGAAAAGGCGAAAAAAATTGTGTGCTTGGTGATGACACATAATTTAATGGGACTAGAACAAGTTTTGACGCAAGGATATTAGCTTGTAAAATTTGAAAACTCGTTTGATATCAGTTGCGATTTGTCCAACATTATATTAGATGCATATATAAGAACAATTCATTAACCTATTTCATTCAAGTGATCTCACTAACCTTTTGTATGCATTCACTGACTCGTAAAGAAAGGGTGACTTGAATTTGATGCTTGTAAAATCAGTAAGTTAGGACTGTCTACGAGGAAAATTAATCAAGTCCTTTTGGTTATTTGCACTTGAAACAATAGTTTTAGACCAGTATTATATTTTTCTTTTAAAAAAAAAGATCAATATTATCCAAACACTCAATGGATAGAAACAACAGTTTTTCATAGGTTTTACCAAATGCTTAATTGTGAATTTAAAATTCATCTTTTCAAAAGGCAGATTAATTAATTTTTTTAAAACCACACTTTTGCAAATATGGTATATTTAAGAGGAGTATTGATATTGGCTTAATTGTTAGTATGGTATATACTGCTGGTACAATATTGACTTCTTTGAGACAATGATCACAACAATGAGTGCGAAGAACAAACAATTGAAATATTTGCTTTGATATATTTCAACCCATTAATCACCACACTTTAAAAATTAAGGAGCCTCTCTCATTTTTAATATGTAAAACCTATGAATATATTAACTCATAAAATTTTAAATTCATTTCCCATGTGGGACACAAGGATTTCACCCATAAAATCATTTTTTTTACTTGATATAGAATTCTACTCTAACTTAATCTAAATGTATTTGTGTGAAACTCTTTCCTAAATACTTAAGCCACGACCCTTGCTCCCCCTCACACACCATGAGCCCTTATTCTTGTGGAGTGCTTATTCACTACATAATGGTCTTTCACAAGTGACCATATAACATTAATCTCCTCAAAAAATAAAATAGGTTCCAACTTAGACCCATCACATTGGAAATATAGGCCCTACCCAAAATTTGGCTGGAAAATAGCCACCCAAACACTTTATAACAACCATTTTTTTGAACTAGCCTTAATTAGGGCTAACCATGGATTGGTTTGGGTTGGGCTTGTGCCTAACCCTCAACTAACCCGACTAGATTGGGTGGGAAGATCTCGAACCCACAGTTGACTAGTAAGACTATCAAGTTGGGCAGTTCGGGTGAATATTGGGTGGTGGTTGGTTTTGGGTGAAGCTGAAAATCATGAAAAATTGGCAAAATCTCTTCAGATTCAGCAAGTTCTCACTAGATCCATCCAAGATCCTATGAGATCTAGCCAGATTTGGCGGAGATCTCATTGAATCCGGAGAGATTTCTGCCAAATCGTATGGAGAACTCACTGGATCTAGTTGGAAAAGTCACCGGATCTAGCCGAAAAAGTCACCGGACTTGATTTTTTTTGTCAGTTCAGGTTTCATGGGTTTTGGAGTATGAGAGCCACAACCAACCTATTGGCATCGGGTTTTTGAATTGTTAGGACATATGTGATTGACTTTTTAGGAACATATGTCACTACTTTATATAATTGGCTAATCCTTTGACAAAACACACTTTACTTGTAATTTGGTAGATCTAGGATGTGTTTGATGCTTCAAGTGTTAAAATCATGCAAGTCTATCCAAGATTCAAGTGTGAAAAGTGATGTTCATTAAAGCTCGATAGCTAGCATCTATCAAGACCTGTAGAGCTGTTCTAGCCCGTGGCTCGATAGAAGCTCGACAGATAGGTATCTATCAAGGTTTATGAAGTTCAGTTTTTCAGAACTGTTTTTCATTCAATCTGTGATTGTATGTTTAGGCTTTCTTTTTTCACAACCTTAGACATATAAAAAGATTATTTTAAGGGCCGTCAAAGGTGGAACAAGTTGCACAAGTGTTGAGCAAAGTTTATTCAAGCAAATTGTTACCGGAGACAGAATTTTCCCTAGTTCATCTTTCTTGTGAAGAAAGTGCTGTGTTTGTACACCATAGAGTTTTGTGACCAAGCATCTTCTCGATCTTCATCGTGTGATGAACTGAAGAACTTTGCAGCCAACAACCTTCTCTAGTTGGTGATTGAAGTCACGTACTAGGATCTGCACAATTGGTTAGTCACGTACTGAGAGTCATGCATTACAAGAAGAGATTGTCATTACAGAACAAGTCCAATTGGATATTGGGATAAGGTTCAACTGTAGGTTGGTATAAGGTACTGGGATTCCTTTACTTGTAACTGCTTGTTGTGATAATAGTAGATTCTCGGGAGTGGTGACCTTAAAATCACTTGGTAGGGGTTTTCGCCTTCTAGGTTTTCCCCATTTGTAAACAAATCACCGAGTCAAATTATTTTCCACTACATACTTAGTTTAATTGGTGATTTGTTTGTGTTACCACGCATTTGCATGATAATTTGATTAATTAATAAACTTGGCTAATTAATTAATTAATTCATCACAAGGGGTCAATAATTCTTGGCCTATCAAGTGGTATCAGACCAGACACACTCTAATTAGGTTTTAATCTTTGTTGTGTGATCCATTGACCCCTGTTTGTCATGGATAGAGGACAGTCTCTTATTATACCTCCTTTATTTGATGTCACTAATTATGCATACTGGAAAGTACGCATGAGAGCTTTCTTGCAATCTCTAGATGAGAAAGTGTGGCAAGCTGTGGAGATAGGCTGGACCAAGCCAAAGGAAACGCGGGCTGATTGGGATGATGTTAAGATCAAGGCGGCGAATTTCAATAACAGAACATTGAATGCCTTATTCAGTGTGGTCACCAATGAGGAGTTCAAGAAGATATCCTCCATTGAAACTGCAAAGGAAGCATGGACCATTCTCCAAACAACCTAAGAGGGAACAAAGGCTATCAATGACTCGAAACTTCAAAGGCTCACTACTAGCTTCGAAGAGATTAAGATGGAGGAGGATAAGTTATTCGATGAGTTTTATGCCAAGCTCAAGGACATAGTGAACTCAGCTTTTAATCTTGGAGAAACCATTCCTGAACCCAAGATTGTGAGAAAGGTGCTCAGATCCGTACCCGAGAGATTCCATGCCAAGATCACCACTATCAAGGAATCAAAGGACATTGATAAGATTCCTTTGACAAAGCTGGTTGGTAATCTGCAGACCTATGAGTTAGGTTTAACAAGAATTGGTGAGTCGGGTAAGCGCAAAAGCATAGTGTTGAAGGCCAAGAGCATTAATACTGATGAGTCTTCAAATTATGAGGATTCTAAGATGAAGTCCTACATTACAAGGCAATTCAAGAAGTTCATAAAGAATGCCAATGGGAAGGGCTTCGACAAGGACCGTAGGCAATCCAGTTCTTCTCAATTCAAGAGCCAAGAAAAAGGGAAGTAGGATGCTAGGGATGGCGGTCAATACACTGTTCCCTCAGGACCAAAGTGCTTTGGGTGTCAAGGCTTCAGTCATATGAAACAAAAGTGCCCTACATATCTCAAGACCATTGGGAAGAGCAAGGCATTTGCTACTACATTGAGCGACACAAAGCCTGAAGATGATTCCGACAATAAAGATGATGGAATCTTGAATACCTTCATTGCCACTATCAATCCTACTGAGGGGATTGTTGAAGATGTGGATGAAAAAGAGGAATTGGTGGAGTCCAAATTTGAGAAGATTGATGAATAAGATGACATTCACACAGCTTATGCAAAGTTATACAAGGTCTCAGAAAGCATGAGAAGTTGTATAGGTTGACCACCAAGAAGCTTAGTGATGTGGAGCTTGAGTGTAAAGAGCTTTCCACAAAGTTTGATGAAGCCAATCAGACTATTGGAGCATTGAGGTTTGAGAATAACTTCTTGGCTGTGAAGATCAAGAAGCTTGAGGTAGAACTATTCCAAGTCAGAGCTTAGCTAGAAAGGACTTCAAGTGTTAAGCTCGATGAAATGCTGAGTTTTCAGAAATCTGCTTTCGATCGAACCGGTTTAGGGTATGATTTCTCTCCCTCTAATATTGCTTCTAATAGTACTACTGTTTATGTTCCTCCTGCTAATAATGTTGAAATTAAGAATGTCAAAACTGATTTAGTTAGTAAGAATATAGACAAAGGTAAATCTATCTTAGGAGCACCCCCTTAGCAGGATAAGGAAGAAGGTAAAAACCCTAGGGCTAAGAAGGCTAACTTTCAAAAGCCTAAATAGAAGAAGCACCATCTCTGTCATCACTATGAAGCAGCCGATTATACTTGACCTAATTGCTATATGTGGCTAGCCACTCAACAGAGCAACAACATGATCGCATCAGGAAACCAGAATCAGTTTCCATCCTCTTTTGCTCCCCTTATGTTTCTTTCGAACTTGAACGATTTCAATTCTTCTCCCTCACTGTCGGATCAAGATTTTGCTAGACGGAAAGGTTCTTCCAAGGTGTGGAAGGAAAATGGCTCCAAGTGATTCTGTCACTTCTTCTTTCTCACCCTCTTGGTTTTTTTTTTTTTTTTTTTTTGCATCACTTGTGTGTTTTGCTTTCAAGTTTTGAGTCAGTCTAGTTTTTATACTTTGCTTTGTTTAACATGTTTTTATTTGTTTTCAGTTTTGTTTATTTTGTTTTTGATATAAAAATAATAAAAAATTGAAAGAAAATAATAAAAATACAAAAAAAGTGTGTGTTTTGTGTACATTGGTACTTGTGTACCTTAAATGGCCATTGAAACAAAACTTTCTATACTTTGTATCTCTTGTAACTTAGATGAGCATTTCTATGCACAACTAAGCAAGTGAGCTTTGTAGCTCGTGTTTGTGATGAGTAAGATTAAGTAATCTCTTGTACTTAACACTCGTATCACTCTTTTTGACGGGAAGGATTAGAAAATCCTAAGAGAAAGGCATAAATAACTATCTCACCACTATTGCCAACCAATCATGCAATGACATTTGTATGCTTCGGCATAGCAAAAGTGCAATGTCAATGACATTTGTATGCTTCGGCATAGCAAAATTGGAATGTCAAATGCTTAACATCATTGGGTATTTCTTTTCTTTCTCTTATATGCCCATGCATGATTTGCTTAATATATATATATATATATGCAAAGAAAAATAAAAAGAAAAAAGATCAAAATGCTTTATATGATTGTAAGCGTGTATTCTAGGAGATGTGAGAGTTATAGGATGTACCTCGAAGGTAATAGTTCCCATCAAACGGTTATGATTGTGTGTGAGTTAAAGTGATTTTCTCATATCTCAAATCGTCATAACATGTATACACTTATGCAATCTTGTGATATTTTTCACGCATAACACGCAATATTCTTTGTTACTCTTGATACATGTGCAGGTACGATGTGATTTGGCCATCACAAGGTTTACATGTGTTAATGAATGCTCACTAAACTATCTTGACTTGTTTTTGAAATATAAAATTGGTTAGACTTGTTTAGTGTGTGTGTGTGTGTGTTTTTGGGATCTATGTGCTTAACTTTTTTGTTAAGAAATATTTGTGAGAGTTTAAAATATTTTTTGGATCTTTGGTTGAGTTGCATGCTTGATTGCATTCATATATGTGTTTTTCCCTTCTTGAAAAACTGTTTTAAAGCAATCTCAATAGATCCTCGACACCTCTCGATACCTGGCTTATCTGTTGAGCTCTTCAGTTGTTTTTTATCGCAATCTCGACACCTCTCGATAGCTAGGTGGATCGATCGAAAAAGTTTCTGTTCCCTCGATAGCTCATCGACAGATCTTCGATCCATCGAGCTTCTTTTTGCCTTGGACACATGCTCGATAGATGCTTCTGTCGAACTCTTTAAAGCTCGACAGATCCTCGATACCTCTCGATCTGTCGAGATTTATTGATGGGCTATATAAGGGGCGCTCGCAATTTCTGATCTCATTTCTCTCGATCTCTCTCGATCTATCTAGCCTTTTCAACTTCCAAAACCTCTCTCACTCACCTTCAACCTCTTCCTCAAGGATTCTTCAAGCTTATTCAAGTTTTTCTTCAATTGGTAAGTTTCTAATCCCTCATTTTCATGCATTTCATGCTTTGTAACCTAAGTTTTTGGGATTTTTGCAAAATTTGGGGTTTTTCAAAATCAAAGAGGTTTTTGTGAAATTTTTGGGATGGGTTTTGAAGATTTAATCTTAAAAACTTCATGCATTGCATCTCATGAGCATTATAACAGTATTGTCATGGATTTAGATGTGTGCAACTAATTGTGTGCTGGTAGGTTTGGATTGGGCTAAGCCTATGATACTTTTTATTTTGCATGTCATACGTTCATGCATTCCCATGCATACGTTCCTTCTTTTCAATATATTCTTGATATATTTTGAACTATTTTGGGACTTTTCTGATTGTCTTCTCTCTCTCTCTCTCTCTCTCTCTCTCTCTCTCTCTCTCTCTCTCTCTCTCTATTTACATTAGTCTACTTCTATGGCATCCAAACATAAATCTGCTCCGCCCTAGAACCTTCTTCGTTCCGGGGCATCCTCTTTTGCTGACCCTACTCATTTCTCTGTTCGGTTCCGTGATGAGAAGGCCAAATCGGACTTCTTTGAGAACTTTTCTCGACGAGGCATTCATTCTGAATGCCAAGTCATCTTGTCAGACTTCTCTGATACTGAACTTCCCACTGTTATCTACAGTAAGGGATGGGGGTCACTGTGTGACATCCCGGTCACTTGTCTATCCGTGCTGATCTAGGAGTTTTACTCCAACATGCATGGATTCAATTATTCAGTACCTCATTTCATTACTAGCATTCGAGGTACGCACATAGTTGTTACACCACAGGTTGTTGCGGATGTGCTTCGTGTCTCTAAGGTTGAGTTTCCTAACTACCCTGGTTGTGATCGTCTAAAGACAGTGTCTAAAGACGAGCTCATTTTCTGCTTTCTGTGAGCATCCATCCGATTGGGGTGAGCGCCAGTTCACTTACTGTTCGGGCTTTGCAAAATGCCCTTAGTTTTTGAACATGGTTATGACTTTTGTTCTTCATCCCCTATCTCACTATAACTTTATCACAAAGCCTCGTGCTAGATTTTTGCTTTCTTTGTTAGAGGGTCTTACCATAGATTTTCCTTCTCACTTCATTCTTTCTATTATAGATGTCTATAGGGATATGGCGACCAATGATAAGCTCATCTTCCTTTCAACTATCACGAGGCTTTTACGCCATTTTGGGGTTTGTTTTCCCTCTTCCAATCCCTTTCCTTTCATGGGTGCTATAGATGTTGGTACCGTTAAACGCAATGAGGCACAGTTTCTTTCGAGATAGTCCAAATTGACAGCCACTCTGACTTCTTCAGCTCCATCCACCTCCGCTCCCTCTACATCTGCAGGAGGTGTGACCTTTGACGTGATCATGGCGCAACTTCAGCGCATGGGCGCTTTCCTTGACACTTTCACTGATGAGTTGTGTCAGGTGAACACCCGTGTCGACCGTATTGCCGAACGGTAGGCTCGCCTTGGTGGCTTTGTGGAGTTTCCCTCTCCTCCTCCCGAGGCATTTGAGACATTCGAGGATGACGAATCCGATGACGACGATGATGATGATGAGGATGGAGATGCTAGCTCTTCCAGAACTGATGAGATGTCTACTTGATACTCTTACCCTTTGTCACTCGTGACAAAAAGGGGGAGTAGTTTTGGTTATGAAAGTAGTCATAGTTAGGGGAGGGTTAGCATTGGAGAATTTTGACAGAGGGAGTGTTCTTACTAAGGGATGTAGTGAGGATTATTTGTATCTTTTTCTTTTCTTCATTTTAGATAAATTTATATCTTGTACATGGGTCTTGTGACCATTATTGACATACATTGTAATTATATTCTTTATATATTGATGTATGTTTTTTTTCTTTCACCTATCCTTACATGTGTTGTTTCTTTTCTCTCTTTATGCACATGCTTCTTAATTTTGTATGCAATCTATTATTTCTATTTCACACAAAGATACCTTGATGAGTTTTGTTTAAAGTGTTTCAAAAATACAGGTTGTCAAAGTCTTTCTTGCCACAGACTCTCTTCTTGCAAAGTTTTTCAAGAGTTTGTGTTAGGATAGATTTTATTGTATTCAACGAGTGAATATGAGTTGAGTGATTTATGACTTCTCTCATATGTTCATTTGTTTGTTGTGGTTTTGTCATGGATTGCCAAAGGGGGAGATTGTTAGGACATATGTGATTAACTTGTTAGGAACATATGTCACTACTTTATGTAATTGGCTAATTCTTTGACAAAACGCACTTTACTTGTAATTGGGTAGATCTAGGATGTGTTTGATGCTTCAAGAAACTTTGTTTCAAGTTCAAGTATTAAAGCCATACAAGTCTGTCCAAGATTCAAGTGTGAAAAGTGCTGCTCATTAAAGCTCAATAGCTAGCATCTATCGAGATTGGTAGAGTTGTTCCAACCCGTGGCTCGACAACAGTTCGATAGATAGGTATCTGTCGAGGTTTATGAAGTTCAATTTTTCAGGACTATTTTTCATTCAATCTGGGATTGTATGTTTGGCCTTTCTTTTCTCACAACCCAAGACATATAAAATGATTATTTTAAGGGCCGTCAAAGGTGGAACAAGTTGCACAAGTGTTGAGCAAAGTTTGTTTAAGCAAATTGTGACCGAAGACAGAATTTGCCCTAGTTCATCTTTCTTGTGAAGAAGTTGTTGTGTTTGTACACTGTAGGGTTTTGTGACTAAGCATCTTCTCAATCTTCATCATGTGATGAATTGGAGAACTTTGCAGCCAACAACCTTCTCTAGTTGGTGATTGAAATCGCGTATTGGGATCCGCACAATTGGTTAGTCACGTACTGGGAGCCGTGCATTACAAGGAAAGATTGTCACTACAGAACAAGTCCAATTGGGTATTGGGGTAATGGTTCAACTGTAGGTTGGTATAAGGTACTGGGATTCCTTTACTTGTATCCGCTTGTTGTGATAATAGTGGATTCTCGGGAGTGGTGACCTTAAAATCACTTGGTGAGGTTTTTGCCGTCTAGGTTTTTCCCATTCATAAACAAATCACCGTGTCAATTTATTTTCCACTGCATACTTAGTTTAATTGATGATTTGTTTGTGCTACCATGCATTTGCATGATAATTTGATTAATTAATAAACTTGGCTAATTAATCAATTAATTCATCACAAGGGGTCAATAATTCTTGGCCTATCATGAATTTCGAGACTCGCATTGACCACCGGAGCAGTCAAATCGGGTGGTGGCGAGTTTTGTATGGTTGGGTTGGATGGGTTTGTTAGGTGGGTGGGTGGGTTGGACACCCCGATCCTTAAGCATCACAACCATCATGCAACCTAGATTATTTCCACCATTCTTGACATTATTGTCACCATTGTCATCACCACCTTCAATGTTGTCACCACTGTGTCACAATAACTAATGACATCTTGATCAATATCATTTTTATAAAAAATATATATATAATTATATGAATGAACTAAAAAGTTAAAAAAATAAATAAATAAAAACGAAAAAACTAAAAAATAAAAACAAAAACAAAATAACAAAACAAATTGTGTGTTTGGCTAATATATTTCCATCTAACCTATTTGTTTAATTAATGTTGAGATCTAAGATAAATAAATAAATAAATCTAAACAAATAAGTTAGTTTATTTTTAAAATGCTAATTTATTTATTTAAAGTTGTTTTTTTATTCCTTAATAAAATAAACTAAAAACACACAAATTTGAGAGAATAATTCTTTTTCTAAAAAATATCAATGTAGGAATAAAACGAAGCATAAAATATAAAGGATAGAAATAGTGATATTTTATATTTTCGACTATATAAGTTTTGTTTGAGTTCCTTTGTGGTTACTTAATTTGCTTTGGTAGAGATATGATGATAAGTAATTACTTTAGAATGCAAATATTATAAAATATTGTTTTTTCTTTTAGCATCCATTCGGCAAAAATTCTTTAAAATTAATTTTTTTGTGAATAAATTATTGGTCTTATTTTTTCTTTTAATCCATCTTAATTTTAAATGATATATATAAATTTAGTTTTAAATTAAAGGAGGATGTAATATAGTCGTAATATTTTTTGTAACAATTTTTTTCTAATTATGATTCATATGTCTTGCACATACTTTAAAACTAGTAATAATAAAAAGTTGAGAATTCATCCTAAAAAAGGTTGAGGAAGTAATGTGGTTTTTTGTTTTGTTTTGTTTTTTTTTTTTTTTTTTAATTTTTTGATACCAAGCAAAATAGTTCATAGCATTAAGATAGGTTGTTATGCCAACTATTTATTTTATAGAAAACTACCACAACCACAACTTGGTATTTGGTAGTTAAAATGTCTTTTACCATTCAATGGATACTGGGGAGACATCTCTTTAATGAGTAGGAACCCATGTTTTAAATTTTTAATTAAAACAGGATGGTACACATGGACTAGGACTCACTTGTTAAGAACAAATAAGTTACCAGACACCAATGACTAACCGATAGGGACTCACCACTTCCAACCTCCCGAAAGGGATATTAGTTTAACAATATTACATATACTTTGATGTTATAATTTTTTTTCACAATATCTTATTTAGCAAGTTGTGATTAATGCATCATCATATTTATATGGATTATGATTAACATGATTTATAAGTTCCGCTTAGTTCAATTAGTAAAATCTTTCATTGCCATAAGTTGAATTTCATCATATCTATTAAAAAAACTAGTTGACATAATTTTTTTTGGACAAAGTTTAGATACAAAATTGATTGTAGTCTAAAACTATAACCTTATTCAATATCTTTTTATTGAAGGTGAAATTTTGATAAATCCACCACTAGATTACATCTTCTTCTTATATCTTCCATGCTTGCAAAATTTCTAAAAAATTAAAAATCAATAACTATGTTATCAATTAATTGTTTAAATTGCTAGTTTTTATAGTTTAAAATTATGCATAAAATATAAACTTATAGATCACATAATAAATAACATCTGATTGACACAAAATTTGACATATGTAATAAAAGTATAAAGAATATGCAATACAACGGTTAAATTTTCAAAATATATAGTAATATTTATTTTATTAAGTAAAGTTGTAAGTTATAACTAATTTTATAGCCAAACTTTATCCATTTTTTATTATGCACAAATTATAAATTTTTGTATTGATAATTATATAAAAAATTCTCTAAATCAATTTTGAAGAAAATTCAACTAATTCACTACATGACAATTGATAAAGGCATAAACCATTTACATATACTTTTAATCACACGATACATTTACATAAACTTTATAATTTAATGTACATGGTTTTTTTTTTTTTTCTTTTCGAAAAGTTGTTAGGTATAATAGGAAAAAAAAAATTAATGTTAAAATATATAAGGATTCAAAAAGAAAAAGTCATGTAAATTAAACAAAAATTGACAAATTTTGGAAATAAAAGTCAGCTTGGTAGGTGTGGCCAGCAGAAATCCTAACCGCCGAAGTCATCCTTTTATTTTATTTTATTTTTTATTTTATTTAATTGCAGCATTAAATAACCGTTTCAAATGAATTGACTTGGGTGAAATCATTTTAACTAAGCCGCTGATGTGTGACCAGATCTACGACAAGGCCGGTGATTTTCGTACAAACTTTAGCTTTCTTTCGTTCATATTGAAAAGACAGAATCCTGCCACCAACTTGTTCCTCTATTTCATATTAAAAAAGAAACCTTAATGAAAGGTTGAATAATCGGAACACTTTGAAATGCATATTATTTATGCCAATGGTGTGAGGCCAATTCATAAACATTTTTATGCATGATGGCTTAGTGATTGACTTTGTGTGGATGGTAGAAAAGATTCACATCTAAGATAGATGTGAAAGCATTTTTTTATCTCTTTGCTTTCTCTTTGCCCATTAAATAATAAGTTTAGAGATATAATTTTTTTTTTTTTAAATATTTGATGACGTCGAAAAAACCACCAGTAAGTCACACAGTCCTCATGTGCTCGCAACAACACATGCACAACAAAACGAGAAGACTTTACAGAAAACACCGGTATGGTGCCGGCCAAATACCCTCCAAATGTCAAGTTAGAACTTCTTACAACTCTAGATTGCCAGAGCTGGAGTAAATTATGCGTACCTTGTTTTGTGAGGGTATTTGGGCTTTTATAGTAGTAGAGGTTTGACATCTCTTCCTTGGTTTAGAAGTATTTTCCTTATAGGAATCCTTATAAGCGTATATTGCGGAATCCTTTCCTTGTAGGAGACTAACACTGAGCGTGGAGCACAAGATATTTCCTAATACACACATGCGTGGTGGCCAAGTCAAGATTATGTCAGAACAGTCAGTCTCGTGCATCGCCTTCAGCTTAGTGGCGTCAGCTTTCCATCCTCCCCAAGTTGACCTTGTTAGCTTAAAGCTGTAAACTCCCTACTATTGTCACATGTTGATGGACACAACTAAAGCCGACGAGTTTGTTTGGAACGTCACTCTATGCCTTCCCATTAGTGAGTGTATACTTACAATTTTACCATTGTCAATATTAAATTCCTATTTTGCAGATTTTAATATTGAAGTTAGATAAAGGAGCTCCACTTATCAAGTTAAAAAAGGACCAGGTTTTTACATTTCATGTTAAGTGTGTGCTCAATGCTTGATATATTATTTTTCTTATTTGACATGACAATGCTTTAGATGATGATTTTTAGACCACATGCTCATATCTTTTGATTTTCATGATGGAAATGATGGACTGTATGTAATTTAAAGTCTTTGGTGTTATCTTTAATGTGAGTTACTAAATTTAATTGTGGATTAGTGAAACTAAATAATATGATTCTTATTCTGTTAAGTGGACATTTTCATGTGGTGGTCTTTGTTATTGTCAAGGAAGTTAATAAGTTATTTTCTTTTTCAAGGCATATAAGCTGCACTTTTGGGAGATCTAGGGTGCCATGGAAAAGAAAGAACACTGCTAGGGGCCCGAAAACAACTTTATGTTGCTCTTTGGGACCATGATTTAACTTTGCCTTGAGGTTAAAAATGAGATTACATCATACAAAGAGACAATTATATACAGTATTGAAGATTTCCAACCATGAGAAGTGGAAGCATATAAGCATAAACAAATTATTTTTGTATTTATTTGTATGTAAGTTTTTGATGTCATATTATTGCAATTTTGATGTGGAAATTGTTACTATAAACCTTGATTTATTTGTTCAAATATACAAATTTTATTTATCAGTGCTTAATAAAGAAAAAAAAACATATAATATATTAAAATAAATTTCCTGAATTTTCCCGTGCATAGGATAGGTTCGCAATCACAACATGTATCATTCGTTTTCCTCTCTTACTTTCTCCATTTTTTTTTTCTCTATCATCATTTCAGGCTCTTTCTCTTAATATATATATATATATATATATATAACCAAAACCTTTGAAACTCTCATAATTTTCTACGTTAGCACAATATTTAAATAAAATTATCATTTTATTTAAATAAAATTATTTTTGTTTAGTCCAAACTTAACAAGGAGTAAAACTCTATCTCTCTAACAAGTCCAACTTAAACTCAAACTCATCATTATCATTTTTTTTAAACAAAATTATTTTTATTTAATCCAAACTTAATAAGAAGTGAAATTCTATCTCTCTAACAAGTCTAACTTGAACTTAAACTCAAATGTTGATAATTTATTTAACATTTAATGAAAAAAATTTATCTAAAAATAAAATCAATAACCAAATTCTAAACTTAACAAGAATTGAAACTCTATCTCTCTAATAATTTTATTGACGTGGCCAATAAAATAATATTAAAAAACTTTATTTGACATTTAATGAAAAAAATTTATCTAACAAGTGATTTACACACGTGAAAAGGAACTAAACTGTGAGTACCTATACTCTGCGTCTCTATCTAATCTAACCAAGAAAAACAAGAATCCTTATTCTACTAGAACAAGGTATAATAATGGCCATATATAATATGGGTTATAGTTCCAGACTGAGTCAATAGTGTTTTGAAAGAAACCCTACGTTATATTATGTTATATAATACTATATTATATATATATATATATATAACTGAAATATTTGACGTTTTATTGACCTTTTTAGAGCTTACCACATCATTATTACTTTTTTTAAACAAAATTATTATTTTTAAACAATATCAACAGCCAAAATCCAAACTCAACTAGTAGTGAAACTCTATCTCTCTAATAAGTCCAACTTAAACTCAAACGCAAACATTGATAATTTATCTTCAAATTTGTGAGGTTAATCATGAACACTATAAAAGCAATGCAAACCCCAATATTTATTTTTAAGCTAAGTAGAGGTATGAGCTATTCTTCTGTTATTTTCTTCTCCTCTACTTTGTTTATATATATATATATATATATATATATATATGGGGGGGGTAAAAGCCCAACCTTATATATTGGGTCTGGGACCCTATTTGAAGATTACTGTGCATCTGAAGAGAAGAAAGTTGTTAAGAAGAGGTCCAGGTGGACGAAATATACCTGGAAATGAATGAGTATAGTCCGAAGAGATCACCAGTGGTCCAAAGAGGTCATTCTCCTCGGATACAAAGAGCCTTGGTCAGGCAGATACCTGAGAGTTTCAAGTAATCTTTCTAACGATTTCAATGATAAGGATAGGCTTCAGGCACGTATGGAGATGATAAGAACGGAAAAATATCTAGAACACAAGCTGCAACCACCACATTAAATGCACTACAGCTACTTTTCTAGCCGCATTAATGTGGAGAAGACCCCTGAACAGTATAATCATAACTACCACCACTCACGGAGAGTTAAAGAAGATACCTGATGGAACATGCACTCAAGTGGATACTAAGATGAAGAACAAGTGGACGATGAAGATGATGGGAGAGGGTGCTATATAAAGAGGAAAGGCCTCTGATAGATGGGGCGGAACAAAAAAGAAAGAGAAGAAGAAAAACAAATTTACTGTAGCTCTAAGAATTGTAATCACCTTTCATTCAATAATACACCTCTTCGGACATCCGTTTGTTCAGTCTTTCAAGCGTGATTTCATGTTAGTTCATCCTTAAATACCATAGTTAACTATTGTTTAATTCACAACCATCCTAACTCTTTTACCTACTCTCTACAAATTCATTGTTTTGCGTTCATTAGGCTTATAATCCAAACATTTTGAGCTTGGCCTACAAAAACTAACCCTACAATATATATATATATATATATATATATATATATTATGGTTTTTCATGTATTTTTTAAAAAGTGATTTTCGTACTTGAATCACCAAACCATACGCCTATGACTGTATATGATTTTTTTTTTCATTGTTTAAAGTTTAGACTTGTTAAAATTTAAAACTTATTACTTTACGGGTTCGTGCACTTTTTTCTTTTTCTTATATTTTTCTTTTGAACAGTCATATATATTAAATGTAACTCATCTTTTTCTTATATTTCTTTACTGTTTAGTCATATATATTTTGTTTTCGTTTAAAGTTTAGACTCATTAAAATTTAAAACTTATTGCTTTATGGGTTCATGTACTTTTTTTTTTTTTTAATTTCTATTTTGAATAGTCATATATATTGAATGTAACTCATCTTTCTCTCATATTTCTCTATTGTTTAGTCATATATATTTTGTTTTTTTTTTAGTAATTTCTAAGCAGTAAATTATTTGATTCCTTAATATTTTTTGCTCTTTTAGAAGTTTTAATATCTGAATTTTTGAGTTATTTTTTTGCAATATCTGAAACTGACAAATTTTTTGTAAGCCATTGCGTGTTCAAGAAATGGTTTTTTCATCAAATTGTAACACAAATTGAAGTCATACAAGAGCATACCATGCAATGGTATAGTTTCTTAATCAATTTAAAATTTTATAAAATTATTTTAGTCAACCTCACAAATAAATAGGTTCCCATATATAGCAATAGTTAGCAACCAGTGGATGTAAATTTGGTCCAGACGAAGTGTAAAACATGGACTTTAGGACCTTTCAATAAGAAACGCCTGTGACTGTATATGATTTTTTTTTTCATCGTTTAAAGTTTAGACTCGTTAAAATTTAAAACTTATTACTTTACGGGTTCGTGCACTTTTTTCTTTTTCTTATATTTTTCTTTTGAATAGTCATATATATTGAATGTAACCCATCTTTCTCTTATATTTCTTTACTATTAGTCATATATATTTTGTTTTCGTTTAAAGTTTAGACCCATTAAAATTTAAAACTTATTGCTTTATGGGTTCATGTATATATTTTTTTTTAATTTCTATTTTGAATAGTCATTATATTGAATGTAACTCATCTTTCTCTCATATTTCTCTATTGTTTAGTCATATATATTTTGTTTTTTTTTAATAATTTCTAAGCAGTAAATTATTTGATTCCTTAATATTTTTTGGTCTTTTAGAAGTTTTAATATCTGAATTTTTGAGTTACTTTTTTGCAATATCTGAAATTGACAAATTTTTTGTAAGCCATTGCGTGTTCAAGAAATGGTTTTTTTCATCAAATTGTAACACAAATTGAAGTCATACAAGAGCATATCATGCAATGGTATAGTTTTTTAATCAATTTAAAATTTTATAAAATTATTTTAGTCAACCTCACAAATAAATAGGTTCCCATATATAGCACTAGTTAGCAACCAGTGGATGTAAATTTGGTCCAGACGAAGTGTAAAACATGGATTTTAGGACCTTTCAATAAGAAACGCCTGTGACTATATATGATTTTTTTTTTCATCGTTTAAAGTTTAGACTCGTTAAAATTTAAAACTTATTACTTTACGGGTTCGTGCACTTTTTTCTTTTTCTTATATTTTTCTTTTGAATAGTCATATATATTGAATGTAACCCATCTTTCTCTTATATTTCTTTACTATTTAGTCATATATATTTTGTTTTCGTTTAAAGTTTATACCCATTAAAATTTAAAACTTATTGCTTTATGGGTTCATGTATTTTTTTTTTTAATTTCTATTCTGAATAGTCATTATATTGAATGTAACTCATCTTTCTCTCATATTTCTCTATTGTTTAGTCATATATATTTTGTTTTTTTTTAATAATTTCTAAGCAGTAAATTATTTGATTCCTTAATATTTTTTGGTTTTTTAGAAGTTTTAATATCTGAATATTTGAGTTATTTTTATACAGTATCTGAAACTGACAAATTTTTTGTAAGTCATTGCATGTTTAAGAAATTGCTTTTTCATCAAATTGTAACACAAAGTGAAGTCATACAAGAGCGTATTATGCAATGGTATAGTTTCTTAATAAATTTAAAATTTTATAAAATTATTTTAGTCAACCTCACAAATAAATAGGTTCCCATGTATAGCACTAGTTAGCAACCAGTGGATGTAAATTTGGTCCAGACGAAGTGTAAAACATGGATTTTAGGACCTTTCAATAAGAAACGCCTGTGACTATATATGATTTTTTTTTTCATCGTTTAAAGTTTAGACTCGTTAAAATTTAAAACTTATTACTTTACGAGTTCGTGCACTTTTTTCTTTTTCTTATATTTTTCTTTTGAATAGTCATATATATTGAATGTAACCCATCTTTCTCTTATATTTCTTTACTATTTAGTCATATGTATTTTGTTTTCGTTTAAAGTTTATACCCATTAAAATTTAAAACTTATTGCTTTATGGGTTCATGTATTTTTTTTTTTAATTTCTATTTTGAATAGTCATTATATTGAATGTAACTCATCTTTCTCTCATATTTCTCTATTGTTTAGTCATATATATTTTGTTTTTTTTTAATAATTTCTAAGCAGTAAATTATTTGATTCCTTAATATTTTTTGGTTTTTTAGAAGTTTTAATATCTGAATATTTGAGTTATTTTTATACAGTATCTGAAACTGACAAATTTTTTGTAAGCCATTGCATGTTTAAGAAATTGCTTTTTCATCAAATTGTAACACAAAGTGAAGTCATACAAGAGCGTATTATGCAATGGTATAGTTTCTTAATAAATTTAAAATTTTATAAAATTATTTTAGTCAACCTCACAAATAAATAGGTTCCCATGTATAGCACTAGTTAGCAACCAGTGGATGTAAATTTGGTCCAGACGAAGTGTAAAACATGGATTTTAGGACCTTTCAATAAGAAACGCCTGTGACTATATATGATTTTTTTTTTTCATCGTTTAAAGTTTAGACTCGTTAAAATTTAAAACTTATTACTTTACGGGTTCGTGCACTTTTTTCTTTTTCTTATATTTTTCTTTTGAATAGTCATATATATTGAATGTAACCCATCTTTCTCTTATATTTCTTTACTATTTAGTCATATGTATTTTGTTTTCGTTTAAAGTTTATACCCATTAAAATTTAAAACTTATTGCTTTATGGGTTCATGTATTTTTTTTTTTAATTTCTATTTTGAATAGTCATTATATTGAATGTAACTCATCTTTCTCTCATATTTCTCTATTGTTTAGTCATATATATTTTGTTTTTTTTTAATAATTTCTAAGCAGTAAATTATTTGATTCCTTAATATTTTTTGGTTTTTTAGAAGTTTTAATATCTGAATATTTGAGTTATTTTTATACAGTATCTGAAACTGACAAATTTTTTGTAAGCCATTGCATGTTTAAGAAATTGCTTTTTCATCAAATTGTAACACAAAGTGAAGTCATACAAGAGCGTATTATGCAATGGTATAGTTTCTTAATAAATTTAAAATTTTATAAAATTATTTTAGTCAACCTCACAAATAAATAGGTTCCCATGTATAGCACTAGTTAGCAACCAGTGGATGTAAATTTGGTCCAGACGAAGTGTAAAACATGGATTTTAGGACCTTTCAATAAGAAACGCCTGTGACTATATATGATTTTTTTTTTCATCGTTTAAAGTTTAGACTCGTTAAAATTTAAAACTTATTACTTTACGGGTTCGTGCACTTTTTTCTTTTTCTTATATTTTTCTTTTGAATAGTCATATATATTGAATGTAACCCATCTTTCTCTTATATTTCTTTACTATTTAGTCATATATATTTTGTTTTCGTTTAAAGTTTATACCCATTAAAATTTAAAACTTATTGCTTTATGGGTTCATGTATTTTTTTTTTTTAATTTCTATTTTGAATAGTCATTATATTGAATGTAACTCATCTTTCTCTCATATTTCTCTATTGTTTAGTCATATATATTTTGTTTTTTTTTAATAATTTCTAAGCAGTAAATTATTTGATTCCTTAATATTTTTTGGTTTTTTAGAAGTTTTAATATCTGAATATTTGAGTTATTTTTATACAGTATCTGAAACTGACAAATTTTTTGTAAGCCATTGCTTGTTTAAGAAATTGCTTTTTCATCAAATTATAACACAAAGTGAAGTCATACAAGAGCGTATTATGCAATGGTATAGTTTCTTAATAAATTTAAAATTTTATAAAATTATTTTAGTCAACCTCACAAATAAATAGGTTCCCATGTATAGCACTAGTTAGCAACCAGTGGATGTAAATTTGGTCCAGACGAAGTGTAAAACATGGATTTTAGGACCTTTCAATAAGAAACGCCTGTGACTATATATGATTTTTTTTTTCATCGTTTAAAGTTTAGACTCGTTATAATTTAAAACTTATTACTTTACGGGTTCGTGCACTTTTTTCTTTTTCTTATATTTTTCTTTTGAATAGTCATATATATTGAATGTAACCCATCTTTCTCTTATATTTCTTTACTATTTAGTCTTATATATTTTGTTTTCGTTTAAAGTTTATACCCATTAAAATTTAAAACTTATTGCTTTATGGGTTCATGTATTTTTTTTTTTAATTTCTATTTTGAATAGTCATTATATTGAATGTAACTCATCTTTCTCTCATATTTCTCTATTGTTTAGTCATATATATTTTGTTTTTTTTTAATAATTTCTAAGCAGTAAATTATTTGATTCCTTAATATTTTTTGGTTTTTTAGAAGTTTTAATATCTGAATATTTGAGTTATTTTTATACAGTATCTGAAACTGACAAATTTTTTGTAAGCCATTGCATGTTTAAGAAATTGCTTTTTCATCAAATTGTAACACAAAGTGAAGTCATACAAGAGCGTATTATGCAATGGTATAGTTTCTTAATAAATTTAAAATTTTATAAAATTATTTTAGTCAATCTCACAAATAAATAGGTTCCCATGTATAGCACTAGTTAGCAACCAGTGGATGTAAATTTGGTCCAGACGAAGTGTAAAACATGGATTTTAGGACCTTTCAATAAGAAACCTCTGCTTCAGCATTTTCCTAATAAGTTCTCTTATTCCCAAATTTTACACGTCTCTCTCTCTCTCTCTCGCTCTCACGTGGTCAATGTCTTCTCTTTCTCAGCTGGCTGTTTCTTTCATTCTCATTTTTATTTCTTTTTCTTTGGATCTAATCTCACACTTGAATCTCTCTCTTTCTTTCAGTATATATTTTTTTTTCTCTTATCTTATTTCTCCCATCTCTTCCTTCATCATCTTTCTACTTTGATGATGAAGTTCTTGTGCTTGTGGGTCAGCAATTTTCTATGAGTTAATGGCAATTGGGTTTGGTTTTGGCTGACATGAGTATTTGGAGTTTGATGCGGTGGTTCTTGGCAATTTTGTGGTGGAGGTTAGGTCCTTGGCCGATGCGGTTGAATCAAGGCCATTGGGTTTTATTTTGGGATTCTTTGTGAAGAAGACGAGCATTTTCCTTTTGGTTTTCTTGGCTATTGGCTACCAAACAATGAATGGAGATGAGACTTTGTTTAGATTTTCATTAAAGTGTGGACGGTGGAAGTTGAAATTTTTTTACCCACAAATCAATAAATGTTAACACACACTACCACTCCCTGGCCTCAAAAATACCAAATTAAAATTTTTTTTTTATTTTAAATTAAGCCCAAAATTTGCAGAAAAACAGGAACTCCAAGTCCAAGAAGTTGTTGGAGATTTGTAAATAGGATCTCCAAGTAACTGACACTTAGAAAAATGGCCAATATCAACAAGGATAAGGATGGCTTCAGCATTAGCAAGAAAAAAAAAAGAAATAGAATGGCTTTTGTTTCACTTTCACACTAGCCATGCAAATCTACCTAACCCATCCTAGAGAATTTTTGTTTTTATTCTAAAATAACATTTAAACACGCTATAAAAAAAAATAAAAAATAAAAAAGCAACAAGAATCCAGAGATAACGGAAAGTGAGTTTGATGAAGAATTATATATCAGACAATGTTTTGGTTGCCATTTGCCAAGGAGAAGAAAGTGGTAGACAACCAGAGGCGGAGGGAGGGGCTTTGGGTTTGTGCTTTCAGGTGAGGCATTGAGCACAACCACCCGGTTTTGTCTGGTTTCTCGATGGTACTTCCAGATTATGATGGTTATTTTGGGTTTTGATTTTTGAAGATTTGGGGCCTGTTAATTAGTTTTGTTGTTTAAACCACATGTATTTTCACAATACTTTTTGACCTATATATATTTTCATAACATTTAAACAAAGTTACTACATTACCAAACTGATCTTGGTTTGATATTTGTGAGGGAGTGATTGTGTTTGTTAAGTTTATTGTTTTAATGTGTAAAAATATGAGGTGGCATCATGTCATTGGAGTGTGTAAATAGTCACTTTTGATCCAGGTCAATATAATATATATATATATATATATGTATGTATGTATGTATATATTACACCAAATAATAAATCGAAGAGAAATAGAATTGGCATCATGATAGTAAATATTAAGCCCAATAATGCAGGATGCATTAAAACTAAAAGTATAAAACCCATCTACCTACATACAGCTTAACATGGAGAATGAAAGAAAAGATGAACAATCATTTATAAATTGTACTGACTTATTTTTCGATAGAAAATCAATATTATGAATGAACAATTCAATTTGTTGATTAAAAAAAAAAAACATCTTTGTTTAAATAGGAATTTCATCATCAGCAGCTTTGAGAATTTTCTCGAAGGCATTTTCCATGCATGACTTGAATCTTTGGGGATCCATGAATCCTTTCTCCATTACGGCGCTAATCCTTAGGTTTCCCATATAACTTACCATTGTTATAACAAGGCTCTGCAAATCCATTTAAAAAAAAAAAACATGTTACAGTGGGTCATAAAATATGATGAATTTAATTGAAAGCAAGGTGTTCTATAATTATTCGTAAAGGTGATTGAATTTGAGGAATTTTTTCACATTAAATCATAAATCATGCTTGTTAATTTGTTCTATACTTTCCGCTGTAAAGACCCAAAAAAAAAAAGTGAACACCAAAGATCTGAGAATAAGTGTCACAAAATCATTATGTGATTGTTTCTAATAAGTAGAAATTTACAAATATCATTTTGTGACTTAGAAAAACAGAATAATTTTTATGACTTGGAAAAAAAAAAAACAATGAAAGAAAAGCACATGCCCTCTCTGTTTTATGAGGCAAACATGTCACATCTATACTTCGATATTTACGAGAGGGATTATAAAAATTAAAAAAAAAAAGCTACAAGAAGGTGGAATTTGGAATTTTATTTTTATCGAAAATCTTTATAAAAGATATTTATTTGTTTAAGGCAAACTAGGTGGTATATACAATAGATGAGTGCTATTTTCATAATATTTTTACAAAAAATTATAGGCGGTAAGCTGTTATTAGTTCTAATTTGAATCTACAACTTAAATTACTTTTTTTTTCCACTCATAACAACCAATAGCAACACGCCACCTAAAATTTGTTGTAAAAATATTATGAAAATGTTATAGAAATAGCATTTCTCTATATAATAACAATTTTAATTTTACATTTTTACCTGAGGTCCACCTATAAGCATGAAGTATAGACCTTTAATCGGATGATTATCCAAAGACACCTGTTCCACTGGCCCGATCACATTCGAAATTGACAAACTGGAGCTCCTTAGTGTCCCATGGACGAATCTAGCGGCTGCCTGCAATAGTATAAAAATGCCAAAAAGATCTTATAGAGTACGTATTCAAAAATAAATTCAACTACTTTAGAATCGTGTATATGCAAATGTAAGATTTAAAAAAAAAAAAAAAAAACACTTTCTCACACCCCCCCCCCCCCCCAAACACACACACACATATATATAATAAATAACGGTTGTTTATAGTATTATGTAAAAAGTTGATTAATTTGAATTATTTTTAACTAGACAAACAAATGAAATTGGAAAGCATAATTTTTCAAATTCTCTCTTTTTCTAAATTTAGATATGTGATTGAGTTTCTTAAATTTCATATACATTGAACTTATTGTATTCTACACTAAATAATTAACTTACTTGACATAAAAATTAAAAAGTTTAGATGAGCCACATGACACAAAATTAAATTCTAATTGAAATTCTAATTGGATTTTCTCTTAATTTTGGCTATGTGTATATAAGATTTTTTTTTCAATATTTTTTTAAGACAAAAATTGTATAACATTAAAATAAAATTACACTTTACCAATATAAATATACCCCTATTTACATTTATGACTCTAAACTTTCAAAATGCATGATTACCATCCTAAATGGTTAAATTTGAACCCTATCGTCTATTGGACTATTAAATTAGACCGAAAAACAAGTCAAGTGTGACTCACGTGAACTCTACATACATGGCATCACATAAACATACCAAATTTTCCCTCTTTAATCATTTAAAATAAAATTATTTAACAAATTTAACTCTTATTTTGCCACGTAACTTTTGTTTTAAAGGGATTAAAGAGGGTCAATTCGATTTGTTCACATGGTGCCACATATGCAGGAGTTACATGAGTTGCACGTGACATATTTATCAATCCAAGCTAATAGCCTAATTAATTAACGATAAAGTGCAAAGCGAAACACAAGTTATACTTTAAGATATAGTCATGTATTCTGAAAGTTCATGGTGATAAATTGTAATTACTCTGATATTGATTAATATTAGGCGGCTTTGCAATGTGAAGAAATTGCTTCAAAAAAATTAAATAACTTTTGGATATCAAAATAGAGGCACCAATCCAAGATTTGTGGCTTGCTTATAAGGTATATACTATATACTGACTACAATCCCCTTTCACCCCTCCCACCCTTTTTCTACCCATTTTTATTCAAGAAAAGAAAAACTAATTGACATTTTTAGTAATGTGATAGAAAAGTATGATATTAATATCAAATGTTATAAGCAACAAGTATTAACTATTAACTATTAAACTAAGTATGCCAAGAATTCTGTTGCTCAATATATATATATATATATATATACACACATATATATGTAGGGTTTTTTAATTAAAAAAAGAGAGAAAAGAAAAAAAAAAAACCAACATAATTGATTTGAAAAATTATCAAATGATTGAAGGTAGAAATAGCAAAAAAGAAAGAGAAAAAAAAAAGAAAAAAAGAACCAACATAATTTTTTTGAAAATTATCAAATGATTGAAGGTAGAAGTAGTGAATTATTGGTGATGAATAAGATCGTGAATATACCTCAGGACCTTTAAGTTTCTTCACAATCTCCAAAACCCTACCAGTGAGATAAACACCCAATGAACTTTTCTTCTTCTTGATTATCTTGCTTGCTGCCAAAACAAAGTCAAGTGGGTTTGGAGATTTATGGTCCTTAAGCTCTGGCATTGGTACATGCAAGAAGGCGAATTGGTTCCCCCATTGTGCCTTTGAGTTAGGTTTAAGCATCTCCTCAATTGACTTGTAGCCACTCATTGTTCTAGTGTTGAGCAATACCAATGCTGTGGAATGTGATTTAGTTGATTTATTGCTAATCTCTTGCATATAAAACCGGGTGCCGAGGAAAATTATTCCAGTAATTACATCATTTACTGTCTGCACTTCAGAAAATAAAATTTGGTCGAACAATTATTTTACTATAATTTTGAAAATTAATTGTGCATTTTCTATAGATTTTTATAACAAATTAATCTTCATACTTATTTAAAAATATAATAAAAATTAACAAAATTCATTGTATCACAAAAAATAATTACATTAAAAAACTAAGTCTATAAATATTTCAACAAACTATATGAAGATCAAGAATAATAAATTTGCACAATATATACAAAATGATATCCGCATAAGGTTTTTTTTTTGAGTCAACTAAATTCATAAGGGAACAAAGTAATATCAAACTTTTGCGCGTAATGAGGCAAATGATCACAAGGTTGACACCAATCTGCGGACACCTAAGAAATAAAGTATAAAGACCTTGAAGGCTACCAAAAGTAAACTGGTGAAAGACAGTGTATATTTTGATTAGTCTTACTAGTAGTTATCATACCTTTCTTTCATAATTTGCCTTCTATTTAATCTCTTCGTGTGAAAGATTTTCTCAATGATTTACTTAGGATTTGAAATTTGAACTTTGGCATGTTATTTGGCTTAATGGATGATATAGCACTGTGATGATTTGATATGAGAATTTTGGCAATCATGATACCTATCAGTTGCCTCTAATTCCTAGACCTAACACAACATAAATTCACAATGCTTTCATCCTATGATCACATATCAATGATGTTTTAGCAAAAAATGCTTTCATCCTATGATCACATTTAATAGGCATATTAGGTCATTAGTTACCCGAAAAATGATATGAAATTGAAATCATTAGCTAATTTGTAATAAAATATGCTGATCATACCACTCCAAGCTTGGCCTTAATGTGTTTGATACAATCCATAGAGAATATCATGTTTGATACTATGATTGGCTGATATTCAACTCCTTCGGCCCCAGACCTTATCGGTGTTCGATCATCTTCGACCAATGTACTCTTTAACATGCTCCAACCAAAATCAGATACAGAATTAAAGATGAAGGAACAAAGTTGAGACACTCTTCCACGAACACTTTCTCTGCCACTTCCTGGCTCTGAGCGTTGGTGAGAAGGAAATGTTAGGGGAAGAGAAGGATTATCAGCCCTTTGAAGACATGAAAGAAGTGCACCCATGAGAGAGTAGCCATCACCAAGCGCATGGTGAAGCTTGAATATGATAGTACCAGCTGCATCGCTTGTTGGATATTTAACCATGTGAATTTCCCATAGCGGTTTGTTTTGTGAAAAATGCTCCATTGCAATGTTTGATATATAATCTTCAAGATATTCATCATATGATGTGGGTAACAAGCCAGTAGGGAAAATAGGAAAATTAACGTGCTCTTCAAGCTTCACCTCAACCCTTTTCCATTGTTTCTCACCTTTTCTATCCTCAACCTGTTCACAAATTCTCACTACTTAGTGCCAGTTTTAAAGGGATTAATGTAAGAAACTTAAAAGGCAGCATCTGAATACCCATTTAACCTTCCATGCATTTATGTTTGTGTATTTCATAAAAGAGGATAAAGAAGACAGAATCATATTATTTTCCAAGAAAAACAATATTGAGAAAAGTAGATAACATCACCATGATGGAGGAGAAGCGTGTATTGATGGGCAGGAACACATCATTGAGCAATGATATGATACGCGCTTCGTTGATTTCAATTGGTACCTCACTTTGCATGACACCAATAATAGATACTGACAGCACAGAGCTGTTGAAGTATTGTGCATTAGGACTCGCAGGCTCTAATCCTTCTTTTGGGTCCATTTTAATTTGACAACAGTTTAGTCGCAGATTTGTGGCGTTAAAAGATTAGCTAGAATGTTATATTTATATTAGAAATTTAGAGCACTGACGATAAGTTCCTACAGAAAATAATTTGAAAAAGTGTTTGGCTAAATTACAATTTAATCCTTATATTTCAGTAGGAATTTGAAATTAGGAAAATTCTTAATTTACATGGTGTAAACTTATACGGTAGATCTATCACTTTTTCTACACTACTCACAATTTGTCACATGAACATCTATAATTAATAAAAGTTGTGATTTTTTATGTGGTCCTAGAATTTTTAAGAAATAAAATGAAGAACAGAAGAAATTTATATTGAGGGTCCGTTTGGATACAACTTATTGTTGCTGAAAACTGATTATTGCTGAAAACACTGTAGCAAAATAATTTTTAAATGTATGAATAGTATCGTGAGACCCATTTTTAATATTTTTTTAATTTGTAAACAGTACATAAACAGTATGTTTTTGTCTCTCAAAGTCAAACAATGTGGCCAAAAAAAAAAAAAAAAAAACGAAAAAACGCAACAGAGTAAAACACAACGCAACTTTAATCACTATCCAAACCTCACTGAAGTTACATCCAACCACGGGATAGGGTTATGGGTGATAATATTATTGAGGTGGGTCCCTTCCTACCATTAGACCCTCCTCCCTCGTTGTCGCTATAAGAAGCTGATATATAGAAACTGTTCAGTACTCTTGAAGGACAACATCATTAATGTTCAGCGGTGCTCCATTCCAATAATAGCGGTGCTCCATTCCAATAATATTATGCCATGTGTCAAAATTAATTTACTAAGCATCCTAGTCACCTAAGAATTAAAGAAACAAGTACTTGCTCGCAGTTCGCCTACAGCAAACCATTGCGATGTGTGGGCTACCCATCAATTGTGGGTGGGGGGTGCCCTTTAACCCAGGGACATACTAAATATTGACTCCACAAAACGGATTTTCATGTTGTTGTGATTAGTCATTATCCATGTTGTTTATTTTTACAAATTTACTTGTGGCCTTCACTCAATGGAAAGGCTAATGTGTCTCCTTAAGACAAATTTACAAATTTAACATTATCTCCTTAAGACAAATTTTGTCTCTCACACTATTTCTTCACTGGTACTTTGTGTTTTTCAAGCATTATTCTTGCAAAATACATTGCAAGGGATTCAATTTCATATTGGAGGTTGTTTCAATGTGGTCAAGGGAATGAAATATTTTAGTATTGGTTGATATCGGTGTACCGTTCCGAGACTCATAGGTATAGAGACTCACATATATATACTCACATGTGAGTCTATATGTTTGTGTTTATTTATTTATATATGTATGTATTTATTTATTTTCATGTTTATAAACATATAATTTAAAATCGACATATTTTATGAGTCCAAATATTGGCCTAAGTACATTAACCCAATGTATTAGCTTAAATAATTAGTTTTTAACTTTTTAAATATTTTTTAATTGCATTGGCCGAAACATCAATATCTAGGGATGGCAATTTTGCCCCGCCCCGCTTGACCCTCCCCTCCCTGCTTTGCCCTATGCGGGTTTTTCGAGCTCTACAAAGATGCTTGGATGGGGATGGGGCGAGATTTTAGACCTGCATCACGGGGCGGGACGGGGCGGGGATGGGTTTACACTTTTTAGGCCCACCTTGCCCCGCCCCGCATTAATAAGAGTTAAATTGTAATTTTTTTCACACCTTAAAACCCTACTATTTAAACAAAAATATCATCAGCTTATTTTATTCTACCTAACGTGGCTCTCTACCTCTTTTTTCTCTCTAGCAAAGTTGGAAATAAAGTACCAATTTTAACATTTTCTTTTGCCTTTATTAGAAACAAATTTATATACTATTAAATTATAGATTTCATTCATGCGTCTTTCTCAACTTAGATTTCATCATGAATATAATATAAATTTTTTTTAATGAGGTACGAGTTTGAGACTCTGAATGTTTGTGTTTGTGTCATTGTGCGTATGTGGGCATTTGGCTGTTATGAGGTACAGGTTTGAGAAGGTAGCCTTGGTCCAGGTCAATGTTATTTATAATATATTTAATGGTTTAACGACAATATTCAGACCCAAACGTTTCATTCTTATAGACTTTGAAGGGTCATCTAATCTTTGTTGGTATGGCACAATAAGGCATTTAATTCAATGCTTTAGGGATTTGAACAAATTGGAACAACTTGTACGGGTCTATAAATATATATAGCTCTAGATTAGGTTCAAATATATAGCTCCAATTTGATCAAAATATATATAGTCCAGATTAGTTTCAAATAAAGGTAGGGGTCTGAAGCTATATATACGAATCACAAATAAAAGTTCCTTCATAAAAATAAAAGCTCCAGATTAGGTTAAAACTCATTGTTTCATTTTATTCATTTAATTTTTTTTTTCTTTCCCATTATTTTATATTATCTTTGTTGGAGAAATATAGTTTATTCATTACTAAGTTGCTAAATTAACATCAGGAAAAAAATGACTTCACATGAAAACATTGGTAGCTCCAATCCATCTGGCAGCAATCAATTTCCTTTGATAGTAGATGAAGATAATGCAACCCCATCATCATGTCTGTTGAATATGCCAAAAGATGTCTAGGCAGTCCAACCTAGCAATGAGATAATTGAAGAAGAGGGGAAGTACAAATCAATTTTTCAGAATCATTTTAAGAGAAAGAGAGTTGATGAGAAAGACAAGGCTGAGTGCAATTATTGTAAGAAATTGCTAGTGAGGGGATCCAATTATGGCACTAAACATTTGCATGACCACGTGAAAATATGTCCAAGGAGAAAGTTTCAAAGACATTAGGCATATGAATCAAAAAAATTTGGCGAGGGATCAAAATAAAGTGGATTCAATGGCGGGTGTGAATGCTTATAATTTTGATCAAAATGTATCAAGAAATGAACTTGCTTGTATGATCATCTTACATGAGTATCCCCTCTCTATAGTTGACCACATTGGTTTTAGAAAATATTCAACTTCTCTTCAACCATTGTTCAGGATCGTTTCTAGGAACACAATCAGGGACATTTTGAGCATCTATGAGAAAGAAAGGGAGAAATCAAAGCATGAAATTGATAAGAATCAGGGTAGAATTTCTATTAGCACTAATATGTGGACTTCACAAAAC
Source organism: Quercus ilex subsp. ballota (assembly GCA_032727855.1). Classification (NCBI taxonomy): domain Eukaryota; kingdom Viridiplantae; phylum Streptophyta; class Magnoliopsida; order Fagales; family Fagaceae; genus Quercus; species Quercus ilex. Next base: position 4,020,834 of record CM064917.1, on the reverse strand, counting down.
AAAAACAAAAAGTGAGGGTTTATGGTTGTAACAGCACACTTCATTGATGGTTTGTGGAGATTACAAAGCCGAGTTATGAGGTACTTTTTTTTAAGTATATATTCATTTTTATGTTTTAATTAAATTCTTTTCAAATGTTTTATGAACTTATATCATTGTTAGTTCTAATTATTTAAATTTCTCATTTAAGGTTTATTTATGTGCCATCTCCACATACAAAAGAAGTGCTTTCTAGTGTCCTTCTAGATACTTTGTTGGAGTGGAATATTGATATGAAGTTATCTATTGTGACTATAGACAATTGCAGTACCAATGATGCAGTTATAAAAATTATCTTAGATAAGCTTCAATGTGGTGCACTTATTATGAGCGGATCAATGTTACATATGCGTTGTGCAACACATGTTCTTAATTTGATTGTTTAGGATGGTTTGCATGTAATTGGATCATGTATTGAAAAGGTTTGAAAAGGTTTGAAGAGACAGCCCGACAAGCACATGTTGAATGTACCAAATAACTAGCCCTTAATTGTAAGACTCGTTGGAACTCTACCTATCTCATGCTTTCTATTGCTATAAAGTATCAAAATGTCTTTAATCAATTGAACATATGTGAGTCATCTTATAAGAGCATTCCAACGGAGGAAGAATGGGTGATGGCAAGTAGTATATGTGAGAGACTGGCAGTGTTTCACAAGGTTACAGAGCTACTCTTAGGTACCTCATACCCTACAGCTAATCTTTTCTTTCCTAAGGTGTGTGAAATAAAAATAGCTTTGAATTTGTTTTTTTACAAGTGCAAGTGATGTGATTAAGAGTATGGCATTTAAAATGTTAGAAAAAATTGATTGTTATTGGAATGTGATTCATGGTGTTATGGCCATGGCAACCATTTTAGACCCAAGATATAAGATTGAATTTTTAGAATATTGTTTTCCAATAATTTATGGTGATGAATCTGATAATGAAATTCAAAGGGTTAGAGATACTTGTTATGAAATGATTCGTGACTACAGTTTTGGGAGAATGGGTAGGGAAGGTACTCATGGCCCTTGTGTGGGAGAGGATCTGCAAGTTGATGACTCCCTTATGGATTTTGAAAGATATCTTAGTCAGAAAAAAGGGGTGGGAATATTAAATTGGAGTTGGAACATTTCCATGAGGATGATTTAATTCCAAGAACTGTGGATTTGGCATGGTGGAAATCTAATGGGCTAAAGTATCCTACTTTGCAACGTATTGCAAGGGATATCCTTGCCATTCCAGTGTCAACTGTTGCCTCAAAGTCATCATTTAGCACAAGTGGTTGCTTGTTAAGTCCACATCGCAGTAAACTTCATCAAAAGATTATGGAGGCATTAATGTGTGCTCAAAATTGGTTATGGGCAGAAATTAATGGTAATTAATTTTACTAGTTTAATTATGCATTGATTTATGTTGCTACATTATTTATTATATTTTTCAATTGTTTGATTGAATTTATTTTACCTTTTTTTAGGCTCTTCATCTACTGTAGATGGAATTGAAGATACATTCCAAAATATCCTGGATGATTATGACGATGAAGAAGAAAGTGGTGTCACAATGATGGAAGAAAGTGGAGATTCTTTTTGAAGAACTAGGCAATTTTTTATTTTGTTATGTATTAGGAGTTTGGATTATTTTATTGTGTCATACTATGAGATTTTTGTCGTGATATTGTCTTGTTAAACATTTAGATAATATTACTTAGTTTTTTCTAAAAATTAGTTTGATTTGATAGGATAAATTTATTTATAATTTCAAGTATATTTTTATTATTGGAACATGTCATTTTATTTGAAAAAATGGTAATAGTTGTAGGCAAATTAACAAGAAATATAGTTTTACATGGTGGGGCGGGGCTTTACGGGGCCCTAAGGGGCGGGGATGGGGCAAGAAGACCCCATCATTCGGCCCCGCCCCGCCCCATTGCCATCCCTATACAATATCAACCAAAACATTTGAAAAATCCTCAGTACAGTTGGTATAGGAACTGCATAGCCTTGTGTTTTATCTAGTACATTTAAGAGGAGTATTGATATTGGCTTAATTGTTAGTATGGTATATACCATTGGTAAAATATTGACTTCTTTGATACGATGATCACAACAATGAGTGGGAAGAACAAACAATCGAAATATCAACTCTAATATATTTCGACCCATTAATCACCACACTTTAAAAATTAAGGAGCCTCTCTCATTTTCAATATGTAAAACCCATGAATATATAAACTCATAAAATTTTAAATTCATTTCCCATGTGGGACACAAGGATTTCACCCCTAAAATCATTTTTTTTATTTTACTTGATATAGAATTCTACTCTAACTTAATCTAAATGTATGTGTGTGAAACTCTCTTCTAAATACTTAAACCACGACCATTGCTCCCCCTCACACACCATCAGCACCTATACTTGTGGAGTGCTTATTCACTACATAATGGTCTTTGACAAATGACCATATAAAATTAATCTCCTCAAAAAATAAAATAGGTTCCAACTTAGACCCATCACACTGGACATATAGGCCCTACTTTAAATTTGGCTGAAAAATAGCCACCTAAACACTTTATAACAACCATTTTTTTAAACCACGAAAAATCGCAAAAAATTGCTGAAAATCGCGAAAAATTGGCAAAATCTCTTCATATTCAACGAGTTCTCACTAGATCCATCCAAGATCCTATGAGATCTTGCCAGTTCTAGTAGAGATCTAGTCGGATTCAGAGAGATTTTTGCCAAATCATATGGAGAACTCGCCGGACTAGCTAGAAATGTTTTTCGGTCAGTTCGGGTTTCATGGGTTTTGGAGTATGAGACCCACAACCAACCCGTTGGCATTGGGTTTTTGAATTTTGAGGCATTCGACTGTCAGAGCAGTCAGATCGGGTGGTTGCGAGTTGTGTTCGATCAGGTTGGGTGGGTTTGTCAGGTGGGTGGGTGGTTTAGACACCCCAAGCCTTAAGCATCACAACCATCGTGCAACCTAGATTATTTCCACCATTCTTGACATTATTGTCACCATTGTCATCACCACCTTCAATGTTGTCACCATTGTGTCACAATAACTAATGACATCTTGATCAATATATATATATATATATATATATATATATATATATATATATATATAATTATATGAATGAACTAAAAAGTAAAAAAAAAAAAAACAAACAAACAAATTTTGTGTTTGGCTAACATATTTGCATCTAACCTATTTGATTAATTAATGTTGAGAGCCGAGATAAATAAATCTAAACAAATAAGTTAGTTTATTTAAAAAATGCTAATTTATTTATTTAAAGTTGTTTTTTTATTCCTTAATAAAATAAACTAAAAACACAAAATTGTTGAACAAACAAATTTGAGAGAATAATTTATTTTCTAAAAAATATCAACGTAGGAATAAAACGAAGCATAAAATATAAAGGATAGAAATAGTGATATTTTATATTTTTGACTATATAAGTTTTGCTTGAGTTCCTTTGTGGTTACGTAATTTTCTTTGGCAGAGATATGATGATAAGCAATTACTTTAAAATGCATATATTATAAAATATTGTTTTTTTCTTTTAGCATCCACTCGGCAAAAATTCTTTAAAATTAATTTTGTTGTGAATAAATTATTGGTCTTATTTTTTCTTTTAATCCATCTTAATTTTAAATGGTATATAGAAAATTAATTTTAAATTAAAGGAGGATGTAATATAGTCATAATATTGTTTGTAATAAATTTTTTCTAATTCTGATTTATATATCCTGCACATACTTGAAATCTTTTATAATAAGTTAAGAATTCATCCTAAAAAAGGTTGAGGAAGTAATGTGGTTGTTATTTATTTATTTATTTATTTTTGACACCAAGCAAAATAGATCATAGCATTAAGATAGGTGTGCTTATACCACAACCGCAACTTTTTATTTTATAGAAAAGTGCCACAACCACAACTTGGTACTTGGTATCTAAAATGTCTCTTATCATTCAATGGATATTGAGGAGACATTTCTTTAATGAGTAGGGACCCAAGTTTTAAATTTTCAATCAAAGCAGGATGGCACATATGGCCTAGGACTCACTTGTTAAGAACAAATAAGTTACCACACACCAATGACTACCCGATAGGGACTCACCACTTCCAACCTCCCGAAAGGGATAATAGTTTAACAATATTACATATACTTTGATGTTATAATTTTTTTCACAATATCTTATGTAGCAAGTTGTGATTAATGCATCATCATATTTATATGGATTATGATTGATATGATTTATAAGTTCCACATTATTCAACTAGTAAAATATCACATTGCCATAAGTTGAATTTCATCATATCTATTAAAAAAACTAGTTTACATAATTTTTATTGGACAAAGTTTAGCTACAAAATTAATTGTAGTTTAAGACTACAACCTTATTTAATATCTTTTTATTGAAAGTGAAATTTTAACAAATCCACCATTAAATTACATCTTCTTCTTATATCCTCCATGTTTGCAAAAATTTTAGAAAATTAAAAATCAATAACTATGTTATCAATAAATTGTTTAAATTGCTAGTTTTTGTAATTTAAAATTATACATAAAATATAAGCTTATAGATCACATAGTAAATAACATTTGATTGATACAAAATTTGACATATATAATAAAAGTATAAAAAACATGCAATACAACGATTAGATTTTCAAAATATGTAGTAATATTTATAAAAAAATTCTCTAAATCAATTTTGAAGAAAATTCAACTAATTCGCTACATGACAATTGATAAAGGCATAAACCATTTGCATATGCATTTAATCACATGATACATTTACATACACTTTATAATTTAATGTACATGGTTTTTTTTTTTTTTTTCCTTTTCGAAAAGTAGTCAAGTATAATAGGAAAAAAAAATTTAATGTTAAAATATATAAGGATTTAAAAAGAAAAAGTTACGTAAATTAAACAAAAATTGACAAATTTTGGAAATAAAGTCAGCTTAGTAGGTGTGGCCAGCCGAAATCCCAACCGCCGTAGTCATCCTTTTCCTTAATAGTACTAAAGTATTGCAGCATTAAATAACCGTTTGAAATGAATTAACTTAGGTCAAATCATTTAAACTAAGCCGCTGATGTGTGGCCAGATCTACGACAAGGCCGGTGATTTTCGTACAAACTTTAGCTTTCTTTCATTCATATTGAAAAGACAGAATCCTGTAACCAACATGTTCAAAAAAAAAAACTTCATGGAAGGTTGAATAATCGATACACTTTGAAATGCATATCATTTATGTCAATGATGTGAGATCACTTTATAAACATTTTCATGCATGATAGCTTAGTTATTGACTTTGTGTGGATGGTAGAAAAGATTCATGTTTAAGATAGATGTGAAAGCATTTTTTTAACTCTTTGCTTTCTCTTTGCCCATTAAATAATAAGCTTAGGGATATGATTTTTTTTTTTTTTAAATATTAAATTCCTATTTTGCAGATTTTAATATTGAAGTTAGATAAAAGAGTTGCAATTATTAAGTTAAAAAAGGGCCAGGCTTTTACATTCCATGTTAAGTGTGTGCTCAATACTTGATATATTCTTTTTCTTATTTGACATGGCAATGCTTTAGATGATGATTTTCAAACCACATGCTCATATCTTTTGATTTTCATGATGGAAATGATGGACTGTATGTAATTTAAAGTCTTTGGTGTTATTTTTAATGTGAGTTACTAAATTCAATTGTGGATTAGTGAAACTAAATAATATGATTCTTATTCTATTAAGTGGACATTTTTATGTGGTGGTCTTTGTTATTGTCAAGGAACTTAATAAGTTATTTTCTTTTTCAAGGCATATAAGCTGCACTTTTGGGAGATCTAGGGTACCATGGAAAAGAAAGAACACTGCCAGTGGCCTGAAAACAGCTTTATGTTGCTCTTTGGGACCGTGATTTAACTTTGCCTTGAGGTTAAAAATGAGATTGCATCATACAATATACAATTATATACAGTAATGAAGATTTCCAACCATGAGAAGTGGAAGCATATAAACATAAACAAATTATTTTTGTATTTATTTGTATGTAAGTTTTTGATGTTATAATATTGCAATTTTAATGTGGAAATTGTTACTATAAACCTTGATCTATTTGTTCAAATATACAAATTTTATTTATTAGTGCTTAATAAAGAAAAAAAATATAATATATTAAAATAAATTTCCTGAACTTTCTCGTGCATAGCATAGGTTAGCGACTAGTTTTAACTAAGCCGCTGATGTGTGGCTAGATCTACGACAAGGTCGGTCATTTTCATACAAACTTTAGCTTTCTTTCGTTCATATTGAAAAGACAAAATCCTGCCACCAACTTCTTCCTCTATTTCGTATCAAAAAAAAAAACAAAAAAAAAAACTTGTTCCTCTATTTTTTTTTTTTTTTTTTTAGGTAATGAGCATTAAATGCTTAACTTTTTATTTTTTAATGAGATTTGTGGTAAGAGCATTCTCATTGAAGAATGCAAATATTTTAGCATTTAACATCTCAAAACTCTACTTTATTTATTTTAGCATAGCACTTTACAATACACTCAATATCAACAGTTTTATATTTTCTACCACTTCATTAAAATATTATTTCTTTATTATTTTTTAAGTCTTTTTTATTCTCAATCTATCTCTTCCTCTCTCTTTCTCTGTGTATCTATCTTCTATCAAACCCACTGCAAAACCCACCCCACAGCCACCATCGCCCACACCCACTGCCATAGCCACCACCGCCCACAACCTCAACCCCTAACCACCAAAATCACCCAAAAAAAAAAAAAAAAACCCAAAATCTAATCACAAAGCCAAACCCAAAACCAAACCATAAAACTCATACCCACCCACCATCAACCACCACTAGTCCACCGCAAAAACCCATCAAACAAATACCCACCACCACCGGTCCACCATAAACCATACCCATCGAAAACCAAATCACAAACCCACCACCCAAAACCAAATCACAAATACACCAAAATATGCCCAAATCGAAACCCAAGACGTGAGAGAAGGTTGGGCAGCGTGGGAGAAGGCATGGGTTGGCTGGGTCAAGCGTGGGAAGAAGGTAGAGGTGGCAGAGGGAAGCAACAGCTTGGGTTGAGGGAGAACGAAGAAAATAAAAAAACTAGAGAGGAGGTAGAGGCGTAGGTGTGGAAAAAAAGAAAAGAAAAGAAAAAAAGATAGGCACGAAAAGGCAGAAAAGGTAGTGGAGCATGTGAGGAAAAGTGGCACACGTGTTTCATTAAACAAACAATTTTTTTTTTTAACATCTTGCTACAGTGGGCTGCTAGAGATAGCAACCCACTGTAGCTAGATGTCAAAATTAATAGCATCTAGCACCTTCGATGGAGGGTGCTTTTTTAAAATTTGATGTTAAAAAATAGCATTTATAGCATTTGACACCCTTGATAAGAATGCTCTAATAAGAGTAATGGTATTAGCCTATTATTAGGTGTTGTAAACAAATGTTATTTTGTCACGATAAAAAGTTACTCTCTTTTTATATAAACATATATATTATTTTATAATACACTTTGTGTCATATGTTTTATTCTTTTACTACTTTATTTAATTTTTTTTATTCTTTCATTGTAATTTGTTCCCAATGCAGTCATATTTTTAAATATTCATTTTATTGTAACAATCACATTTTAAAATAATCATCTTATTCTAAAGGTTATATTTTTAAAAATATGAATTTTCTTAACAAGCATTTTTTCTTTAAAAAAGATTATTCTTATAGTCATATTTTTGGAAATTCATTTTTTGTAACAACCATATTTTTGGATTTTTCCCCCTTAACAATCACAGAGTTTTTGAAGAATATGATAGATACAATGGAAACTCATATCCACTTTAATTGAACTAAACAATCAATCTGTCAAAAACTATATACATAAAACATAAACTAAATTATGAACCTATTGAAACTCATATCAAAAGCCGAAAACATGTTTATAGATGCAATATAAATATCAACCAGTCAATTTGAAGTTGCTTTAATTGAACTAAACTACCAATGAAGTCCACAGAAAACTTACATACATAACACATTTCCAATAACATTAACTAACACAGCAAACCCATGGAATTCAACAACCATTAAGCTTGCAACTTCCTTTGATAACAAATGGTACTTAAAGTTATTGCAACAACATAGAATTCAATAACCATTAAGCTTGCCACTTCCTTTGATGGCAAATGAAACTTAAAGTTAACACAGTAACACAGAATTCAACAACCATTATGCTTGCAACTTCCTTTGATGACAAATGATACTTAAAGTTAACACAACAACACTGTCAATGACAGCTTCATAAAGAAAAGGAAACAAATAAACCAAACCAAAAGTTTTCACGACTCAACTTGTAATCAGGGGCAGCTTCACATTGAGTCCAAAGTGGTCACAGGACCATCTTGGCCTGGAAAAAAATTATAATATATAAATTAGAAAAATTTCTGATTTTTTTTTATCTAAATTTTTTAAGGCCCAACATAATTTAAATTTGGAAAAATTTTGGTCACAAACTTGGTTGTAGAATAAGATTACAACTCCATTCAATATTTTTATTATTTGATGTGAATTTTGACAAATCCACCATTGGATTATATTTTCTTCTTACATCCTCCATACTTATAAACTTTTAAGAAGATCAAAAATCGATAGCTATGTCATCAATCAAATGTTTAAATTTCTAGTTTTTGTAGTCTAAAATTATACATAAGAAAAATAAGTTTATGGATCGAATAGTAAATAGTAAATAACATCCAATTAGCATGAAATTTGACATGTACATGTCAAATTTAAGAAAATAAAGAACATGCAATTCATCAGTTAAATTTTCAAAATATATAGTCATGTTAATTTGTTTAGTGAAAGTTGTAGCCTTAGGCTAAGTTTGTAGCTAAATTTCCTTCTGAGATAATTCGTAAAAGGAAATTGTATGACTTTATGTATTTTTGTGTGTATGTGCTTTTTTTTTTTTTTTTTTTTTTGGTCTTCAATATATGAAGTTCACTTTTTATTAGATTTTGTATAATTTAAATTTCTTAATGACCACCTTGAAAAATTGTTTTGGAGCCGCCACTACTTGCAATTGCTATAAATGTTCAACGAGGCCTAGTTGGAGTTGAGAATGAACTTCTTGGTCACTAATGCGTTGATGAACTTGATTGAACTCCATAAATTCATTTGTCTACTTGTGCGACACTGGTGTACACAGAATCTCATCAATTTTTTCATAATCTACTTCTACTACTTCAACTTCATCTCACTCATCATGGAGAATTATACATGCTTTCATGATGTCTTGAAACGTTTCATGATAGAAAAACCAAGTAGGTCCATGAACAATTGCAAATCATGCTTAAAGCACTCCAAATGCATGCTCTACATCCTTCCTATGTGCCTTTTGAGCTTTTGTTCTTTTTTCTTCAAGTGGAGCTAGTATTTCTTCACAAATGCTGACCACTTTGGACATATACTATCAACAAGGTAGTTTCCCATTGTGTAGTTATTATCATGGTTTTAAAAATTGGACCAATCAAACAACCGAAAAAGGTAGTGGTTCTCGATTTTATGGTCGGATCGATGATCAAACTGGTGATGTCATAATTAATTAATTATAAATTATAAATTATAAAATATAAATAATAGAATACGTAATAAGTTTAAAACTAAGAATATTTAATTTTAAATACATAAATTTTTTTTATTAAAAAATATGTGAGTTTAATTATCACATATTATATTTAGAAAATTAAATTAACAAACCCACAACTTATATATAGTATTAAAACTATTTAGTATGAAATTAACAATACATAATAAATTAGTAATTCTGTCAAAAAAATGAAAACAAAAATTGTACTATTACTTATTATTTAATTTATATAAATTATTATTGTAATTTTTTACATTTATTATATATTATTACTATTATTTAGAACACGTTTAGTAGACCGTAATGATGATTACATAGGAATAAGAATAGATATCACAAGGAATGCAAGATGTTATAATGTAATAATTATCCCTATTCAGTTGTTTGGTAACCCTATAGTAATAGAACCTTGAATCTGTATTCCACATGTTTGGTACAACATCTTAAAATGGTGTAATGAAAGCTTTTTAAATCAAATTGCCTAAAATGCCCTTATTATAATAAATACATTTTTGATAAGGATTCCTTTAATGAATACAATCTTGAATGGAGACCTCTAATGAATTTTTTTTTTTTTTTTTAGTAATAAAGTGTTACTTTCATTTCATTGCATTAAAATTAACTTGTCCTCTTCTCTCTTAAACAAGTTTTGCTTCTCTATGTGTCCAGGGGTTGGAAATTGGTAAAATTTTCAATGGTCATGCTCATGTCTCACACCTGTAAAATTTGCCCAACAAACACTTGTGGCTAAACTCAAACAGGCCATAATTGCAAAAAATAGCATTGAACAAATTCACAATACCATTAATAAAATTTGCACACAATTTAAATAATTGAACAAGATGATAATTAAAATAAAATATTAAATATGAATGACCACAATACCAAGTGCGTGGGTAACCCACCACCAAATTCCTTGAGACTAATGTTCACACTTCAATAGATAACTTTGACACAGACCCATACTTCAATAGATAACTTTCAATTCTCTGCCTCCTAATATTAATTAATTGATTTTGAATTTCTGAATTTTGATTATTTAAAGTCATCCTCACATATTACATTTTACTATATATCAAACACGTTAATATATATATATATATATATATCATTAATATGCTTTGTCTCTAGATTGGCTAGCTGATCAAGGTCACTGTTTCCAATCTCAGTATCATAGGGCAGTACCTGTAGAAATTGCAAATCTGCAGGTAGAAAAAAAAAATCCTGAGAAGAGAGAGCAACAATTGAGGGTGAGAAAAAGGAAGTACCCATACAAATAGATCTCTAATAGTAGAAAACAATAGAGAAAAGAAGATAGAAATGGTGCAATACCTGTGGGAATCGTAGACCTAAGGGAAGAAGGGAAAAAAAAAAATTCCTTGAGAAGAGAGAGCAGCAACTGAGGGTGAGAGAAAGACAATACCCATATAAATAGATCTCTAGTAGCGGGAAAATAAAATTTCAGAGATGAGGGAGATAGAAAATTTAGGAAGGAGATGAAATTTTGGAGAAGATGCAGGTAATGCGAGATTTTGGGAATTTTGTTAACAAAGCAAGGAGAAGGAATTTTGGAGAAAATGTGGGTAGTGGGGGATTTTGGGATTTTTGTTAACAAAGCAAGGAGAAAGAAATTTTGGAGAAGATGTGGGTAGTGGGGGATTTTGGGAATTTTTTAATCAGAGCGTATTACGTTTAGTAAGGGAATAGGGATTCAGTACTTTTAATAAGGAATGTTTATTCCTCATTTTAAGGAATAGGGATTCATATGGAATGATTATTACATGTAATAAAAACATAACCAAACAATTGTATGGCTAAATCATAGGAATAACTATTACATTACAGTGTCTATTACAGTCTACCAAACGACCCCTTACTTATATGGTCAATGTAACATGTTACGTTTTTTCCTCTACTAGTTTGGGTTGCACGTGCAAGGCACATGCCACCATTTTCATGAGAAAATTAAGATGTAATTTTTTTTGGAAAAAGTACAAAGTTATGTACTTAAATTTAAAATAGCTTTTTAACATATGAATATCTATTTACTATGACAATTTCTTAGAACCTATTTGCTAAATGTAATATCTACTCACTAAAAAATAAAATTTCGCAATGAATGATAATATATGCTACAATTGAAACTCTTAATCAAATGAAATACTTGCAATCATCTGCAATGAAGATTTTGTTATCCATGCTTACTTCTTTCTTGATTTTCTTATTTTATGAGCACAACTATGATGTTTAACTTACTTAAGTTTTAATATGAAAAACACTTTTAAGCAAGAAAATAAATTAAAAAAGAACAAGATAACAAAAGATATATGCCATCTAAGTTTCCATTAGATAAAATTATAAGTATAGAAGATTTAAACTTAATAAATTAGTGTCTTCTAAGTAACAAATAGAACACCATATATCACCATTCTCTCACTTTCTAGGCATGACTATCACATAAAATTCAAAATACACGAAGAAAATTTTTGGGAAACTAAAATTCAGTGGGTTGTATTTTAGACATTTTCACAATAGAATATTTTAGAAATCATAAGATTTTGTTAGGGTTTATCTAAGAGTGTAACAGTTGGGGTATATGCTGCTTTACAAAATATAAAGGAGGAAAATTTACAACTTTAGTTTAGGGAAGGAATGAAACTACCCCAAATATAAACGGTGAAAGTGCTTTTTCGCCTCTCTTTTGTGTGTGTGTGTGTGTGTGTGTGTGTGTTTTTAAACATTAAACAATGTGTTAAAATAAATAAATAAAAAAGTCAGCCCAGGAAAACTATGCATAAAACAATGAATTTTGACTCAACAAATTGACTAATCCAAAAAAAAAAAAAAAAAGTCTAGCAACATAACAAAATTTCACGATATTTTTACAATACTTTTATTTTTAGCTATGGTGGGTTCTAGTCTAATATTTTATTTTAGAGTAATACTATGTTCATAACATTTTTGATAGGCCAAGAATATATTGACCATTTGTGATGAATTAATAAATTAATTAGCCAAGTTAATTAATTAATTCAATTTGTATGCAATTACATGCAATAAGCGTGATAGCACAAACAAATTATCAACTAAGTTAAAATGCAGCAAAAAATAAATTGACACGGTGATTTGTTGACGAATGGGAAAAACCTATACGGCAAAAACCTCACCGGGTAATTTTAAGGTCACCACTCCCAAGAATTCACTATTATTACAACAAGTGGTCACAATAAAGGAATTCCAGTATCTTATACCAACCTACAGTTAAACCCTTACCCTAATACCCAATTGGACTTGTTCTATAGTGACAATCTCTCATTTTAATGCACGGCTCCCAGTACGTGACTAACCAATTTGATGCGTAGATCCCAGTATGCAGCTTACTCATCAACTTGAGAAAGATGTTGGCTGTAAAATTCTTCAGTTCATCACACGATGAAGATCATAAAACTCCTTGGTTACAAAACCTTACGGTGTACAAAACACAGCAGCTTCTTGAAAAGAAAGATGAACTAGGGCATATGTCTCCGGTTCACAATATGCTTGTGAAAAACTTTTACATTGAGTTGCATCAATTGTGATGACCCTTAAAACAATACCTATATATGTTTAGGGTTGTGAGAAAGAAAGCTCAAACATCTATTCACGGATTGGAGTGAAATTTGCTCTGAAAAACTTATTTTCATAAACCTCGATAGATATTCTATCTGTCAAGCAGTTGTCAAGCATCGGGCTAAAATAGCTTTTTAAACCTCGATAGATACTAGCTGTCGAGTTTTAAAATCCAGCACCTCTCCACTTGTTTCTTGGATAGACTTGCATGGCTTTAACACTTGAAGTTGAAACCTTGTTCCTTGAAGCATTAAACACATCTTAGATCTACCCAATTACAAGTAAAGTACGTTTTGTCAAAGGATTAGCCAATTCTATATTGACATTGTTAGGACATATGTGTGTTCACTTGTTTATGTAAATTGGCTAATCCTTTTGACAAAACGCACTCTACTTGTAATTGGGTAGTTCTAGGTGTTTTTAATACTTCAAGAAATAAGGTTTCAAAAACAAGTGTTGAAGTCATCAAGTCTGTCCAAGAAAAAGCAAGCTGATGTGCAATTTCATTAAAGCTCGACACCTGCTCGATAGCTACCTCGACACATGCTATCTGTCGAGATTTATAAAATTAGCTTTTCTGATTTGATTTTCTTGGGATCCGTGAATGTGTTTTTGGGCCTTCTTTTCTTCTAACCCTAAACATATAAAAGGATTGTTTTAAGAGCCGTCAAGTGGTACACAAGTTGCAAAAGCATTGAGCAATCCTTATTCAAGCAAATTGTGATCAAAAGACGAAGTTCTTAACCTAATTCATCTTCTCTCTAGAAGTTGCTGTGTATGTGCACCATAGGGTTTTGTAACCAAGCATCTTCCTGATCTTCATTGTGTATGATAAACTGAAGAACTTTGCAACCAACCTCTCCTTCTTAAGTTGGTGTTTGAAGTCGCGTACTGGGATCCGCGCATTGGTTAGTCACGTACTTGGGAGCCGTGCATCAAAGGTGGAAATTGTCACTACAGATCAAGTCCAATTGGGTATTTGGGTAAGGGTTCAACTGTAGGTTGGTAAGGTACTTGGGATTCCTTTACTTGTAACCGCTTGATTTGATAATAGTGGAGTTTCGGGAGTGGTGACCTGAAAATCACCCGGTGGGGTTTTTGCCGTTAGGGTTTTCCCCATTCGTAAACAAATCACCGTGTTATTTATTTTTCCGCTGCATATTTAGTATTTGGTGATTTGTTTGTGCTTCCACGCAATTACATGTTAAATTGATTAATTAATAACTTGGCTAATTAATTAATTGATTTTATCACAAGGGGTCATTCAGTTTGTGGCCTTTCAAGTGGTATCAGAGCGGGCACACTCTGATTAGGTTTAATCTTTGCTGTGTTGATCCATTGACCCCTATTTGTCATGGATAGAGGACAATCTTTAATCATACCTCCTTTATTTGATGGCACTAACTATGCATACTGGAAAGTACGCATGAGAGCTTTCTTACAGTCTTTAGATGAGAAGGTGTGGCAAGCTATAGAGATTGGCTGGACAAAGCCAAAAGAAGAAGCGACCGATTGGGATGATGCTAAGATCAAGGCAGCTAACTTCAACAGCAGAGCGGTAAATGCCCTATTTAGTGCAGTCACCAATGAGGAGTTCAAGAAGATATCCTCAACTGAAACTGCTAAGGAGGCTTAGACCATCCTCCAGACAACCTATGAAGGAACAAAGGCTGTCAAAGATTCAAAGCTTCAGAGGCTCACTACAAGCTTTGAAGAAATTAAGATGGAGGAGGATGAGTCGTTTGATGAGTTCTATGCCAAGCTCAAGGACATAGTGAACTCAGCCTTCAATCTTGGGGAAACCATCCCTGAACCCAAGATTGTAAGGAAGGTGCTCAGATCTCTACCTGAGAGATTTCATGCCAAGATTACGGCAATTGAGGAATCAAAGGATATAGACAAGATTCCTTTGACTGAGCTGGTTGGAAACTTGCAGACCTATGAGATAGGGTTATCTAGGATTGGCAAGTCTAATAAAGGCAAAAGCATGACCTTGAAGGCGAAGAGCAGTGATACAAATGAGTCTTCTGATGATGAAGATTCCAAGATGAAGTCCTACATCACCCGGCAGTTCAAAAAGTTTATGAAGAATGCCAATGGAAGGAGCTTCGACAAGGACCACAGGCAGTTTAGTTCTTCTCAGTTTAAAAGCCAAGACAAAGGGAAGAAGGATGCTAAGAAGGGCGGTCAGTATACTGTTCCCGCAGGACCAAAGTGCTTTGGGTGTCATGGGTTCGGACACATGAAACATGAGTGTCCTACATATCTGAAGAGCATTGGGAAAAGCAAGGCCCTTGCTGTAACCTTAAGTGACACTGAGCCTGAAGATGATTCCGACAATGAAGATGATGGAATCTTAAATGCCTTCACTGCCACAGTCAATCCTACTGAAGGGATTGTTGAAGAAGTAGATGAAGAAGAAGAATTGGTGGAGTCCAAATTTGAGAAGATGGATGATCAAGATGATATCCATTCAGCCTATGAGAAGCTTTATAAGCTCTCTGAAAAGCATGAGAAATTATATAGGCTGGCCACCAAGAAGCTCAGTGATGTGGAACTCGATCGTGAAGAGTTGTCCACGAAGTTTGATGAGGCGAATCAAACTATTGGAGCACTGAGATTTGAGAACAACTTTTTGGCTGAGAAGACTAAGAAGCTTGAAGCGGAGCTGTTTCAAGTCAGAGCTCAACTGGAGAGGACCTCAAGTGCAAAGCTTGATGAGATGCTTAGCAACCAGAAATCTGCTTCGGATCGAACTGGTTTGGGGTATGTTATTTCTTTCTCTAATACTGCTTCTACTAGCAATACTGTTTTTGTTCCTCCTGCTAATAACACTGAAATTGAGAACATTGATGTTAAAACTAAATTAGCTAGTGAGAACTTAGACAAGGGAAAATGTATCTTAGGAGCACCCCCTAAGCTAGATAAGAAAGATGCTAAAAACCCTAGGGCTAAGAAGGCTAACTCTCAAAAGGCTAAACAAAAGAAGCAGCATCTCTGTCATTATTGTGGGGCTACTGGTCACACTCGACCAAATTGCTATAAGTAGTTAGCCACTCAACAGAGCAATGGCATGATAGCATCTGGAAGCCAAAATCAGCTTCAATCCTCTCTTGCTCCTCTTGGAGATCTTCTGAAAGCCCTCATGTTCCTTTCGAACTTGAACGGTTTAAATTCTTCCCCCTCACCACCTGTTCAAGGATTCAATCAAAGGAAAGGTTCTTCCAAGGTGTGGAAGAAAAATGACTCTAAGTGATTTCATCACTTTCTTCTCCCTTCTTGTTTTTCTTGTTTGCTGCATTGCTTGTGTGTTTTTATTTTCTGCTGAGTCAGTCTAGTTTTTGCTTTGCTTTGATAACATGTTTTTGTTTGTTTATTTTCAGTTTTGCTTATTTTGTTTTTGATAAAAATAAATAAAAAAAATTGAAAAATTGAAAAATACAAAAACAGTGTGTGTTATGTGTACTTTGGTATTTGTGTACCTTGGATGGCCAATGAGACAAAGTTTTCTAAACTTTGTATCACTTGTAGCTTAGATGAGCATCTCTATGCACAACTAAGCAAGTGAGCTTTGTGGCTCTTGTTTGTGATGAGTAAGATTAAGTTATCTCTTAAACTTAACACTCATATCACTCTTTTTGACGGGTAGGACTAGAAAATCCTAAGAAAAAGGCATAAATGACCATTTCACCACTGTTGCCCGCCAATCATAGTATGACACCTGTATGCTTCGGCATAGCAAAAGTGCAATGTCTATGCTTAACATGTTGGGTATTTCTTTTCTCTCTTTTTATGCCCATGCATGATATGCTTAAAAGAAAATATGCAAAGAAAATATAAAGCTAAAAGATTAAAAATGCTTTAAACATGATTGCAAGCGTGTTTTCTAGGAGATGTGGGAGTCATAGGATGTACCTTGAAGGTGATAGTCCCCATCAAACAATTATGATTGTGTGTGAGTTAAAGTTATTTACTCATATCTCAGATCATCATAACATGTATACACATATGCATTCTTGCGATGTTTTTCACACACAACACGCAATATTCTTTGCTACTCTTGATACATGTGCAGGTACAATGTGATTTGGCCATCACAAGTGTTTACATATGCTAATGTAGGCTCACTAAACTGTCTTAACTTGTTTTTGAAATATAAAATTGGTTAGACTTGTTTAGTGTGTGTGTGTGTGTGTTTCTGAGGATTTATGTGCTTAAAATTTCTTGTTGAGAGATGATTTTGAGAGCTTTTTATGTTGAGTGGATCATTGGTTGAGATGTATGTTGGATTGCATTCATGTCTGTGTTTTTCACTTCTCGAAAAACTGCTTTTCACTGTTGGTTCGACACCTCCTCGATACCTGGTCATCTGTTGAGCTTCTCAAGCCTTTTCTAATCGCAATCTCGACACCTGTCTCGACACCTTCTGGATCGATCGAGAAGGTCTCTGTCTTCTCGATAGCTTATCGATACCTGGTCGATCGATCGAGCTTCTTGAATCTGAAATTGGTCTTGCATCTCGATACCTGCATCTGTCGAAGGCCAATTCCTCGATACCTTTCTCGACAGCTTCCTCGATACCTCTCGACACCTCAGCTGTCAAGAATTACTGAGGTGCCTATTTAAGGACCTATCGCGATTCTGATCTCATTTCTCTCGATCTCTCTCGATTTGTCTGTGGCTTTTCATCTCCCAAACTTGATTTTCTCACTCAAATCCTCCACCCCACTTGGACCTTGCTCATTCCTTGCTTCAATCTCTTGGTAAGATCACTTTTCCCTTCCTTTTTCATGCATTTCATGTTTTGAAACCTAGGTTTTGGGAGTTTTTGAAATTTTTGGGGTTTTTCAAAATTGATGAGTTTTTCTTCAAATTTTGGGTTGGGTTTGCACTTAAATGTTTTCAAAATGTCATACATTGCATTTCATGTGCATTATAATGATATTTACATGCATTTAGATGTGTGCTCTATGTTAGTGTGCTGCTAGGATTGGATTGGGCTAAGCCCATGATGTTTTTCCTTTACATGTCACATGCTCATGCATTCCCATGCATACGTACTTATTGTTCAACATATTTGATATATTTGAACTGTGTTGGGACTTTTCTGATTGTCTTCCTCTCTATCTCTTTCTCATTCTTTTACGTTACTAGTGTCTATGGCACCCAAACATAAATCCACTCCCACTCAGAACCCTCTGTGTTCTGGAACTTCCTCTTCTTCTGATTCGGTTCCTCTTAACCTTCAGTTCCGTGATGGAGATGCCCACAAGGCATTTTCGGAGAACTTTTCTCGACGAGGTGTTCATTCGGAACGCCAAGTCATTCTGGCGGACTTCGCCGACATTGACCTTCCTTCTGTCATTCACAGTAGGGGATGGGGGTCACTGTGTGACATCCCGGTCACTTGCCCTCTCGTGCTGATCCAGGAGTTTTACTCCAACATGCACGGGATTGACCGTTCAGTACCTCTCTTTTTCACTCCCGTTCGAGGTACGCGCATTCCTGTTACACCGCAGCTGGTTACGGATGTACTTAGGGTACCTAGGATAGATTTTCCTGATTACCCTTCTTGTGAGCGTCTGAGGACTGTGTCTAAAGATGAGCTCATCTCTACTTTTTGCGAGCGCCCTGCTGATTGGGGTGAGCATCAGTTCACATCATGTAGGCCTTTTGCTAAAGGTCCTAGATTTCTTAATATGGTGATGACAGAGCCTCGTGCTCGATTTTTGTTGTCACTTCTAGAGCATCTTACTATAGACTTTCCTTCTCACTTCATCCTGTCTATTATAGATGTCCATCTAGATTCGGCGTCCCGTAATAAGCTCATCTTTCCTTCCGCTATCACGAGGATCTTACGCCATTTTTCTATCCCCTTTCCTGTGTCCGACCACTTCACTCATATCTGTGCCATAGATGCCGCTACCGTAAAACGTAGTGAGGCTCAGTTTAGGTCGTGACAGACGGATGCCACTCCTCCCTCCCGTTCAGCACCGTCCAGATCAGCTCCATCCAAATCCGCTCCTTCTACATCTGCTCATTCTTCCTCTACGGGCGATGTATCTCTTGGAGATATTATGGCGCAGCTGCAGCGCATGGACACTCGCCTTGATACACTTTCTGCTGAGTTGTATCAGGTGAATGTTCGTGTTGGTCGTATTGCACGACGGCAGGCGACCATGGGTGGTTTTGCTCCAGAGGCTACTCCTTCACCACCTACTCCAGCAGCTTCAGATTCTGAGGATGATGAGGATGATGAGGATGATGATGATGATGATGGGGATGATGCTAGCTCTACTGATGAGATGTCTACATGACACTCTACCCTTTGTCACTCGTGACAAAAAGGAGGAGTAGTTTTGGGATTATGAAAGTAGTCATCTTAGGGGGAGAGTTAGTATAGGACATGTTGATAGGGGGAGTGTTGATATTTTGAGGGATGTAGTGAGGTTTTGATGTATCTTTTCTTTTCTATTCTTTATAGATACATTGATCTTGTATATGAGGTCTTTTGACCAGTTTCACATACATTGTACTTATTTTCTTTATATGTGTATGTATGTTTCTTTCATCTCTCTCTTCATGTGTTGTTTCTTTTCTATCTTTATACACATGATTCTTATACTTGTATGCAATCTATTATTTTTGTTTCACACAAGATGCCTTGATGAGTTTTGTTTAAAGTGTTTCAGAAATACAGGTTGTCAAAGTCTACTTGCCATAAACTCTTTTCTTGCAAAGTTTTTCAAGAGTTTGTGTTAGGATAGATTTTATTGTATTCAACAAGTGAATATGAGTTGAGTGATTTATGACTTCTCTCATATGCTCATTTGTTTGTTGTGGTTTTGTCACGGATTGCCAAAGGGGGAGATTGTTAGGACATATGTGTGTTCACTTGTTAAGAACATATGTCACTTGTTAAGAACATATGTCACTTGTTTATGTAAATTGGCTAATCCTTTTGACAAAACGCACTCTACTTGTAATTGGGTAGTTCTAGGTGTTTTTAATACTTCAAGAAACAAGGTTTCAAGAACAAGTGTTGAAGTCATCAAGTCTGTCCAAGAAAAAGCAAGCTGATGTGCAATTTCATTAAAGCTCGACACCTGCTCGATAGCTACCTCGACACCTGCTATCTGTCGAGATTTATAAAATCAGTTTTTCTGATTTGATTTTCTTGGGATCCATGAATGTGTTTTTGGGCCTTCTTTTCTTCTAACCCTAAACATATAAAAGGATTGTTTTAAGAGCCGTCAAGTGGTACACAAGTTGCAAAAGCATTGAACAATCCTTGTTCAAGCAAATTGTGATCAAAAGACGAAGTTCTTAACCTAGTTCATCTTCTCTCTAGAAGTTGCTGTGTATGTGCACCATAGGGTTTTGTAACCAAGCATCTTCCTGATCTTCATTGTGTATGATGAACTGAAGAACTTTGCAGCCAACCTCTCCTTCTTAAGTTGGTGTTTGAAGTCGCGTACTGGGATCCGCGCATTGGTTAGTCACGTACTTAGGAGCCGTGCATCAAAGGTGGAAATTGTCACTACAGATCAAGTCCAATTGGGTATTGGGGTAAGGGTTCAACTGTAGGTTGGTAAGGTACTTGAGATTCCTTTACTTGTAACCGCTTGATTTGATAATAGTGGAGTTTCGGGAGTGGTGACCTGAAAATCACCCGGTGGGGTTTTTGCCATTAGGGTTTTCCCCATTCGTAAACAAATCACCGTGTTATTTATTTTTTCGCTGCATATTTAGTATTTGGTGATTTGTTTGTGCTTCCACGCAATTGCATGTTAAATTGATTAATTAATAACTTGGCTAATTAATTAATTGATTTTATCACAAGGGGTCATTCAGTTTGTGGCCTTTCAGACATATGTTCCTAACATTGATTCACATATGTCTTAACAATTTTCACAACAAATCTTAGGTGGTAAATTGTTATTAGTTTTAAACTGTGCATTTAAAGAACAAACAAAAAGCCAATTGAAGAAAATTGTGTCTGAAACAGTAAATTTTGGCTCACCAAATTTTACTGAACCAAAAAAGAAGCCTAGGAACACAACAAAATATCACAACATTTTCACAATATCTTTTATTTCCAGTTATGGTAGGTCTCGATCTGATATTTTATTTTTTACGTCCACAATAATTTCACAACAAAACTTAAGTGGCAAACTACTATTGGTTTTAAATTGAAACCACCACTTTAAATTGTGTATTAAAAACAAAAAATAAAAATAAAAATTAGCATAAGAAAATTGTGCGTGAATAATGAATTTTGACTCACCCAAATTGACTATATTAAAAAAAAAAAAAAAAAGTCTAGGAACACAACAAAATTTCATAATATTTTCACAATACCTTTATTTTTAGCTATAGTAGGTCCTCTAATATGATATTTTATTACTTTATTTTAGAAAAATGTTACTTCTACAACATTTTTACAACAAATTTTCAATGACAAATTTTTATCGGTTTTAAACTAGGTTCATTATTGATATCACTTTTTTATTCATCAATAATACCTTGCCACTTAAAATGTGCTGTGAAATTATTGTGAAAATGTTATGAACTTAGCATTTTGTAATATTTTATTTTGATCTATAAGGAACTAAGATCTCAGCAATTGTAAAAATATTGTGACAAAAGCAAGACGTTATAATATTTTCACAATACATTTATTTTTAGTTATAGTTGGCCCCAGTCTCATATTTTATTATTTTATTTTGAGCTATAAGAAATTAATACCTCAATAATTGTGGAAATGTTGTAAGAATATTTGGAGTTAGTATAGCAATACTGTTTCCACACATATAAATATTTAAAAGAAAAGAAAAGAAAAAAAAAAAAAAGAGCACAAACTAAAATACTAGCATAATATGACCCAAAAAAAAAAAAAAAAAGCCTAGCTCAAGCAAAACGGTGAGTTTTGCCTCGCCCAATTGAATAAACCAAAAATTACTGTAAATTGAGGCTATTGACACTTTTTATATAGTTAGTAGATATCAAAGTAAATGAAATAGGATAAAATAGCCCAAAGGTTGCCAAAAGCCCAAAAGCAAGAAGCACACCCCCAAAAGAACAACACCAGTACATACACCACAAGACAACATTGGAAAAAAACAAAAACAAAAAACCAAAAACCAAAAACTTTAATATTAACCACTGAATATCATGGGTTCAAGTTAACTCAATTGGTAAAATATCTTATAGTTGAATAAGAGATCTGGGGCATTTAACCAAATGCTAAAAGCAGTGAAGCACACCAAGTAATGCATGTTGTCAAAATTAAATTGATGTCGTGACAATGTGGGCTTCCCTCCCTACAAATTTAAAAGAGATGAATCCTTATTATTCGTTTTGTTGAGAAAAAACAAATTATGAGGATTCATCTCTTTTGATAGAGATTGGACCAACTCAAGTAATTATTTGATAATAAGAATAATTAAATAACTTATAAAAAATACTTTTCAAGATATCTAATTTATTCTTTATGCAAAAACGTAACATTGTTTGAAATTTCCTCATTCATTTAAACTCTATACTCTCTTATAATAGCTTGTCTTAATAGCATAAGTTTCATAATGAATGTATTATGGCAATTATATTTGCAAAGTGTTAGGTTCTAAGACTTAGGATCTAAATGTATTAGAACTTCAATGTGTAATGTTGGCAAACCATGATCAAAACATTTAGTCTAGATTTAGGCTGCTCAAAGTGTGGTTATGTGTAAAGTTGGAATCGAGTAATTGCAGGAAATTACTATTCAATTTCTGCAAGGCTCGATCGATCGAAAATTATACTCGATCGATCGAAGCTCGTGCAGATTGTTTTTCTGCAAAATTTTCTAACTCAGCCCAAGCCCATATAACGTGTAGGGTTTTATGTTTTGCTTCAAGTATAAAAGGAAAAACCCTAGCCACATTTTAAAGGTTGTTGATATGCTGTGCATATAAATCTCTTGTGAGATCTAGAGGTGTTTACCTTCATACAAACTTAGGGTTATCAAGATCAAGATTAATGTCAAGAACTTGGTGATTTCTTCGGTTACTGTTTCAAGAGCTTAAAGAAAACACAAGTGAGAGTACTTGTAGTTGCTGTGGATCAAAGAAAGAAGTAGTCTGTGGACTCGGAACTGTCATGTGATCGTGGTAGCAAATTTTTTTCTCGAGATAGCAATAGGATGTTAGTGGTCTAAGTCGCAATTGTAAAACTTCAATTCTTTCATAGTGGATCTATTTTATCTTGAGGATAGTTAAGTTAAATCCTCCCCAAGTTTTTTATCGGTTTGGTTTTCCTGGGTTATCATATCGTGTGTTCTTTATATTTCCGCATTACTTACATGATATGATTTGATAGTGTTAACTTAGATCTAAATAATTTATCTAAGTAATCACTTGGCTAAATAACTACGTTAAACAACTTGTGTTTTAAGGGGTCTAAAAACGTACACAAAGGAGTGTTAAGGTATTCTGTTAGTTTTTAGACCCCTTAACACAACATGTTTAACCTAATATTAAGCCAAGTTG
Organism: Quercus ilex subsp. ballota; assembly: GCA_032727855.1. NCBI lineage: Eukaryota > Viridiplantae > Streptophyta > Magnoliopsida > Fagales > Fagaceae > Quercus > Quercus ilex. The sequence goes on along the minus strand of CM064917.1, from coordinate 3,996,984 downwards.
ATTAAAAAGTTTGTTAATTAGATCTAGGTTAAACCAATATGTATAAAACAGATATAATGCGGAAAATAAAGAACACACAAATCTAATGACTCAGGAAAACCTAATCGGTAGAAAACCTAAGGAGGATTTAACCTAGCTATCCTCAAGGTAAAAACAGATCCACTATGAAAGAATTGAAGTTTGTACAATAATACTTAGACCACTAACATCCTATTGCTACCTCGTGTAGAAAACTTATTACCACGACCACGTGACAACTCCAAGTCCACGGACTACTTCTTTCATTGATCTACAGCAACCATAGGTTCTCCTACTTGTGATTTTCAGACTCCACTCAAAGGTTTCAGATCTTCTTGAAAGTTCTTTATGCAGCAACTGAAACATTCATCAAGTTCTTGATGTGAATCTTGATCTTGATAACTCTATGTGTGTGTATGAAGGTAAACACCTCTCAGATCTCACAAAAGATTCAATACACAACTCAACAAAGACTTCTAAAACGTAGCTAGGGTTTTTTCTTTTTTACTTGGAATGAAACACTTAACCCTACACATCATATAGGCTTGGGCTAATTTGGAAATTCTGCAGAAAATTCCGGATCCATGATTTACGATTGATCGAGCCTCACAAATTTTGAATAGTAATTTCCTGCAATTACTCGATTCCAACTTTACATCAATCCAAACTTTGAGCAAGTCTAAACCTAGACTCTATGTTTTGTTCATGGTTTGCCAACATATACAAAGTGAAGTTTTAATACATTAGTTCATAAAATCTTAGAACCTAACAATCTCCCTCTTTGGCAATCCGTAACAAAACACATTACACAAAATAAAAAGCTCAAAGTAAAAATTTCCTAATAACATATTATTGCCCAAAATACAATTCAACCTAACTACTATCTATCAGTTGCAAAAGTAGACAGCAGCTTCGAATGAATCAACTTGTAAATTCCTGAAATACTAAAGTGTGGAAAATACAAGTGCGGAATAGAGTAAATGCGAGCGAACAAACAAAAAAACTACTCTAAGCCATATTCATCAAATATCAACAGTAAAATGAAAGCTAAAAGAGTAGGAAGAAGGATGCAAACACAAGATAACACCGAGACGTGTTATCGAAGAGGAAACCAAAGAACTCGGCGAAAAACCTCTCCTTAAGGCTAATGTTTGACATTATCTCCTTAAGACAAATTTTGTCTCTCACACTATTTCTTCACTGGTGCTTTGTGTTTTTCTAGCATTATTCTTGCAAAATACAATGCAAGGGATTCAATTTCATATTGGAGGTTGTTTCAATATGGTCAAGGGAATGAAATATTTTAGTATTGGTTGATACCGGTGTACCGTTCCAAGACTCATATGTATAGAGATTCACATATATATACTCACATGTGGTCTATATGTTTGGGTTTATTTATTTATATATGTATGTATTTATTTATTTTCATGTTTGAAAACATATAATTTAAAATCGACATATTTTATGAGTCCAAATATTGGCCTAAGTACATTAACCCAATGTATTAGCTTAAATAATAAGTTTTTAACTTTTTAAATATTTTTTAATTGCATTGGCCGAAACATCAATATCTAGGGATGGCAATTTTGCCCCACCCGCTTGACCTTCTCCTCCCCGCTTCGCCCTGTGCTAGTTTTTCCCACCCAGCAAAGGTGGTGGGGTGGGAATGGGGTGAGATTTTAGACCCGCACCACATGGCGGGGTGGGGTGGGGATGGGTTTGCACTTTTTAGACCCACCCCGCCCCATCCACGCCTTGCCTTGCATTAATAAGGTTTAAATTGTAATTTTTTCATACCCTAAAACCCTACTATTTAAACAAAAATATCATTAGCTTATTTTATTCTACCTAACGTGGCTCTTTACCTCTTTTTTCTCTCTAGCAAAGTTGGAAGTAAGGTACCAATTTTAACATTTTCTTTTGTCTTTATTAGAAACAAATTTATATACTATTGAATTATTGATTTCATTCATGTTTCTTTCTCAACTTAGATTTCATCATGAACATAATATAATTTTTTTTAATGTGTTACGAGTCTAAGACTCTGAATGTTTGTGTTTGTGTCATTGTGTGTGTGTGAGCATTTGGTTGTTATGAGGTACAGGTTTGAGAAGGTAGCTTTGGTCCAAGTCAAAGTTATTCATAATATATTTAATGGTTTAACGATGGTATTCAGACCCAAACGTCTCATTCTTATAGACTTTGAAGGGTCATCTAATCTTTGTTCGTATGGCATAGTAAGGCATTTAATTCAACGCTTTAAGGATTTAAACAAATTGGAACTGAAAGCTCGAAAATGTGTTGAAAACACAATAGCTGATTAGACTCCCAAATTAAAGTTACGGATCGATTGATTTTACACTAACTTAATACTAAGTGCGGAATAGTGTAAAGCGAGCAAATAAACAAACAAGCTACTCTAATCCATAATTAAAGCAACACAGCAGTAAAAAGGAAAGTAAAAGAGTAGGAAAGAAAGATGCAAGCACAAGATAACACGTCGATGTGTTATCGAAGAGGAAACCGAAGAACTCAGCGAAAAATCTCTCCGCCGCCCTCCAAGCAGAAATCGATCCACTAGACAATCAGTTCGAATACATGGGTTACCAAGAGACTCTCCAAGCCTAATCTACCCGATGTACCTAAGCCCTCCAAGCTCCTACTCCAACAAGGCTTCTCAGAACCATGTCTTGTCTAGCTCTTCGAATCCTGCAACAAACTCCATGTTGCATCTTCCATCCTTGGCTTCTTCCAATGCTTCCCAGAAGCACCAAAACTTCACTTGACACTCTGAAAGGGTGTGGTAAGTGTTTGGGCTATCAACCTCTCAATGGTATAGAAATGAAGAGGTAGGAGTTGAGGAAATTCCACAAACAAATGTGTAGAGGATTGTGGGTATAACAATCTCTATCTCTCAAGGTGTTTGGCTAGGGTTTTCTCTCAGAAGCACTCCTCAACATTTGTGGGTAATATGGGTATAAATAGTGTAGGCATAGAAAGTGTGTATTAGACTGGATAGGCTGTTAGAACAGAATGTCTCGCAGGTGTCTCGCGGGAAGGCCTTACTCACGAGATACTCGCGAGACACAGCTGTCTCCATCTGGCCTGACTCTTCGCATTCCAACATGTGCAAGGCACATGAGTTACTTCACGGGATGCTAAGTCGCGAGCTACCTGTAAAAACTCTTCAGTCTTCAATTGCTTGAGTCTTCACACTCTCTCTCTCTAACACACAACCCTTACAATGAAATCCCACAATAAATATAGGGTTCAAAAGATTGAATAAAATTACAATCAAATTTGGCACGAAATATAAGCCAACAAAAACACATAGTTGTAAATAACAACTTTACATTCTCCCCCTTTGGCTATTCTGTGACAAAACCCCTAAAACATACTCTAGACTTAAACATGAGTTTGGGAATAGTGGCAAAACTCACTCACACCTAATTTAGAAACTGTGAAGCACTTGCACGTATATACATGTTAGCTGAAACACTTGCACAAAATAAAACTTTCATTAAGCTTATGAGAAGTTGAACACAAGGTACGCAGATGAGCAAGTAAAGTGCGATCAAGTTAGTAAACATTATAAAACATGTAAGCATATCTTGAACAAACAAAAACAATCATTAAAGAATGACTTCAATGAATCATGTGGCAAGTAAATGTTCATCCGGACACGCAATGCAATTAAGAACAATCTAAAGGATCAATTGCATGTCCAACACTCAACCAATGCAAAATACACGAAGTATTTGCATCTAGGATACAAGATCCTACTAGGGTACAAGAGTGAAGTACTTAAGACATATTAGCAATATCTTAAAAGTACAAAAAAAATGCTACAAAGCATAGAGAAGATCACAAATACTGAAAATAAACTGAAATTAAAAACAGAGTATTTAAAGCTTTAAACAAAAGCAGTAACAGTAAAAACTGTAAACAAAAAAAATAATCATAAAGTAAAAAGCAATAACCAATAACCAAAAGATCAAAGTTTCTAATCTAAAACTATGCTCCCCCTAACACTGTGCAAGCTCTCCCTCAGCTCCCCCTCAAAATTTTCTCCCCCTCTTTGACCGGAATGGCCAAAGGGCTAGAATGCCTCGGACTCTAAGTCTGAACCATGATCGACTGGTAACTCCACAGTAAACCATACTCAGAGCAAAGCAAACAGACACAAACAGCAAGCTAAAGGTGTTAAACCATGTAAGCAAACTCACAATGTATGAATGTAGTGAGTGTAACAATGTGTGCATAGGCTGTGCATGTGCTGATGCATGAGGATGCAGCAGGAGATGCATGAGGTGTGCCTAGATTATGCCTAGGTGTGTGCATGGCATGGCATTGAGGCACAGCATGGACAAAATGTGTAAAACACACAACCATTGACCAAAACAAAGTAAACATGATCATTCAAGATCAAAATCAAACATTGGAACTTAGTTGAGTCCAATTTAACACAGAAATGTCATTTGGACATTTTGTCAAACACCTAACATGCAACAATGCACAATAGATATGAATAATTCATGAACATGATGAAAACTTGCCTCAATACATGCTAAAATGCCTCATGCGGCCAACACAGATGCACAAACAGCAAATGGGACACAGCCCAAGCAAACAATTTAAAAAAAATTTTGCAAAATGAAGAACCCCCAACCCAATTTCACAAAATTCCCAATTTTTGAAACCCTAACTCAAATAACTGCATAATCTTATAGAAAACATGAAGAAAATGTTTTAGAAAACATACCTTGAAGTTGAAAGTGAAGAAATTAAGTTTGAGAATGATGGGGTTTTTAAGAAAAATGAATTTTGGTTGAAATGGGTTCGAGAGATACTTAGCGAGGGAAGTTGAGAGTTTTTGAAAAATTGTCACATCTGCTACATAAAAATTGAAAACACGCGTTTTTTGCGGGTTAGGCAGTAGCGATGAAGTCGCGAGACAGTCGCAAGAGAGACCTTTGAAGCTTAAAAACTTTCGCGAGAAGCTTTAAGTCGCGAGACAATAACGAGACAGTCGCAATAGCTTCTGTCTAATTTTGGAAAAATTCAGTTTTAGCCAAACAGCATTTCGCGAGAAGCTGTTGGTCACGAAATAGTTGCGATACAGTCGCGAGAGTCTTTGTGTGACATGATGAAAAAAAATATTTCCCTTAAGCACTTTTTGCGGGAAGCTCTAAGTCGCGAGCTTCTCGCGAAACACCCTCTGAACCAGTTTTTGAAGAAAAATACAAAAATGCATTTTGAACAAAAACTAAAAACATGAAAGTATAAAATCACTTTCAAAAACATATAAAACACTTAAAAATCTTTTTGGGTTTGATCAACAATTACTAGAGCATACACATCACATTTGAACATGTACAATCACACAAATGAGATAAGCATTAATTGAATCAAAGTCTTGTGTGTTGTGGGTGAGTATCAAGTGTGAAATAGTCCTCAGACCAGAGTGAAGCTTTAGTGATCAATTCAATTAAGTCATACACAACTAGTACTAAATCAAGTGGTATATCTCAATTATAGAAATGAACATATATGACCTCCCACACATTGATTACAAAACTTAGAAGCTTTTCATTTGGCTTCTGAATAAATCATAACATTTGATCCATTTAGGATAATACATCTCTTTTTGAGATAGGTGCTTGATATTTTTGATATATCATCATTTAGAATTAGCCTTTGGCCTTTTTGAGCACCATACATTTCAAAACAAAAGTCGTTTTCCCTTTTTCTTAGTCAAATACTAGTATATTTAGAGAGCTCTTTTGCAAAAAAAAAAAATATATATATATATAGTGGGATGAGATGTAGGCACAAGTCTATGCAAGTATTAAGACCATCGAGACTATTGACCAATCATTCATGACAAGCTTGAAGATCTATTTACAACAATCACATATAGTTTTCAAGATTTGTTCCACACAGATAAAAGTGCATACATAACAAGCTAAGCTCATAAATGCACTACGCCATTAGTACGAAGGTACTAGGCCAAACTCACATGTGATATACACAAGACAAGCGATCAAACATTTTGAAGATTTTTCAATTTTTTATGGGTTTTTGAATTTTTGAACACACTAAAAAACAGAACAAAAACACAAATAAAGCAAAAACTTGTAAAAGAAACATGCTAAAGCCAAAAGCAAATTATACAAATCAAAACAAGCATGTAGAGATGCATGAGCAAGTGTCCCTAAACATCGGAAGTATTAATGCATGGACATGTTAAAATGCTTATGCATGAGTACCCCTTTTCACCAACACGGCACGTGCGTTTGGGGTGATATCCCTAAAGGATTGGATACGAGAGTTAGGACTTTCAAACCGTCTAGTAAAGCTCTCCAAGCAAGTGGTGAAAGCACCAATCATTTTCATCACGTCCATCACGCCGGAATCACCATTTCGACCTCTTGATTGCTCACCAACCCAATTCCTTTTGTCATTTTTAGGGCTTTTTGACCTCTGAACACTTGCATTCTTCAATGCCTTCAGCTTATGGCAATTTGGTCTTGTGTGTCCTTGAAGGCCACAGAAATGACAAAAATGTTGAATTCTCGGATCTCTTTGCAAGTTTGGAGGTGATTTCCCTTGAACTTTAGGCTTGATCACAGTTTGATTACGAGGCTTATTCAACACCCGTTGGTCAGCTAGATTCTTCTTCTTTTCATCCTCTACTTTCCTAGATGTAGAGGCAGCCGCTCTTGGTTCTTTGGCTTGTACAAACTTCACATCCTTAGTGATTTTGACAGCTGAACTGCTTTCTCCAGTATATCCCAATCCGATTTTGTCGAAGAAAGGTTTTTGATGAGAGAGGACTTCATCAAGCTTCTTGGAGGAGACTCGCTCTACTTTAGCATTGGCTTGAACCACCTCAAGCTCAAGGAATTTTATCTTTGAGTAGGCTTCCATCAGCTCTCCATTTAGCATCTCTATTTCACATTTGGCCTCCTTATATCGCACTAGGAGACTTTTATAGTCCTCCTCTGCCTTCTTCATCTTTTTAACAGCTGCCTTGGCCACCCTTTTATATTCTCCTGACTTCTCAAGTAGGGAATTGTACTTTTCTTGAAGACCGGTTGAATCTTCATCTTCTTTAGCATCTGATTCTTCTACAATTCCCATGGATTCCTTATCACTATGCTCCCCAAGTTCTTGCACTAGCAAACTCAAGTCCTCCGAGGACTCAACATGAGCAGTAGTCATAAAGGCTGAGTAATTCCCTTCTCCATCACAGCTCTTTTCTGAATCAGAATTGGATGAATCCAAATCACTAAGAGTTGTGGCATATGCCCTGCCCTTCCCTCTTAGATAGTTGGGACACTCCTTTTTGAGCTATCCATGGCCATTGCATTCATAACACACAATGTCTTGAGGAGATTGGGTATCCTTCCCTTCTTTCTTCTTAAACTCTCTCCTATGACCTTTGGAGGATGAAAACTTCCCTCTGCTGAACGGTTTCCCACTATTCTTCATCTTCAGAAATTTTTGAAAGTTCTTAGCAAGAAATGCTATCTCCTTCTCCACTCCATATTCTTCAGAGGAATCATCCATTCTTTCGGTGATGGTTTTAAGAGCAAGAGATTTGCTTGACTTATGAGAAGGCAGTCCCAGCTCATACGTTTGGAGAGATCCAATGAGCTCTTGGATCTTAATCTCATCTAAATCTTTGCTTTCTTCTATGGCTATGACTTTCGTTCGAAAGCTCTCCGGTAAGGACCTCAAAAATTTTCTTACTACCTTAGCATCTTCAATCTTCTCACCAAGATTAAGCTTAGCAATTACAATTTCATTGAGCTTCCCATAGAAGGAATCAAAGGACTCATCTTCTCCCATCTTAAACTCTTCAAATTTGGTGGTAAGCATCTAAAGCTTTATATCCTTCACTTTCTTTGTTCCTTCATAAGTGGTCTCCAATATCTCCCAAGCTTCCTTGGCTACTGTCATGTGAGAGATCCTATGAAACTCATCTGGAGACACACCACAAAAGATAGCATTCAAAGCTTTACTATTAGTATTAGTTGCCACAAGAGCTGCTTTATCCCAAGTGGATTTAGCGGCCTCCGGCCTAGTCCAACCTACTTCTACAGCATCCTAAATAGTATCATCTATAGAACAAAAGAATGTCCTTATTCGAACTTTCCAAAAAGCATAGTTGTTACCATCAAAAAATGATGGAACATTTAAAGATTGAGACCGGTCCATCTCAAACGAGGTCAAGGATCACACTCAGGTAGTTACACCACAGCGAGTGTACCCGCTCTGATACCAATTGAAAGCTCGAAAATGTGTTGACAACACAAGAGTTGTTTAGACCCCCAAATTAAAGTTACGACTCGATTGATTTTACACTAACTTAATACTAAGTGCGAAATAGTGTAAAGCGAGTGAATAAACAAACAAGCTACTCTAATCCATAATTAAAGCAACACAGCAGTAAAAAGGAAAGTAAAAGAGCAAGGAAGAAAGATGCAAACACAAGATAACACGTCAATGTGTTATCGAAGAGGAAATTGAAGAACTCGGCGAAAAACCTCTCCGCCACCCTCCAAGCGGAAATCGATCCACTAGACAATTAGTTAGGATACATGGGTTAGCAAGAAACCCCCCAAGCCTAATCTACCTGACGTACCTAAGCCCTCCAAGCTCCTACTCCAACAAGACTTCTCAGAACCGCGTCTTGTCTAGCTCTCCGAATCCCGCAACAAGCTCCATGTTGCATCTGCCATCCTTGGCTTCTTCCAATGCTTCCCAGCAGCACCAAAACTTCACTTGACACTCTGAAAGGGTGTGGTAAGTGTTTGGGCTATCAACCTCTCAATGGTATGGAAATGGAGAGGTAGGAGTTGAGGAAATTCCACAAGCAAATGTGTTTGACACTCTAAAAGGTGTGGTAAGTGTTTGGGCTATCAACCTCTCAATGGTATGGAAATGGAGAGGTAGGAGTTGAGGAAATTCCACAAGCAAATATGTAGAGGATTGTGGGTATAACAATCTCAAGGTGTTTGACTAGGGTTTTCTCTCAGAAGCACTCCTCAACATTTGTGGGTAATGTGGGTATAAATAGTGTAGGCACAAAAAGTGTGTATCAGACGGGACAGGCTGGCAGAACAGAATGTCTCGCGGGTGTCTCATGGGTGGCCTTACCTGCGAGATACTCGCGAGACACAGTTGTCTCCATCTGGCCTGACTCTTCACATTCCAGCATGTGCAAGGCACATGAGTTACTTCGCGAGATGCTAAGTCGCGAGCTACCCGCGAAAACTCTTCAGTCTTCAATTGCTTGAGTCTTCACACTTTCTCTCTCTAACACACAACTCTTACAATGAAATCCCACAATAAATACAGGGTACAAAAGATTGAATAAAATTACAATCAAATTTGGCACAGAATATAAGCCAACAAAAACACATAGTTGTAAATAACAACTTTACAAGAACAACTTGTACGGGTCTATAAATATATATATATATATATGTACATATATAGCTCTAGATTAGGTTCAAATATATAGCTCTAAATTTGATCAAAATATATATAGTCCAGATTAGTTTCAAATAAAAGTAGGGGTCTAAAGCTATATATATGAATTACAAATAAAAGTTCCTTCATAAAAATAAAAGCTCCAGATTAGGTTAAAACTCATTATTTCATTTTATTCATTTTTTTTTTCTTTCCCATTATTTTATATTATCTTTGTTGGAGAAATACAGTTTGTCCATTACTAAGTTGCTAAATTAACATCAAGAAAAAAATAACTTCACATGAAAGCATTCGTAGCACCAATCCATTTGGCAGCAATCAATTTCCTTTGATAGTAGATGAAGATAATGCAACCTCGTCATCACCTCTATTGATTATGCCAAAAGATGTCTAGGCAATCCAACCTAGCAATGAGATAATTGAAGAAGAGGGGAAGTACAAATCAATTGTTTGGAATCATTTTAAGAGAAAGAGAGTTGATGAGAAAGACAAGGCTAAGTGCAATTATTGTAAGAAATTGCTAGTAAGGGGATCCAATTATGACACTAAACATTTGCATGACCATGTGAAAATATGTCCAAGGATAAAGTTTCAAGACATTAGGGATATGAATCAACAAATTTTGGTGAGGGATCAAAATAAAGTGGATTCAATGGCGGGTGTGAATGCTTATAATTTTGATCAAAATGTATCAAAAAATGAACTTGCTCGTATGATCATCCTGCATGAGTATCCCCATTCTATAGTTGACCACATTGGTTTTCGAAAATATTCAACTTCTCTTCAACCATTGTTAAGGATGGTTTCTAGGAACACAATCAAGAAGGACATTTTGAGCATCTATGAGAAAGAAAGGGAGAAATCAAAGCATGAAATTGATAAGAATCAGGGTACAATTTCTATTACCACTAATATGTGGACTTCACAAAACAAAAGGTGAGGGTTTGTGGTTGTAACAGCACACTTCATTGATGGTTTGTAGAGATTACAAAGCCGAGTTATGAGGTACTTTTTTTAAAGTATATATTCATTTTTATGTTTTAATTGAATTCTTTTCAAACTTTTTATGAACTTATATCATTGTTAGTTCTAATTATTTAAATTTCTCATTTAAGGTTTATTTATGTGCCATCTCCACATACAAAAGAAGTGCTTTCTAGTGTCCTAGATACTTCGTTGGAGTGGAATATTGATAGGAAGTTATCTACTGTGACTGTGGACAATTGCAGTACCAATGATGCAGTTATAAAAATTATCCTAGATATGCTTCAACGTGGTGCACTTATTATGCATGGATCAATGTTGCATATGCATTGTGCAACACATGTTCTTAATTTGATTGGTCAGGATAGTTTGGATGTAATTGGATCATGTATTGAAAAGGTTTGAAAAAGTGTGGGATTTTGGACTGCATCAACAAAGAGAAGGAAGAAAGTTGAAGAGACAGCCCGACAAGGACATGTTGAATGTACCAAAGAACTAGCCCTTGATTGTAAGACTCGTTGGAACTCTACCTATCTCATGCTTTCTATTGCTCTAAAGTATCAAAATCTCTTTCATCGATTGAACATATGTGAGTCATCTTATAAGTGCATTCCAATGGAGGAAGAATGGGAGATGGCAAGTAGTCTATGTGAGAGACTGACAGTGTTTCACAAGGTTGCAAAGCTATTCTCAGGTACCTCATACCCTACAGCTAATCTTTTCTTTCCTGAGGTGTGTGAAATAAAAATAGCTTTGAATTCTTGGTTTACAAGTGCAGGTGATGTGATTAAGAGTATGGCATTTAAAATGTTAGAAAAATTTGATTGTTATTGGAATGTGATTCATGGTGTTATGGCCGTGGCAACCATTTTAGACCCAAGATATAAGATTGAATTGTTAGAATATTATTTTCCAATAATTTATGGTGATGAAGCTGATAATGAAATTCAACGGGTTAGAGATATTTGTTATGAAATGATTCATGACTATAGTTCTGGGAGAATGGGTAGTGAAGATACTCGTGGCCCTTGTGTGGGAGAGGATCTACAAGTTGATGACTCCCTTATGGACTTCGAAAGATATCTTAGTAAAAAAAAAAGGGGGGTTGGAATATTAAATTGGAGTTGGACCATTACCTTGAGGATGATTTAATGCCAAGAATTGTGGATTTTGATATTTTGGCATGGTGGAAATCTAATGGGCCAAAATATCCTACTTTGCAATGTATTGCAAGGGATATTGTTGCCATTCTAGTGTCAATTGTTACCTCAGAGTCGTCATTTAGCACAAGTGGTCAATTGTTAAGTCCACATTGCAGTAAACTTCATCAAAAGACTGTGGAGGCATTAATGTGTGCTCAAAATTTGTTATGGGCTGAAATTAATGGTAATTAAATTTACTAGTTTAATTATGCAATGATTTATGTTACTACATTCTTTATTATATTTTTCAATTGTTTGATTGAATTTATTTTACCTTTTTTTAGGCTCTTCATCTACCGTAGATGGAATTTAAGATACATTCTAAAATATGTTGGATGATAATGATGATGAAAAAGAAAGTGGTGTCACAATGATGGAAGAAAGTGGAGATTCTTTTTGAAGAACTAGGCAATTTTTATTTTGTTATGTATTAGGAGTTTGGATTATTTTATTGTGTCATACTATGAGATTTTTGTTGTGATATTGTCTTGTTAAACATTTAGATAATGTTATTCAGTTTTTGCTAAAAATTAGTTTGATTTGATAGGATAAATTTATTTATAATTTCAAGTATATTTTTATTACTGAAACATGTCATTTTATTTGAAAAAAATGGTAATAGTTGTAGGGAAAATTAACAAGAAATAGAGTTTTACGGGGTAGAGCAGGGCTTCACGGGGCCCTAAGGGGCGAGGATGGGGCAAGAAAAATCCATGCCCCATTGCCATCCCTATACAATATCAACCAAAACATTTGAAAAATCCTTAGTATAGTTGGTATAGGAACTGTATAGCCTTGTGTTTTATCTGGTACATTTAAGAGGAGTATTGATATTGGCTTAATTGTTAGTATGGTATGTACTGCTGGTACAGTATTGACATCTTTGAAACGATGATCACAACAATGAGTGGGAAGAACAAACAATTGAAATATCTGCTCTAATATATTTCAACCCATTAATCACCACACTTTAAAAATTAAGGAGACTCTCTCATTTTGAATATGTAAAACCCATAAATAGATAAACTCATAAAATTTTAAATTCATTTCCCATGTGGGACACAAGGATTTCACCCCTAAAATCATTTTTTTTTACTTGATATAGAAAAAAAAAATTGATTGACATAGTAAAATTATGCTAGTTTTTGTAATTTTTGTAATCTTTGCTAGTTTTTGTAATTTAAAATTATGCATAAAATATAAGTTTATATATCACATAGTAAATAACATTTGATTGACACAAAATTTGACATTTGTAATAAAAGTGTAAAGAACATACAATACATGGCTAAATCTTAAGAAGAGAACTCAAGAAACAACACTTAAGTATTGTGCATAAGTTTTGTCCATATATATATATAACCAAAACGTATTGCTCAAATATTTTATTTTTGTGATTATGTAAAACATGAACAACAAATAGTTTAATTTTCCAGGTTATGGTTTTTGAGTTTATACTTGCCTTGCATATGCTTTAAAGCTAATTATAAACAAAAAGGATAAGGGTTAAAAATAATACTAATAAATAAATAAAAGTTGAGCAAGTAACGTGGTTGTACTATGGCACAATCACAACTTGTTCAGTTAATGGGTGTTCTTAGGCATTTATTAATTAATTATTTTAACACAATTTTGATATAATTTTTATGATAATAAATAGAAGAAGTTGTCAAAAATCAGTTACTTTTAAGTTTTATTATTTTTTATAAAGACTTTCCTAAAATGAATTATTAACAAATGCTTTTAGTGGTTAATAAGATCCTAATATGAATATCAATAAATGAAGGTTGACAATACATTTGTTGTTATAAAATAAAATAACTGAGGAAAAATAAAGTGAAATAGTATTAATTTCTATAGGATCATTTATTAGTTGAATACTGAAACAAAACTCCCTATTTATATTGAAACATCACCGGCTTAAGCTAAAAGGATTTGACAAAGCAATTAATTTCTAATGGTTACTAACGGCAATAAAAGGCCGCATAACTTTACTGTAAATACATGCTACTGGGGAAAAAGGATGGCTATTAGTTGAATTATGAAGGGTTGGGATTGGCTTATCAAAAAAATGAAGGGTTGGGATTGTGTCCAGTGCACTAAGGCAGTACTGGACACCAGCCATGTCCCTAAATGAATGGAAACAACATTTATTCTTGTTAGGTTCTAAGAAATTAGGATCTAAATGTATTAGAACTTCAACTTATAATGTGTTGGCAAACCATGATCAAAACATTAAGTCTAGATTTAGGTTGCTCAAAGTGTGTTTATGTGTAAAATTGGAATCGAGTAATCGCAGGAAATTACTATTCAATTTCTGCAAGGCTCGATCGATCAAAAATTAGACTCGATTAATTGAAGCTCGTGTAGATTGTTTTTTTTTTTTTTTTTTTTTTTTGCAGAATTTCCAACTCAGCCCAAGCCTATATGAATTTGTTAATCAACTTGGCTTAATATTAGGTTAACCAACTTGTTTTAAGGGGTCTAAAAATGTACAATTCTTAGAATATCAAACCCACAAACTCATGCAGTGCAGCACATCACTAGTTTACTGTTGTTGGGTTGGTTAGGGAGACGATTGTCATCCCATTCCCCCCGACTATAAATGAACCAAGCTATTTATAAATAGCTTGAGTTCAATTTGAGAAAAAGCTTATGTATGTTCGTTTTAAATAAGCCAAGTTCAAATATGATAGTGTATTTGTGAGTAAGCTCATAAACATGAGACTTGATTTAATTATATATAATACTAGATTTTTCATTGCATACTTGTCTCAATATATGCTAATATAGACTTGAGATTAAATTGTATGCATGTATAAGTTTTTAATAGGTTCATATGACATCAAATTATTATTTTGTAATTTATTGATAATATAAATAGTCTTTTCACAGGAAAATTTCATAGATTTGTGAGGTGGTAAACAACTTTAGTCGTAGTTTTACTATTTGTAGGAAAAAAATAAATTAATCAAGTAGTTTATTCGACAAGAAAATAAATCAAGTTTAAACACGCAATCTTGTTTGGTATTGAATTCGAGCTTGGCTCATGTTTAAAATAAAATTAAATGAACAAGCTTATACTTTTAATACTAAGCTCAGCTCGACTTTTTTACAGCCCAATCAATTTATTTTTCACATTTTGTTTTATTTTGTTCTTTCTTTTTGAGACAAAATAGGATGTATACTATTAAGTGCCTATTCAATATACTAAAAAAACTTTTTAATATAGGGCAAAATTTGGCTATAAACTTAATTATAGCCTAATTTCACTATAAAAATTAGAATGGCTACATATTTTTAAAATCTAATTGTTGAATTACATGTTTTTCATGTTTTTAACACACATATCAAATTTTATATCAATCAGATGTAATTTGCTAATCGATCTATAAACTTATTTTTTATGCATAATTTTAGACTACAAAAAATTGAAATTTAAACATTTGATTGATAACATAGTTATCGATCTTTGATCTTCTAAAAATTTTGCAAGTATGAAGGATATAAAAAGAAAATGTAATCCAATTGTGAATTTGTCAAAATTTACATCTAATAAAAAGATATTGAATAAAGTTATAATCTTAGGTTACAATCAAGTTTGTTGTCAAACTTTGTCATTCAATATATACCTATAAGAAGTTTTTGGAAGAGTTTCCTCGCCCTTGGCTCTGCCTTTGTATGTATATAAATATATTAGTCACATGACATAAAAAAATTATAATATCTATAATCTCAAATGACAAATTTATTTATTTTTACTAATTTTTTTTAACTTCTTCATAGTTGGGGAGGGGAGAATTTGGGTCCTAAACATTTTTGTTATAAATGCTAGGAAGTGCCAGTGAAGTTACAAGACTCTTGGCCTAATATCAAATTATTAACTATTAGATTTAAAACTTAAAAGAGATATGAGAAATACAATGCTGCCCCTAACCTCCCTTCCTTCTCCTTTAATTAATACTTTCACAAGACACTTGGATGCATATTTATACTTTCTTATGAAATTTTTTACAACAAACTTACGTATGGAATCCAAAACCAAATTCAACTTTATTGCTCCAATAATAATATAATTTGACACTTCAAATTATATATTTTCATGTGGGAATGTCATGTGCCGCTTGAAGTGTCATCTCAAAGGCATTGATCACATACGACTTGAACTTGTGGGGATCTAAGAACCCTTTCTCTGAGCCAACGACAACACTCAGATTTCCCATGTAGCTTACCTTTGTAATTGTAAGACTCTGCAAAACCATCAAAATTAGCATATGCTATAGTGGCTAGAAAATATATGAAATTAACTAAAACTATGAACAGTGGAAGCCATTATTTTGACACTACCGCATTGTATATCTTCAATTTCTTGACTATACAGATAGCATCTTTTCCCCAATATTAGATGTGATGTCACAGAAACTTAAAAAAAGCACACACGATGCTTTCTTGATAGAGCATAAACTAAATTGTTACTTTCTAGTAGTAAACCTCGAATCTACGAGAGGTTTCCCTGAATCCACAAGAAGAAAATTTGACAAAATGTCTGTGTTTATTGATAATAGTCTGATTTGCCTCTGACAGCTACAAAACATATAAATACTGAGAAAAACGTCCAAAACCCTAATTCGCATTAATTACGTGATTATGTGACAAAATACTGAAATATACCAAAAATGGCAAAATTGAGTTAAATACAGAATCATAAACTATTGACCTTAAGGGGCGTCCCAAAATAGACGGGACCTTATTCAGACTTTTAAACTAAAAGTTATTAAGGAAAAACAAATATTACTATAAATAGCAAAGACACTGTTTTCGGGGCCTTAATGAAGGAATTCGCCTAAATTTTGGCGATGTTCATGGCATTTGAATCTAGATCAGAACGTCATTTTCCTTCAACCTGCCAAATTTCATGCAATTCCGACACTGTCACCCTAATGGCCTCTACTAGCACCCCATTTGATCTTGCGTTGTAACATCCTATGCCCCTACTACTCCAAGAAGGTATATGTTGTCTATTCTACATCAAGATGAATATCTAATCCTTACCAATCCTATATTCATGGTAAGTCACAATTCGGAAACCTAATCAAGTTGTACATAAGTATCAACAAAGCTATAAGCATTTTTTTTCTTTAACTTTTTAAGCTTTTCTGTTTATGTACATCTTTTTAAAGTCTTCGGTCTTCCTCTCTCTTTTTGTTTGTTTGTTTTTGTTTTGTTTTGGTTTTTGTTTTGTTGTGTGTGTGTGTCTATATATATATATATATATATATATATATATTGTTTTGCTTTTTCTTTTTGGGGGAGGGAGATTGGGTTGGGTTAAATAAGACAGTTTTAAGTACTTCGTTCAAAATTAACAACAAAATATAAAAACATCAATGTGAGATCTCAAAAAGAAACAAACAAAGCACTGTGATAAGATGGTAGCTAACTTTGAAAACCCGAATGTAGCTAATTTACGAGAACTTTTATATACCTGAGGTACTTTAACGGTCATAAAGTATAAGCCTTTAACTGGATGTTTAACCAGAGCCATTCGTTCCACTGGCCCTATCATATTTGAGATCGACATGCTCGAGTAATTTTATGCTCTATGGATGTATTTAGATGCTGCCTGCCACCACCGCATGCCCATTGCCCATAGCAAAGAAAAATTCAGAATGGTTCTTCAAAATATATATATAGCTTGGTATATATTTTAAACATTCTCTGTTCTTTATAGGACAAAAAGTTAACTAATAATTACTCCTTGTTTAAGTACTTTTCCCCCTCTAAGATAAAGGATATGTATACAGAAAACCAGAAACGTTACACTATCCATGAAAGGACCGAAGCCCGTAGTACAACCAGCAAGGAGCTAAAGAAGCAAACTTCTTTTAAGTACTTTTTATGTTGCTTTCATGATACAACCAGCTAGGATCTAAAGATATTCTCAAAAAAAAAAAAAAAAAAAAAAAAAAAAAAAAAAAAAAAAAAAGCTAGGAGTTAAAGAAGCAAACTTAAACTTCTTTGAGTACTTTTAAAGAAGCAAAGAAGCAAACTTAAACTTCTTTGAGTACTTGTATGATGCTTTCATAATTAAACCAGCAAGGAGCTAATAAAGAGGCAAACTATAGCACCAGGGCCGGCCCTAGACATTTCAGGGCTCAAGGCGAAAACTAAAATATGGCATTTTTTATACTTATGTATTAATTAAATTAATATTTATTTAATATTTTTATATTATAATATATTTCATTTAAAATCTATTTTCCATTTGAAGGAATATGATTTAGCATGTCATTATTATTTTCATTTTCTTCTAGTTGAACATCATTATGGTGAACTTGTTCATTTGTGACATTTTCATCACTATTTTCATTTTTTTTCTAAATTCTTTTGAAGTTCATTATCAAGATTTGTTGTATTGCAAAATTGAACATCATTGTTATCTTGCAATTGTATCATTTCATTATCTTCTAACTCTTTTTGGTGAATTTCTTGTTCATTTGTGATATTTTCATCTAAATTTTGTTTATTACTAATAACAAATTTATCCATTGATCCTTTTTGAGACTCAATTAATTTTTCTTTTTTTTTTTTTCTTTTTTTAAGTTTTTCATATCCAAATGCATATTTTCTAGTAGACATTTCTAATCAAACAATATATTTATAAAGACTAAAACAAAAAATAATTTTTAAGTGTAGAGCAAATGAGAAATAGAACCTGATTTATATAAAAAGTATTGTTATAGTTTCACCGAATAATAACAAGTTTTTAGCAATTTCAACTTGCATAAATAAAGATTTATTCATTATATTACCAATAACTTATATATATATATATATATAAACACAAGATTAAAATTATAAAAAAAAAAATATATATATATATATATATATATATATATATATATAAACACAAGATTAAAATTATAAAAAAAAAAAAAAAAATTAGCACAGCCATAACAAAAACAAGCCCAGCCTAGCCAAGTAGATGCCTGCCAAGACCCACCCACAAAAAACATAAAACAAATCCTATTACATTTACACCTATAACCCAAAAAAAAAAAAAAAGAACTGCCAAGACCCACCCACAGAAAACATAAAACAAATCCTATTACATTTACACCTATAACCAAAAAAAAAAAAAAAAAAAAAAAAAATCTTGAAGGCCCAAATGTGAAAGTTCCAGCCACAGCCCAGCCCTCTTAACAAATCTAAAGTAGAAACTAAAGCAAGCCTTATAAGTTATACACTCATACCTCAGGTCCTCAATCTCAAAAGTCAAAGCCCATTCTGCAGTGCAAAATGCCAGAATCAAAATGTAGGCGCAGCACAGCAGAAGAAAAAAAAAAAAAAAAATGCAGTCGGCGATCGGATGATTTAGATCGGAGGAAAGGAAGCTTGAGCCAGGTAGCCAGGCCCAGCAATAGTGGAGAGAAAGAATGAGAGAGGCGGAGAGTAAGAGTTGAGAGAAAAAAGCAGAGCAAGAATAACAAAGAGACAGTAAAAATTTTAGGGATTTGAGGTTTTTTATTGTTTTGATTATTGATTGTTTTGTGGCTAATTTCTTAGACAGGATTTGTAGTTTATCTTGTTAAATTTTGGTTTGTCTAGAGGATAATGATATTATTTTTGAGACAATTGATTTTATTTAGACCAATTTTTTTTTTTTTTGTGCTACCAATGTTTAATAGGGTATAACAGAAATTTTGTTTTTTGGTCAAAAGGATGTGCCAAATTTTTTTAGATTCATCTTAAACCAAATTTTTTTTCCCTACTATCCCTTCTTTTCTAAAATTTTAGGGTCTCCCTTCCACTTGGGGGCCTTAGGCAATTGCCTAATTTGTCTAGGGGAAGGGCCGGTCTGATAGCACCCCACATAAACAAAAGCCAAAAAACAAGGAGCTAAAGAAGGAAAACTTCTTAAGTACTTTTTATGTTGCTTTAAGAGAAAATTTATATGAATTTTGAATGTAATGTTAGAATCATTGAATTTAATTATGTGGCTTGCTTAGCCATTTATAAACCATCCTCAAGGTTTAAAAGTGTTGACTTCTTTAGGGGAAAACAATTACAATTTAAAAACCTTAGTCATGGTAGACAACTATTAGACTTTCAAATATAGCAACTTCATATTAAACTATGTAGGGTCTTTTTTAATTTAAAAAATCTAGTGTTAGGACATATGTGAATCATGTTAGAAACATATGTCAATATAAAATTGGCTAATCCTTTGATAAAACGTACTTTACTTGTAATTTGGTAGATTTAGGATGTGTTTAATACTTCAAGGAAAAAGGTTTCAAGTTCAAGTGTTAAAATCATGCAAATCTGTCCAAGAAACAAGTGAAGAAGTGCTGAATTTTAAAGCTCGACAGCTAGTATCTGTCAAGGTTTAAAAGGCTATTTAAGCCCGATGCTCGACAGTTGCTCAACAGATAGGGTATCTATTAAGGTTTATGAAATTCAATTTTTCAAATCTGATTTCACTCTAATCCGTGAATAGATGTTTGGGCTTTCTTTTCTCAAAACCCTAAACATATATAAGGATTGTTTTAAGGGCCGTCACAGCGGATGCAACTTAATGCAAAAGTTTTTCACAAGCATATTGTGAACCGGAGACATATGCCCTAGTTCATCTTTCTATCCAAGAAGTTGCTGTATTTGTACACCGTAGGGTTTTGTAACTAAGGAGTTTCATGATTTTCATCATGTAGATGAACTGAAAAACTTTGCAGCTAACATCTTTCTCAAGTTGGTGAGTAAGCTGCGCACTGAGATCTGTGCATCAAATTTGTTAGTTACGTACTGGAAGCCATGCATTAAAAGGAGAGATTATCACTACAGAACAAGTCCAATTGGGTATTGGAAGTAAGGGTTCAACTGTAAGTTAGTATAAGGTACTGAGATTCCTTTACTTGTAACCGTTTGTTGTGATAATAATGGATTCTCGGAAGTGATGACCTTAAAATCACCCGGTGGAGTTTTTGCCATGTAAGTTTTCTCCATTTGTAAACAAATTACCGTATCAATTTATTTCCACTGCATATTAACTTAGTTGGTGATTTGCTTATGCTACCACGCGCTTGTTGCATGCTAATTGAATTAACTAATTAACTTGGCTAATTAATCGGTTAATTCATCACAAGGATTCAATACATTCTTGGCCTATCATCTAGGGATGTCAAAAGTAAAATTGTGTATGTACCTCAGGGCCTTTTAGTTTCTTCATAATTGACAATAGGCAACCAGTGAAGTATACAGATGAAGATCACTATAAGAAAAATGTCTTTTAGCGACGAAGAATTTTTGACGGACCCAAAAAGCCCTCTCAAAAAATCCTATTTCTGATGGCAAAATAATGCTCTCGCAAATACATGGTGAAAAGCTGTCACAATTATGTGTTGTAGCCGTCACATATACTAATATTTTGAAGGGAAATTTTCCCTCCATATTATTTGCGAGGGACAACTAAAAAACTCTTGCAAAAAATGTATTATTTGCAACGGTTAAAAAAATGCCGTCACTAATACTAAATTATTTGCGAGGGCCAGGATCGACCTTCACAAATAATCATTAAAATGTCAAATTTTTGGAGGGAAATGTTCCCACCAAATTATTTCCGTGGGACGGTTAAAAATCTCTTGCAAAAAGTTTATTTTTTGTGAGTTAAAAATATGCCCTCACTAATACTAAATTATTTGCGAGGGCCACGATTGGCCTTCGCAAATAATCATGAAAATATTAATTTTCTTTGGAGATAAAAGTTATTCTAAAATTCAAAGGGAAAAAAAAAAAAAAAAAAAAAAAACACAAACATATAACACTTTATATTCTTTAGATGAACCTTTTGTTTACAGCCTAAAAAAATGTCTTTTATATACATCTTATATATGAAAGGTCTGTCCTTATTTTCTAATAAATTTTACCCATAAAAAATGATAGCACTTTCAACTTCAAAATGGTAGCCTGAAATTCAAAAATAGTAGCCTTTTGTACTCTCATTCTCAAAAGTGAATAAAATTTTCTTCCCATCAAGGAAAGCAAGCTTGTCCAATTGAAATGTAAACCAATCACAATATAAACATTATCAAATAAGTCAAGTCTCTTTTTTCTTTTCTTTTCTTTTTTTTTCTTTTTTTGGGAGCTAAAAAGGATTGAAATGCTTTATTAGAAACAAAGAAGAATTTCATTAAATAGTCCTTTTAACACGGAAGCATAAAGAAATTTTTAGCAATTACAAACAAACAACCTGTGTTTCCTTCCCATTTTGTGGAAAATGCTTATTAGATAGGTGTCCAACATCAGATTTGTCCTATGAATATATCATACCAAAATGCATACTATCATGTAAAAAATGCATGCTTCAGACATTTTAAGTCTCCATGCAAGATAAGAATAATTTTAGGCAATTACAAATATATTAGTGACTTTAACATAATTTCACTTACATTAAATAGTCCTTTTCACACAGAAGCATGAAGAAATTTTAGGCAATTACAAACAAGCAACCTGTGTTTCCTTCCCTTTTTGTGGAAAATGCTTATTGGAGAGATGTCCAATATCATATTTGTCCTACAAATATATCATACCCAAATGCATACTATCATGTAAAAAATGCATGCTTCAGACATTCTAAGTCTCCATGAAAGATAAGAATCTATCAGATTCTTAATTTAAAGCTTTAATGAAAGATAGTATGTTGTATTATTAAGGGAGGTTGTTGATACCACTGAGTTGCTGTAGCACAAGTAATCCAATTCCTCTCTTCAGCATCTGGTAGTAATCCATCAAAAGGGGATTCTAGTTTAAAAGAACAGAAAACAACCTTACAAAAATTAAATAATTCTTTTAAAAAAACCAGACTACCGTTAAAGGAAACCAGTATCTCTTTCCCTTGAGATCTGAAAACCAGATTGTGGTTCTTTTGCTTGTTGATGCTACAAATCTCTGTAAAAATTACATCAATAATAAATGATGGTAATGTTAGAAAGAGAGTTGAAGTTGCACTTGTGTAATAATATTATTAATGTCATCCAGATTAATAATATTAAAATCCCTCAAATTCAGCTTGCTCCTAAACATACTGCAAATGCGGATAGCAAATTCTAAACCATAAGAAAAGAGGCCTGTGCAATGAAGAATAAGATGAATTGCTATATTTTGATTTATGTTGTGCCCTGGACAGGAATGAACACAAAATAATAAATTAGTTCCTTCCATGTCTTAGCAACTTTAATAGCATTAAGCTATAAGGAGAGATTTAGATTTCACTTTCTCATGTATTAAAAGTCTCTAGCTTAATGATGATTGCTGTCATATAAGCTGTATTTTGGATATCTCACCAATTTGATAAAAGATCCATAACAAACAAGGGGGACAAGAAAGGAAAGATTAAAAGAGAAACTTCCTTCTGATACTATTAGTGTCATTACTATTTGGAGCAGAAAGATTATACCGTAAAATTGGCAAATCTTCTCTGAAGTCTTAGCTTGTGCTCTGATGATGTCCCACCATATAAATCCATCAAAAATATACCACCTTCTTTGACAAGGCATCAAGGACATGCTTAAAATACAAAATCAGCTCTGCACGTTTATGGAGACAACAGCAGCTATAGTTAAATGCACAAACAATGTCTCTAGGAGGCAGTGGCAAGGAAACAAGAAAATAGATCAGTAGAGCACCTTCTAGGCTATTATTGCTTGGCTCACTACTATCCTTCCCAAATTGCAAACACAGAATATAACCACACCGGTTAAGGACCATATTGCAAACCAAAACTACTCCCCAGCTGCAACAAAAGTTAATGCCCTGATGACAAAGAAAAGTAAGGGCAAAATCAGTACTAATTACAACTCTCTCTATCAATGTTGATGAGCAACTAGGGACTAAAAAATTAACATTTCTAGTACTGAGAAAACTTCCAACATAAAGTGATTAAATTCATGAGTTCACCCACCGCCCCATAGTTATGTAGAGTGGAAGTGCCATCTTATCCAAACGCTATTAAAATTGTATTTTTAGGATAAAAGATATAGCCATTTAAGGAAACGAAATTTTTTTATAATAATTGATAATGTTAATAATGTTATTTTTATTTTGTATCATACATCACACTATGTCAATAGCAGTAATAAAAAATTATATCCCTTGACTGATTGGCATCAAAATGAGTAATGTGTTTCTTGTTTTCAAATTTTGGGTTTTATTTTTGATTGACATCCTAGTGCACATATACGTGGACTGCACATGCCCTAATCTAACACAGCAGATACATTTTGTTTCCTTCACACATCCTCAATCAGTCTCTTCCAATCTCAGACACATACACCATCATATGCATGCCTAAGACACATTTGAATTTTAGATTTATGAGATAGATTCTTGAAGGGCATATTAATCACTAAATGGAACAGAAGTATTGAATAAGCTTTTTGCCCTATTTTGTGCGAATTTGCACCTGCAAAAGCATCCACACTTAGCAAGAAACTATTACGTCTTGTATGCCTAAGAACAAGCTTACCAGCCACCGTGTCTTGAGAAATAGTCATTATCCAGAGATATAGCAAGAGCAACAGCTACCGCTCTCTCTGATAGAGTCAGTGGACGGGCAACTTCCAACTCTTGTATCTGCTACCAAAGACTGCATATATAAGATTAGAGAAATCAATAAAATCATTAGGAAAATAATTCCTTTTTTGTTTCCTGATGTGGTACTTACCATATATTGTAGCAGGACCAGTCTTGGAGCCAGGATCAGAACTCCCAAATCATGAATAAGGTAAAAACTGAAAACAAGATAACAATAGAAGCCATCAGTAAAAGCATCCTCAAAAGCCCACAAAATATGCTCCACCTTTGACACCACTTTTACAATCAAAGAGAAGCATATGCCATGGGCTTAGAAAGCTAATTTTTCCCACCAAATCACTCAAACTGAAACCAATTAAGGAAATAAATATTGAAATATTAACAAAAGAATCCCCCTCTACCACCCTCAACAACCCTCGGAGCAAAATTGAGTCAGCACCATGACAATTTTACAAGCAATAAATTTCGTTATGGTGGATTAGCTTTTGTAACTCTGCCAGTTTTTCAGCACTAAAAACCCAGTCTTCTAAGCAAGTACATTCAGTTACAATTTTACTTAATTCTGAATTGCAAAGCGGATCCACCTTCTTGGTGTCACTCCAAAGGCTTTACTTTGAAATTTCTAAGGCCCCCAACTGCCAAAATTGTAGAGTAAACATGAATGACATGAGTGTACTTTATAATTCTGTACACACCAACTGAATAGCCACACCCCCTTTTTTTTGTGCAGAATCATTAAACTTTATTTCATTGTGAGAAAAAGAAAGTGGAAAAAAAATACTATAAGCTATCAACATATTTACCTTAGAAAATGCACTAAATTCACTATGTATATCAGCAACACCATTTAATGTGTGATCATTGACCACACATTACACAGAGATTAGCCATAGAATCCCTCTTTAGGAATTCTGGTAGCAAAATTTTTTTTGTTTTCTTATTAGATTTATCTTCTTCATCAGCAGGTTCAAGTTATTTCTTCTGAATTTTCAAGTTCATCACTAGCAACAACTAGGTTTTCCATTGGTTTAACAAGTAAATCTGCAAAGGCAATAGGCAAATCAACATTTTCTAATACTCTCATACCATCATTTTCTAGAAATCCGCTGTACCATAATCCAATACATCACTAAGCTGGAAATATGAAATGATTCAAGAAGTTCTCTATACCACTCAAAGAAACATAATCTGCAACAAAGATTGATGTGATAAAATTAAGAGAGAAGCCAGGGACAATCAACGCATGCATTGCTCTGCGCATGGCTTCTCTTCTCAATCAATGTGTAGATAATTTGATCCAAAAGTTTAAATAAAAATTTCAAATCCAATGCGAAAAGCTCCAATAATATGTTAAATAAATTCATATTTATCAGGATAGTTGTTTTTTTTTTTTTTTTTTAAATAATTTTGAGAGACCTGTGGGGTTCCAATTTCTGCTTCTGCTATTGCTCTGCTGCCGCTGCCCAGCCTCTCACTGTCCCAGGTCTCACTTAGGTATTCTTTTTTTCAATTGTCTTGATCTTTAGTCGCTTCTCTCTTTTGTTTTTTGTTTTTTTTGTTTTTTGGGTGTCTTGCTGCGCAGTTGCGTGTTGTCAGTTGGCGTGGGTTGGGAGTGTTAGAGGGGAAAGTGAAAAAAATTTAGAGGGAAAGGGGAATTGTGTTCCGAGGGAGTGGGAGTACTGAGTAGGGAGTGTTAGAGGGAAAAGTGAACAAAATTTGGAGGGAAAGGGGAATTGATGGACGTGTGGCGCTAAGGTCCAATGTTTTATAAGAAATTGCGTGTTATAAGGAACTTTTTTTTTTTTTTTTTGTTAATCTAAATTTTAGAATATATGTAGTGGCATGTGGTTTGAAGTTTATAAGGTTTAAAGTTTAAACAATTAGTATAATTTTTTTATAATAAGCAAGAATAAATAGGAGTATGTATATGAAATACATAGGTTAATTAATGAAATAAATTAGATATTATTCATAAATTGAATAGCTCGCCAAAATTATATAATAAAAAAGATTATATGTCATATGTTAAAAGAACAATATGAAATCTCCACAATGAGCTATATCAAATACTATAAATTAACAAAAATAATTCAGCTATTAAATATTAAAACAAATGATGGGTTTGCTTATATGTGAAAATGGTTTAATTTGAGCTCGATCTGGTTGTTCAATTGAGCTTAAATTTCATCAACACCAATATTTTACCATGCTATGCAAATCTAACAGTAAGAATTGGAATCTAAATTGGCGCATGAAGGTTACATGGGGCTGATGGTCTAGTAGTTTTGGTGATGGGTTTGGTCGTGGGTATGTGTCATTTTGGCTATGGGTTTGGTGATTTGCTTGCAAGATCGGCGTGGGTCTAACGGGTTGCTGGCAAGACTGGCATGGGGTTGATGGTCTAGTAGTTTTGGTGATGGGTTTTGGCCGTGGGTATGGGTAGTTTTGGCCGTGTGTCTGGTGGTTTGCTTGTGAGATCGGCGTGGGGTTGATGGTCTAGTAGTTTTGGTGATGGGCTTTGACCGTGGGTATGGGTGGGGATGGGTATAGGTGGTTTGGTTCATGGCCCATATGCCAAGTCCAAGCAAGCTGCTTGGGATAGCTCCATGAGACCCATCTACACCTTCTCTACCGTCGAGGAGTTCTAGAGGTTTTGCTTTCTTTCTTTTGCTTTTTCCTATTTGGGTTTTTGTTTGGCTGCTCAGAAAATCATAAAGTTTGGATCTTTATGTTTATTGAATAATGGGAAAAAAATGTGATTTTGCTTAGAATTTTTTTATTTTTGTTGGCTTTTGATGTGTTTGATGGGAATGAATTAGCTAAAGATTTGTGGATCTTGAATTTATACTATGATATTGAATTCTTGATTGATAATGTGTTGTGGGTTGAAAAAAGAATGTGAAAATCGGCTCAATGGAGTGAAATGCTTTACATGTGACTCGTTTTGGTGGAACATTTTTCTTGGTTAAATACATATAGCTTTCGCTTAGGAGAAATTGGAGCATTCTTGATTCTTTCATGCGAACAAACAGGTTCTTGCCTCTTGGGTTTTGCTGAATGTGTAAGTGAATTGGTTGTATTTTCTGTAGATTATTGTTTGGATCTTGCATTCAAGCTCTGATTTTAACTTGTTCAATCTTGTATTTATCTATCTCGTACTTAAAATTTATGATTTTGAGTAAATTCTCTTTTACTCATTTTATGGGAAAACCAATATAAATACCAATTGAATCATGTAAACCCCTCTGACCCTTTTTTTTTTTTTTTTTTCCTTTTGGTTTTGGAATGAGGATTCCATTTTTCTGCATATTTATAAAACATAAACTGGCTGAGAGAATAATAGAGAATACCTCATTAGTATGTAGGGAGTTTTAGACCCATGAAGGGGAGGGAGTAGGGGTTCAATAATAAAATGGACAAGCTTGATACTGTCTTCAGTTGCCCCTTTTGCAATCATGGAACTAGTGTCGAATGTTGTATGTTAGTATTTTTATTAAAATTCATTTCCCTCTGGTACATGATGTTCTGAAGACAGTTTCCATCTTATTGAGTTTTTGTCTCTCTTGTTATGCACCTTTTACTGAGATTGTTCATGACACATGCAAATTTTAAGAAGTTGTATTTCCTGTGTACTTGAGTTGTGCTTTACGCTTATTGAATGGTTCATTTACCTATAAATTTTTTTTTTTAAGAAGTTATGAAAATTGGGTAGCTCAAATTCTGGTTAAAATCTATCAATTGGATTGTACGTTTTTAAACCCCTTAAACACAAACAGATTAATCTAGTTATTTAGCCAAATGATTAACTTAGGTAAATTATTCGGATCTAGGTTAACACAAGTAAATAATATCATTGAAACAGTGCGGAAAAATAAATAACACAACGATATGATAACCCAGGAAAACCAAACCGGCAAAAAACTTGGGGAGGATTTAACCTAGCTATCCTTAAGGTAAAATAGATCCACTATGAAAGAATTGAAATTTTACAATAGCGACTTAGACCACTAACATCATATTGCTACCTCGAGTAGAAAACTTACTACCACGACCACATGACAGCTTCGAGTCCACGGGCTATTTCTTTCTTGGATTCATAGCAACCATAAGTACTCCCACTTGTGTTTTTCTTTTAGCTCTTTATGCAGCAATTGAAGCGATCACCAAGCTTTCGACATCAATCTTAATCTTGATAACCCTAAGTATGTATGAAGGCAAATACCTCTAGGTCTCACAAGAGATTCATACACACAGCCTAAACAACAACAGTAAAACATGGATAGAGTTTTTCCTTTTATACTTAATGCAAAACATAAAACCCTACACGTCATACGGGCTTGGGCTGAGTTGGAAATTCTACAAAAAAACAATCTACACGAGCTTCGATCGATCGAGCATTGTAGATTTACATAATAAATCCTGCAACAACAATAAAATATGGCTAGGATTTTTCCTTTTATACTTAATGCAAAACATAAAACCCTACACGTCATACGGGCTTGGGTTGAGTTGGAAATTCTACAGAAAAACAATCTGCACGAGCTTCGATCGATCAAGCCTTGCAGATTTACATAATAAATCCTGCAGTACACTCGATTCTAACTTTACACATAAACACACTTTGAGCAACCTAATTCTAGACTCTAAGTTTTGATCATAGTTTGCCAACATTACACATTGAAGTTCTAATACATTTAGATCCTAAATCCTTAGAACCTAACATAGATGTCCATATTTTACATCTACTAAATTGCTGTATCATACCCAACTAAAATTAATGAAATCATTGTGTTATATTTGGAGGGAAAAATAATTCTTCTAGCTTTTTTTTCATGGTATAATTTTCATTAATTAGATAATGTCTTATTTTTGTATGCAACTTATACAAAAATTTTAATTTTTTTTATCAACTTTAGGTTTTTTTTTTTTTTTTTTTTTTTTTCCACGTGGTTTTTATTTATGCGTAGGAAAAAATGGATGCCATAAAGGCCAAAGCTGTTTCTGAAGGTACTAAGACAAATTGATAGGCCAAGAATGTATTGACCCCTTGTGATAGATTAACCAATTAATTAGCCAAGTTGATTAATTAATCAGATTAACATACAATATGTGTGGCAACATAAACAAATCACCAATTAAACTAAATATGCAGTGAAAATTAAATTGACACGGTGATTTGTTTTCAAATGGGGAAAACCTACACAGCAAAAACCATACCTGGTAATTTTAAGGTCACCACTCCCGAGAATTTACTATTATTATAACAAGCGGATACAAGTAATGGAATCTCAGTATACCAACCTACAGTTGAACACTTACCCCAATACCCAATTGGACTTGTTCTGTAGTGACAATCTCTCATTTTCAATGCACGGCTCCCAATACGTGACTAACCAATAGATGCGCGGATCCCAGTACATGACTTGATCACCAACTTGAGAAAGATGTTGGCTGCAAAGTTCTTCAATTCATCACACAATGAAGATCACGAAGCTCCTTAGTCACAAAACCCTAAGGTGTACAAACGCAGCAGCTTCTTCAAGAGAAAAATGAACTAGGGTAAATTCTGTCTCCAGTGACAATTTGCATTAACACAACTTTGCTTCACACTCGTGCAACTGTGCCACCTTTGACTGTCCTTAAAATAATCCTTATATATATTTAGGGTTGTGAGAAAAGAAAGCCTAAACACATACTCACGGATTGGATGAAAATCATCTCTGAAAAACTGAGTTTCATAAACCTCGATAGATAGCCATCTATCGAGCTAGCTGTCGAGCCACGGGCTGAAACAGTTTTTAAATCTCGATAAATGCTAGCTGTTGAGCTTTAAAATGTAGCACTTTCTCACTTGTTTATTGGACAGACTTGCATAGCTTTAACACTTGAACTTGAAACCTTGTTCCTTGAAATATTAAACACATTCTAAATCTACCCAATTACAAGTGAAGTGCGTTTTGTCAAAGGATTAGCCAATTACATAAAATATTGACACATGTTCCTAACATTAAATCACATATATCCTAACACAAATGATTATTAGATCTTTCGTGAAGTGGTTGGTGAACCAAGTCAAGGTCGTATTCTTGGCATGGGAATAGATATTAAGGCTAGGGATGTGTATGGCTTAACTTCATCTGGTAACGGTTGTAGCA
The DNA here is from genome assembly GCA_032727855.1 of Quercus ilex subsp. ballota. Classification (NCBI taxonomy): domain Eukaryota; kingdom Viridiplantae; phylum Streptophyta; class Magnoliopsida; order Fagales; family Fagaceae; genus Quercus; species Quercus ilex. The sequence continues at coordinate 3,966,533 of CM064917.1, read as the reverse complement.
AACACTACAGAGAAGATTTTACAAAAGAAAAATAAGATTTGGAGGCATGTCTTAGAGAAGAAATGGATTCCAAACTTGCAAAACTTGTGGAGAAGCTTGTGGAGAAGTTTGCACAAAAGTTGCAGTTGATGGGCATACCACAACAATCTAACATAGATCCAACTACCACGGTACAATCTCAAACTTATGCTTTTGCCTCTTGGATCTTCTACAACTTTCCATTGGTTTGTTGTGGTTTACAGCTTGCATCTATTATAATATTATTTTATTTTATATTTAGTTTTGATAAATGATAATAGGACTATGATACTATCTACTGTTTTGACAGCCGTGTATAGGTTTTGTATTTAATTTTGTATATCATATGTGTTTTGTGGTTTACAATTTTCACAATTGTTATATTATTTTAATTTATATTTAATTTTGACAATGGTTTAAGTAATCAAATTAAGTTAATATTATTGCTAAACTAGTCCAAACATGTTTATTGGCTTTATTGTTTTAAGTACTTTTTTTTTGGGTGCATCACATTTCTGGGAACATGCAAACCATATTGTCTTTTTTATTTGGGGGTTGAGTCTTATTGTAAGTATGTGGGTTGCCATTTAGGAAAAATTATATGTGTAGTACAAATAATTGTTTTTTGTTTTATGGGTACAAAACAGTTAACATTTATAAGAACCAAAAAAAACTTTGTGATTTCTTCCATGTATGGTTTCATTGAAGCTCATGTTTTGCCTGGACCGTATATGTTTACATTGATTGCTTCTTGTTTTGTTTCTACTAGTAAAACCATAGCTTTGAACCCTTGTCTTCATGCACTGTTAAAGGTCTCTTCCTGATGTTCATGAAGTGCCTTGGTTTTTTTTTTCTCTTGTAAGACCATCATAGAAGCATCCTTGTTTGATGGTTTGGCCTATCCTCTCTTTTAGTTTAGGACAAAATTACTGCTGACAATAATTAATAGTATTGTCCAAGGTTTGCATTGGGTGAACCTGTTGTAACCAGTGGCTAGGTTTGGACTTGAAGTTTCACTTTTGTTAACTTCAAGGGCCAAGATATATTTTTCCTGACTTCAAGCTTTGGATTGTGTAGGGGGCCTTGTTGGCTATTGCACATAAATCCGGAATTGTTATATTATTTTAATTTATATTTAATTTTGATAGTGGTTTAAGTAATCAAATTAAGTTATTATCGTTGTTAAATTAAAAAAAAAAAAAAAAAAAAAGTTACTACTGTTGTTTATGATATATTATTATATGATTAGATTTGATATAGTAATATGTGTACTTATTTATTAAAGCATTGATACAAATACAAATTCACTTTAATTGTTTCATTTTAACTCATGTTTAACGCTTTTTTTTTTTTTTTTAATTTTAAGGATGGTACTAGCAAAGATGAAGAGGACAACTCAAACAATGACAAGGAGGTCGAAAACTACTTGGAGGGTGACTCAGAGGAAGACTAATATAGATCTTGTCATAATTCTAGTTGTTAAGTTTAAAACAAGGTTTAATTTCAGGATTTCTTTGTATATTCTATATTTTAAAGTTTGAACTTATATGAATTTTTATCCTCTGATGGATCAATTTTTAGTAATTATTGTACTATTGTATCAATTTTTAGTAATTTTTGTACTATTGTAATATGATAGTTAAACAAAAATGATATAAAATAAATTAAAAATAAATAAATAATAAAATATTTCAAAAATTATATAAAATATTATAACTGATGACATAAAAATTTGGTCATAAATAACTTTATAGTGACAACAAAGTCCCTCGCAATTTATAGAATAGCGACACCCCTTAACCCTTTACAAAAACGTTTTAAGTGACAGCTTAATGTCATCACTATTATTCCTAACTAATTGTGAGGGGTTAAAATTCATCACAAATAAATTTTAGCGATAACATTATTTGTCTCATCATTAATTTGAAATTCGCAAATAACTAATTACAAGAGTATAAAGGTCCTCACAAATAGTTATTAACGACGACTGCTTTCCCTCGCTAAAAATAAGTTGCGAGGGGTTAAAAGCCCTCACAAATAAATTTTAGCGATGCCATTATTTGTCGCTAAAAAGTATGCCGTCAATTTGGAATTCGCAAATAACTAATTGCGAGGGTATAAAAGTCCTCACAAATAGTTGTTAACGACGACTGCTTCCCCTCGCTAAAAATAAGTCGCCAACTTTTCTCGTCGTTTGGTAATATATTTGTGAGGGCGGATTTGTTCAGTAACGACGGTGGATTGCCCTCGTAAATTATCTATTTGCAAAGGTATGGTCACAAAATCTCTTTTAGCAACAAGAGCAAATACAACGGCCTTCAAGGGCCATATGCCCTCGCTAATAATCTTTTGCGACGATATTTGAATTTTTGCGAGGGCATTTTACCCTCGCTAGTAGATTCTTTTCTTGTAATGAGAGTTTCTCTTCTTCTTGATTATTTTGTGTACTTTTAAAACAAACTCAAGGGGGTTTGAGGATTTTAGATTGATCATCTCTTTGACTAACTTGTAGCCCATAACTGTCCTTGTACTGAGAAACACTATTGCTGTGGAATCCACTTTGCTTGATTTCTGGCTAATCTCTTGCATATATAACCAGGTGCCAAAGAAGATTATACCAGAAATTACATCATTTATGGTCTGCACTTGAGAATATATTATTCAATTGAGTAAAAATAAACTAATTCTCACCAAAAAACCAAATGAAAACAAGCTTTTCAAATTTTAGTCTAATCATCTAACAATATTGAATGAATGGAAAAATATGAAGAAAAGAAGAAGAAAATTAAGTGTTTTCTAGGTGAGCAAGAGCAATAAAAATTTGAGATAACCATCGAAAATCTGATAACTTAGAGCAAAGGCATAAGTCTCTATAAAATAGAGTAAGGGAAGAAAACTCATAAAGCACAACACATTAGCTTTCCCATCCTTTATATATTTTGGGGTTTTGCTACAATTGCTCCCTATATTTAGGGAGCAATGTTCATTCTCCCAATCAATATTTTAGTAGTTTTTGTATTATGGTAATTGTGATAAAGAAAATTTTCATTCTCCAAATCAATATTTTAGTAGTTTTTGTCTTGTGGCAACTTTGATAAAGTAAAATTTGTGTTTTGAAAAGTGAAAGGAAAAAAAAAATGATGAAATAATATTTAAATTAAATAGGGTTTAGAATGGGAAATTTGATGTAGGTGTTTTAAAAAGTGATTAATTAAAATAGAAAAAATAAATTTTTATTCTAAAATAAGGAGAAAATTAATTTTAAGTAAACTGATGTCATTGCTCTTACTCGTAGATAACCCGAGTTCCATTAGTTAACAGCGGGTTTGGAATTCTAGAACTAAGTACAATTGTGGGGGATATTGGGCTTTTGTCCTTATTTTGTAAAAAATCTAACACAATGTCTTTGTTTTGAAACTATTTAGGTTTGTGTCACTGTTTTAGTACTCGATTTTAACAAAATCGAGTTACAAGTGGAACTCGACATTAGCAATCTCGAGTTTTATGCATATTTTGCCAATTAATTTTTTAAAAAAAATTAAGTGAAACTCGATTTTGTTAAAGTCGAGTTTCAATTAAAAATTTACATATAACTCGATTTTGAGAATATCGAATTTTATACCGAACTCAATTTTGTTAAAATCGAGTTTCAAAAAAAGGGACACGGACCTAAATAATTTCAAAACAGAGACATATTGCTGTTATTTTTGCAAAATAAAGGCAAAAGCCCAATATCCCCTACAGTTGTGCAATAAAACCTGATCAGTGGACACTCCCTAGATGAGGAATAAATAAACCTCTTAGTATATGCAGCAAACCACCTTTTACCCACCGGCTGATCTCTTGGGTAAATCGATTGGATGTAGACAGTACATACCAAGATTGATATGCCAATGAAATTAATTCATATTTCAATATTTAATATTAAAAAAAATTATATTAAAAAAAAAAAAAAATCTCTGTTGTAAAAATGAACGAACGTGTGCCCTGGAATTGTTGAACAAACAATAAAATGCAAGTAGGGTTTCGTTCACCGCTACTAGCGTACCAGATCCCATCATAGCATGTTAATATGGCATATGTGAAATGAAGTGTATAATTATTGCAAACGTGTGTGTGCATATATGTTGATCTTACCACTCCAAGCTTGTCCTTAATAAATTTGATATGATCAAGAGAGAATGTCATAGTTGATATTGTAATGGTCGAAACCCCACTCCTTTTTCCCCAGACCTTATCGGAGTTCGATCATCTTCAATCAAATCGCTCTTTAACATGCTCCATCCAAAATCATATATAGTATTAAAGATTAAGGAAAAGAGTTGGGACACCCCTCTGCTTAATCTATCACTTTTTGACTCTGAGCGTTGGCTAAAAGGAAATGTTAAGGGAAGAGAAGGATTATCAGGTCTTTGCAGACTAGAAAGAAGTGCACCCATGTGAGAGTAACCATCGCCAAGAGCATGGTGAAGATTGAATATGATAGTACCAGCTGCATTGCTTGTTGGATATTTAACAATGTGAATTTCCCATAGTGGTTTGTTTTGTGGAAACTGGTTCATCGCTATCTCTGAAATGTAGTCATCAAAATATTTGTCATACGAATCAGGTGACAATCCAATAGGGAAAATGGGAACGTTAATGTGGTCTTCAAGCTTCACTTCTACTCTTTTCCATTGTTTCTCACCTTTTTTACCTGTAACATGTTTTCAAATTCTCACTACTAATTAGTGCCATTTTTGAAATAGGCTAAAATAACTTCTTCTTTTTTCTTAAATACTATTGAAATTAAAGAACATAGTATTCTGGAAGAAAGGTAATTAATTAGAAAATAATGATTAAAACAACTTCGAAAATATGCTATAGGCTTAATACTTTCTCATAGCTAGTTAACCATATATTGCTTTTGCACGCGTATAACAACTTCATCTAATTAAACTGAGAAATTAAGAAATTTATAAGGGTAATATATATAAAAGGAGAGAGAGAGAGAGAGAGAGAGATGAGCACCATAATGGAGGAGAACTCAAATTCCATAACAGCAATAATGGATACTGATGGCACAGAGCTGTTGAAGTACTGTGCAGTAGGACTTACTGGCTCCAATCCTTCCTCGAACTCCATTATTTATAATGCGATCGCTCAGCACAAAAGAAAACTATTTTGCTTCACAAGTTGTTGCATATATTCCCCCTGCTTGAGAAAACACAAACAAAAAAAGAAAAAAAAAAGTATTAAACTGTTAATGACATTAAACCGTCCTATGATAGGAAAAAGGATTTTACTAACGTGTACTCTAAGGGCACACATTAACCGAACCCTAGAAAAAAAGCATTCAAGACATTGACGGGTACGAAGACGGGCCCTGACCATCAAAGATTTTGGCTATCGTAATTTACCTAGTATATAATAAATAAATAAATAAATCTAGAATCATATAAAAAAATCACAATTTTTGTCACAATTATTCATGTACCAAATAATGGGTGGTAGAGAAAAATGGTGATTAGCACTATCTTGAAGAAAGAATCAGTGAAATAGACATTTCTATGAAGATGATTTGAAAGTGGCAAGCATTTATGACATACATAGGTTCAAAGATGGGCCCTTATGACCATCAAAGATTTTGGCTATCGTAATTTACCTAGTACATAATAAAAAATTCTAGAATTATGTAAAAAATTACAACTTTTGTCACAACTGTTACATACCAAATAATAAGTGGTGGAGAAAAAGTGGTGATCATCACTATCTAAAAGAAAGAATTGGTGAAATAGACATTTTTGTGAGGATCAGGTTGGGGTGGGGGGGGGGGGGGGGGGGGTGCAGTTGCCCCCCTTGGCCGGCCCAAAAAATACCTCTAGTTATTAAATACCCCTGTCTAATTTTTGTTTTTGGGTTTGTTAAATGCCACTTTATTTCTTTGGTCTTGAAAAAGAGCATAACTTCTAAATGAATTATTGAGGAACCTTAAGTCCTCCAATATGCCTTGCACTAAAAAAAATTTAGTTTGTCCCTACCATATTATAATTTGAACATTTTATGGGAACACATTAACCAAAATAATAGAAATTCACATATATTGCACTCAGTATCTATCTAACTACTAATAGTTTCATTCATAACTTGAATTTTGGCTCTAAAAAAAATAGATCACTCATGTTAGAAATATCTCAATAGGTAAATACAATATTATGAGTAAGCTTTTTTTTTTCTTGGTATAATTACATTAAATATCACTTAGTATTTAAATGAATAGCTTTAATTTTTCAAATTGGTCTCAAATATTATATATTCACAAAAATTTGTGTAAGTGCGTATATTATATATAAATTTTGCCTCCACTCAATTCAAATCCTGACTTCGCCACTAATGAGGATTATGTAAAAGTGACAAGTAGTCAATCATAATTTGTCACATAAGATAATTGTGGCAAAAATTGTAACTTTTTATGTAGTACTAGAATTTCTCGACCTAATTTGCATTACTGTCCACATTGAATGGTTAGACAGGACAGAGAGGGATAATGCATGCGTGGTGGAAATTCAAACAATTACATTTATTTATTTATTTTTTATTATTATTATTATTATTATTATTATTATTATTATTATTATTATTATTATTTTGCTAATAAGAAGAAACAATTACATTTTAAATAAAAAGGTATTCTCTTTTCATAAGAAAAAAATACAATTGATATACAAGGACAAATAAACATATCAAATAGCAATAACAACTTTGTTTTATTAAGAAGCTCGGTTTATTAGCAAAAAGAAGAAGAAGAACAATAAAGCAGAGCAATAAAAATTACAGGACATGCATTTATATAGCTGTAAACAGACAGTAATTAAAATCCCAAACATCAATGAGCAAATAGTAAAAATTACTACTGGAAATTATTGAAGAGGAAGTGTAGGTTGGATCAACATCAACCAACTTGAGCGAGGGAGCTATTCCTAACAGAGGAGTATGTAAGAGTTCTCTGATGCTTTGCATCTAAGAAAAAAAAAATTTCACATGCATATACCACAGTATGTGGAATAGCCCCTTGCCGTTTCTTCATGCTTTATATGGATTCCTTTCTTCTTCCTTAATCCTTTATGTTTCCCAAAAGCTTGGAATGACTTAGATTACAAGTCATCTCCAGTGGGCTAAGCAACAAGATGAACCCAAAAGGATTAAAGGAGTTATCAATACCTGGTAAAGTTATACGTTTACCTTATTATGGGTCTGGTTGAAATACTGTTCTTAAAAATAAAAATAACAAATATCTCAACTTAAACAATTCCAAATTTAGGACTTTAGATTACACCAAATTGTAAAAAGACCCTTAAAGTTTGGATCAATTACAAATAGACTCTCTATGTTATCAGGTTTGTATTATTGACTCATAATACTGTTTGACTACATTGACCACTGTCAAATTTCCATCCATAATGAGTAACGGAAGGGGATCATGTGGACTGCACATGACCACTATACAATAAAAAAAATTATTTTTATTAAATCTTACTAAACAATTGTTTTATATGTTTTGTCAGTTCCTCTATCCTTAGAATTTCTAATGCCCTCACTCTCTCAAAATAATTTAATCATTAAGGGTTGGATCTCTTACTCCTACTCTTACCGAGCATAGTCATTCAATACATTTATTTGATTGCAAGCATCAACATCCATAATGAAGACATTACCTAAATGTAGAAAAAATACAAATCTAACATATTCAAAACAAAAGAGTGGAGAGAAAAAGAGTGGAATATAGATGCTCAACATTTGGATTAATTTCTGCACAAAAAATTGGAATCCATGTATGTATAAATTGTTTCATGCAACCCCAAATGTGTAATTTATCTGGCTATTAGTATTAAGTTTCCAATCCTCCTCCAAATAGGGCAATGCCTAGAGAAAACATACCCTATTGTGGTATTAAAGAATCCACTCACATACCAAGTCACCATAGTTAGAATTGGTTTTAGAAATTCGTGAGGGTGTGGGTCAATTGGTCAAGGTAGCAGAAAAATTTCACTCTAGCTAGAGGGCCAAAATAGCCAAATACTACTATTGGCCAAAATTATTAGTGTTTTACCACTATTTGAGAAATATTTAGCAATATATCACTTTTTTGAAACTTGAGTTCTGTGTGGCATTTTTTAATTAAAATAATCCACGTCAACAGTATTTGTTTATGAAACTCGAGTTCCATGTCAAACTCAAGTTTCACAAATTCAATGTTTAAAAAAGTGGTAGATCACTAAATATTTCCCAAACAGTAGTAAAACACTAATAATTTTGGACAACGGTGGTATAATGGTATTTGGCCATTTTAGCCTGTTTATGTAAGCAATCACACAAAGAACACAGTTTACAAGAGAATAGAGAAGCCTATTCTAATATTGCGGCACTTATCCAATTGACAATAACCGTATTATATAGATATATATGCTTTGGGTCTTGCCGTAGTACAAGTATTAGACGAATAAGGAATAGTATTCTTAATAAGTAGGTTAAAGACTTGATAACCATTCAATTGGAGTCCTTTTTATTACGTGCCCAACACAAAAGTATAAGTTGGGAAGGAATAAAACATCCAAGGCTATGATCCTATATGGCACACGTTGATGCACCTCAAGTTATAACACAAAGAATTTTAGTGTTACATGATATGATGATAGGCCCAAGGCCAACACATGGCACCGACAAAGTCTTCCGGAGGATATTTATACTGATCAACGTGTTGGTTTCTCACCCAAAAAAAAAAAAAAAAAAAAAGAGAGAGACAAATTTACTTGGCCAATTTCTCAGGACTCTCACTAAAGTGCATCCAATGTGCTACATTCTCAAATTTTACGTCTAATATATCAGTTACTCCTCTTTTTTTTTTTTCTTTTTTTTTTTTTTTTTTTTTTGGGATAAGTATCGGTTACACCATTATTATAATTCTAATGAGTAGGATACCTAGAAAAATATTAGGAATCAATATAGTTAGGAAAAGTTGGAAAATAGAGATGATAGACCGAAAGTTCTTCGCGTTTCCATGGAGTATGGATAAAATAGAGATGATAGACCGAAAATAGTTGAACACATTGTGAAGTTCTCACCTTCATATATTGTAATGGTAACACATAATAAAAGTGGTATGTGAACATTCGGTATTTAAACGAAGATGTTTAGGATTCAAATTTCCCATCTCTAACTATCAAATTATTAAAACAAAAAATAGTATGTAAAAGTGATGTTATTTTAATCATAATAAACAATGTTAGTAATTCAGAATTCCCTCCCCTCTAAAGAAAACCTAGGGGCTAAAAAAAAAAAAAAAATTGGCCTAGGTCGATATATTTGTTGCTAAAGAGGGGGTGAGATCTTTTAATAATTTTTTGCTTGAAAAAGTTGGTGATGCTTGAAGGATTTAATATTTATCCTTACTCCATGGAAACGCGAAGAACTTGAAGTCTATCATCTCTATTTTCCAACTTTTCCTAACTATATTGATTCCTAATGGGTGTCCTACTCATTAGGATTTATAATAACTTAATATGGGAGTAATTGATATATTAGATGTAAAATTTGAGAATGTAGCACATTGGAGAGTTAGAAATTGGCCAAGTAATTTGTCCAAACTTTTTTTTTTTTTTAGAAACAAATACGTTGAATATAAACATCCTACAGAAGACTTTGTCCGTGCCATGTGTTAGCCTTAGGCCTATCATCATAATATTATGCCCATGCGATGCATAGCTTAATGAAGAATCATGTGTAAATTAATGAAAATAATAAATAATAATTTTTATATTAATTAAAATTAAATAGATAATAAAAACAAAATAATCTTTTACTCTATTTTTTTTTTTAAAACAAAGTAACCTTTTACTTTAAGTTATATAATGAATGCATAGTGTGTAATACTAAGTTTTTATAATAAAAAAATCATATATAAGTCCAAAATTAATTGAATGGAATATGCTAGATAATTATGCAATTAATATAAAAGGAGATGCCTTAAAAATATAAAGGGAGTTTGCATAATTAAAACTCAAGTGCATATTTAAATGAAAAACCTTGAATTCAATAATTACCAAAATTAATTTTTTTTTTTTGATTTATTTACCAAAATTAATTGAAAGCATATTTAAACAGTACCTCAATGTAATGAACAATCCAAATTATTAAAAATTAAAAAATAAAAGTAAATAAACTTACGTAAGAATTGAATTTTTATCTTCAAAAGTGAGGGGGGAGGCACTGAATTTCACCTATGAAAACAAAATTTGTAAATATAAACTTCAAGAAATTTTTTTGAGAAAAACTTTTGAAAAAAATAAATAAATAAACAACATGAATAATAATAAAATTCCCTAAAAAAAAAAAAAAAACAGCATGAATAATAATAATAATAATAATAATAATAAAACAAAATTAGGAAGTTATTATTTGAAGCGAAGATTGAGAGAAAAACAAATAATAAATAACCCTAAAAAATTATAGATACTTGGATGTTCAAAATATTAATGAAATAAATCATGAATCTGGCCTTATTATTTATAGTGACCTGAAAATCTAAAGATGAGAGTCATGGTATAATAAACTATTATCCATAATCATTCCTATATTTATCCAACAAATAAGATTTCAACCAAGTAAACTTCAACCCCCAAAAAAAAAAAAAAAAAAATGTTAAAAAGTTGTTTCTATTTAAAAAAATAATTTTAAGTTGTGAAGGATTCGAAGTTGTTAAAAAAAAAAAAAAAATCAAATACCATAAAAATCAAGTTGTTAATGTTAATTACAATTTTTTTTTTTCCTAATATACGGTAAAGATCAAGTTGTTAACGTTATTTTTTTTTAATCCAAAAATTTGATATTTATCCAAAAAATAAATAAATTAAAAAAATATATATTTGTAAAAAAGTAGATAAGAAATTTATCATTTATTCCTCCCCGTGTGTATATCCTTCCAATGAAAGTGGGTTTCTTTTTTTCTGTTTTTTTCTTTTTTTTTTTCTTTTTTTCATGGGATTAGCTATACTTCTACATACACAACTACACATTTTAATATTTTATGCTTTGGATTTTTTTTTTTTTTTTCTATCCTATTATTTTAGGCTTTGTTGATAGAATGGTTGTCAAAATCGCGATCCGGATCGTAAAATCGCACGATTTTACGATCCTACCTCACCAAAAAGTTTAAAATCGTAGCAGAATCGCAAAAATGGTAGGATCGTATATAGGATCGTGTAGAATAGCATAGGATCGTAGGATCGTATGAGATTCTACTGATCCTACCATTTAGCTTGAATTCTTTTTTTTAAATTTTTTTTTTTTTTTTTAAGTGTGATTCATTTGGGTAAGATAATCCACCTAAACTCACAAGCCCAATGGGTTATCAGAAACCCAATAATGAATTGAAGTCCCAAATTTACCCCTATGTCAAAATAAAATCTCAAAAAAACCTATAGTACTTAAGTTTAACGTTTTCAAAAACAAAACCTAAAATATTTAGATGATGAAATGGGATATGACAACGACAGTGATTAGATTAGAAGAACCTTAGAATGAGAATTTTCTTTTGGATTTCATATTTGTAATTAGCTAATTTACCTTAGATTGAGAATTTTCTTTTGGATTACATATTGTAAATTTGTAGTTAGCTAGTTTTTATATGCTAATTAGTCTAAGTTATTTTGGATTTGGAACTTAGAATTTGGAAAACATTTTCCATATGTGTAGATAATATTTTGGTACTTAGTTGCTAATTAAACATTACTGAACTTTTTAGATACATTATGTCAAAAGTTAAATATATTTTGTTTCGTTAGAATGACATAAGAATGATGTAGTGTGTGCAAATTACATTTTATGATCGATGCAATTTTTTTTTTTAATAGATGGATTCATATTTTAAGTGATTATATAACATACAAAGTCACTATCAATAAGTTTTTTGCTTAAAATCTGAAAATAGGTAGGATCTTATGATCCACGATCCGATCCTACGATCCACGATCCTACCTACCTCCCACGATCCTACGTAGGATCCTGATTTTGACAACCTTGGTTGATAGTATGTAGATAGACACAATTGTAGGTTGTAGTTGTATGGCACCAACCAACTAAATTTACTTCTCAAAGAAGAAAACCAACCAAATTTAAACTATTTTTAAAATTTTACGTTTTGTTGAATGTAGGTTGCATGTTTCGTTAAAACACTTATTTTTTGAATGCAAGTTGCATGTTTTGTTAAATTGCTTTTTTTTTATAATACACTACACGTAAAAATAAGAATTAAATGGATTAGATGAAAATTTTGGATTATAATATACTACACTTAAAAAATAAGGATTAGGTCGATTGGATGAAGAATTTGGATTGTAATCAAATTAAGATTTTTATCAACTTAGAAATTATAGGAGAAGAAAAATTATATATATTTTTAAAATCTAAAAAAAACTCTGCAATTTTGGTGAAGCCACCTAGCGTAACCACGACTTCTAAGCTCAACTTTTATTATATAATATAGGGAGATGCTACGTCCACAACATTTTTACAACATTTTCACAACAAATCACAGGTGGTTAGTTGTTATAGGTTTAAATTTGAACCTAACACTAAGATTATTTTTTTGCCTCAACAATAACAACCAGTAATAACCTACCACTTAGGTATGGTTGTAAAAATATTATGAAAATATTGTGAACGTATCATTTCTCATATAGCATATGATATCTACTGTATATCGTAATTGTTATAATTGATAGCTTAAATTTGAGGTGCATCAACTTGTGCCACGTAGGATTATAGCCTTGGATGTCTTATTCCTTCCCAAGTTAACCTACTTAAGAATACCATTCCTTATTCATGTAGGACTTCTACTGCGGCAAGACCTAAAGCTTAAGGATCAGTGCCGCAATATTAGAATAGGTTTCTCTATCCCCTCGCATTGCTTACATAAATATGGCCGAGTTTCAGGTTAAAGAAAAAAGAAGAGCAGCGATGGAAGGAGGCAGCAGAAGTTTTTTTTTTTTTAATTCCATCCCACATCAAATCATCCTTAATATTTTCTTAAAGCATCAACTGTGTTGCGTCCTCAGATTGAAGTCTGTGTGTAAGGCCTGATATGTATTAATCCATAATGACTTCACGTACTTATACTTCAAGCGTTCACGGGAAAATTTTTTTGGGATTAGTACTGGTCCCCATGCCCATAACTATAATTCTAAAGCTATGATTCCCTATGAGAAATATCTTCTTTACATATTTGCCATCATCAACTTTTGAAAGTTAAATATTCAATTAATGATGATGATTTTCATGTTTATTACTCTCTCCATACTTATTCATCATTCTTGTCTTGATACTGATACGAAAAAGAATAATGCGAAAAAAGAGTATTAATAAAACTGGATTCGGATATTCTCCTGTCAAGGCAATATAAAGTGATCATCTTTCAAGATATTTGTGAAAATAAGGCCGTTTCTAAAAAGGTTGCAGTAATAAGCCAGTTTGTTTGAATACAATTATATACTTGTTGGGTTATCATCAATAGCTGGAGTAATCTCTCTCAGAAAGGGAGAACTCGGGATTTATCTTTAGCAAGGATCAAAGATTGGGGAATTCATTTTAGCTACAAAATTCCTGATATCTTCATTTTTGAATATGGAGGCTGTGGCAAGAACCTTTAAACAGCTTGGACGGTCTACAAACGGTTTCAAGATTTGAAACCTTGGTGAACATAAAGTTTTGTTTGTGTTCGATAATCTGGCTAATGTTGACAGAATCATTCAAGGCCAACCTTGGAGCTTTGATAAACATCTTGTAGTCATTCAAAGTTATGATTCTAATACCCTTATACAGAATGTGCTTTTCGATAAAGTCTTGCTTTGGGTGCAGGTCCACAATCTTCCCATTAGATATATGACAATATGTGTAATTATTGGAGACGTGCGAATGTCTACGGGGATTGTTGATGAAGGAGGAAACTTTATAAGGGTCAGTGAATATTGATATATCTCTATTCTCTACCCCTATGTTGGGGGCGAATTGTTACTCTAAGTCTTGGGTTTACTTTTGTTAGGACATATGTGTGTTCACTTGTTAAGAACATATGTCACTTATTTATGTAAATTGGCTAATCCTTTGACAAAATGCACTCTACTTATAATTGGGTAGTTCTAGGTGTTTTTAATACTTCAAGAAATAAGGTTTCAAGATCAAGTGTTGAAGTCATCAAGTCTATCCAAGAAAAAACAAGCTGAAGTGCAAATTCATTAAAGCTCGACACCTGCTCGATAGTTACCTCGACACCTGCTATCTATCAAGAATTACAAAATCAGATTTTCTGATTTGATTTCCTTGGGATCCGTGAATATGCTTTTGGGCATTCTTTTCTTCTAACCCTAAACACATAAAAGGATTATTTTAAGAGTCGTCATATTGTACACAAGTTGCAAAAGTATTGAGCAATCTCTGTTCAAGCAAATTGTGATCAAAGACGAAGTTCTTGATCTAGTTCATCTTCTCTGAAGAAGTTGCTGTGTATTTGCACCAAAGGGTTTTGTAACCAAGTATCTTCCTGATCTTCATCGTGTATGATGAACTGAAGAACTTTGCAGCCAACCTCTCCTTCTTAGTTGGTGTTTGAAGTCGCGTACTGGGATCTGCGCATTGGTTAGTCACGTACTTAGGAGCCGTGCATCAAAAGGGAAAATTGTCACTACAGATCAAGTCCAATTGGGTATTGGGGTAAGGGTTCAACTATAGGTTGGTAAGATACTTGGGATTCCTTTACTTGTAACCGCTTGATTTGATAATAGTGGAGTTTCGAAATTAGATTTTCTGATCTAATTTCCTTGGGATCCGTGAATATGCTTTTGGGCCTTCTTTTCTTCTAACCCTAAACATATAAAATGATTGTTTTAAGAGCCGTCATATTGTACACAAGTTGCAAAAGCATTGAGCAATCTCTGTTTAAGCAAATTGTGATCAAAGACGAAGTTCTTGACCTAGTTCATCTTCTCTGAAGAAGTTGCTGTGTATTTGCACCAAAGGGTTTTGTAACCAAGCATCTTCCTGATCTTCATCGTGTATGATGAACTGAAGAACTTTGCAGCCAACCTCTCCTTCTTAATTGGTGTTTGAAGTCGCGTACTGGGATCCGCGCATTGGTTAGTCACGTACTTAGGAGTCATGCATCAAAAGGGAAAATTGTCACTACAAATCAAGTTCAATTGGGTATTGGGGTAAGAATTCAATTGTAGGTTGGTAAGGTACTTGGAATTCCTTTATTTGTAACTGCTTGATTTGATAATAGTGGAGTTTCGGGAGTGGTGACCTGAAAATCAACCGGTGGGGTTTTTGTCGCAAGAGTTTTCCTCATTCGTAAACAAATCACCGTGTTATTTAATTTCCGCTGCATATTTAGTTGTTTGGTGATTTGTTTGTGCTTCCACGCAATTGCATGATAAATTGATTAATTAATAACTTGGCTAATTAATTAATTGGTTTAATCACAAGGGGTCATTCAGATTGTGGCCTATCAACTTTCAAGTATGAAAGGTTTCCAAATATTTGCTATTGGTGTGGTCGTATGACTCACGACGATAAAAGCTGCGAGTTATGGATTTGGAGTAAAGGATCTCTCTCGAGTGATCAACAACAATATGGCCCATGGCTAAGGGCTGCTCTCTATCAATTAGCGCGTAAGTATGTTGTCTTTGTTCCAAAATACTTTGAGAATTGCACTTCAACTGGAGGTGTGCAGAGAACAACAACAATAATAAACAACAACCAAAAACCCAAAGATTTTATATTAAACAACAACAATAATAAACAACAACAGAAAGCCCAAAGATTTTATATTAAACAACAATAATAATTATATAAATCTATCCTCACTTCAAAAGATTTTATATTCAACAACAATAATAATAATCTACACCATGATGTCGTTTTGTATAAATATTTTCCAATATTAACTTTAATTGTAACAAATTTATGGTTTAATTTGAAACATATTTTATAAGTATATAATTTCATTTGAAACTTTTACGTTCAATTTGAAATCACCTTTAAACTACAAATTAAGAATGTGATTCATCACACTTGAGGTTCATTACGAAAGACTTACAATGAAATTCGTATATATTTCACAAAAATAGTGGGAAGAGCTTGTGAATTGACAACAAACAACACTCATGGCAGCTCCATTAATATTAGTCTACTCTCCATCGAAATTTAACTACTGTACTGAGAATCAGAGAAAGGCTATTTTCAGTTTCTATCAAAGTGTTATTCATTTTTGGAGAAGCACTCTATCAAAATTTTATTTTAGCTAATGGTTGTTAATCCAATATAGGGTGTTTTTTTTTAGTTTATTAGGTATATTTGGTTGAAATCCTATTTGAGCTAATCTAATTTGAATGCTTTAGTAATTTAAAATACTTGAAAGTGATTGGTTAATACTTAAAACAAACTTGTTAGATATGGAGACTAACTTGACTAATACTTCCAAGTGTTCTGGGTAGGGTAAGATTTATGAGGTTAGGAGCCTAGACAAATTCATACTATTTGGTGAACGGTTTTAGACCCCTTAAAACAACCAGATTGGTTAGCCTAGTTAATTAGCCAAGTTGTTATTTAGTCAAATTATGCAATTCTAGGTTAAAACAATCTAAAAATCATATCAAGAATATAAAGCAACGGAAAAATAAAAGACACAATGATATGATCACCCAGGAAACCACACAATAAAAACCTGGGAAGGATTTGACCTAGCTATCCTCAAGGTAAACCTGAATCCACTATGAAAGAATCGAAGTTCATACAAAAGGACTTACAAGCTCCCCGCTTGACTTCCTAGTACTACCCACCAGTAGAACTCACTGACACGACCACGTGCAAGCTCTGAATCCACGGACTCCTTCTTTCTTGGATTCTCCAATCAGCTACAAGCACCCACGCTTGATATTCTTTAAGCTTCAATGGTAGCAACCGAGTTGATCATCAAGATGTTGAAGTAATCTCTATCTTGAAAACCCTAAACTTTGTGTAAAGGAAAGCTCCTCTAAATCTCATAAGAGATTTACACAAAATAGTAATGTATGAGTAACAATACAACTGGAGCAACTCTAAAAACGTGGCTAGGGGTTTTCTTTATATACCTAGGGTAAAAACAGAAAACCCAAAACGTTTAATGAGTAAGGGCTGAGCTGGAATATTCTGTAGAAAAACATTCTGCCCGAGATTCGATCGATCGATCCTTTCCTTCGATCGATCGAGCCTTTCCTTCGATCGATCAAATCTCGGGCAGGCCGAAATGCACCAATGCATCTGCAGCCACTCGATTCCAACTTTACATGAAAGACCCAACTTTGAGCAAGTCTAAACAAGACTAAATAACCTGTTTTGATCATGGTTTGCCAACAATACAAATTAGAGTTCTAAATACATAAAATCATAAATCTTTAGAACCTAACAAACTCCCCTTTTGGCAATCCATGACAAAACACAAACAATAAGCTCAAAGTTTACAATTAAAAAGCCCTTTACAAAAATAATGCTCATAAAAACTAAATTCAATCCTAACTACTATCCATCAGTTGCAAGTGTAGACAGCAGCTCAATTGAATCAACCTGTATATTCCTGAAATACTCAACAAACGCATAAACGCATGTGTGACAGAAAATAGTATATAAACAGGTATAACATTCTTGTATGATTCACACAACACATAATAAAGACATATATCAATGAATAACTCATAGAATATAAATCAATAAACAGTGAATCCAAAGAAACAAGAATCAAATAAAAAATCATGTATATCAATCAATGTTACTCCCCCTAACATGAATATCCCAAAAAAATGATATACAAGGTGAAGCGCCTAAATACAAAACTCCTCTCTACAAACTCTACTCCCCCTTTTTGTTACGGAATGTCAAAGGGCAATCACAATCCATCATCAAAAAGAGGTGGTGAGGGTGAACAAAGACGCGCTAGATCAACTCGTAAAACTCGGATCACGTCAAAAAGGTCCACCAAAAGCTGACCATGAGCCGCTTGAACGGTCATGACAGTCTCCAAAGTACGACGGATATCAAAGTCATTCGATGGAGGTGGAGGAACAATAGCAGCATCAGGATCAGGAACAGCCTCACCAGCAGGACCTGTAGAAGAAGAGGGAGGAGGTGCGGACCTAGAAGGCTCAGACCTAGAGTGTTTAGAGCCAGCTCGAAGGTGAGCAGCCCTCTATCTAAAAATAGACGCACCTATAGGAGCAATCACATGAACAGGCTCAGAGGAAGGGAAACCACTAAGATCAAGATAAAGCAAAATCCTATGAATGAAAATAGGATGAATAAGGGCATGAGCAGAAGATGAACTCCTATAAACTTCGTTCAAAGAACGAAGAAACAAATGGGAAAAACTGATAGGAGCATCAGTGACAAGAGCATCAGTGACAAGAGCATACAAAAATACACACCGCTCGAGAGGAATGGTGTGAAGATGAGAAATGGGCCAGATGGAGTGACAGGCTATCCTAAAGAAGAGATAGTGTAACTCAGAAAGCTCAGCAGTGGTGATCCTAGGATCAGAACCCCACTGGATAGAAGACCTAGTGATGTAAGACATGACATCACTCAACGAGGGAGACTCATCATAAGAATAGATAGGGTGATGTACCAAAGGTACCCCTAGAGCATCAGCCACTACCTTAGGAGTAATGGTGTACTCTACGCCTCGTATCCAACTCTTTACCAAAGTGTTGGAATCATAGACGCGGATAGAAATGTTCAAGAAGAACTCTCTAATCAATGTAGCAGGTGGAGGAGGATTAGAAATATCTACCAAGGGTAACCAGCCCCTACGCTCAAAGTTTGCCCTAATGGCAGGATCAAGCTCATCTAAGATGATAGAAAGCTCAGACCATATCTTCCTCTTAAGGTTCAGCTTATCATAAATCTCTTGGTTTTTCTCACTAGGAAATTTCTCTCGGTCAAAGGGAGGAGGGGAAAGAGTAGATGAGGTGACAGACCTACGAGCCCTAGTTTTCCTAGGCATGATGCTAAGGAAGGATAGAGACACAAGAGAAAAACAACAGAACAAAAGAAGCAAAAACCAAGGGCAGACTGCAAGTTAGCACAAAAAAAAATATAGAGCAAAAATCTATATGATGCATGAACAGTTAAAATGACATGATGCGTGTACTAATGCAGTAAACAAAGTTCAATTTTAAGTTCAATTGCACAAAAATCAGCTTGAGCATAGAGTTTCTAACAAAAACCCCAAAAATTTGAAAAACACTTGAAAAAATTTTGAAGTACATGGATGAATTAAGCATTACAAAACATAACACAAAGATTATAATGCCTAATTACATCCATTCAACAAGCCAATTTCATCAATTTCAACCTAATTGAACAAAATCCCCAATTCGGAATAATTATAAACCCTAGAAATTTCAATTTCTCACAAAACCCAAAATTGATCAAATCAAACTATCACAATCAAGTTTATAACATGTCCCCATAAAAATCCATTGATCAATTGCACAGAATTGGGCATGAAACATCAAAAATCCCAATTTAAGAGAGGTCCGAAAATTGTAGAGAAAATGCATGAAAAATGCAAATAAACTCAAAAAAGAGGGGCAAAAGAGACTAACTGGCTTAAGGAAAGAGAAACTTTGCAAAAAATTTGGAGGAAAACGACAAAAAATTCGCTGTAGATCCTTGCCTTGTCGGAGAGAGAAAAGAAGTTTGAAAAAACTTTTGAAAAGTTAAGGGAATCAGTCAAAGAACACTATTTGAAAAAGCTTATTCACGACTTTCGATTGATCGAAAATTACTTTCGATCGATCAAGTCACTCCGAAATTTTTTTTAAAAGGAATTTTAAAATTTTTGATCGATCGAAAAACAGACTGGATCGATCGAAACAAGCAGCGGATCACAGTATTTTGGAAAAAAAATTACAGTTTTGAAAACCTCAAACCAATTTTTGAAAAAGAACTCCTCAAAGCATTGAAATCAATGAAACACAATACATGAGTATGAGATGAAATGGAATGATTTTTCAAAAACCCAAATTTGTAATCCCAGTTTCTCCAAAGAAGGTTTTAGCCAATTCATCCTTTAATTTCTCAGGCAAAATAATGTTTTGCATAATTCTCAAGATATTTTCAAACTTGGTTGGTCAGACCAAAAACACACACAATAACATGTACAGTGTTTAGCAAAGAGTAACTCGTGTAGTGTGTGCAAACTAGCAAAAACTTGAGATACATGTGAGGTGATATGCGAATAGAAATAAATCACAAAATCTACAAAATCCATCACATAGAATTTAAAAGAGACTATCACCTAGAGAGTTACATCATATAACTCTCACATCTCCTAGAACATAAGCTTGCAATCATGTAAGTTTCTTGTATTTAGCCTCTTAACTATGTGAATTGGCATCAAGCCTAATAGTACATACCAGTTTTTAATTAAGTGAATTGGCATCAAGCCTAATAATACACACCAGTTTTAAGCATTAAGCAATTAAACTGAGGCTATACCTTATGTTCTTTTTGTACATGTGCTACACTTTCTCGAGCACAAAATCTTATGATATGCACTAAGGTGTTCATGATTGGCTAGTGAACAGTGGTGAGATGGTTATTTATGCCTTTCTCAAAAGAATCAAGTCCGACAGTCAAACAATATGTGACTTCAAGATTAAGACAAAGTGATAAACACCATAAACATCTTTCCCACACAACATGCACTACAAAGTTTCAACTAGTCAAGTGCAATAAATAAGTTCATCAAAGCTAAACAAGGTACATAAGACATGTTATGTGAAAATAAATTGACCAACCTTGTTTTCAAAAACCAAGAATAATAGTGCCAAATACAATTTGCTTTTCCCTTTTCTTTTTTTTAAATTTTAAAAGAGAAAACAAATAAATCCTAGAATGAAATGCATGAATGTAATGCAATGCAAATCCTAGAAACAAACAAAAACAACAAAAATCAAAGAACAATGGTCACAAAGGAATGAGCAGTGAAGCACAAGAACCATGAAACAAAGACTCAATTAGATCGAGTCTTTTGCATCCAAAGCCTTTTAGATGCACCACGAGCATTGGAGTTCCTATTCACATTCAAGTGATTTCCAACTCTAGGATTGAAATAAAGGTTCAAAGCCTTTACCAATTCACCAATAAGTGCCATAGGATCTTGTGCTTGAGGCACAGACACTTTTGGTTTGTTTACTCTCTTAGCAGCTTGAAGCTTGTAACATTTTGGACGAATGTGTCCAGACTTTCCACAATAATGACAAACCCAAGCAGGTTTACCATGCATCTTGTCCTTAGAAAGAGTAGAATCCTTAGGTTTAGACTCTGCTAGATCAACCCTAATCTTTTTAGAATGTGAAACTTCTACAGATTTTACAACCTCACTCACAGGGGGTTTGACAGTTTCACTCACAACCTCACTCACGGAAGGTTCAGAAGAAGAAGAAGGAACAAAGTTCGTGGAATGTGGTGCAGAATCAAAGATGCTTTCAACATATCCTAAACCAGATTTGTCTGTAGGATACTTTTGAACATTCAACATTTGATCAAGTTTAGAACTAGCAGATCTAGCAACAGATAAATCATGTTCCAAAGTTTTAACTTTATCAAGCAAAAGCATGTTCTCAGATTTAACATTGTTCAAAAGATCATTAGCATCAAACAGTTTAACAAGCAAATTCTTCTTTTCAAGCTCAAGAGATTCAATTTTCTTCAAGCCAAGTTCAACATTCTTAGCATCCTTTGCAGCAACTTTGCAAAGTTTATTGTAGGCCTCTTAAAGATCTGCATCCTCAGAGAGTTCCCCATCAGAAGGGTTCTCTTCAACAGATATACTTTCATTTATTACGGCAGTAGCAATGAAAGCAATGAAGTTTCCATCCTCGTCACATCTAGACTCATCATTAGAAACCTCATTATCACTAAGGGTTACAGTCATAGCTTTACCCTTAGACCTCAAGAATGTAGGACATTCAGATTTCACATGACCATACCCTTGACAGCCAAAACACTGAGGACCCAAAGAATTATTTGAAGATTGACCAACGTTTTCTCTAGGTTTTTCAAAGTTTTTAACTTTAGTGAGATCATTCTTCCTAAAATTTCTAGGTTTGGCAGTGTTTGTACCTCTTGCCTTTCTGTTGGTATTCCGAAGAAAGTTTCTAAAGTTCTTAGCAAGGCACACAATCTCTGTAGCAGAGAGCTCATCATCAAATCCACCTCCATCAACATCATCAACTGACTTAAGAGCCATTAATTTGGATTTGTTCACTTTGGGTAGGTCAGACTCATAGGACTGAATAGATCCTACAAGCTCATCAACAGGGATGGAGTCCACATCCTTGCTCTCAGTTATGGCAGTCACTTTGGATCTAAAGTTCTCAGTTAAAGATCTAAGTATCTTCCTAACAATTTTAGGTTGATCATAGATTTCACCCAAATTAAAAGCAGAATTAACAATATCGTTCAATTTTGCATAGAATTCATCAAAAGATTTATCATCATACATTCTAATGCTTTCAAATCTAGAAGTCAATTGCTGAAATTTATTGATCTTAACTGCCTTTGTGCCTTCATGCACAGTTTAGAGAATTTTCCAAGCAGTGTGAGCAACCTCAACATTAGAGATCCTCTTAAATTCCTCCATAGAAACAGCATTGAAGATGGTATTCATAGTTTTGCTATTGAAGCCTGCTGCTTCTTTTTCAGAAGTTTGCCACTCACTCACAGGAGTAGTGGGCTTCTGCCATCCGTATTCAAAGGAATTTCAAACCCTCTCATCAATAGATTTCAGGAATGCTTTTATCCTTACTTTCCAATAAGCACAGTTATTCCCATCAAAGTGAGGAGGAACTACAAGAAAGTGTCCATGGTCCATGACAATAGGGGTCAAGGATCAACTCAGAGATCAAAAAATCTCTAACAAGAGAGCAACCCGCTCTGATACCACTTGAACGGTTTTAGACCCCTTAAAACATTTAGATTGGTTAGCCTAGTTAATTAGCCAAGTTATTACTTAGTCAAATTATGCAATTCTAGGTTAAAACAATCTAACAATCATATCAAGAATATAAAGCAGCGGAAAAATAAAAGACACAATGATATGATCACCAGGAAACCACACGGTAAAAACCTGGGGAGGATTTGACCTAGCTATCCTCAAGGTAAACCTAAATCCATTATGAAAGAATCGAAGTTCATACAAAATGACTTACAAGCTCCCTGCTTGACTTCCTAATGCTACCCACTAGCAGAACTTACTGACACAACCACGTGCAAACTCCGAATCCACGGACTCCTTCTTTCTTGGATTCTCCAATCAGCTACAAGCACCCACGCTTGATATTCTTTAAACTTCAATGGTAGCAACCGAGTTGATCATCAAGATGTTGAAGTAATCTCTATCTTAAAAACCCTAAACTTTGTGTAAAGGAAAGCTCCTCTAGATCTCATAAGAGATTTACACAAAACAGCAATGTATGAGCAATAATACAACTGGAGCAACTCTAAAAACGTGGTTAGGGTTTTTCTTTATATACCTAGGGTAAAAACAGAAAACCCAAAATGTTTAATGAGTAAGGGCTGAGCTGGAATATTCTACAGAAAAACATTCTGCCCGAGATTCGATCGATCGAGCCTTTCCTTCGATCGATCGAGCCAGGCTGAAATGCACCAATGCATCTGCAGCTACTCGATTCCAACTTTACATGAAAGACCCAACTTTGAGCAAATCTAAACAAGACTAAATAACTTGTTTTGATCATGGTTTGCCAACAATACAAATTAGAGTTTTAAATACATAAAATCCTAAATCTTTAGAACCTAACATTTGAGATTGTAGATACCGTATTTCGTCTGACTTCAAATCTGGTTGGGAACCTGAGTTTTAAATCAAGGATTTCGTGAGCTTATTTTAACAAGACATCAAACATATTGGAATTTTCTTCATTTTAATATTCAAAGACAAAAACGATTTGTGGGACCTACCTTTGATATAACAGGAAGCACACAAGATGAAATCAGAACCGCCCTAAAATAAAACTCACACCAAATACAGAGAGGAAAGCACCGTACCTTAGTTCAATTTCCTTTCTAAGTTTTGAGCTCGTTGTTCCTTCATTTCTCAGACGTTTCTCTTTTCCTCCTCCACCGCCACAAAGAGAAACAGAGAAATAGAGAGAGAGGCGACTCTTTGGATCGTCGGCCGAACAACGAAAAACGACGTCACTAAAAGATATGGCCGCTCCCGAAGCCCTTCTCTGCTATGTCGGCGTCACCAAACAATCCGCTGCTTTCTGCCTCATGAAACAAATGGTACTCTCTCTCTCTCTCTCTCTCTCTCTCGATAATTTGAATTCAACGGTTTTTGATTTAACTCTCTGATTTTTCTCCTTTATATAGGGTTGGGAAGAAGGAGAAGGGCTAGGTAAAGACAAACAAGGCATCAAAGGACACGTTCGAGAAAAAAACAAAGAGGACACTTCTGGTTCGTTCCTTCTTCTTCTTTTTGATTTTGTGTTAAAATTTAATCTAGTTTAGTAAGTGCTGATTTGTCAGAATTTTGAATTCTTAATCTCCAATTATTAAGGACTTGGCGTTACTTTGATGTTGTTGTTTTTGGTGGAATTTATGATAGGAATTGGTTTGGAGAAGCCAAATGAATGGGCATTTGACACTACTCAATTTGATAATATACTCAAACGATTGAAAGTGGCATGTTTCGCATCAAATCTCCGAATAAGCTTTACTACGTTGTACATTTTAATTTCGCTGCGAATCCATAATGTGTGTTTTTTTGTTATGTTTTTATTTTACAGCAAGGGCCAAGTAGCCAATTTTGGACCTATTTGCCAGCCCTGCTTGGGCAGCTCGCAGGACTCACCTCTACAGAGCTCACTCATTGAAAATATCCCCTCGAGAACCACGGGCAGAGAGAAAAATCTCTCTAGTCCTCCCTCATTCTTTCCCTTTTTCCTCCAAAAATCCCAGAGAAGCAGCAAGCATAGGGCTTCCATGGCATCTACAGAGAACCAAATCACAATCATGAGCTTTCTATTTCTGTATTCCTTTACTCATTTATTTGTTTTGTGTTGATTTGAATCTTCACCCATTTCTGTGTTTTTTCTGTTACATGTTTACAAAGCCTCACAACACTGAGCACCCAAACACATAAATCAAGCTCTTACCCTCTGTTTTGCACACACACTTGGATCCCCCGCATCGCCTCTTTGTGGTTCATGCGCCGTCTAGTGCCCTTGTAGGCTACAAGGGCACTAGGCGGCGTTGTAGGTGGTAGATTGAAGGTGGGCTTTGAGGTCGAGAGTGAGAGGGAGGGATTAGAGATAGAGAGACTCGGTGATCTGGGTTAGGGTTTAGACATAGAGAAGGTCGAAGTGATGATGCGGAAGCCATCCTCGTGGTGGTGGTGTTTGAGTTCCGTGGCGGAACAGGGAGGCCGTGCCTCGTTTTGGATCAAAGAAAGAAGAGCTCGATGGTCAGAGAGAGAGAGCAGAGTTTCAGAGATTAAAGAGTGCTTGGGTTTAGTTAGAGCTCGGTGAGGGTTCTTGATGAGGAGCAATCCGCCGCCTGTGGTGGTGGCCCTGATTCGAATAGGCGAGCTCAAGTAGCTCAAGCCATTGAGGTCCGATGGAGAAGCTCAGAGCAGAAGTTAGGGAGAGGAAGATTTTAAGAAGCGGGTCAGGCTTTGTGACCCGATCCGTGTGCCCTGGTTCCTACCTGGTCCGGTGCTAAGTCTAGGCTTCAAGCCTGATTCGTGGATGGCCTTAGGGCCATTTCACTAGCCCACCAGCCTTGTAGCTTTTTGGAGCCTTCAGCCTTTCTTTTGTTCACATGTTTCGACTTCGGTCCACGTGTCCTTTTTAAACCCATCTCATATTTTATAAATTATCAGCCCAGTTTGGTTTTAATCCCTTTTACATATTTTAAACACTTTCAACCCATCTTTATAAATAAAAGGACCCGTGCATGTTTTCTATTGTTTAATAAAAGGCTATCTGTTTTCTTCATTTGCTTTTTAATCTTTTTTCCCCATATTTGCATTTTAATCCAAAATTCCCAAAATTACATTTTGGCCCCAATTCCTTTCTAAAAATTGCAATAAAGCCCTCAATCTTTTCAAAAATTACGAAGAAGCTCCCAAACCCTTTGGAAATTGTTTGAAGTCATTCAAACAACTCCCAAGGTCTTTTAATCATCTTTAAATCCACACTTTTTTTCTTGTCTTCATCTTAAGATAATTGCTTTGCAACTTGTGTAATGTTTATGCTTGTGGCTTCATGCCTACCTTTTGATGAGTTAATCATGTGCTATATGCTTGGGTGCTTTATAGTTTTTAGTATATTTGTTTGTGCTTTTCGCCATGTTCATATGCTTAATGCTTTGCTTGGATACCGTGCCTCGTGCTTGTTATAGCTTTATGTCTCTTGCTTGTGCCTTTTTCTTGTGCTTTGGCCCTTTAGGTAGGGTGTAGATCTAGATCTTGTGGTTAGGCCTACATCCATACGCCTAGGCCTATATCAATGGTTTGGATCATTTCCTTTATGTATGTGTATGCTTGCTTGCTTCTATGCTTTATATCCGTGTTTGTCTGTTTAGATCTAGGCTTTGCTATGCTTTTTGTCCTCATTGTACTCATCAGTCTTTAGGGCCACTTGCTTGTGTGGTTGCATCCGTCCTTCTTGTGACTTGTTTGGATGTAACCACTTGTGAGACACATCTTCGTGATGTTGGTGTGCTTGATATACCTTTCTCAGCTCCATGCGATGATTTTATGCTTGTCTTGCTTGTTTTGTGCCACCCGTTTGGCTTTCTTTGCTTTTTTGCATTTTTGCATGCTTGCCTACATGTTCATGCATGAGTCCTTGCTTGCTTGTCTCAAGATTTTTTACCCATCCACATTAGATTAGAAAAAGCGACATTTTTCTTAGCCTCTGTTTGGTAATAAAATCAAATAGAGTCAAGTAACCAATCACACCTTAGAAAAACCCAATGATTGGTAGCAACTTTACTTACCTTTGGTAACTCAATTAAAATTGTCTCATTTTCCAGTCACACACCAGAGATACAACCCTCCTCCACAGCACCCGAGCTTGTATTTGCTTAAACATGTGTTGTGCCACACATTTGGCTTTCTTTGCTTCTTTGCATTTTTGCATGCTTGCCTACATGTTCATGCATGAGTCCTTGATTGCTTGTCTCAAGATTTTTTACCCATCCACATTAGATTAAAAAAAGTGACATTTTTCTTAGCCTAAGATTGGTAATAAAATCAAATAGAGTCAAGTAACCAATCACACCTTAGAAAAATCCAATGATTGGTAGTGATAGGCCAAAAACGTATTAACTCCTTGTGATGAATTAATTGATTAATTAGCCAAGTTTATTAATTAATCAAATTAACATGCAAATATGTGGTAGTACAAACAAATCACCAATAACTAAATATGCAGCGGAAAATAAATTGACATGGTGATTTGTTTACGAATGGGGAAAACCTACACGGCAAAAACCCCACTAAGTGATTTTAAGGTCACCACTCTCGAGAATCCACTATTATCACAACAAGTGGTTACAAGTAAAGGAATCCCAGTACCTTATACCAACCTACAATTGAATTCTTATCCCAATACACAATTGGATTTATTCTGTACTGAAAATCTCTCATTTTCAATGCATGGCTCCTAGTATATGACTAACCAATTGCGCGGATCTCAGTACAAGACTTCAATCACCAATTAGAGAAGGTTGTTGGCTGTAAAGTTTTTCAGTTCATCACACAATGAAGATTGAGAAGTTCCTTGGTTACAAAACCCTACAGTGCACAAACACAACAGCTTCTTCACATGAAAGATGAACTAGGACAAATTCTGTCTCCGATCACAATTTGCTTGAACAAACTTTGCTTAACACTTGTGCAACTTATGTCACCTTTGACGGCTCTTAAAATAATCCTTTTATATGTTTAGGGTTGTGAGAAAAGAAAGCTCAAACATACAATCACGGATTGGAGTCAAAACAGAACTAAAACTTTGTTTTTCATAAACCTCGATAAATACCCTATCTGTCGAGCTACTGTCGAGCCACGGGCTTCAACAACTCTAGAGGTCTCGATAGATAGCTAGCTGTCGAGTTTTAATGAACAGCACTTTCTGCACTTAAATCTTGGACAGACTTGTATGGCTTTAACACTTGAATTTGAACCAAGTTTCTTGAAGTATTAAACACATCCTAGATTTACCCAAATACAAGTAAAGTGCGTTTTGTCAAAAAATTAGCTAATTACATAAAGTAGAGACATATGTTCCTAACAAGTGAATTACATATGTCCTAACAGGTAGCAACTTCACTTACCTTTGGTAACTCAATTAAAATTGACTCATTTTCCAGTCACACACCACAGATACAACCCTCCACAGCACCCGAGCTTGTACTTGCTTAAAAACGTGCGAGCATTGCCATGATGGGTGGTCGAATTGCTGCGAGGCATCAACGTGCGTTTTGTCAAAGGATTAGCCAATTACATAAAGTAGAGACATGTGTTCCTAACAAGTGAATTACATATGTCCTAACAGGTAGCAACTTCACTTACCTTTGGTAACTCAATTAAAATTGACTCGCTTTCTAGTCACACACCAGAGATACAACCCTTTACAGCACCCGAGCTTGTACTTGCTTAAAAATGTGCAAGCGTTGCCGTGATGGGTGGTCAAACTGCTGCGAGGCATCGATAGGGGTGAATTTTGATTACATTGAAGAACTGTCCAGTAACCTTAATAAATAAGAATGAATGTAAATTGATTTAATTCAAGATATTTGCCTTGAGGAGAGAGAAAATTATTTTATTTTATTTTATTTTTTTTAAGTTGTGATAAGATCATAAATTCATAAATAATACTATGTGCTGTAAGTATTTATACAAGTTAATTATTTGCAAGTCCAAAGTAACCAACTATCTAACTTGTAATTAATTTGGATCCATTTGATAGGTCAAATGTTAGGCTTCAATCCAATCCAACGAGCTAGCATGCCTATCTAGCATATTTGGTTTTCGAGAACTTAATAGATTGCATGTTATAATATTTATCTTTTTTTAAAAAATAAGTAGTAGATAGAGATCGTAATAATTATTCTATAATCGGTGTCTCATAATTTATAGGTCATATAAAAATGTAGATTTTACAAACTATACGTAACACATTTGTTGCATAAGATATAAAATGATAGAATAAAACTAGTAGTGAATTTTTTTCCTTATCATCCTTATATATGTTTGAAAGAATTGTTCATGTTATAAGTAGGGAACAGCTTGTGTTTGCAACTTTGTGCAAAAACTAAAGCACAAATCCTTTGGGACCCACTAACTAATTAGGTGAGAAACCCACTAACTAATTAGAGGGAGAGAAAGTTGCATAACTACCATATATACATGCAATCATTACATCTAGGTACTTACACCAAGTTACATTTCCAAGTTTTTTCTTTTCTTGGGAGAGAAGTGAGAAAAGAAAAGAAAAGAAAAAAACTAACGTGAAAGTTGAGAGAGATATGGCAGAACCAGTAGTAGTCTTTGTATTGATTTTCCATAAGAAATGCTTTGTTATTTTCTGATTCTCAGGGTTTTCTGAGTAACCTCCTATTACAGATGCTGAGACTTTGAGAAGAATTTTCTGTAAAATTGATGATTACACTACAAGGTTTCAAATGCTGAAAGCCCAAACCAAAGTGCCACATCTTATTCCTTCCACTATAAAATAGCATAGTAGAAGGTATGTAGATTGGGTTTTTTTTTTTTTTCATTTCTTGAATAAAGTTCTTAGGGTTCTTTGTATTCATTATTTGGTTAATTTGTGTGAATAGTTGGAAATTATATTAGGAATTTTATGTGTTTTTTCTTCTTTCATTTCTTAAATAAAGTTGTTTAGGGTTCATTCATTTTCATTGTTTGGTTAATTATTTTGTGTGTATTGTTGAAAATGAACTTAGGGAATTTTTTGTGCAAAATTAGCAATTCTATACCGGTAATATGTTTGGTGTCTTTGATTCAAGAGTTATAGAGATGTGAAGTGAAATTGAAGGTCCTCAATTGAATTTTACAAATATAGTTAAACTCTTTTATAAAATTTTCCAACAAAATGTAGAAGGAATTGTGAAACCAATAATGGTAAATATTTCACTTATTAAATTATCAACCATTAATGTTTTTAATTAATATATACCATGCATATATAGGGAAGAAAAAGAGAATTAATGATGGTATATATTTCTTCTTCTTCTTCTTCTTTTTTCCTTTATTTGTGAAATTCGGAACACTTTCTTTCTTAATTAGTGGGAGAATTTTATTTTGCAAGGTGAGTTACGTTGGTGGCAGCAAGGTGGACGATTTTAGTGTGAGATTTTATTAGTAGACAATTTTGAAAATTATATAGTTACTTGAGCTGATGTTGTTTTGAGTTGTGTGGTTTTAGTTTAGGAATTGAATTGAATGTCATTTCTTTGAGATGTTGCTTTGGATATGAATATTGTCATTTTGGATATGAATATTGTTGGTTTAGGGATTTAATTTCTTTTCTTTGAGATGTTGGTTTGGATATGAATATTGTTGGCTTAGGGATTTAGTCAATATTGTTGGCTTAGGGATTTAGTCTTTGACTAAATCCCTAAGCCAACAATATTCATATCCAAACCAACATCTCAAAGAAATGAAATAAAATTCCTAAACCAAAATCACACCACTTATAAAATCTCATATATGATTTTCAAAATCATCCACAAATAAAATCTCATTATAAAATCGTCCACCTCGCTATCACCAACATAACTCACTCTGCAAAATAAAATTCATCCACTAATTAGGAAAGAAAGTGTTCCAAATTTCAAAAAAGAAAAGAAAAGAAATATATACCATCATTAGTTCTCTTTTTCTTCCTTATATATGCTTGGTGTATATGGGATTTTTCTTAATTTTCAAGTTCCTAGCCCAGCAATCTAAATCTTCCTATTCTCCTCAGACAACTCCAAGGCAGTGGCTATGTCTTGATCTATAACCATGTTGGCTTATATAAATTAAATGTTTTTAATTAAAAACATTAATGGTTGATAATTTAATTAGGGAAATACAAATTAAAATAAGTGAAGTATTTACCATTATTTTTTTTTTTTTAAGAAACACACACACACACACACACACACACACACATATATAGGGGAAGGGGGATGAGATAAGGGAATACACTCACACGCCAACACCAAAACTACATGCGGCAATTAGTGTCGTAGAGTAAGTGATAAACCCCTTCTCAATATCACACCTTACCGATGTTGGACGACTCAACAGCACTGAGTATCTTTTTTTTGAGAAACACACACACACACACACACACACACACACACATATATAGGGGAAGGGGGATGAGATAAGGGAATACACTGATACGCCAACACCAAAACTGCATGCGACAGTTAGTGTCACGGAGTAAGTGATAAACCCCTTCTTAATATCACACCTTGCCATTATTGGTTTCACAATTCCTTCTACAAATTGTTGGAAAATTTTACGAAAGAGTTTAACTCTTTATAAAATTCAATTGGGTACCTTCAATTTCACTTCACATCTCTAAATACTTTCTACTCTGCTACTTTGCATGGAGATATTGATTATAGCGGAAGGAATAAGATGTGGCACTTTGGTTTGGGCTTTCAGCATTTGAAACCTTGGAGTGGAATCATCAATTTTATAGTAGATCCTTCTCAAAGTCCCAGCATATGTATTAGGAGGTTGCTCAAAAAACCTTGAGAATCGGAAAATAACAAAGCCTTCTTATGAAGAATCAATACAGAAATTGCTACTGATTCTGCCATATCTCTCTCAACTTTCACGCTAGTTTTTTTCTTTTCTTTTCTTACTTCTCTCCCAAGAAAAGAAAAAAGTTGTAAGTGTAACTTGGGTGTAATTACCTAGATTTAATGATTGCATGTATATATAGAAATTATGTAACTTGGGTGTAATATATATATATATATATATATATGTATGTATGTATGTATATATGTATGTATGTATGTATATATTACACCAAATAGTAAATCAAAGAGAAATAGACTTGGCATCATGATAATAAATATTTAAGCCCAATAATGCAGGATGCATTAAAACTGAAAGTATAAAACCCATCTACCTACATACAATTTTACATGGAGAATGAAAGAAAAGATGAACAATCATATATATATATTGTACTGACTTATTTATCGATAGAAAATCAATATTATGAAAGAACAATTCAATTTGTTGATTTAAAAAAAAAATAATCTTTGTTTAAATAGGAATTTCATCATCAGCAGCTTTGAGAATTATCTCGAAGGCATTTTCCATGCATGACTTGAATCTTTGGGGATCCATGAATCCTTTCTCCATTACGGCGCTAATCTTTAGGTTTCCCATATAACTTACTATTGTTATAATAAGGCTCTGCAATCCATTTAAAAAAATAAAAAAACAAAAAAAAAACATGTTACAGTGGGTCATAAAATATGATGAATCTAATTGAAAGCAAGGTGTTCTATAATTATTCGTAAAGGTGATTGAATTTGAGGAATTTTTTCACATTAAATCATAAATCATGCTTGTTAATTTGTTCTATACTTTCCGTTGTAAAGGCCAAAAAAAAAAAAAAAGTGAGTACCAAAGATCTGAGAATAAGTGTAACAAAATCATTATGTGATTGCTTGTAATAAGTAGAAAGTTACAAATATCACTCTGTGACTTCAAAAAATAGAATCATTTTTATGACTTGAAAAAAAAAAAAAAAAAACCAATGAAAGAAAAGCACATGCTCTCTCTATTTTATGAGGCAAACATGTCACATCTATACTTCGATATCTACGAGATGGATTATAAAAATTAAAAAAAAAATACAAGAAGGTGGAATTTGGAATTTTATTTTTATCGAATAATCTTTATAAAAGATATTTATTTGTTTAAGGCAAACTAGGTGGTATACACAATAGATGAGTGTTATTTCCATATTATTTTTACAAAAAATTATAGGTGGTAAGCTGTTATTAGTTCTAATTTGAATTTACAACTTAAATTACTTTTTTTCTCACTCATAACAACTAATTGCAACTCACCACCTAAAATTTGATGTGAAAATATTATAGAAATAGCATTTCTCTATATAATAACAATTTTACATTTTACATTTTTACCTGAGGTACACCTAACACCATGAAGTATAGACCTTTAATCGGATGATTATCCAAAGACACCAGTTCCACTGGCCCGATCACATTCGAAATTGACAAACTGGAGTTCCTTAGTGTCCCATGGACGAATCTAGCAGCTGCCTGCAATAGTACAAGAATGCCGAAAAGATCTTACAGAGTACGTATTCAAAAATAAATTCAACTACTTTAGAATCATGTATATGCAAATGTAAGATTAAAAAAAAAAAAGGCAAAAATGCAAAATTGACCCTCTAACTTTCAGTCTTTTTCATTTCAGTCCTTTAACTTTCAGTTTTGTCATTTCAGTCTTCTAACTTTCAATTGTTGTCAATTTGGTACTCCGTTAAACCCCAGTTATGTCCTACCGTTAATTGAGCCAAAATGACACCGTTTTGGCTTTTTTTTTTTTTTTTTTAAATTCGAAAAAAAAAATTCGAAAAAAAAAAAAAAAAAACAATTACTCGGTCAAAACTGAGGAATCATTCCACACCTAAATCCCTAACTTAGAGAAATTGGGGAAACGATTACACTGGGACTCCTTTTCATTTCTCTGATTCCCAAAAAAAACTCCTTCTTCTTCTTCTTTACTATTTCAAAACACTTAATAATTATCTAATCGATCTGAACACCACTGAGGAGAACAAAACGTCGTCGTTGGGCTCGTCTTCAACATCTTCATCGTCGTTCTCTGTAGCCAGGTTGAATACTAGTGGTGGGTCGGGTTCGAATTTGATGGTGGGTGTATCAGCATCAATTTCGGCTTCGTCTTCAGTGTGTTTGGAGCTATGTGGCCCACTGATATCTCTGCCGAAGAAAGGTAGTGAATTTGAGAAAATGGATAGGAATTTGAGAAAAACACAGAACCTGAATCGGCGACAAAATGAAATGGAAAAATAATCTAGGTGATTATTACAATGGTGATAAAAACCCGTGTTTTTTGGGGGATGAACGCAATCGTTGGCGGAGAATGAAGTTTGTGTTTTGCTTTTGGTATCAAATTCTTGCAGAAAAGGTAAAAAGCTTTTGTGGGTTTTTTTTTTTTTTTTTTGATAAATTTTTTTTGGGTTTGGGAGGAATTGAAATTGGAGAGAGATGGAGAGATTTTAGGGTTTTGTTTCTCTGGTTGGAATTCGATCCGAGCGCTGTCGATAGTGCTGTCAAGGGGAGAAAGAGAGAAATATAATAAAAGAAATTTTTTTAATATCATTTTTTTTTAATTTTCTTTCAATTCCAATTTTTTTTTTCTAAAAAGAGCTAAAACGACGTCGTTTTGGCTTAATTAACGACAAGACATAACTGGGATTTAACAGAATATCAAATTGACAACAATTGAAAGTTAGATGACTGAAATGAAAAAGACTAAAAGTTAGAGGGTCAGTTTTGCATTTTTGCCAAAAAAAAAAACACACACTCTCTCTCTCTCTCACACACACACACACACACACACACACACACACACACACACATATATAACGGTTGTTTATAGTATTATGTAAAAAGTTGATTAATTTGAATTATTTTTAACTAGACAAACAAATGAAATTGAAAAGCATAATTTTTCAAATTCTCTCTTTTTCTAATTTTAGATATGTGATTGAGTTTCTTAAAGTTCATTTATATTGAACTTATTGTATTCTGCACTAAATAATTAAATTACTTGACATAAAAATTGAAAACTTTAGATGAGACACATGACACAAAATTAAATTCTAATTGGATTTTCTCTTAATTTTGGCTATATGTATATAAGATTTTTTTTTTTAATATTTTTTAAGACAAAAAATTGTATAACATTAAAATAAAATTACACTTTACTAATATAAACTATACCCCTATTTACATTTATGACTCTAAACTTTCAAAATGCATGATTACCATCCTAAACGGTTAAATTTGAACCCTATCGTTTATTGGACTATTAAATCAGGCCAAAAAACATGTCTAGTGCGACTCACATGAACTCTGCATACATGGCATCACATGAACATACCAAATTTCCCCTCTTTAATCCTTTAAAATAAAATTATTTAACAAATTTAACTCTTATTTTGCCACGTAACTTTTGTTTTAAAGGGATTAAAGAGGGTCAATTCAATTTGTTCACGTGGTGCCACGTATGCAGGAGTTACATGAGTTGCACGTGACATATTTATCAATCCAAGCTAATAGCATTATTAATTAATGATAACGTGCAAAGCGAAAAACAAGTTATAGTTTAAGATATAGTCATGTATTCTAAAAGTTCATGGTGATAAATTGTAATTACCCTAATAATGATTAATATTATGCAGCTTTGCAATGTGAAGAAATTGCTTTAAAAAAATTAAATAACTTTTGGATATCAAAATAGAGGCACCAATCCAAGAATATGTGGCTTGCTTATAAGGTATATACTATATACCGATCGATACAATCCCCTTTCACCCCTCCCACCCTTTTTTTACCCATTTTTATTCAAGAAAAGAAAAACTAATTGACATTTTTAGTAATGTGGTAGAAAAGTATGATATAAATATCAAATGTTATAAGTAGCTAGTATTAACTATTAACTATTAAACTAAGTATGCCAATAATTATGTTGCTCTCTCTCTCTATATATATAAATAAAAGTAGGGTTTTTAAAATTTTTTTTAAAAAAAAAAAAAAAAGAGAGAGAGAGAAAAGAAAAAAAAAATAACCAACATAATTGATTTGAAAATTATCAAATGATTGACTGTAGAAATAGCAAAAAAGAAAAGAAAAAAGAACCAACATAATTGTTTTGAAAATTATCAGTTGATTGAAACTTGAAATAGTGAATTATTGATGATGAATAAGATCATGAATATACCTCAGGACCTCTAAGTTTCTTCACAATCTCCAAAACCCTACCAGTGAGATAAACACCTAATGAACTTTTCTTCTTCTTGATTATCTTTCTTGCTGCCAAAACAAAGCCAAGTGGGTTTGGAGATTTATGGTCCTTAAGCTCTGGCATTGGTACATGCAAGAAGGCGAATTGGTTCCCCCATGGCACCTTTGAGTTAGGTCTAAGCATCTCCTCAATTGACTTGTAGCCACTCATTATTCTAGTGTTGAGCAAGACCAATGCTGTGGAATGTGATTTAGTTGATTTATTGCTAATCTCTTGCATGTATAACCGGGTGCCGAGGAAAATTATTCCAGTAATTACATCATTTACTGTCTGCACTCAAGAAAATAAAATTTGGTCGAACAATAATTTTACTATAATTTTGAAAATTAAATGTGCATTTTCTATAGATTTTTAAAACAAATTAATCTTCATACTTATTAAAAAATATAATAAAAATTAACAAAATTCATTGTATCACAAAAAAATAATTACATTAAAAAACTAAGTCTATAAATATTTCAACAAACTATATGAAGATCAAGAATAATAAATTTGCACGATATATACAAAATGATATCCTGCATAAGGTTTGTTTGTTTTTGTTGTTGTTGTTGTTGTTGTTTTTTTTTTTTTTTTTTTTTTTTTTTTTAAGTCAACTAAATTCATAAGGGAACAAAGTAATATCAAACTTTTGCGCCTAATGATGCGAATGATCACAAGGTTGACACCAATCTGCGGGCACCTAAGAAATAAAGTATAAAGACCTTGAAGGCTACCAAAAGTAAACTGGTGAAAGACGTATATTTTGATTAGGCTTACTAGTAGTTATCATACCTTTCTTTCATAGTTTGCCTTCTATTTAATCTCTTGGTGTGTAAGATTTTCTCCATGATTTACTTAGGATTTGAAATTTGGACATTGGCATGTTATTTGGCTTAATGGATGATATAGCATTGTGATGATTTGATATGAGAATTTTGGCAATCATGATACCTATCTGTTGCCTCTAATTCCTAGACCTAACACAACATAAATTCACAATGCCCTAATTTGTCTATGATCTCATAGTTGGCCCATTATAATCTGCAATTTTTTTTTAATAACCCATGTGTGAGGTGGTAGGAAAATTTAAGAGTGTTGTAAAATTTTTGTGATCCTAGAAGGACTCTTAAATTTATATTAATTTTTTTATTTATTTATTTATAATGAGAGGCCTTTAAACAATGTTGTGGCATTGCCAAACTGAATAATGTTTTGCTTTTTAAGTTATATGTGGTAGAATTTTAGATGAACAGTTTTCCTATGTGGTAGTACAACCTTAATTATAAGAAAAAGCTTCTACTATTATATATAGTGTATTAAATACTTTGTTAACTGATCAGGTCAAAATTGGGTACAAAGTTAGAATTAGATCTAACTAAAACAGTTTATTATTCCTATTATCCATACCTATCTATTCTTTGTGTGTGGGTGAAGATGGGTAGGTCTAATTTTCCCAGTCAACCCGTATCTTGCTTTTGATTTAGAGGCGTCATTGTCAACATATTGTCATGAAGGTGAAGATGGCATGGTGGCTAAGAGGGCAATTAGTATTTTCAATATTTTGGATGCTAAAACTAGGGTTGTAGGAGAACTAAACCTAGGAATTTTGGATAAGTCTACTTTTGGGGCAATGCCACCTTTGAACTTTCTCCCTTGCTCACATAATTTATTAGACATGGAAAAATTGGACCCAACACAAAGTTGAAATTTTTTGACCTAAAGTAAAAACAGGTTGACTCATGATCTTTTTTATGGATTGGTTTGGGTCAACCCGTTTCACCTATGGCCTGACCCATTTTTAAAACAATTTTTTTTTTTTTTTAAAATATCATGTGACCTCAAACATTTAGTGTTTAAAACCATTGGCCCTTGAATACACATGCATGGTAGAGCAAAAATGGGTGCTTATTAGCTGATAATGTTTAATGCTACAGCAAGTGTATGTGCATATAATATATGTTATATGTAGACTATAAATAGTGATAGAGGGCAAGGTACATATATGAAATAAGAGGATTAGTGATGCAATCTTGATTGATAAATTTGGTACATATAAAAAAATGAAAATTATTAAATACTTCGGGAGTACCAGAAATGCGTACTCCCCCATCTCACATTAATTGTGGGTCCCACCATAAATTTAATTAGTGGGATCTACAGTTATGTGAAAATGAGAGTACGCATTTATGATACTCCAGAAATACTTAATAATTACCCATGAAAGAAGCAAAAAGGTAATGAATTTTTTTTCCCAATTTTGTAATATCTAACTCATAACATGTGCGATCTTCCAAATGAGACATCATTTATTAGTAATGAGACACGCATCATGAAATAAGAGGATTATTGATGCTATCTTAATTGATAAATTTGGTGCATATTAAAGAAGTAGAAAGGTAATGAAAAATTTCTCCAATTTTGTAATATCTAATTCATAACATGTGTGATCTTCCAAATGAGACATCATTTATTAGTAAGGGATAATTAAAGTAAACCCACCTGTGGTATGGCCTGTTTTCACTTTGCCTACCCGCGGTTTAATCATTTACACTTTGCCCACCTGAACTTCAATCCGTTACCCACTTCACCATCAGATGTTAGAAAAACACATTTTTATTCAAAATTAGAACATAACACGGATCAAAAACACAAACCCACTCTTCTTTTCCTCATGAGCCCTAGAAACATGAAAATCCCTTGTATTGAGCTAGGGTTTTGATTTTTCTGATCGTGCTTTCATGTGAGGGTCAGGTTCTAACTTTGGGTTGTCTCGAGGCATTGAATATTTGAAGATAAATCATCACCAGGTATGACATTTCTACTTTATGTGGGTTTTGGGGTTTAAAGTTCTGATGGTAGCTTTGATTCACAGGAAGAGAGCAACACAAGAGCTAGAGAGAAATTGAATTGGAGGTGCAATATAATTGGCACGAATCTTCAGCCACCCAACGTAGATCATGTTAAACCATCCTTGTATCTCCGAAGTTTGTGGGATGTGCAAATTATGGTTCTGGAAATAATGCCAACCTTTTAAGTGGGCAACCACTTCAACTGCTAGAAATGTCAGGGCCATCACTAAGAATGCTAAAATGATTCTAAACAAGAATCTTCCTTTATTTGATTTCTCATTCTCCATTGTAACTCCCTGGCCAAATATCAATCTATTCTTAATGACACCAAGCAATATCCAAAGACCATTTTCGAGCCACGCAATGGAACCGACAGCTCAATGTGCCTTTAGAAGCAAAACCCACGTAAATTGTTTTGCATTCTTTCCCTTATCCTTATTAACCCGTTGGAATGCAGCCTCAGAACTATTCATATCTAGTACAGAGTAATTGTGGTTCTCCATGGCTACTACTTACTACTACTGGATTAACCTTCCTTTTACTCTGTTTTGGCTAACTAACTACAAAAATCTATTAATGGAGCCATATTTACCTCTCAAGTGTACAGAATTCAGACACAAGTACACAAACAACTCCATTAAAACAAAGCACACAAAGTCCACTATACAAGAACCAATCCCTTAAAACCTTAACATTTTTAACAATTTTACAAAACCTAGATCCAATATTGAGAAACTCAAGTACAAAGTTCCCAGCCTAACTACAAAGAAACAGAATTTCCATTCAAAATCTTAACTTTTCAAAACCCAAAAGCCAAAATGGGAGAACTCACAAAACTCATATGAGGACCGGCCACAAAGAATCAGATACACCACTCAACTAATGAAGAGAAACCCAGTTCAAGCCTCAGCATTCCACACCAAATGATCAATGCCTAAATCAAAACCCCAGCTCAATACAAGAGATTTTCGTGTTTCTAGGGCTTGTGAGGAAAAGAAGAGTAGGTTCATGTTTTTAATCCGTGTTATGTTCTGATTTTGAATAAAAATGTGTTTTTCTAACGTTTGACGGTAAGGTGGGTAACGGGTTGAAGTTCAGGTGGGCAAAGTGTAAATGATTAAACCACGGGTAGGCAAAGTGAAAACGGGTCATACTACAAGTGGGTTTACTGTAATTATCCCTATTAGTAATGAGAGATGCATCATGAAATTAATTTTTTATTTTAATTTTTTATGGTGATGACATCATGATATCATTAGTGAATGGTGAACTTCGAATTGTTTAAATTGAAGAATCATTTTATTTTTAAAAATTTTTTTAAGTATTTTATTATTTTTGTTCATTTATTTATTTTTTTTATAAAAATATAAGGGTCAACCCAACCCAACCCAACCCGCTTACAACCCATTAAGGATAACCTGGATAACTTGTTTTGACCTGAATCTAATTAACCTAGCTCATTTTCCTTGACTATAATTTATTAGGGTGGACAATAAGGGGATTTTATTTAATGAAAGAGTACTATTGTTTTCAGACCAACAAATGAGAATAACCTAGGGAGCCGAAATAATCTCTTTCTAAACCTTAGGCCACAAGGAGTGGAAGACTAGAGATGGGTACCGATCCAGTCAAATGAAAAAATAGACCAATGGGTCACAAGATGGGCAGGAACATCAAATTCTTTAATAAAAGGAAAAAGAGAAGTTATCAATAGTATCAACAGAGTTTAAGGCGAGTTCAATATTAGCAATTTAAGCTTTATAATATGTTAAGATTTGGTAATTCTTGAATAAGTTTGAATTTTTTATGAGCTATTTGGTTAATTTTTTTTTTCAAATCATTATACGCAAAAATAAGAATTATGATTAAATTTTTTTACCTATTCATTAATATTCATACAAATGCTTAGTTATTAAGTTACATGTAAACCGCTACGCACCCTTAGTATGATAATCACTTTACAAGTAGAAAGTTTTTATGAGCTAGAGGGGTAAAGGCCGAGATTCATGTCTTATATGTAATTTATCATATATTATGTAATAAATCATATATGTGATTTTTTCCCTTAAAATAATCATGTACGTGATTTGTTTTTAACTAAAGGAATAATATAAAAGCAGTAGGTTTAGTCACATATGTAATAAATCATATACGTGATTTTTTTTGTTCCTTAAAATAATCATATATGTGATTTATTTTTATCATGCTGACAAATTTAAACAAACATTTCTTTTATATATATACTAGTCTCATCACACGCATGTGAAGTTTTTTTTTTTTTTTTGGGGTTTAGTGTCATAATTTTCCATGTATAACCGAATTTTCTATAATACTTTTCATATAGTTCACACATCACAGAATGTCATAGAGTTACCAATTCACAATATATGTAGTTGATAAAATACAATACATAATATAATTCAATTGTGAACATAGTATATAAATTTTGTTTATAGGCGTACCAAATTTGAGAAAAATGTTTGACCATTTAATAGAATTCAGTATATTAAACAGAGAGTGCAGAACAAGTAGTGTCTATTAGAAATAGGATGAAAGAATAAAGAAGAAACTAAAGAAATATTGTGAGTTTTCAGTTAGAGGGATTTAATGTTATTAGAATTTTTCCTTATGCATTCCACTATGTTGAGAAAGGGAAGAGAGGAACAAATGAAATAGAAAGTTTTTTTAAGAAGTTGCAATTGGTTTCTCCATGGGTTATTTATTTATTTTTTATTTTTTTGAAGTGATGCGGGTAGTTTTCTTTTTCTAGAATGTGAGAGGGTTGTTATTTTTGACAGGAGCATGGGGTCTTTTTTTATAGGACATGGGGTAGCGTTTTTTTTTTTTTTTTTTTTTTTTGATTGATAGGAGTGTGGGATAGTTTTTTATTTTTTATTTTTTTATGGAACATGGGGTAGCTTTTTTTTAGGAATTTGGGGTAGTTATCTAGTGGGGAGCTTTTACTCTGTAAGTTTTTTATTTTTAATTTTGAGTTTGGCTTACTTTCAGTACTTTTTTAACTAGATATGTTATTTTGTTTTAAATATACAATAGCAAGTGGTAGTGAGTTTTAATTTCAATATTTTATTTAGTTAATAGATGATGTAACAATCTCTTATTAAAGCAAAATGAGATTCTTTTTAAAAAAAGTATTAGAGGTAAACCAAACCTTTTAATTTTTGTCTATTTACAGTTTTAATCTCATTTCTTATATTTTAAGAATAATGATAAATTAATTAAATTAAGGATATTTTTAGAAGTTAAAAAGGTATTACCTAACTTTCCAAATCTTTTTAATATATAGAGATATACACACATCACTAGTAAAAAGAGAAAGCGTTTTTTAATTATTTAAATATTAAATAAAATTTCAGATGAAAAGTATAGAATACATTCAACAAACATATCAATGATGTTTTAGCAAAAATGCTTTCATCATATGATCACATTTAATAGGCATAGTAGGTCTTTAGTTACCAGAAAAACGCTATGAAATTGAAATCATTAGCTAATTTGTAATAAAATATGCTGATCATACCACTCCAAGCTTGGCCTTGATGTGTTTGATACAATCCATAGAGAATATCATGTTTGATATCATGATTGGCTGATATTCGACTCCTTCAACCCCAGACCTTATCGGTGTTCGATCATCTTCAACCAATTTACTCTTTAACATGCTCCAACCAAAATCAGATACAGAGTTAAAGATGAAGGAACAAAGTTGAGACACTCTTCCACAAACACTTTCTCTGCCACTTTCTGGCTCTGAGCGTTGGTGAGAAGGAAATGTTAAGGGAAGAGAAGGATTATCAGTCCTTTGAAGACAAGAAAGAAGTGCACCCATGAGAGAGTAGCCATCACCAAGCGCATGGTGAAGCTTGAATATGATAGTACCAGCTGCATTGCTTGTTGGATATTTAACTATGTGAATTTCCCATAGTGGTTTGTTTTGTGAAAAATTCTCCATTGCAATGTTTGATATATAATCTTCAAGATATTCATCATATGATGTGGGTAACAAGCCAGTAGGGAAAATAGGAAAATTAATGTGCTCTTCAAGCTTCACCTCAACCCTTTTCCATTGTTTCTCACCTTTTCTATCCTTAACCTGTTCACAAATTCTCACAACTTAGTGCCAGATTTAAAGGGATTAATGTAAGAACCTTAAAAAGCAGCATCTGAATACCCATTTAACCTTCCATGCATTTATGTTTGTGTATTTCATTAAAGAGGAAAAGAAGACAGAATCATATTATTTTCCAAGAAAAACAATATTGAGAGAAGTAGATAACATCACCATGATGGAGGAGAAGCGTGTATTGATGGGCAGGAACACATCATTGAGCAATGATATGGCACGCGCTTCGTTGATTTCAATTGTTACCTCACTTTGCATGACACCAATAATAGATACTGACAGCACAGAGCTGTTGAAGTATTGTGCATTAGGACTCGCAGGCTCTAATCCTTCCTCTAGCTCCATTTTAAATTGATAACAGTTTAGTCGCAGATTTGTGGCGTTAAAAGATTAGCTAGAATGTTATATTTATATTAGAAATTTAGAGCACTAACAATAAGTTCCTACAGAAAATAATTGCTATGAGAAGCCGATTAGCTAAAATGTTATATTCAGTACTCTTGAAGGACAACATCATTAATGTTCAGCGGTGCTTCATTCCAATAATAGCGGTGCTCCATTCCAATAATATTATGCCATGTGCCAAAATTAATTTACTAAGCATCCATTGCAGTTCGCCTACAGCAAACCATTGCAGTTCTGAATTCTGATTGACAAAACGTTGTCTTCACCTGCGATATTCCTTAAATCATTTTTTGATCAAGGCCTTCTGTTAACAGTAGCAGAGACATCAAGAATGGACAACCCTGATTAATTTGTTCAGTAGGAATATCGTAGTCATCCAAGAGGGAAAAGTAGTACACAACAATGCTCAAAAGATTCACGAGAGAAAGCACTGGACCCAATTCAGATTTCTCATATTTGGGCATGACCGAGAAGGACCAGTTCAGAAGGTTGAATTTTTAGCAATTGGGATTTTTGGATTGGGTAGCATGGGTAAAACCACACTTAACAGCCAAAGAGCGCAGAGGCGTTTCTGATACTGGTATGGATTTTCAATAGGAAGATAAAGATCTAATAGGTAAGATTATGAGTTGCATCATTGATGAGTTTGGTCACATAGATGTGTTGCCCAATAATTTTGACATCTTAAAGTTTCTACAAAATCTTAGAAGTTTTATTTTAATTACAGAGTACTTCATATTATTTGATCTGCCACGGTCACTGAGGTTCGAATAAAATTTCAGGCTTCAATGGACATCACCGGTGATGGAGTTATTGAGAGCCCCCATTTTTTTTTTTTTTTTTTTTTTTTTTTTTTTTTTTTTTTTTTTTGCAAATGACTAGGTTGCTTTGTCAATTACTTTTGGCACATGGCAGAATATTAGTTGGAATGGAGGACCATTGGATATTGATGACATGGTCTTTCAAGAGGATTGAATAACACCGAAATTTCAGCTTTTATTTTTTATTTTTGTTGAATACACCGAAATTTCAATTTGGACAAT
Organism: Quercus ilex subsp. ballota; assembly: GCA_032727855.1. Lineage (NCBI taxonomy): Eukaryota > Viridiplantae > Streptophyta > Magnoliopsida > Fagales > Fagaceae > Quercus > Quercus ilex. The sequence goes on along the minus strand of CM064917.1, from coordinate 3,921,872 downwards.
AATAATGAAGATAAATGAGAAAATAGAGAAATAGCTTTACAATTATAGAGGGGGTCTTATATAATGATTTAAGGAAAATTGCTAATCAAATTTATGTTTATAATCCAAAAGAACTAGTCAAATTGCAATTAGGGTTCCTTGTAATAATTTATAAATTCAAGATCTACCTAATAAATATTATCCATATAGAACTCAGAGTATACCCACACAACAAACTCAAATTCAAATAATCAAATCCATACAATTTAAGATATCACATCTTAAATGTCTTTATTTTTTGCCAAGATTACTATAACTCAACTAGTGCTTCCTAGTGTGTTGCATGAAGATGTAAATGGTTCAAATCTTTCCACCCTAACTATCGAATTAACTTTTTAAATGTTTTTTAATTGCATTGGCCGAAACATCAATATCACCCAAAACATTTGAAAAAATCCTTAGTACAGTTGGTATAGGAACTGTATAGCCCTGTGTTTTATCTAGTACATTTAAGAGGAGTATTGATATTGGCTTAATTGTTAGTATGGTATATACTGCTGGTACAGTATTGACTTCTTTGATACGATGATCACAACAATGAGTGGGAAGAACAAACAATCGAAATATTTTCTTTGATATATTTCAACCCATTAATCACCACACTTTAAAAATTAAGGAGTCTCTCTCATTTTTAATATGTAAAACCCATGAATATATAAACTCATAAAATTTTAAATTCATTTCCCATGTGGGACACAAGGATTTCACCCCTAAAATCATTTTTTTTACTTGATATAGAATTTTACTCTAACTTAATCTAAATGTATGCGTGTGAAACTCTCTCCTAAATACTTAAACCATGACCCTTGCTCTCCCTCACACACCACGAGCACTTATACTTGTGGAGTGCTTATTCACTACATAATGGTCTTTCACAAATGACCATATAACATTAATCTCCTCAAAAAATAAAATAGGTTCCAACTTAGACCCATCACACTGGACATATAGGCCCTACTTTAAATTTGGCTGAAAAATAGCCACCCAAACACTTTATAACAACCATTTTTTTTGAACTAGCCTTAATTAGGGCTGACCATAGATTGGTTTGGGTTGGGATTGTGCCTAACCCTCAACTGACTCGACTAGATTGGGTGGGAAGATCACGAACACGCAGTTGACTAGTAAGACTATTAGGTTGGGTAGTTCGAGTGAATATCGGGTGGTGGTTGGTTTTGGGTGAAGCCGAAAATTGCGAAAAATTGGCGAAATCTCTTTAGGTTCGGTGAGTTCTCACTAGACCCATCCAAGATCCTATGAGATCTAGCCAGATCTAGCGAAGATCTCGTCGAATCCGTAGAGATTTTTGTCAAATCATATGGAGAACTCATCGGATCTAGTTGGAAAAGTCGCTGGATCTAGCCGGAAAAGTCACCAAACTTGATGTTTTTTGGTCAGTTCGGGTTTCATGGGTTTTGGAGTATGAGAGCCGCAACCAACCCGTTAGCATCGGGTTTTTGAATTTCGAGACCCGCAATTGACCACAGGAGCAGTCAGATCGGGTGGTGGCGAGTTGTGTACGGTCGAGTTGGGTGGGTTTGTTGGGTGGGTGGGTGGGTTGGACACCCCAAGCCTTAAGCATCACAACCGTCATGCAACCTGGATTATTTCCACCATTCTTGACATTATAGTCACCATTGTCATCACCACCTTCAATGTTGTCACCATTGTGTCACAATAACTAATGACATCTTGATCAATATCATTTTTATAAAACAATATATATAATTATATGAAAGAACTTAAAAGTAAAAAAAAAAAAAAAAATTGTGTGTTTGGCTAATATATTTGCATCTAACCTATTTTTTTAATTAATGTTGAGAGCTGAGATAAATAAATAAATAAATCTAAACAAATAAGTTAGTTTATTTTAAAATTGCTAATTTATTTATTTAATTTTTTTTTATTCCTTAATAAAATAAACTAAAAACACAAAATTGCTGAACACACAAATTTGAGAGAATAATTCATTTTCTAAAAATATCAATGTAGGAATAAAACAAAGCATAAAATATAAAGGATAGAAATAGTGATATTTTATATTTTCGACTATATAAGTTTTGTTTGAGTTCCTTTGTGGTTACTTAATTTGCTTTGGTAGAGATATGATGATAAGCAATTACTTTAAAATGCATATATTATAAAATATTGTTTTTTCTTTTAGCATCCACTCGGCAAAAATTCTTTAAAATTAATTTTGTTGTGAATAAATTATTGGTCTTATTTTTTCTTTTAATCCATCTTAATTTTAAATGATATATAGAAAATTAATTTTAAATTAAAGGAGGATGTAATATAGTCGTAATATTTTTGTAATAATTTTTTTTCTAATTATGATTTATATGTCTTGCACATACTTTAAAACTAATAATAATAAAAAGTTGAGAATTCATCCTAAAAAAGGTTGAGGAAGTAATGTGGTTGTTGTTGTTGTTGTTGTTGTTGTTGTTTTTTTTTTTTTTTTTTTTTTTTTTTTTTTTTTTTTTTTTTTTTGATACCAAGCAAAATAGTTCATAGCATTAAGATAGGTTGTTATGCCAACTCTTTAATTTATAGAAAAGAGTTGGTAGATAAAACCACAACCACAACTTGGTACTTGGTAGATAAAATGTCTTTTACCATTCAATGAATATTGGGGAGACATCTCTTTAATGAGTAGGGACCCATGTTTTAAATTTTTAATTAAATCAGGATGGTACACATGGCCTAGGACTCACTTGTTAAGAACAAATGTAGCGTGAGCTTGTAACCTATGCAAGGGGCACTAAAGTGATGGGACTGTGGAACAACTCAACTGGTCAGGTGCACAACCAATTTTGTAACTAAACTGAGAAGTTGTAAGTTACAACCAATTTTATAACTAAACTTTATCCAATTTCTATTATGCACAAATTATAAATTTTTGTATTAATAATTTTAAAAAAATTCTCTAAATCAATTTTGAAGAAAATTCAACTAATTCACTACATGACAATTGATAAAGGCATAAACCATTTACATATACTTTTAATCACATGATACATTTACATACACTTTATAATTTAATGTACATGGTTTTTTTTTTCTTTTCGAAAAGTTGTTAAGTATTGATGATGCCAAAAAAACCACTAGTAAGCCACACAATACTCGCACACTCGAGGTAACACCTGCACAACAAAAAGAGAAGACCTAACAGAGAGCACCGGTGTGGTGCCGGCCAAATACCCTCCGAATGTCAAGTTAAAACTTCTCACAACTCTAGAGTACTAAAAAGGGGTAAATTATCCGTACCTTGGTTTGTGAGGGTATTGGGGCTTTTATAGTAGTAGAGGGTTGACCTCTCTTCCTTGGTTTAGAAGTCTTTTCCTTACAGGAGTCTCCTTGGGCGTATTTGGCGAAATCCTTTCCTTATAGGAATCCTTTTAAGTAGGGCCAAACGTGGAGGGCAAGACATTTCCTTATATATGTAATCGTGGGCAACAAGCAATCCTGTTTCAAGGTCGTCAGCTTATCCTACTCCCTTCAGCCTTATTGGCGTCAGCTTATTGATGGTGTCAGCCCTTAGGTGTGCCTTGCGGACTCCCTATCGTGCCCCTATCGGACCTCCGTTCGTCAACATCTACCAATGGAAGCTGACGGCTTTACCTGTAACCGTCAGCTTATGCTTTAATATGAGTAAGCACTATTTTTATCCTTATCAGCTGCCCCCTACTCCATATCCTCGTTGTTTTAAACTGACAGGTTATGGAGTTAGTTTTTATTAGTTAACTATCATTTGGTCCAAGGGAGCAGGAAAATCATTTATGGGCGATTCCTCGAGCCGCCGTTCATTTAATGTTTGGACACGTGGCGCGTTCTCGTTGGCTCCGCTTCTGGACGAGGGCATCGCTTCGTCTTCTGCGCATTTTTCCTCCTATATATAACTCGCATCCTTCTCCTCATTCCTTTATTTCAACCTTGCTGATCCTCGAGAGAGATAGCTCGTCGCATTCGCTTTCATCAGCTTGTTGACTTGTCATTTGTTGCTAACGCCGTCACTTTTAACGCCGTCCTTTCTCCTAAGGCTCAATCACCTGTAAGTTCTTTTTCCTTCTTTCTTTGCATTTTTGCCCTAGTTGAACAATTTCTTAGTGAGGACGTCAATTTAGGTACTTAGAATGGATCTGTCACTTGTAGGTAGTCAAATGTCAAGCGACGCATCGAGTGAACAGTCGTCAGTCCGTGAAGGAGTGAGCTACGATGAAGTTTTTGGTTTAGGTCAAGAGTCCGTCGGCTTTTCGGGGTCATCCGAGAGGGAAACGTCAGCCTAGTCTCCTGGCAATGATGTAGAAGATTATGTTGAGGGAGTTAAGGAGGAAGTAATAGATGAGGATGAAGGGGAGGGGGAAAGTGACGGAGATGAGGACGAGGATGAGTCGTCAATAAATTTTTGCCAAAAAAAAGTGACAGGGTTTTCAAGGAATTACGCACCCGTTACCAGATCTCAGACAATATCTCAATCTGTCTCCCTAGGAAAAAGGAAAAGTGCTATACTGGAATGACCGTAGATGTCGGCATGTATGACACCGTACTTGCTCCTGGATTAAGGCTACCACTGACGGCTTTGCACCGTCGGCTGGTCGACTTCATGGGACTATCTGTCAACCACATTGCCCCCAACGCTTAGAGGATTTTTATTGGAGCAGAGGTTTTGTGGGGTCGTCTGAGTGGTGGGAACCGTCAGCTTTCTTTGGACGAGTTCTTTCACTGCTATAGACCCCATCATATCACTTCATCTAAAGGAACTTATCATTTTTCTGTCCGGGAGAAGGACTTAAGACTTATGTCTGACATGCCAGATTCCAACAGGAGTTGGAAAAGTAGATACTTTTTTATTGAATGGACGAATTGGGTATGCCGTCCAAAAGAGTGGGTTACCATGCCTCGTGGTTTTGATAATACCTGGGGAATAGTTGAAGCCTCACGTTTAGCACCGACAGCTTTTGTTTCATTTTTAACCCCGTCATCTTTTAGTTTTTTTTATTTTTTTATTGCCTCATTTAGTGTTCTAATGTCATCATTTCGTTACTTCTTTTCCAGCCTATGCCCGTCCACATATAACTGACGAGCAGGAGGCATTCATCCTTCAGGTTCTTGAAGTCCCATTTAAGCAACGAAAGTGTAGGGACTTGATAACCCTTGACACTCTTCATTTGTATTGCGGAGTTCTAGAACCCACGGCTGAGGCTCGTAGGTTGGACGAATTTTCTCATCAACGTAGGTAGATTCTTTATTTCTTCCATTAGTTTACTGATTCTGTCTGCTTTACTAATACACATTAGTTATTTCGTGCAGAGATGGAGGCTGCTAAGTAGAGGGTGAGGGCTACCGCGGCCCGTAAGAAGGAGGAGGAAAGGAAAGCAAAGGAAAAGGAGGGCATATCCTCGCCAGCCCCCAAGACCGTTGTTAAGGTCACAAAAAGGAAGCCTGACATGATGGACGGTCGTCCTTCTAAAAAGGTTGCCATCACTCCAGGGGATGTGCCTCCTAAGAAGAAGTCACCCCTCAAGTCAAGCCAGGGTGCGGGCAAGGGAGTGATGACATCCTCTGGTCCTGTCATCGAGGGACCTCATTGCCTTTTGATCCATAAGGACTACGCCGTCGAGGAAGTGGAGTCCTTTATAGAGCCGACGGACATAGGGCCCTATGATCAATTAGGAACGGAGGACTTAGGGGCGTCAGCTTTTTTTAACCTTAGTAGGGTATGCTTGCCTCCTCAGGTTAAGTTTGTTATGTCTATTTCTGGTTCATTTGATTGATGACTACATTCTTTTCAAGCCTTAGTGCGTGTTAAAGCGCTTCAAGACTGATGTATTGCCAAGGAGGACGTCGTCACTCGGGTTAGGAAGCACAACACCAACTTGTTGGATCAGCAGGCTCAATAAAAAGAAGGCCTTCATGATTTGAACTGTGAGTTGAAGACGAAGGGGGAGAAGTTGGAAGATGCGGAGCGTCAGAAGGAAAAACTTCAGGAAGAGGTGACGACTTTGCGCCAACAGGTGGAGATGGCTGGGATTGACACTGTCCAAAAATTTAAGGCGTCATAATCATTCATTGACTCTTGTGCCGACTTTTATGGCACTATGCCCAAAGATTGCCTCAAACAAGTCGCGTCAGCTTTCCCAGAGTTAGACCTATCTGGGATTACCATGGATGATCCTGAGCCGACGACGCCTGTTGGTGACGTTGTTGTTGATGAAGGTGACGACTCCCCTGTATCCAATCTTCCTCCCACGGATGATGGCGCCGTTGTTCTAGCCTAACCTGCTGCCAATCCACCTCATGTTTCTGCTTCCAACCCTCTAGTTGTGCCTGTAAATGTTGAAAATCCTCATTCTCAGAAAAAAGACGACAGGAACCCTACTGATGCTCCTGCTACCTGATTTTATTTTCTGTGTATTTCATTTATTTTGCAAGCAATGTTTAAACGTCCCTTTGTTTTTGGGCTCTTATTTGTAAACAGTTTATCCTATTATATGGCACATTACTTTCATTGTTTTCTGTCTTTTATTTGTTGATACATTGTGTGTTGGATGCCTAGAATGAATTCGTCAGCCTGTAGTCCTGTCTGTCTTGGCAAACTCGTCCACTTCATGGACTAATGATGGACTTGTTTATTTTAAGGGTATGATAAGTCCGTCAACACATAGGCTCATCTATCTTATGGGCCATCAACTCATGTTCTTTGTAGTTTTTGAGCTCGTCTACCTTATCCCTTGAGTTTGATAAACTTGTCGATTTCATGAGTTTTGCCTCTGGTCATTGGTTATTTTGATAACCTTGTGACCTCGTCCACTTTATGGAATTTGACGAACTCGCCATTCTTTATGAGCCCCTCAGCTTTATAGCCTCATCCGCGTTATGGACTTTTTGAACTCATCATTTTTATAATCTCGTCCCTTTGATGAGCCCATCAGCTTTATAGTCCACGTTATGGACTTGATGACCTCATCCTTTTTATAATCACGTCCCTTTGATGAGCCTGTCAGCTCTATGGGCTGAAATTTTTCATCCCTTTGGGATAAGTTGATGTTATGTGGTTTTGAACAATGAAGTCATCTACTTCTTATGGACTTGTCCGCATTTGGACTAGGTTTTTTGCCCATTTGAGGGACTTCAACAATGCTTCATCCTCTTGGGATGGGTTCGTCCACCTTATGGACTTAGAGTTGTCCACTTTTTGTAAGCTTAAAGTCGTCCACTTTATGGACTTAGAATCGCTCACTTTTTATGAACTTAAGGTCGTCCACTTTTTGTGAACTCTAAACTTGTAAATTGAAACTTCAGCCGTTTTTGAATAAACTCCTCTTATTGCCATGCATTCATAGAAAAAAGTAGTTCTTAAAAAGAAAAAGAAAAAAAAAAAAAAAAAAAAAAAAGGTACTGCCCTTTGGGCTTAAAAAAAAAACAGGCATTGTAGCAAAAACTAAAGTAAATGATAAAATTAAGGAGTATAACTAAAATTCACTATGGTGAACTGTAAATAAAAAGAGGCGTTGTCCCCCATGTCATCATCTCTACTGGTAGTACTTCCGTAAGTGCTCGATGTTCCAAGGATGTGGCAGCTTCCGTTTGTCTATCGTCTCCAGGTGGTAAGTGTCCTTCCTCTACCATGTCGTGATTCAGTAAGGTCCTTCCCAATTTGGGTCGAGTTTCCCTTAGGTTGGGTCTCTTGCAGCGCCCATGACTTTCCTTAGGACGAGATCTCCAACCTGGAAGTCTCTGCGTCGGACTTGGGAATTGTAGTGCTTAGCCATGTGGTCTTGGTACCGTGCGAGCCTTTGTTCTGCTGTTGTCCTGATTTCGTCTACTAGATCAAGCTGTAGACGTATGGCCTCATCGTTCTTGCTCTCGTCATGGTTGTGCACCCTGTAGCTTGTGAGTCCGACCTTGGCTGGGATGATTGCTTCACTCACGTATGTTAGTCGGAATGGTGTCTCTCCTGTGGGTGTCCTTGTCGTTGTCCTGTATGCCCATAGTATGCTTGGAGCCTCTTCAGGCCATATACCCTTTGTCCCCTCGAGCTGAGTCTTGATAATCTTGAGTAAGGATCTGTTTGTAACTTCGACATGTCCGTTAGCTTGAGGGTGGGTGGGGGAGGAGTAGTGGTTTCTTATCCCCAACTGCAAGCAAAAGTCTCGGAAGGAGTCATTGTCAAATTACTTCCCGTTGTCTGAGACCAAGACTCTAGGGATGCCAAACCTGCATACGATGCATCTCCAGATGAAACTCTACACGTTCTTCTCCGTAATGGTGGCCAAGGCTTCAACTTCCACCCATTTTGTAAAGTAGTCAATGCCCACTACCAGGAACTTCAGCTGTTGCACTACTGTAAGGAATGGTCCCATGATGTTTAATCCCCACTAAGCAAACGGCCATGGGGCCGTCATCGAGGTCAACTCTTTGGTTGGTTATCTAATGATATTGCTAAACCTTTGGCACTTGTCGCAGGTCTTAACATAAGCCTCGGTGTCCTTTTGCATGGTGGGCCAATAGTATCTTGCTTGCACTAGCTTGTGCATTAATGATCTTGACCCCAAATGGTTTTCGCAAATCCCTTCGTGTACCTCTCTCATGACGTAGTCCGCCTTTTCAGTACCTAAGCACCTCAGATATGGACGAGAGAAGCCTCTTTTGTACAGGACATCTTTTATCAAAATAAATCGCGCTGCCTGGACCTTCAGCTTTCTCGCGGCCTCCTTCCCGTCTGGTAAGACGCTATTGTTCAAGTACGAAGCTAACGGTGTGGTCCAGTTACTTTCCGAACTTATCTCCTGCACGTCGTCGGAATCTATTAGTAGAGAAAGTTGAACAAAAGAAAGTACATTATCAAGGGTGATCATATGTTCTGCTGAAGCGGTCTTGGCAAGGCGATCAGCTTGCTCATTCTCTCCTCTGAGGATTTGGATGATTTTGGCCTTCAAGCTGTCTACTCTTCTTCTTATTTGATTCAGATACCTCTTCATCCTTTCGCCCTTGCACTCATAGTTCCCGTTTACTTGGTTAGTAACAACCTGAGAGTCGCAATAAATGACTACGCTCGCGGCTCCCGCTGCTTTGGCGAGATCAAGTCCTGCTACTAATGCTTCGCATTCTGCTTAATTGTTGGTGGTAGGGAAGTCGAGTCGGACCATACATTCGACCACGTCCCCCTCAGGTGATAGCAATATGACACCAGCCCCCCCGGCCTGCTTGTTGGATGATCTGTCTACATGTATGCTCCATTGAGGAGACTCCTCTTCCCCCTTGTCCTCACCATTAATGAACTTTACTGTGAAATCTGCGATGATCTGTCCTTTGACGGCGGTTCGTGGTTAGTACTGGATGTCAAACTCGCTCAACTCTATGGCCCATAGTGGCAATCGGCCAGCAGCTTCAAGGTTGCTCATCGCCCGCTGCAATGGCTTATCGATTAGGACGATCACCATGTGGGCTTGAAAGTACGGTTTGAGTTTGTGGGCTACCATAACCAGTGTGAAGGCGAGTTTCTCCATGGGTGGGTATCTTTCTTCGGCACCACGAAGTGCCCGGCTGGCGTAATACACGGGCTTCTGCACTCTTTCTCCTTCTCTGACCAAGGCAGCACTGACGGCGGCAGGGGAGATGGCCAAATAGAGGAAAAGCTCTTCACCTGGCTGCGAGGGACTTAGTAGCAGAGAGTAAGAGAGATAAGCTTTTAACTCCTCGAATGCTTGCTGACACTCGGCAGTCTACTCGAAATATTTATTCATCATGCAAATGAAGGGTAAACACTTGTCAATTACCCTCGACGCGAATCTATTTAGCACTGCTATTTTGCCGTTAAGGCTTTGTACTTCCTTCACATTTTTTAGGGGTGCCATCTCCATTATGGCCCAGATTTTGTCTGGGTTGGCCTTGATGCCCCTTTGCAATACCATGAATCCTAGGAATTTTCCTGCCATCACTCCAAAGGCGCACTTTCCTGGATTGAGCTTCATGTTGTAAGAGCGAAGGGTGTCGAATGTTTCCTTGAGGTCTTCCAAGTGATCTTCCTCCCTTTGGCTTTTTACCAGCATGTCGTCAACGTAGACTTGGACATTTCTCCCAATTTTCTATGCGAACATCTTATTCATAAGCCTCTGATACGTCGCGCCCGCATTTTTTAGGCCGAATGGCATCACTTTATAATAGAAAAGGCCTTGGTTAGTTACGAACGAAGTTTTCTCCTAATCAGCTACGTGCATTCGGGTTTGGTTGTAACCAGAGAAAGCATCCATAAAACTTAACAGCTTGTGTTGAGCCGTAGAGTCTACTAGAATGTCAACTTGCGGGAGGGGATAGCTGTCTTTGGGGCATGCTTTGTTTAGGTCGGTGAAGTCCATGCACATCCTCCTCTTTCCGCTAGCTTTTTTAACCATCACCACATTTGCTAACCAATCGGGGTAGTAAACCTCCCTAACAAAGTATGCCTCTTGTAGTTTGCGGACTTTTTCAGCTATGGCCTAATCTCATTCTGGGGCAAACACCCGGTTCTTCTGTCGGATGGGTGGAAAGGAGGGTGACATATTCAGCCTATGTCCATGACTGAAGGGTCTGTCCCTGGCATGTCCTCGTGGCTCTAGTCAAACACGTCCCGATTCTTTCTGAGAAAAGTTGTAAGTGCTTGTCGGACTGCGGGATTAGCGAGGGTTCCAATCTTTGTCATTCGGTTAGGTTTGGAGTCGCCCAGAGGTATTTCTTCAAGCCTCTCAATGGGCTTCGTCGCCATCCGGTGTTCCTTTTATTCATGGCCTGGAGGTGGTCATCCATTTCCATCATAGCCACGTAGCATTCGCGTGCAGCCACCTGATTTCCACGTAGCTCTCCCATTCTGTAGTTGGTAGGGAACTTAATCATTATATGGTAGGTTGAAGTTACAGCCTTCCACGAATTGAGGGTGGGTTACCTGAGGATGGTATTGTAGGCAGATGAACAGTCAACCATAAGGAATGTTACGTCCTTGGTGATCTGCTGAGGATAGTCATCTACCGTTACAGATAATGTGACCACCCCTAGGGGGAACACCCTTGTTCCTCTAAAACTAACGAGTGGGGCGTTTGTCATAATCAATCGTTTTTTGTCAACCTTCATTTGCTGAAACGCTGGGTAGTATAAGATGTCTGCCGAGCTGCCATTGTCGAGCAACACCTGATGCATGTTGTAGTCCCCTACTTGTACGCTGACAACAAGCGCATTGTCGTACGGGTGGTGAAGACGTCGTGCATCTTCTTCCGAGAACCCGATGATGGGGCCTTCTTTCTGCGCTATCTTTGTTACGGAGCCCATCAGCTAGACGTTTTGGACCATCCTAAGGTAAGTCTTCCGGGCCTTTTTGGACGACCTAGTAGTCGCTGTTCCCCCTACAATCATCCATATGTCTCCGATGGGGGGTCTAGGGCGCTCATTATCCCGTTGGGGGGGGCTGCTCTTGAGTAGGTGGATCCGCTCTCTTCTTGCTAATGAACTTCTGCAATTTTCCTTGTCTGATAAGGGCCTGGATCTGCTGCTTCAAGTCATAACAATCGGTTGTGTCATGACCGTGGTCACGGTGGAAGCGGCAATATTTGCCTCTAGATCGCTTGTTGAGATCTCCCTTCAGCTTTTTGGGAATGGTTAGAGCCTCCTCATCCTTGATTTGCATTAGGACTTGGTCTATCGGGGCAGTTAATGGGGTGAAGCTTGTAAACCTCCCTCCCGGGGGCTTAAAGTGCCTTTCATCCCTTCGGTCCTGTTAGGACATATGTGTGTTCACTTGTTAAGAACATATGTCACTTGTTTATGTAAATTGGCTAATCCTTTTGACAAAATGCACTCTACTTGTAATTGGGTAGTTCTAGGTGTTTTTAATACTTCAAGAAATAAGGTTTCAAGAACAAGTGTTGAAGTCATCAAGTCTGTCCAAGAAAAAGCAAGCTGAAGTGCAAATTCATTAAAGCTCGACACCTTCTCGATAGCTACCTCGACACCTTCTCGATAGCTACCTCGACACCTGCTATCTATTGAGATTTATAAAATCAGCTTTTCTGATTTGATTTTCTTGGGATCCGTGAATATGGTTTTGGGCCTTCTTTTCTTCTAACCCTAAACATATAAAAGGATTGTTTTAAGAGCCGTCAAGTAGTACACAAGTTGCAAAAGCATTGAGCAATCCTTGTTCAAGCAAATTGTGATCAAAAGATGAAGTTCTTAACCTAGTTCATCTTCTCTCTATAAGTTGCTGTGTATGTGCACCATAGGGTTTTGTAATCAAGTATCTTCCTGATCTTCATTGTGTATGATGAACTGAAAAACTTTGCAGCCAACCTCTTCTTCTCAAGTTGGTGTTTGAAGTCACGTACTGGGATCCGCGCATTGGTTAGTCACGTACTTGGGAGCCGTGCATCAAAGGTGGAAATTGTCACTACAGATCAAGTCCAATTGGGTATTGGGGTAAGGGTTCAACTGTAGGTTGGTAAGGTACTTGGGATTCCTTTACTTGTAACCACTTGATTTGATAATAGTGGAGTTTCGGGAGTGGTGACCTGAAAATCACCCGGTGGGGTTTTTGCCGTTAGGGTTTTCCCCATTCGTAAACAAATCATCGTGTCTTTTATTTTCCGCTGCATATTTAGTTGTTTGGTGATTTGTTTGTGCTTCCATGTATTTGCATGCTAAATTGATTAATTAACAACTTGGCTAATTAATTAATTGAGTTTATCACAAGGGGTCATTCAGTTTGTGGCCTATCAGGTCCCCTGTTCTTGGCTTCTTTCGCCCTTGGTCCTACCGTGTGTCTTCTTGTCTCTCCCTTTTCTTGGGTTTTTCCTCCTAAGCCAGCAGTGCGTCTTCAGCATTCATGTACTTGGTGGCCTTGTAGAGTACTTCCGACATAGTCTTCGAGTCATTCTTGTATAAAGATAACAAAAACTTACCCTTTTGCAACCCATTCGTGAAGGATGCTACAAGTATCTTATCGTCGGCTTTATCGATCGAGAGCGCTTCCTTATTGAAGCAGGTTATGTAGGATGCCAGCGTCTCATCCTCTCGCTGCCTGATGCTCATCAAGCACACTGTGGACTTCTTATACCTATGTCCCCCAATAAAGTGTGTAGTAAACTGAGCGCTTAGCTCCTTGAAAGTGCTGATGGAGTTCGACGTCAGTCAACTGAACCACACCCTTGCAGGGCCCTTCAACGTTGTAGGGAAAACCCTACATATGATTTCGTCTGCTACTTCTTGAAAGTGCATCAAGGTCTTGAAGGTATCTAGGTAATCTAGAGGGTCCTTAACTCCGTCGTAACTATCTATTTGAGGCATGTGAAAATTATGTGGTAGGGGGAAGGAATTGACGGGGGCCGTGAACGGTGAGTCAGTTCGGTTGACTAGGTCGTCAAGATCGCTGGACACTCATCCCTTGAGGGCGTTCATCATAACTTCCATTTATTCCTTCATCGCCTGCATCTCCGCAACAATAGGTGGTGGAGCTGTATCCGTAAGGGATGGGAGGCTCATATTTTGTCGCTCCGGTTTGCTTGGGGCGTTACTACCTTCGGGCCCCTCTCAGTCTCTTCGCTTGGCACTGGTACCTTCTTGGTCCTCCTCCTAAATGTCGTGCCCCACATTCTTTTGGCATAGCTGTTCTTCCAGATCATGATTTTGTTTGGTGAGACGTTCTACTACAGCCATGAGGGTTTGGACTTGTCTCTCCAGGGCGGTGGGTTGCGGTTCATCTCCCTGAACATTGTTGGTTGTTGCCATTAAGTGAGTAAGCACCATGCAACTCTATGTCCGGGAAGCGATGGTATGGCCAATCGACATAAAGCGTTTCCCACAGACGGCGTCAACTGATGATGCCAAAAAAACCACCAGTGAGCCACACGATACTCGCACACCCGAGGTAACACCTGCACAACAAAAATAGAAGACCTAACAGAGAGCACCGATGTGGTGCCGGTCAAATACCCGCCAAAGGTCAAGTTAAAACTTCTCACAACTCTAGAGTGCTAGAGAGGGGTAAATTATGCGTACCTTGATTTGTGAGGGTATTGGGGCTTTTATAATAATAGACGATTGACGTCTTTTCCTTGGTTTAGAAGTCTTTTCCTTATAGGAGTCTCCTTGGGCGTATTTGGTGTAATCCTTTCCTTACAGGAATCCTTTTGAGTAGCGCCAAACGTGAAGGGCAAGACATTTCCTTATATATGCAATCGTGGGCAGCAAGCAATCCTTCTTTAAGGTCATTAGCTTATCCTACTCCCTTCAGCCTTATAGGCGCCAACTTATTAATGGTGTCAACCCTTACGTGTGCCTTGTGGACTCCCTACCGTGCCCCTATCAGACCTCCGTTCATCAACATCTACCAATGAAAGCTGACGGCTTTACCTATAATCGTCAGCTTATGCCTTAATATGAGTAAGCACTATTTTTATCCTTATCAAGTATAATAGGAAAAAAAAAAGTTTTTAATGTTAAAATATATAAGGATTTAAAAAGAAAAAGTTATGTAAATTAAACAGAAATTGACAAAATTTGGAAATAAAGTCAGCTTGGTAGGTGTGGCCAGCCGAAATCCCAACCGCCGAAGTCATCCTTTTCCGTTTTTTATTTTTATTTTTATTTTTATTTTTTTTATTGCAGCATTAAATAACCGTTTGAAATGAATTGACATAGGTGAAATCATTTTAACTAAGCCGCTGATGTGTGGCCAGATCTACGACAAGGCCGGTGATTTTCATACAAACTTTAGCTTTCTTTCGTTCATATTGAAAAGACAGAATCCTGCCACCAACTTGTTCCTCTATTTCGTATAAAAAAAAAATTGATGGAAGGTTGAACAATGGAAACACTTTGAAATGCATATTATTTATGCCAATGGTGTGAAACCACTCCATAAACATTTTCATGAATGATGGCTCAGTGATTGACTTTGTGTGGATGGTAGAAAAGATTCACATCTATGATTGATGTCAAAGCATTTTTTTAACTCTTTGATTTCTCTTTGCCTATTAAATAATAAGTTTCAAGATATAATTTTAAAAAAAAATATTAAATTCTTATTTTGCAGATTTTAATATTGAAGTTAGATAAAAGAGCTGCACTTATCAAGTTAAAAAAGGACCAGGCTTTTACATTTCATGTTAAGTGTGTGCCAAATGCTTGATATATTCTTTTTCTTATTTGACATGACAATGCTTTAGATGATGATTTACAAACCACATCCTCATATCTTTTGATTTTCATGATGGAAGTGATGGACTGTATGTAATTCAAAGTCTTTGGTGTTATCTTTAATGTGAGTTACTAAATTCAATTGTGGATTAGTGAAACTAAATAATATGATTCTTATTCTGTTAAGTGGACATTTTCATGTGGTGGTCTTTGTTATTGTCAAGGAAGTTAATAAGTTATTTTCTTTTTCAAGGCATATAAGCTGTATTTTTGGGAGATCTAGGGTACCATGGAAAAGAAAGAACACTGCCAGGGGCCTGAAAACAACTTTATGTTGCTCTTTGGGACTATGATTTAACTTTACCTTGAGGTTAAAAATGAGATTACATCATACAAAGATACAATTGTATACAGTAATGAAGATTTCCAACCATGAGAAGTGGAAGCATATAAGCATAAACAAATTATTTTTGTATTTATTTGTATGTAAGTATTTGATGTTATATTATTGCAATTTTAATGTGGAAATTGTTACTATAAACCTTGATTTATTTGTTCAAATATACAAATTTTATATATTAGTGCTTAATAAAGAAAAAAAAACATATAATATATTAAAATAAATTTCCTGAATTTTTCCGTGCATAGCACAGGTTCGCAATCACAACATGTATCATTCATTTTCCTCTCTCACTTTCTCCATTTTTTTTCTCTATCATCATTTCAAGCTCTTTCTCTTAATCTATACACACACACACACACACACACATATATATATAACCGAAACCTTTGAAACTCTCACAATTTTTCACGTCAGCACAATATTTAAATAAAATTATCATTTTATTTAAATAAAATTATTTTTGTTTGGTAAAAACTTAAGAAAGAGTAAAACTATATCTCTCTAACAAGTCCAACTTAAACTCAAACTCATCATTATCATTGTAGGGTCACAATTTAGGGCCCAAGCCTAAAGAAGAATTGGATGATGGCCCAATGAGCCCAATACAATAAATTTGTAAATAATGGGTTAAAAAGCTTGGCCTTAATAAAGTTAATAACGGCTATTATGGAGTTGGAAGATGATCAAGCAAAAACAAGACTCATTGGATTGAATAAATTCACTGTCCGAGGAGATCATTTAGAGTATAAATCATTATCACTGTTTTACAAATACAACTTTTTCTTCCTCTCGTTTTTTTTTTTTTTTCTCTCTCCCTTCTCATGGAGGGGTTTCTTCATTATATAGTCCCTCTTAGGCAATCCTTACCCTACACTTGTCAATAATTTGGGTTGGTACTTGAGTACTGGTCCCATCAGACATCTCCTTTGGCCCCTCTGTGAGTTGTGGTGACCAAGAAAACACTATTCAAGGGTCTTCTCCACATAAATGCTGCCAGAAAAGCAACTGCAATGCATTTAATGCGGTGGCAGCAGCTTTTCCTTAGATATTTTCGAGTCATCTTCGTTCTTGTGTGTCTCCGCAGTATGCTTCCATCACTGGAGCTTCTATGGAAGTCATTCTTACTGCTGGAATTCAGGCTTGAGGCGTATCAACCATAGCCGAGAAGGGGTTGCTCCTCGGACCACCCTTTATTTATTTCTTACCCGTGAGACTTTAAACTAGAATTTCTCCACTCTATTTGTCTCTCCTCGGACATATTAGCGCCTTCGGATAAGGCCCAAGACCTAATATATGAATTTTTGAGCCCTTATCCCTACAATCATTTTTTAAAACAAAATTATTTTTATTTAATCCAAACTTAATAAGGAATGAAACTCTAACTCTCTAACAAGTCTAATTTGAACTCTAACTTAAACGTTGATAATTTATTTAACATTTAATGAAAAAAATTTATCTAAAAATAATATCAACAACCAAAGTCTAAACTTAATAAGAAGTGAAATTCTATCTCTCTAATAATTTTATTGACATGGCCAATAAAATAATATTAAAAAAATTTATTTGACATTTAATGAAAAAAATTTATCTAACAAGTGATTTACACACGTGAAAAAGAACTAAATTGTGAGTACATGTACTCTGCATCTCTACCTAATCTAACCAAGAAAAACAAGAATCCTTATTCTACTAGAACAAGGTATAATAATGGCCATATATAATATGGGTTATAGTTCTAAACTGAGTCAATAGTTTTTTGAAAGAAACCCTACCTTATATTATATTATATTATATTATATGTATATATATATATATATATATATATATATAACCGAAATCTTTGATTTTTTATTGACCTTTCCAGAGCTTGCCACATCATTATTTTTTTTTTAAAACAATATCAACAACCAAAGGTCCAAACTTAACTAGGAGTGAAACTTTATTTCTCTAACAAGTCCAACTTAAACTCAAACTCAAACGTTGATAATTTATCTCCAAATTTGTGAGGTTAATTATGAACACTATAAAAGCAGTGCAAACACCAATATATATATATTTTAAGCCTAGTAGAGGTATGAGCTATTCTTCTATTATTTTCTTCTCCTCTACTTTGTTAATATATATATATATATATATATGGTTTTTCATGTATTTTTTAAAAAGTGATTTTCATACTTGAACCACCAAACCATACGCCTGTGATTGTATATGATCTTTTTTTCATCGTTTAAAGTTTAGACTTGTTAAAATTTAAAACTTATTGTTTTATGGGTTCGTGCACTTTTTTTTTTCTTATATTTCTCTTTTGAATAGTCATATATATTGAATGTAACCCATCTTTCTCTTATATTTCTTTACTGTTTAATTATATATATTTTGTTTTCGTTTAAAGTTTAGACCCATTAAAATTTAAAACTTATTGCTTTATGAGTTCGTGTACTTTTTTCTTTTTCTTATATTTCTCTTTTGAATAGTCATATATATTGAATGTAACCCATCTTTCTCTCATATTTCTCTATTGTTTAGTCATATATATTTTGTTTTTTTTTCTCAATAATTTATAAGCAGTAAATTATCTGATTCCTTAATATTTTTTGGTCTTTTAAAAGTTTTAATATCTGAATTTTTGAGTTTTTTTTTTGCAGTATCTGAAACTGACAAATTTTTTGTAAGCCATTGCATGTTCAAGCAATAGCTTCTTCATCAAATTGTAACATAAATTAAAGTCATACAAGAGCATATCATGCAATGGTATAGTTTCTTAATCAATTTAAAATTTTATAAAATTATTTTACTTAACCTCACAAATAAATAGGTTCCCACGTATAGGTAAATAGGTTCCCACGTATAGGCCTAGGTAGCAACCAATGGGTGTAAATTTGGTCCAGACGAAGTGTAAAACATGGATTTTTGGACCTTCCAATAAGAAACCTCCGCTTCAGCATTTTCCTAATAATTTCTCTTATTCCCAAATTATACACGTCTCTCTCTCTCACGTGGTCAATGTCTTCTCTTTATCAGCTGACTCTTTCTTTCATTCTCATTTCTATTTCTTTTTCTTTGGATCTAGTCTCACGCTTGAATCTCTCTCTTTCTTTCAGTATATATTTTTTTCTCTTATCTTATTTCTCCCATCTCTTCCTCGATAATCTTTCTATTTTGGTGATGAAGTTCTTGTGGTCGTGGGTCAGCAATTTTCTATGAGTTAATGGCAATTGGGTTGACTGGATTTTGGGTTTGGGTTTGGCTGACATGAGTATTTGGAGTTTGATGTGGTGGTTCATGGCAATTTTGTGGTGGAGGTTAGGTCCTTCGCCGATGTGGTTGAATCAAGGCCATTGGGTTTTATTTTGGGATTCTTTGTGAAGAAGACGAGCATTTTCCTTTTGGTTTTCTTGGCTATTGGCTACCAAACAATGAACGGAGATGAGACTTTGTTTAGATTTTCATTGAAGTGTGGACTGTGGAAGTTGAAAATTTTTAACCCACAAATCAGTAAATGTTAACACTCACTACCACTCCCTCAAAAATACCAATTTTAATTTTTTTTTTTTTAATATTTGTAGATGACTAAATTTCTAGTTTGAAATAAATCAAACAAGTAAAAATAGTTTCACAAATGCGAATTTGTATTGATGATTGTAGTATAATTCTCTGTGTTTACAAAAGAGTGATCCTCTGATTCGATCTCCTTGAAAGATTTATTGATTTGGATTTGTGGTAATGTGATTTTGATTTAAACACCAAATATACTTCAATTTGGCTGAAGAATGGATCGAAGACTTTTAAAACAGAATTACAATGAATCTCTGGCTATGAGCTTGTTAGAAATTCTTTGTTCTTCATGTTCTTCGTGTTCTTCGTATGTTCTTCGTGTTCTTGGTTTGTGGTGGAAGTTCTTCGGGCTTTAGGAGCTTGGATCTGTAGAGCTTCACTGATTTGTGATTTGTTGATGTTTTCGGACACTTTAGGCTTGATTCCCGCAAACTTTTGGATCTTGGCGGATGATTTGGATGATTTCTCTTCGAATATTCTTCGTATTCGAAGGTTGAAGTTCTTGAAGTTCTTGGAGGCTTTAGAGCTTAGTTCCGGCAGAGCTTCTGGACTTCTGAATCTTCTCTGATGCTGCTTGTGCTTCAGATGGCTTGGCGTGTTCTTCGTCTTCGAAGGTTTGTGGTGGAAGTTCTTCGGTGCTTTAGAGGCTTGAATCCGTAGAGCTTCGTTGATTTATGGTTTGTTGATGTTTTCGGACACTTTAGGCTTGATTCCCGCAAACTTTTGGATCTAGGCGGATGATTTGGATGATTTCTCTTCGAATGTTCTTCGTATTCGAAGGCTAAAGTTCTTGAAGTTCTTGGAGGCTTTAGAGCTTGGTTCCGGCAGAGTTTCTGGACTTCTGAATCTTCTCTGATGCTGCTTGTGCTTCAGATGACTTGATGTGTCCTTCGTCTTCGAATGTTTCTATTTATAGGAGTTTAGGGTGGATGAGCGACACGTGGCGGAGTCTGATTGGTGACACATGTCACAGTCTGATTGGTCCGCTTATGTCATCGCTTACACGTGCGATGTTGCTTAGGTCATCGCTTACACGTGTGAGGTTGCTTGGGTCATCGCTTACACGTGCGAGGCTGCTTGTGTCATCGCTTACACGTGCGAGGCTGCTTGTGTCATCGCTTGCACGAACCGATGCATGATTGGTTCTTGCATGACACTTGGCAAATTTCTGTTGGCTTCTGAATGGCAACAGTAAAACCTAGCAGCAGTATGTGGCGCTTTGTAATTGGTTGTATTTTGTGGTCTTGGTAGTGTGACGTGTCAGCTTGTGATAGGTCGGAAATTTTCCCTCTCTACAATATTAAACCCAAAATTTGCAGAAAAACAGGAGCTCCAAGTCCAAAAAGTTGTTGGAGATTTGTAAACAGGAACTCCAAGTAACTGAGACTTAGAAAAATGGCCAACATCAACAAGGAGAAGGATGGCTTAAGCATTAGCAGGACAAAAAATGAAATAGAATGGCTTTTGTTTCACTTTCACACTAGCCATGCGAATCCATCTAATCCATCCTAGAGAATTTTTATTTTTATTTTAAAATAACATTTAAACACGCTAAAAAAAAAAAGCAACAAAAATCCAGAGATAACGGAAAGTGGGTTTGATGAAGAATTATATATCAGACAATGTTTTGGTTGCCATTTGCTAAGGAAAAGAAAGTGGCAAACAACCAGAGGCAGAGGGAGGGGCTTTGTGTTTGTGCTTTCAGGAGAGGCACTGAATACAATTACACGGTTTTGTCTGGTTTCTCAGTGGTACTTTCAGATTATGGCGGTTATTTCTCTCTGATGATTTTCACGGTGAAACTGGGTTTTGATTTCTGAAGATGTGAGGTCTGTTTTAGCGGTATCATAACACGTATTTTTATAATACTTTTTAATTTCTATATATTTTCACAATATTTAAATAACGTGAGACCTGCTCTTGGTTTGATATTTTTGAGGGAGTGATTGTGTTGGTTAAGTTTATAGTTTTAATGTGTAAAATATGAGGTGGCATCATGTCATTGGAGGGTGATATATTACACCAAATAATAAATCAAAGAGAAATAGACTTGGCATCATGATAATAAATATTAAGCCCAATAATGCAGGATGCATTAAAAGTATAAAACCCATCTACCTACGTACAGTTTTACATGGAGAATGAAAGAAAAGATGAACTATCATATATAAATTGTACTGACTTATTTATCGATAGAAAATCAATACTATGAATGAACAATTCAATTTGTTGATTAAAAAAAAAATCTTTGTTTAAATAGGAATTTCATCATCAGCAGCTTTGAGAATTATCTCGAAGGCATTTTCCACGCATGACTTGAATCTTTGGGGATCCAAGAATCCTTTCTCCATCACGGCGCTAACCCTCAGGTTTCCCATATAACTTACTATTGTTATAAGAAGGTTCTGCAAATCCATTTTAAATATAAAAAAAAAATAAAAAAACATGTTACAGTGGGTCATAAAATATGATTAACCTAATTGAAAGCAAGGTGTTCTATAATTATTCGTAAAGCTGATTGAATTTGAGGAATTTTTTCACATTAAATCATAAATCATGCTTGTTAATTTGTTCTATACTTTCCGCTGTAAAGACCAAAAAAAAAAACAAAAGTGAACAAAAAGATCTGAGAATAAGTGTAAGAAAACATTATGTGATTGCTTGTAATAAGTAGAAAGTTACAAATATCATTCTGTGACTCCGAAAAGCAGAATCATTTTTATGACTTGAAAAAAAAAAAAAAAAAAAAAGGTGAACGAAAGAAAAGCACATGCTCTCTCTATTTTATGAGGTAAACATGTCACATCTATACTTCGATATCTACGAGATGGATTATAAAAATTAAAAACAAAAAAACAAAAAACAAAAAACAAAAACTACAAGAAGGTGGAATTTGGAATTTTATATTTATCGAAAAATCTTTATAAAAGATATTTATTTGTTTGAGGCAAACTAAGGTTTTCAAACCCGGATCAGACCGGGAGGTCGAACCGTGAAAACCGAAAACCGGATTGAAATTTGGTTTTTTAAACATAGAGAACTGGGCATATGTGGCAATTCTGTGGACCCCTAAAACTAGGGTTGGACCGCACGAACCGGTGGCAAGAACCATGAGGTCCAACCCCTTAGCAATTTTTTTTATTTTTTTTATTTTATAAAAACAACTTAACACAATTTTATTCTACTTAATTAAATTATCCATCTCTTAGAAGGAATAAAAAAAATTATAATTAAAATCCTTCAAAGATATTCAACTTTACTTCAAAAATTAATCATAAATTTCAATGTTTTCATGGTTATTATTTTATTTTATTAACTTTATTATTTAATTATTAAATATATGCTTAAAAATCATTAAATTTCCCTCACATATATAGATATATTAGTCAATTTTGCTAGTTTTATAAATTTAATATCTATATTTAGGCTTTAATTAATTATTAAATTAATTATGATGTCATTACGGTTCGACCCCAGTTTGACTTCAAAAACCTTGAACCTCTACCTTTTACGGTTCAATGAACGGTCAAGGTCTGAAAACCTTGAAGCAAACTAGGTGGCATATATAATAGAGGAGTGTTATCTCCATAATATTTTTACAAAAAATCATAGGTGGCAAGTTGTTATTAGTTCTAATTTAAATTTACAACTTAAATTACTTTTTTTCCCACTCATAACAACTAATAGTAACACACCACCTAAAATTTGTTGTAAAAATGTTATAGAAATAACATTTCTCTATATAATAACAATTTTAATTTTACATTTTTACCTGAGGTACACCTAACACCATGAAGTATAGACCTTTAATCGGATGATTATCCAAAGACACCTGTTCCACTGGCCCGATCAGATTCGAAATTGACAAACTAGAGTTCCTTAGTGTCTCATGGACGAATCTAGCGGTTGCCTGCAGTAGTACAAGAATGCCGAAAAGATCTTATAAAGTATGTAGTCAAAGATAAATTTAACTATCACTGCGCACTCTTTGTACTACAGTCACTCCACATATACACTTAAATTAAACTAAAGTAGGATTTCTATCTTGTATATAAAAAAATTTAAAAAAAAAAAAATCAACTACCTTAGAATCATGTATATGCAAATGTATGATTAAAAAAAAAAAACACTTTCTCACACACCACATATATATATAACGGTTGTTTATAATATTATGTAAAAAGTTGATTAATTTGAATTATTTTTAACTAGACAAACAAATGAAATTGGAAAGCATAATTTTTCAAATTCTCTCTTTTTCTAATTTTAGATATGTGATTGAGTTCTTAAAGTTCATTTATATTGAACTTATTGTATTCTGCACTAAATAATTAATTTACTTGACATAAAAATTAAAAAGTTTAGATGAGACATATGACACAAAATTAAATTCTAATTGGATTTTCTCTTAATTTTGGCTATATGTATATAAGATTTTTTTTTTTCCAGTATTTTTTTAAGACAAAAATTGTATAACATTAAAATAAAATTACAATTTAATAATATAAACTATACCCCTATTTACATTTATGATTCTAAACTTTCAAAATGCATGATTACCATCCTAAACAGTTAAATTTGAACCCTATCATCTATTGGACTATTAAATTAGACCAAAAAACATGTCAAGTGTGACTCACGTGAACTTTGCATCCATGGCATCAAATGAACATACTAAATTTCCACTCTTTAATCCTTTAAAATAAAATTATTTAACAAATTTAACTCTTATTTTGCCATGTAACTTTTGTTTTAAAGGGATTAAAGTGGGTCAATTTTGATTTGTTCATGTGGTGTCACATATGCAGGAGTTACATGAGTTGCACGTGACATATTTATCAATTCAAGCTAATAGCCTAATTAATTAATGATAAAGCGCAAAGCGAAACACAAGTTATAGTTTAAGATATAATCATATATTCTGAAAATTCATGGTGATAAATTGTAAAGTACCCTAATATTGATTAATATTAGGCGGCTTTGCAATGTGAAGAAATTGCTTCAAAAAAATTAAATAACTTTTGCATATCAAAATAGAGGCACCAATCCAAGATTATGTGGCTTGCTTATAAGGTATATACTATATACCGAATACAATCCCCTTTCACCCCTCCCACCCTTTTTCTACCCATTTTTATTCAAGAAAAGAAAAACTAATTGACAATTTTGGAAATGTGATAGAAAAGTATGATATTAATATCAAATGTTATTAGCAGCAAGTATTAACTATTAACTATTAAACTAAGTATGCCAAGAATTCTGTTGCTCAAAATATATATATATATATATATAAAAGTAGGGTTTTTAAATTTTTTTTTTTTTTAAAAAAAAAAGAGAAAAGAAAAAAAAAAGAAAAAAAGAACCAACATAATTGATTTGAAAATTATCAAATGATTGAAGGTAGAGATGGTGAATTATTGGTGATGAATAAGATCATGAATATACCTCAGGACCTTTAAGTTTCTTCACAATCTCCAAAACCCTACCAGTGAGATAAACACCCAATGAACTTTTCTTCTTCTTGATTATCTTGCTTGTTGCCAAAACAAAGTCAAGTGGGTTTTGAGATTTATGGTCCTTAAGCTCTGGCATTGGTACATGCAAGAAGGCGAATTGGTTCCCCCATGGCACCTTTGAGTTAGGTTTAAGCATCTCCTCAATTGACTTGTAGCCACTCATTGTTCTAGTGTTGAGCAATACTAATGCCGTGGAATGTGATTTAGTTGATTTATTGCTAATCTCTTGCATGTACAACCGGGTGCCGAGGAAAATTATTCCAGTAATTACATCATTTACTGTCTGCACTCGAGAAAATAAAATTTGGTCGAACAATAATTTTACTATAATTTTGAAAATTAATTGTGCATTTTCTATAGATTTTTATAACAAATTAATCTTCATACTTATTTAAAATATATAATAAAAATTAACAAAATTCATTGTATCACAAAAAAATAATTACATTAATTAAAAAACTAAGTCTATAAATATTTCAACAAACTATAAGAAGATCAAGAATAATAAATTTGCACGATATATATACAAAATGATATCCGCATCAGGTTTTTTTTTTTTTTTTTGAGTCAACTAAATTCATAAGGGAAAAAAGTAATATCAAACTTTTGCGCCTAATGATGCAAATGATCACAAGGTTGACACCAATCTGCAGACACCTAAGAAATAAAGTATAAAGACCTTGAAGGCTACCAAAAGTAAACTGGTGAAAGACGTGTATATTTTGATTAGGCTTACTAGTAGTTATCATACCTTTCTTTCATAGTTTGCCTTCCATTTAATCTCTTCGTGTGAAAGATTTTCTCCATGATTTACTTGGGATTTGAAAGTTGAACATTGGCATGTTATTTGGCTTAATGGATGATATAGCATTGTGATGATTTGAAATGAGAATTTTGGCAATCATGATACCTATCAGTTGCCTCTAATTCCTAGACCTAACACAACATAAATTCACAATGCCCTAATTTGTCTATGATCTCATAGTTGGCCCATTATAATCTGCATTTTTTTTTAATAACCCATGTGTGAGGTGGTAGGAAAATTTAAGAGTGTTGTAAAATTGTTGTGACCCTAGGACTCTTAAATTTATATTAAATTTTTTTATTTATAATGAGAGGATTTTAAATGGTATTGTAGCATTGCCAAACAGAATAATGTTTCGTTTTTTAAGTTACGTGGCAAAATTTTAGATGGACAGTTTTTCTATGTGGCAGCACGACCTTAATTGTAAGAAAAAGCTTCTATAATTATATATAGTATATTAAATACTTTGTTAACAAATCGGGTCAGACTTGGGTACAAAGTTAGAATTAGATCTGACTAAAACAGTTTATTGTTCATATTATCCATACCTATCTATTCTTTGTGTGCGGGTGAAGATGGGTTAATAGGTCTAATTTTCCCAATCAACCCTTATCTTGATTCCGATTTAAAGGCGTCAACATATTGTCATGAAGGTGAAGATGGCATGGTGACTAAGAGGGTAATTACTATTTTCAATATTTTGGATGCTAAAACTAGGGTGGTAGGAGAACTAAACCTAGGAATTTTGGATAAGTCTACTTTTTGGGTAATGCCACCTCCGAACTTTCTCCCTTGGTCACATAATTTATTAGACATAGAAAAATTGGACCCAACTCAAAGTTGAAATTTTTTGACCTAAAGTGAAAATAGGTTGACTCATGACCCAACCTTTTTTATGGATTGGTTTGGGTCAACCCGTTTCACTTGTGGCTCAACACATTTTTAAAACAAATCTTTTATTTTTTATTTTTAATATCACCTGACCTCAAACATCTAGTGTTTAAAACCATTGGCCCTTGAATACACATGCATGGTAGATCAAAAAGGGGGTGCTTATTAGCTGATAATGTTTAATACTACTGCAAGTGTGCGTGCATATAATATATGTTATATGTAGACTATAAATAGTGATATAGGGCAAGATACATATATGAAATAAGAGGATTAGTGATGCTATCTTGATTGATGAATTTGGTACATATGAAAAAAGGAAAATTATTAAATACTTTGGAAATACCATAA
The DNA here is from genome assembly GCA_032727855.1 of Quercus ilex subsp. ballota. Classification (NCBI taxonomy): domain Eukaryota; kingdom Viridiplantae; phylum Streptophyta; class Magnoliopsida; order Fagales; family Fagaceae; genus Quercus; species Quercus ilex. Next base: position 3,895,147 of record CM064917.1, on the reverse strand, counting down.
ATGCGTACTCACTTGCGTACTCACTTCTCTCACATTAATTGTGGGTCACATTAATAAATTTAATTAGTAGGACCTACAATTATGTAAAAGGGGAGTACGTATTTATGGTACTCAGGAAATACTTAATAATTACCCATGAAAGAAGTAGAAAGGTAATGAATTTTTTTCCAATTTTGTAATATCTAACTCATAACATGTGGGATCTTCCAAATGAGACATCATTTATTAGTAATGAGACACGTATCATGAAATAAGAGGATTAGTGATGCTATCTTAATTGATAAATTTGGTGCATATTAAAGAAGCAGAAAGGTAATGAAAAATTTCTCCAATTTTGTAATATTTAACTCATAACATGTGCAATCTTCCAAATGAGACATCATTTATTAGTAATGAGAGATGCATCATCATCATCATGATATCATTATTGAATGGTGAACTTTGAATTGTTTAAATTCAAGAATCATTTTATTTAAAAAAAAAATTTAAGTATTTTATTATTTTTGTTTATTTATTTATTTTTTCTATGAAAAAAATAAGGGTCAACCCAACCCACATACAACCCATTAAGGATAACTTGTTTTGACCTGAATCTAATTTACTTGACTCATTTGCCTTGACTATAATTTATTAGGGTGGACAATAAGGGGATTTTATTTAATGAAAGAGTACTATTGTTTTTGGACCAACAAATGAGAATAAGCTAGGGTGCCGAAATAATCTCTTTCTAAACCTTGGGCCACAGAGAGTGGAAGACTAGAGATGGGTACCGATCCAGTCAAATTAAAAAACAGACCAATGGGTCACAAGATGGGCAGGAACATCAAATTCTTTAATAAAAGGAAAGAGAGAAGTTATCAAAAGTATCAAAAAAGTTTAAGGTGAGTTCAATATTAGCAATTTAAGCTTTATTAAGATTTGGTAATTCTTGAATAAGTTTGAATTGTTTATGAGCTATTTGGTTAATTTTTTTTCTTTCAAATCTCTATACGCAAAAATAAGAATTACGATTAAATTTTTTTTACCTATTCATTTATATTCATACAAATGTTTAGTTATTAAGTTACATGTAAACCACTACGCACCCTTAGTATGATAATCACTTTACAAGAACAAAGTTCCTGTGGAGTGGAGAGGCAAAGACCGAGGCTCATGTTTTATATGTAATTTATCACATATTATGTAATAAATCACATATGTGATTTTTTTCCTGTAAAATAATCATATATGTGATTTGTTTCTAACTAAAGGAATAATATAAAAGCATTAGGTTTAGTCACATATGTAATAAATCACATATGTGATTTTTTTTCCTTAAAATAATCATATATGTGATTTATTTTTAACTAAAGGAATAAAATAAAAAAAAGCAAGTTTATCCATATTATTATCATGCTGACAAATTTAAATAAACATTTCTTTTATATATATATATATATATATATATACTAGTCTCATTACACGCGTGTGAGTTTTTTTTTTTTTTTTTTTTTTTTTTTGGTTTAGTGTCATAATTTTCCATGTATAACCAAATTTTCTATAATACTTTTCATATAGTTCACACATCACAGAATGTCATAGAGTTACCAATTCACAATATGTGTAGTTGATAAAGTACGATACATAATATAATTCAAATGTGAACGTAGTATATAAATTTTTTTTATAGGCTTACCAAATTTGAGAAAAACATTTGACCATTGAGAAGAATTCAGTATATTAAATAGAGAGTGCAGAACAAGATAGTGTCAATTAGAAATAGGATGAAAGAATAAAGAAGAAATTGAAGAAATATTGTGAGTTTTCAGTTAGAGGGATTTAATGTTATTAGAATTTTTCCTTATGCATTCCACTATGTTGAGAAAGGGAAGAGAGGAACAAATGAAATAGGAAGTTTTTTTAGGAAGTTGCAATTGGTTTCTCCATGGGTTATTTTTTTTATTTTTTATTTTTTGAAGTGACGCGGGTAGTTTTCTTTTTATAGAATGTGAGATAGTTGTTATTTTTTATAGGAGCATGGGGTCTTTTTTATAGGATAGGGGTAGGGTTTTTTTTTTTTTTTTTTTTTTTTTTGATGAGTGTGGGGTAGTTTTTTATTTTTTATTTTTATTTTTTAGGGAACATGGGGTAGCTTTTTTTTAGGAATTTGGGGTAGTTATCTAGTGGGGAGTTTTTGCTCTAAATTTTTTTATTTTTAATTTTGGGTTTGACTTACATTCAGTACTTTTTTAACTGGACATGTTATTTTGTTTTAAATATACAATGACAAGTGATAGTGGGTTTTAATCTCCATATTTTATTTAGTTAGTGGATGATAATGAGACTTCTTTTTAAAAAGTACTGGAGGTAAATCAAACTCTTTAATTTTGTTCATTTACCGTTTTAATCTCATTGCTTATGTTTTAAGAATAATGATAAATTAATTAAATTAAGAATATTTTTGAAAGTCAAAAAGGTAATACCTAACTTTCTTAATATATAGAGATATGCACACGTCACTAATAAAAAGAGAAAGCTTTTTTTAATTATTTAAATGTTAAATAAAATTTCGGATGAAAAGTATGTATAGAATACATTCAACAAACATATCAATGATGTTTTAGCAAAAATGCTTTCATCCTACGATCACATTTAATAGGCATATTAGGTCATTAGTTACCAGAAAAACGATATGAAATTGAAATCATTAGCTAATTTGTAATAAAATATGCTGATCATACCACTCCAAGCTTGGCCTTAATGTGTTTGATACAATCCATAGAGAATATCATGTTTGAAACCATGATTGGCTGATATTCGACTCCTTCAGCCCCAGACCTTATCGGTGTTCGATCATCTTCGACCAATGTACTCTTTAACATGCTCCAACCAAAATCAGATACAGAGTTAAAGATGAAGGAACAAAGTCGAGACACTCTTCCACGAACACTTTCTCTGCCACTTTTTGGCTCTGAGTGTTGGTGAGAAGGAAATGTTAGGGGAAGAGAAGGATTGTCAGCCCTTTGAAGACAAGAAAGAAGTGCTCCCATGAGAGAGTAGCCATCACCAAGCGCATGGTGAAGCTTGAATATGATAGTACCAGCTGCATTGCTTGTTGGATATTTAACCATGTGAATTTCCCATAGTGGTTTGTTTTGTGAAAAATGCTCCATTGCAATGTTTGATATATAATCTTCAAGATATTCATCATATGATGTGGGTAACAGGCCAGTAGGGAAAATGGGAAAATTAACGTGCTCTTCAAGCTTCACCTCAACCCTTTTCCATTGTTTCTCACCTTTTCTATCCTTAACCTGTTCACAAATTCTCACTACTTAGTGCCAGCTTCAAAGGGATTAATGTAAGAACCTTAAAAAGCAGCATCTGAATACCCATTTAACCTTCCATGCATTTATGTTTCTGTATTTCATAAAAGAGGAAAAAGAAGACAGAATCATATTTTTCCAAGAAAAACAATATTGAGGAAAGTAGATAACATCACCATGATGGAGGAGAAGCGTGTATTGATGGGCAGGAACACATCATTGAGTAATGATATGGCACGCGCTTCGTTGATTTCAATTGGTACCTCACTTTGCATGACACCAATAATAGATACTGACAGAACAGAGCTGTTGAAGTATTGTGCATTAGGACTCGCAGGCTCTAATCCTTCCTTTAGCTCCATTTTAAATTGACAACAGTGTAGTCGCAGATTTGTGGCGTTAAAAGATTAGCTAGAATGTTATATTTATATTAGAAATTAGAGCACTGACGATAAGTTCCTACAGAAAATAATTTGAAAAAGTGTTTGGCTAAATTACAATTTAATTCTTATATTTCAGTAGTGATTTGAAATTGGGAAAATTCTTATTTTACATTGTATAAACTTATAAGATAGACCTACCACTTTTTCTACACTACTCACAATTTGCCACATGAACATCTATAATTAATAAAAGTTGTGATTTTTTATGTGATCCTAAATGTTTTAAGAAATATAACAAAGAGCAGAAGAAATTTATATTAAAGTTACATCCAACCACCGGATAGGGTTATTGGTGATAATATTAATGAAGTGGATCTCCCCTTCATATTATTAGATCCTCCTCCCTTCTTGTCAAAGAAGCTGATAGATAGAAATTGTACAGTACTTTTGAGGGACCACATCAGTAATGTTCAGCCGTGCTCCATTCCAATAATGTTATGCCATGTGCCAAAATTAATTTACTAAGCATCCTAGTCACCTAAGAAAAAGAATAATGCTTGTGTTCACGTGGGCGAGTTGTGGTACAAATTGTGTCACTTTATGTGGCACTAGCACAGCTCTAAGAAAAATAGAAACAAGTACTTGCTCGCAGTTCGCCTACAGCAAACCATTGCAGTTCTGAATTCTGATTGAAAAAACGTTGTCTTCACCGGTGATATTCCTTAATCGTTTTTTGATCAAGGCCTTCTGTTAACAGTAGCAGAGTCATCAAGAATGAACAGCCCTGATTAATTTTTTCAGTAGGAATATCGCAGTCATCCAAGAGGGAAAAGTAGTACACGACAATGCTCAAAAGATTCACGAGAGATAGCACTGGATCCAATTCAGATTTCTCATATCTGGACATGACCGAGAAGGACCTGTTCAGAAGGTTGGATTTTTAGCAATTGGGATTTTTGGATTGGGTAGCATGGGTAAAACCACACTTAACAGCCAAAGAGCCCAGAGGCGTTTCTGATACTGGTATGGATTTTCAGTAGGAAGATAAAGATCTACTATGTAAGATTATGAGTTGCATCATTGATGAGTTTGGTCACATAGATGTGTTGCCCAATAATTTTGACATCTTAAAGTTTCTACAAAATCTTAAAAGTTTTATTTTAATCTTTACAGAGTACTTCATATTATTAGATCTGCCACAGTCACTGAGGTTCGAATAAAATTTCAGGCTTCAATGGACATCACCGGTGATGGAGTTATTGTGAGGTTTTTTTTTTTTTTTCAGATGACTAGGATGCTTTGTTAATTACTTTTGGCACATGGCAGAATATTAATTAGAATGGAGGACCACTGGATATTGATGACGTGGTCCTTCAAGAGGACTGAATAACACCCAAATTTCAACTTTTATTTTTTATTTTTGCTGAATACACTGAAATTTCAATTTGGACAATAATAATGAAGATAAATGAGAAAAGAGAGAAATAGCTTTACAATTATAGAGGTGGTCTTATATAATGATTTAAGGAAAAGTGCTAATCAAATTTGTGTTTATAATCCAAAAGAACTAGTCAAATAGCAATTATGGTTCCTTGTAATCATTTATAAATCCAAGATCCCCCTAATAAATATTACCCATATAGAACTCAGTATATACCCACACAATAAACTCAAATTCAAATAATCCAATCCGAGTAATTCTACGATACCCCCCCAAAAAAATGGGGAGCACGGTACCCACTAGTAGGTAACCTGCTACATTAGGTTACTTTTTTCTCACATTGTGCAGTTCCAACATCACATGTGACAGTTCTTTTCTCACGTTTGGTGGTTCCCTTACTTTCTTTCTCACATCTGACGGTTCCATCCTCACATTGTGCAGTTCCAACATCACATGTGACAGTTCTTTTCTCACATTTGGTGGTTCCCTTATTTTTTTTCTCATATTTGACGGTTCCATCCTCACATTGTGCAGTTCCAACATCACATGTGACAGTTCTTTTCTCACATTTGGTAGTTCTCTTACTTTTTTTCTCATATCTGACGGTTCCATCCTCACATTGTGTAGTTCCAACATCACATATGACATTTCTTTTGTCACATTAAGTGATTCTCTTACTTTTTTCTCACATTTGACGGTTTCATCCTCACATTGTGCAGTTCCAACATCACATGTGACAGTTCTTTTCTCACATTTGGCGGTTCTCTTACTTTTTTCTCACATTCGACGGTTCCATCCTCACATTGTGCAGTTCCAACATCACATGTGACAGTTCTTTTCTCACATTTGGTGGTTCCCTTACTCTTTTTTTTCCTCACATTTGACGGTTTCATCCTCACACTGTGCAGTTCTAACATCACATATGACAGTTTTTTTGTCACATTGGGTGGTTTCCTTATCTTTTTCTCACACTTGATGGTTCCATCCTCACATTGTGCAGTTCCAACTTCACATATGACAGTTCTTTTATCACATTGGGTGATTTCCTTACTTTTTTCTTACACTTGACGGTTCCATCCTCACATTGTGCAGTTCCAACATCACATATGTTAGTTCTTTTATCATATTTGGTGGTTCCCTTATTTTTTTTCTCACATTTGACGGTTTCATCCTCACATTGTACAGTTCCAACACCACATGTAACAGTTCTTTTCTCACGTTGGGTGGTTCCCCTTTTTTTTTCTCACATTTGACGGTTTCATCCTTACATTATGCAGTTCAAATATCACATTTGACAGTTATTTTGTCACATATAATAGTTCCTTTATTTTCTTTCTCAAATTTGATGGTTTTATTGTTATATTAAGCAGAACCAACATCATATCTGTTCTATTTTTGTTACATGTGATAGTTCTTTTGTCACATGTGACAGTTTTTTTCCTCACATTTGGTGGTTCCCTTACTTTTTTCTCACATTTGGTGGTTCTCTTACTTTTTTCTCACATTTGACGGTTCCATTCTCACATTATGCAGTTCCAATATCACATCTGACAGTTTTTTTCTCACATTTGGTGGTTCCCTTACTTCTTTTTTTGTCACATTTGATGGTTCTATCCTCACATTGTGCAGTTCCAACATCACATGTGACAGTTTTTTTCTCACATTTGGTGGTTCCCTTACTTTTTTCTCATATTTGATGGTTCCATTGTCACATTAAGTAGTACCAATATCGCATTTGACTCTATTTTTGTCACATTTAATGGTACCATATTTTTTTATTCTCAAATTTGACCGTTCCATTATTACATTGGGCAATACCCATATTACTTCTGACTGTACTTTTGTCATATTCGGTGGTACCCTATTTTTTTCCTTACAATTGACAGTTCAATCGTCACAGTAAGTACTACCAATATCACATATGACCATAATTTTACATTTAGGCTTATTACTGAGGTTACTTTTTTACTTACTAGTAACCGCTCATGACAATAGTAATTTTTTTTAAGTTATTAAAAAATTTAGATCTAAAATCAAAAACCAAAAAAAAATTAATTAATTAATTAATTAAAAAAAAAAAGCATCCCATGAATTTAGCCCAACCACAATAATTACTCTTGTTCACCAAAAAAAAAAAAAAAAATCAGCTGGAATTATCTTGGTTTCTTCCACAAATATTTGAATATACTAATTAACTTCCTACGTATCTCCCTTGGTAGCTTCCATCACATTCAGGGGCATACCTTCCTATAAAATAACATAGTTGAGGTCATTTTCTTGATGTTTATATTTTTATTAGGTATATATGATGGTGAACCAAGAATTAGACTATCTCCAATTCATCCATAGTGTCGTTTAAGACTAGAAAGGTCATCCAAGTGTAAAAAAGTCGTCTAGCATGGAGTCACCTGGACGACCGCCAAACACTTAGAAATTTTCGAAGTAAATCTATATCCAAAAGCTTATGATTCAAACCACGTTCTACTATTCTGAAGTAGGGGCAAAATTCTTATTCATCGCTCTAACTTCCCACTAAGTTCTTAACTTCTGATGGCAGTTGTAAAAATTAAGTCTGAACCTTCTAACTTCCATCCACGTTGAGGAAGTTATTAAACAAGTAACCACTCCAAAGCTCACTCTAAAAGGACTCAACCATATGAAATCAAAGTAAGTTTTTCACCACTTATAAAGTTGAAAATCCAATCCATACAATTTAAGATATCACATCTTAAATGACTTTATTTTTGCCAAGATTACTATAACTCAACTAGCACTTCCTAGTGTTTTGCATGAAGATGTAAATGGTTCAAATCTTTCCACCATAACTATCGAATTAAAAAAACAGTCTTTGTTTTTATATAAAAACAAATTTTATTTATTTGAGAATTATTTATAAACAAAACTAAGTACAAATCAAAGCTACAATACAATGTCTAACTATTTTAGAAAAATAAATAGTTTGTTTGTTTTTTTAAGAAAATTATTTTCCTCTGTTATTCACTTTTCTTTTCCTTTCTTCACATATTTTCTCTCTTTACAACTTTTTTTTTCCTCTTTTTCTTCTATATCATTATATATTAGTGGTAATTTTATCTAGCAATGTGTGCTTGGACATGACTTAAAGCATAGTTATGCCTAAAAAAAATAAAATAATTTTTTTTTTTACATAAGCATATAAGATAAAATATTATTCATAAAAAATGTTAAAAAACAAAAAAAACAAAAAAAAAAAAAAACTTTGTTCCCAAACATACATAATAGTGATATTTTATATTTTTGACTATATAAGTTTTGTTTGAGTTCCTTTGTGGCTACTTAATTTGCTTTGGTAGAGATATGATGATAAGCAATTACTTTAAAATGCATATATTATAAAATATTGTTTTTTCTTTTAGCATCCACTCAGCAAAAATTCTTTAAAATTAATTTTGTTGTGAAGAAATTATTGGTTAATTTTTTCTTTTAATCCATCTTAATTTTAAATGATATATAGAAAATTAATTTTAAATTAAAGGAGGATGTAATATAGTCGTAATATTTTTTGTAATAATTTTTTTTCTAATTATGATTTATGTGTCTTGCACATACTTTAAAACTAATAATAATAAAAAGTTGAGAATTCATCCTAAAAAAGGTTGAGGAAGTAATGTGGTTTTTTTTTCTTTTTCTTTTTTGATACCAAGAAAAATAGTTCATAGCATTAAGATAGGTTGTTATGCCAGGTCTTTATTTTATAGAAAAGTGCCACAACCACAACTTGGTAATTGGTATCTAAAATGTCTTTTACCATTCAATGGATATTGGGGGGACATCTCTTTAATGAGTAGGGACCCATGTATTAAATTTTTAATTAAAGTAGGATGGTACACATGGCCTAGGACTCACCACTTCCAACCTCCCGAAATGGATATTAGTTTAACAATATTACATATACTTTGATGTTATAATTTTTTTCACAATATATTATGTAACAAGTTGTGATTAATGCATCATCATATTTATATGGATTATGATTGACATGATTTATAAGTTCCACAAAGTTCAACTAGTAAAATCTCTCATTGCCATAAGTTGAATTTCATCATATCTATTAAAAAAACTAGTTGACATAATTTTTATTAGACAAAATTTAGTTACAAAATTGATTGCAGTTTAAGACTACAACCTTATTCAATATCTTTTTATTGAATGTGAAATTTCGACAAATCCGCCATTAGATTACATCTTCTTCTTATATCCTCCATGCTTGCAAAATTTCTAGAAAATTAAAGATCAATAGTTATGTTATCAATAAATTGTTTAAATTGCTAGTTTTTGTAATTTAAAATTATGCATAAAATATAAGCTTATAGATCGCATAGTAAATAACATCTGATTGACACAAAATTTGATGTATGTAATAAAAGCGTAAAGAACATGCAATACATGACTGAATTTTAAGAAATGAACTTAAGAAACAGCACTTAAGTACTGTGCATAAGTTTTGTCCATATATATATATATATATATATAACCAAAACGTATTGCTCAAATATTTTATTTTTGTGATTATGTAAAACATGAACAACAAATAGTTTAATTTTCTAGGTTATGGTTTTTGAGTTTATATGTGCCTTGAATATGCTTTAAAGTTAATTATAAACAAAAAGGATAAGAGTTAAAAATAATACTAATAAATAAATAAAAGTTGAGCAAGTAACGTGGTTGTACTATGGCACAATCACAACTTGTTCAGTTAACGGGTGTTCTTAGGCATTTATTAATTAATTATTTTAAGACAGTTTTAATATTATTTTTATGATAATAAATAGAAGTTGTCAAAAATCAGTTGCTTTTAAGTTTTATTATTTTTCCATAAAGACTTTCTTAAAATGATTTATTAACAAATGCTTTGTGGTTAACAAAATCCTAATATGAATATCAATAAATGAAGGTTGACAATACACTTGTTGTTATAAAATAAAATAACCGATGAAAAATAAAGTGAAATAGTATTAATTTCTCTAGGATCATTTATTAGTTGAATACTGAAACAAAACTCCCTATTTATATTGAAACATCACCGGCTTAGCTAAAAGGATTTGACAAAGCAATCAATTTCTAATGGTTACTAACGGCAATAAAAGGCTGCATAACTTTACTGTAAATACATGCTACTGGGGAAAAAGGATGGCTGTTAGTTGAATTATGAAGGGTTGGGATTGGCTTATCAAAAAAACCAAGGGTTGGGATTGTGTCCAGTGCACTAAGGCACTGGACACCAGCCATGTCCCTAAATGAATGGAAACAACATTTATTCCTAGAATATCAAACCCACCAACTGGACACCAGCCATGTCCCTAAATGAATGGAAATAACATTTATTCCTAGAATATCGGCTGGTGTCCCTAAATGAATGGAAATAACATTTATTCCTAGAATATCAAACCCACCAACTGGACACCAGCCATGTCCCTAAATGAATGGAAACAACATTTATTCCTAGAATATCAAACCCACCAACTCATGCAGCGCAGCACATCACTAGTTTACTGTTGTTGGGTTGGTTAGGGAGACAATTGATGTCCCATTCCCCCCAATATATAAATCAACCAAGCTATTTATAAATAGCTCAAGTTCAACTTGAGAAAAAGCTTATGTATGTTCGTTTTAAATAAGCCAAGTTCAAATATGATAGTGTATTTGTGAGTAAGCTCATAAACATGAGATTTGATTTAATTATATATAATACTAGATTTTTCATTGCATACTTGTCTCAATATATGCTAATATAGACTTGAGATTAAATTGTATGCATGTATAAGTTTTTAATAGGTTCATATGACATCAAATTATTATTTTGTAATTATTGATAATATAAATAGTCTTTTCACAGGAAAATTTCATAGATTTGTGAGGTGGTAAACAACTTTAGTCGTGGTTTTACTATTTGTACAAAAGGAATAAATTAATCAAGTAGTTTATTCGGCAAGAAAATAAATCAAGTTTAAACACGCAATCTTGTTTGGTATTGAATTCGAGCTTGGCTCGTGTTTAAAATAAAATTAAATGAACAAGCTTATACTTTTAATACTAAGCTCGGCTCGACTTTTTTACAGCCCGATCAATTTATTTTTCACATTTTGTTTTATTTTGTTCTTTCTTTTGAAACAAAAGAGGATGTACACTATTAAGTGCCTATTCAATATACTAAAAAAAAAAATTTAATATAGGGCAAAATTTGGCTACAAACTTAATTATAGCCTAATTTCACTATAAAAATTAGAATGGCTACGTATTTTTAAAATCTAATTGTTGAATTATATGTTTTTCATGTTTTTAACACATATATCAAATTTTATGTCAATTGAATATAATTTGCTCTTCGATCTATAAACTTATTTTTTATGCATAATTTTAGACTACAAAAAAATTGAAATTTAAACATTTGATTGATAACATAGCTATTGATCTTTGATTTTCTAAAATTTTTGCAAGTATGAAGGATATAAAAAGAAAATGTAATCCAATTGTGAATTTGTCAAAATTCACAGCCAATAAAAATATATTGAATGAAGTTATAACCTTAGGTTACAATCAAGTTTGTTGTCAAACTTTGTCATTCAAGATATACCTATAAGAAGTTTTTGGAGGAGTTTCCTCGACCTTGGATTTGCTTTTGTTTGTATATAAATTTATTAGTCACATGACATAAAAAAAAATTATAATATCTATATTCTCAAATGACAAATTTATATATTTTTACTAATTTTTTTTAACTTCTCAATTGTTGGGGAGGGGAGAATTTGGGTTCTAAACATTTTTGTTATAAATGCTAGGAAGTGCCAGTGAAGTTACAAAACTCTTGGCCTAATAACAAATTATTAAAAATTAGATTTAAAACTTAAAAGAGATCTGAAAAATACAATGCTGCCCCTAACCTCCCTCCCTTCGCCTTTAACTAATACTTTCACAAGACACTGGGATACATATTTATACTTTCTTATGAAATTTTTTACAACAAACTTACGTATAGAATCCAAAACCAAATTCAACTTTATTTGCTCCAATAATTATATAATTTGACACTTCAAATTATATATTTTCATGTGGGAATGTCATGTGCCGCTTGAAGTGTCTTCTCAAAGGCATTGATCACACACGACTTGAACTTGTGGGGATCTAAGAACCTTTTCTCTGAGCCAACGACAACCCTCAGATTTCCCATGTAGCTTACCATTGTAATTGTAAGACTCTGCAAAACGATCAAAATTAGCATATGCTATAGTGGCTAGAAAATATATGAAATTAACTAAAACTATGAACGGTGGAAGCCATTATTTTGACACTACCGCATTGTATATCTTCAATTTCTTGACTATACAGTTAGCATCTTTTTCCCCTATATTAGATGTGATGTCACGGAAGACTAAAAAAAGCACACACGATATTCTCTTAATAGAATAGAAACTAAACTATTAGTTTCTAGTAGTAAACCTCGAATCTACGAAGGGTTTCCCTGAATCCACGATGAGGATAAAACTGGAATCCACCAGAAGAAAATTTGACAAAACGTATGTGTTTATTGATAATAGTCTGATTTGCCTTTGACAGCTACAAAACATATAAATACTGAGAAAAATGTCTAAAACCCTAATTTGCACTAATTACACGATTATGTGACAAAATACCGAAATTTACCAAAAATAGCAAAATTGAGTTAAATGCAGAATCATAAACTACTGACTTTAAGAGTTGTCCTAAAACATACGGGACCTTATTCTAACTTTTAAACTAAAAGTTATTAAAGAAAAACAAATATTACTATAAATAGCAAAAACACTGTTTTCGGGGCCTCAATGAAGGAATTCGCCTAAATTTTGGCGACGTTCATGGCATTTGAATCTAGATCAGAACATCGTTTTCCTTCAACCTATCAATTTCATACAATTTCAACACTATTACCTTGATGGCCTCTACTGGCACCCCCCCTTTGATCTTGCGTTGTGACATCCTACGCCCTTGCTATTCCAAGAAGGCATGTGCTGTCTATTCTACATCAAGATGAATCTCTAATCCTTACCAATCCTATATTCATGGTAAGTCACAATTAGGAAACCTGATCAAGTTGTACATAAGTATCAACAAAGCTATAAGCATTTTTTTTTTCTTTAACTTTTTAAGCTTTTCTATTTATGTACTTCTTTTTAAAGTCTTCGGTCTTCCTCTCTCTTTTTGTTTGTTTGTTTTTGTTTTGTTTTGGTTTTTGTTTTGTTGTGTGTGTGTCTATGTGTGTGTGTGTGTATATTGTTTTGCCTTTTCCTTTAGGGGAGGAGATTGGGTTGGGTTAAATAAAATAGTTTTAAGTACTTCGTTCAAAATTAACTGTTAAGTTTTTAGATCCCTATAAACTAGATTGTTTAACCTAATTAATTAACCAAGTGAATACTTAGATTTATTATTCAGATTTAGGTTAAAACAATAAAATCATATCATGTAAAGCAGTGGAAAGTAAAAAAACACAATGATATGATCACCCAGAAAGACCAAACCAGTGAAAAACCTGGGGAGGATTTAACCTAGCTATCCTCAAGGTAAAAAGCAAATTTACTAGAAAGAATTGAAGTTTACAATAAGACTTAGACCACTAACATCCTATTGCTACTAAACGTAGAATTTACTACCACGACCCCATGATAGTTTTGAGTTCACAGACTACTTCTTTCCTTAGCCTTTACAACACAAGCACCCACACTTGTGACTTTGAGACTCCACTCAAAGGTTTATCAACACAAACACTCCTGTTTGTAACTCCAAGACTACCCTTGAAGGTTTAGATCATTAGCACGTTTGATGACTAGAGAAGGCAGCAACTTCTATAACACCGGATCTTGAGAATCTTTAAGGAATAACACTGGTAGAAGATATGAGAAAGCATTTTGGGTACAAAACCCTAGATACAAAAGAGGCACACTCTTCTTTCTCTAAAAACCCTTATAAAAACGTGGTTAGGGTTTGTTTTATATACTAGAAGAAGTAGATCTAAAACCCTAATCCTTTTTGGGCTTGAATTTCTATTTGTTCTTAATTAAAATTCTGCATATACTTGTTTCAATCGGTCAAGCCTGTCTTTCGATCGGTCGAACTACGCATATTTCAAATTCTTATTTCTGCAGCTTATATGTTCTTGAATCTTGACTTGTATCACCTTGAGTATTGTCTAATAATATTTATAGACTCTAGGATCTATATCTAGACAAGTTTGTATTCACGGTTTGCCAATTGTTCTAAACTTTTAGAACCTAACAATCTCCCCATTTGGCAATTCATGACAAAGCTTACATACAATATGAAATGCTTAAATATAAGAACAACCCAATACAATAAAATGCCCAATTACATCACAAATCCTAATCTAAGACTCCTAACCTAGATGTTGCAATAAGAGGTAGAATGTCTTGATCAAAATGTACCTGTCTTCCTGAAAACACTCCAAAGAACACATCAACGCATGTGTGGAAAGAAAGACATATAAATAATATGAAACACAATATAAAAACAAAAGCAAACTAACTCTCACCCTAAGTTAGATACATCAAAAACTTTTATTGTCTCCCCCTTTCAAAAACAATTCCATCTTCCCCTAAACAAAACATTTTAAAAACCTTTTCCAAATTCATCTATTTCTCCCCCTTTTTGTCACGTATTGACAAAGACAACCTAATCAAAAAGTAAACAGAAAACATATGCAACAAAGGATAAGAGGAAATAGAGAATCAAGAAAACAACTCCCCCTATGATCAACATAGGTTCTAAAAAACATCTTTCTCCCCCTATAAAAATAGGAAAAACAAAACATGTTTTAGGAAAAATAGTTTTGGAAAAAACTTAGGAGGTGGGGAAAACTAAAGACACACATAAGTTGAGGATACACTTGAAGAAAAAAAAATGTTCTTTCTTTCAAAATATGCAAACTTAACACTACGTGACCCATAAACAGTTGCATGAATAGAGAAAATATTTGCACATTATTATCCATCATATCTCTTTTTTCTTTTTCTTTTTAATATTCTCAATTTTTAGTAGTTCACACATCAAAAATAGCATATACAAAACTGTACAAAACTAAAAAATTAATCAATCAATTTTTAAATCAAGTTGAATATCCAATTGAGCAAAGTGTATGCGTGTTGTGTGAAAACAATGAGAGATATGATTGCAAAAATGCAAGATGGATACATAAAAAAATGCTATGCATGTGAATCCTATCATAAATGATGCATGAAAAAAATTTTGGTCAAAAATCTAAAAATTAAAAATTTTTTAGTTTTAATCGATCGAGCATTGATCAAACATCAATTGAAGCAGCCTGAGAGAAAACTTCAAAAACATGGAAAATTTCGATTAATCGAAAAACAAATTCGATCGATCAAAAATTTTAAAAATCAGATTCGACTGATCTAAAAACACATTCGATCAATCGAGACATTGAAAAACATAATTTTTTTGAAAAACTAGAAATTTTTCTGCATAATCATTTTTTATGACATGAAATGCATGTAAATGATTCCAAAAGTTTTTCAAAACACATAATCTTCAACTTAAGTTTTCAAAAACAAAGTTTTAGATTTTTCTTCTCAAAATTTAAACCAACCCTCAAAAAATTTTGCATCAAACATCACAAAGTGTATAATCTTGGATGGCCACACTAGTTTACACAAAATCTCATGTACAAAGCTTAGCAAAGAATTACTTGTGATGTGTGTGCAACTAGTAAGAGCATGAGATACATATAAGGTGATATGTAGATAGTAATTAACCAAAATTTCTACATTATTCATCACATAAATTTGAAAGTGACTATCACCTAAAGAGTTACATCATATAACTCTCACATCTCCTAGAAAACAAGCTAGCAATCATGTTTTTTTTTTTTTTTTTTTTTGCCTTATCATATTTTTATGCATATTTTTCTTTTTCTACTTTTTCTTTTCTTTTAAAGGCAACACCTTATGATTTTTTATGTGCAAGTGCTACACTTTCTCGCGCACAAAATTTTAAAATATGCATTAAGGTGTTCATAATTGGCATGTAAACAGTGGTAAGATAGTTATTTATGCCTTTCTCTTAGGATTTTTTAGTCCTTACAATCAAAAGAATGTGACTTCAAAATCAAGATCATTTGAACAACCACTATAAACACTCATACAAATAGGCACTACATAGCACAAACTAGCAAAGTGCATAAAAATAAGCTCATCCAAACTAAGCAAGGTATATAGTCATGAAGTGCAAATTTCATAGGCCAACCTCAACTACACATTTATGATGTGTAACACACAAGAAATAAAAAATAAAAAATTCTTTTTGGATTTCCAAAAAATATTATGACCAAAACTAAAAGTACACATTATGCTAAATGATCAATGCAAAAGCAATGCATGATTGTACTTAACTAAACTATAGAGGGTACACAAATAAGAAATATCAATTTCTTAATTAACTCTTGTAGTGGGCCTTTTTGTTAGATTAGGCTGGGCTGTCTCCTACAGTACTAGACCCAAGTGTTATGAGTAAGGAAGTTGAGACCGGTCCAACTGCAACTCAATTTGGTCTGGCTGGTGCGCAAATTATGCCTTATTTGCTAGGAGCATGCTTGCGGCAAGCAAAGTTATTCCAGATGAGTCTTGGCAGGCAGATATGACAATAACAAAACAACAAAGAGAGTACTTTGACTTCTTAATCAAAGTGAATAGATAATCTCTAATTAAGAAAGATAATCATAGTTTAACAACAATTACTTTTATAAAGAAAGCAAGAGGAATAAATGAGTAGTATATGGGTTAGTCAAAAGAAAGAAAGAAATCAGATCAAATCTGATCCGTAGGACCAAAGCCGGAGAGGGAAGAACGTCCCTTCTCAACATGAATAATCTTCCAGGGAAATCTTGCCGTGGAAATTAATCACTTTGAGGGCAACGGACCTGAATGGTTGATGCCCAAAGGAACCCTTTTGCTCTTGGTAGAGAGCATGTCTTTGAGAGGGAGAGAGGGAATCAACCTATTAGTGTATGCCTGCCGATCTAACTCTCTGTTTTTTCCTTTTTATTTAATTTTTCTCTTATCTTTCTTTTCTTTCCTCCACACTTGTTTTCTATTTCCTGGTTTTCCTTAGAGATGCTTGTTATCGTGATTCTGTCCTCCCTTTTTGTGGGCACGGCAAGGGTCTCCCTTTATAGCTTTATAGTGCCTGCCACAACCAAATTTTACTATTTTAGTCTTTAACCACCTTTGTTTGGTCTAGGTGTACCTGCTGACCACCGCTGGTCCGTCTGTGTGCCACTCCCCTATTACTAGACAAAGAAAATTATTTTATTTGTTAGTCTGCCGTGGCACCCTTTCTTGCTACAGAGTGGGTGTTCTCTCTCCCTATCCCTCATGGCATGCACCTAGTGGTTCCAACTCAGCCTTATTTCTTTTGGGTGGTATGTCATCCCAGCAAGATGTATCCCCCAAAAAAGCTTGAACAGAAACCCCAAAATAGGTCTTCCCCTCTCCCCACTGCCAAACCATGCCCTCTTACCTCTGACCCATGACCTTACCATGTCCCATATTGGCTGGGTACAAGCTGGTGATGTCTGGGCCTTGCGCGTGCCTCCCTTCTATATGTGTCCAAAATCTACCTGCTGCTCATGTGTCCGCCATGGTTTGGAGACTTGTCTGCCCAGTCTACCATCCGTCCTTGACCTTTTACGTAAGCAGCTTTCTAATTTCCTGCTCATCTTAAGGGCTTGCGCTTTATTTGAAATTGGGCTTTGCCTTTCTTTTAGCTTGCTCCTTGACTGCCATATCACTCTGTCATTCCTGCTGTGACATTTATTTGATCCAATCCTGCTGGACCTCTTTGGGCCTGTTGTTTATTCTTTTCCCAGTGGCTTAGCATGGCCATCAGTTCTTTATTGCGTTAACTTGCAAGCTCCTGTGTCCCATTTGTTTTCTCTTGGGCATCCTTGACTCATTTGCTTTTCTCGGGCTTCCTTGGCCCTTTTCCTAACTCTGTGTTCCCATGGGCTTTTACTAACTTCATTGGGCTTCCCCGGCGCAATTACCTTGTTCTCATCCTTCGGGTTCATGGGCTTGCCACCAACCCCTTACTTTCTTTACTTGCATTACTTCAAGCCTGCCGTGGCCCATTTTCACTTTTTTACATCATATACTGCCCATGGGTTTGCTATTTCTCTCTTTTCGGGCTCCTTTTGAGCCCGTTTGATTCTTCAAGGCCCATTTTTTTATTTTATGAACCTGTAACTCATTATTTCTGCTGCTTGGGTTTAATGGTTTTTTTCTATCTATTTCCCAACTCCTTCATGCTTGTGTTGTTGGGCTCCTTTCTCTTTTGATTTCCAAAATGACCATCAACAACTCTTGAGTACATGTACAAACTAGTACATACTAATAAAAATCATATTTATCTTAAAATAATCATGCACTTACTTGAGCAATACATACTATTCAAGCTTCTCCACAATATCAAGCATGTTCTAAATCAAGAGAGAGATATCATAATTCATGTAATTCTCAAGAAAAATAAAACTAGACATAAAATAAAATATTTTTTTCTTTTTGAAAATTTTCAATGTTTTTAGATTTTTGAATAATCAAAACAACCTAAGAAAATAAAACAATCAAAAACTAAAAGTAAACATGTCCACAAATAATTGAAAGAATTAAATCAGGGACAAGTCAGCAACACTCACCTTAGAGAATCTTTTCTCACCCATATAGCATGAATCTTTGACTTTGTAGATGAAAATTCATGTGAAGCAATGTGTATTTGAGGGATTACATCAATCTTCTAAGAAAGACTGAAATCCTGCAAATTCCTTTCACAAGCCTAAAAAAGATCAACTGAAACAATAGTGTCCTTTTTATTCAAAACATCACAATAAAAAACAGTAAGACACTTAAAATTATCCATGATAACAGGAATCAAGGATCAACTCTAGGTATAATAACCTAAATCAAGAGCTAACCCACTCTGATACCACTTGTTAAGTTTTTAGATCCCTATAAACTAGATTGTTTAACCTTATTAATTAACCAAGTGAATACTTAGGTTTATTATTCAGATCTATGTTAAAACAATAAAGTCATATCATGTAAAGTAGCGAAAAATAAAGAACAGAATGATATGATTATTAAGATTAGTGCCCTTAAATCCTATTGTATGATGCTATGTATGACATTATGTATGATTTAATGTTATGATTAATAAAGTTGTTTTATTATTATCTAAAATAATGGTAACATGAATATTTGGACATTATCATATAGTCCATGAAATGTATAGTATGTGATTTATGTGATTTAGTCACAGAAGATATAGATTACAAGTTCTTTATAAACTCAAAATTTTAGTTCGTACTCGGTGATGAAATTGGACATTTCATCTGCGAAAATTATAACATATCAACTAAGATGATTTGTCTTGATCATGGAAGTTGAGACTTCTAGTCGATGTGTTGATATGTTTTAAGAGTTAAAACATATTGAACTGGACCACTGTGAAATTTATTATTCTCCTAATAACTGTCAAATGAATAATAAATCTCACGAATTCTATTTACATGAACTCTTAATCCTGAGAGAATAATGGACTTGATCATGAGGTGTAGGTTGCTTTGATATATCTGTAGTGAAATCTAAAGTCACGTTCAAAACCTCAGTATGTTCGGCAGCCACATTTAGTGTTGATGAAACATATATTCTCAATATAGAATTCATAATTTCTTAACAGAAATATAAAATTGTAAGGTTGAATTTATTTAACCATTTTGTTGGTTTTATTCCGTGCCAAATTTACTTGTAATTTAGCATTTAGAAACCCTATATTTAGGTGGGAATCATGTAAAGGTAATGTGTGAGAGAGTGTGAAGAAAAGCTCAAAAGTGTGCACTCAAGAAGAGCCTCGCGACTGGATCTCGCGACTGCCAAGTCGCTAGAATGGCACACATGTGAAGCATGCAGGGGGGGTTGAAGGGTCACACCAGCTATTGCACTATTGGACATAACCTCCAGCTGGCCAGGCAGTTAGCTCTCGACTCAAACTTGTGACTCATTCTAGTCGCGAGCTCGAGTTGCCAGAACACCCTGTTTGGTTGTAACTGACTCTTCGCATTCCTTATACACCCTACTATAAATACCCTTATACCCACGAAATGTAAAGAGTGTCTAGAGAGAATTTTGAGAGAGAAACCCAAGAGAAAAAAAGATTGACTTATCCATAATTTTCATCCTTTGATTCTCTAAATTCCTCTACTCTCATCCTTTCCATTGATATATCCTTGAGAGGTACATTAGCTAAATCCTTAACTCACCATACCCATATCTGTAAGAAGGTATTTTGGTGCTTTGGAAGCAATTCAGAATGGACCAATTCATTTTGGTTGATGCAATGGGCGATTACGGGATCCGATAAGCTAGAGAAGACAAGGTTCGGCGTAACCCTGTTGGATCAAGAAGCTTTGAGGGCTTAGGTGCACTGGATAGATTAGGTTTGGAGAGTCTTCTGCTATTCATATATCCCAACTTTATTTTCTAGCGGATTATTGACCGCTTGGAGGGTGACGGAAAGGTTTTTTGCTAAGAACTTTGGTTTACTCTTCGATAACACATCACTATGTTGTCTTTGTGTTTGCATCTCTCTTCCCTCAATCTTTACCTTTTAATTACTGTTGTGGTTGTGATTAATTTCAATTTAGATTGTTTTACCAAGTCTGTTTTAACTTATTTTCATATTCCGCTCATATATTGTTTGATTATAAACTTGTGTTGGTAATTTGTAAATTGAGGGGTCTAAACGTTTATAGATGTTTTACACACTATTCGAACATTTAAAAATATTCCCTTGATCATGAGGTGTAGATTGCTTTGATATATCAGGAGTGAGATCTAAAGTCACGATCAAAACCTCAATATGTTGGGCAGCCACATTTAGTGTTGATAGAACATATATTCTCAAGATGGAATTCATAATCTTTTAACGAAGATATAAAATATTCCCTTGAGATAAGTTTAATGAATTTTGTTATTCAGAGTGTTAGGTCTAACCACTTTAGTAAGGAGTTACTAAAGTATATATTTATGAAATTGGATTTCATAAATATATGATGAATAACTTAAAGGATTAAACCAGGTACTCAAGGATTAAGACGTAGTAATCTTCAAAGTGGCAGTCTACATTCATGACTTTGTATTACTACGAATATTTTATAAATGAGTTGCATATATAATAAAGTCTTGAGATATAATTTATTAATAAGGTCTAGAGTGCAATTATATTTATATAGTGGTATTAAATATAATTAATGGTAACTTTGAATTTGTCAAGAGTTGACAGAAAAACCCAAGGCCCATTGGAGTTAGAGTCTTGTTTGTTCCCTTTTTGGTCCCACTCCAAGCCACACACTAAAACCTAATTGGAAAGACCCAAAAAACCAGCCCCATTAGATAATTAGTTAGATACAAAGGAAAAAACTTACAGAATTTTATGTAAGAGAGACACTGTATGTGTGAGTGTAAGTCACTCTCTTATTCTCTCTTGGAAACTAATTGAGAGACCACACCTCTTGGGCATAAAGTGGAATTTGAAGTGAAGATTAAAAGTGTTCTCAAGTACTTCTAATCTTTTGTTTTTGAATTTCACCGCATCAAGGTATGCTCTCTTGTTCTTGAATTCTAAAATTTACATAGTACAAGTTAACAATTGAGAATGAAATAGATCCGTTAAATTTTTTTCGCTGCGTATGTTTTGTATGCGATACAAACATGTATTTATCCAACAATGATCACCCGAAAAAACCAAACCAATAAAAAAATCTGGGGAGAATTTAACCTAGCTATGTTCAAGGTAAAAAGCAAATTCACTAGAAAGAATTGAAGTTTACAATAAGACTTAGACCACATAATCCTATTGCTACTATCGTAGAACTTACTACCACGACCCCATGATAGCTCCGAGTCCACAGACTACTTCTTTCCTTGGCCTTTGTAACATAAGCAACCACACTTGTGACTGCGAGACTCCACTTAAAGGTTTATTAAAACAAACTCTCATATTTGTGACTCCATGACCACACTTGAAGGTTTAGATCATTAGCACCTTTGATGACTAGAGTAGGCAGCAACTTGTACAACACCGGATATTGAGATTTTTCAAGGAATAACACTTGTAGAAGACACGAGAGAGCTTTTTGTATACAAAACCCTAGATACAAAAGAGGCACACTCTTCTCTCTCTAAAAAGCCTTATAAAAATGTACTTAGGGTTTTCTTTATATACTAGAAGAAGTAGATTTGAAACTCTAATCCTTTTTGGGCTTGAACTACTGTTTGGGCTTAATTAAAATTCTGCAGATACGTGTTTCGATCGGTTGAGCTTGTCCTTCGATCGGTCGAACTATGCAAATTTCGAATTTTTCTTTTTGCAGATTGTATGTTCTTGAATCTTAACTTATATTACTTTGAGTATTGTCTAATAACACTTATAGACTCTAGGATCTATATCTAGATAAGTTTGTGTTTACGATTTGCCAATTATTCTAAACTTTTAGAATCTAACATTAACAACAAAATATAAAAACATCAATGTGAGATCTCAAAAAGAAATAAACAAAGCACTGTGATAAAATGGTAGCTAGCTTTGAAAACCCGAATGTAGCTAATTTACGAGAACTTTTATATACCTGAGGTACTTCAACGGTCATAATGTATAAGCCTTTAACTGGATGTTTAACCAGAGCCACTCGTTCCACTGGCCCTATCATATTTGAGATCGACATGCTCGAGTAATTTTATGCTCTATGGATGTATTTAGATGCTGCCTGCCACCACCGCATGCCCATTGCCCATAGCAAAGAAAAATTCGGAATGGTTCTTCAAAATATATATATATATATATATATAGCTTGGTATATAGTTTAAACATTCTCTGTTCTTTATAAGACAAAAAGTTAACTAATAATTACTCCTTGTTTAAGTACTTTTCCCCCTCTTAGATAAAGGATATATACTGAAAACCAGAAACGTTACACTATCCATGAAAGGACCGAAGCCCGTAGTACAACCAGCAAGGAGCTAAAGAAGCAAACTTCTTTAAGTACTTTTTATGTTGCTTTCATGATACAACCAGCTAGGATCTAAAGATATTCTCAAAAAAAAAAAAAATGCTAGGAGCTAAAGCAGCAAACTCAAACTTCTTTAAGTACTTTTATGTTGCTTTCATAATAAAACCAGCAAGGAGCTAATAAAGAGGCAAACTATAGCACCCCACATAAACAAAAGCCAAAAAACAAGGAGCCAAAGAAGCAAAACTTCTTAAGTACTTTTTATGTTGCTTTAAGAGAAATTTTATATGAATTTTGAATGTAATGTTAGAATTACTGAATTTAATTATGTGCTTGTTTAACTATTTATAAACCATCCTCAAGGTTTAAAAGTGTTGACTTCTTTGAGGGAAAACAATTACAATTTAAAAACCTTAGTCATGGTAGACAAGTATTAGACTTTCAAATCAAGCAACTTCATATAAAACTATGTAGGGTCTTTTTTAATTTAAAAAATCTAGAGATGTCAAGAATAAAATTGTGTATGTACCTCAGGGCCTTTTAGTTTCTTCATAATTGACAATAGGCAACCAGTGAAGTATACAGATGAAGAGTTTCTCTTCTTCTTGATTATTTTGTGTACTTTTAAAGCAAACTCAAGGGGGTTTGAGGATTTTAGATTTGTAAACTTTGGTATTGATACATGTAAGAGACCAATCTGGTTTCCCCATGGTGTATCGGATTCAGGTTTGATCATCTCTTTGACTGACTTGTAGCCCTGAACTGTCCTTGTACTGAGAAACACTATCGCTGTGGTATTGATACATGTAAAAGTTTTTCTGAAAATATAAACATAATTTTCATTTAAATAAAATACAATCTATATATATATATATATATGTCAACAAATTACAATAATTAAATATTCATTATCTTTAAAATGAACACAAGTATTTTAACAATTATTTCAACAAATAAAAGGGAAAAAAATCGAGTTATGAAGTATTGTATATTACTATTTTACATTTCATACCAAAAAAAAAAAATTGTATATAGTCCCCCAAAGATAAATTTCTGGCTACACCACTGTGGGAATAGTCATGTCCTGTTATGTATTGTTCTAGTGGGGGGTAAATAAATTAAGAACGGGGTGGAGTTTGTTAAAGAAGGGGCTTGTGGGGTCTGTTATATATTCATCATTACTGTGTGAATCGACGGATTTTGTAATTTTAAATTTTGGAATGCCAGTTGGCATGATCTGTTTGTGAACCTTGTTGCTGCAAACTGGATGTTCTTAACTTTAGTATAAAAAGAAAAACCAAAAAAAAAAAAAAAAAACTGGTTTTCTGGTGTGAGATTTAAAAAATATATATATTTAAAATTTTAGTTTATCCCTCGCTTGAAAGTGTGTGGTTCAAATTTGGCCTAATTCGTGTGTTAATGAATCCTAGCTATAAGAATGGTGTAACAGGGTTTCTCATGAGTTACTTTTTTTATTTTATGTTTTATGTATCAAAAGTGTTTTTTCTAACGGAAATAGTGAGGTGGGTTATGACTGTCTAATGGAGGGGGTTAAGTGACATTTTTCAAACCACGAGTAGGTAATATTAAAATGGCCCTATTATAGGTGGTAAACTACAATTAACTCTTTTAGAAATATCATATTAAAGTATATAATTTCAAAAGTAACAAATTATACCTTGATATTTTAAAAAGTAAAAAATTAAAACTCATAAATTCATTTAGGTAAAACAACATTGTGTTTGGGGTTATATATATTAATTATTTTTGAAATAGTAGGGTTTAAATTGTTACTTTTAGATAATATGGTTTTTTTGGGGTTGAAATAATAGCATATAAATGGTTATATATTTTATATAAACCTTAAATGATTAAATTTGTTGATTTACATTATATTACTTAACTTTAGGATTTACCCTTCAAAAAAAATGTTTTAGAATTTAAAATATAATTTATAAAAAAAATAAAAAAATTTGTGTCTCCCACGTAAATTGATGTAGGGGTCCAAGATTTCAAATTTCTGACCAACAAACTCGTTTTTGTGTCGCTAAAAAAAATATTGTAGAACGTCTTGAACTGGACATACAAAGTTACAAACCCAAACACATTAGTGATATGAAGGAACCCAGTTATAATATAACCTCCATTTTTACATTCTTAAAGGAACTTCTTGCAAAAATGAAAAAATCCAATCTTCATCTAACAAACCTCCTTTGTTGTTCATTTTCATGGAAATATTCACTATCGTTGAGGGAATAATGTGTGACACTTCAATCTAATTTCGCAGCACTTGAAAGTTTGCACTATAATCTCCAACCCGATTGATGATTATACATCATTTTCAAATTCTTGAAAGTGAGGTATTTTATTAGTTTCTTCCAATATCTCAACAATAGTAGTTGTTGAACATCTCTTTGCAAAACCATCAATTTGATATATATATATATATATATATATATATATATATATTTATATATTAATAACTTTAGCCTTTAATGAATTGGTTTCTTTGTACTAATACCAATATGATCATGCCAAAATCATGAAATATTAACTATGATATTGACATGATAAACGTATTTTATGCAAAATATGGTCACATTGGTATGAAGTATTCATATACATAGAGTATTTTAAATATAAAATAAATGGTTTAAAAAATTAGTAGATTCTAAATGGTGTCATTTCTATTGAATACCTCAATTCAGTTTCAAACATATTACTTGCAAACCTCGCTTAAATTCACTGTTCACAAAAATAATGCCTCGTCTAGGGTAGACTCAACACATTTTGGGGCTAGACGCAAATATAAAATGTATCATTACTTAATATTTTATAGCGATACATAAATTAGAAAAAATAATTCAACATGTTTTTATATAATTTAATACATTAATCGGACTATTTTCATATATTTATAAAATTATATTTTAAAACTTTTAATTCTTTTTTTTTTTTTTGATACAAGATAGAATTTCTACTCTATCCTAATTTAAGTGTATATGTGTGTAAAGCTCCCTCCTGAAAACTTGAATCTCAGCCCTTACCCCACCACACTCCACAAGTATTTATACATGTGGAGTGACCATCACACCAAGAGTGTGCGGCAATTAAAAATTTTAATTCTAAAAATATTGAAACAATTAGTATCAAAATAAATATCATGTTTTAGATGGTCACTATCTCTTTTAGCAATATTGGACTTTAGTTATTGAATAATAAATTTTAGTAATAAATTTGTCTCTAAAACTATTAATATTAATTTTAATTTTGATAGAGAGAGAGAGAGAGAGAAAGGAAGATTAAATTTTTTGGGAGATTGAAAATTTTACACTTTTAAGCTACTGCAAACATTGGCGGAGCTAGAAGGTCCCCCTGAGTTTTTAAATTTTCCATTAAGGGTGCTAATAAAATGCTATATTATCAGTAAATATGCTGTAAATATTCTACTGCCCCCCTCCCTAAGATTTTGAGTAAAAGAAAAAAAAATACTACTAGTTTTGCTAATCCTCTCTTAAACCATATTTTGGATTCCCTAAAATTATAGAATTGTTTAAAAAAAAGCCAAATAATAATAATAATAGAAAGAGCAAAACAAAACATCTAGCCCATTCCTGATCCCATGAACCCTCCAAATTCAAATAATAATTCACAAGCCAAATCAGTTTGAAATAATGTGTTTTTTTTTCATATATATGTAAAATAATAGGATATAATTACTTAGCTATTTTTAAAACCTTAACTGATTTGGTTTTTTAAAAAAAACCTTAACTGATTTGATTCGTTGCTTTACATTACATGACATCATTTAAGTTTTCGAATTTAAAATAAATTCATAAAAATAAGTGAGTCCCACATATTAAATGAATTTTGGTGCAAATTGAGTAATGCTTGGCCAATGTCCCATAAATGATACAAATATAATTACATTGAATTTTGCATGAAATACGGTCATGCGTGGTTCACATGCAAACCGCTAACTAGCGCATGTAAATAGAAAAATAGAAAATCCCCTGTTTTAAGTGGAGTAAGTGAAATACGGGCATGCTTGTGGAGTGTGGGAGGGAAGGATCGGGGATCAAGTTTCTAAAAGAGAGTTTCACACACATATACACTAAGATTAGGCCAGAGTAGAAATTTTATCTTGTATAAAAATTATTATAAAAAAAAAAGTGAAATACGGGCATACGAATCCAATTGTGTTTGACTTCGAGGGAATCAAACATGAGTCTCTCGCGCCTTGCATGTAAGAAAGTAAAGTATAACTTGTATTGGATATATGTATCTTATCTCTCACAGCAAGTAAGCCCCATAAATATATATGATACCAGTTATAGATTTCCCTCTCATGTTATGTACTCTTACATGTATTGTTAAGGATAAGAACAAAAAGTAAAACAAAACAACACAATTTTCGTCCCTTATGGCTTGTTTGGAAGTTTAGAGAGGGAGGAGAGTAGAGGGGAGTAGAGGGGAGGGGAGGAGTGGAGAGGAGAGTAGAAGAGAATGAATCCTCTCCACCTTATTTGGATGTTTTTAAAATTAGTAAGGGGGAAGGGAGTAATTAGCCCTTCCCCTTGTGTAATTTTGTTAATATAATAAGGGTAAATTAGGTAATTTACTTGGTCAATAGTTTATATAATCTACTCCCCCTCCAAATCTCTCCAATTTTGGAGAATTAAAAATGGGAGGCTAGAGGGAGTTGAAACCCCTCCAAACTCCTCCAAACCCCTCCCCCTCCTTCCTTAAAAAACTTCCAAACAAGGTAATTAGATTACTCTTCCTCCCTCTACTCTACTCCCCCTCCTTTTTTAAACATCCAAACAAGCCATTAAGTTGGGAAAGAGGATATTTATGGGTTCTAACTACACGAAAATTTATATTTTTACATTCACCTTCAAGTGGGGTGTTGAATAGTGAAGTTACCAAGAAAAATAGAAAGTACTAAAAACCCTTCTACATAATTGTTTCATGTAGAAATTGATTTTAGGGGCCTCTCCAAAAGGCTATTTAACACTAAAAAGTACTGTTAACACTTAGCTGAAAGATTGTAATAAATGCATAAGAAGTTCGTTCCAAGATTGCAGGAAGAGGACCTCACTTTAGGTTGCAAGAAATGGAGCCAAAATAATTACAACTTACAAGTTGCTAGTTTGGTTACTCTGGACTCGCAAATAATTAACTAGTATAAATATTTGTAGACTTGCAGTACATAGAATTTTTATGATCTTATCATTGAAGAAATGATGATGTACATGATGTGTAAACTCTATATATATATAAAATAAAAAATGAATTGTCAGTTTAACCCAAAAAAAAAAAAAAAAATTGGACCAAGTTCTTTAAGCACAGGGACCCTAGCCTTGACGGCAACAACTGATACGAATGAGCCATGGGCAACACATTAGGACCTTACTATAGCCCTTGACTCCAAATCTAAAAAGGAAGTAATCCTCGACCAAGTCCAATTTCTAATCAAGATAAACTGCTGCAATTCTCTCCCTTGATTCACTTTAACCTTTAATATATGCTTAGAACTCTCACTACCCATTTGTTCAAATACATCCTCGTTTCACAAAAATAAGCATCCAAATGTGCTACATCCTCAACTTTACGTCTAATATATCAGATACTCCATGATAGTACAACATCCTCAAAAACATTAGGAGTCTGATAAGAGTTTGGGTAAATTTACATGTTTGGCTTCTAACGTTTTAAATGTATCAATTTAGTCCATAACATTTTAGTGTTGTGTCAAAAGTCAATTTAGTCACTAACATTTTAAATGTGTCAATTTAGTCCATAACACTTTGGTGTTATGTCAAAATGATCCTTACTGTTAAATTACGGATAAAAAATGCTGACATGGCTAACGGCTCAAATAAAAAATTATTCCAATGCAACCTCAGTTGTCATGGGGACTACCACGTGTCTAAAAAATAAATAAATAAAAAATCCACATCTAATCAACACATATCTTCTTTTTTCTTTTCTTTTTTTTTTTTTTTTTTTTTTTTTTTTTTTTTTTTTTTTTTAAGATTCAATCAACACATATCTTCAATCTCATTTTCTCTTGCTACTTTTTCATTTTCCAATCAAATTTATCCAGAAACGATCACTTAACAAAACAATTCAGAATAAAAAATTAAACTCCAGCCACCAAGAAAAAATCTCATTTTCTTGACATCCAAATAAAAGCTAAGAACCCAAAACATGCCATTTTATTTTATTTTATTTTTCAAAGTAAGAGTATAGTGCCTAACAATAAAACACACTATAATATACTAGTATAATTCAATCTTTATGAAGAAAACAAACAAATGAAAAAACAAAATAGAAGCTTTGCTGATTTTGAGTTCATCAAAAAAAAAAAAAAAAAGCTTTGTTGTCTAAAGTCTTAACACATTGCCCGCTACAATGGAGACTTCAGAGCTAAAGTGGAGATTTCAGATTCATTCATATTAGATGAGAAGATAAAAGGGCAAACACTTTTTCAGTCTTTCATGAGAAAGGATTTTCGTCATTGAGTTGAGGGAGCACTTCATGCTAAGGCGGTTGAGAACGTGGTGGATCTCATCAATGAAAATGAGGACATTCCAAATTGGGTCGTAGAGCCAGAACGCATTGAGGAGCTTGGAGGCTCCGTTGTATCTGGAGCTAACAGTTTAGGAGGACTTCTCTCCTCTCTGGCGAGGTTTCACACAAATGACAATGCAAAGAGAAGTGTTAGTGCTTTTGGTTTGTTTATCTTCTGTATAAATGCCAAGAAATTGAGATGTTTTCTTGGTGGCTGGCGCTTTTATTTTTGGTTGAGTTTCTTTTTACAAGTGTTTGTTTTCAAAGAAAGTGCAAATAAAAAAGTGTAAAAGAGAAGTTCTTTGAGATGTGAGCAAGTCAGTATTTTCCATTCGTCATTTATCAGGGACCCTTTTGGACATAACATCAACAGGTTAAGAACTAAATAGACACATCTAAAATATTAGGGACCAAATTGATATATGATAAAAAGATTAAGGACCATATAGTTTACCCTAGAATTTTCATAGGAAAAGTTGGAAAATAGAGACGATAGACTACAAGTTCTTCACGTTTCCACTATGTGAACACAGTTTTTTTAACACCAACGTTTTCTATATAAGGAGAAGGAGAGGGACACTCTTACAAACTACTAAAATGGCTTGTTGTGATTGGAGTAACATCTCCTTTAAATATGGAAGGTTCACATACCACTTTTATTATGTTGTACCATTACAGTAGGCCATGTCAACATCTGAGAAAATGTTATGCACCTAGACTTATTGGGAAGAGAAACAGGGAGAGGGTGGAGCGAAGTTTATACCACGTAGAATATAGATACTGCAACGATCAATATAATATAGTAATAGACACCATTTGCTCCACTGGGACCATAATCCACAACTAAAAACTTAAATTAAATTCCAACAAACAAAATTTGGAATATAAAGATTCAAAATAAAAATATAAATAACATTAGCCATGCATAAAGGTCTTCAACCCTGCAAAGACTGCAACATCTCCAGCACCAACGCATACAAGTCCAATTCTGCAACAAGAATCAGACAATATTCCAAAATGAGCAATTAAGCATACAATATTTCTGTGGTCAAAAGCAGGCAGTGCATACAATGATAGGCTGATCACAAAATAACCCAACAAGTGGCACAAGCATAAATTCATTGGTATAGAAATAATTATTATAACAATACTTACATATTTTGTTGAAGGCTACAATGTCACAGCTCTGGACATATTCATTAATTGGTTCGACTGTAAGATGTTCCTCAATGAGAGTGTCAACAGACACCAAGTCATCCACAATGGTAAGCATTATCGTCATTTTCTTGATACCATACCCAACTGGTACAAGTTTAGCTGTCACAATCAATAAATCAAAGTCAGAACAGAAACAAAAGATATAATTGGTTAGCTACAGTGACAAGACATCAAGGAACAATAACAAAATCAAGAGAAATAGAATGTGTTGCTTCACTGTCAAGATCACAAACGAATAACATAAATAATAAGAGAAATGTGAGGGGGGGAAAAAAATACTATTTCATCATAAACATAAAAACAGGGAAACTTGTAATAAAATTAATGGTAAGAATGACGTGATTATGGAAAATGAAGTTTTTATCAACCATCAGTAAAAAGTTTGATAATTAATCCTCCCATTAAGATAATTTTTGTATGAAATGGGAACAAGACAAAGCCTTTTGCTCGATTATTTTTAATGTTCAAAATTAACACAAGGAATCACAGATAAAAAAACATACATGCTCCCCAAAGCAACCCTTCCATCTGAACACTTCTTACTGCTTCCTCAAGCTTTTTCATATCAGTTTCATCATCCCATGGCTTCACATCCAAAAGAACTGATGACTTGCCAGCTGATAATGAAAATCATAATTAAAAAATAGCTCAAGTTAATGCCAGCGGGAATGAAGATAGGGAGGAAGACACTTCAACATATTTAAAAGCAACATAAGCATCATGAAAATAAGCCAGAAAACTCACACTCTTTCTTTTTGCCAGATGCCTTGACAGCAGCAGCACGTTCCTCAGCAGCCTTCTTCTCCTCTTCAGTCTCTTCACCAAATAGGTCCACATCATCATCATCATCATCATCCTCAGCAGCAGCGGCCTGAAAAATAATATTTTGACAAGTATGAGATCAAACTACTTTAGACAAATCTCAGAAGATGAAAAGAAGATGATTAAGGACAACAAGCACTGGTACAATTGCAAGAAAGCATAAAGGAATAGGATATAACTATTGACCAAATTAACTCAAAAGAGAATATGATTGAGAGGACGGAAATGTGTGAGTATTAAGAGCCAAAAGATGATAGAAGGTACTTGCCTTTGTGTCACCAACAGGAGGGGTTGCAATCGCCTCCTCTTCGATGGGGGCAGCTCCCTCAATAATGACACCACACCCTTCTTCGGAAACACCACTAGAATGGAAAATCAATTGAATGAGAAACAGACATTATGGAAATTACTGCATAAATTAGCCCAGAAAATCCAAGTAATTCAAGACGAATGCAAGGAAACAAGGGACAGGGCAAATACAATGCTGATTTTTTTTTTTTTTAATAAGTGGTAAATACAATGCTGATTTTGAGACAACAATAAACTTATTAATTAACTTACGAGATCCTCAAGAGTGCATCGATGTGATTGTACCACCGAGACACATTAACGAATTCAGCTGATGGAGCCTCGGAGAGTGCTGCATGAACAGTGATATCATCCTTCGAAGCTTGATAGCTGAAAAGAGCAATAGACATTTTAGAAACTACAAAATAAATCCATAAACCAACCATAATCATCGTCTTTAATTAATCATTCTCAATTAAGAATTGAGAAAACAAGTACAGGAAAAATAATGCCAAAAACAAAAGGAAACAAAAGAAAAATGATAGGATGAAACTTACCCTGTAATGTAACTGCGTGTAAGCAGGTAATCGTCAAGCTTCTTCAGGCCAGATGGTGATTTGACATCATAGAATGTGACTGCCATTCTAGCTAAGTATTTGGTTCTACAAGCATATTAGAGGCAGACGACAAAATAAGGATAAGTGCATATTCACCCTAATGCATCAAACCAAACTTACAGACCAAAAACTGGAAAGTCAAATAAACTAATCCTCCCCACAAAGCCAAACCATCTAACAGAATTCCATAACATATCATAACTCTGAGCAATTGAAGTGTTTATTAACAAGAAAATTTGACAGCCACAAGCTCACATGCTCCACACAACAAAAATTAGTTAACTGATTATATATAATATAGTTTTATTATAAGTTAGTTCCGTTGCCAATAAAGATCCATTCAAACTAAAAGCACATTGGCAATATTTGCACACACAACGATAAAACTTAGGTATAGTTCCTTAAGTGTACCTAAGAATCAGTACCGAAGTTTTGTTATAGATCACATAGTTTTTTATTTGTAAGTTACACATGCCAAGTAAGACCCTTTTGTGCTAAAAGCTTATTGGCTATATATATAGAGACAAGGATAAATCTTAGGTACAGTTCCTAAGGTATTGTGCCTCAGATTACCCAATTGAATTAATATAAAATTGTTTTTTTTCCTCCAATGACATTGACCATGCAGTTGAATTTGTTTAATTGCAACACTACAGAATCGAAGAACTGTACCTGAATTTCACCACATTTATATAAAAATCATTCCCCAAAAAAAATTTGAATCTCCAAAACTAAATTGAAAGCTAAATTTTGAAACTTTATATCCCATATGGGCTTTCCGGCTTTAAAAGTGAGCATTGATGAACACATACAAAAAAGAAACCCATAAGCTTACAGATCAAACAATTTTCAAACAAAAACAGCATTTTGATCCCAAAAAAAAGCTGACCCATCAATGTTTAGAGATAGCATATCAGATTTTCAATCAATATTAAACACAAACACATACATGGGATCTGAAATTACCGGAGATGGAGGAGCTTGGTGCTATGTGAGAGAGGCGCTGAGAAGATTGAAGAATTTCTAGGGTTTATGAAGTGCTAAAGGAGGGGATGATTTATAGAGTGATGTGTTCGACCCGACCCACAATCTACGAATCGTTTTAAGGACCTTCGAATATTCCCTTGATTATTTGTAGTTACCCGACCCGACACTAATGGTTGTCTGGATTCGAAGTCTTTTTAATGGAGTTGGGCTTGGGGAGGTTAAGTACTCAAACTGTCAAACCCGATCCAATTATATATTTAAATTACTCAAATATTTGTAATAATTTGAGTAATGCTACTATATACACACCAAAAAAAAAAAAATTTGATAATATTTTTCACGCCAGTTGATTTTATAAGCTTTTTGAGTTCATCACATATATCATTTTTTTACTTACTAGCTACTACCAATAATCTGCCATATTAACATGTGTCAAAATTTTGTTTGTCTTAATTTTATGTAATAAATTTATCTTTAAAAAAAAACTAATATTTTTTATAATAATTAAAAATAATAATGTGTCTCTCATTCACTCTCTAGTAAAAGATTAGGTTTTCTATATAGTGATTCTCATATAATTTCAGATAATTTCTTGATTATGTTGTGTTGTTAGAAGATTTAGAAGAAAGGGAGTGGAAGTGATACAAAGTTCAACGAGGACAAAGTTTATATTTTGAAATTTCATTTATCCTATAATTTCTATTACGCATTCAAATGATTATTCACATATACTTTTATTAATAGATGACATAATTGTCCTTTATATTGTGATTCATTTGAATCAAGTATTCACTTGTTATTTAGGAGTGATATAGCCTGAGCCATTCAGTTTGGCTATAAATGTGGGCTCATAAGTCACAATAGATACGCTTCCCTTCACTAGTAGTCAAGTATATTATGAACACACCTTAATTATATAGAATTAAGAAGTTTTCAAAGCGACAAATTGCTCTCACAAAATAAGTCCATAATATTCTCATTGAAGGAAAATCTCAATTTTGCATTCAAGACATCAACAATTATGATAATCTTGTACGCTGGCTTTTGATTATCTACTACATATAGAGCTAAAATCCTTTTTCTCTAGATGTTCCTTCTATTGGGTAAAAAGATAACTCAACCTTGTGGCTCATAATCTGTGTTAATGTGATATTAACAATTATTTTTTGTTGTAATAATTCCTCCCTTCTGGTTAATGCTTGGTTTTCTTGGAGGAAAAAATTTGCATTTTTTTTTTCTTTGGTGTTCGTTTAATGTAAATTTTTTTTTTTTTTGAAACAAACACACACATAAAAGAGGGAATATAGGGTTTTAAGTTCTAAAAGCACTCTATTATAAAAAAGCCATGCTTGATAGGAAAAACACAAAAACAAAGAATTATTAAACAACATTTCTCTTCTCACATAGAAACGACGTCGTATTTCTGTGAGTGAACCCTGCTGCGAGTGCGAGACATATAAAAGAAATAAATTATATACTACTACACAGTGCACAGAGAGAAGGAAGAAGAATTCAGATTGAAAAGAATGCCAAAGAGAACAACCCACACGTACTCAAGCGAGGACGCAGCACCAGATGGACCTGACTCCGATCTCTTCGTCTATTACTGCAAGCACTGTGCCTCTCATGTCCTCATCACAGGTTCTCCTCTCTCTCTCTCTAAAACCCTCTTTTTAGAGTTCTAAATTTCATCAATTTACCATGTAATACTTCTTCACACATTTCAATATGTGCTCAAAATCAATAAAGAAAAGAAGCTTTAACTCTTAATATTGTTGCTGAAGTTTGTTTTTTATAAGATACCCAGTTGCAGAAAATACCCAAAAGGAAGACAGACAAAGCGTATGTGTTGGACAAGACAAAGCATCTTGCTAGGTTGAACATTAATGATGCCGGAAAAGTTCTTTTGAAGCGGTAATTGAATCATCTATATAGGATTTTAGTGTACCCTTTAAGTTGTTTTGAACATATCAAGTATTAGTCCTAAACTTTAATGTTAGTTAAACTTTGTTCCTGGGGTGAATGCCACTGGATTACCCGGCTGTTAGATATGGCGGGTGGGGTCAGTTGCTTGTAGGTTTTAATGGCTAGAGGCGAGTCCAAAGGACTCTTCTTTAGCACCTCTTGACGTTTCCAACAGAGACGCTTAGGTTCAAATCCCCCTTCCCTTATTGTAACCATTGATTTATCTACACAAAAAAAGTTATTGACACTATAAAAAAAAAAAAAAAAGGGGGGGGGTTAATTTTTGGCCAAATGTTCCTTTAGACTGAGATATCTGATCACTATCTTATAATTAGAAACGCTATTTATAAAATAATAGGATTGACTTGCAGTTATTGTACAACTGCCCATTTTTATGGTCTCTTACAACATGTGCCAAACCATAAGGTTGGAATGGAAATGAGTGTGTATAGGATTTTCTTTTCATTTAACTCATGTTGCTAAAGTTTCTTATGATAGTTCTTTTTGTCTTGAGCTTGTCTATTGAACATGTTGTGTTATTGAATCAATTGAGCATATGTAATTAGCGGTTTTTTGGAGTTGTAAGTATATGTGCATTAGAACAAATGTCATTGTGGATCTTTCTAATTCAGGGGTGAAGGGAAATTGGAGAAGCAATTCCGTATGAACTGTATGGGTTGTGGGCTCTTTGTCTGCTACCGCTCGGAAGAAGATTTGGAAGTTGCTTCTTTTATCTATGTTGTTGATAGTGCCCTTAGCACGGTTGCTGCTGAAACTAACCCACAGGTATAATAAACAGTAGTATATAGGCTTTTTATCAGCCATCGTCTATAGGCTCAAATGTATAAAATATTGAACTCTAGACCATTTCTTTGAGAATATGTAATTATGACAAGAAAAGGGATTTCCCTCTCTCTCTCTCTCAATTTTTAACTCTAAAAGTTTAACATTTACTTTTTGGTATTTGCTGTAGGATGCTCCTGTTCCACCTTGTATATCACAGTTAGAAGGAGGACTCGTTCAAGTCGCTATAGAAGTTGAAGATCGTGCCCAACGCTCAGCAATCACAAGTAACATGAATTTATATTATTAACATGCATTGCTTCTGCAGCACAAATTTAAATAGAGTTATTTATTAATAAAAAAAAAAAATTAGAGTTGATCTGTTTTGAAGGAAAAACTCGTTCATACTTCTTGCATACAAGTGTTCAATCAAATCATCTAGTTGTTGATAAATAAGAACTAATATTGTGCATGCAGTTTCTAAATTTTTAATTTCTTCATTCAATTCAAGAGAATTATATTTCAATGAGTGCCTTCTGGTACGGACACACCTTGGGTTTAATACCTTAATAATATTTCTCACAAAATCAACTTGCAAGAATGATCTTTTATTGAAGTTGAAACTGAAGAAAAGACAGTGATCTAGAGACTCTTGTTGGACACTTGTCTGCACCAAGCATCATGGCTGGGCTTTAATCTAAAACTTCGAGGCCTTGATAAACATTTTTGACTGTTTGGTGCGACAACTTATCAACAGATGTGTTTTGCCTTATCATGCACAAACTATACATACCTCCGTTTGAGTGTTTCTGTGTTAAGTATGCTTGTACATGTACATGTTCATGTTTATGTTTTACCTTTGTTCTACATTCATATATATATATATACACACACACGCAAGTAATAGAAAGAACACCATAATTGTCTTTTCTGTCAGCAAGTGTATCAGCAACTTAGTTTTGTGTTACCTCTTGCATATCTTAACCACTGACGTCTGCAATAAATCTGAAGGATTTGCCTAATTTATGAAAGAAATAACGAATTGCTCTAACCTGTAATTCTCATTCTTCATGCCAGGAGTGAATGCTGATGATGTTCGTGTTACCGTAGCTGCACCTGCAGCCCGTGGGGAAGCAAATAATGAACTTTTGGAATTCATGGGCAAAGTATGAGCTGTTTTCAACTTAGGCAGTTGAACTTGATCCTTATTTTAATACCCTTTTAAATGTCACATTAATCCTAAACATGTTTGCTTTTGACCTAGGTGTTGGGTCTGAGATTAAGCCAGATGACTCTCCAACGAGGGTGGAATAACAAATCTAAACTCCTTGTGGTGAGTTAAATCATTTTTCTCTATTGTTTAGGGTGTGTGTCTGTATGCTCGTGTTAATGTGCTCATATGCTGTTTTGGGTTTTCTAGAGACCAAATTATTTATTTTTCTTATTTTACTTTCACATGGCAATATGTTAACATCTTCATACTAAATTAATGTCCTACTTTTCAAGATAACCCTGGTCCACAAGCACCCCTATCCTACATACAGTTTGTGCCCCCACCCCCACTCTCCTGAGTTTGCATTTCAAGTTTTTCTGCTTCTAATTCAAGTAGTAAATTCTAATATTCAAGGAAAAATGTGACAGATTGGCCTTTTTAACCTCCTCTTTTTTTTCTTTTTTCTTTTTTTCAGATTGTTTTTCCCATCCCAAATTAACCGAATGTTTTATAATTAACTGAAATGCATTTATTTAGAAAGCAGCATAGGTGACAATGACGTGCAGTAGATGTTTATGAGAGACACTTCTTAACTACTTGCATGGTTGTACGACGTAGACATATTACAAGTAAAACTGTCTTATTCTGGGATGTATGCCCTTAATGACCATTTCATGCCAGTACTAGTTTAGAAAAGGCTGCAATGGTTGATTTGTTATAAGTTTCTGTATCTTAACACCTCCCCTCCCCCCGCTTTTGTGTATATCTTGCTATAGGTCACATTTCAAGTAAAACCATATGTTTAAGGTTCTTATCTCGGATGTTGAACCAAGTTCATTAACTTAAGAAAAATTGTATCAGGTGGAAGATTTGTCTGCTAGACAGGTGTATGAAAAACTTCTGGAAGCTGTGCAACCTTGAAGCTCCTTTTGGATGCATATTGGATTTGAGTCTTGCAACATTCTTTGTTGCATAGGCAAGTTTTGAGCCTGTGTTGTAATTCAACTATACAACGTTGTTATTCAGCTTCATTCAGTTTTAATGATTTTCACTATTTATGTAGGCTTACGATCAAATTAAGTTTTTATGTTTCTTTTTCCCCCAAAATGGTGTAGATTTATGAAGGTAACTATCCCGCTAAATTTCAACATCACCCAATTATAATTTATAAATAAGATGGTCAAATACTACGTTAAAAATAAGTAGTTATTGATTGTTTGGATCAGCTATTTCAAGCAAAATACCAAAGACGTCTATAATTAAAGTTCATTGATTTATAAGCGATATGATCTATATATTGTCACATTGCTATGCAAAAATGGATGAAACTATCAAACCGTATTTTCTCCCAGATGATTAGCCATCTATATTCATTATATCAGGACACTGAATCTGTTTTGCAACTTGAATTTTTGAAATCGATTCTATTGAGTAATGTTAACCAAAGGTTTTTTATTAAATTCATTTCTTGCAACTGCTTGGGACAATGAACTAAGGTTCAATGTTGCAGGACTTGCCTTCACGAGTTTCCACATTTAGCTTTTGTAACGAATCTAAAGCTCCCTTCTTGAATGGGTAGTTTGTATGGAGAGATTTAAAGTTTATTGATTTATAAGTGATTTGATCTATGTATATTGTCGCATTGCTATGCAAAACTGGATGAAACCATCAAACCGTATTTTCTCTACCAGATGATTAGCCATCTTTATCATTACATCAGGACACTGAATCTGTTTTGCAACTTGAATTTTTGAAATCGATTCTATTGAGTAATGTTAACCAAAGGTTTTTTATTAAATTCATTTCTAGCAACTGCTTGGTACAGTGAACCAAGGTTCAATATTGCAGGACTTACCTTCACAAGTTTCCACATTTAGCTTTAGTAAAGAATCTAAAGATCCCTTCTTGAACGGCTAGTTTGTATGGAGACATTGATCAATGGCCCTATAAATTGTCTTGCCAAACAGCTACCTTATCTTTACAACCAATTATTGGTCAAAAGCCCCAACTTTTTAACACCATGGATATCTAGAATAACAATAATTATTTCATGCGTTCGATACATGTATTAGATACATGTAGTGCGCGGGTTCTACAATTATGAGACCCACACGCTTTGAAATAGCTTCTGCTGACATTACCAAATGAACCTTACTAATTTGGCTTGAATTTGAACTCTAAAAACATTCAGACAGCTCAGCTAGTAACCAGTAGAGGATCAAAACAGTTCAAGCATTCATGATAAACGGGACAAAGACAATTTCAACTGGTTTGAAATAAGCTCCAAAAACACAATACAAATATCTCCGCAGAGACTCAGAAAATTTAACACTTTATAAAGAAGGCAGACAAAAAGGTTCTAATGTTTTACTGTAGTCAACCAAGAAAAAGACTGCTGACAGACTACAACTCTGCATCTCAAGAAGAAGCACCACTACGTAATGCTCTAGCCTTTAGTTTCTTAGGAGCCAACTGAGTCTCAGGCTGCAACATCATTGCAATAAAGAAAATTATGTCATACAGATGCAACACAATATTAAAAAAAAAAAAAAAATAAACTACACAAGCAAGTTTTCACACATACAAAGAGAACAAGCACATTAAATTGGTTTCATTCATCAAGAACCGAAGGAAAAAAGAAAGTAAATCATATAGAATTACCTCCTTCTTGACAGGTTCTTCCTTTTCAGATAAAGTCAACTCAATATGGCATGGAGATGACATGTAAGCTGCCAGCCAGATTTAGAAGTAATTATCAAGTTGACACACTTTAATATAGAAAAGATACACAACTCAGCAGTGGACAAAAAATACTCACGGTTGATTCGTCCATGAGCACGGTATGTGCGACGCCTTTGCTTTTGGGCTTGATTTACCTGGATGTGAGATATGAAAAGCGAATCCACATCCAAACCTTTCACCTAGAGAATAGTTGATAATATGCAATTGTCATTAGCCAACAGAAACAAAACCAGGATAGGAAAATTTGCAGCTAAAAAATACAAACCTCAGCATTACTCTCAGCATTCTTAAGTAAATCCAGAATAAACTGTGCAGATTTAACAGGCCAGCGTCCTTGTCCATTTGAATGGCGATTCTTAGCTTGTGCAGTTCGCCCAACTCCTCTACAAAACCGCCGGAAGGGAATGGCTTGCTTGTGGGCCAAAACATCCTCCAAATATCTTTTGGCCTTGGTCAAATGCAACTTTCTAATTGCAAAGGCTGTCTCCCTCGTATTCTGAACATCAAGAGAGGAAATGAATCCAATTACATAAACATTAAAAAAACACTAATGATCCACAAAGAAAACAGAATATTATGCAAAGAGGGTACCCCGTACCCGAAAATGGAATTATATGAATTATAGTTTGCACATATAAACATGCTGATGTTAGAACTTCTAAAGGTAATAAATGCATTACAATGAAGAACATACATTGATACACTTTATCTCAACTTCAGAGTCAACTACATTAATGACTACCTATCGTGTCTAAAAGTTAAGGCCTGTATCATGTACCAAAACCATTGACACAACAGTTTCTTTGTGTGAGCATAATTAAGAAAACAGTCAAGAATTGAAAGAGAAAAGTATGACAACAGTGCATAAAAATTATAAACAAGTGTTATGCTAGACATATTTTTCTATAATGACTCTAAGAGGAAGGAAGATAACCATTCAAAAAACCTTTGAGAAAATGAATGAACAAGATTCTAGATAGGTAATGGAGAGTTGCTCATCTCATCAACAAAAAGAGCCATTTTACCTTTCCATATCATCAAAATGAATAATTAAGAGATAAAGAACAGCATTAGCACAAAAGGTTCTAATGAAAAACGTTATTTCTGGTCCATGATGCTATGTCAGTTTTCACATTTACATCTCCTTTTCTCATTTGGCTCTCCCCTTTGTGTCCTAGTTTTTAAAATGAACAGATAACATCATCTCCCCTTCTTTCCCTGGATGTTACTCCGTTTTATTATGAAAATATTCTTTTTTGCATAGGGGGAAAAGCAAGACATATTTGAGCTAAGATTCACAGACATTTCTCACCACTTTTTCCACTAGACAAGAGAATGGAATGAGAGCCTCTAAAATCAACTCCAAGAATTTAGTATTTTGGCTAACTACAGAATCAGAAGGAGTATAACATATATTACTAAACTTTTTAGAAAATTCACACCTTTACCCAACAACCATGCAAGTAGGTTTCCTAAAGTTTAGGAAGAACCCTTAATGAAGGGCAATAGGTCCCTGTCTTTTGCCAGCAGTTTAAACAAAGACAAGAGGCAAAAATGATGTTAGGCCACATCTTATAAATGTTAGGATTTTAATAAATTTTTCTATCCAAACAATGATAGTGACATGTGCTAAAAAATACATGATAATTTATTTTGAATGAAGGTCACAAGGCAAAGCGATTATGATAATACCATCTAACCCACATCAAATAACCTATGGGTTAAGCCAAATGGCACCACAGCCTATGGGGCAAAAGGTTCAAGTTCCACAGCGAAAATGATTAAAGATCACCATAATTTCCATAAATTAAAATAATAAAGCAAGCAAAGGTATAATTAAACAAACACATACAATACAAGCACAAACAGACTCCACACAAACAAATGAGAAATTTAACAAAGTTGACCAAAGGGTACCTTGAAATGAACTCGGAGATCAGAACCCCTGGCCTTGCAGGCTGAAAAACGATCAGACAAATAACAATATCAAATTTCTATCATATTAAGATTAGTTGCAGAGATTCATCACCCCAAAAATTCGAATCTCATATTTTATATTTATGTTTAGCAAAACACACTTTTGTATATGGTACAAGATAAAAATGGTAAATCTATAATCAAAAGATAATCTTTCTTCATCATCCTAAATTTTCTCAGCTACCAAACAAATACCCCAATAAGATCCAATGAAACTATAGTTAAAAAGTGCAGAAAAAAGCTAAAAATTCACATACACTTGGTGGGGTTGTCTGGCTCCTTCGAATACTTAACCTGAAAAGTCAAAATAACACATCCCATTAGAAACCAAAACCAAAATATAAAACGAAAACACTTAAATAGCAAAGCTTTGCAAGTTATGGTTTTAATTTTTTTTTTTTTTTTTTAAGTATTTCCAAAATGCTTTTGAGAAGCAAAATTTACTTCAAAAAACAAGAAAAGCACTTTCCAAATGCCAAACCAAGCAAAACCCAGATCGATTTTAGCTGAGAAACTAAACTCACCATGGTTGCTGGCTCTGTTGAATGCTGTCTTTCCCAAAATCCCAGCCAAAGAGAAAATGAGGTAAGGCGCTCAGAGATATAAGAGAGCATATGAAACCCTAGGGTTTACGTGTTTAGATTTTTTTTGGGCTTGAGTCAGCCCAATATTGTTTTTGGTATGGGCCTCTTTCAGTGCTATGTTAATGTATCTGGGTCATGGGCTGTCTTTCTCTTTATTTCGGCTTTATTTATTTATTATTATTTTTTATTTTGGAGAGGATTTACCCATCTAATCTTTTTGTGACCATTGGTGGGCTCAGTTTGTTAGAAGATTTACACGTGTTACGCAACATACTTTACATCTTTTTTTTTTTTAATGGTGACAACTAACAGGCCTAATGAGGTCAAATTTTTTCGTCTAAGGATATGAAAAAACT
Organism: Quercus ilex subsp. ballota; assembly: GCA_032727855.1. NCBI lineage: Eukaryota > Viridiplantae > Streptophyta > Magnoliopsida > Fagales > Fagaceae > Quercus > Quercus ilex. The sequence goes on along the minus strand of CM064917.1, from coordinate 3,851,787 downwards.
ATGTTAAACGAGAGTAGGTAGAATGAAAATAGGGGAAACTGAAGATATTTCATCATCCATAATAAGATAATATGGTGGTTCACTCTCATTAACCTTGGGCTAATCAGGCCTAAATCTCTAATTTATTTGTATTTTGGATTGTGATTATCCCACAATGGGAGGTCCAATGAGCAATTGATGGTGTCATTGGTGATCTTATGGTGGTGTTTCAATACTGGACTGCCTTAGATTCAGCCCAGCCATGGATGCTACCAAATAGTCAAGCTCCCTTTCTGCAGTCCGTGTAGGACTTTTTTCTCTCCAAACAGAGTTCTCACTTTTCTATAATGTGTTTCTCCCTAGATTTTTTGTTCCAACCCCTTACCTTTCCTACTTTCTCCCTATTTATACTCTTCTTTAAGTGGGGGTGTCATGATGAGTGAGTATTATGTGCATTAGTGGACCCCACTATTCAAGTAGTATAGATAGTTTCTTCAATCTAGGCCACTATTTGCTAGTGTCAAATCTTGTGTTAGGGAGATGACCCACCCTCTAGCTGAAATGATCTTCTAGTAACTTGTGTCTAACATTAGACTTATGCTCGGCAGGAAACTCTCCCAAGGCATTATTTAGGATCCTCGGCTACATGAATTCGTGGAGGTATGAGCTGATAAGTTTTTATTCTCAGCTCTTTTCCTTTTAGTTTCGGTTGTATGGGCCATAACAAGGCTGAAGTTACCATGAACAAGGGCTCGCAAACCACTTCGGGAAGCAGCCTCAAAACTTTTGAGATTGGTTTTTTTTTTTTTATTTCTGAATGGAATAAAAAATAGAAAATCAGGTAATAAAATTTGACAAATTGAGAAAATAAGGGAAAATTTAGCTGCATTCAAGTTAAGAAACCCACCTCTTTTGGTCAGGGGCAGCGCCACCTTATGGCCAGGGTGGTACCCTGACCTAGAGACCACCCTGACCTAGAAAAAAAAATTATACATAATAATTTAAAATTTTATATTTTTCTACCTTTAAAAAAAAAAATTTGGGAACACCCTAAATTTTTTTTTTATGCCAATAAAATTAAATTTTTGTCCATAATTTGAGTAACTTAACAATATATTAGGGTCTTTCAAGCAAAAAAAATCACATGTTTTTATATTATTTTAAGCCTATACTATGACTTTATTTTTAGTTTTTGCTTTACCTAACACACTGTCAATGTACGATTACTTTTTCTCAAAAATATTATAATATATATTATACAATTAATTGGTCAAAGTCACATAAATTTAACTTTTTTCATTGTACAACTACTTTTCTTTTTTCTTTTTCCAATAATTTTGATTAGAAAAAAATAGTAGTTTTAGTTAATTAAGTTAATAAACTTAAAAAGTTACTTAATTTTTATATAACATCAATTAATTCATTATATATATATGTATGTATGTATGTATGTATAAAATAAATTTTTTATTTTTATGATTATAATTAAACATGTGATTGTTCATTCTAAGAAAATTTGATTAAATTTACACGAAAAGTGTCGCTAAATATTATGTTTTTACATTTTGCTATCATATTATTAGTAATAAACTTATTATATTTTTATTTATATAATTTAAAATTTTATTAATTATATTATTTATGACGTCACCGATTCGACCATCGGTTAGATCTCCATCTGACCAAAAAACCAGTAAGCAGTCTCTTTTCCGGTTCTTTCACCGTACTGGTTTATAAAACCATGGAAAACCCCCCCACCTCCCAAAAAAAAAAAATTGAACAAAAACCTGGAAAAAAAATATTATAATAAAACCACTAACAATGCCCAAACCAAATGCTAATAGAAAAGCCCAATACAAGATCAATCTCATCTTAGACTAAGACTATCACTACTCCAACACCAACACGATTACATTTTTAATTCAACAAATATTAAAAAAAAAAAAAATCCTCATTGCCTTAGTGCCTTGCAAATTCACAAGTCATTAAACAATTTAAACTAAAACTAAATCAAACCTAAAGGTTAAAAGGAAATAAGAAACTCACTTACTCTTCTCAGCCATCGCCGTCCATCCCTATTCAGCAACACTAACAATAACCACAACTGAACTCCACAAGTTTTATGTTGTAAAACTTTATGTATTTGCGTGATTTTTTATTCTTGTTGTTGTCCTTGTAAATATATAAAATTTTCATTTTATTAGATTGTATAATTTATGTTTCTTGAAGAACATCTTGGAAAAAATTCCTGAAGCTGCTTTTGGTAAACATCACCAATGGCTCGGGACATAGGAAGTTCAGCATTGACGCAAGGCTTACCCCAAAGAGTGACAGCGATACCACTAGCTACTTCAATTCGAGCTCTTTCATCATCTACCTGGACTATGATCTTCTGTTAGTTCAGTAGCTGAAAGATTGGCTGTCAAGTTACCTGTCATTTTCATGTAAACATACAGATATTCAATTATTAGGTTAAAATAACGTGAAGTTTTATAATCCTTTACTTAATGTACAACTAGTGCTTAGGAAAGTCCTATTTCAGGTAAAAGCATTGAGAGAAAGGAACTCTTTATCATCTTAGCACATATCTAGTAGACACAACTAATTTCAACTCAAATCAGCTAAACCTTTTACCATTCATTAGGATCAATTATCTTCTGGATGCAACTGGTTAAAGAATCCATAATCAATATCACTACTTAACAAAAAAAGGGAGATATCAAAGAACCAGTACCCTGACCAGACTGGATTTTCTTTGTGCATAAAAGGGCCTTTGAGTCACCAATATTGGCAATTAAAATCTTCCTGTCAACAAGAAGAGCCACAGTGGCAGTGGATAGCGATCCTGAGAAAATCCTCTTTTCAAAAGCCTCCTGAATGCATATAGCAGAACATAGATCAATATGTGAAGAAAACTAGTGAAGAGTACTAGAAGTGAACGAATTCTACTTGCCTGAGAAAATTTGAAATCAATGTCACGAATTGTCCTCAACAATGCTTCTTTTAATACTTCTAAATGTGTTATTTCATCCTCAGTTATAGGTACTCCCTCATACTGTTCCATTAGCTCGGAGGTATCGAATAAAGCATGCATGTAAAAGTAATACAGCAAAAGTTTTGAAGCCATTTCACTAGCTTCCTCACCAATATGACCATCAAATAATGCCATAACACCAACTGTACCCTCCCTAAGCCCATTTTTGCCTGCATCCAAGACAAGCTTCAAACAATAACGTGTCCACATCAAATATAAACATCTAATGTTTTCTGTCAGTTTAAGATGTGATGCTCCTAAAGCAGTGTTTCTCCAAGATATGAAACCTTACTTTGAGTGTCCTGTTATTGGATTCATTATAAATTTATATTATTACCCTCTCTCTCTCTCTCTCTCCCTCTCTCTCTTTTTTTTTTTTTTTTAATACAATTGAAATTTTTTGAATGTGAACATACAATAAAACCAGTCCTAAAATAAGGGTTATTTCAAGAGTGAGGAAAGAGAGAAAGAGTAACTAAATGTGGTATCTTCATATCAAGATCACATACAATACAATCCTCTTGGTATTCCCTATGTCCCTAAAATGTGGCAAACTGGCAGTTCACAGTCTTATTTTGAAGAGATCTAGTGGAGAGATCCCACTCAGAAGAAAGGCCACCTTCATCATTTGTCATCATACGCAACATGGATACTCCATATGAAGATGGAATCAAGATAAAAAAATTGCTAACCAGAGTAATGAAATTTTAAAGCCTTCCATTATGAATTGGATAATAGAATTTTACTCCTGAAAAAAAGAAACCACAAAAGTCATACAGATAAGATTCTAAACTCCCAAAAAAAAAAAAAAAAAACTAACAATGGGTAAGAAATTGCATAGGAATTAAAAAAAAAAAAAAATTAAGAGAAATAAAAGCTTAGGACTCAATTTGTTCACTCCCTAGTAAAAGTTTCATCAAACAGCAGTCATAGAAGTTTATTTGAGGCAGCATGTAATCATGAGAACATGGCATCCAATGTTCTTAGTCTATCAGTTACAGATTCATGCAAGAAGTAACTCAAACTTTACATTTCTATAGATTCATATGATATTTCTATAGACATGATACAGTGATTAATTAAGAAATGCAAATTGTACTGCTTAAAAAAAAAGTATATACTATAAGATGAATAGTCAATAAACACAATAGACCATATTAGCATAATAATCATGATGAAAAGTCAACTAATTTAGTAACCACTTTGAGCATACAAGAGAAGACCCAAAACCATTCCAAAAAAATAAGAGCATTGTGTCCTGTTTGGTTGCTAGGAAAGAAACCTCAAATTGTTTTGATTCAGATTTTTCATTATTTAAGAAGTAGAAAAAAAAAACAATAAAAAAGGATTTCACTTTACGTTTTGTTCATAATAAGACTGATGGTTTCAGTAGTGGAGCTAGGATTTCAGTTTAGGAGATGCAAGATTAAAAAAAAAAAAAGCCTAAAATTATTAATCCATATTAATAATAAAATTATAAACAACAATAATTGTCATACAAAATCTATTAAAATTTAAATAATTGTAAAATAAATAAACAATTGTAAAACATTCCTAATGATCAATCATAAAAGTAAGAGATTAATCTATATACCTCATGTTTAGACATTTAATTTGATTCCTCAAAATAAATTGAGAAAATAAATTTCAACTTTTCTTTCTCTATTCTTCTAATTATTTAAATTTTGGATTTATGATAAAAATCAAAATTTGAAACTATGAAAATGCAAGAAATGAAGAAAAAATAAATAATGGATACTTTAATGCTTTAGTGCCATACAAGATATTATTATTATTATTATTATGTGTAAAGTTTGAGTTCCACGTGGTTAAACTAAAATGAAAGGAAAGAAACTTGGATAAGTAAAAAGAAAAAGGATTGAAATTGCAAAATTGGTCAAAAGTCTAAACAAGTTTGGTGGCAGTGGCATTTATTTTGTGTTAGACTCATTGTTTAAAGTGGGAGGAGTTGTTTGAGTAATACCACAAAATCTCACAATATTTTTACAATAAATTAAAATATCAATATATTATTGGTCAAAATAAAATAAAATATATCTATTCTGAGATGCATCTCAACTAAAAATAAGAGTGTTGTGAAAAATTGTTGCATATTTAAACTTTCACAAATAAAAATGTGTATTTTACTTATTTATTTATTCCATGTTAAGGGTATGGATTGCTTTATAGAAAAATATAAGGACTTTTTTGGAAGGAGTTTTGAGAAGGCTTCACCCTTGGATGGTTGTACCTGATCAATAGGGTTTGATTTGAATTTGAGAGGAACGATTCGATTGGGACTATTGTAGTTGTAGAGCGAGTCAGTGTGAATGACTTGGACTCTTCTCTCTCTCTCTCAGTAATCATTCCACATAGAACCTAAAAATTCAAGCTTTACTTACTATTTTTCATCCAAAATCCAAATAGCAAAATCAACCAATAATTTAAGCTCAAATCAAACTAGAATGTACAAGACAACCAAGTTCAAAATCCAACACAAATTAACAATTTAAGCTAAAAATTTAAGCAATTGAATACACACACACAAAGTCAATTCAATCCCAAAATCCTCTCCAATACATCATTCTTTTCCTACAATTTTTAGACAACCAAACAGAGTCTCGAATGAATCAAAGAAATTTAAATAGAACTCAAATTTCAGCACAAGTTAACGATTAGGGATTCAAGCTACAAAATTTACCAATTGAAAACACCAACAATAAAATTATATAATAATAAAAAAAACTAAATGACAACTCTTAGTGGGCTGATTTCCCAAGAAAATTTGTAACCAAATGCCAAATTCCCATCTCACTGAGAAGTCAGAGGGGGAAAAAAGTAGGAAACTCTTATGAGCAGCAAAATTTATACATTTTACTCATTACTGATTGAACTTTATTTACATGGACATTGATTGATTTTAAGAAAGTCATGGTTCTTCGAAATCAACTACACTACTCTTATTCTCTGAAGATTATTTATGTAGTAGCTCTGGAACTACCCATCTCTTCAAGGTCTTCGGCTTTCACCCAAAGCACAACATATAAACATATAAACCGATGATCAACCAAGCAACTTAGCAAGTTGAAGCCAAACACTTTTTTTATTACATAAAAGCAGGCAATGGTTAGATTGACTGTGCAAAGAGGCAGGGTTGGACATTGTTGAGAAGAGGGGACCTCTTTGTGATGCACCAAGCCTGTACAAAAAAGTTGTAGATCCAATTTAGCATTTGTAAGAAAAATTTTAAGTAATTAAAATGTGTACCTTACAATGAGTCAATATAAAACATCCAAGTAAGAAGTAAGGCCATGAAAAACTGCTTACGTCACATCAAAATTCCTAAGGAAAAAAAAATACACCAAAATTCAGTAGTCTTTTTTTTTTTTTTTTTTTTTATAGGACAAAAGTCAATAGTTAAATACATGTATCATTCTTCTAAGTCATTACCCGAGAGTAATGCAATAATGATTGATTTGCTAATGCTAAAGATCGTCTCTATTATCTCGGCAATACTTCTTGAGCTTCATATGTTAACCTTCTCCATTCTGACCAATTTAAAGTCTTTTAGAACATTTAAAAAGTCTATATAGTTTTTTTCTTGGTTAACAAAAAAGTCTATATAGTTAGTTATAAAGAGATGCATTACATTGATATTTTATAAAATAGATCAACATGGTTTGTTATTTTTATCACATTTTTTAATATTCCAAGAGTATTAGGAATTGAACAATAATATATCATTTTGCAAGCCTTGTCCAACAATAATAATATATTTTTGAAAGACCCATTACACCAATTCACTTTCCTTTGACCACCACTAGCAGCAAGCTATAAGAGTTTTTTATAACATGCAAATCAAAATTTTAACCTTCTACATAATGGGAGAAAATGCAATTTGCACCAAACCGAAGAAGATGGAGGGGGAAACAGAAAAGGCAAAAGTCACCTCAAAAGGACTTTCCAACCCTACTTGTACTTTGGCGACTTCTATGGAGGTACTTCTACAGAGGTAGAGAGAGAATTGGAAATATATATATATATATATATATATAAAGGGCAAATGAATAGGTTTTAATTCCAAATGCAAGCATTGAAGGTTTTGATAAGGAGAGGAAGACCCCAAACAAAGGGGTAGTTATTGAGTACTCCCAAAGTACCATAAATGCGTACTCCCCCTCTCAAATAATTGTGGGTTTCACTAATTAAATTTATGGTAGGACCCACAATTCATGTGAGAAGAGGGAGTATGCATTTATGGCACTCCCGGAGTATTCAATAATTTTCCATCATCTTTAATATTACATAGGACACATGACATACTATTATTTTTTTTTTATACATCAATAATCGGGAGTGAGGGGATTTAAACTCGAGAAGTCTTTGTTGGAAATATCAGAAGATGCTCAACCAATTGACCTACAAGACTCTTGACACATGACATATTTTAATTTACTTGATAGTATTCTTTTGTATTAAATGAGCAATACTTCATTAATATTTTATAGCATTCTTCTCAAAAAAAAAAAAATAGTGAGACATTCAAATTTTAAGAGTCATGATCACTATCAATTTCACTAAATCTAATTGATAGGATAATCTTTTAGAACTAGTTGAAGAGGCAGTTTGAAATTACTTTTATTTTTTGCTGAATTATTGAAATTACTTTTATGAATGCCATTCTCATCACCAAAAAGGTCGTCTTTGTTGCTATTCCCATCACCTCACTAGCATTTACTCTCTTTTTTTTTTTTTTAAAGCGCATTTACTTTTTTTAACATCCACTTTTTATAAACCACTCATATTTTCATGTCTATTTCTACATTCGAGTAAGAGGCACGGGCAATTACTTTTATTTTCAAATCACTCAATTTACGTGTAACAATTTTTTGGTTTAGTTAATTGAAACATATTTTATAAGCTTATTCCGTACAACAGTGACCAATTGACATAAACCAAAGAACTAACTAAGATTGAGGTTTCTACTTTTCTAACCTCCTAAGTCAATTGACTCTCTGGAAGGAAATTATCCATTTCAAAATGTGCTAATTCAAGGATAGGTTTTTTTTTTTTTTTTTGGAAAATTTTCCAAATGCAGCTGAGTTTATGAGAGCTTTAATTTAAATAATAATAAAAAAGAACGATAATTCCCATTATACTACATCCGTTGAAGGTATGAAATCCTCAAAAAATCTACAATTATATACTGTAATAATAGATAATGCTAATATGTAACTACTTTAAACAGTTGCACCATGCATTTAATAATGGATAATGCTTTATTATTGTACTTTATTTTATTTTATTGGGATAATTACACTTTACCCATTTGTGGTTTGCCTCTAATTTGATATGCCTACCCGTGGTTTAAATTTTGACACTTTACCCATCTGTGATTCTCACCGTTATTGTGCCGTAACCCACCCCTCCCTCACCGTTACTCTAACACAGAAATATGTTAAAAACAAAAGCTCAAACAGATCAAAAAGTTAGGATTATTGAAATTTGTGGTAGTTCAGTCACTTTAGCTCCTTTCAAATCCAACACCTTGAGCAGCTTGAATCTAGCATAAAATAATTTTGAAATGGAAAACTTAGGTGGCAGATCTTTGACTCCAAATACAAGGAAAGAACGAAGATGAGATACATCCATGTTGGTATTGTGTTTGTTAAACTTTGTTGGATTGTCCGCCTCCTGCATTTTTTTTTTTTTTGAACGAATGGTAGAAACTATTATTAACAAAACTGAAAACTTATACAGGTAATGCCAAAACTGAATTGTTTGGGCTTGGGGGATTTTGTCAACATCTCAGACATATCCCGATTGACTTTCAATACAGAAAACCAGCTCAAATCCTTGAGTGGTGTTACATATATATTACCCCTGCCCTGCTGCTATAAGAGCTTGGTACTCCGTTATCAGACTTGTGACTCTCTCCAAGATAGACCGTGGGTCAAGCTGAATGTGCTCAAAGTAAAACATTTCTAGACATGCTTTCGTTGCAAAATTTTCATGTCTCGACTTGGAAACAATCTGTATGCGGCATTTCATGACTCTTGCGTCAACAATTGTTATAGCTATTTGTATCAAGTTTCTATTAAAGAGTTAGAAACTAAAAGCTAAACCCAGAATTTTTGAACAAAAACCCATAAATCTTGAACATAAACCAAAAATTAAATCCATTAATTTTGAACATAAACCCACAGCCACTGCAACCAAAAATTAAAATCAAATCAAATACAAGAACAAAGGAAATCAGATGAACCCACAACCAAAACCACAAAAAAATGAAACCCAGGAAGCAAGAACGAAGGAAAATGAAACCCATCTATGGTGGCCGATGTCCTACTTAACTCCACTATCGGAGAGAGAGAGCAAAGAGATGAGAGAGAGAATGTTGTAGAAGAATAGGTGAGAGGAAAGAGACACATAGAGAAGGAAAATATGATATTTATAGTGGTTGACTTAGATTTGATTTTTCTGAGTATATGTTCTTATAGAAGTTCTTAAGCAATTAAAAACCCTAACTTTTTGATCTGTGGGGCTTTTGGTTTTTACATATTTTTGTGTTAGAGTAACAGTGAGGGAGAGGTGGGTTACGGCACTGTAACGGTGAGAATCACAGGTGGGTAAAGTGTCAAAATTTAAACCACAGGTAGGCACATCAAATTAAAGGCAAATCACAGGTGGATAAAGTGTAATTGTCCTTATTTTATTTTATTGAACAATATTGTACTTATTATTAAAAGTGAAACGATTGTATAGTTTGTATGAGAAAACATTCCATCCGGTCTCGGCGTAAAACCCACACTTTACGCCCACTAATAATAACAAGCCACGTCAGCATTTCACTAGACAATGAAATAAATCTGTCACATACAATCACTCTTCCTAAAACCCAATTTCACAAAAATTCAAAAGCCCAGCTTCCACACATAACTGAGAACCAATTCCTTCAACCTCTAACCACTAGAGACACCACCAGAGTGTAGAAAAATATACAGAGAAAAACTTTGTAAGATTGGTTTGGTGGTTTCTTTTTGTAAGATTTGTTGGTGTAGATTTGATTTATTGTCTAGATGGATGATTCAAGAGAAACCCATGTTTAATCACTCATTTTTCTTCATAACTATTTGTTTGTTTTGCCTATATGCCGACTTAAGAGAGTAAAAGAGGGTTGAGGCAAGTGGAAGATGTGAAAGGAAAAAGAGAAATTTAGGATCTTTAGATCTGTTGAGTTTTAATTGTCTTGGGACGGAAATTTTTGGTCTCATTCGTTGGATCTGTGGGTCGCTGTTGTGGGAATGAGGGGAGGAAAACGGAGCAACGACAGTTGTTGGTGGTCCGAACGTTTGAAGGAATTTTTTTCGGTCTCCTCTCAATCAGGCATCTACAAAGTTGTATTAGTTTCACTGTTTGGTCTATGGGTCGTCGTTGCCAAAATAAGGGGCAAATCGGAGCAGCAGTGCGGTGGTTGTTACTGGTGGTTTGTGAAAGGGAGTATGGATGAGAGAGGTGTTAATGACAGGATTTAAATGAATAGTCAATAGGTGCAGCCAGTTGTATTAACGTTTTAGTAAAATGCTGTTGTGGAGCTCTTTTATTGGAGGGCGTAAACCTCATGCTTTATGCCACATCTGGACACAATTTACACTCAATTTGTATTACTTTTTGTGTTTTTATATTACTACTCTGTTCTCAGCCTCAAAGTCAAACACACACAAAAGCTTGGATCCGTTAGAGCATTCTCATCAAGATTTGTAAAATTTTTAGCATATACCATCTCAAATCCTAAAATTTTAGCTTTTAGCAACTCATTTTACAACATACCCAACATCAAACATTCTATATTTTTTAACATTTCATTTAAATATATATTTTTTTTATTTCTTTATTCTTCCTCTCTGTCACTCTTCCTCTCTCTTCCTCTCTGTCACTTTCAACCCACCCCATCCACCACCACCGGTAAAAAACACCAACCCAACAAACCCATATCCATCCCAGCCACCACCACTGAAAAGAAAAAAAAAAAAAAAAAAACACTCGCAAATGCAGAAAAACCCACGGAGACCCACGGATATTCACCACAAAACCCAGAAAACAACAGCATCCACAAAACCCAAAATTGGTGACCAACGGAGACCCACAGATTCACCACAAAACCCAGAAAAACAACAGCATCCACCACCAGAGATTTGAAGACAACACCACAAAACCCAAAATCGGACCAAATCTCAGCCACCACCGGAGATTCCAGAGAAGAAATCAAACCTAATCTCAGCCACAATCCACCAAATCATCCATCAATTGGAGCAAATCTCAGCCATGATCCACGATCCACCACCACCACGATCCATCGGTGAGAAGAGAGGAAAAAAAGAGAAAAAAAAAAAACCACACAACCACGCCTATCGATCCTTAACGCCGATGCCCACGCCGGCCAAATCCATAACCCACATAACCACTGCCGAATCAACCATCAAATCACAAACTAAAAAAAATAAAAATAAAAAGCCATTGCGATAGAGATCGGCTTTCCTTGATGCTCCGGCCTGGGTTTCGTCGGAGACGGAGGCAGAATGCCTTCGGGTTTTTTTCCGCTTCTCCGGAGAGGAGACTGTGGAGGAGCGAACGGTGAGTAGAGGATGAGGGAGAGAGAAAGCAGAGAAGTGGATGGAGAGCAAGAATGAGAAACGGGAGAAAGACCAGGAAAGGAGAAAGAAAAAAATAAGAAGAAAAGAAAGCGGGCCCCACGCAATAAAATAATAATAAAATTTTTACAATTGGTGAACAGTGCGGTCTCAAATTTGAGACCGCACTGTTCACCAATGCCAAAAATTATGGCATTTACCATGTTTGATGTAGGTGGCTTTTTTGAGTTTGGGGTGTCAAATGCCAAATATTTGGCATTTGACACCCTTAATGAGAATGCTCTTAGGCGTTAGCCAATATTTCACTAAACTCCCCTTAAAATGCTATAACCGTATTTCATGTTGTACGAACTCTAACAAAAGTCAAAACAAAATTCAAAACCTTGACTCAAGTATTCTTCAATTAAGACCAACTAGTTTCACTCAAAATGTGGGACCCACTTTTTTTTTTTGTGTGTTTTACTAACAAAAAATTTCCTAGGAAATTCATTAATAAAGTAAATCATTTTAAAAATAAAATTAAAAAAAAAAAACTTTTTGTTAGAAAATTAACTAAATTTTTAACAAATTTTACAATTTTTCATAAAAGTTTTGTGAAATTGATGATTATTTTATTTCAACTTCAAAAAATTAAGTGGTGTGATGCAATGCAACTAATCAAATCAGTTAAGGTTTTAAAATAACTAACTATATCCTATTATTTAATTATTTTACCTACAACAAAAATAACACACTATTCAAACTGATTTGACTTGTATGAGTTATTTGAACAAAGTTAAACTAACAAATTATTAATATAATTTCGATTTGTTTACATATAATTTTGAATAAAACTGTATGTTGCAAGAGCATAGTACTATCTAGTTAGAGCATTCACGTCAGCTTGTGGAAAATTGTGGAAAATTTTGCAAAATAGAAAAAGTCATTAATTTTACACAATCTGAGCAAAAAAAATACCTACTTCAGTGGGAGTAAACTTGTGAATAAATGCAAGTTGTTACAGTAACCATGCATATTTGCACGGTTACTGTAGCATGTATATATAATATAATAATAATTTTTTCTCTCTCCTTTGTACTGACTCTCACCTCCCTCACTTTCTCATTCGTTAGACTCAGGTGCACAAGCTCTCTTTTTCTCTCATCTCATCAATCTGGCCTGCTCTAGCTTTCGCCGATCGCCGATGAGCAAGCCGAGTCCATTGCCTACAAGATCAAGCAAGCCAAGTCGCCAGACCAGGCTGTCGTCTACAACACGAGTCCGTCGCCTGAGGTTTCGTTCTGAGCGCTGAGGAGCAAAAATTAGACCACCACTTTGACGAAGACGAAGACTTAGATGCCAAGGAGCAGCTCTCTTTCTCTCATCTCATCAATCTTTGGGTTTTTTTTACTGGGTTTGTTTCTATTTTTTTTTTTTCTAGTTTTCTTTGGGATTTCAGTGTGATTGGAGGCCGGAGGCATCAATCTTGGTGGCTGATGATGGTGGATATGCGGGTTGTGTTGGGTCTGTGAGAGAGATGAAATTGTTAGAAAAATGAATATTTTATTTGATTAAATGTATATAATAGACAAACTGATGTTGGTGTTTTATAAAAATGAGAGTATAAAATAGAAAAAAGTAGGTTTTAGATGTGCAAAATGGAAAAATTTTTGTACATGCTGATATGGATGCTCTAAGTCCACAAAATGCATGGGTCAATTGCAAATTTTTTGTGTCGATATATATATATATATATATATATATAATTTGTTTCATGTGACCTTGTTTTGTCATATTAAGGCCCTGTTTGGTAGCTTAGCTTTAACACATATTTTTACATTTTAAACAATATTACACACTTTTTCACCCACACGTATATCAAAAACACCCAAATAACATTACTCAAACTCTTCTACCAAACGGGCCCTAAGTATTTTGAGTTCTTCTACTTTTATTAGTTTTATATATGATCATTCTTGTTAGTGAAGGGAAAAAACAATAAAGTTATTTATAAAGGAATTTCAAAACACCAAAATTGTTCTTCAAATTCAAATTATATAATACAAAAACACCAAAATTTTATAATTCACTCAAAACCTAAAATACTAAAAAAAATAAAGAAAGATTATACCACAAATTATTAAATTGGACAATTAAAAATAATAATATTACTTTTTGTCATCTTAGACCAAAATATATATAATGGACCGAGTTAGACCCTAATGGACTGAAGTGGGTCAAATTTAAAGGCATGCATCCATAACAATCCTAGGCATTAATTTATATACAAGCAGATTTAATTTACATGTTCAAATATATTTTTTTTTGGAAGCAAGTGACATAAATTTATTGATCTATTGTATAAAGGATGGAAAATATAGCGTTAGAGTAGTTTTTTTTTTTTTTTTTTTTTAGAATTTTGTATGCAATTTTTCAGTTTTTTAGTAGTCATTACAAAGCATTGAAAATACTATAAGATTTTCCCATTAAAGTTTCGGCTTGCATGCAAAATTGTTTTGTTTGTGGTATGTCAACAACTTCAGCCAGGTCATAAATTATGGTACAAATAAAGTTGTGTGGGTTTATATATCAACATATTTTGAGCACCCCATATTGCCAAAATAACCATTTATAGCCTATTTTGTTCTTCTATCTGGTTGTCGTGGCCATATACTGTTGTGAAAGGGAGATGCAACGAATTGAGTATGAGTAACGAAGAAAGAGAAAAAGTGTGTAATGAGTTCCTTTTTAATTAAGATAGATGAATGTTTAAAATCAATAAGTTAATTTATTTAATATTATGATGACCAAATTAATTATAAATAAATGGTGACATTGCTAGTGATATTAACAATTTGTCCACCTGTGATGAGAGCTGTGGTTTATTTTACACACAAAATAAATAGCGGTATAGACAAATTGTTAGGGTTCCGTTAACAATCAAAAAACATGTTTTGGTTTGGACTTTGGAGTAGAAATAGTTGAAACTTGAAACTAGCGGAGAAACCAAATGATATGTGCATATATAAAGAAATAGGTGGGGCATGCATGCATGTGTGAAATTTGTGCAAACACTAAAGCACTAATCTTTTGGGACCCACTAACTAATTAGAGAGAGAAACCCACTAGCTAATTAGAGAGAGAAATAGAGAGAGAGTTGCATAACTGCCATTACATATACATGCAATCATTATAGCTCTAGTTACTTCCACCGGTCACACTTACACCAAGTTGCACTTAAAAGCTAGAAAGCATGGGTACGGCTCTAGGGTCGCCGCACCAGCTCCAGACACTTGGTGACACGCCAATTCGCACAAGACACGCCAATTCCTTTTTTTTTTTTTTTTTTTTTTTTGTTTCCTGATTCGCGCTAGTCAAGGCCGATTTGTGCCGATTCAGGCCGAGTCGCGCTGATTCAGGTTGAGTCGCACTAGTTCAATGCCGATTTTGGCCGAGTCGCGCCAAGTACAGCTGAAATTGGCTGAGAAATTGGCCGAAATACATGTTAAAAAAATAAAATAAAATAAAAAATTGAGTTAATTTCTTATTTAGTTATTAACTTATTATATATTTGTCAAATTATTTGTACGTTAAACAACTTAAATTGAAATTACTGAATTATTTGCAGTTATTATTGCTCTTAAATTGGTATATATTTACCATTATATGAAAAATATATTTAATAATTTGTAAATAAAAATATATTTAATAATTTATTAGTAAACGTATCTTGCCACACCCACACCCTACATTTTCAAAAATTGTCGTGTCTCATACCCGCATCCGCACCTGCACTCACACCTAAACCCAAATCTGGACCCGTGCTTCATAGCTTAAAAGTTTTTTTCCTTTCTTGGGAGAGAAGTGAGAAAAGAAGAGATAAAAACTAGCGAGTGAAAGTTTGAGAGAGATATGGCACAACCCATAGCACTTTCTGTGTTTATTCTCCATATGAATGATTTTGTTATATTTCAATTCCCAAGATTTTCTCAGCAACCCCCCAATACCGATGCCGAGTCTTTGAGAAGCATTTCCTCTAAAATGGATGATTACGCTGCACGGTTTGAAATGTTGAAAGCCCAAACCCAAGTTTCGGATCTTGTTCCTTCCTCTATAGTCAACATTTCCATGAAAACTAATATGGAAAGTCGCAGAGTACAAGGTATGTAGATTTCTTGAATAAATTCTTTAGGTTCTTTCATATTCATTTTTGGGTTTTTTTTCTTTTTCTATTTTTTTTTTTTCATTTTTTGAATAAAGTATTTAGGGTCTTTTATTTGGTTAATTTGTGTGTGTACAGTTAGAGATGAACTAAGGGTATTCTTTCGGTGAAATCAACCATTCTATGCCGGAGATACGTTTGGTGTATTTGACCCAAGACTTATAAAGATGTGGAGTGACATTCCCGATCCTCAATTGAATTTCACAGAAAGAGTTAAACTCTTCTGTAAAGTTTTCCAACAAAACGTAGAAGGAGTTGTAAAACTACTCATGATATATATTTTACTTATTTTAATTCGTATGTAACTTATTAAACTATCAGGCTTAAAAAAAAAAAAAAAACTTATTAAATTATCAACTGTTTTTAATTAAACCTATAGGACAACATGGTTATTGATGAAGACATAGCCGCTGCGTTGAGATTGGTAGAGGAGAATAGGAAGGCTAGAATTGCTGGGTTGGGAACATGGAGGTAAAGAAAAATCCCTTACACACCATATTTATATATATATATATATAGGAAAGATTAATAAGAAGAGAATTAATAAGGTATATATTTCATTTTTTTTTTTGTTTTGAAAATTGGAACATTTTCTTTCTTAATTAGTGGCTGAATTTTATCTTGTAGGGTGATTACATTGGTGGTAGCAAGTGGACAATTTCAGTATGAAGTTTTATTAGTGAAAAAATTTTGAAAATCATATAATTAGTAGGATTTTCATTTCATTTCATTTCTTTTGTTTGAGAATTTTTTGTTTTGGATATGAAGATAGCTATTGCGTCAAAGTTACCATTGTAATAATTTGATATTAATTCTTTTATAATCTATTGCAATGACAAATATGTAATTGCAATGAATATATTGTTGTTGTAGAGAGGGAAAATTCCCGACCTATCACAAGCTGACACGTCACACTACTAAGACCACAAAATACAGCCAATTACAAAGCGCCACATACTGCTGCTAGGTTTTACTATTGCCATTCAAAAGCCAATAGAAATTTGCCAAGTGTCATGCAAGAACCAATCATGCATCGGCTCGTGCAAGCGATGACACAAGCAGCCTCGCACGTGTAAGCGATGACCCAAGCAACCTCGCACGTGTAAACGATGACATAAGCGGACCAATCAGACTGTGACATGTGTCACCAATCAGACTCCGCCACGTGTCGCTCATCCACCCCAAAACTCCTATAAATAGAAGCCTTCCTAAGACATTTAGGAGGACACATCAAGTCATCTGAAGCACAAGCAGCATCAGAGAAGACATCTTGAGTTCAGAAGTCCAGAAGCTCTACTGGAATCAAGCCCCGAAACCTTCAGCAACTTCAAGAACTTCAACCCTCAAACAGGAAGAACATTCGAAGCAGAATCATCCAAACTACCTGCCTAGATCTCAAAGTTCACTGGAATCAAGCTCAAAAGCCTCCAGAAACCTCACAAACCACAAATCAGTGAAGCTCTACGGATTCAAGCCTCTAAAGCCTCGAAGAACTTCCACCACAAATCTTCAAAAACGAAGAACGCACTAAGAACACGAAGAACGTACGAAGAACACGAAGAACAAAGAATTTCTAACAAGCTCATAGCCAGAGATTCATTGTAATTCCGTTTTTAAGGTCTTCGATCCATTTTTCAGCCAAATTAAAGTATATTTGGTGTTCGAATCAAAATCACATTACCACAAATCCAAATCAACAAATCTTTTAAGGAGATCGAATCAGAGGATCACTCTTTTGTAATCACAGAGAATTGTACCACACATTCATCAATACAAAATCGCACTTGTGACACTATTTTACTTGTTTGACTCATTTCGAACCGAGAAATTTAGTCGTCCACATATTCTGGCACGCCCGGTGGGACCTCTCTGCCTCTCATCTCATTCTCCTTCAAAGAAAGAAATCTTCATCATCTTGCTACTAGCTTAAATGGCCTCCAGCAAGAACATCCAAGCTTCAACAGCTACTTCAACTAAACTTGGTACGGCTACCACCAACAACTACATTGGTGTAATCAATTGTAGCCAACCTAAAGCAAATAATCAACTTCAATCTCAATCAACCAAGGAAACCAAGGTCCAGACAATCATCTCCTTAGACCCTCTTGCAAGAAACAAGGTCATCAACAAGGACGTCTCCACCTTGGAACACCTCAAGTATGGGGGCAAATCCCCTTCTTCCTTCACAAGAAGTTGGTCGCACGATTTCTCTCCCATCAAAGGAACCCAAAAGAAGAGATTTCATGTGCTCACTTCAATTCACTTCCTTCTCCATCATCTTAGGAAGTTGTGTCAGTCATGATGACTAACACCTCTACAATGGAAGAAAAGATGGTTGAAATGGAACAAAGGGTCGTCCTTCTCACAAAAGCACTTGAAGATAAGGACCTCCAAATTACAACTTTAATGAACAAACTCGAAGTACAAGATCTTGGTGAATCAAGCCATGGTCATAAATTCACATCTGCGAAGGATGACGAAGGGAGAGAAATTGAAAACACTCCCCAATGAGAACAATCTACTTCGGTTGCTTCGTTGTCAGTCCAACAAATACAAGACATGATAACAAATACCATCCGGGCACAATATGGAGGTTCTTCTACAAGTTCTCTCACATATTCAAAACCCTACACAAAACGCATCAACAACATGAGGATGCCAGATGGGTATCAACCCCCTAAGTTCTTGCAATTCAATGGCAATGGAAATCCTAAGCAACATATTGCTCATTTTGTAGAAACTTGTGAGAACGCAGGGACTCAAGGAGGCCTCCTTATAAAGCAATTTGTCCGTTCGCTCAAGGGAAATGCCTTTGATTGGTATATAGACTTAGAACCCGAGTCAATCGACAATTGGCAACAACTCGAAAGAGAGTTTCTTGACCGATTCTATAGCACGCGTCGTATAGTGAGCATGATGGAGCTTACTAATACCAAGCAATGGGAAGATGAGCCGGTGGTCGATTATATCAATCGATGGCGTTCTTTGAGCTTGGATTGCAAGGACCGACTTTCTGAAATTTCTGCTGTAGAGATGTGCATCCAAGGCATGCATTGGGGACTTCTTTACATCCTTCAAGGGATAAAGCCTCGAACATTTGAAGAGTTAGCAACTCGTGCGCATGACATGGAGCTGAGCATTGCTAGCCGTGGAAATACAAAACCTCCCATACCTGAGGAAAGCAAAAAGGAAGTAAGGAAGAATGATAGGAATGCAAAAGTCAGCCTCAAATACCCAATGGTTGTTAACACTGCCGAAGTCAAGCTTCCAAGAAGAGGAGCAAATGCAAATGAAAAACAACTTGAAGGATGGCAAAAGAGCGAGATGCGTCATCTGACTTTCAAGGAACGTGAGCAAAAAGTATATCCGTTCCCCGATGAAGATGTGCCAAACATCTTAGAACAACTATTGCAATTGAAGCTGATTAAATTGCCAGAATGCAATCGACCAGAAGACATGGGGAAAGTTGATGACCCTAACTACTGCAAATATCATCGGATCATTGGCCACCCAATCCAAAAATGCTTCGTCTTCAAAGAACAAATCATGAAGCTTGCCAAAGAAAACAAGATTGATCTAGACTTCAATGAAGTTGTCGGATCGAACCATGTGACCGTTGCTTGTGATGTACTTCCAACTCTCAAGCAGGGGGCAAACACTAACCAAGCGTACAAGTTGATCAACAATGATGATGCAAGGATCGGCCCCATCAATGGGAAGTTCCTTAAACACTTCTACGCTTGAACATCGAGGATTGCTCCTCGGCAAGAGCTTAAACTACCCACTACAGCGCTGCAAGGGTACATGATGTCTTCCCATTACCTTTGAAAGCGTACCAATAAGGAGAAACTAATCCCATTCTATGTCACCAATTGCTAGTGTGGCGTAGTGGTTGGATGCCCAAGTCGCCCTTGAGAGGTCTCGGGTTCGATTAGTGGTGATACCCACTATTACACAAATTTTGAACTACGTGATGACTTGGTCCCTCTCAAGGGTACGTAGGCAACTTAGTATCTTTTGCTAAGTTCAGTCACGCACTAAAAAAAAAAGTTATCAAATTGAAAAAAAAAACAAAAAAAACAAACAAAAAAAAAAACAAAAAAAAAAAGGAACAAAAAAAAAAAAAAAAAAAAGGGCAAAAAAAAAATCATCCAAAAAGAAAATATCAAAAAAAAAAAAATCATCATAAAAAAAAAATTATCAAAAAAAAAAAAAAAAAACAAAAACAAAAAAAATTTCTGTTGAACTACGTGATGACTTGATCCCTCTCCGGGGTATGTAGGCAGCTTAGTACTTGTCACTAAGTTCAGTCACATGAAAAGAAGAAGGATTATCAGTCTGGCTTGAAGAGTTTTGCAACGGTTGTCAATATGCTTTTAAGGTCCCTTTGGTTGGCATGGCATTGCTCATTTTCTATGGACATTCTCCTACGTTTCTGAAGTATGCTTTGCATCACTTATCTCCTGGGGGCATCTTCTTGTACCTTGCAAGTCTAAGCTACATCATCTCTCTTCTAGGTTGGGCCACTTCATAGCTCTGAAATTTGAACCACATCATCTCCCTTCTGAGTGGTATCGTTTTACATCATGTCTCTGAAATTTGAACCACATCGTCTCCCTTCTGAGTGGTGTTGTTTTACATCATGTCTCTGAAATTTGAACCACATCGTCTCCCTTCTGAGTGGCGTTGTTTTACATCATGTCTCTGAAATTTGGATAACGTCAAATTCCTCCAGAATGATGATAGATTATATATCCGAAGTCGGTGTTGCATCATCTCTCCTCTATGGGCATGTTCATGCAGTGTCGGATTCTTGGTGGCATGTTCTGACGTCTTCAAAGTATTGGCATCATTCTTTCCCTCATCTTCAAGGTTTTGTTGGCCTTTCCTTGCATCTTCAACGTCTTGTTGGCATCTTTGAAATCCTGATGTCTAGCTACAGTGCTATGCACCTCAATGTCTGAGCTATGTTGCCTCTGAAAATTTGTGCTGTTGTAACTTTATTATAAAGGTCAATATTGGTGCAACTTCAATGCGGGTGCAAGTGCTAATGTGGAGTGTTGTCGTGGCTTCATGACAAAGATGAACGTTGGCACGGCTTCGATGCGAATAAAGTGTTGACGTGGCTTCATGACAAAGATGAACGTTGGCACGGCTTCGGTGCGAATGAAGTGTTGTCGTGGCTACACGGCAAAGATGAAGGTTGGCACAGCTTTGGTACGAATGAAGTGTTGTCATGGCTTCATGGCAAAGATGGGTGTCGGCACGACTTCGATGCGAATAAAGTGTTGACATGGTTGCATGACAAAGATGAATGTTGACACGGCTTCAGTGCAAATGGTGGTGCGACTTCATGACATATGTAAGTGCAAATATTGCTTCATGGCAAAAACAAATGTTGGCATGGCTTCAGTACAAGGACAAATGTTGACATATCTTCATGGTAAAGACTCTTGATGCGGCTACGTTGCAAAGACTCTTGAGAGGGCTACGTTGCAAAGACTCTTGAGATGACTGCGTTGAAAAGACAAGTGTTGGTGCGGTTTAATTGCCAAGGAAAGCATGCTGCATGACAAAAACAAGCAACAACAAAGAACTTGTCAGAAGAAAATCTCATAGCACGTCTCAAAAAAAAAAAAAAAAAGAGTTAGTGCAAAACCAGGCTGTGTAATATATATATATATATATATATATATATTATAATAATAAGAAATAATTAAATTAAAAAAAAAATGCATAGTTTCTTTACAGAGAGTTACACTTATACAATTCAGTGCATGCCCCGGAGGGCTTTATATAGGGATCCCTGGAAAGCTAACAGACAAAAGGAAAGAAGTGTGAAAATAGCTAAAGAGATTGTCAAAGAATACTGCGAGCAAATTTCCATAAAATTACCGTGTTGTCAGAAAAAAATTTTCACACTAAACTTCAGGAAGAACCTATGGGTCTGCAAAAGGTAAGTGTCCATAAATGCATCATACTGTCAAAAAATACTGCACTAGATCTCAGAAAAATACCTATAGGCCTGCAAAAAAAAAATACACATGTCAAGAAAATACTGCATTATATCTGGGATGAAGTTCTAGGCCGCATGATTGTTCAAAGCCCCTTGTGTAGCCGACCTTTGAAAGCAGAGAACAATGGCAGATTAACCAATGTCAAGCACTGTCAGGGCCGCCCAAGACCATAAATCCATCAAACCGACATCACAGGAGACTTCTACGGCCTTCGACTCACCAAACCTGAAAATGCCAAACCCAGATATCCGGCCACGCGCCACCACGCGCCGCCACAATTTCTCAAGGAACCGCGGCATAGTCCTTTAAATCTGTGCAAATCAGGCCACCATTTCACAAAACAGACCATACGAGGTGATTTTACGGCCTCCGATCTACAAAACCCAAAATTTTCGTGATCAAAAGAGCTGCCACGCGCCACCAGAAGATCCGGCGCTCATTGCCTCAGAATCACGCGCCGACACGCGCCACAAGCAACAGGTCACGCGCTCACACGCGCCGGCTTTCTCTCACGCGCGTGCACGCGCCACACGTGCCACACGCCTCAGCCCTGTGACGTCATGGATGACGTCATCCTCCACTGACCTGACCCGTTTGACCTGACCGGATCGGTTTGACCCGGAAATCTGACCCGGTCCGAACCGCCTTAAAAAAAAAAAAAAAAAAAAAAAAAAGAGAGATAAAAAATACCTTGACCAAATTTGACCTTTGACTTTGACCAAAAAGTCAAAATTTTCAAAAGGGGCCTGTCCCACTCAATTTTTCGAGTACATTCTTATTTTGGGATCCGTTTCTTCATTCGAAACTCGGAAATTGTGCAAACGTCCAATTTCCAAAAAGTTGACTTTTGCGTAAATGTTGACCAAAAGTCAAAATTTTTAAGATGGACTTATCTTACTCAATTTTTCGCGTACATTCCAAATTTGGAGTCCGTTCCATCATTTGAAACTCGAAAATTGCACAAATAACCCAATTCCAAGATAGTTGTCTTTTATGTTGAAATCAACCCAAAGTCAAGATTTTCGAACCAGACTTGTCTTGCATAGTTTTTCGTGACGTGAAAATCATCAATCTAACTCACATCTCCGAAGTACTGACAATATCCAAAACTAAAGTTCTCAATATCAAAATTTGAGATTCATCCATTTAGTTTGGATCCCCTCAGGGTTATTCCCCAGACTTCATCAAGGCTTTCCTTCTAAAGTACAAATGAACTCTCACAAGTGTGTCTTGAGCTTGAAATTACATCGAGTCACCCGTCCAACCCACAATTCCCCTTTCGGTGCCAAACATTCCCACCTACCATTCTTCATCTCTCTCACCTACCATTCTCGTTCCCTACCGGTCTCTCACCTACCGTTCTCATCCACCGGTCTCACCAAAAATTCACATCCACCGGTCTCACCGTTCTCAACTACCATCCTTCGGTTCTCCACTATAAATAGAAGGTCCGGGTTCAAAAAAAAAAAAAACTCATCAAAAAGAAGAGAAGAAAAGAAAAACACACTGAATCATGAAATGAAGATTTACTTCTTTCAAATTTTCAAGTCCTCATTCTCACAGCCATTTTTCACTATGGCCTTATCATTCTCAACATTTAGCAACCAATATTGCTTCATAATCCGTTTGAAATCAACCCTCTCATGGTTCGGTAGAAACCCTCTTCACAACATCATTGTAGTTTTGAGATCCAAACAAATTTTGTTTCTCCCCTTAACGACCAGAGTTGTCCATAAAATTAGTCATAACAAGGTCTACATTGTGGTTCCATGCTTCTTCATATTTGGTTGGCCAGGAGATCCAAGTCCAGCAGAGACACCTGTTCCTAACCTCAGGGCTCCTGTAGTCTCTCTCCAATTGCTTGGTCTTCCAGCAGAGGCAGCGGTTCGGAACAAACAGCAACTTGGCTGGTTTCTAAGACCAGAATCACAAGTTAGCTCCATCTTTCATTTTTTTGTGCTTTTCCAACAAGAAGCAGTAAAAGAAGATGGTAAAAAGTGTTGGGGTATCCAACAAATTGTCTTTCATCCAACACTTGAAACAACCTTCAAGGCACCAGCTCATCAGAGTTTAGCCTTTGGGGCTGGTAAATGGTCACCAGAGCCTTATTCCATGTCCCCACCACTATGGGACTCAAAGGTCATCGTTGCTGGTACCTCAAAACACACTTTCTGGAATTACTCCAACTTAAATTTAACTTGAAGTATTTCAGAATGAACTTTTCTGAAATTACTTCAACTTAACGTCTGTCAGTATGGTCCAATCACGCATGCACATTCTACGACTTACTGTCAGACCTCATACAGCATGCAGTCAGTCCCATATCTAAAGTTGTACTTCATAGAAACACCTACACCAGAAGTCCCCAACATATAGGGCCAGCACCATGGTGGCATGTGTTTCACCCATTCGCTTTGCGTCTTCCCCATCTTCTACACCCTGTGATCGCCGCCAACGATCCAAAGGTACTCTTCTGAAGTTACTTCAACTTAACCTCTCCTGAGAAGGCTCGGTCACGCAAGTACATTCAAATACTCGCAGATCTCTTTTCGGTCTCATCAAAGCCTTTCATATGGGTGGGTCTACTCTTCGGAAATTATTTCATCCTGCTGAAAGCTCCACCACCTTCAATTACTTCATTTGAAGAACCAAGTGTAAAAAAAAAAAAAAAAAAAATCTGTTTTCGAAACTCATTCTCACACCATACTCTGAAACCGTGTGCATGAACGAGTCTCGAGGGGGCATTTGTAGAGAGGAAAAATTCCCGACCTATCACAAGCTGACACGTCACACTACTAAGACCACAAAATACAGCCAATTACAAAGCGCCACATACTGCTGCTAGGTTTTACTATTGCCATTCAGAAGCCAATAGAAATTTGCCAAGTGTCATGCAAGAACCAATCATGCATCGGCTCGTGCAAGCGATGACACAAGCAGCCTCGCATGTGTAAGCGATGACCCAAGCAACCTCGCACGTGTAAGCGATGACCCAAGCAACCTTGCACGTGTAAGCGATGACATAAGCGGACCAATCAGACTGTGACATGTGTCACCAATCAGACTTCACCACGTGTCGCTCATCCACCCCAAAACTCCTATAAATAGAAGCCTTCCTAAGACATTTAGGAGGACACATCAAGTCATCTGAAGCACAAGCAGCATCAGAGAAGACATCTTGAGTTCAGAAGTCCAGAAGCTCTGCTGGAATCAAGCCCCGAAACCTTCAGCAACTTCAAGAACTTCAACCCTCAAACACGAAGAACATTCGAAGCAGAATCATCCAAACTACCTGCCTAGATCTCAAAGTTCACTAGAATCAAGCTCAAAAGTCTCCAGAAACCTCACAAACCACAAATCAGTGAAGCTCTACGGATTCAAGCCTCTAAAGCCCCGAAGAACTTCCACCACAAATCTTCAAAAACGAAGAACGCACTAAGAACACGAAGAACACGAAGAACAAAGAATTTCTAACAAGCTCATAGCCAGAGATTCATTGTAATTCCGTTTTTAAGGTCTTCGATCCATTTTTCAGCCAAATTAAAGTATATTTGGTGTTCGAATCAAAATCACATTACCACAAATCCAAATCAACAAATCTTTTAAGGAGATCGAATCAGAGGATCACTCTTTTGTAATCACAGAGAATTGTACCACACATTCATCAATGCAAAATCGCACTTGTGACACTATTTTACTTGTTTGACTCATTTCGAACCGAGAAATTTAGTCGTCCACAGTTGTAATAACTTGGTATCAATTATTTCATAGTCAATCGCAGTGACAAAATGAATTAATTATCTATTACAATGAAGATATCATTGCAGTAATTTAATCCAACTTATTTTGTTAAATTATTTGCAATCTATTACCACAATAAGTTTCATGAAGTAATTGCCTATACTTACAATATATTCGAAATAGTAAATTTTTTATTGCAACAATATACATATCATTGCATCAAAGTTGTTATTAAAATATTTTGGATTTTATTGCAACAAAAATTTTTGTTGCATAAACCTATTACCTCAAATTTTATTACAACATATTGTATCAACTATTGCAATGACTCTAATGTTATTGCAATGATTTTTTTCATTGCAATAAACATTTTTTCTTGTAGTGACACCAAGTTGCATAGTTGCACTTAAATGTTTTTTTTCCTTTCTTGGGAGAAAAGTGAGAAAAGAAGAGAAAAAAACTAGCGAGTGAAAGTTTGAGAGAGATATGGCACAACCCATAGCACTTTCTGTGCTTATTCTCCGTACGAATGGTTTTGTTATATTTCAATTCCCAGGATTTTCTCAGCAACCTCCCGATATCGATGCTAAGTCTTTGAGAAGCATTTCCTCTAAAATGGATGATTACGCTGCACGGTTTGAAATGTTGAAAGACCAAACCTAAGTTCCGCATCTTGTTCCTTCCTCTATTGTCAACATTTCCATGGAAACTAATAATCCAAGAGAGCGAAGTCTCAGAACAGTAGGTATGTAGATTTCTTGAATAAAGTTCTTCAGGTTCTTTCATATTCATTTTTGGGTTTTTTTTTTTTTTTGAATAAAGTACTTAGGCTCTTTCTTATTCATTATTTGGTTAATTTGTGTGAATATAGTTGGAAACAATATTAGGAATTTTTTATGCTTTTTTTTTTTTTTCATTTCTTGAATAAAGTAGTTTATGGTTCATTTATTTTCATTGTTGGGTTAATTAATTTGTGTGTGTACAGTTAGAGATGAACTTAGGGGATTCTTTCAGTGAAATGAACAATTCTATGCCGGAGATATGTTATGTGTATATGACGCAAGACTGATAGAGATGTGGAGTGACATTCACGGTCCTCAATTGAATTTCACAGAAAGAGTTAAACTCTTTTGTAAAGTTTTCCAACAAAACGTAGAAGGAGTTGTAAAACCACTCATGGTATATATTTTACTTATTTTAATTCGTATTTAACTTATTAAATTATCTCGCTTCAAAAAAAAAATCTTATTAAATTATCAACTGTTTTTAATTAAACCTATTGGACAACATGGTTATTGATGAAGACCCAACTGCTGCGTTGAGGGTGGCAGAGGAGAATAGGAAGGATCGGCTTGCTGGGTTAGGAATATGGGGGTAAAGAAAAATCCCCTACACACCATGTATATATAGGGAAGATTAAGAAGAAGAGAATTAAAAAGGTATATATTTCTTTTTTGAAAATTGGAACATTTTTCTTTCTTAATTAGTGGCTGAATTTTATCTTGCAGGGCGATTACATTGGTGGTAGCAAGTGGACAATTTCAGTATGAAGTTTTCTTAGTGAATTTTTTTTTTTTAAATCATATAATTAGTAGGATTTTCATTTCATTTCGTTTAATTTCTTTTGTTTGAGAAGTTGTTGTTTTGGATATGAAGAATTAAATACGTAGTTGTTTCCCTTATGTGTGCCCTTGTATGTGTATGAACTAAATAGAGTATTGATTAATCTGTTAATCTTGAA
This sequence comes from Quercus ilex subsp. ballota, assembly GCA_032727855.1. Lineage (NCBI taxonomy): Eukaryota > Viridiplantae > Streptophyta > Magnoliopsida > Fagales > Fagaceae > Quercus > Quercus ilex. The sequence goes on along the minus strand of CM064917.1, from coordinate 3,824,423 downwards.
CTTAGGAGGTCATGATGGTCGTAGGGGAAAAAAAAAAGTATTTATAGGAAATTTAAATTAGACAGGATAAGTATATAGATTCATTATACTTAGATTCTATAATATTGGAAACAACTATATAGATTCATTATCACTTTAATAAGTACAAGCATTTTTCCTTATGAAGAAAGTCTAATCTCAATATGTAGGGGCCAACTGCCTCTGCGAAACAAAAATATTATTATTAACTGTCAGGAGAGGATGTAAGGGTGTTGCCATCATTAACAAAACACACGGGAAGAGCCCCTACCAATTATTTGTGGGCCAGGAAAGGTCATAATTGGAATTTGATTCGATTTTGAGTTCGATGATGGTCATGGTGCTGACTAGGAATTTGAAGGAATGGGACTATTTTTCCGAGTTTATATTATGATGGTATGTAGCTCAATAAGGTTGTTGAATTGGGCTGTTTTGCAAACCTTGGTTCATTTCTTGTTTCATTTTGAGTTGCTCTGACTTGATTATATTTCAATTGCTTCATAAATTCGACGTTCTCTTTCAATTTTTAGCAGCTAATGTTTGTTGAATTGGATGAGAAATTTACTTGTGTTTGATTTTATTCTGAGCATATGATTTCTGTGTGTAGATAGAAATTCAAAGTGATTGATATATATAGGAGATGAGATGAGTTGCCAAGAGCTTTATAGCTCAATTGTCATCTCCTAATGTTTTCAACTAGATGTCCGGGGTCCAAGTTCTCCCTCCCCCAATTTTTGAATGATAAAAAAATGAATAGATACAAGATGAGTGAGAGAGATGGTCTTACTTGCTTAGAATTGTTCTTTTATGACGTTGTTGGTTGAATTTTTAATGATATTTGATTTCACGGCTCAGTGCCAATTTGCGTTGGAGTACTC